>OX493385.1:12109954-13359954 GCA_950371165.1 Lacanobia oleracea
TATTCCTCAGGTAATTTTGATCTAACCCTCAAAAATCGGACTTTACGGCTACTTTTACATAAGTCAGATACCTAGCTATTATTTGAAGAATATAATATTATTTTGTCATATTTTCTGTTCATTAACTGTCATTTACGTTTCCTTCAGAAAAAGTATGAGGATTGACAAATCGATCCTTAGTTCCGGATACTCAAAATTACTTAATTAAAAAAAAAAGTAGTAATCTGCGTTAAATATGCCATTACAAAACGCTTGGAACTTAATGAACAGGATTTAAATGGGGTTTACGTTTTTCTAATTTTCTATCATAGGGGAATACGCTACAGCGGTGTTAAATTATTTGGGGCAAACGTAAGACGATGATGAAAAACGAATAGATTATACTTTAACACCTCTTCATAAATGTTTGTTAAATAAAATGCAGCATCTGATCGCTTCTTGTTTATGGTAGTATCAGGTGCAATACAGCAGCTGTACTGTAACCACTATGTGTACACAGAGTATGGTGTTCACATGACATTAAACCATCAAAACAAAGCTGAAACTTATTATAGCGGTGAAAAATTGATAACTAATTGTAAATTATTTTATTTTGGAACAAAATATTTAATCATCTACGCGAAATATGATCAATGTTACACAAGAATAAGTTTGTGCAAGTAATAAGTAGTTTGTAGTTCAAACAAATGTCTATACTTAGTCAATGCGTCACATATTTAGGCTACATTAGCATTACACTCACGTTACAAATAATAACCCACCTAATGATAAGTTTTCTAGAACACCTCGTATGTAAAATTCGAGCACAGTTTTTGTTTCATCATACAAATTGTTGGGATCGTTCATTTTTATGAAAAACTTTATTTACAAGATGTACCTATAACTTATAGTACATATCTGTGTTATCACCGCTTGCTGCTCACTGATAAGATAAAAATCTGACAGTTGTGCACATTCTAGTCAGCGAACCAGTTTAAGATTGAACGAAACCTTTCTTAAATATTTGTTTAAATTATATTAAATCTGAAAGCCGCGAATATTTGTAAATTAATTTTAGAAAAAGTATATTTCTTACGTGTGTTAGGAAGACTATTTTGAGCAAAACTAGCATCTTCATTCAAGCGAACCGTTTCAGAACGAGTTTCACAGATAATGTCGCGTTCAGTAAACTAAACAAGACACTGCTCCGAGTTAGTTTACTGTTACTTACGCAACTGGTGGATTACAAGTCGTGAGACTAAAACAGTTTTCATTAATTGTCTAAGGAAAAAAGTAGGTCACAAATATGTGTCCATTCATTATAGTGCTCAGTGTAAAGACCGCGGTGCACAAAATTTTGTAAATACCTAGTTTAGTTGTTTGTGTTCATTGCAATTTAGACCTTAACACTAGCTAGTGTGACTTAGATTGTAAACAACCTGCATTAACTCTCTAGGCCTCGATGGAGATATTCAAAATTGTATGTATCTGTTTTAGTGGCTTCTACATCATAATGATTCTGTCGACGATCAGTGTCATAGACATACAGTCAGTCATGGGAATAACACTTAAATGTTACTGCCCACAAATGTTTTGGGTTCGCGATGAGGAGATTACGGTCTGTTCTATTCACTTAGTAATATAAATATGTAGTATGTTTCGTAGTGTCTATTGTCCATTTGTTATGTATTTACTGGTGTATAATAAAGTTTCAAAGAAGCTTACCTGAGGCTAAAGATACTTGTGAAGTATCCGAACTCTTGCGGCTGTGCACTGTAGTTAGCGAGGGGCTCTTGGCGTCCGCCTCGATCCGTCTGTTCTCCTCCTCCAGTTTGGCTAGTAACGCCCGTTCGGGCGTCGGAATCACGTCAGTAGTGGGCTCAAGTATCCGGTAATCTGCACACATCACGAGCACAATGTAGAATTCTCCATTAAAATTGATAGAAACAAAAAAGTAACCTCAACAAATAATTTAGCCTTACTACGAAAAAAAAACGATTGTATATCCAAACTATGATCATGAAAACCCAGTGTTACCGCCATCAAGCGATGAGCAACGATACAAAGTAACATAGCACAGTACACAAACAAGGCTAACAATTTGTTAAAAACCTTTTTTCATTGAATTTTTCTTTAAAACATGTGCTTATTTTCCCGCCACTTCAGCTTGTTGAAAATGCGAGTGTGGAACTCATCAGATTTGCGTTAACCTGTTACCGAGCCATCTGCACGCAACATCTCGTGTGTCAAGGGCTCGACTTGGTAGTGCGCTAATAGTATGCTGTGTTAGGTTTGCAGAATTGCTTGTACCCGTTTTAGCTTTATCGAGATTTAATTTGTAATGTATTTATTAATTAGTCACCATTGACAACTACGCACTAAAGTTGTAAATTAGAATTACGATGAAAAATGAACCTCACACTCACTGACTTCGATCTAATAGATAGAGTATTTTGATCGAAGCCCACGCACCACGTGTCGCCACCACCAATCTACTGACCTTTAATTAATTCATTGAAAAGTGTGCCTTAGTGTGAGTTAAGAAGGTACTCTTCTTTTACTTTGATCTCGCTTTTTCCCGTTTTGCAGGGTCGGCTTTCCTAATCATGGAACGCCTTGTATTATGATTTTGCGCGTCATCTTCCGTAATCCCCATCATGTCCCTTTGGAACTTCAACATCCATGTGGTTTGAGTCCTCCTCTTCCCTTCTTCGTAGGTACTCAACCGCGGTAACGTAACTGTCACTTAATGCTAAAACGGAACAAGCTCCGATGGGTGACAACAGACGACCTTTATGTTTCCGTACGATTTGGCAAGCGGACGTTTACGTTAACGCGAGCAAATAAGAACTAACTAGCATCAGGGCCTCTGAATAAAAAAAATCTGATCTTTTGGTATTTGCCGTTTACCATGGCTCGCTTTCCAATTAAAAAGAGGAGTGGAACAGGGAAATATTTATCTCTGAAACTAAGGACTATTCTCAAAAAGACAGCCCATAGCAAATAGCATCAAAAACAGTTTTGAAAGGGGAGGAGATCGTATGTAGTTAGTTAACTGTATAAAGGGCTAAATTATCTCCTTTCAGGCGAGACATTATGGAAGTTGAAGAAAGTGCCTGGAGGACCAATTGTCAATAAAAAATCTGGCACAAATTAGCTGAAGGCAATAGTGTGGAAAAGGTAGGAGAAGCCTATGCTCTGTTGAATTATTTATTCAATAATATCCGTTGTAAAGTTTGTCCTAAATTATCAATTTCCTGGAGGAAAATTGTTTTGGTTCTGTTTCAGCGAGTGATTTTGGGTACTGCGAAATTGTTATCCTGTTGAACAGGGAAGTTTCACGAACATTGATGAAAGGTGATTATCGATTGGACTAACGCCAATATTAGTAGTACTACGAGTATATTAGATCTAGAAAATAAGTAATTATGTAAGTCAACGTTGAAACCACTCAAATGTCGGCCTTATGGGAATCGACGGAACGGGAATAATCCATATGGTTGGTACAGTACCCTAAATAACTAGAGATTTTAAGGTCAACTATATTTATTCCTCGTCAATGTAATTTTACGTTTAAAGATAATTGAAAATTTGGGTAAAACCAAAGTGTTTTCTCTATGGGGTTTTTGTATTAACTATCTATTTGAACAGGACATCTGGCGGGTAGGCTAGTATGAAAATATTAGGTAGGGAAAATAGAACACATAGAATAGGAAAGTACTACAGCGATGATTAATAATAACTCAATAACAACGGAAAAATAATAACGCAATGTACCCTTTTGAGTATCTAAGTGATAACTTATTAAGTACAATCAAATGTATTTTACTAGTTGACCCGTGCAACTTCGTCTGCGTCACAATTTTCATTACTGCTCCGCTCCGATTGGTCTTAGCGTGATGATATATAGCCTATAGCCTTTCTCAATAAATGGGCTATCTAACACTTAAATAATTGTTCAAATCGGACCAGTAGTTCCTGAGAACTTAGCGTTTTCAAGCAAACAAACAAACTCTTTAGCTTTATATATTTGTATAGATTTTCACGTTCCAGGTATATTTTTTCTTAGTTTTAGGTTTTTGTCACCATAAAATGGTACAATAGGGAAGATGCAAATAAGAATTTATGAGAATTTTGTCAGTAAAATGATAAAAAAGTATAAAATAAAGGCCATTGCAACGTTTTTATTTTGGTTTATCGATTTTTAACAAAAATAATGAATTAAAGTAACGTGAAACGGAACGTATTTAAAAACAACAATCAGCGTTTAGTGACGCATCTGCTGTTATGCCAACGAAAAGGCAACCTTATGTCTTTGAGTTAGGACAGTTCTTGACCAGTGATAGACACGAGTGACGTCATCGTTCGTTTTCGCGCGAACCTTTAAACTGTCGGTTTCAAAACGCAATTTTGGCAATAAATTAAAGCGTTTTCGTTTCTTATTTACGAGTATGTGGTGGTCTATTCTAGATGAAGTTCCTTAAAATTAAAACAAAACGGATATTCCCTATTTGTGTCTAAGTATAGAATTAAAGAGAAAAATGAAAGTCAGCAATGTTGCTTCTTTAAAAGGGGGGAAGTTTCCTACCTATACCTACATATTTATTCACATGAATCGGAAATTCTCTGTTGTCATGGCGAACTATGTCAATTGGAATGAAGGAAGTAATCTTCAAAACAAACTTTTATTGGTACAACTTTTATATTGATTGCATTATATAGTCTCAAGCTAATGTAGAACCCTCCCTAACGACTTTATGTTCGTTATTAGAGGTCAAGGTCCTCAGACCACCAGCCAGCCACCTTTATTGTCAAAAATGTCTCTTGAGGAAAGAGCTATTTCTTTTTGGCATGCCAAATATTTGTAACAATCAGACTTGTTGTTCGTAGCTGTAATGTTATAACAGAAATGATTGCTAACCAATAGGTGTTTAACGAAAAATATAGTTGTAGTCTTTCGCAGTTTACCTTGGACCAACATTATAGGTACACTTTTAAAATTTCTTGTAATTTCTAAAAGAAAATAAGGCTACATTCCTTTTCTGTCGATATCCGTTCACTATGACTATTATAAAGAACTACTTACATCTAATACTACAAAATACTTATTGAAGGCAAGCAGTGGTGTTTGGTGTTATTATATTATTAGTACTCAAGCAGCGTCAGCCATGTTAGTGTTGTGACTAAAGAAATGATTCCAAGATGATGTTGGTGTGATTAGAATGCAAGCTCAATATTTACAGTGCTCATAGTGAATGTTAGTGTTAAACCAACAAACCGTCCAGAGATGATACAGGTGATTCTGTATTACTAGCGATCGGCGTTCCGGGAGCGGCGGGCGGTGCGGCGGGCGCTTCTCTGGCGTCGGCATCCACCTTCATGGTGACTCTTTGCCATATAGAGCCCTCCCCTCGCCCTTCGCCCCTGCTCTCTGCGCGCTCCTCTCTGCACCAGACACGCGCGGTCACGCCATCAGCTCCACACTCTACCGAAGGGCCTCTCGCCCCAAGTGACGCACGAGCGACAGATTACGCACCCGGTACTATTTGTTGCAAACTGTTTATTTGAGATTTTATTCTAATAGCATATGACGGGAAACCAATCTCAGTGCGAGCTAAATTTTGAATAGCAATCACCGCATTTTTATCTAATGTGTAGGCAATTACATCATAGATGACTAATCTTTTTATTTAAACTCTTGCAGATTTGTATTTTGAATAGTTGAAATGTCAACCTGTATGATAGGAAGTTTTTGTGATAGAACACTAAACAGGGCTAATGAGCTTAGTATAAAATATATAAGCAACCCTTTCACAAAACGTTTGTACAAAAGCCAGCCTCAGCTCCACCACACATGCACAAACTGTTAATGGATGAAATATGATTAAAAGAAACTTCTATAAATCTATCTGCGTTTACAACACTGCGTCACGCAAGATGCACTAGTAACTATTCACCGTCCAGTAACGACTACTATGGTGTATAACGCGTTAGGTAAATAAATAATATCGTCCGAATGACCGGCGGGATCGTAATGTTTTAAAGTTTTGTTTTGATGAAACCCGCTGCAGGTAGGTGAAAGTCGCGGTGATCCGCGCGCTCCGCGGTCATCCGCCCACTAAGCATGAAGGCCGCTCGCGTTCTTCACATCATAATAGAATAACATGCTGCGCGCTGCGCGCCGCGAGCTAGGTGCGCGGTAAGTGGACTCACGCAGCCTTAATGCCAATACATTATTGTCTCAAAAACTGTTATTAGAAAAATGAAACAGGTCAAGGTACTATTTTTCATGCTGTACCTAAATCTAATTACAAACTCCGAACTTATTCCGATGTCAAAGCATGGAAAATTAATCGCAAAATGTTAAACAAGTTCACACTGCTCAGTCACTCACTTTATCTACTATTGTTGAATATAACAATTACATAGAATATACACAAGTGGGCGTCGCCACTTAATCTCACATCGAATAATAGTAAATATGAAATCAGGACCAGCGAGTGAGCTCGAATTCACGTTACGCATACGCACTCGGTGTTCTACTCTAGCCTGCGCTGGAACTGGATCGAGACGAACGATTTAAAAGACGGACTACAAGACGTCTATGTCCAAGCAGACGTGACACGACACATTTACGAGATTTTGTGTGAAATAGGCGCTAGGGAAATTCATGGCAGATGAAAAATAAATGTTTTGATTGTGCTGAAACAATCCTATCGGCTAGATATCCACTGAATATTTAATAGCCTCACTGGCACGGAAAAAGCGATAGCGCGAAACAGAGATTGTGTTTGATAAATTTAAATCTGCTAGGCTGTTAATAAAAAAGAAATCATATCACGTTGTGTGCAGGGGATTTTATTGGGAATTAACTAAATATTTAATTGGGAAATCTAAGATAGAAATATGACTGAACTGCAAAAAGCCGAAAAAAAAACGAAGTAATCATTTTAATCATACCTCAAAGAAAGTGAATATAAATCTTTGATGAAATAACACCCACTGGAAAATGTCTTCTACTATCTTATATCCAACTAGTTGACCCGCGCTACTTCAATTTTCATTACTGCTCCGCTCCTTTTGGTCTTAGCGTGATGATATAGCATATAGTCTTCCTCGATAAATGGGCTATCTAACACTGAAAGAATTTCTCAAATCGGAACAGTAGTTCCTGAGATTAGCGCGTTCAAGCAAACAAAATAACTCTTCAGCTTTATATATGAGTATAGATAGATAGAATAATAGTGGAGCTAGTATACTACCCCGATGCAAAATCAGACCAAACCAGTCTTTTAGGCTTGCCTTTTACTCTAGTCTCCAAGAAGAATGACTTAAATTGTCGATAACTGAACATTTCTCGAAAAATCCAGGTGTACCTTGAATCCTTTGTTACGTGAGCAACTTTCCCTAGCAATAAAATAATCTTACGGTGTCGTATGCTGCCGAAGAGTTCACATATACTACAACCGGTTCAAACATTAAAAATCGATATCGCAGTAGGTTCATAGTTCACAAATATGGACCCTATTCTAGTCTCGAAATCTTTCCGTGACAGTGAGCGAATAGCGCTTAAGACTATAGAAGTAGAGCCATTTTACTGCCTCTTAAAACAATTAATCTTTCCAATACTTATAATACGTGTACTTAATGATAGACAAGTTCATGCTTTTTGCCTTGCACCAGCTGAAGTGTATGTGTGTGTATAAACGAACTTAATAACTTCCGTTATATAATGATGAAGATTGAGTGGTTACATTAATAGTAGATCAGGTACCTATATACATAAGTATATTTATGCGTGTCGGTATTGGATTTGATATTGTATCCATTTATAAAACGGTGGCTAATGCTCTACATCCCTAAACCGAACAACATTCTGTACAAATGGATTATATTATAATATACGAGTAGCCAGAACGGTGAGACTAGGTACAGTAATTTCTAGGCATCTTGGAAAAAGATTTTCAGGTGTTCTACGATATGAATAAACATGACTTAGTTGCATCCACTCAGTCTGCTCCGGTTTAAATATTCATAGGCACGACTGAATTGTGCTGCAATATTTTGAGCCTCCAACCTTGCAGCCAGACAGCCAGACTACTCTTCGGATATTAAGAGCTTTTGAAGCGTTTGTGTTATACAACGCCTATCATGTTCGGTAGCTGACTACAATTTGATACGCGTCTATTTTGTGTTTATAGAAGTGAAAAAGCACTCAGGAAGGCAGCCTAATGCTGTCTCGCCGTTGTTTGCTTTGTCGATAAACAAACAAATCAGGTTTCAGTGATCTATAGTATTAATAGAGCTAGGTGTAAGAGGTAAACGTCATCGCTAGTAAGTATGACTAAGCGCTGATGATTTAATGACTTTACCTCCGTGACATATTTGACCTTAAGTTGAGTATTGTCGGTTAAGGCAGAGTAGAGAACAGGTTTTATGTGAGTCAGATTTTTTATGGTTACCTACCAGTTATTGACCCAGTACTCCCAGTAGTACTCAGGTATTTATAAAATAATAACAAAATGTTCGAACCTAGCTTCCATTGATAATAAGGAAGGTAGACTTTTAACAATACTTTAAACTAAAATACTAAAGATGCGTGGCTACAAGCAGCATTTTGAAATCCGTGTTACTCACTTTATCTACCTATAGATTTAACCATTTGCATTAGAGAAACTATCTTACCGCATTTAGATACGTGCAGTGATTGTAATTAAAAATCAGCAAATTAATAAAATTATGCCACTCTGCTCTTTAAAGCTGTTTTTAATTGAGTGCTTTAAGGTTTAAATTTCAATGTCAAGTAAGCGTATACTTTAAAGAACAAACTGTTTTTTTTTGAAAACGAATGCATTGTAAGGTTTAAGATATTTGTGAAAACTAACCTTAGTAACTAATTATAAGTACCTGTTGTATGCCTAAATATGTGGGATGCACACGTCTCGGCTCCAACTGACTCGAACATTAACTGAAAAAGAAGTTTACTTTGTTACAAATGAATCCATTAAAAATAGTTTTTATATCCAGGGTTTTATTTAAGGCTCTGACGTGGTCACCAATTGTTATAGAAATTAGATTTTATCAGTAATCCATTGTATATATTTTTAGTATGGGCTAAACTATTAAATCAATATGAAATTAGCCATTAGCTAAACTAAACTTATGTTCCAAAAACTAGGAATGTTTTTCTTGTCTTTAAGTCTAAGGTAGCTTAGTTCCCTTTAACTCCGTCTCAAGTTACCTACCGATCAATCAATTACATTCCTTGCATCAACAAATAAAATAAAATGAGCAAAACCAGCAAGCAAGCAAACAGTAATATAATACTACACTCTTCTAGTAACTATAATTCGCCATTGCAAAAATAAAAGACAGCAGGTAGTCCTGCATGCGGTCTTTCATACCTACTATAGTTTATTTTGTTGGGTCTACTTCAATGCAATGAAGTTAAGTGTCGTTCACCTTAAGCTTAAATTGTAATTTGTAAAGGAAACTCTGATTGACAATTTATTAGCTGTTTGATTCAATTGACTAGCGCCAGCTGATAATGTTTTTTTAATCATAGGACCTGAGACCTTAATTAAACTAGAATAATGGGCTACACTCAGCAATGGGCGAACAAAGCCCGTCAATAACGATGAATAGGCAACATTAAGTTTTTTTCAAAAAGAAGAGCTGTTGTTCATGAATCAATGGGATAACAAATACGGAAATTCAAGATTGAATGCTCCTATGGATTAACTTAGTTTAGTAGTGACTAAGAGAATAGACCACCGCGGTTAATATCGTTCAGCTTAGTTGAAGGGTATGCCGATTTTACAGCCAAGTACTGTTGTTATTTTCTGAATGAGCCCGAATATTTCTATCCGGGCCGCACAAAATCTTAATCGAACGGCCGATTTTACTGAGAAATTTCCTAGTTTAAAACACAAAAAGCATAACTAGTCGCGAAGTGGCGAGGGCGAGCACGCCACGTGGGTAGGCAACCGTGACTCATGGCATAGCTGTGGCACGCTTGTCAATTTAAAGCGACGGCAATCGCTGATGGCAATATACCCGTTATGGGTTAGTGAACAGCTTCTATAGATGTAGCAAATTTTGATGTACACGTTGTAGTTCTTGATTTAAAACGTTTGCACAAGTCGCTTGTAAATCATTACATAAGTACATACTTTCAAATGGAAAATGCTCTTATCGTGTCACATAATGCGCGTGTTTTACGTTCACGAACGTAATAGCATTGTAGTGATAGTGTGGGATAAGGACATTAAATACGTGAATGTTTAGTTCACGATTGCGACGCTGGAATAAGGGGAAATCTAGACTGGCGTCTAGTGTTAACTCCCCTCATCCCGTTTCGCTAAGCGGCGTCCTCTCGGCACAGTTAATCCAATTAGAATGCTAAGTGTATCTGCACCAACGATCCTCCGAGAGTGTTTCTCCGGCGGCGGCGGCACGTATTGCGAGCTGCTACTGTTATTTGCACTCACGCAACACAGGTTACTGTACACAGTGCAAAACGAAGAGACAGCGCGGCCGCACGACACCACGACGCAATACATCAATGTTGAAACTCAACAGCGCAAAGCGTATTAAACAGGTGTCGCAAATGAAATTAACTCATAAAAGCATGAAGACAAACAATTTAAATGTTTTCACATTAGGCAATAACTTTAAAAAACTTCAATGTGGCATAATTATAACCAGCCACGGGGTTCATAGACTAGTCCCAATGTTCCTTTGAACTTTAGGGAAGATTTTATAAAATGCCTTTTATAAAAAACAGAAACTTCTTGAGCTTATCACATTTTTTATTAATCTAAAATGTTGTTATGGTAATTAGAAGAATAGGTAGTCAATTTCAATAAGATGATTCATACAAAAAGCAAATATGGTCTTGAAACAATCTTTTAACCAGACGAACAAAAAATAGACGAAAATCATCAGTCAGTAATAAGTTAATTGTTGTAAAAATGTGATAACCACAAGCACGCAAAGCTTGTGCATTCTAAAAAGGAAAACATACACTATTGGATGATTTTATTTAATGAGAAAATATGTAGTTCAGCAATGCTTCAAGCTAGAAACTTGGTAGTAAAGAACGCAAGTGTGTTCAACATTCGCTATGCTAGGCTGTGCAATTATGAACAAACAAAAATTGATGCTTGCTTTTTTCGTTCTTACGAAAGTAATTCAACAAAATACAAGACTTTTTACTAAACATAAAAATAGGTCTACACTGAAAGTTATAGGGTAATCAATACTTTACCTAAATCGATACTAAACAGATACTGCAGATTTTATAAGATTTTTACTGTATATTTTCACTTGTTTATGTAGTGAAAGTTAGCAAGAAATAATTGTGAAGGTGCTATTTCATTTTACTTAAAATAATTGAGGTACTTAGTACATTATTAATAATGTAAAAAAATCGTTATAGCAAAAAAAAAACTTCTATTTACAATTTGATGAAGTCACTAGCTGACCCGCGCAACTGCGTCTGCGTCACATTTTACATTAATGCTCTGCTCCTATTGGTTGTAGCGGGATGTTATATAGCTTCCCCGATAAATGGACTATCCAACACTTATAGAATTTTTCAATTTCAACCAAACAAACAAACTCTTCAACTTTATAATATTAGTATAGAAGTGTAGATGGGACATCCACTTTTTGAGTCTAAAGGGCAAAATTGTTTTGTTTAATTCAATTAGAATGTAAGATATTAGTCAAATGCAATCCTAAAAGCTAAAATGTTAAGGTTTCATGACTTAACGATTGTTTTTCAAGGCCTATAAAAAGTATAGTACTAAAATTACAAAAGGAATGAGAATTTGTTTTTTGTGATCACTGTCATAGAATTTACTATGTTTTCCACAAAGTAGTTAAAAAATACCAATTAATAACGTGATTGTTGGCTGAAGAGCTTTTCTATTTACTGTATATTACTCAGCAATTCTTTATGACTTCGCAAAATGACCACTTCTCAAGATGACTACAGGTAGCAAAATGTCCCCTTCCTCAAACAGGCATTAATCCCTTTCATTAGCAAAAAAAACTGGTCAATAGCCAGTATGTTTAATCAGTAAAATGGGTAGGTGCATGCACATATACTAAAATAAATAATAGAAAACGATGTTTGTCAGATTTACTGTAATGCATAACATCAATTTATTTAAATAAAAAATCAACAAATTAAACTAAATCCAAATAAAATCATAAAAAATGAAATGACTTGATTAGGTAATAAACCAAATATAAATTTGCTAGTTTGGACCCTGCTCCCGATACCGGTGGGCTACTATTTTTATATTTGTAAATGTTTTATTTTTTATTTATTGACAATTTGACATTTGATTTATTAAAAAATGTACAATAAGCTAAGAAAATCAATAAACGGAATCATAAAAATAAAGTAATTGGAGCTACTGGGTTCTTTAAATAACGAAAAATATTTTTTCCTAAGTTGTTTATTTAAAGTTAAGCCAATTTTCAATTGATGAAAGGAGTTAATGCCTGTTTGGGGAAGGGGACATTTTGCGAAAGGGACATTCTGCAAAAGGAACATTTTGCAAAAAGGATATTCCGAGAAAGGGACATTTTGCTATGTAGTCATTTTGCATCTACGCCTCCTTTATTATCTCCAAATAAATAGCTATATATATTGTCTTGACTTTTTTATTGCCTTGCTCCTATTGTGATTATAGTGAGTGTGAGTCTTCCTCGAAAATTGGGCTATTCAGCACTAAAGGAATTTTATAATTCGAAAAAGTAGATCCTGAGATTAGCCTGTTCAGCGAACCAAACAAACTCTTCAGCTTTATAATATTAGCAAAGAAGTATAGATGATTTTGTTTTTTCTACCAAATGATTGACTTCATAGGCATCAAAATAGCCGTGTAGCTACTGCTATAAGATTGTATGAGAATTATTTTGTTTAATTTATTCAAACAATGGTTCAACTAGACAATGTGAGGGACAAATGAGTTTTTTTCCTCGCATGTTGTATGCCGGTTCAATTTGTCATGATTGAAAGCAGTAAATAACTTTTGTACTGCAAAATGATTAAAGTGTATAACTTTCAATGTGGACCAACTTTTAAATGTTCATAATTAAATTAAAATAAAATTCTTATCGCAAATGATGTTGACTAGAATTCTAATAAGTTTATTTTGAATAGAGTGGGTGCGTCTGTACTATTCCCCCATAATATGACACCGTATTTTAGCCATGCATAAGCATATGCGTAGTTTTTTACCAATGCAGTATTTTGGTCTGTTGGTTCTTTAATTTCCTGAGAGGCATATAAAAATTTAGATTTTACATTTTGAATATGCGTCTTCCAATTTATGTGTGTGTCTATATCTAAGCCTATTAGAGTGAAGTTTTTAACTACTTCTAACTGATAATTTTTAAAACTGAAGTTAAGTGTTATAGGTTTTTTTTTTATATATAGGGTCATAGGGTACATTCCCAAAATGCATACGGAAGCCAAATCCGAAATCATGAGGACTAGTGTAATATAATACTATATTGTGTTATGAGATTTATGAATCAGGCTAGATGAGCGTTTTGAGTGTCCAGTATCCAGTAGTAATTTCAGCTTTGAAAGCCAGAAGTGAATCCAGACAACAATTAATGTTTCAGTGACATCTGGGTCAAAGAAACTTTTTACCCCAAATTATTCACAAGCCACTTTACGCTCAGAGCCTTTCTGTTGCTGCAGGTACAGCACAAGAGGCACTATTTATTGTGGTTGAAAACTTGTGCTGTGGTCGAGATAATGGTCATAATTTTTGTCAAGAAATTAATATCTGAATCAATTGTCGTATTTTCTTGTTTACAGACTGTTGAAGCGAAAGACAATAACGTTGAAACTAGAAATAAATAATGTTTTTTTTTCTCAAGAGTCCCAGCCTCATTACTTTTATTTATGCATTCTTATATTCAGCAACTTTGGGAAATTGCAACAAACTTTGCGGACGATTGAGATCATGAACATAGCCGTAATTCGAAAGGTTATTGCACTAATACATTTTGTTACTTTCGCAAGAATTTGAGGAGCGTAGGTACAATGGTATTGATTTCAAACGACAAGCAACTAATAAAAATTAAATCAATGGCATTATAGTACTTACATGTCACGAATAAGGCTTCTACTGTCAAGAACTACCAGTGGCTATTATATTGTTTATAGGGATATATTTTGATTTTAAAACTATGAAAATAAATATCGGAACCGCCCAGCTGGCAAATTTTAAATCACAGATTAAAAATATGTAATTGACAATAAAAAGTCTGCGTTCACAAAAGATTATTGTCATGTCACTACGTCAGATTTTTTCAGAAATTGATTGCAAATAATAATGAAACTACAGCTACTATCATCATAAAATCTTAGAATTAAATATGAACGAAAGAAAGTTATTTTAATATTACGTCTAAACAACAAGAAACGAGAATCAAAAACAGCATTATTTTTTTTACTTTGCAACATTTGAATTATTTAGTCGATTTTAAAGTCACGAACCATAAGCAATAGAAGGCGAATAGTTAACCACAGATGTCTCACTGTCACAAAGTCTTCACGCATCGCGAAATTCGGTTTCTTGGTTTCTAATATATCTATGGTTTCTATAAACTTTTAAGGTGGATGCTCCAGGGTAGCCCGCGAAGTTCATGTAGCTCGACAGAATGAATATTTCAGAAATAATCATTCTGTCGAGCTACATGAACTTAGAGGGCTATATTGATGATTAAAATGGTTATAATTCTTTAGATAAATACGCGTTACGGTCGCGGATCGTATTTGGTCCACATACAGCTTCACACTGACCGGCAAATTGCAAAAAACATAAAAATATTTGAATTTCGCGGGCTACCCTGGAGCATTCACCTTAACTGGTTCACTTTTCTATTTATATAGGTGGAGCTGTTTTAGCTAAAGGAAATAAATAGTAATGAAAGTTGGAATGGAATATAGTTTATGGGAAAGATTTTTGCAGCTACAGTATTTGTACTCACCAGTTGGCACCACTGTCGAGTGAGGTTCGTATTCATATAGTTGATAATACGCGCATGTGAACAAAGTTAGTAGGAAAATAATTTATGATTTAATACAAAAAGATAGTGTCGCAGTGTGTCGTGGATTCATCATTTTGGAAAAAAAGAACTCAATCTACATATTTTTGTCTAAAGAAAAGTTCAATGTAGTGGTTAGATTTTTTAGAAAAATATTCACAAAAATCAAAACAAATGAGTAAAGAAACAATTTAACAGTTCGAAAATCTCACGTGTAGTGAGGTTTTCGAAATGTCAAATTTATTATTTGTCTCTAGCGGCGAATTCAATTGCGAATGCTTTCATTGTTTCCCGCTAGATGTCGCTATATGATCCGTTCTTTCAATCTACGATTTATGATTGTAAATTTTATTGTAATGCTAAAGAGTTAAAGCAATCATGCAAAAAAAAATACTGAAGTACCTATTCTTTTTACCTTTGTTTACTAATCTCTATAATTTCTGCCCATCTACCTCTGCAGGACGCTCTATCTATCGGGGTTTGGTTTCCGCACTTAGCACTAAAGTTGGACCATTGTACGTGTGCTGGCGGCAGTCAAACATTCTTGTACCTATTAGTTCCGTGGTAGTGTAGTCTTTCCCTGAGGATTGAAGGACTGTTGTAGAGTGAATATAAACGAATGTAGGTATTCGTGACTCTCTTTCCTTGCTTCTACGCGCCGCTTGGATGATGCACACGCATTGATAGACGGGTAGGACGCACCTCTTTTTTTGTAAATTCTTCGTTGAGCTGGTTTAATTTTCAGTTAAGTACAATACTCGTACATTGTACACGTAAAAAGTAATTACAAACAATAGATTTGAAAACGACGGTGCGACTGTGGTGACTTAAATGTATGTATCCTTATGTATGTATCAAACAACCTGTTACGAACAATGAGCTAGGTCGTTTTTATAGCCACGTCCTTTAATAGATGAAAAGTGAAATGTGGGTAGCAAATAAATCGAACTATTGTGAAGGATTCTTATTCACAATATTTTGGAGTGAAGGCGTTCATGTACAGAAGTGCCTACCTAATATCTATTTAATTTCTATGTACAGTGTGGTAAGGTATATTATCCCAAATAAAAAGAGAAGTTGTTGGACATGAAAGCTTGCTTCTAACAACGATTGTGTTTGAGGTTACGGCAAAAATAGTAAATGATCTATTTGATTTTTTTTTACCAAAGGTGCTAATGAGGTCGAATCCGCTTAGCACATCACCGTTTCAATGTAGAGGATGGGTAGGTTGATATTTATGTGATGTGCGATATTTCTATAGATTGCTAATGTCAAAGGTATCACTAGCAGAGATGTAACAAGTGGGAAGTGTACACGTTTGTGAAAATGTGTTGGACGTTCACATGTTTTGTACCTTCCCTTTAAAGATTTCTTCAATTCTCTTGATGATTCAAAGAAAACGCAAAAAATTTCGGGCATACAATGAATAGTAAGTAGCTAGACCCATGATTCTGTCCATTCATTACATTCTTTTGGTTATTTAAAAAACAAACATGTTGTCTATGCATTGCTGGCACTTGTATACTCTTTGGGACGTGACCAGGATTTTTAAGTTCAAAGTAGCCGCGAGTCCACTGTCAGGGCGGTCGAATTCTTTATTGTCGCTGTTGATCAATCAAATAACTACGGTCCGATGCGTAGGAGGTAAAATTATAATGTGAATGTGACCCACATGTCTTAGTCAAAATATATCTGTTACAGCCTACGTAATGTATTTTTTGGTAATAAAACTATTCTTTTAATAAGCTATTCCACCAATTCGCACTAAGCGTTTCCAAACGTTTTTATAATGCGCACAGCAAAGGAGTGGAACTCTCTGCCTGCGTCTGTGTTTCCAAAAGCTTACAACCCTAATCTCTTCAAAGTTGGAGTGAACAGGCTCCTTCTGGGTAGGCTCGCTCCATCGTAGAATTTGTCTCTGTCATCTCTGACATAGACTAGAGTCAAGAGCAAACCCCTAACAATTATCCCGATTTAATTTTCGCACTTTGCTCAAAAGGCTGGGGTAATCTAGTTATACCGGGGTAAACTTAAATTTACTTACTTATTGCCAAAAAAAAAAATTTCTCCCGATCCACGGACACTAGGTCCGTGGATTGGGAGAATATTTTTTTTAGTATGAACCATGTAGATTCCATGACTGATTACTTCTATAGTGTCCTCCAAACTATTTTGGACGAATTTGTGCCAACCTGCAATTTAAATTCTAGACAAAAATATCCACCTTGGTACACAAAACTACTTATAAAGTTATCCAGCGAAAAATGCAAGTTTCACGATAAATGGAAAACATAATTATGGTAACCTTCACGACTACCGCACGCTTTTGATATTACGGAGTAGATTTAAGTATTCTGAAGATAATATAAAAAGATCCTAAATCGTTTTGGTCTCTACTGGTGAGGATATTTGTAATGCTTTTAATGAGTACAGCCACAACACATCTTCTACAGTAGACATAGGCACAAACAATGTTAGTTTTCATATCCAGATGCGCTGAGGTACTTGGAAGACCAAATTACCATAATATTTCGGACGTCTATTAAAACTGGAGTGTTTCCTAGTAAATGGAAAAAAAAAACAATTGTAACCCCTATACCAAAAAACAATAGAAAAGATATTGTAACTGAATACAGAAATGAATTCTAGGAAAAATATTAGAAAAAATAGAAACATCTCAAATCTCAAATCTTATTCGCTTTTCGTATTAACATCTCTCAGCAACAGCACAGTTTCTTTAAACATCGCAGCGTAGATAGTACCAAACATGTTTAACTTGTCCGAGTTTCTAGTGAACGTTATGGATAAGAACCTACAGGTAGATGTCATGTACACCGATTTTTCGAAGGCATTAGACAAACTTAGCCATGATATGCTCATTGAAAAACTGGCGAGGGCCTGCACACCGGCCCTCGCTAGTTTTTCAATAATTTAATTTATTACGATGGATCCAATCCTATATAAAAAAAACGAAGTCAGGCGGTCTATGTGCGGTTACTCATCTCCATTCCTTCCTGTTGCCTCCGGAGTTCCGCAAGGTTCCCATATGGGACCCTTGCTCTTTAGCCTCTACATTAATGACATAGGAACCATATTTGACCACAGTAATCACTTACTTTATGCCAATGGTGATGATACGAAAATATTCTGGGTGGTTAAATCCGTTAGAGATTGCTCTAAATTACAAAGTGATTTAATTACTGTACAACAAACCAACTCTATCTCAACATAGATAAATGTTTCACTATGTAATTAACATGGAAAACTAACCCATTAAATTACAACTACGCCATAAAAGGCTTAATTCTTAAAAGAGTTTCCACCATTAGAGACCTAGGTGTTGTTATGGACTCCAAATTAACATTTACCCAACATAGACCACATAGTTAGCTCCAAATTTCGCAGCCCAGGGTTTATTTTACGGACCTTTTAAAAATGTTGTAACTCTAAAAATTCTTGCTTTTCATTTGCTTTTGTTGTGCTGTATGGAGCCCATGTTTTAACATACATATAAATAGGATAGAAAAGATAAAAAAAAGGTTTACAATCATTTTTCTATCGCAATAATACTTACGACGCTGCATATGAAGATGCAATGCGTAGGCATAAACTGAGAAGTCTACATAACAGATGTAATATGTTCGATATTATTCAATTGTTCAAAATTTTAAACTCGTTGACTGATTCACCATAATTATTTAGTAAACTATCACTCCCCCCCCCCTCCCGTACGCCCCTCACGTACTACACAACTTTTTGTTCCTCCTCGACTAAATAAAACGTACACTCGTAACTCATTTATATACCGTTCCACTAATAATTATAATAGATAATTTACAGACATAGCTTTTTAACATTTCTCTTAAGGTGGAAGCGCTAGGGTAGCCCGCGAAATTCAAATATTTTTGTTTTTTTTTTGCAATTTGCCGGTCAGTGTGAAGCTGTATGTTGAACAAAATACGATTCGCGGCCGTAACGCGTATTTATCTAAAGAATTGTAACAATTTTAATCATCAGTATAGCCCTATAAGTTCATGAAACCCTATAGAATGACTTTTTCATGGAATAACCATTCTATAGGGCTTCATGAACTTAGAGGGCTATATTGAGCGTAACCGAAAATGGTAAAAAGGAACCATTATAGTGAAACGATGTCTCTAAATACGTAGCACACTTTTTCAGAAATCTTCAACAAAAATTATATGGGTTCCAATATTGCTACTGGTGCTGCTGGTGGTATTGGTTTTGTTACTGGTATTCAGCCAAATCTGGCTTGACTGGAAGCCGGCCCCAATATAGTTGGGAAAGGCTAGGCAGATGATGATGATGATGATTGGTAAATTGATGGCGCTCATCTAAAACTGCAATACACAATTTTCTGACGAATATAGGCCTCGCCAATGAAAATTTAAAATCATTTCTCGTTTTACATGATGGTACGGAACCCTCGCGAGTCCGACGTATATCGAAGTTTGCCGAGCAGTCAGCTATTTACTATATAAATCTGTCAGATTATGTGAAGTCAGTGTTCAGGCAAGATTTATTCCTAATAAGTCTCTAGTGTAATCATGTAATGATTACCTGGGTAATGTAACAAAAAAATAACAATCCTAAAAAAAAGAGTTAGGTAACAATACAATTTGTGTTCGGTGGGTTTGGGTGAATATTCCTACCTTTTTTATATGCGGGTTTGCATTTTTAAATGCTGATAGTGCCAATCCAATTGGTACACTGACTTCATTCAGATCCTTCTGACTAAAATCACAATTTAACGTCGATTTTCATTGCTATGTTATGAGCTGACGCTCTAGACAAAATGCCATCCAATTAACGAATACGATAAGGGATTCCAGAGACATTTCGACAGCGTTTGTCAAAACTATACAATTATCTATACATCTGTGATATATTGACAATCGCCTTCGTCACGCTACCGCATAGGAATATCACCGGTCTAGCCTTTGGGGCTCTAGACCAGTGATATTATGTCAAAGGCTCAAGTAGAATTAAAAAAATGTATAGGATTGACAAACGCTGTCAAAATGTCACGTGATCCTTATATTGTGGCATTTCGTCAATCGCATTCGCTAAAAGAGTTGCACTTTGTGTTGAGCGTCTGAACTACCTATCGACTTTAAGACTTGAGGGAGAAGACGTTATTTGAAAGAAAAGTGGGACAAAGAAAAATGACGACACGGTTGGCGCAATGGTTGAGCGATGGACTGCAGCGCTGCGTGTCGCGGGTTCAATTCTCGCACGGAACAAATATTTGTTTTGCGTTTGGCCTATAGATAGCTGTTGTTCCAGGTCTTGCATTTTGTGGATGTGATATGTTTGTAAACGCACCCACGATACAGGATAAATTTCCAGTGTGAAGAAACGTTATCTAAAAACAGATAAAAAAATTTTGGGAAACCGTCCACCATTTCTCTTTGACAATTCACACTGAGGCCTACCTACTGACATCATCACAGAGTAGGTATGACTCCATGTGAAGGAACTGCAAATACACGTACTAATAACATCATGATATGATGAATTTTTAGTTTATAGGCATTGAAGCCGTCCCTATCATAGCCCATCTTGCGAACTTCTGCTTTAAAACTGGCATCCTCCCTGCCCCGTTAAAAATAGCCATTATTACTCCTGTACACAAGGGTGAGGGTAGAGACGATATTAATAATTAGAGACCAATTTCTGTTCTTTCTAGTATATCCAAAATTATTGAAAAAATAATAAATGTTAGGCTTCTTGATTACTTAAACAAATTCAAAATCATCTCCGACTCACAGTTTGGTTTTCGTCACGGTATTTCCACTGAGGACGCTGTCATATCACTAACTTCATTAGTATCTAATGATCTAGACAATGGAGATAAGTGCCTAACCGTCTTTTTAGACCTTAAAAAGGCATTTGATACTGTCTCTACGCCTATCCTTGTAAATAAGCTGGAAAAAATAGGTATTTGAGATATCGCGCTTGATTTGTTTAGATCTTTCAAATAGGAAGCAGAGTGTCAAAGTGGGGCAATATATAAGTGATGTCACGGATGTGTCATATGGCGTCCCCCCCAAGGAAGTGTATGGGCTCCAACGCTCTTCTTGGTTTACACCGATGATACTGCTGTCACCTTCTATGGCTTACTATTCATGTCTTAACATGGCACAATGTGCAGCTAAGTGCTGAAACAGGAATGTCCCAGGTTGCGAATTGGCTCAATGGTAATGTTCTCACATTAAATACCTCCAAAACAAACTTTATTAGTTTCAGCATATGCAATCGTACTCAACCAACCGGCGATTTTCGAATCGTTATACACGCTTGTAATGGTACTAATTTTGATAATTGTAAATGTTCTAGTATTGGCAAAGTTTCTTACACAAAATATTTAGGGGTAATGCAGGATCAGAGTTTGTGCTGGTACCCACATCTTGAGCAAGTTGCCAATAGACTCCGCAAGCTAAATTGGATTTTTAAGACTCTGCGTCACGTGCTGCTTTGGTCTATAGATCGTGGCGGTAAGCCTGTTAGAAAGCTTACACAAATATACATTTCTCTTGCGCAATCAATACTGGTATACTGTATGGTTATTTGGGGTGGGGCAACAAAATCTGAATTCATCCAATTGGAGCGAGCACAACGAGCCCTACTCAAAATAATGTATTTAAAAAAAAGGAGATATTCTACACAGAACATCTACAAACTTAGTGATGGATTGTTAGTTAGGAAACTATACATTACTCAAATAATTTTTAAAAAGCACAAATCCTTACCTTATGATGCGGTATACATTCTAGGAGAAGAAAAAATAATATGTATAGTTCAAATTCCTAAAACAAAGACCAAATTCGGCTCTATGCAATTTTGTAAACGATCAGCTCAATTATACAACAAAATAAATTAAAAAAATCGTGTACGCAAAATCTTATCATATATTTAAAGAAATGTTGATAGACTGGATAAAACCACATTTGAAAATACTGAAGCTCTCCTACAAAACGTAACTTAATTCAAGTAAACAACCCACTCACATACCTACATACAGAGACTCCCATGCCTACACGTACATTCACACACCCATACACATACAATCACACATCCATTACACTCATGTAGAGTCAACAACACATCCACACTCATGCACACGCACACACACGTTCACATGATTATATTTTGTTTTACTACTCCCATGTTCTGTTTTTATTGTATTTTAAGTAAGTATACTTACTTAAAAAACAATAAAAACAGAACATGGGTTGTGAAGGAGCGGAGTCTTTCAATACAGGCATCATTTGCTTAAATGAAGACTCCAAACCCAAAATTGTTTGTATATAACTTTTGGACCCAATAAACGCTATTATTACTATTATTATTATTATATTATGATAGAGCCCTAGCTTCGCATCCCACTCGAATCTTCTAGACGCTAATCACGTTAGCTTGCACTAAATAATATTTAAGGTATAACAACGTGGCTAGGTACGTGTGATACTAGGTAGGTAAGTCTGGTAATCTGTAATTAGCGTATAACAGCGCTTGAGAAGCAGTCCTGAATGGAAACTTATTTAACGCTGAGGGATTTAGTTGAAAGCATAACCTACATTAAAGGTTTAAATATAAAGCTTTCAAGTTAAATTACCTTATTTATTATTTTACTACAGATATCATAAAGGATATTGTAAAAAGTGCCCTAAGAATCAACACGTATCAAACCTTTCCCATAATTCGTACTTAGTTTTTATTTTATAATTTACATTTTAATTATTACAATAGAACGGACCCTTCATTATTACCAAAATATTTTAAAAAGTAATCACTTTGGTCTTACTCCCCGAGCGATTATTTTTTGTTTCCAACCATTTGACTTTTTGAATAGACAAAACGTAAAATTGAAACAAAGCACACTCAGCGCTTGATCCATGAGTAAGATTTTTAGTTACAGAAAGAATATAAAGCGATTGAAAGCGCTGTGTGAAACTAGCCAAAGAACCAAACCATGTCAGAGGCCCTTGAGGCGGTTTAGAAACTCTGACACTAGGGTGTGTGGGGTCGTTAGGTGTGTAAGGTCGTCCTTATTACACACACGATAAGAAGAAGTAGTCAAGGAGGTAGTTTTACATCATCCCGAATCTGTTAGACTTTAGCTTTTGTTATTTGTACCTAGTAAATTAACTACCTATGCCCAAATTACAGCCCTATGATGAATCTAACTCTTACTATAAAACATATACATAAAAAACTGTTTTTAAAGTACACACATCAAAAAAGTTTAAGTTAAAGTAAGCTGTTATGTTTTTTAAATTTAACTTTAACAAGACAGATTCTTTGGTGTGTGTTTTCTTTAAATATATAAACCCCATTTGAAATTAATAAATTAAATTATGTTTTATGAAGAAAAATCGGGTAACTATTTAATCAGAATGTAACTTTAACAGGAATTTGATAGAAAGAAAAAGACTGTTTAACCAAACTTCAACAAAAATTTATTAATAAAAGGTTTATATTCAATATAATATAACTCCTCCCCTGGCTCGAACACATGCGAAGATCCTCCTGGGCATGCTAAGGATCAAGGTATCCAGCATTTCTTGAGGAAACCTATCTCGTTCTTGAATAGCGGCTTATCTGGGGACGTTCTAAATAGCTTTACAAAAGTTTTTATTAAATTCATTAAATTTTTGTTTAAGTTTTAAGATAAGATAAGATAAGATAAGATCATTTATTTGTCCAAAACATGAGTATACACACACATGGCATGCAAGATGTTACAATTAATTTACATAATATATCAGTCATGTTTTGCCTTAACGGCGTACAAATGTAAGTAGGTAGGCTTATTACATATACATGAAATCATTACAAATTTGTCCACTATTATAAACTTTAAACAGTTCAAAATACAACAGAACAGCGTCATTAACTCATCATAGTTAGAGAAATTAAAATAATTCAAGCAGTAATAATTCAATTCAATAAATTTAATTCAAAGTCGATCAAATGTCAAAGTAATAATTAATTAAATTAATAAGTAATCAAAGTAATAATTCAATTTAATTAATTTAATTCTAGTCAATTAAATGTCAAAGTAAATAAAAATACAGAAGTTAGATTAAATTATCATTCAAAAATTCGTCAGTGCTGTAGTAGGCTTTTTCTAAAAGAATGTTCTTTAACCTACTTCTTAATTTTTCCGTTGTGTATTGCCTCCAACATTTTGGTAACTTATTATATAGAATTGGCGCCATACAGAATATACTTTTTCGCAATAGGGCTGACTTGGATCTAGGAATGCAAAGTTTGCTGTTGTCGCGTCTATTTCGGATCACTCTATCTGATAATAGGGGGAACAGGTGTGGATTCGATTTGACAAACATAATGGTTTCCAAAATGTATATGGATGGAAGAGTTAATATTTTATATCTTTTGAAAAATGGTTTGCAGCTATCAGTGACATGAAGTTTAAACATGGTTCTAACACACCTTTTTTGGGTTTTAAAAATAACATCCTATTTGTTGAATTGCCCCAAAATATTACTCCGTATCTTAAGTTAGAGGATATTAAGCCATGATAAGCAGTTAACAGCGCATCAACAGTTAACATTGGAACTAATTTGTACAGTGCGTATGTGGATTTACTTATTTTTTTGCTTAAGGCTTCCGTATGTGCTTTCCAATTTAATCTGCTGTCAATAATTACTCCAAGGAATTTGGTTGTGTCAACTTTGTCTATTTTATTATCACGATAGTGTACATTAACATTTGGAATGGTTGATCTTTGGGCAAAATGCATAATATTAGTTTTTCCAAGATTAATCTTAAGATTGTTATTTTCTAACCATTTTATCATTGATTCTATAGAATTGTTAATGTCAGTTTCGTATGCGTCTTTATTTTTACAAGCAATTGTAATGGTACTGTCGTCAGCAAATAGAGTCATTGGGTGGTCGATGCTTTTGGGTAGGTCATTAATATATAGAATAAAAAACAGTGGGCCCACGACAGTGCCTTGCGGTACGCCAAATTTAACAAGACGCTCGGTTGATTTATGAATAACTTCATGTTTATTGCTTTTATTTATTGCTGAAATTTCTGTGAATTGCCTTCTGTTACTTAAATATGATTGAACAAGTCTTGAGACTTTTCCCCTGATGCCATATGCTTCTAATTTCTCAATGAGTATGTCGTGACGTACATGGTCGAATGCTTGCGTCATGTCACAGAATATCGTACATACGGGTGTATTAGCATCTACATTTGGCATGACATTATGTAAAAAATCATATATTACCAAGTTTATTGTTTTACCATTTCTGAATCCTTTTTGTTCATTCGCGAGTATATTTTCTTTTTCGAGATAACTATACAACTGTTTATATAAATACTTTTCAAATATTTTTGACATTATACTAATAAGGGATATAGGCCTATAGAATTGCATTAACTCTTTATTTTCTTTTTTGAATATTGGTTTAACAGTCGATATTTTGAGTGCATCGGGAAAAGTACCAGTCTCTATACAGAGATTAATTACATAGCTGAGAGGCATTGATATTTCTCCTGCTACTGATTTTATAACTTTTGTTGATAGACCATCGTTACCAACACTATCTGTATTTTTTAGTGCATTTATTATTTTATATACATCAATTGGCAGACACGGAGCCAGAAAAAAGGAATCTTTACTTTTTTGTATCAATGACGTAACTTTATTGCCAGATCGCGTTAAAGGATTAATCTTGTCAACGAAATAATTATTGAAAGCCTCTGCAATATCTTTTGGGTCAGTGATACTGTCATTATTTAAACGAATTTTCTCAATACAGTTTTTCGGTTAAACAGTCTTTTTATTTCTATCAAATTCCTGTTACAATTACATTCTGATTGATTAGGTACTTATTTTTTGTTAGTAAAAATAGTTTTATTTCTTAATTAAACAGGGTTTTTCTATTTAAAGAAAACACACAACAAATAATTATTCTTGCTAATGTTAGGTTTTAAAAAATATAACAGCTTATGCTAGTGATCACAAACTTTTTTGATGTGTATTTGTTTTACCCAAACTTAAAAAATGGGCAGACGGCCTAAGTTCGCACCCTAGCGTATAAAAGAAATATAAGAACATACTATAACTACCCTATACCACACATTTTCTTAGTGAAATAAAAAGAGGTCTGGCAGATCTGGAATCTTAGTCCATTTGGTATGTTTCTATTGGCATAATTATAACCTCAAAATCCGATAGTATTATGGATTTTCTACAATTCTCACTAGTGATATTAATTAAGGTTCTATAGTATGCATGTTTTAGAACACAGAAAGTAATTTCACGTCTCTTTTGGTTCTTAGGTGAACGATGCACATATCTAGTTGATAATAGATTTTGACAGACATATTGTAGGTATGTATTATTGTGAAAAAGTTTGGCTTTGATGTAGGTACAGTGTACGCTAGCTAAGAGTGCTTCAATCCTAATTGTTACACATACAAAACTAATAAGAGTCACTCATCATCTGCCTAGCCTTTTCCCAACTATATTGGGGTCGGCTTCCAGTCAAACCGGATTCAGCTGAATACCAGTGTTTTACGTAGAGCGTCTGCCTACCAGACCTCCACAACACAACCCATTAACTGGGTAACAAGGTACTTCTTGGCAAGACTGGAATCAGATTTACTGGCTTCTGACAATCCGTAACGACTGCCAAAGATCTACAAATGACAGCCGGGACCAACGGCTTAACGTGCTTTCCGAGGCACGGAGGAAACTCGGTATATTAAGATGGTCACCCATCCACAGACCAACCTTGGTAAGCGTTGCTTAACCTTAAAGATCGACCCGTGCGGCTGTTATTATTTAGCCACGAGCTCCTCGCTAAACTAATAAGAGTCACTATCTAATCCTAATTTCTTAAATTGAGGTCTATTTGATTCAAGCGGACCGGCTCCACAGATGGCTCTGACACATTTTTTTAGTTTGATTTTGTTTGGCGTGTATGACCCCATATTATCGCCACTGTAGTTTTAGTACTTGATACCATCATGGAGCATATTAAAAAAAATGGTAGCATGCGCGGGTTGTGTCTTTCCAATAGGCTAGTCGACTAAAACGATCTAATTAGTCTGGCAGATAGATTTAAAAAAAATATTGGACACGTATATTTTCTTTCCACGTAAACACAAAATTAAGACGATACCTAAAGTGCGTTTAAAACTTGCACTTTTTACCTAGTAGTGACGTCACAAGCTCCCACTTCTGATTTTTGATGCGTTTCATCTTCGTATTTTTTTATTGATTTGATAAATCAAAAACTACGTGTTCAATATTTTTATTATTTATTTATTTATTGATTGAAAAATTCAATTCAAAAACAGAATCCTTAGATCTTCTAAGGATTTTGTTAGATTATGGTTGTAGTTAGAATATTGCAGATTTTTTGTTTAAGATACGTTAGCTGTTAGACCGTTGTCTTTTAACCAGTGCATTATCGATTCTTAGCGTTGTTCGCAGTTGATATTTGTGTTATCTGCTGCGATAACCGAAATACCGACCGCAAATAGAATGCATTGATGTGGAGTTACTCGAAAGATATTTAATGTAGATAAAGACGAGCAGAGACCCTAGTACACTTCCCTGAGGAACGCCGAACTTTGTCTTTCAAAAGTGGACCTGAATAGGGTATAAAAAAGTTGTTCATTTCATTGATTTATTTAAACGCACTATTTAATAAAAACTATGCTAAAAACAGTCATTTAAAATACACAAAGCTAAAGTCGATTCATAAGTTGATTGGAAAATTTAAATGATCTCATAATATTTTTTCAAGTGTGCCTTCTATACAGCAGCAAATTATGTACCCGTATAAAGTCGGACAGATTCGATCAGATTGGTCGGTTCAGAGATTGATCTCTCCCTGAATGCAAGCAGTAGCTTTTAACGATGGCGGCGCGGCGGCGTGTGTCCGCTCTCGGCATATCAGAGTCCACTGCGTGATGTTCCTTTGAGACTGTCCTGCTGCACCGGGCTACTGTGTAGGTAATACACTTTTGTCATGGCGTTAAAGTATTTTACAAAGAGGATAAAGTCCCCTTTCAGTTCTTTGTTGTCACAGTTCGGTGAGCAATAGGTAAGGCCGTATGGGAACTGAGACCGAATGGCAGAGCCGAGACTACAATATTATCAAACGTTTTTCAATTGCGAACCTCCTTTTCATTACAATTTGTAGCAAATCTACAATTCTAATCCCCTTATTAAGGTGTGTTCTGTTCAGATTGTAATAGCAATTACCTACAATGTCTTTTGCTAATCACCTGATTCTCGTCCCCATAAAAGCCGATTTATGTGTTAATTAAAGATTTTATTTTATCGTGCTCCCGAAGTAATTATAGATTTAATGTAAATTAGGCACTTGACTTCTTTTATTGTATCAATAATAGGAAGGTATAGTCAATAAAGATCTCCATCAACCTTTTACTAATGCAACTGTGCCGATACCTACAGGTAATCAATATACATATATAAAAAATTCCTGACTGAGTGATGGACAGAGAACGCACAGTTGAAACTACACAGGGCCTATCACGAATATTTTGACGTATAGTAACGTTAACGTAAGTGAACTTTGAATGTGACAAACTACAACCCCATAGTATTTTGGTTTAGTTTTATGGGACATACACAATTTATATCATTCAAAAACATGAATAAAGTAAATACCTACATAATTCAAATAAATATTATGTGCAAAACGAGTATTTGTAGCTATGGTAAAATTTACGTTACGTTACTATAAGTCAAAAATATTCGTGCTGGGCCGGTCGTAGAAAGTGGAAATTTAGGAAAAAATATGAGTAAAGTAAATAATTCAAATAAATATTATGTGCAAAACGAGTATTTGTAGCTATGGTAAAATTTTACGTTACGTTACAATAAGTCAAAAATATTCGTGCTGGGCCGGTCGTAGAAAGTGGAAATTTAGGAAAAAATATGAGTAAAGTAAATAATTCAAATAAATATTATGTGCTAAACGAGTATTTGTAGCTATGGTAAAATTTTACGTTACGTTACTATAAGTCAAAAATATTCGTGCTGGGCCGGTCGTAGAAAGTGGAAATTTAGGAAAAAATATGAGTAAAGTAAATAATTCAAATAAATATTATGTGCAAAACGAGTATTTGTAGCTATGGTAAAATTTTACGTTACGTTACTATAAGTCAAAAATATTCGTGCTGGGCCGGTCGTAGAAAGTTGAAATTTAGGATGTAGGTTCCTTAGGGGAGCACTAAGAGAGGATATCCCGAAATTTCTACGGGAAAGGGAAAAAACGGGATATGCGCGTGTTCGACGTCGCGGGCAAAAACTAATATACAAAAAATCTCATGTGTGAGATTTTTGTTGTTTGTGTTTGTTATCGAACTCCTCCGAAACGGTATGATCGATTTTTTATGAAATATTCTATAATATAAAAATCTCGTGTCACACTGTTTTTTATTGAACTCCTCCGAAACGGCTTGACCGATTCTTATGAAATATTTTGTGTTTATTTGGTAGCTCTGTGAATATTGATGGTAAGCATTTTTTTATTTTATTTTATATCCCGGAGCCGGGTCAGCTAGTTAACTTCGTAAAATAACGGAAACCTAAACTTCTCAGCCGTTAGAAGTTCGTAGTGGTTTTTTGAAATGATTGAAAATATAGTTAGGTAGGTGTAGGTAGGTCGTACACAAACTCTGGTAGTAACAAAAGTACAGTCGAATGAACGCGTGCTTATCGTCTCAACGAGAGCGAAGTTCGAACCTAAATTCTGATTTATATTCACTCGGCGAACTGGCACCAGTTTCTGCACCTCAGCTGGCACTCATTCTATCCAGGGCTGCCAGAAACCACTAAACCAATACTGTATTAACAACTCAAGGGATTAACTATTTGACATTCCTTAGACTCACCTTATCAAGACCGACCTAGACTGTCGATGTTTTAATAAAACCAAGTAGAGCTGTCTCTTCGATATTCAGGCCACGGACGCCTTTTAGATATTATGAATTTTAACAAAGATGTTGTAAAATGAACACTATATTTTTGTAAGTATCGTAGCGTGCTACTTTGAAGTTAAAAGGAAAATAGGTAAAAGGTGCAGGGCTCAAGTTTCGTACCTAATACTTATATAAGAATTTAAGTATTTTTACCTTGTGCGTCATGTCAAAGTACCTAGTGTAGGTTCAGCTTGGCTTCTTTAAGTAGGATTTAGACGGATAACAATCTCAGATGATTTTTGCTCTTGGTAATGCATAATTGTCAAAAAAATCAATATACAACTGGTATGGCTAAAATACAAAAAAATATTTGACCGGATTTGCGGTAGACTAGCATATCAAAATAGAAACTATTTGATATGCTAGAAACATACACAAACAAACTATGCTTGTTAAGCGGTAAAAACGGGGCGCTGAAAATATTTTGTTTGGGCCGCATGGGCTAGCTCTGGGGCTGGACAACAACTGTTTAATTTGCGGATATAAGTAAGAATTATTACTGTATTGATAAGGTAGAAGCCATTGTTAGGAATTTTGCTTGCTGTTTTTTAAATTCTAAGTGGAGCTTTAGTGCAAACTGCAATCATTAGCGCGTCTGCTTCGTTAGATTACTCTCTATGTAGGTAGCTGCCAGGTACCTGCCGCTCTTTAAAACGAACTCTATGCACACATTAAGTAAGCTGTCGAAAATCGACTGGGAAAATCATCTTACTTCATTATCCCATGTTACTTGTGATCGGCGCAACACGTTTTTTTTCTTCCATACTGTCCTGTCAGCCGTCATGCTATCACTAACTCCATTAGCCCTCACTTGCTCCTTACAGAATTAAGACTAAAAAATACCTATTCATATTAACAGGTCTGAGTTTAGATTTAGACTGGCTTTATTATGACTGTAAGCAGTTTTAATTGAAAACAGTTTTGTCTAATTTGCCATCAGCCTTCTTATTACATTTTGGCAAGTATTTACATAGGGACCTATAGATACAGAAATAAATTGGCCCAGCGACTTTTTGGTTTCCCTACACGTGGAAGTCCTTATTTACATTTGTTTCTTCTAATATAATAATGTTTAGCAACACTGAGTTTTTTTTGGTAAATCACTAAATAGTATAAAACAAAGTCGCTTTCACTGTCTGTCTATCTGCCTGTCCGTCCGTATGTCACAGCCACTTTTCTTCGAAACTATAAAAAACTATACTGTTGAAAATTGGTAAGTAGATGTATTCTGTGAACGGCATTAAGATTTGCACACAAAAAGAGAAAAAAGCAATACATTTTTGGGGTTCCCTCTTACTGAGAACTGGAAAAAAAAAAAAATCTTCTAACCTATACGATTGGGCTTAACAATGATATTGAGGTTCCTAATATATATTTTTCCTAAATTGAATAGTTTGCGCGAGAGACACTTCCAAAGTGGTAAAATTTGCCCCCCCCCCCCTGTAACTTCTAAAATAAGAGAATGATAAAACTAAAAAAAATATATGATGTACATTAACATGCAAACTTCAACCACAAAATTGGTTTGAACTAGTAAGAAGATTTTTTGTAATACGTCATAAATCGGAAACCGCAATTTACCTTTTATTCAATCAACTCAAATATATAAAAAATAGGGTTTTATGGTACAGAACCTTCGTGTGCAAGTCCAACTCTCACTTGGCTAGTTTTTTAATAGATAGTGGTTCTCAAGGAAGGTTTAAGTATATAATTTGCACCCGTGCAAAGCCGGGGCGGGTCACTAGTTATGGGTTAACTAGTTATTGCCTGCAGTTTCGTTCGCGTTAAAGTGGCCTATAACCATCTCCAGGGTCCCATTTATCTTTGTACAAAAGAATCAAAATCAGCTTCTCGCCTGTTTTCTCCTCCAACACTATACCGATTTAAGAGATATTTCATAAACTGAATAAGAAGGATATATACTGTGTCCCTCTTACTTGTCATAATTTTTGACATGATTGATGCTATATTATATTTTTGAGGTGAAATTAGTTAATAAACCTCTTAATTCAATGAAAACACGGAACTAAAACCAGCTCACTATGCTTTTAAAAACTAGATGAGTACGAGTGTACCTACGATGCTGCGATGGCACGTTAGTGTGGTGATTTTTGCATCACAACAAATAAGGATTTGCAAATTGATCATTGTTCAATACCTACCGCTAATACAATATTCTTTTATTTAAAAATTTATTTATTTACGTAAAATGTCCATGTTTAGGTCAAAGAAGTACATAATTATGTATACCAAATTTCCGGACAGACAGACATACCGACAGACAGACGGACAGACAGACACCCGAGTGATCCTATAAGGGTTCCGTTTTTTTCGGATGTTCGGTACCCTAAAATCGGGCCAAGTGCGTGTCGGGCACGTCATGCTTGCTGATTTTCAATGGAATTAGAAATGAGATAATTGGCTCTAAGTCGCACTCGCACACGAAGGGTCCGTACCATAAAACTTAATTTTCATTATTTGTTGTTATAGCGGCAATAGAAATAGGTACACAATCTGCGAAAATTTCAGCTCTCTATCTATTACGGTCCTTGAGATACAGCCTGCTGACAGACAGACGGACGGACGGACAGCGGAGGCTTAGGGTTACCCGAAGGGTAACGTTGGTTACCCTTCGGGTACGGAACCCTATCGAAAATTAGTACTTTAAACCTTAATATTTTGCAAACAGATCATTGGTCGGAAGTTAGTAAATGACCTATCCAACGATATCCTGCACCATGGCATATACGAAAAAAAAAATCATTGCCACTTTACATGCGGGGGGGGGGGAGGGGTCTAAAAAAATTGCAGTACTGAGATTGCACCGAAATCTCTCTTGTTAAAAAGCATAGAGAGCTGATTTTTAGGGTTCCGTAGTTAGTTATTATTCTGTGTCATCTATGTTACGAGTACCGCCAACATAGATGACACAGAAACATAACTAAACTACCGAGTACGCCAGAAGCATTGAGGACATAACATGAGGAGAATTTTAATATTTTCCGGAAAAATGTTTTAATAGATTTTTAAACTCCACGAATCCTTTGATGGACTTTCACAAGGGATTATTTGGAATCCTGTATTTACTCCTACGCTACTGACACAAGCCTTGCTATGGACCTTGTCTGATTTTTTATTTTATGAATTTCGCTTTGAGAGAAATATTGTGAAAGGTAATCTCGGCCGGGGAGTAGTGTTATGGTATATTTAATTAATTGTGGACTTCTGTGAAATGATGGCGTCCAATGAGCGAAAACGTGTAAGTGTTATTTTATTTTCAACCTACTTACAAAGTAAAAATCATTCAGTATCATTTATGGCTACAAAATTACTAACTACCAACAATGGTATTTTTATAAGCGCTGAGTATCCGAAGTTCATTTAGTCCAATTGAAGTCGAAACGTCTTCGACTCTTTTCGTATCCCTATTTTTGTATGTTTGTTAAGGTGGTTGCGCCAGGGTAGCCCGCGAAATTCAAATATTCTTACGTTTTTTGCAATTTGCAGTGAGTATTAAGTTTTATGTTGATTAAAGTATCTATGATTCGCGGGCGTAAGAATTATGTATTTTCAGAATTATAACCATTTAAGTCAGCAATAAAACTCAATAGGGCCAGTTAACCCGAAAGAATGACTATTTCATGAAATCTTGACGTTTAAGGATTATACCGACTTTGACCACTATCTCACCTGATGGTAAGCGATGATGTGGTCGAAGATGGAGATGAGTTATGCGTTGTGGAGGTCTGGTAGGCAGCCGCTTCACGTAAAATACTGGTATTCAGCTAAATCCGGTTTGACTGGAAGCCGACCCCAATATAGTTGGGAAAAGGCTAGGCAGATGATGAATTCAGAAAATACATAATTCTTATGCCCGCGAATCATACTTTAATCAACAAATAACCTAATACTAACTTGCAAACTGCAAAAAACGATAGAAAATTTGAATTTCGCGGTCTACCGTGGAGGTTCCACCTTAACGGCTTGGCGGCTGAATTAATTTGTACGAAACTTGGCACACCGGTGAATCATGACTTTGATTGGAGGACGTAGGACACTGTTGAGTGTCACGCTCCAGGTGTGCTGCTGGCGGTCTTGGCTATTGAGTAAAACTACTTCGCTATTTAAATGGACTGTATATAGGTATGGATTACAAGTTAAAGATGACCGATATGTATGCGCGCGTTGAAGACGTCGGCGAGTGAGTGGCGGCCGCGACTGCGGCGACTACGACGATCGCAATGGGGCGTGCATGGCCATGTATCGTCGTGTGTGGTCCGCTGTGACGTCAGGAACAGACACCTACTTTATTATCCTGGCAGAAGGTTTCTGTAAGATAATTATTGAATGGAATGTTTCTATTTCAGACCGGAGTTCATAGGGTTAGTGATAATTTTACTCAATTTTACTTGTATTATTTAAATTACTTATAGACTTTCATGAGGGCGAAGTCGCTGGTAAGAGCTAGTATTAGAATATTGTGAGATTTAGTTTATTCATTACGCATTTCCTTCGTTAATATGCTGCAAGCTATGTGGTGAAATTGCGCATTTTGTTTTTATACACCGTGAAACTGCGTTTTAAATGTGATAAATATGATTTGGGAAATAAACTACGTGAAAATTAAACGTTGAAAACAGAAGTGGAATCGCTTTTCAACTTGAAAAACCAATGTAGACTTTTGATACCTTACCTGTAGGTACTTATCATCTGATCCTCTACGACCTAATTTGGTTATCTGATCTGAATTCATTTTTAAACGTTAAAAGCTCCTGAAACAAAGGCAGGTACAATTTTCTTTCACATTAACAGCTGATTATTCTGTGCAATTTAATCATTTACCCTAAATTCCATTATGTTCCTTTACTTCCAGTTGAATCTAAAATAAATTGGAATTCTTTGCGTTATAAAGGGAGCGTTTCAGATATTTTTACACTTCAGTGAAGAATTGTCGGGTGTTTGGCTCGCTTTGAAAAGTGATACAGAAACTAGTAGATTTATTCATGAAAATGTTGATATTACCAAACAAAATGTTTGTTATTTTAACATTTGAAATATTTAATAAGTTATCTATACTAATATATAAAGCTGAAAAGTTTGTTTGTTTGCTTGAACGCGCTAATCTCAGGAACTCCTGGTCCGATTTGAAAAATTGTTTCAGTGCTAGATAGCCCATTTATCGAGGTAGGTTATGGGCTATATATCATCACGCAAAAACCAAAAGGAGCGGAGCAGTAATGAAAATTGTGACGCAAACGAAGTTGCGCGGGTCAACTAGTAACAAACAAATAAATATCTCTGGATTTATAAACAAACAATGTTCGCACAGGTCTTTTGGAGTACAAAAATTGGATGTACACTTCTAGTCAAAAAATCAGAACAGTGCAATTTACTGCGACATAACTAATTTGTCTGCGGTGACTAGGCCATAGTTAATTACGATATAATTAATTATGGCACAAAATAATAAGTATCTGTTCCATGTTTGTTATTGAATCAAAAGCCAAAGCCTTGTTGTTTTGTAAATAATGTATTTTGAAAATGAAATGTTAGCATAGAAGCAACAACATCCGATTAGAGCCAAAACCTATTTCCTCCACAATCCGTTCACTGCATTTCGTGTTTATATTTTATACTACGAAACCGAAGCTCATTTCAAATCAAATAGTAAAATGGTGTATACTTATATACACCATTTTAATCGTCTTTTAAAGGCGGCCCACTTATTATACCCGACATCAACTACCTCTAGGAAATAAAAAAAAATCTATACTAATATATAAAGCTGAAGAGTTTGTTTGTTTTCTTTCAGTGTTAGATAGCCCATTTATCGAGATAGGCTATAGGCCTACCATATCATAGCAGAGCAGACGAAGTTGTGCGGGTCAACTAGTTCATTAATATAATAGGTACAATAAAAAAATAATGCAATTATGTAACCGCCTGTTAATAATGTTTACGTTTCAAAACAATGTCACCGTACCATACCACGGCTTACTTCGAACGCAAGACTCGGACTGCGTTCGCTCTAGGATATTTCAAATTAAGTACGTCATGCGTTATTCTAATGAACAAGTTGACCCGCGCAACTTCGTCTGCTCCGCTCTTATCTGGTCTTAACGTGTTATATAGCTATGTTATATAGCCTATAGCTTTCCTAGATAATTAGGCTATGTAACACTGTAAGAAGTTTTCAAATCGGACCAGTAGTTCTCGAGATTAGCGCCTTCTAGCAAACAAACAAACTCTTCAGCTTTATATATTTGTACAGACGTATAGATTTTTTTTTAATGTCCATAAAAATAGATTTATTTAATGAATGTGTAGTAGTCATTGGATAGATGAAGTGGGCTGCCGTTGTAAAACGACTAAAATCATCATCTGCCTAGTCTTTTCCCAACTGTTTTGGGGTCGGCTTCCAGACAAGCCGGATTTAGCTGAATACCAGTATTTTACGAGGAGCGGCTGCCTACCAGACCTCCACAACCCAGTAACTGGGTAACACGGTACTTCATGGCAAGACTGGAGTCAGATTTACTGGCTTCTGACTATCGTAACGACTGCTAAAGATCACAAATGACCGCCGGGACTAACGGTTTAACGTGCTTTCCGAGGCACGCAGGAAACTCGGTATGTTAAGTTGGTCACCCATCCACAGACCAACCTTGGCAAGCGTTGCTTAACCAGACCTGTGCGGCTGTTATTCTTTAGCCACGAGCTCCTCGAAAGACGACTGAAATAGCACCGTGTCTAAGATAGTAAAATCGGATACTTAAGGAATGTCTCATGACTTTCTAGGGTGTCTAAGTTTTATCAATCTATACTCGCTAGCGACTGTAGTTAAAAAATGAATGAAATCTCAAAAAAAAAAAAGTTTCTAAATTTGTTTAAGTTGTTAACTAACAAGCAAGCAAGTTGCAAGTAAAACTTTAGTTTATAATTAAAAAAATAAATTAGAAACTTCTTTTTAAAGCTTTCATACATTTTTTAAAAACAGTCGCTAGCGAGAACAGATTAATAAAACTCATGGTAGACGTACTGGAGACTATTTGTTATATTTCTGTCTATTCGTCAATTCTTCCCGGAGACTAATTTTGACGGGAAGGTACATTAAAATTCAATTTCGAAATAGAACGCAGACTGCAATGAAATCATGAATTTATTATAAGTATTGTTTGACTTAGCTCTTTCTGCTTGGCTACCTGTTACTATGCACTGCAGTTTATCAGATCCTGAAAGATATTAGATTTTGAAATAGATATATATCCTGAGTAAATAGTTACTTTTTACCAAGTAGGTAGATAAGTTTTGTCTTCTAATCTTATTCTCTACCTAATTAAACAGGAAATTTTAAATCAAGAATCAGGTTAACACATTTTTTGAGAGATGGGTGTAGGAGTAGTCAACTAAAACAGTCACTCCTCATCTTCATGATCAGCTGGTTGTTGTTATCAGCTGCAATGAATAGTACCACCCCGTACAATTCATATAAGCCCAAACACGATGGGCTTAAGAGTAGTCAACTAAAAGAGACACTACTCACCTTTATGGTTTCCATCATCAGATTATTGTTATTAGCTGCAATGGATAGAACCCATCTGTACAATTAATTTGACTCACCTTTATGGTTTCATAATGTACAGTAAATTGAATGTAGAAGTGAACAAGGAGATATTTTTAATGGTTTTGGAGATACAAACAAAACCTGAAAAAGGGTACCTTTCACCGCCGCCTCACCTCCCACCCTCTGGGACTTTTTGTATGTCCATCTGGACACCTCAAAGAACAGTTGTTCTTTGAGGTGATTAATTCGTGAAACTACACGAATTATTCTCTCTAATCGACGTTAATTGAGCTAAAGTAAAAGTAACTTGTTTAAAATATGAGTCGTTTGAAACACTTTGCCAACCGAGTCCAAATCGCTCTTCTAAATAAACTCTCTTCTTAATAAACTAATCGAAATAAAGCTCGAACCTTCAAGTGAATCCCATCAAATGAAACCCATCGTATATCAAACGAGGACTTATCTCGATAACTATGTTCATTCGTACATACAGCATGGTCTGTTTAACATTCAATCAAGCGGGAAAGCCCTGCATGACGCGGCATGACGTGATGGGACGAGACGCCAGTTAACCCTCCGAACGGAGCCGGTTCTTTCCCCAACTAAATTGTCCAACTGGGCATGAAGCGAAAGAAAATCAAAATGTATGAGCAAACACTGTTTCCGCAACATTAGAAACTAATAGCAACATCGCATTATCAGTTTTATGAACTGATGTTGTTAAATCTTTTCAAGGATAGAGTGAAATAGAATTACATTTTCAGTGTGCTACGTGCAGCTTTAATTTTTCTAGAGCACTTTAGTTTGTTGGTTAACTCGTCTAAAGCTTCGTCGGTAGTCCGCTACAAGTATTCGAGTAACACAGCAACACACTTAAACGATTACATAAGTTATTCTGGAAAATGCAGCGGTAGACGAGGGCGAAGTCGTGTCAAAAGAAGACTGCAATTGTAACGCAGAAGTAAGGAACTCGAAAACGGTTTACAGATTATTTCTACGATATACAGCATTTGACGTTCCCTTTTTATTTTTTATTTTATGCTTCGGCAAAATGACATCAGAGTGCATACTACTAACTTTAAAAAAAAAGCGTTATATCTTGCGCTATTTGCACATTCTCAAAAATTTCTTTTTTTAGGCCGCATTAGGTTTTGAGGACAGATTAAAAAAATACCGTTCCCCCCTCCCCATATCTCCGAAGAAATATCTATTTATCTTTGCATAGAGAAAAATCTGAAATTATTCTTTGTGATTGAAGTTTATGTAAAGATTACAGAAAAAATAAAACGATGTGATTTTTTCACAAAGCATCAACAAAAATCACGTTACTTTCACAAGTTATCGGTCAGGAGACGGCGCTGATCTAAAACTGTAATATACACGGCTGTGTTCTAATTCTCTGGCGAATATAGGCTTCACCGATGAAAATTTAAAAACATTTCACGTTTTATTTGATGGTACGGAACCCTCGGTTTGCGATTCCGACTCGCTCTTGACCGGTTTTTTTTAGTATTGGCACTCAGTCGTATGTCGAACTCTTTGACGGATGACATATTTTGAGGGACAATTTATATATGTTCAAAGAATGATACCTATATAGATATTTCATTAATTGTCGCCGAGATATTAGTACGTTGTGTTGACCTTCTGTCTGATACAAGTTAAGTTAATTATTACCTAGCTACCTATTTATAGTTGAAACAATTTTATTGGTATTTGGAATTATTTAAAAGTTCATACTCATAGCTAAACTAGAGGTAGGTATACATGACATGGTCCGACGGAATATTAATATTTTAATTCAAGCTGTAAGCGTCTCTTCTAATCGCCCTTTTTAATTAATTTATCCTGAGAAATCTTGAAACTCTTATTTTGAATAATTTCCAAATTTTCTATTTCATCATATCAGCCGAAAGACGTCCACTGCTGGACATAGGCTTCCCCCAAGATGGGTTTGCCATAATCTTTTATAATTTTCTATTTAGTGACGTAGTAAATAAGTAATGAATATAAAATTGTAAATTTACCATATTGGGGTCGGCTTCTAGTCAAACCGGATTTAGCTGAATACCAGTACTTTACGCGGAGCGGCTGCCTACCAGACCTCCACAACCCATTAACTGGATAACACGGTAATTCATGGCAAGACTGGAGTCAGATTAACTGGCTTCTGACAATCCGTAACGACTGCCAAAGATCTACAAATGAGAGCCGTCCCGGCTGTCATTTGTAGATTTTTGTAGATAAACGGCTTAACGTGCTTTCCGAGGCACATAGCCTATATAGTATATAATAAAATTTGTTTGTTAAAAGTGTTGTCTTAGATACAATTACGTCTCATCATCATCATCATATCAACCAAAAGACGTCCACTGCTGGACATAGGCCTCCCCCAAGCGTCGCCACAACGACCGGTCCTGCGCATCTCGCAACCATCGGCTACCCGCGACCAATTACGACTAGGGGCCTGTAAAGAATGGGAGTCGTATTTGAGCTAAAAAAAAACCTGAATTAAGGGTGTATTTTGAGTTACAAACCGGTCAAACTAATAGTTTTCAGGTTACCTAAGTAGTTTCGATATAGAACGACTAAACGAGTGATGTTGCAGTACCTACCTTGTTTCTATTTAATGCAAAGTTGTATATCGTGTGCAATAATCTAGTTTCCGGTGTGGTGGTGGAAGTCTAAGAGTAGGTCGTTTCCTGTCCTCTGGCCGGTGATGGCTTCCGGTGCCGAGAAAATGATACTGTAATTTAATATCTAGACCCAATCATTCAATTTAGACAAAATCTATCTGAGAGCAACCTCTAAGGGCAATTTATAACATGTCAATTTTTAATATTCGGTCGTCTTCGTAACCGTTCTTATTGTTTGAAACCTTTATTTTTTGAAAACAATTCTAACCGTTTGATTAGTTCAACATTCTAAATTCTGCATCTGCTAATGAGCATTTTGAGTAAAATAGTTAAAATGGTTCTTTTTAGGGTTCCGTACCTCAATAGGAAAAAACGGAACCCTTATAGGATCACTTTGTTGTCCGTCCATCTGTCGGTCAAGACCCTTTATCTTGGGAATGCATGGAGGTATCAAGTGAAATTAAAACCATATACGCAAGTGTACAGTCCCTTAATGCTGTAACAAAATCAAACTTGTAAGTTAACGCAAAAAAAAAGATACGGCTTTTATTGCAATGCCGCAAAAAACATATATTTTGACAATCTCAAGAAAATAAAAATTTATAAGGAATTTCCCGTTGACCTTGAACTATGAAATTTGGCAAGTAATGCCGTCTTATATGTACTACAAGTATTGGGAAAAATCTGAAAACTATAGGTACGTTTTTATTATTATTTATTTATAAGGGCTTGTCATCCACACGAATACGTCAACCCCATTGTATCTTATACTTTATTTACACACAACTATGTACTATGAACCAGTAAAGGATTTGCCTAGACTTCTGAAAACTATTAATTTGTAATTAAATCATAAACAAAATATAGTATTTATTTAAAGTAATATGTACCACCAAATTTTAACGGAACCCTCGGTGAGTGAGCGAGGCCGACTCGCACTTGTTCGTTATTTTTTTAATTTATAGCTAAGCCTACCTATTATTATTCTCTGAACTGAAATTCTTGACAGTGAATTTGAACTAAGTTACTTGGTATCTGAACTCTTTAGAGCTTAAAGATTTTTATGAAGACTTTTGTTTTGGTGCACCATGCCATGACATGTGAAAACGATAGCAAGGCAAAGACTAGTTCTAAATCCGGAATTCGGAAAGTTATAGCTTATCCTACAAACATAAAGTTATTTTCAACATTTTCCAATATGTTTTCTTAACATAAAATAATATGGTGTTCGGGCAGTACAAACATCCAGCGGGGGAGTATAAATTAGCAAAGAACTTTTATGAACTAGTTGCTGCCCGCTATCTCGTTAGCATACTTCAACCCTCCGCTTGCCTCACTCAGGGGTGGAATTTCGTAAAATCCTTTTTTAATGGACCTCTGCACCTCTTCTGTAACAATATAATCTTCATAATTTGATGTGTTAATTTTCAGTTGTTCAGTCTGGCCAACCCTAAAGGAATATTGTATTTGATCGAGATTAAAGTAGCCTATGGCTTAGTTTTTAACCGACTTCGAAAAGGAGGAGATTTTGAATTCGACAGCGCGCTGTATCTCAAGAACCGTAATAGGTAGACAGTTGACATTTTTATATAGTGTGTTTTTCTATTGCCGCTATAACTACAAATAATAAACATAAATTAAATGAAAAAATAAAGACGGCCGAAAAATACACGTTTCTTGTATGGGAGTACAAGAAACGGGTATTTTTCGGCTTACGGTATGATACCCTTCGTGTGTGAGTCCGACTCGCACTTGGCCGGAATTTTGTTTTGGAAAAGTATTTTCCCGGACTTGACCGATTTCAATTTGGTGAAGATTTGATGAAGAACTCCGAAGTCAGGCAACGGAACTCTTCAATAAATGATAGCAAATGGATAGGGATTTCTGAAAACGCACGTCTGTTGATTGTTTACACCAGTTCATAACATAACATCACGCCGGCACGCTCGAACAACGAATGTAAGGTGAATCTCCCAGGATTGCTGAAACCGCATGTCTGTTTATTTTTTCCACCAGTTCATAAAATAACACTGTGAAGGGGTACTCAGATGCATACAAGTCAGCCTGAATGTCTATGTTTTTGGGGTTATTTATTGTTTATTAACCCTACTTGATGATTATTTTTGAGTAGGGTTTAGATTGATTTGGATTGGACGCTGAACATGAAAGAAAAACCAGTGACTTCCTCAACTTAAAATCAATAAAATTTAGTAAAGATACATATTGTCCTTGAAATGTTTGTTTCCGAAGGAATCTAGTTGGGCATTGTCGGAGGGGGCTGTCTGATCAGTTCAATCAGCTTTTCTCAGTCTACGGCAGAAAAACAGCCATTTTTTACCCGACTGCCAAGGACGGTTTATGTTTTTCGGGCGTATCTTGTATGCATATTTGTTTATTTGTTAAATTCTTTACTAACTCGTATCTGCCAAATAACTGGATGGATCTTAACAATTAAGGTTTCGTTAGATTTGATAACCCAACCCTTTTCTTTTGATCGACCTTCGATCGTTTCGATAGCAGGATTGCACCTGTTTACAAGGGGAATAAGTAGGCTTTCCTCTGGTTAAAAGAGAACAAAATATTTTTAAATAGAATAAGAACGAAACACTTTTACTAAGCCTCCGCTGTCCGTCCGTCTGTCTTTCAGGCTTTTAGCGTATCTCAAGAACCGTAACAGGTAGATAGTTGAACTTTTCACAGAGTGTGCCGCTATCATCATCATCATCCACAGCCTGACTTCGCCCACTGCTGAGCGTAGGCCTCTCTTTTCTTGTCCTCATCCAGGTTCTACCTGCGACGGCAACAATGTCATCTGTCCATCTCGCCGCTGGTCGACCAACACTTCTTCTTCCAGTCCTTGGACGCCACTCGGTCACTGCCTTACTCCACCTATCATCTATATCTACCAATATATAATTAAATTAATGCGGCCCTTTTCAGGACCTTTGCAAAAATAGTGGATCTTTTAGGTGCTGAAAAGCACTTATTGCATTTTATTGCTATAAGTTTCTCACTAGCCTACTTAATTCTATAATTCTATATTATTATAAAAATATATTCTATAGACGTATATAAATATAAACGTATATAATAAACGTAGGGAAATGAGGTAGCGACAGCACTTTGGCTGAGTTACCTTATACATGGACGTCGGTAACGAAACCATAGCGCGATTCAGCCGGGTGCACAACGCCATCTATCGCGCTGGGGGGAACTTACTTAACAGGACTTCTTCGTATTTTTACTTATGGAGAAGTAATCTTTATAAGTATAATAATACTCTAATAATCTTATTTGTCCACACAAATAACTAGTGACACTATTAGGATAAGTTTAAAATTGAAGTTAACGTACGCAACGTATGTAACGCATTATGATATCTGGACTATTGATTTTGAATGAAAAACTAGGTATGCAATAGAGACACACTTATCGTATGCAACGGACCAGTTTGTCTCTAGCTTGAAGCTTTTAACTGACTTGGTTCTGGCGGATTTTTTCGTTGTCATGGTGACTGACTTGAGTGGGATGAAGGTTGTTTCTTGGACCTATACGAAATTATAATATGCACTCCAGTAGCTTAAAATAATGTCTGTACATTATTTTAAGTTTAAGGTTTTCATGTTCTAGTGTGTAATACATTTTTGAACGACATAATGTACGAGTACTTATACTAATATGTTTTGGCGGACTTAACCAATTAATTGTCTTTATTTACCTCATCTGCCTAGCCTTTTCCCAACTATATTGGGGTTGGCTTCCAGTCAAGCCGGATTTAGCTGAATACCAGTATTTTACGAAGAGCGGCTGCCTACCAGACCTCCACAACCCATTAACTGGGTAACACGGTACTTCATGGCAAGACTGGAGTCAGATTAACTGGCTTCTGACTATCCGTAGCGACTGCCAAAGATCTACAAATGACAGCCGGGACCAACGGCTTAACGTGCTTTCTTTTCTTTGTTGCTTAACTTTGAAGATCGACCCGTGCGGCTGTTATTCTTTAGCCACGAGCTCCTCGTAAGACGACTAAATAGCACCATGTCTAAGATAGTAATATCGGATACTTATGGAATGTCTCTTGTCTTTCTAGGGTGTCTGTCTATTTCCCTGTACGTCTACCTTATGTATTATCAATCTATACTCGCTAGCGACTGTAGTTAGAAAATGTATGAAATCTCAAAAAAAAACAAGTTTCTAAATTTGTTTAAGTTGTTAACTAACAAGCAAGCAAGTTGCAAGTAAAACTTTAGTTAACAACAAAAAAAAAAAATTGGAAACTTGTTTTTAGAGTTTTCATATGTTTTTTAACTACAGTCGCTAGCCAGTATAGATTGATAAAACTCATGGTAGACCTTACTGGAGACTATTTGATTATTCTTCCCGGAGACTAATTGTCTTTACTTACCTACCTATTTTTTATTAAAAAGGAAAAAAAGTCACACTATTGCGTGCGTATCCAAATAGGTTTTCCTCCCACACCTCTACCTACGCTCTGAGGGAGAACAGTCGCCATGTTATTAGTAACTTTAATTTAATTAGTAACTTAGGTATTAGTTTGTTGTTTGGAGTCAATAGAATCGTAGGTAGCTACCTACCTACGTCCTATTATCTTCAGGATACTGTTGGAGCCGACCCAATCTTTGCTGAGCTATGAGGCTGTTTCTTTCCAACAATAGTCTGTACGAGATTATCTAATTCGAAAATACCTGTATTTTGTTCCACATTGAAACAATGTGGATTCTTTTCTAATGTGCAAGGGACAACTACGGGTCTAAAAAGGCCACTTTAGTGGATTCATAATATTAATCACACAACAATCTGTCAAAATTTCATTTTCATCTTTATCGCTAATGCATTAGGTTCAAGGTTGATTGGGAAATTTGACAGTGACGGGTCACGTGATGTGCTTTCTGATTCTGCTAAAGTGGCCTTTTTAAAACCGCTTGATTTAAGAGGAAACTCTGGCGGCGAGACTTTGTATGTAAAGAGTCATAATTCGAAGTTTGGCTCTCGACTGTTTTCTCCACCAATATTGGACCGATATAAGAGATATCTAATACCCTGTATGTAGAAGAAGGATGTATACTGTGTCTCTATGTTTTCCTATTTTGATAAATAGTTGCCGAATTTGTACACTAGGGCTCTGTTGACAACGATTTATCGGACAATTTTGACAATTTTATGAGAGTTCTGGAGTTTATACGGTTAATAAATAATTAAAAAAGAAACAACATAGGCACACAGTACATATCCTTCTTATTCAGTTTGTGAAATATCTCTTAAAGCGGTCCAATATTGGAGGAGAAAACAGGCGAGAGCCAAACCTCGAATAATGACTTTTTACATACAAAATGTCGCCGCTAGCATTTCCTCTTAATATGTGAACTCAATAAAAATGTACCTACATACGTTGTAGAACACCACAAAAAAAACCATTGAATAAATTCTTCTTTGCATAAATCAATTACACGGTGTTGTTGAGTCTACTAGTGTAACATCGCTTAGAACTGCAAATAAATAATACGTCAGTTCAAGCTTTGGCGTTGAGCACCTACTTTAACTTATGAAAGCCGCGACTTTAAGCTCCTATTTCAAAATGTATCTTCTAAACTTCCATTGGTTGACAACATTAACACTGGTTACGCTAACGAACCGTTTCGTGTCAAACATAATATTTGGCATGATTTCATGCGTGTTGAATCTGCTTAAACAAATACAGTAAAACTTGGTTAAGTGGGACCTGGATAAGTGAGAAACGTCCATAGCTGGAACTCATGTTTAGGTCCCGACACTTTAGCACTGAATTACCTCTGTTAGTGGGACAAAACAACCCTCTACTGGGATTAGGTCTTTCGCTTTTATCGTCATAATTACCTGTATGATTGAAACAGCGAGTGTATTTTATCTCTATTACTCAGACTATATCTTGTGTACCGTTTTGTTTACTAATTCCTATTCTACCCGCAAATTCCACACTTGGCTACTTGTGTAAAAGTGACCTCCAGTTTTAGTTTGGTTTTTTTATCGTCCGGATATTTATTTGAAAATGTTTAGAAAATACGTTATTTTTTTAATAATTGCACCTCTATACCTGAAATAACCTCTGTTCTTAGCTCTATTATTGGAACTCTGTAAATGAGATCGATATTCATTTATACCTGGATATCTGGGACACTGGGTAAATGGAATACCTCTTTATAGAGAGAGACAAATTATGTGAGACAAATTTGCAGGTCCCTTAAGGTCCCAGTTATCCAGCTTTCACTGTGTTTGGGAGTGGCAATATTAATATGAAATTGAAACTGGCAACAAACAGTGAACTGTAGTACACAACAAAGTAATAGTAATGTCGGATAAACCACAGCCCGCAGTATTATGTTGACGGTACCGGAGTCCCGGAGCCCGGGACGCGGACGTACTCGCGGAAGGCCGTATCGCCAAAAGAGCGACACGGTCATACATTAATGCTCACATTAAGTTCAAGGAGTTCTCATAAAAGGTTGTTGCCTAAAGCTTTGAACTTCTCGTCTTGACGTTTTGGAGTATTTCAAATTCAAAGTTTTGCTTTTACAACGACGCGACGTTCAGGATCGGTGAAATAACAAAAAGATTAGAATACTATTTATATTGACTGCCCCGCGGGACGAGAATTTTAACAGAACCGACGTGATCCTAAAAGCTTTGTACTTAACTGTAATAACAAGTAGCAAAGACATTTGTCGACATTTACGTAATTATTAAAGTAAACGCTCCTCAACTGTGTTTAGTTCTAATTTATGAATGTTTAAGTATTTGGTTGAAAGCTTTATTATACTCATTCGAAATGCGGCCAAAATTCTGGGAAACTCAAAATGTATTTCATCATTTGTATACTCGTAGGCCAGAATTAAAGTCCAAAGCTCAACGAGCCCGCTGCAACTTTTATTTGTTTTTAGCAGCGAGAGCGTTATAATGACTGTCGTTAATTTTGAGCTCGGCAATCCCAACGATTTTGTTAGATCTCAGTTTTTATTATATTTGCAGAAAGCGGAGCCAATGTTAACAAAAACCTGTTATTGTCCTTTCCGCATTTTATGTTTCCCTGCGTTACGTTTTTCAGATATTTTTATTGTTGAAATAAAAACATTTTTAGATTTCAGTAACAGTCAGTTCAAGTAGAGAAATAGTTTTCGTCCGCTGATAACAATGAATCTGAACTGTATTTGTTATTTGTTGCTTCCAAGATATTCGAGCAGTCGTTGCCGACAGCGACTTCAATAATAATAATGATGGCTGGCGAAGCCTGCGCTGTTGTAGCAAGTCTAGCGCGGTATTGTTTGTGTGCCGGCTCCGCGCCCTCCTCAGCCGCAACTCGGAAACCGGGATTAACGATTGCATTTGACAGAGAGCTGTAGACGGCAAGTTCGTTTTATCTAGCGCAAGCTAATGCCAAAAGCTCTAAAAGAACGTATATGGATCTCCTTACTGAAGCTGCAGAGGAAATTGTTAGCGTTAATGGTTAAAAAAGAATGTGTTCTGTTCTTATATTTCACAATGCGGTGAGAAGTTCTCTTGTTTCACAAAATAAAACGCTAATAACGTGTTGTGTGGGGCCCCATGTTTGTCTGAGTATGGGGTAGCCACATGAGAAGGTAGCGCCGCGGTGCAAGCCACACATTTTATTGGGAACATCGGACTTGAACGAAATGGGCTAAATCCAATTACGGTTATGTCAGCCTTTCGGATAAGCGACAAAAAATATTATTTTTGATAATGTGACCAGGGCACGCCATAGTGAATATTTGGAACCTTTTATGATGACATGCAAATGGTTTCAGAAGTAATCGTTATTAGGGACTCATCATCACGTTCGTTAAGTACCTAGCTATACAAATAAGTAGGTAACCAATTAAAACGGTTTCTCGTTAAAACTAATCAGATTTTAATAAGTTGATATTTTCCTCGGATTTTCAGGATAAAATTCTCACAATAGGTATTCATACTACACCCTAATTACACGCAAACGTACTGAAAAATAATCACCGCGTGAGTTCTGCACATAAAAGTTCATTTGTGTTACATTATTTTCTTTGTACACGAAACGCATGATTAAATAGCACAAAGCATCGCATCTCGAATGATAAACACGACGTCATGACATATCCTGTGACGTCAATAAATACTCTTCATGTACGGCGACGTCATTCTTGTCACGTCACGTCACGTCACGTCTACGTCGCGTCATGCCCCGTCATCCGCGACTGCTCCACGCGTTGTTGACTTGCCAAAATTGCCTTGTTGTGATGAGCCCGTGACTTTTTAATGTAAGCCTATTTTCTACTTTGGAATCTCTTTTATCCCCAAAGATAGGGCTTTGAAGTGGCCGCTTTGTACGCGCCGCGGTGTAGTTGTGACGGAAGTTTTTTGATAACCTACGCTTATTAGTTTGCAAGTTTTCTTTCTGATCTCATATGCAGCATGACAATTTGTCGTGTTGATGTATTCAAGTATTTCATAAAATTAGTGTCTCAATTTATGGTTGATGTTTCAATAGCCCCACTATTGAATTAACCGAGCTAACTTTTATCTCAAGAATGATTATGGCGGTTTGACGTATGTCGGTAGGTGATATACAAAATTTGCCAAAAGACTATTATTTTCCACATTCAAAAGTAATCTGACGATTGAAGAAACGGCTAGAGAAATTGAATCCATTTCCAGTTATTGAATCAACACTTAAATGATTGCAATTAAGAACTTCGAACTTTTCTAAAAACTCTAGTTTTGATTACCTCATAGCAAGTGTAAAAGAACGAAAAGCAAAGGAAAAGGTACACTTTTTACTTACTTATTTTCGAGTTATTGGTGTTAATATTTAAAGCTCTATTAAAACTTTGAAATTACCATTAAATATGCATAAGACTTGCTTGCAACTTTTTATTAGTTTCTTGTCACTTCTTCGTACGATGCCACGTTAGGAGTTATGGTATAAAAGATTGTTATGGTCGGTTTTACTTTCTTAAGATAATAACTAACTAACTTTTAAATAATAAATAAAATATGTAACTTGTCAGCCGGTCTATTCTGTACATCTCACCGTGAAAACTTAGAGTGAGCTTGAAGTGAACTATTATTCTACCTTGACTGGACAGATTGACAGATCACTTCATGTTCACTTCACCTATGGCTAGTTTACACAGTGCGAGCTGCTGCCTAGACATAAGACTGTTACTAGGATTGCCTACTCGTATGCCAGTGGCTCGGCTCGCGATAGCTGTCTTCACGATGATAGTAGCTGCCCGGTTTCTTGAGAGTTACAGCAACTGCCTGGCTGACACTGGCGAGCTACTGCCGATCGCGTTCGAACGATGCGAGTAATGTCCGAGCTGCGATGTAGATTTGCTCCGTTGGTTTTTCTTGTGGCGGCTTGATACCGCTACAAGTACCTAGGTACAGTGAGTAAGTACAATTGCAATGGTCTAAATCAATCGGACAGTAGCGAGTCAACTTGGTTTGCAAGCTGTTTTGCAAGTGTATCCAAAGATATTTTTTTACTCCTTTGCAAGAATTACATTTTTTGGGCAAGTGGCACGCCTCGCGCTCCCTTTCTTTCTCCCGCGCGGTACTTGACTCGCCACTTGGCGTAGTGTAAACCACCACATTTAGTACAATGTATTAATTAGTGACCGGCAACAGGATGAAGCGCGTGTACTGTTTTTTTGTGACACTAAAAAAGGTTGGCTAAATGGTCCGAGACAACAACAGTGCAGTTTGTCAATGAATATATCCTACCTAAGTCACGAATGCATGTGGAGCTGCAAAAGCCCGTTGTGTACCTAATATTAAGGCTCCATAATCATCATCTGCCTAGCCTTTTTCCAACTACATTGGGTCGGCTTCCAGTCAAACCGGATTCAGCTGAAAACCAGTGTTTTACGTGGAGCGGCTGCCTACCAGACCTCCACAACCCATTAACTGGGTAACACGGTACTTCTTGGCAAGACTGGAGTCAGATTTACTGGCTTCTGACAATCCGTAACGACTGCCAAAGATCTACAAATGACAGCCGGGACCAACGCCTTAACGTGCTTTCCGAGGCACGGAGGAAACTCGGTATGTCAAGATGGTCACCCATCCACAGACCAACCTTGGCAAGCGTTGCTTAACCTTTAAGATCGACCCGTGCGGCTGTTATTATTTAGCCACGAGCTCCTCATTAAGGCTCCATAATAATGGAGAGAATTTTGCGTAAAATCATACGTATTAGTCGACGTTGCTCGTGCATCGCGATGGAGAATTTCCACTTGACTTGCTGTAGTATAAACAGTCACTGATCGACTCGCCACTCGTGCGGAGGGCGAGTGAAAACAAAAAATGTTGAAGTAACTCGTATGCGAGTTCCCATTTCAATTAAATGGCATTACAGCACAGAGTGGTTATTACACCAAAAGAGAGAATAAAGTGGTTAAGAATAAATGATGAAACGATCAATAAGTATTTCAATAATTATAATTTCAGATCGTATTTAATTAGCTTTAAAGTTTCATAACTCTGTATTAATTGCAAATTTATTAATCCAATTTAATTAATCTAATTAATCCGAGACTTATTTGATTTAAAACCGCAAAAAGATAAATCAACATTTTTAACCATTTTGGCTGGCTGGTTGGTTTGTAATTCTGTAGATAGGTAAATTTGCAGCTAAAATGTTTAATTAAAATCTGATATCCCATCGACCAAACACTATCCCAATTCACACTATTATGCCTTGCGGTTATGCCTGGAATTTGTTCTAGTCAGGGGCGCAGCAACCAGCCGTATCAATGACACGTGGACCCGAACGTGTGTAAGTAAAATTGTGTAGGGTGGGGCCTCAACAAATTTTGATACAGGGCCAGTTTCAGGCACGCTACTCAAAGGTTCTAGTAATTATGAAATCGAGGTACGAGTACCTACTCGTATTTATCGAGCACCATTCCTTTCCGCTACATACCATTGAGATACAAGTGCTGCCTCCGAGTACTTCCTGAAAGAAATTCCAATTAGGTACACTATTGTGTGATCCGAGAATCGCTCGAGCTTAAGAAAGGATTCAAGTGGCTCGTTATCGGACTTGTTATGAAGCTAGCAATATAGAAACAACTTATTTAAATTAATTAGCCTTTGTACGCGACCTCGACTGTTTTAAGATTTCGTGATAAAGTTTTCGCTTCATCATTACAGTCTCTTTTATAAAAATCTCGGAATTGCTTAGCTCTTATTGATCTTTTTATTCAGAGAATTTGGCTAATCCGTTACAAGGCTAAACAGTTCAAAGAATTTTACGAATAAGACTGTAAAACTTCAGTTTTCAACAATAATTTTCAATGAGTTTCTGTCTCTATTTCCTTCTGCATTACATATGTTATGAAAATAATATCTTATCTAAACGTTGCAATTTCCCGTAGTTAAGGCTTTGCAGCGTCAGTCAATACGTCAATTTGGCCAGACTAACAATAGATTCTCCTAGATACACCGGGGAATGTTCTAAGAAATATAATATTTCTCCTTAATGGGCAATGACACAACCGACTTCCAAAAACAAAACACTTCAAAGTATAAAATAACTCTAATTTTGGAAGTCAGTGTTTTAGTTTTTTTTTCGTTTTATTTTTCACTTTTTAGTTGTAGGTACCTGCATACCTACCTACCCATTCACAGCGTACCGGCCGGTGAAAATCATCACTTTTTGAACGTCAAAATTCACATGAAGACCGATTTACGGTACACTCCCAGTAATAATAGTTCGTTTTTAATGCCAGAGACTAATTTGACATTTCAAGTACTTATTTCTTTTTTCAATTTGGATTTTGACATTTTCACCAGGTAATATGTTGCAAAATAGGTTGAGGAGTTCGTGGCTATATAATAACAGCCACACGGGTCGATCAGCAAGGTTTGACCATCTTAACATACCGAGTTTCCTCTGTGCCTCGGAAAGCACGTTAAGCCGTTTGTCCCGGCTGTCATTTGTAGATCTTTGGCAGTCGTTGCGGATAGTCAGAAACCTTACCATGAAGTACCGTGTTACCCATTTAATGGGTTGTGGAGGTCTGGTAGGCAGGCGCACCTCTTAAAATACTGGTATTTATCTAAATCCGGCTTGACTGGAAGCCGACCCCAATATAGTTGGGAGAAGGCTAGGCAGATGATGATCATGTAGCAAAATAGACAGGTACATTCTGCCACTTAAAGCCAGCATGCATTTATGTCGGTAAACTACCTAATATATTCCTGTTTACTTACCGCAAATATTTATACCAAATCTCAAGCAAACATGAATATATCAAAACAAACAGAAAAGTATTTCTGTTTAGCCAGCATCGCAATATTTAAGATCGTTTTAGACTTATCGCTACCAATATTGACCCAACTTTCGATTAGGAATATAAGAGTTTTCCGTGCCGTAAATATTTTCTTTATTACAACGAAAACCGCATAAACTGAAGTATTGAAAGTAGATTTAGAAGAATGTCAGAATCAATAGTAGTCTTAAAATCGGTGGACTTTTTTCGTGTCATAATTTAGTAACAGCTTACAGGAATTACGATTATAAAAGGCAGTTCCTTATTTTTGCTTTATTAAAACTGTTAACAACCAACAATATTTAATGCAAGAAAAACTTCCCAAATATCCCTTTCTTCATGTTATGAAGAAAGAGACTTTAAGCTGTTGGCAGGCGAGTAATTAGCTTCAAGCGAGGGTGCAGTCACAAAGGAGAATGCACGTCTGAATAAGCAGAGACGTGGGGCACTTTCTGGACAACTGAAACGTTTCGCAGGAGACAGGCGGCACACCTCCCCTACCGAGCTACCGTCATATACGGCAAGCACTGTCTTTGGCAGGAACTTTGTGGCTTGCTGGCATAAGTTAAAAAATTTGATTTTGTTTAGTCTGGCGGTAAAATTTTCGAAACAGACTGAACCCGTATTTTTTTTTGCTTTTACAAATCAATAAAGATTTACGAAGATCAAACGCATGAAAGACAAAAGTGTACTCAAATTTATTGTGACGTCAAGCTAGTTTTTAACGCACTTTACCGTCTTCATGTTTTGTTTACGTGAAAATAGAAAAGTGTTCAAAATTTTCTTGGAAATCTACCTGACGGACTTGTTTTTTTTTAGTCTCTCTTTTAACCATACAAAATTTCGGTCCGTAGCGTTAGCTTTGAGAATAGCTTAGGTATAAGTGAACGAGCCGACAATCTGAGAGACTAATATATAATCGCTTAATCATAGAGCCACACGCCACAACGCCACATGCTTGCCAAACCGCAACAAATCTTCATAAGTAATTATAGCCGAAACTAGTTCGATGTCCGTCATGCCTGCCGGTCCTGTGTCAAAATAATAGCGCTTGCGCAAGCGTGTCGATGTTGAGGTTTGAAACCCACTACCAAACCTTTGTTGAGGTTCGAATTTTGTTTGCGGCAAGTGCCAAGCACGTAAAACATTTAATTTCTCGCATTTATTTGTAATATGCTTTATTGTTCACCAAAGATCTCTTCCAGGGCCCCAAGTCTGCTATCTTTATATATAAAAAATGAATTGCTGTTCGTTAGTCTCGCTAAAACTCGAGAACGGCGGGGCCGATTTAAATAATTATTTTTTTGTTAGTTTCGCCAGAATACAGGGAAGGTTTAAAAACAAAAAAAAGGGTAAGTAGGTAGGGTAACCAGTTGACGGGTGCGAAGCCGCGCGGGTCAGCTAGTTTTTTATAAATTCGTCATTCCAACACGATCCCATTGTCATTTTGCTAAAAGTTCGTGATCTGCTAATTCATACTGGTTGATCACTGGTCAGTCAGTGGTCTCGCAATAGAATCGTGGTAGAAAGACATTTTCGTAGTGCCATTATTATAAAACCCGTTAGTAGACATGATTTTCGAAAAACTACTACTAAATTTGAACATTAAGTCATGCCGGATTTCTTTCATAATATATTTTTGCATATTATTCTATGCCATTTCTTTCAATGGAGTGTCAGCGGGTGATCATTGGAAAGTCATAATGACGCTTTTATATTAGTAGATTACCAAACTTGTCAAAATCAACAATTACGAAATCAATGATAGACCATTCTGACACTATTGTAATAGCAGACTCGAGGCCCAGGCAACCTGTGATGATATATTCGTACTTACCTACATTGTCTCTTAGGTAGGCACCTAATAATTTCTAACAAATATTTTGTATACGGCTCCACAGACATTCCTAAATACGCTGTGCAAGCTAATTTGTAATTTACACTGGGTACACCGCATTTCTGTAATTTTACTCAAGATAAACATATGTGGCACTCATTTGAATATTATCACTGTCTTAATATACAAAGACATCGCCACAAATAACGGTCTGATGACATTAAGGGCATATTTCAGCACCTTTAAATAAATGATCTCGCAAAGCTGCAGGCTTTAAAATATTGCCTGACCGCGCATAAATTAAATACAAACCGTTATTTTGGATAAATTACAACAGCATGCTCAGCATATTATTTGTACTGAAACTAAGTGTACAGATTCGTTTTATTGTATTGTAAAGATAAATTCAATTATTGTTTATACATTTTATGTGAAATATTAAAAAAACACACACTGGGAAACAAAAATTATGGAGAGTTGCAGACAAATAGGCAATTTGACAGATATATGGGGTCTGTGTTCTAGTTACGTGAAAAGAAAGATATTCATAAATCCGTAAATGAAAAAATAATAGTTTTAAAAGGCCTGTCAAAAGAACCCTGACAGGCTTATTTCAGTTAAGATATAGTAAAAGCTGAATGGATATTTCAAGCACCATACAATGTTATTAGGTTCTCTTATGTCGGAATACATGATATAATTGTCATATTGTTCGCTTGTATGCAAATATTTTTGGTCTACTTTTGGAGTACTGATCCTTGACCATTGTTCCAACCACAAATGTTGCATGAATATCAGTATTATAAACGTTTTAGCGTAGCAGCCTCATATTAGCATTCTGAAATACAATGTTTTTTGGCAAACTGCATACTGGTTATGCAGTTTGCAGGCGCTTTGATTTGTGTTTTCCATTATTTCAGTAAACGAGGCATAGGTGGTGCTTAATGTACCACGAAACACGTCTGGTATTACGAATGTTTTGATGGCCACTGAAACTGAAGTTTAGTTAGCCGGACAATATTATGATAGGCGTCATCAGATGAGCCGCTTATGGCAGGTATACTTACAAACCTTTATAACCGTTATGCTATCAAGAACATCTAGCTATTAGGTAAATATTTCGAGTAGAATTCCCCACCTAAACTAATACCTTAATTCCATGAAATTGTCTGGTCATTCGGTTGGAGAACATAGAATGACAAAAAGCAGAGAATGCCGCTGTCTCTGTGCGACATAATCCTTTTGTGACAAGTATTTTTCTCTCAAGGCTTATCTTTGCTCACTGTGAACCCTCTTCATGGACAATCTTCAAAGAAAAAACATATGGACTAATGAACACAATCAGTCCGTTATACAGATGAAATGTAAATAAGTGCGCATATTTTACATTTTAGATCCATTCTCTACATGCAAAGAATACTTTTAATTTACATCCGCAAAGTGCAGGCGTGGGACAATCAGTTTTCATACTACTTAATTATGATCTATTATTTAGGCGTAGCGTCATCATCGGCTGCCTCGTTCCGTCACTGCCGAGTTTCCTCCCGGGACCACCTCCCCTTTGTTTCATGTTTCCCTGTTCTGTGATAACCATAACGCAATTCTTAATAATTCCGGTTTTGTATTTTTATGTAGGTAATAGCTTCCCTCGGCTCTCCACGTGGATTAAATCCATGTCTCTCACTGTACAACATTTTAATATAAAAACATATTCAGATAAATTAATTGACATTTTCGCTGACTTGTACGTGTTAAAAAAGCATTTCGTTTCACAGCTGCTTGGCTTTTATGTGTATTCTGCTGTGTTTCAATAAGGCATCAAATTAGGTTTCATATACGGATGCTAACATTTTTCTACATGAACCGATTTATGTAAAGGGAACGTTTCAGCCTTTTTACTGGCAACATAATTTTGTACGATCTGCTACGTTCGCTCGTTATGTTTTATTATCTATGTACCTACGTTAAGTAAGTAGGAACGGTTCATTAAATTGTATTTGATTCGACAATTTTGGGTTTTCGTACGCAAACACACATTAATATGAACCATGGAATTATATTTTGCTCTGACACTGCATACCGCGTACAAAAAATCTCAATGGTGGTAAACGGAAATGGAGTAATCCACTTTCTTGCATTTGAATACATTTGGTTTTTAAAATATAACGTAACGTTACGCATGACGTTTTTAACTTTGTGATAATTTCCACATATTTTTTAAAATTTAAGAGCTGTTGTGTGTTATTTTATGAAGGATTATATTCAAAATCGAACACAGTGCGTAAAAATACAGGAGCACTATAGTAGAGATGCGCCTGTCACTTTGGTGTCCCTCAAGTCAGCGTGCTTGGGCCAACTCTGTTCCTAACTTACGTTAACCAGCTCTGTAAAATAAAACTGAGAGACGGAAATATAATAGCGTTCACAGACGACACTGTTCTTACTTTTTCCGACAATTCTTGGCACGACACCTTTAACTCAGCACAAAAAGTACTCAATACTGTTCTGCAGTGGCTTAAGACACATGCAATCACTCTTAACACTGACAAAACCAAATGCCTTACCTTCTCTATGCGAAACTACACACAACCTTCCGACACGCAAACTTTAACAGCACTCTCGTGTTTACTGCCGGGTATGGTAGCTTGTACCTGCCCCAAACTAGAGCAATGTAGGACTATAAAATATCTCGGAGTGACAATTGACAACGGCCTGAGTTTTGCAGCTCATACAGAGACTAACAAAAAGTAAAAAAAAAATATTGTTTTTGTCGTTAAAACACTTCGTACTTACTTTGCTCTCTGTCAGTCTCTCCTAAATTATTGTGTATGCGCCTGGGGTGTTGCTCCCAAAACCTTACTCTTAAAGCTGGAAAGAGCACAGAGAGCCGTGCTAAAAGTCAGTATGTTTCGACCTATCCTTTATCCAACTGAGGAATTATATAAGAACGGTAAAGTCTTCACAGTCAGGCAATTGTTTGTGCTTAACACTGTACTACTTCAGCACCATATAACTCCCTACGAGGTTATCACCACAAGACGCAAAGATAAAATAGGCCAACCGTACCGTTCGCATTATTCTTTTACAAGAAGGTTTCCCTGTTTCCAAGGGCCCCATCTGTATAATAAAATATTAAACTTCCACTCACTCCCAAATTTATCTCTTAAAAAGAAACTACTTATCTCCAGACTCTCAACTATAAAAACACAGAGCTCTTATTGTCGAATTAATCAACTAGGTAAAATCTACACAGCGCACTATAACACATAAACACACACATTCACACACACACTCCCTCACACGCACACCCACTCACTAACACACATCCACTCACTCACTCACTCACTCACTCACTCACTCACTCACTCACTCACTCACTCACACACACACACACGCACCTATCCAATCATACACTCTCTCACACACATACCCACTCACATACACACACCCACTCACACACACACCAAATCACACACACACCCACTCACACACTCCCTCACACACACACATCCACTCACTAACACACCCACTCACATCACACCTACATCTATCCTTTTTATGACTTTTTATTTTATCTTTGCTTCCTTGTTTTGCTAAATGATTTATTTGTCTGTCCACTACCTCCTGCAAAAATTAAAATAAGTTCTCGTAAATTAGACAAACTTCCTTTTCGAAGCTCCCATGACAGGGGCCTTGCATTTTTAATACAAGTTGAACTTTGTCAACTTAGCAAGGGTGTTAGAGTCTCCAAACATATTAGTGTATAACGTCTCCATCCGTTTTACTGTAACCTAATGTTGTTTAAATGTACACCTTTTTATTGCAAACATTTTTAGTTTTTTCATGTTTTTCACTTTCTCAGGTCCCTAGAGACCCGGTCCTTCGGTAGGCGTACGAAGGGCCGAAGACAACTCGCAGAGGTCCCTTTAGACATTTTAAATGGAATGGGACACCAACCGACGATTATCCCTATATGCACTGTGAAAGTATACCCATGGACAATCCCCGGTTGGAGCAGCACTACTGCAGAATATGGAAATGAAAGATGAAACGCTATGGGTTTGGCTGGTTTAGTGGCCCGATAATCGTTTACTATGGAAGAACTATTGGCCCCTGCCTGACCATTGACAATTAAAACGGCTTTAAAATGGCAGGGGGTGACTTGTACAATCACCCCCTGCCATTGCAATAAATGGGCCCCCCGAAAAGGGTCGCGCCAAGGGGGCAACATATCCTGAGGTGCTAGAGAAGTGGAGAGGTATACCACGGCTATCAGGACAATCCCGGAAGTACGGTCAAGATCCCTACCAGCATCATACTAGATTATACATCCTTCTCCCGAGGACGTTTGCTCTTGCGAATCTCCACTTAGACCGGCCGATTAAGGCAAGAAAGAGGTGGGAGCTCTGTTACTCGTCAGTGTTCACTCCGGCCAGCCAATAAAGGCAAGCCGGAAATGAGGAACAAGACTTCTCCCTGGAGATCAGGTCCGTGGGGTCGCTAGTGCCTAACAGTTCGCCACAAAACTGACTTGCGGATTTATTATTATAGAATAGAATAGAATAGAATAGAATATATATATTATTATGCTAGCAACAAAAAAATGCGATCTTCCCTACAAGCTTACACACCTAAAGGTGTTAAAATAGGCACCTTTAAGGTCTGTTTTTAACCCCCGACCAAAAAAGAGGGGTGTTATAAGTTTGAGCGTTATGTGTTTCTGTGTGTCTGTCTGTGGCACCGTAGCTCTTAAGCGGGTGAACCGATTTGGATGCGGTTTTTTTTTATTTGAAAGCAGGTTTTTAGCGACGGTTTAAGTTCTATCAATATTGGTTGAGCCGTTTGAAGATCATCAGCTCTTTTCTAGTTGATGAAGGCATTTCAGCTTCTACGGGTCTAATCGATGTGGAATTTGGTATTCTGTTACTTCAGTGACATTGCAAGAACATGGTTATATTGACCTGATGCTGTAGCATAACCTGAGGTCTGCAGAATACCCAACTCCTCACTAAGTTACAGCAGAGGTATCGTGTTTGAACTCATTGGAATGGTTTCAATGAACAGATTATATTTAGATCAGTACTACCTAGTCAAGTCATCATGATCGGAGATAAGTTCCTTTATTTTGTTAGTATTAAGTTGTTAATTTGTTTTATTTGTGGAGGAGAAATAAACGATTATTATTAGTAACCTTAACCTGATGCTGAAGCATGTCCTGAAATCTGCAGTATATCCAACTCCTCACTTGCTTACAGCAGACCTTCCGTTTTCGTATTCATTTAAATGGTCGCAATGAATAGGTTATAAATTGATTGTGATCAGGGTCTGATGATTAAGCAAAAAAGAGAAATAAGTGAATACATTGGTGAGAGATGCTATGCTACTTTCACTCGTTCTACCGATATAATATCGTAAAATAATTGGTAACAAAATAAACATGACAAAACTGGCTGAACTGCACGATTGATAAAACACAGTTATGTCGATCTGGTTACCATCCTGTAATTATGTAAAAATTAATTATTGGACTGACTATTGAAATATGTCCAATTACCGATGTTAATTTAGCAATAACGTAAAGGAAACACATTAAAATTTATATTAACATGGTGACAAATGTTTATTATTACAATGCATGTTTATAGGGTAATAAAGTTCTATTATTTTTATAATATTATAACGAGGTAAAGTTTGTGAGTGTGAGGTTGCGTGGCTTTCTATTGTTATAAATTCTTTCAACAATAGAAAGCCACGTTATTTGTGAGCTAATACCGTCCGAAGTGGGCTCGGCTCAGCTAGTCATTTATAAATATATTGTTCGGTATATGTACCAATATTGGTAATAAGTATACAGGGTTATTTTTAAAACACCAGCAACCTCTTAGGCAGTGAAAGTACACACGATTATAAGCAACTTTTACTTTGAGATAACCCCGAAATCTTCACACATTTTCATGGGCGAAATATTGCATTTTGTATGAAACAGCTGATCTTTTTCTCGAGAGTTCGGAGTTTTCCCAAAGTAAAATTTGCTTATAATCATGTGTACTTTCACTGCCTAAGAGGTTGCTGGTGTTTTACAAATAACCCTGTATATAAGATGAACAGTTGTATTTCTTTATACTCTTGATTGCACTTGCCAAGCACAGGCATTCTCAAAAGTTTCGAAAAAGGAGTGAATGTTCATTTGTTTTTTCTACTTTTGACATGTTGTCGAATCGGGAATGTAACGAAACGGGAAGTAGCCCTATTGATTGTTTAACCTTTCAATGACGTGGTACTAAAAAAAAGGCTGTGTCACGGAATTGCGTCCCTAATCACTGCTATCTTTTGTACACCTACGTTACGAAAATGTTACGTTTGTTGTGAATGAAAGCTGAAACTTTATGAATCAACCAATCTACACTGGTTGATTCATAAAGTTTCAGCATTCATTCACAACAAACGTAACATTTTCGTCTATTGCCACAAGAAACGAAGACGATTCATAAATCCCAAATTAGTGGCTTTAGATTTATGTAGGTACAAACAAAACAAAATCTAAATAAATTGAAACAAAGTATACTTAATGACATCGAAAAACAACAGAACGCTTACAAAACAGATTTGATATCATAATTATGATTGTCGCTAACAAAAGGTCGGCAGTAGTCGTCGGTTTCGAGACGGTTTCAGTTGCAAATTCTATTTGTTTCGCGCCCGAAAGGTTTGTTAATGGCAGTCATTAATTCAGCGTCGCCAATCCGACGCTCTCGGCGGGCTGCGACATTTCTAAGTCGCGGCCCTTCAAATGCAGGCAATTTCAGAATTATATTGTAAAATGCTTTATGGATAACGGTGTTAAGGCATTGAGGAAATTCCGGATAAGTTAGTGTATAAAACTAAGAGTGGTGCGTCGCGGTTTCCCCCACCAGTGTCAGGTTTTACTTGGCGTTCTATTTTACGTTTTTTTGCATATTAAATGCCAAAAACCTTCAAGCATAGGCTAGCAAATGCAATTATGGAACATTTTATTAATTCCTGTTGGTGGTTCCAGAGGTAAACCGTCATTACGGTGCCACCCTACAGACGGTTATTGGCTACTTAACGTGAGCAGCGCTGGAGGCAGACGCTACTTACACTATAAAGTATTGATATGATTGATTCCTCGCAGGCGTGATGTGTGCTCGCTGAAGCATATTTGTTAGATGGGATCCCTTGCAGACAGATGAGATCCAGTACATAATCGCATAAGGAAGACGATTCCACCCCTCTCAATGCCTCGCAGCTTATTTTCCAATTTGCGATCTTATTTCCACCCCTTTGAATGCAGGCAATAAGGCAATATACGAATCATAATATTGGCCCCATGGATTACATCGTTATGCCTTTTAGAAAATCCCTGCAGGAGCATTTTTTTTTTATTTATCAGGAACGCCGTACAGCAATTCTGCCAGTAATTGCTTATAACTGATTCCACGCCTAGCCGTCTCGGTTTATTTTATGAAATCCAATTTAAGATCGGTTACCAGCAATAGGATGTGAGGTCGGAGCAAGTAATTGCAAATGTAGGAAGGTTCCACCCTCGCTCGACGGTCGCGGAGTATTTCTTTATGCGGTTACCGACATTTCTTATTTCGACCCTTCAAATGCAGGCAATTTAAGCATTATAATATAAAATGCTAAACGAATAACAGGGCTACTTACACCCGACCTTTATGCAAACTATATTCAACTACGATACTTGAATAGTAACAAATTGTATTCAATTTGGGCGTCAGTGGTGGCGTGAAATAAGTAGGCGCGCAACTCACACCCACACACAGATGACTGATTTCTGGGCTTCACAACTCTCTCCACGTATGCACATAGATAATGATGGAGTGATGTTGATTTACTTTCATATTCATGCAGACTTAAACAACTACACTAACTATCAAGAAATTATGTATTTTAAACGCGTATAAAAACAAAATTAATCATTGGGCATCAAAAAATAATCCACATCGCTGTCAATGGCAAAAGGGCCCAGAACACTGGCAGCATTGCCGCAGTGAATGGCAATGATGATTCTTTGGTCGAAATAAGTCCAGCCCTCTGCTCACGTGAACAGTCGACAAGTTGTTTACTGTTGTTCAGAAAGAGTCGATGCGCACACGGACCCCATGGGCCTATTGTTTCAACTCCAAACGGCTCAAATATGTAACTTCCAATTAAGTTGTTATATTTGCGCAGTTTGAGGTTTTCTGCACCTGTAGCAGCTGCCCCAGCGCAGCCCGCCGTGCTAAAAAGATGCGATGGCGCAAGGGTGTCAACACATGTTGCAGCCCACACCAAAGGCCTACCCACCTTCCAAGAATAGAATAGAATAGAATACTTTTTATTAAGTACACCATATAAGGCCAAGGCATAATGGTCATCCCATCTGGCCTTTTCCCATCGTCGCGTGCCAAGCCGTTGGGTTCTAAAACAGCTGGCACCCCGGCGGTGACAAGAGCCCGACGCATGATCCCATGAATGCTGGCGTGCCGTGCTAACCGACCAGCGCTCCTACTGCAGGACAGGCCATGGAGTTCGAGGCGGTCGACTGCTTCCCCGCATTGTCACCGATGTGGAGCTCCGCAAGGAGCACCCTGGTGCAGACACGTAGCGATCTAGAAAGTATTGTTACTCAGCATAGTATCTATGTTAGGTGACGGTAGTGCCTGTAGTCAAAGACCCGACTCCAATTCACCCACAGCCAGCAGGCGAGCACGCAGTATTGGTGGTCGTATTTAAGTAGTTATTCCGTACCAACTTGCAAAGCGGCACATCGTACTGGTCGAATTGATAACCTAGCTCCTGTTTCTGTTGTCGGCGTCGTCGTTTAAAAACGTTGTGCTACGCTCGTAGCAAATGCGTAGCGCAATCAAACTCGTAGCGCAAAACTTGCAGCGCGTAGCGAGATGCTACGAACTGCGCCATTGAATTTTTGCTCACAAATATTTATGGATGCATGTTAGGGTGGTAGCATCGATGTTCGATCGATGGTATTTATAATTTTTATTATTTTGGAACACAATCATAAATTACAGTCTTAATAGCTAAAACAAGAATGATATTCAATCGATGCTAGAGTGGATCAGTCGACGTTGATCGATATTTCTTACTACATCTAAGAGCGAGGCCTCATTAGTGCGTTGTGCTGCGTTGCGTCGTCGCTGCGTCGTTTTTAATATATTTTTTTATGACATGCCCCATTAGACCGTTGCGTCGTCACGTGCGACGTTTCAACCGATCGACGGGAGGGAGGGTGATGCGCTGCGTTGTCGGAGCTCCGCTGAGGCGGAGTCGGAGTTGTTGCAGCGTTAAAGCAACGCAGGTGTGCCATACAATGTGTTGTTCCGTTGGTACGACGCGACATAACGCACTAATGGGGCCTTGCCCTTAAACTACCACAACAATCGGTCGATGTCTGTCAATATCATCGATCAACGGTCGACAAAGGAGCGACAGATGGGTGTGGTAGCACTTTCAGTCTTCTTTAGTTATCGTGCACCTAACTCGTGCACATAATCTGCGCTTAAAGTCAATCTAGAAGCGTGTAACTTTTTCCCATTTACATACCTACCTAAGAGTTTAAGTAACGTTAGTACTCGTGGCTGTCCTTGTATACTCGCGGTAGTCTTAATTGCAACTTAAATACAGCTCATGGCATGAAGTAACTTTTCTTTGTTATAAATTCTACTTCATAATGTGGAAATAAGGCTATAATCAGTCGCACCTTAAAAACCAGAGAGAAGAATGAATGACTGGCTTATGAAATCGAATACGATATATCGTGGCAGACGTTTTCATAAAGGTGAATCCGCTGGCATAACTAGTTCATTACAAATCTAGTTATCCTATTGACATATTTAAAAACCGGCCAAGTGCGAGTCGGGCTCTCACTCAAGGGTTCCATACTATAAGGTCTCTAAATTTTTAATTTTTTTTTTTTATTATTTGTTGTTAAAGTGGAAATAGAAATACACACTTTGTGAAAATTTCGACTGTTATAGCCCGCTGACAGACAGACGGACGGACAGTGGAGGCTTAGTAATAGGATTCCGTTGGTTAACCTTCGGGTACGGAACCCTAAAAACACGCAGTTTAGTAAAACAATATGTCGTCATTAAATAACTATGTTAATTGCCGCTGCAGTATGCGGGCATTGATTATTGTCTTGTCATGTCAGCCATGTCAGTGATGTCAGCGGTGTTCATTGAAATGCCTCTCTAAACCAGACTTGGTCTGGTTGTGACAATGTTCCTCATGCCGAAAATTTCCCGAGGAAATTACGAGTAACATGCAACTGGCTTTCCGTATGAGTAATATTGTGTACCAAGAAATAACTTTAAGGGTAATTGGATAGACATACTTGAGTAGATAAATTAATAAAGTAGGTACTTTTCTGTTACAATTTATAAATCGCAACGTTTATTTTATGTCCGTTAGTGAGCTAGGGTTTATTGTTTACTTGATTTTTACAATCAAGAAATAAATTAACCTTTAGACAAAAAAAAAACATAGTTTGCAATGTGATTTAATACCTAAATTAATTAAGAAATCTAAAGCACTAATACCATTAGCTGTACGCACTATGAATGTGTTCCCAAAACGTTTTGTGCGTGTGGGTGGGATGTCCACCTCCACCATGTACCGGTGGCGCATCGCCGTTCGTCTTGTGGTCCGATGATGGAACGGGCTTTATTATACGTTTACTAGTACAAGGTTATTTTATAAGTCTAGTTTATTTATTTTATACTTCATGCACACAAATGTACAGAGGCGGACTTAATGCCATAGGCATTTTCTACCAGTCAACCCTTGGGTGATGCAGAGACAAGTAGTGGTAGGTGCAATTTTGAGCAAAAAACACGATTAAAATATATTTTATAAATACAAAGATATATACATGAACTATACATTAAAATATATTTTATAAATACAAAGATATACAGGGTTATTTGTAAAACACCAGAAACCTCTTAGGCAGTGAAAGTACACATGATTATAAGCAACTTTTACTTTGGGAAAACTCCGAAATCTCGAAAAAAATATCAACTGTTTCATACAAAATGCAATATTTAGCCAATGAAAATGTATGAAACAGCTGATATTTTTCTCGAGCTTTCGGAGTTTTCCCAAAGTAAAAGTCGCTTATAATCATGAGTACTTTCACTGCCTAAGAGGTTTCTGGTATTTTACAAATTACCCTGTATATATGAACTATACATACAATAGGTACTATAATAGATATACTCAATGAACAAACAAATACACGAATATACTATAACAGTTTATGCAAACAAACAATGACTAAAAACTTAGCGCTGTGACGATACAACTGCCTCCTCTCCCCAACCCAGCCTCTAGTTGTATTAGTATTCTTGTTTTAGTAGGTACATTAGATTAAAAAATAAAAGCGATAGCAAAATAGTATTGGAATAATTAAAAAAAAAAACATGTCAAACACATGGTATCCCCTAAAAAACCACGCTCAACAATTTTTCAAGACACGACAACGGAATAAAAACAAAAAAAGAACGTTAAAAAAACAACTTACCATAACCGGCAACGATCGAAATTCAAATTGCGCAAGTACGCCGTCGTATTAGAATGTGCATCTATCTGAATATATTTAGCTACGCGGTCTGGGATAGACGGGAAAATTGGCCGAGGGGTGACCCTCCCCTTCGTCAGGCACGCACCCTACCTGAGGCCGGCGGAAACAGTCCCTAGTCACCAGATACCAGATAATACAATGAGACATCGTTTAATGTCGATTTATTTACTCGACCAATCAATCACCAACACCAACATTGTACACTTAGTTCGCAATAAACGTTTTGACTTTGACTTTGAATCTGCCTAGCCTTATCCCAACTGTATTAGGGTCGTACTAGTAATTTACATTGAACGACTGCCTTTTTGACCTCCAGGATCCCGTAACGGGGTAACTCTTTGGCAAGACAGGTGTCTTGTCAAGTTTACTTTTTTCTAACTACCCGTAATGACTGTCAAGGATATTCAAATGACAGCCGAGACCAAGAGGCAACGGCTTATACTTTCGGAGGTACGAAGAAGTCTAAGTAAGTTTACATGGTCACCCATCAACAGACCGACGCCGGCAAGCGTAGCTTAACCTTGAAATCGATCCGTGTGGCTCCATGTTTAGGTATATTCATATCTAGGTACGCAATACTAGGGCTGCAACAAAAGCAATAAATCCAAGCGCTCGATGTTTATTACCCACACATCTAGCGCTCAAGAGCTCGTTGACCGACACCCGATATTGAACGCTTCAATGAAAACATACAGTATTAAAGTGAAATCTAAAGAATAGTTGCTGACCGCGACAGATGCGTGACTGATTATTTCATGGAAGAGATATTTTGTAGCAGATATTAAATAGAAAACGAATATTAATATTGATGGGTCCTAAGATCAATGCAGAACTGTGTTAAACTCACCTGGTTTGTAACTGTAGTTGAAGCAAGAGCTGTACTACAGTAATAACCACTTACTAGTTATATAATAGGGAGAATGCATGAAAAAAATAGTTAAAATATCTATACAGTTTATCTAAAATATATGACAATAACAATGAAAATATGTAGAATCAAAAGTGCTCGAAAAACCAACGAGATATATCTAATACAAAATTTAAACAAATATATCTGCCCCTTTCGCGAAAACGCTGTTTTTATGGCAGCTGTATAAGCGTCATGGGCTTCTCTTTTCAATTGTAATCTTTGAAGCTTTATAACTTCATCGCTGATGAAGGTATTTAAAAAATAATTTCATGATAATTTACAGTACAGGTTTCCGCCTAGTTCAGGGGGTAGGGTCAATGCTCTCCGGTACACCAGGCACCGCAGGCTCCGCATCCGCCCTCCAGATGCGCAGGTCAGAGAGGCGGAGCTATACGAGGAGTACAAAGTGGCGAAGGCTGCCCTCCGAGCGGGGATCCAGCAGGCCAAAGACCTGGCTCGCAAGGAGATGCTGGAGTCTCTGAACGGGGACCCGTGGGGTAGACCCTACAAAATGGTGCGGAATAAGCTCCGCACCTGGGCCCCCCCGTTGACGCAGAGTCTCCGGTCCCAGCTGGTGGAGGACGTGGTGAGCGCTCTGTTCCCCTCGCGAGAGGAGCATACTCCCCCGCCTATGGCTCCGCCACCTGCGGTGCCCGATGCGGACTGCACCGATGACGACGATGACGATGCCCCTGAGGTGACTGAGGTAGACCTTAGAGTGGCGGTTAATAGGCTGAAGGCCAAAAATACCGCCCCAGGACCCGACGGCTTACCTGGAAAAGCCTGGGTCCTGGCCTTGGAGGCTCTCGGGCCTCGACTAAGAGGGTTCCTAAGCGCATGCTTGGAGAGGGGCCAGTTCCCACTTCGTTGGAAGACGGGGAAACTGGTCCTCATTAAGAAGCCGAGGCGCCCTGCGGACTCTCCGTCCGCATACCGGCCCATCGTGCTGCTTGATGAGGTGGGCAAGCTCTTTGAAAGAGTAATTGCAAACCGCCTCGTCGAGCACCTAGTGAGGGTGGGGCCGGATCTGGCGGAAAACCAGTTCGGTTTCCGCACGGGCCGCTCGACGGTGGACGCCATCATGCGCGTGAGAGCCCTCTCGACGGGGGACGCGGTTTCCCGGGACGGGGTCGTCTTGGCTGTGTCTCTAGACATCGCCAATGCCTTTAACACCCTGCCTTGGAGTTGCATCAGGGAGGCACTTCGGTATCACCGGGTGCCGAACTACCTCCGTCGCGTAGTCGAGGCTTACTTGACGGACAGAGCCGTCATCTACCCCGGTCATCTGGGAGAGTGGAACCGGCGAGAGATGTCGTGCGGTGTTCCACAGGGTTCCGTTCTGGGGCCGCTTCTGTGGGACATCGGCTACGATTGGGTGCTGCGCGCCGACCTCCCTGGCGGCGTCAACGTTGTCTGCTATGCTGATGATACGCTGGTCCTGGCGCAGGGGAGGTCGCACCAGGCGGCGACCGACGCTATGACACGCGGGGTTGCGATAGTCGTTGAGAGGATCCGGCAGTTGGGTCTCGAGGTGGCCTTACACAAGTCCGAAGCCATGTGCTTCCATGGTTCTCGGAGCAGGCCACCATCGGGATCTCAAATAACGGTGGGAGGGGTTCACATCGGCGTGGGGTCGACGATGACGTATTTAGGTCTCGTCCTTGACAGCCGATGGAACTTCGTCGAACACTTCCGACGTTTGGCTCCCAGACTGGGACGAGCCGGGGCTGCCTTCAAGCGGCTTCTGCCCAATCTAGGGGGTCCAAATGCCTCCTGCCGGAAGCTGTACGCGGGGGTCGTGCGGTCCATGGCCCTTTATGGGGCGCTGGTATGGGCGCCTACTTTGAGGAAGCGACCTGCCCGTTACCTCAACGCGTCTCAGAGGGTCATGGCCATCCGGCTGGCCCGGGGATACCGCACGGTCTCTGGCGAGGCGGCGAGCCTCCTTGCCAGACTGCCGCCATGGGATCTGGAGGCGAGAGCCCTCGCGCACATTTACGAGTGGCGCGTGGAGGCGCAACGCCGGGGCGAGACACCTCTGCCGCGGCAAATCGCAGCAAGGCGGACGGAGCACCGGCAAGATCTCATGGCGATATGGAGACAGCGACTGTCGCAACCCAGCGCTGGGCACGCAACAATCCAGGCGATAAGTCCCCTCTTTGAGGAGTGGCTGGAGCGGCGCCACGGCGTCCTCACCTTCCGCCTGACACAGGTACTCACCGGACACGGTTGTTTCGGGAGATACCTGTTTCGGATTCGGCGGGAGGACGCGCCCGGGTGTCATCACTGCGAGGATCGCCCGGAGGACACGGTGGAGCATACGGTGGAGGTCTGCCCTGCTTGGGCGGAGCACCGCCGGGTCCTCGTCGAGGCGATTGGTGGCGGCGACCTTTCGCGACCGGCCTTGGTTCAATCTTTGGTCCGGAGCGAGGAGGCATGGGAAGCGATCACCTCCTTCTGCGAAGCAGTAATGCTAGCAAAGGAGGAGGCCGAACGGGTGAGAGAGAGGGAAACCTCACGTCCCAGTCGCCGCAACAGAAGAAGACGCCCCAGGCGACGGGAGTCGCAGGACGATTCCCGGCCGCCGTAGGCGCGGGCCTGCGGACGGCGAGCAGTGGGTGGCTCGCCGACTGATCAGAACTTGGCCCGGGTCGGCGGCGCGCTGCGATTCCAGCGCGCCTCAAAGAGATGTCAGCGTGGAAGACGGGGCCCGCTAGGGCAGGTGCCTGCTGGGGCTGCGGAATCTGTTCGAAAGAGGTGCCGTAGCCTTAGAACGCAAAGGGCACCAGGAGGAACACGGATGGGTTTTAGTCAGTAAGAGTCTGACACTCCCTCTTGCTTCACCCAGAGCGGGAGGAGTCATTTGATGATTTCCCATCCTTAAAAAAAAAAAAAAAAGGGTCAATGCTCTGTGTACCTCATTTTAACCACCGCAGAAAAAAAAAACAAAAGCTTGTTATGTACCTACTAAGTTGTAACTTTTATAATGGTGAGAATTAAACATTTTCTTAAATTTTATTAACTAAAGCTTAATAAGTATTTCATTTTGAAAATTAAATAATCGCATGCATATACCTAATATACGCTATCGTATTACACGACCACCAGCGCAGCGAGGATTATAATGAAACATCCCAAATGAAAATGAAAGCCAATCAATGTGGGAACCCAACATTCAGCTGTGCAATTTATAAACAAGTCACTGCCTCACGTATTAAAGTAACTAGTTGACCCGCGCAACTTCGTCTGCGTCACTATCTTCATTACTGCTCCGCTCCTATTGGTCTTAGCGTGATGATATATAGCCTATAGCCTTCCTCGATAAATGGGCTATCTAACACTGAAATATTTTTTTATCTCGGACCAGTAGTTCCTGAGATTAGCGCGTTCAAGTAAACAAACAAACAAACTCTTCATCTTAATATATTAGTATAGATACTCGTAGATAGCAAAAAATACGCGTAAAAGCAACGCTCTGATAATTGAGGTTCTGCGTACCTTTTGTAAAATGCACTTTAAACTTATTATGAACTGCAGATAATGTTTTAATCCTCAAACCCCGCGGCATGTCAAACAGACGTAAAATGCAGGTAACCTGATAACGGCTCGCCACTGGCGACGCGGGTGCTGCCACCCGACTGGCGACGCGACCTAAACAATTTTATCTCCTAGATGTTTATTTTTGTCTGTATTTATCCATGTTGAAGCGCTGCCGTAAAACCTGGGTAGGGTTTATTGGGCTTTTCGCTATGTTTCATGTCGGTGTGTGTTCGGTTATCGTCCCAGGAGTGCATTAAGGTATTTTTTGTTAGGTTTCTGCACCAAAATTCTGCGGACAAGTGGAGATACGCGCGGAAGCCGACGAACTGCGTTGGAAATTGGCTGCCTGATACACCTAGCCTAGCTTGTGGTATAATTTGATATTGGTGGTCTGCTCGGCCGTACGTAATCATTAATTAAACAGCACGGTACAAGCGGACGCTGCATGAAGCTAATAGTAGGTAAAATACAAGTGTATGGTGCATTTAAAAATATTTGCCAGGCTGCTGCTTAGACCAGTGTAACAAAAAGAGTCGTAAAGAAAAGTTACGTTTTTGCTCTCGACTTAGATACAAGACATACATAGTCTAAGATATAAACCTACTTTCTACTCTAGACAAAGACACTCGGTTTAATGTAGTGATAAGAATGTACGGCTTCTCACACTGATACATTTCGAGTGCATAAGATTTATTAAAACAATGATTAGAGAAGTGCCTCGGCCGGTCACGGTCGCTTCATCATCGCGATAATCCCAGGACACTACTAAATTATTCACAGACAAGAAGCGCCATTTTAAAACGCCATTCGAAGCTTAACCCGCCGCATTTTGCACAATGCTGAAACGAATTTAATGGATTTTGAAAGTCCGTGTTAAACCAATATGCAGAATCCTAGTTAAGACAACGTAAATCCTTTATTTGCGGGAAACGTGAGAAGGAAAAATTTGATGTTGGATGGGGAAAGGAAACATTTCAATTTTTATATTTTCACGCATATGCGGCAGCCGTTTAGGAGCCCTCGCGTTGTGTAGAACATCGTATGTAGTACGTGCCCGTCGTTTACTCGTTCTTTCTCGCGTGTAAGGATAAACTACCTACATATACCTATACAGCCAATCATTCGCCAGCCATGATCGCGATGCTAATCAGTATCAGACTAGGCGCTGCTGGCTGCCATTCAGCCCGCATCTCTTCCACTAAAGGATGACTCCCATTTTTGGAGTCCAACCATTTTTTTATTACATTTTCAGTTTTCTTATAAATCTATACGAATGCTGAAAATATAAACTTGGCATCGGAGAGTAGAATAAATTTAGTCGCAATTAACCTGAATTTGGGAAACTGACATAAAAATGGTATAAACGAAATAATGCATTTAAAATAGAGCCTAACACTCGACTGGTCTAATAATAAAGCTGACGGCAAAACTGTTAGTATAGCCGTAAATCTTTAATAGTGAGGAGGCTATAGGTAGGAAATTACTGGTTTAACTCAGGTTCGCAAAATGGATTGCTATAATAAAGTTGGAATTTCGCAAGCGTCCATCAAAAGTGAAAACGAATGGCCACCATAAGAAGGCTGACCATTTATCACGTTTATCTAGATTTCGCACCGGACCGCATCATTTACCGCACACAAAATCTATAGCGGGCACATTTCAAACACGATTAATAGATACGTGTCCTGCGAGCATTTTGTTATTACGACGAAGCCGACGCCCGAAACTGAATTATTATTTACTTTATTATACTTTAATACACTTCATATTATTATTGAAAAAGTCTTGCCAAATCATACCTACACACACTTTTAAATACAGTGCTTCAAATTATGCAGTAACTTGCTGCAGTGGTGGTCATTCGCGGCGGGCGCGCTTAAAGTTCTGCCCACCCGTAACCGACTAAATTCGTGAGGGAAATGTTAATATGTATTCTACTCCACACAAAAAAAGTAGTCCCCATATAAAAACGCCTTAAAAGCCTTTATAAAAGGGTGATAAACTTTTACGAGCCTAAAGAAGTCTTTAAAATATTTAAATATGTTTTAACAACCAAAAGACTGCATGCATATTACAGATTTCGGTTTGGTATTATGTTCTTTGATCGTGGGATCTTAATTTACTGAAATGGGGCAAGTATCGCCCGTCGTGAACATTGAGAGAGTTATTAAGAATATCGGCATCCATACCCAGCCTGAATAATTGTAATATTAATCCTTCGTCAAAAAGCTGAAGATAGTGTAGTATAGCGACGACCTTTGCGATAATGACTTACCTGAGATACGAAGCCGATGCGGCCTCAGGCGGCGGCCGGCTCCACGACGCAAACTCATTCCGAATTCAGCGTGCGTATACTTTTGATGTGTAGAAAAAGTGTTGGTCTAGCCACATAAACCTGGCAGCACTTTGGTTGAGTTTTCCGTGGCCGCACCACAATGAATTATAGCATAATTTGTTCTGGTTGGCTCCCACACAATAAGGATACAACGCGAGGTGAGAACGAGGATGTGTTCCGTATGTAGAATGGGAATTGATGACGAGATATTTGTCGCGCTTGGGCTCGTGTCACTTGTTGGATCACAGTACTACAAGTTAGAGGCACGAACATGAATAACTGTATATTGTCATTTCAAAGATTTTCAAAATAGATATATATTGTTGTTTTCATCTAAATTTAGTATTCATAAATAATAAGGCAAGCTTCAAATTCACTCATTACGTTTGCTTGCAGAGCTTACTAATTGCTGCATGAAACTAAGATACAAATTTAACTGAGCGAGTACAAACGTTTAGAAGTAGCTTAAGCCTATTAGAGAAATGCAGGCTTAGATATGCACGCCCCAAAGGGGCACAGAGTACTGTGCAAGGGATATTGTTAATTCGATTAAAATGGAAACCTGTGAAAGTAAATCACTAACAGTAAAAGTCTTCGCAGGGCAGCAATAAGTCTGTGGGTAGTCATAAATTAAAATGTAATTAGGAAACTTTATAGATTCAGCACGTAAGCAAGCAAGTAAAGTTATTTTGTGAGACATGTTGGTAAAATAGATAAAGAGACAGTCTCGGATGAAGTTTCCACTGCATCTATTGCGTGAATTTATTGTTTTAGTATTTCGCAGAAGCGTTTCGCAATGAAGTTGAGGCAAATTTGTGAGGCGGTGAGCCGGCACTGTCGGCAATACTACGTAACATTGTACCAACTAGACGTAGAATTTTAAAAGCAGCACGAAAAACTTTTAGAGACGTTTTGGCAAACAAGTAACTGGTAGCAGGAAGTAGGACGGCGAAGTAGCGAGCTGCAGCGCATCTGAAGTCCCGATGCGGCGCGCACAAAGCTCAACTAACTATTGTAATATCTAGCTAGATATGCGCCATTTGTCTGCTGTAACAGCGTGTCGTCGACGCTCGATTCGCGCGCGTGGAGCGGTAATTGAATATGTCGCTGGAGCCGCCACTTCTTTCTATCCACACTCGCCATAGTTTCCTTGGGAATTGCATCAATGTCGATTATATCCTTCTGTTCGAACATGGAAATGAAATTGACATATTCCGAGCTCGCCTTTCATGTTATCGCAATAAGGAACACGAGTATGCCGTCGACAATGTTAGGCACTTGAAAGTCTTTGAATTGAAGGATAAAAACAAGGAAATAAAAGTGACTGGAAAAGTCGATGTACATAGTTATATTACATTTCAGTTTCGCCGTTGTTGGGACCATAGGTAGGTGAAAGTTCCGGAAAATATTGTTTTTCGTTTTCAACGTTGCTAGCAGTTTTTGTTGGAGAATTTATGGCACGTAGCAACGTTGTTGAGTGTAAAGGAATCAATTAATGACGCCACTTAGCCCGCCGGGTTCATTGATTCGAAACAGATCCAGCGAGGAGGCGGCGTGTACTCCGCGTGGGTGTTTTACACTCGTATAAATTCTGCGACGACTACAGAAATGGTTTGCTGTTAATTAGAAGCTGCAAACACTTTAAGAAACACATTCGCATCTAATTAAAATGGTCACCCCTTTTCTGCATTTTAATCCATTCAACAAAACGATAAAATAAACACTATTTTTAACCGACTTCTTCAAAAAGGAGGAGGTTCTAAGTTCGGCTGTATGATTTTTTTAATGTATGTTCACCGATTGCTCCGCCAATTGTGAACCGATTTTATATAAAAATATTTTTTTTTTTTTTTACTCTTGAGGTTGGTCCCTTTGTGGCCAAGTCAGAATCTGATGATGGGATCCCATGAAAATCGAGTTTTCCTCAAATTCCTCAAATATATCGACACATACAATGTTTTTCATATACTTTCTAACGCAACTCTGATATCTGTGTCTGGTAATCATGTAGCTGAGCTGTTAATGTAGGTATAAGTCAGACTCTGATGACGGGATTCCATGAAAAAATTTTGATTCGTACGGTACGGTTTGGATGATTCATATTTAGTTTGGAAGAGTATCTTCCCGGACTGGTCCCATTTAAAATAGGAGAAGAACTGATGAAGAACTTCGTAGGTAGGCAACGGAACTCTTCAATTAATGATAGCATCATGGATCAGGATTGCTTAAATCGCATGTCTGTTTATTGTTAACACCAGTCCATAACATAACATCACGCAGGTACTACTAAAAAGTATAAAATAAAAAAAAAAGCTGAATTAACTAACTGAACGAAGTTATTTAGTTCTAAATGAAAACACGCGAAAACGTCCCAATCGATCATGTAGGCAGCTTACTACTTTTTGTGTGAGAGGACGAATGTTAGTTAGCATTTGGATCAGTTCGGCGCAGAATATTAAACCAACTTTATCGAGTTTCTGTTACAAAAACATGTCCGTGTAACATTCCTGTCGGTGTTGGTGGACAGTACACTGAGTACGGGTTCAACTTCACAAGAGCCTAGATAGTTTAATAACCGTTATTCAGTTGAATTTTAGCCAAGCAACATTAAAATAGCTCATCCTTCTAGGAAATACGTATGGTAAGATTAGGTTTCAATAGATGTGGTGACCACAAATAGCAACAATGGTCGAAAACTCGAAACTCGAAAACATACATAGTGCGCGAAACACTGCGCCATCCCTTAATGTTCATGTTCGCTTAGGTACACGTTGTTTAAAAAGATACGACTACTTATATTAAGTTTTAAAGATAACCTACAGCATCGCTTCCCTCATAATAATTTAACACTCGCTGAATATAAAAGTAACTTTTCCAAACGGATTAACAGGATATTGAATATTTCAAGAGATTGTCAGATTGGGTGTACCCACGCGTGCAGGTAAGCGTAACATGGGACCTACCTACCATTATAAATATATCCGTGGTATTTGAATACATACTGCCCGGAAAGGGTATGTTGTACTGAAAGGTAGTCAAGAGTATTGGTTATGTAGGTAACGACACAATCACAGGTTACGACTGTAGGGAAATTGTTAAATTACCTTTGAAAATTTCAACGTAACTATACAATTTTAACTGGAAAGTGGCATGAAAATGTTAAACTCAGTGACAGTCTGTAGGTACGGCAAGTAGTGGAGTACAAAGTGTATGTCGCACGTCAGCTTTTAACGTTTACTACCTGCTTCCTGGGTCTCTCTCATCATGTGATGTGCTCTGGAGAAAAGTGGGAATGTACCGGCCAGTGCTGAAGCTCATGCAGTATAGATAAGCGAACCAAAAAAATATGTAAAATGGGTCAGAATGTTCTTAGAGTCATATGGGTTGGAGTGGGGTGGCGACGTCTATACAGCTCATCAACCTTTAAGTTAATGATCTCACAGTCGAGCTCAGCAGCGTACGCATCGGCTGCCAGGTTGGTGGTGTTACGAGTAGTATTAACAGGATCAGCTATACGGAAGACATGGTGCTGCTGGGCCCGACTGAGGGATCTATCAGAGAAATGCTGAAGACTTGCGACAAGTAGGTACGCTGCCTTGCACGGTCTTGTGTACAATGTCTGTAAATGCGAAAACATGGTCTTTAAGGCCGCCGGTAAGTGCCCCAATCATGCACCTAGTTTCTCTCTAAATATATAATAAAGTCTCCCAATTTAAGTACTTAGGGCACATACTTACTGACGACCTTAAAGATAATGTAGACATTGAAAGGGAACGTGGGGCACTGACGGTTCGAGGTAACATGTTGGCACGTGGATTTTCTCGTTATGCGGACCAAGTCGAAATCATCCAGTTTAAGGCTTTTTTTCTAGGTCTGTACGGGGGGCCCGTGGGTAAACTAGGTACATCAAAAGATCGCTAGGTGTCTTGCGAGTCCAATACAAGAATGTTTTTAGGAAACCCCGTAAACTGCCCCGTTACTGTAGTGCATCGGAGATGTTTTTTCAGAACCGAACAAACGACTTCCATGTATTCATAAAAAAGTCTCATCAATGATGCGTAGAACGCGGGTCAGTCACTCCACTATGTGGAGAGAATGGTCAGGTAGTTTATTCCTTGCTTTATTGTTCTCTGCACATCCTGCCTCAAACATCTATTTCATTGTAAGTTTTACCCTTGATTATGGACTACTAACACTAGTTATAAGGTATTTTACTAACAAAATGGACCGTATTGTTGTCCGAAGCCAATAAATAAATATATGAATTAATGGTTGCAACATTGTTGCAGCGGTGATGTGCCAGGAAATTGATGTCTCCGTTATGCCAGCCATCAGCAGCTAGCCGTCACGGATGCGTCTGCTCAACTAAATAGAAAATACTATGTTATTTCAGCGCAATCCTAAGGTAGTCCTTTTAAGATTTGCCGAGTGACTGGTTGCGGTAATAGCCGTGCGAAAGCGTCGCAATCAATCATCGATGACTATCGACTAGAGGGGAGGCCAGAGACGTTTTGCCATTACTGAAAAATGAGGAAAATACACGCCCTTAGACGATAATGTTCACCGAAGTCAACAAGACTCGGCGATATCTCAGTTCATAACCACGGGGTAACGATCTTGCAAATTGGAAGTGAATTAAATATTAATTAAGTACCGAGTGTTGCTGGTTGAGCATGAACTGTATTCGTTATTCAATCAGCAGTTTTACTTTTGTTATCAGTATCAGCGCGACGCTCCGAGCCTTCAAATAAACGTACTTAGAGTTTTGGTTTCGCTTCTCTTATCTTTTGGTTAAATAAACCGTTCATTGACTCGCGGCCTTCAGATTTTCCTCGTGATAATTGTATTATCATTACGAAATTTCTCTGGCTGATTAAAGTAAACAGAATACTAAATGAATAATTCATTTCGCTCGACTGTAAGACAATCATGTAGGTGTTAGTGCATTTTAAATTATTACATTAGAATAAAGCGGTGAAATATACTTTTAAAACGACGCCGGTTTCAGCGAGTGCATTCCGTGGCTCCGGCGCTGAGATAAAAGCCTCCCGCTTCACAGGTGCCGTTTATCAGTAAACCACTTAAAGCAGCGCTCCTCGCTGTTTAACTATTTTCACTCGGAAGAATACTTCTTAAAAGTACTTTTTTTTTCGGAAAAAGACACTGTGAGGGAGAAACCTAAGTTTTAAAATTTCAATGAAGAATACAAAGAAACTTTAAATATATAATAAAAGATTTATAACGGTAAGGTGGGCGCTACACCGGCGGCGGCGGTGACGACGGCGCTTGTTCACCGGAACTGCAGTAGTTCGGAGTAAATCACAAATTCAATTATATTTTTACTGGTAGCCTTACCATTAGCTTCACTGCACGTAAGATTAGTTTATTATCAGATTATATTTTCATTCTGAATATTCAAAAGGCAAAAAGAGTTATTTCATATGATATTTTACGCATTAACGCCTGTATTGCAATGAGTATGTTAAGGATTATATGAGTAAAGGCATTTAAAGAATGTCTTAAGTAAATAGTCAGAGCATGCCTTAGTTAAATTCTTATTTAAATATATTGTCGCCCTAGAATTCATCACAAAGATATTTCATAGTACATTCACTCACAGTACGTTGCGTGATGCATTCTTATTTCACTACGCTTTCCAAGTTTTATTATTTATTTTATTTTTCAGAAAACTAATAGAATAATGGACATCGTCGCGGAGTTGTTAGGTATCTGAATATGAAAATAGTAAAATATATTCACAAGGAATGCCGTGTATTATTGAACATTATGTCTCCATAATAAGGAAATTGTGAAGCTTTTGAACTTTGTGTTAAAATTAATTCGCTTACGTATTTTCTAGGGAAAACAGTCTGCATTAAACGTCATGATATTCCGTAGTGAAGTCTCTATACTCAGACAGACGTTATCCAGGCTACGCTTCATTAGAAAACTATGTAAGTCCATCGTGGAAGCTGGACTTCTGACATCTGATGCTGCATACTATTAAAACTATTACTACGAGATTATCTGTTAGTAATAGTTAGTTAGTTCTGTGATATTAGAAGGAACAGATAGGAGGGGAGGAAGCCTTTTCTAATCAAAATATGCTCATCGCCAAATATACCAACAATCTATCAGTACAGATGCCACCACTGTTGTTCTAAAATATGACGATAAACTATCTTAGTAAGTAATCTCCAGTTATGCCTGATAATCGGTGACGTCAACTATGGTGACGCCTGAGCCTTGCCGCTAATCCGCATAAACCTCAGCGATTTGTTACGTTTTGTTCAGTAATTTCGTCAGCGTTTTTACAAGTGTACCTTTGTAACGCGTCACAAAATTGTAGCGTTCTTATAAAAGTTTTTGTTACAGCCGCCATTTACACCTCCTTACTCGCCTCGTAATCCTATATTTCATTTTAATACTATTGCGACATTATTTTATTATATCTTGAGGTATGAATGCGATTCTTTTGAGCCTTTGTTAGAGATTAGAGTGTAGTTAACGCCTCCTGCATTGTGTAAAGCAAGGCAAGATTTTATTTAATTTAATTAAAGAGTGCAGTCATTCGTAATGCGTAATATCTAAAGTCCAAAGACAAAAGTGCATAATCTTACCTTGACTTTATCAAAGTTTAGTTTCCTCATTATATTTTATCTCAATATTATGCTTTTCTTTCAAAACAGTCGGAGTTTTAAAGCCTTTATTTTTCTGACGGCAGATGTGCTTTTATTAAAGTTTCTTCCCAGACTAAAATAAATAAGCACGGAAATGATTGTGCCTCGTTTTTAGCTGGGGACAGCTCACTTCCAGTGCTTTTATTTAACACAAGAGACGTAGAAACCAGCAAGGTAACGAAAAAGAGCATAGCTACACTCTACAGAAACTTAGTAATAAGTTTGCGAAACATATTTCCACGAAAGTTAGTCTAAAAGTACGGTTCCTTTATGTTGCAGAAAGAGTCTGCGAATTATTTACGTGATGGTTAATGCGAATCTAGCTATTTGTCATTGAAGTAAAAAGGGCGATAGAAACTCGTGGTCCGTAGCAGTCGGCAGATAGGTAATATTGTAGTCTTACCTCCGTGGATTACCACAAAGTGCGAACAAATTGTGAGAGGGAAGGAAAATATTTGTGGTCGGAGTGGCGCTCATCTCGGAAGTGGATACGAACGGGTCGGATCGCTGTTTATATTCCTAGTTCACTTATTTGACTTACATAAGAAAAATAAACCTACAAATTGTGACAGGAATCCTACAAGCAGCCTACGACTCTGTGGCATAAATATTTTTGTTGTTACTCAAACTAACATTCTTTTTTTTTCTTTTTATTTGTGATGGGTTTGCTCTAGACTCTAGTCTAGGTCAGAGATGACAGAGACAAATTCTACGATGGAGCGAGCCTACCCAGAAGGAGCCTGGTCACTCTAACTTTGTTGAGATTAACCCGGTTGTAAGCGTTTGGAGATACAGACGCTTACAACCGGGACTCTTTCTTTTAGAGAAAGAAAGAGTACTACTACTTTCGGTAAAAAATATAACTATTTTTTACTTTCAGCATGAACTGAGTACCTTTATTGTTCACATTTAATAAAATCTTCTTAACATTTTAGTATCGTTATTGTATTCTAAACTATACATAGATAGGTTTATATTGCAATCTTTAAAGTCTGTAGTTGTTGTCTAAAATCAAATATAACTATTTATAAATAAGTTATACTGTATGTACAGTCGACAAAGCTAATTCGGTATGCAGGAAAATTATTTCTTTTTCCACTGGACCTGCCAATATTTATTTCTTAATTTGTTTTTATTAAAACTTTTTAAGCTTATGACGTACTCACGAGTGTGGTGTACAATCATTGTCTACTCAGCACATTCACAACATTGTTTAAAAGTAGTTGCAAGTTAGCTGCCTGCATACCGAATAGCTTTGTTGGCTGTACATTCCCGTATTAACGGAAGTAATGATTTGCATGTGACTTGACACACGATACTAACTTTTTCCTGGACCAGGATGTAGGGTATATATTCCCTTGAGATAATTTTCAACTTTGACATGGGCGAAACTGCAAGGAGTAGTTCTAGTAAATAATATATAAACGTTTTTAGTATAGGTAGTCCCTCATTCCTGAAATGTAAAGTCACCCTGACAAAATACATCGTCAGCTATCAGGAGTAATTATAAACGACTTACAACTTGTCTGAGGTTACACCACGCCTCGTTTTGCGCGGACAGAGTCGCGGGCTAAGCCTGTTACATCATACATCTGCCTAGCCTTTTCCCAACAACATTGGGGTCGGCTTCCAGTCAAATCGGATTCAGCTGAATACTAGTGTTTTACGTGGAGCGGCTGCCTACCAGACCTCCACAACCCATTAACTGGGTAACACGGCACATCTTGGCAAGACTGAAGTCAGATTTACTGGCTTCTGACAATCCGTAACGACTGCCAAAGATTTACAAATGACAGCCGGGACCAACGGCTTAACGTGCTTTCCGAGGCACGGAGGAAACTCGTTATGTTAAGATGGTCACCCATCCACAGACCAACCTTGGCAAGCGTTGCTTAACCTTCAAGATCGACCCGTGCTGCTGTCTTTATTTAGCCACGAGCTCCTCAGCTAAGCGGGCTAAGCTTGTTGTCATAACAAATTGCCATCATTTGCTCCGCTCGATGCATTATTGGACCTTAATTAGATCATGCAATACAAGTCCAGACCAGACCAGATAAATACTAAACAGACTGGAATAGATACAGAGCAATTTGTTTTAATGGACTCAATAAATTGATATCCGATATCCAGTAAACACCTAGCTCGATTTATTACACACATTATTTTATTGTAGGTGCTGTCTTTGCTGATATTAATTTGTCCACATTCGTTACCAAATGAGTGGGAGAGTAAAGTTCATTAATACGTTTCTCTTGTGACGGATTGATGATTGGATATCTTTGGGAGCGTTTTCGATGTTTCTGAAAGTAATTTAAAAGTAGCTTTGTTAGATACCTAGTCAGCAAGTAAACATATAATGATTGGGCATGTGTTTGTTGGTAGAGGAGGTGTGGTCTCAACGCATAGGTATCAGAAGAAAGTCAAATCTCATCCTTAAAAAAACCGGCCAAATACGAGTCGGACTCGCACATGAAGGGCGATCCTTAAAAAAACCGGCCAAATACGAGTCGGACTCGCACATGAAGGGCGATCCTTAAAAAAACCGGCCAAATACGAGTCGGACTCGCACATGAAGGGCGATCCTTAAAAAAACCGGCCAAATACGAGTCGGACTCGCACATGAAGGGCGATCCTTAAAAAAACCGGCCAAGTACGAGTCGGACTCGCACACGAAGGGTTCGAATTTCAACTGTCAACCTATTACGGTTCTTGAGATAAAGCCCGCTGACAGACTGACGGACGGACGGACGGACAGTGAAGGCTTAGTAGTAGGGTTCCGTTGGTTATCCTTTGGGTACGGAACCCTTATAAAATGCATTCGAATTCAAGTCCAATATCATATCAGTGACTAAACGTAACGAAACTAAAGGTGTATTTGATAGTTTGCGAATGATCCCAAAAATACAAAAATTGAAGTAAGTCAAATCACACACATCTCAGCTTCACTTAATGTCAAAAATGTGGAGGAACTACACAGTTGTTCTGGATAGATTAAGGCCGAGAATAGAATGCGAACGTTTTAAAAGAGAGGAATCGTGAGTCGTGAGTGATTTGTGAGACTAAAGACCAATTAATTTGCACAGCATCAGGCACGGTACAGTGTATCTACCGACTATTGTATGTAACACCTATATCAACCTGTATTATAATACCTGCACTTCGTAATTCATAACTGCCATCATCTACGAAACCCTTAAAATACTTAGTTTGCGATCAAGTGTGACATCGTCGTAAGAAGCAATCGAGCAACAAATGAGATTATGTACAAGTTTTGATGAGGCGTTGTTCCGCCGTGCTTCTACCTAGGTACGTGGTTCAATATAAACTTCCCACCAGTTTAAGGGAAATACCTCGTCTAAGTTCGGGTTCTAGGCAGAGTGACATTCTAGTAGCGGAGATAGTTGCCAAATGTCCAATACATTTTGAATTAACCACTTACTAACATACCAAAATGGTATAATACATTCTTGACTTTCTGGCAAATATAACGATTGCCAAAAACTCCAAAATTTATGGCATGAACGAACGCTGACACATTAAAATGACGACAAAGATGAATATAGAATCTCCACCTTTCTTGAACTCAGTTAGGAAGCCCAGGGGGGCTAAAAAGGCCATTTTAAGCGAATCATATTAGAAATATAATATTAATCACACAACAAACTGTCAAATTTAATTTTCATCTTTATTGATAACGTATTAGGTTCAAAGTTGATTGGGAAGATTTGACAGTGACGGGTAGCGAGATTTGCTTTCTGATTCTGCTAAAGTGGCCTTTTCAGACCCGCAGATGGGATAGAAAGCTCTCCCGAAACGGCACGTGGTCAGCTTATATTTTGACTTTTTGACAATCGTCTAGAGCCTATGGCCTCAGGGCCCTCATATCGCACTTTTTTGATCGATATCACAGTCCATTGGGCAATTTAAAAAACCGTGTTGTGTCCATGTAACGATTTCACACAGTGCTGCCTACAATTATTAATGGAAATGAAAAAATCCTACTAACAGGTAAAATTTTCCGATTGATGTTTATATTTATTCGATTCGTTTATTTTTTTCGGCCACGTTCGGCTTAATAATACCGGGCTGATAGTTCAATTGCATCTGAATTTGGGAAGCAATTAAAATTTCATGAAATCGACTCAATACAAATTAATTATATTTATTTTTCGTTTATCCGTACATAGGTACTGTTTCTACTTGTATTCTGACATATCTCTGTATAAATGCTGTGGAAACTTTATAAACTCTTGGGCAAAAATTGCTTAATTAAGTTGCAACTATGTTCTAGGAATATTAAATTAGGTATACCTAACTGAAAAGTGTGGTAGGTTTTTTTAGTATCTACTATAAATTACTTGCTTACTTCAGAGTAACCTAGCTAAATAATAAAATTTATCTTGGCTTCGAAGACTCTTAGAGGCAAGGGCATTGTGATGTCCTGAAAGCAATTTCATTTTCATAATTTCTACAGGGTCCTCCTCGCTTACGGTCCGGGTTTGGTACCTACTTATTTTATCTTTTATTTGAAAATAGTAATAGTCTTTCTTAACAGGCCTATTGATACTCATCTGCCTAGCCTTTTCCCAACTATATTGGGGTCGGCTTCCAGTCAAACCGGATGCAGCTGAATACCAGTTTTTTACGTGTAGCGGCTGCCTACCAGACCTCCACAACCCATTAACTGAGTAACACGGTACTTCTTGGCAAGACTGACAATGCGTAACGACTGCCTAAGATCTAGAAATGACAGCTGGGACCAACGGCTTAACGTGCTTTCCGAGGCACGGAGAAAACTCGGTATGTTAAGATGGTCATCCATCCACAGACCAACCTTGGCAAGCGTTACTTGACCTTGATGATTGAGCCGTGCGGCTGTTTTTATTTAGCCACGAGCTCCTCAACAGGCCTAATGATACTACTGTAAAGTATACCTTTACTCTACTATGACATTAAAAAACATTTTAAATGTAAATTAACCAATGACCTCATAAAAGCTAGCTAAATCATCAAAAACGGGCTCAGTGGTAGAACGTACACACGTAGGTACTCGTACACACACAGCCCCACACTCAGCGATAACAACTGCGGTCTCACAGCCGCGTCAGCATTCAATCCTGACATCCCAGTAATGGCCACATTTTATTATATTTTTGGTCGCGTCTAGAAAAAAAGACCCTTCCTTTGTACACTAGTAACGCGTTTCAATTGAACCCATCTGAGCCTGACAGTTATGAGGTCTAGATTGAAAAATCAAATTGATCACCTACACTTTAAGAAATAAACCCTAGCTATATCTGGAAAACCGTTTCAGGCTTCGTGCACGAGTCTAACTTTAAACTGAGCTGAGTAAAAATGGAATAGGTACCTATTGGAGCCGTCTGCAGTCTTGAATAAATGAACGGATTCGAGCCTAAATCGAACTAAACTAACCTTTTCCAATTCGATATTGTCGGTTTCTATTTGAAAGCGGCCTTCATATTTTGTGAACAGCGACCTGAATTTAAAGTCTAAAAAAATAACAGACCGATGCGATAGGAGAGCTAGCAATTTGGCGACGATCTTTACTGCATATAAAATTCTAACCGAGAAAAAGCGTTGATCATCAATTTGACAGCACTTGTACTGTCACTGATTTACGAAGGCAGCTTACGATAACCCATGTTTTGTGGCAGCCCGCCCACGCGCTGTATTTGTAAAACAAAAGTAAAACTGTTTTGCGGAAACCTTTCCGAGTGGCGCGGCCTTAGATCGTTTGGACCGTTTGGGCTGGCTCAATGGCAGGTTCGATGTCAGGGCCCCAAGTCTGCTATTACAATAGTGTCAGAATGGTCGACCACTGATCTCATAATTGTTGATTTTGACAAGTTTGGCAATCTACTAACATAATAGTGTCATTATGACTTTCCAATGAACAATCACTGACACTCCACTGAACGAAATGGCATAAAATGGTAATCTCGTACATAATGACAGTCGTATGCGGTAATCTGCTAAAATTTTGACAGTTCCATCGATCAGTGACCTACGTAATTGTGTAGTCATTGCTTTTCCAGTCACTGCGCCATTCTACCGGCGTTTTATATCCAATATTTTTTGGACAAACTTCGCCCTTCATTGGTGCGGCTGCTGTAGCCAAGCGCCAGGTGTCAGTGGTTTTCGAGAAACTCAATGAGAGCCGAAAGGAGAAACCGTAACTCCATAAAAACTTGGGCCTGGCGTTACAGAGCTGGATTTCGCCATAAATTAGAGCATTTAGGAAGGTTTCACGAGCCCAATTTTGACCCACTGACCAAATCAGATAATATTTGCCCATATTTTAGGTTATTATTTTTAAATACTAGTTAGTAGTTACTAGCTTTAGCTCGCGACTTTGTACGCGCATATCTCGTTTTTTTCTGTTCCCGTATAGCCTAACAATATAAAAATATTTTTTCAAATCTGACTGATTCCAGAGATTAGCTCGTTCAAACGAAAAATGCATATTTGTGGCTATGTTTCCTACACTAAATATTATCAAACATTCGTCGTTATAGAGATCTAAGACTATAATATACTCTAGAATGCACTTGCAGCTATGCTGCAGTGCTTGCATCCTATAATGATGATTTTTTATAAAAGTGCTCAGGCTTTCAGTTTCTTTAAGCTGAAGTTTTCAGAAAACTATATTTTTAGGCAAGGGCCATGTGCATCACTTCTGGCTTGCTTTTGCTTATATTGTATTTAATAGGGTGCTAACTTATATCAGGTACAGTAATAAGAAATAGTATTATATTAAAATAAAAATAAAACATAGCAGTAAGTAAATTGTTTTAATCATCTTCTTCATTAGGATTATCATAATATGTGTGTAGGTAGGTTCTTCTAAATGAGGAATGTCTTGACTGTTCCGCTCATTGACAGCTGATGAAGATGCCCCAGATGGTGAGGGGCCTGAATGGAAATACCGGGATGCTCTATTTGCTCGCACCCATCAAAAGAAGCACACTTGAAGCACCCACCTGAAAATAATTTATCCACATTACAGGAAGCCATTACACAGAGACATTGTGTATGTGTGTGCCCATTTTGAAAATGACTGAATTAATGAAATCCTGCAAATGAGAAATGTTGATGTTAAGAGCTTGACTAATATTAAATACTAATTGACCTGCGCAACTTCGTTTGCCTCACAATTTTCGTTACTGCTCCGCTCCTGTTGGTCTTAGCGTGATAATATAGCCTACAGCCTACCTCAATAAATGGGCTATCTAACACTGAAAAAATTTTTCAAATCACACCAGTAGTTCCTGAGATTAGCTCGTTCAAGTTAACAAACAAACAAACTCTTCAGCTTTATATATAAGTATAGATAGATAATGAAAATAACACTCTCTATGCCCTCGTTAACAAAACTAAACTAAATAATGTTTTTAATAACCCGTGAATAAAACTAGTAAACTAACCAAGCACGGCAGAATCCATTATATTACACTCTTGCACTGTACCAGTTCTGTACTGTAAAAGTTGATGAGGACAAACTTTTTTCAGAAGACAACATCCACATTGAATAACACTCATCGGTGTCCTAGTGTCTGTTCATTTCCATCTGGTCTACTTTCATCAAGAGCAAGCTTGGAAGATGAAGTCATTTTCATTTATCTGAAACAAACAATTTTCATTCCACTATTAGGTCTAGCACTAGCATTTAGAAATAAACATCTGAGTGGCTATTTTTGGTAAACATAAGTGGCCATATTACATTTCCATTGAAGGGACGCTGGCCTCCCCTCTGAGAGAGAGAATAGGTTGTAATTGACCATACAGATTTAGTCTGGATTGGTGATGTTTTGAATTTGAATTTGTTGCACATTCTGGTTAATTTTTAAAAATAAAACCATTAAAAGAAAACTTAACAGAACCTATTACACCATTTAGTTTGTTTACATTAAATATTACGTACAAAAATGTTAAATGTTTACGATATAGAAATATCAGATACTAACCCACCCATTCCTGTACAATAGGAAGAATGATCCATTTCCAATATTCACCTTCCTATTGTATTGCAGCGTTCCGTTGCTATTCCGCAATTGATGCACAGTCTCATGATGTCGTTATTGAGAAGTGAAAAAGAGCAATAAACAAATCTATTAATTATTTGATTTTTTAATGACGCTCACGTTAAAATTCAATTAGCTCTTTGCAAAACACCGGTCGCTTCAAAACAAATAAAAACAGTCGTCGACGTCAGTAAAGTAAACAGTACCTAATGTCACATTTGACTTTGACAGCAAAACGGATAAAATATGAATGAGTTTCATTACGTATTTGCTATTTACGACTTTGTTACTACTTCAGATTTCATAGAACACTAATAAATAATATGTAAAATTATATACAATAGCAATCTGGCATAAATTAATGTTCAAATTTAATAGCAGTTTTTCGAAAATTATTTCTCCAAACGGGTTTTATAATAATGGCAATACGACACTGTCATTCCACTACAATTTCATTACGAGACCACTGACATGCTACTGAACGATCAGTGAAGGATCATTATGAATTTAGCAGATTACGAACTTTTAGCAAAATGACAATGGCATCGTGTTGGAATGACGAATTTATATAAATTAGCAGACTAGGGGCCCAGGCCTGACGACACGATCGTAACGCACCTAGAACCTCCATATTTATCAAAATGTGGGAGGTAACAACATGCCGTCTACTTACACCCTCGCCTATTCAATGAGTTCAGACTGTTTCTCCTTCGCCCCCCGTGACGTCTGTCCGCGATCTTTGATCAAACATATAACATTTTGATGTTATGAAACTACATGAGTATTACGGAACGCTTTTATTTGGTTTTATACAGAATTCGTTGATAAAAGGTATGTTTGTATCCCAATGAAATTATACCATATTGGGACTGTTCCATAAATCCATTTAATAGGATATTTCATATTACAACCTTCATTCGTTCCCCATCATTCTGTCGCCATTTTCGAGTGGTTCCATTATAATTTCAGCATAAAGTTTTATTTGAAATGAGAATAAAAATGTTTTTCCATTACAAAAATAAAGTGAAACGTCGTAGAGTGGCAGGATTGTTACCGGTTTTCAGAGTGGTACCTGCGGATGATATTAATAGCCAACATCGCATCGCTGTCCGCTGAAACGTGTCCCCATACATCACCGACCTAACACGTTTCAATGACGACACTAGCAAAGTGCTTCGCCAGGAGCTCGCATCCAACAAATGTGTGTGTGACATATTATCAGCTACTGGAAATCCGGAACAGATTTATAATCTCCTTGTCCTGGGACATTTGATGCGGGGGCGTCATAACCTACACCTAAGGCTTGGGACCGGAGCCTGCGAAGGAAAAGGTAGGTTATAGGTAGGTATGTTATAAACAAACTCATAACACATTGTGTTTTTAGATTTGTACATTTATCATGAAAAAGCCATTAAACCGCCATAGGACAGTAATTGCTTGAATTTTGTTTCATTTACTTTATTCAAACAAAATAATGTGAACAAAATTAAATCTTATAGGAAGCCGACAACAAAAGACTCATGTAGGCGGGCAGATACTTAAAACGGATTTCTAAGAACTTCTGTGTGGTGAGTATAAGTTCAGAACAAAAACCTAGGTAAAGTGTTATTTTTCAATGGGCTGCCGACGTCGAGCAAATGATTTCGCTGCGTTAGAAAAAAGTATCATTAAGTACTTTGCTTTGTACTTAGTTCATAAATACAAGTTTTCTCTCGTAGAATACATACAGGGCTGTTACGTTGTTTTTTAGTGAGCTGCCTTCGTTAAATAAACCGCGAGTTTTTGTTCACAACCCGTTGACGTTGACGCGTTAATGAAATCCAGTTCCGTTCATGTTATTGTTATTCAGTCGGCCAGGCGCGAGGCGGAGACTCAATGTAAAACACGATCACCGATGTGATGTGATGTGCGAACTGGTTAACGTGAACGTAACTTTTTAATGAATAGGCGTGTCGGACGACTCAATGATTTTTTAATACGAGTACACTGGTCATTGTTGGTGAAACTGTGTTTTTCGTTAACCGTTCCTGATAAATAAACCATGACAACATTATATACAGTTACCCGTGTTGACGACCTTGGTATTATTTAACCTGTGATCATCTGGACGCAATAGCCGTCGCGACATGTTTTTTGGTCGATGGGTGGCCATAGGATGTTAAACAATGCGTTTTTTTATTAAGAGAAGTTTAAACTGCGTGTTTTGGTATGGCATGTGGGATGCCATTATCCGTCAATTTCAGTTAACTCCCAATGGCACACACGTGTGCCAACGACAAACCACAGGTTAAGCTACTTAATGAGTAGAATACTACGCATGCCACACTGTGTCAGCCCTAAGTCTGAATCAACATTCACTAGAAGCGAACGAATCGCATTCTTCGCGGGAATTGCGGATTCTTAAAGTATCCAACAAGTAACGTTCAATTCGTATCAAAATGGAGAATATAAGTCTTCAGGAGCAATCCGCAAGTATCTGTACTCGACAGAAGGAATATTGATGGAGTGTGAGACTAAAGTTTTAGCAACCTCGTAGTTTCGGCAATTTTCAGCATCTAACACATTAGCTAGAACACAAAGTATCCCGAATATAGGCAAGTAAACTTTCTTCAATTTGAGATTTAGTTCCCCGCTCTGCTCTGTACTCTACAGTCTTACCGTACAAGCTCTTGTGTGCAACTTGCAGTACCTACAAGAACAATGCGTCTAAAACTTTTAATTAGGTACGTAGGTAGGTATATTAAAACTGCCGCTTAAACAGCGACACACTGGAAAGCTTTTTAATTTATTACTCCAATACCAGCATCAGGATTTTAAACACGCACCATGCAAATAAGCTTCACTCTTTTATGTACAGTGTTGGAATTTGGATATGCTAAATAGTTTAATAGGATAGCTGTGTAGTTATAATTTTCATGTCAAGTACCTTTTTGTAAGGTTTAGTAAAGTTTCTACAAACTATTTGTTTAATGAAGATTGTGGTCAGCATACTTTGCAAAAAGCTGCACCAACATAGCAATACAAACAGAACTGTTACCAAGCGTAGAAGTAGTTTTACAAACTCAAAGACATGTACGTAACATTTTGCCGAAATGTTATAAGTTTTTAGCCAACAAAACAATATATTCCCGACGAAGCCAAGGAGCGACAATAAAAATAAGTTTATCTGATTTCAATATCGGGCTTTCGGGAAGTTTTCAATGCTGGCCCCTCAGTGGCCGGCTTGTAAACTGTAAGTGTGTAGATATTGGCTTTTATTTTACGTTGTTCACTCAAAACCATTAAAGTTTAGTAAAACGTGATTTGTATGTTCAGCATTTTATTCAATAACCGAATAAGTTTTACGTAGAGTACCTAAGAGAAAGTCGTTTAAAAGCGTATTGAAAATAATGGAAACAAATGGATTCTTCACTTTTTGTTTGCTATTCGTTTGATCGGTGTTTTCAGAGCGGACAGTAAAAATTCATATGTTGTGTGCACAAAAAGCATTCCGTCGGGGAAATATTCGAAGATAAATGAAAAAGCGTAGAACCGTCCACGCGCGTCCGGTGGGTGTAGGCCGTGTGTGGGTGCATAGTGAACACAGAGGAGCAGGCCGTCAGCACTCAGCGGGCGAGCGTCACGTAAACTTCATTTAAGCATGTTCCACACGGATGTAATCCAGCGTCCCATCCAAGGTGACCTTGCTTGTTGCCATCCGTGTAGACGGCAGATGTAATTCAAATGCAAACAAAATTCGCGGATGGAAATCAAGCTCCCGCCAAGGTCTCCTTGGATGGGACATTGGATTACATCCATGTGGAACATGCCCGCGACACGCAGGGAACCACGAGATAAATGCTATAACAAAAGAATTTAAACACCTATCGTGTAATAACGAGTTGAAAACATAGGAACTAGAGACCGACCGAAGGTTCGGTTTCGGTTTCGGCCGGTTTTAGCTAAAAAATCTAGTTTCGGTCGCAGTATTGTGTTTCGGCCAAAAATTTATCGAACCATCGGCCCCACCAAAACTCAGTGTTCATCATTGTCGTGCAACGTTCTGCTAACTTCGGGTGCGATCGATGTCTAAGATCGCCACGTTTTTTAACAAACAGAAATCTCAAAGTTCAAAATCAAGATCACAGTGAATTATAAGAATATAGAAAAAAAAATCAAAAGAAAATAGTGAACACCATAATTAAAATATTAAGATTAATTGACTTTAGTTTAGGTAATATTGATATTTGACAGAGTTTACTTGATTTTTTGATTTTTGAACACTTGAACTTGATTATTTTTATTCTAGTTAAATTGTTAAAATACCACAAATAAATGATTATTTTTAGTACCAATTTTATTTGTTGTTTTTATTTAATTACACTAAAATAACAATTAAAATTAACATTTATAGTATTTTAAATAAATTTAAACATGATAAATTATGTTATTAAAAATATTATTTATGTTAATATGTCTGTATAAGTTTCAGTTTCGGTTGTGGTGTTGGTTGAATTTTTTTTGAATTTTGAATCCTGTGACGGTGAGACAGTAACAGGGATATGTAACCTCTTCTAGTTATTTTAGCAGAATATTGGGCGGTGCCTGGACGCGCGCTGTCATCGTTTTGTTATGAAACGTCTATGGAATAGCTGAATAATAAGATTAACTTATGTCTTTTTCGTGTGTGATTTTATGAATGTTTCACGTTTATCTGAAATTGAGTGTAGGTATGTAATTGATACAGGTTTATGTTAGTACTAGAGTCCCGGGACGTCTCGTGTCTCGAAGTCACAGGACTTTTCGTAATTTTAGTTGTCTCGAGTCCCGGGACCTTCGGGTCGAGAATAGAATAGAATAGAATACTCTTTATTATGTACACCATATAAGTTACAGAAAAGATAGATGAAGAAAACATTACATAGGGTGACACAAGACAAGACAAGATTGTCGACATTGTTAGTTTAGAACTACTGTATAAAACCTTAAACACAATCGAACCGACATCTGTTGAAAACGAAATTGTTCTCCTTGTCCGGTGGCATTATTAAAAATATCTGAAACAGATTGACGAGCAAAGAAGTAATTAATGTGTTAGTTGATTAATTAAAAGACTGATTTATATCTCTGTTTTATTATTTGGAGTTTACTAGTAGACCCGCGCAACTCCGTCTGCTCCGCTCCTTTTGGTCTTCGCGTGATGTTACGAGTATATATAGTCTTCCTCGATAAATGGGCTATCTAACACTGAAATAATTTTTCAAATCGGACCAGCACTTCTTGAGATTAGCGCGTTCAAGCCAACAAACAAACTCTTCAGCTTTATATATCAGTGAATTATGAAAATAAATCTGTGATTATGAGAATTAACAATGTTGTGATTATGACCAATTTTTAGATACTAGAATTACTAAATAATAGTAAAGTTATTAAGAATTATTGTGAGTTTTAATTAAGTTCGTTTTATAAGATTTAATTTGAATGTTGATTGTTACAAAAATATGCCTTTTTTAATACGTTTCACCAGAAATTAACTCAATTAAAATTTATTCACAAAAAGCTTAAAAAAAACAAAAAAAAATTTCAAAAGTCTCGGAGTCCCGGGATCTCCTGGGATTTCGACTGTAGGCTGTCTCATGTCCCGGGACATTGAATTTGTCGGGAATTCCCAAGCCCTAGTAAGTACGTAAACATCACAGGAAAAATAAAGTATGTTTTTAGTTCCTAATCAGTAAATATGCGGTATATAGGGTACAAAACAACAATGAAATATCTAAAAAAAATTACGTACCATATGGAAATTATATTTCCTACCAAGCAACAGAACCCGTGAGCTACAAGTTCTTTATCAATTTGTTTTTGCTATCGACTGATATTCAGCACTTGTCGGACTGAATACAAGAGAGTAACGATGCTTCAATCATGCCACAGTATATATATCTGCCAGCATTGTGACTCGATCCTATTTGGGTTTATTTCTAGTTTTGTGTTTGCAAAATATTCATTTTTATATTAAAAAAAAAGAAATTAGTTGTGAATGAAATAAAGTGTTCATTAAAAATACATATTGTGTTTTTTGATTAAAAGATTAAAAAAAAATAACATCTTTGGAAATTTAAGACTGAAAAATATTTGCACTTCGACTGAGCTGTGCAAATGATCCGCATTCGGATAAAAAGTTTAACCAAAAATGCCTTTGCCGTACGAAAATAGTTCTAAAACTTATTTCAATAAAACATCACAAATCGCACGCTTACTGCTGTGTTCGTTCGTCACTGCGGCGCATTTGCTACTGGTTGTGCACCGAGTGAATAGCGAACTCGAGGAAGGTAGGTATTACTCGCTTTCCGAACATTTGTATGAAGATAGAAAACTGCGGTATTCTATCTTTGTATCTACAGATACTTATATCAACGATACTGTGATCATGCAACCTGCCTGGACTAACGATACCACGAAGTAAAAAAGAGAACCAAGCTAAGTCCGACCAGTCATGAATACGGGCTCTCCGAGCAACGTTTGTTATTGCTACTACATAGGTACTCTATCTATATGAGTTCCGCATGCCGTGTGGTAACCACGCTCTTTACAAAGAGAGCATTCCCCATCTACCGCCTGCCCGTATAGGTACACTGTATGCCACTAAAGCGCTCGTGCCATGCGGTTGGCTCAATTAAGTCGCCATGAAACATACCGCACGCGGCAAATCGGTTATCGGATATCCAAAGATTTCCATACAGATTGAAGTTAATTTATCTAATCAATAACCTAAAATATGTATGGAAATTACAAAGATATTTCCGCTTAGGGTTTTGATTTCATTGTTGTATTGTTAGAAACTATGTGATTTATTATTTTGAGTGGCAATTTTGATAATTTTCACAAACACGTACCTACCTAGTGATTACCCTAATGATTTGTAAAAGGTGCCTCCACCGAAGCTTTAAATAAACTTTACAAACTATACCTATAAGTACACTTATGTAAAATAAAAACTCCTAACTAAAATATGGCGCCAGGAAATTCGTCCGCATCACTGTCGACTGGAAGTGAGCTGAAAAGACTGGCGGCACTTCCACGTTGTATGGCAATGTTTATCTTCTGACCAAGGTAAAAACCAGCCTTTCGTGACCCAAAGGCCTTGGTGTGACCACCAAGGGTCAACCAAGCTTTTGGCAAGTTCTATAAATAACGCTTGAGCACCCGGGCCGGATATTCAACTCCAAACGTCTCAAAATATAATTGCCAACAAAGGGCGATTAAATTGGTTGGAACCAATTTTATCGCCGATGTTGGTTGACAAATGTCTACAAAATGTGCCTAAGTATATCTAGAGAGTGAGGCGTGGACCTGGAACACTTTGATTGCTTATTCCCAAAATACACGCCAGCTCGAAGCGCCGGCTTCTTCAGGTTTTACCAGAAAATAGGTAATGCCATCCCAGTCCTTTCGTGTTATGTTTTGTCAAAACTTACAGAAATCGGAGAATCAGAAAGCAAAGTGCCGATCATGATCATAGCGGATCATGCGCACGTGGTGATGTCCGACTCCTGCTAGGCGAGCGGTGCCCGCGCATCTTTAGTGACGTAGTGTACTTACGGAACTTAAAATAACTAAACGTGTATACTAATTTTAGCTCAATCGGTTGAAGATATCTGCTTCAAGATTAAGTTTCAAGATTCCACCCGAACAAACATAGTTACAAACATACACTGCAAGTTAAATTAATTTTTCACATATTTTTTAGAGTGGGTAAAGTATTGTATTAAAGTAAGTATGTTTGTTTTAATAAAGCGTATTTTTCTTGTGCGTCTACCTACAGGTCAGAGGCGGATTAAATGTTGCCAGAGCGTCCCAGGCAAGCACCTCATCGGCGCCCCTATAGTCACGAGCAGGCGCGCAACCAGAATTTCGCACAGGGGAGGGGGATATTTGTCTCTGTGTAATGAGGAGGGAAGAGTTATTGAAAAATTCAGCTTGAAAATATTTATACATAAGAAAATTATGATAATAGAGCACGACGGTCTCGTAGGTACCTTTAGCTAAAGATTTTTGACCATTTGCACAGAAACACGATTACCTACGGTTCCGAAAACCTAGAAAATTTTTCACGCGAGGGCAAGCGAAGCGAGGTCGAAAATTTTAGTACCCAGTCTCGGATCAGATTAGATTTTCTGTAAACCATACTTAGTAAAAGTTTCTTCGTTAACCTATGTCCAGAGAAAAAAAAAATGAAATTTTAACATCCATCTTGGATACATAAGATTTTTTGGACCAGCTGTTAATACAAGTTATTTAAGTTACAAGTATAGTAGCCAGACTCCAGGTTGCTACTAAAAAAATACTGATAGAAAATAAATGACACTGAATTTTTTCAAATCGGGAATCGAATCCAGAACCCCACGCTCAGCAGAGCCAGAGAAAGTTATTGTGAACGCCGTAAACAGTTGGCATATGGTAAGTTTTTGGATTACTTTGTAGGAGTAATCAAGTAGTGATAGGGGCGTACTTCGGAAGCTGCACACAAAATAAGATTTTTTATTTATGTACATAAGTCAATAATATTTTTTTTTCCTCATGTACCCTTTTGTAATGTGCGCCCCCAGGCACATGCCTAGTTTGCCTTAAGGATAATCCGCCTTTGCTACAGGTGTTTTCCCTGTTATTGCATTATTACAACATTTAATTAAACTTCTGCCCTGGAACAGTATTTCGTGAAAAATGAAGCGTGGAATGTGTATCAGGAAATTAACACTTCAGAAAATAATAATTCAATATATTTTGTAGTTGATAACTGTACCGGACGGGCGTGATCGACTGGAACGGGGTGGGTGTGTTGGGGTAGGTCTATCCTTTTTCTAATCCTTCGATGTGAACTGTGACCACACGACTGCGTCCAGCCGCACTGACGCAGTCTCACCTGTACCGGGATGCTGAGGTTCTCCGTACCACGCGTACAACGTTCTTCTTTCTTGCTATGCTTCGGAGTAGATTAGGGTGAGGAATGTATGCTTACTTGGGATAAATAAGATGCAGGAATTCTGATAACACTGCAGCTAGCAGTTTATGGAAAAAATTCGCGATTATTTTGCTATTTGGTTAAAAATTCTATACTCCTTCTGCCGGTGACTAGGATTTCTATTTTCTATGTGTTTACTAACCTACTATGTTACTTTACCGTAACGAGGCCCAAAAACGCGAACTGTTTGAGTTTATTTTTAACTATAAGTTTAATTATAACTGAAGTACATTTGTGGTTATATCTAGGTCTATTCTATGTCTGGATAGGGGTTGATGCACCTCTCTGTAAAGCCCCCAAAATTCCCCGTCGAATGGGGTGAAAATCTACCCTTCAACCCTATCCACTGAGGGGCTTGTTGCATTTGACTATCGAATCAACAAGTTCTACAAATATGAACTTGTCTACTATTTAGAGTTGACTTCCCGAAAAACTGTGCCTTAAGAGCTGTTGTGCTATATGTCATAGAGAAGGTGCATCATCCCTCTATCCAACTTTTGAAGCCGCCCCTCTAAGGTTGGAAGTACTATAAGGTCAGGAACCCGGAAGGGGAAAATATCTGTATTTTTACATTTTCTTAAATTGTGGCTTTATGCCTCACCTGACCATAAAGATATCACATACAATCTGAATAGAGCTCAGTGCCAGGCTTCTTGTGCCTACTATCTAAAGTCTAAATACCTAGATTTTCTGTATGTTTAGTAAATGAAGGTGTCTGTAAATGGTGGTTTTTGCTGTCCACCCTATAACCTTTGAGTGACTGTCCTGTGTCGGTATGTGTGAAATGTTCAATAACTGTGTACCTTCATTACCATTTCAGGGGTTTACCAGGAATGTGTAGGGGAAATGTGTCACCCTACCTATCTATTTATTCAAAGAAATAACTTCCCCAAGAACATCTTATGTGTCCGGGGGAAAAACTACAACAAAATATGATTTTAATGCCGTTACATAGCTATCAAACTATAACTATTCTAATACATAAGCTCTTATGTATACGCGGGTTATACAAAACTGATGGTTCGTCGCGAACAATAACAACATTGTGAGTGTGAGTTTATTTCCTTTATTCAAAGTGGCGTTTTAAACGTCTGCATTTTGATGAGATTGTATTCTGACCAGACAGTGGCGAAGCCCAAAAATATGAAATTTAATTATTTAAACGGCATTATCCGCCAGTCAACCTATAGGTTATAAAGACTATACTGTGGTAGATATAAAATAAATAAATATGTTTAAAAAGATTATTATTCGAGTTGATAATTACGTCAGAACTCATTAGAAACCAATGGTTCTCCATGAATAGTATTCACGCAGTCATAGGCTATTCAGTAGGGTAGCAAAGCTTTTTATGTGTATCCCCAACAAACAAAACTTTACTCATTATAAGTTTGGTTTGTAACGGTAACGTAGGTATTGTGCAAATAATTGAATAATAAAAGGTTCAAAAGTGAAAATTATTACCACAAAAAGGTAATTAACTTAGGTAATAAAATATTGATGTAATAACTTGGGGAACGTTACTTTTAAACATAAATTAAGTCCGTCTGCTAAAAACATAGTTGATACTGAAGGTGTACCTACAACACTAATTAAGTAGATACCTATTGAACGATATGAACCAAATAAAATTGGTATCATCATGTGCTGAGCGAAAATAAAAACTAAGAATATTTTAATTTTTTAAAAATTTGTTGGCAAAATACTGTACAAGGAAGTTAGCACCTTTGAAAGTGTGTGAACGAAAGATTTCTTAGAACGTGGCCTGTTAAACATGTAGTTAAAAGTTTAAGGAGAAAATATCGCGAACTTTAAATTTTCTCTACACGACTAAACGTTGTTGCAAGGAAGTTCTAAGTAAGCGATGTGATATTGATAGTTTTTTTTTTTGTTTGTGCAAAAGATATCGAGGTGCTGAAATGTTTGGACGAAAGTACAAATACGCCACCATGTCGGTCCGACTTCAGGATCAGACCTCGAATCCTATCCTCCTGCAGCGGGGTGTGAGGCAGGGAGACGTCATTTCTCTGAAACTGTTCACGGCTGCAAGGGAGGATGTCTTCAAGGTTTTGGACCGGAGAAGGCTAGGCATTAATGTCAATGGCAAGTACATCATGAATGATGACCTTCGATTTGCCGACGATATAGTCGTCATGGCTGAGACTACGTACCACCTCAGCACAATGCTCGATGACCTCAGTAGAGCTTACGAAAGAGTGGGCCTCAAAATGAACATGGAAAAAACCAAGATCATGGTAAAAACCCGTGTAGCACCCACTCCCATTAAGATCCTAGGACAAACGGTCCAGTTAGGTAGGGCTAACTTCGAGAAAGAGGTCAACCGTCAATCCGACTCGGCTGGGTAGCGTTCGGGAAGTTGCGTGGTGTCTTCTCGTCCCACATACCACCAGCCCCATTAAAACCACCAGCAAAAAACCGGCCAAGTGCGAGTCGGACTCGCCCACCGAGGGCTCCGTATAGCTACAAATTGCTTTAAATAAAGACTATATTTTTATGATTAAATTACAAATGTCTAGTTTTCAGACTATTTTTCCCTATACTTGTAGTATAACACGGTATCACTTGCCAAATTTCGTGATTCTAGGTCAACGGAAACTCCCATAGGTATAGGTTTTCGACCCAAAACCTGTAGGGTACTTCCGGTTGACCTAGAATTGTCAAGTTTAGTTAAAAGCAAGGTCTTACAGCACATGTGTGTGTTTCTGAGAAAATCGGTGGTGACGCACGGACAGACAGACAGACATGAGTGATCTTATAAGGGTTACTTTTTTACCTTTTGAGGTACTAAACTCTTAATGGAAAATAAAGAACAATAGCATACTTATAATTATTAATTTTATTTTAAATACAACTCATTTCTTAATTTGTCACTGTTACTTAAATGCGGACTAAAAACCTTTTACAAATAATTACACGTATATATATAAATTTTACAAAATTCGTATAAAAAATGAATGAAAAGCTTAAATAAGCTTATTAAAAGATATAACGAACAGGTATGTGTACCACTCGACAAACATTATTCCAAAAATAATTTTCATTTCTCATTGAAAATGGAACCTTTGTTTCAGTGAAGCTATATACAGCATTAATATCCACTCTCATGTTTAATACACTTAACTTTCAGATATTTTTTTTTGGGGATGGAAAATCATCAAAGTATGACCGGGTGCCTCGTGAGGTTTTGCGGTGGGCCCTTAAGGAGAAAGGTGTGCCTGGGAAGTATGTGCAGTTGATCCGAGCGATGTACAGTCGAAGCAGTACTCAAGTCCGGTCTACAGTGGGCGCCACTGACAGCTTCAGTGTAGCAGTCGGTTTACACCAGGGCTCGGCCCTCAGCCCTTATCTCTTCCTGATGATAATGGACGCTCTGACGTCGGACATCCAGGAAGAGGCTCCCTGGTGCATGCTGTTTGCTGATGACATTGTGCTGGTTGCAGAAAGCGGCCTAGAGGTCCAGAGTAAATTGGAGACGTGGTGGCAAAGACTGGAGAGTGTTGGCCTGAAATTGAGCAGAACCAAAACAGAGTACCTGTTCTGCGATTTCGGCGGTCTCTCCAGTCCGATACCTATAGCTCTCACCGGAACGCCTATACCGATTTGCTCCGACTTTCGGTATCTCGGGTAGCTTGTCCAGGGAGATGGCGATATAGACCGAGACGTAACGCACCGGATCAACTCAGGATGGATGAAATGGCGACAGGTCACTGGAACAACTTGTGATCCTCGGATGCCCCTCAAATTAAAAGGGAAAATATACAACGTTGATACGACAGAGGGGCTTTCCTTTAAACTGCCTATACTATGTACCATTTTCAAGCTCTGTACCAAAAATAAATTAATTATGAGCAGAAGTTTAGTCGCAAATGATTTTTAAAGTTTTTGTACGGTTTGAACACGATGTATCTTTTCTAACAGCTGATTATCGTCTAAGCATAGGTCATGCACCTTACAACGATAAATCTACGATGCGTTGTTGCCGCTCTGACGCATGTCGAAGGACATTCACTAAAAATTGGCAATGCAAACAAGGAAGCAATCAATACACACACTTGCACTTTCACTACGAAAGCGACTAACATAAAGCGAGCGAAAGAAATAGAGATAGGTCAGTTTGTTGCATCCTTGTTTTTTGCGATCGGTAAGTCCCTCAGTGCGCCGACGCTTGTTTTTCGGAACGTACGGTTTGTGGATTTCGCGCGCAAACAATTGTAATTTTATTTTGTTATTGTGAGAGGACACGTAACTTGGGATTATTATTATTTAGTATTAGTGTTTTTTTTTTTTGTGATTGACTGTTTTTTATGGTGATAGGACACGTAACTTGGGATTATTATTATTTAGTATTAGTATCTCCGGACCTCACTCCCATGGATTTCTTTTTGTGGGGTTACATTAAGGGTGGTGTATGCCTCAGAGGTAAATACAATTGATGAGTTAAAAAATAGGATTATTTTAGCATTTCACAAATTAAAGTGTTTAGCGACGGACAGTGATCTAATTAGAAAAATAAATAACAATATTCTCCGTCGGTATAATTTGTGCATCAATGTGAATGGAGGACACATCGAAAATTTAAAAATTTAGTGTGTTTGTTTTTGTGCGCGTACTTCGAAACGTTACCTAACATAAAAGCCAGTGCGAGTGGAGGCCTAAGTCGCCGGCCGCCACCCCGGCCCGGCCCCCACCGAGCACACGAGATACCGCACATCGCGCTCCGGCGCGCGCGCGACGTTGCCGCTTTGTTACCTAGCGGTATCTAAGGTCAGTGTCATTTTTTTACAAAGGGTGGTTGCGTTTTATTCGGATTTGCAAGCTATTTAGTTTGTTTGAAAAAAATATTTTCTCATTTATGACGCTTTTTGTTTTTGTACCGTATCGAATTAATACTGAACACGTATAGTATACGTAGTTTAATTTAATGCCCTCTGTCGTATCAACTCTGTATAAGTCCGTGATAAGACCTGTCGTAATGTATGGATCAGAATGTTGGTCTGCGAAAAAGACGGATGAAAATAGATTGCATGTAGCGGAGATGAGAATGTTGAGATGGATGTGTGGAGTAACGAGAGTGGATAAAGTGAGAAATGAATACATTAGAGGCACTTTAAAAGTGGCGCCAGTGACGGAAAGGTTGAAAGGGAATCGCTTGTCTTGGTATGGTCATGTGAAGAGGGGGGATGAAACGCATATAACTAGAAGAGTTATGAACATAAATGTGGATGGATGGAGAGGGAGAGGAAGGCCAAAGAAAAGATGGATGGATTGTGTGAGGAGCGATATGAAAGAAAAGGGAGTTAATGATAGAGTGACGACTGATAGAACAGAATGGAAGAATAAAACGTGTTGCGCCGACCCCAATTAACATGGGATAAGGGCAGGAAGATGATGATGATGATGGAAAATCATCAAAGTACTCCTCCCGCTTTGGGCGGATCAGAAGGGAGTGTCAGACTCCTATTGCAAAACCCATCCGTGTTCTTCCTAATTCCCTTTGCGTTTTAGGGCCGCGGTGACTCTTTCGAACAAATTCCGTAACGAATTTCAGTACAATGAATTGATTGATATTAAATTTTGTATCGAATAATAGGAAGTCCTTATTAAAACCATTATTGCGCGTAACGGACGTGGACAATAGGTAAAACACAATAGTATGGAACCGAACTGGCAGGATTAAAAAAGTTACCATTTGTGGAGTATTTCTCAAAAGTAGAAGAAAGGAAAGTGGAAGGAGGGAAGGGAAACCTTTGCCCAGAGGAGGCATAAGTATAATAATAATTTGTGGAGCATTTTCAAATGTCAAAATAATAATAAGAAAAAATAATAATGTTCCTTCAATCTCTTAGTTATCTCATACACTGACACCCACAATAATACGTAACCTATAATCTACATGGCTTTCTCTAGGCGGAGGCTGCATAGCCGGCTAAGGGGTAAAGTAAAAATAAATCTGTCATTCTCGCGCGGTTTGTAGGTTAGTATCTAACTACAATTTCATTTTCCGCAGAACATTTGCCGGGTAAGAGCATAATAAGTGAAGTACAGTAATGCCATCAGTGAGTCCGAGCTCCGGAAGCCTGCATAATGCATATATGAAGCATACGAATACGTTACAAGTACACCGAGTACCGAGAACACGAACGTGTACCACAATCACATTAACATTAAAGGGCGGAACATTAAAGTGGATCCATCTCACTGAGCCAAAATATGTAACTAATGAATTAGTGAAATGTTCGTTTTGTCAATGAGTATTCGTGGAAAGTCTTAGCTAATTTGTAATGGTGTAATCACGTTACGTGAATCATAATGAAGATGTACGGCCTAAATGTTTGCGTCTCCGAAATAGTACCTACACGTGTCTTGAAATATTTTGATACTTCATTCAAAGGGCGCTAATAACTTAGAAAGTCCCTTCTGGTGGCCGGGCTCGCTACAGTCGCTACTGACAGATGTGAAGGAGCCTGAAAACGATTTTTTAGGGAGATAAGACCCTGGCGGGACGATTTTTTGTTCCTAAAAAACTTTAATCCGTGAAATGTCTAAAAACATAGGCAGGTCTGTTTTCACGAAACTAATAGGGTAAAAAGCCTTATAAATTCATGATAGATAAACATTTTGGAAGCAGAATTAAATCCTTTTAGAAGCTGTTTGTGTTTTCTCATACTTGAAATATTGGAAAGACAAAATCCGAAGTTAATCGGACTCAAGATTAAGTCAATAGAAACTCAGATTTGTGTTGACAGTATCTGTCCCAAAATTGTGAAGTGTTCCAATGTAGATTGGTTCTGCTTCACTAACTTAATTCAATTTATAATTAACAAGGATTAGGCGTGTTATTGTGTTTATATGTGCGTTAATTATAAATACTTGAAGTCGGACAGTCCGAAAGCTCGCGAAAGTCCCGGTGTGAAGTTTCTGTTCCGTTCAAACATTTACCTGATGTGGTTGTGCTTACGTGCCTTTCTGTATACTCGTTAAGAATAACTGTGAACTTGTTGGAACAAACACATCTACATTATTTATTTTCTTCGACGATTGGTTTACGAACTACCTACATGTCACGGAATAATTAACTAAAATAAATTTTCACTGCAAAATATATTGACAAAAAGTTTTTCATATTTTTGAAAGAATGAAATGAAATGAAATTTTTTACACCATTGCGCTCGCTCGTGTGTATCGTCAGGAATTAAATGAATATGGAGCACATGCCTTTGCATCCATAAAACTACTAGTTCCAAATGTCCATCGTATTCACTGCACTAGCAAAGAACTTTATCTGGTTTACATGAACACAGGTTCAACTAATACCAACCTGTAGGTATATTTTTTTACTGTAGTTGAATTGTTTTAACCGACTTCCAAAAAAGGAGGAAGTTCTCAATTCGCCTGGTATTTTTTTTGTCTTTTCTACTTAAATATTCGGTCTAGAAACGTACCAATAAAATTTTAATGACGCTCTGTGCACTTTAACGATAAAAACCATGTGATAAAAGTATACGAGGTCAAACATCAATTACGAACGGGTTGTTCTACAAAAAAAAAACTTGACATGGATACAAAGCAAACAATAATATGACCAGACACATAGAAACACCCTGTTTATAATGCATGCTGTTATCTTCTTCAAATAAATGGCCAAGGTTGCGAAGGGAAAGCATTTAAATAATTATTTATTTACACAAAACACTTAGCGTCAACAAAACCATACATGAAAAGAACAAAGCTACTTACTTTCGACGAAGTTATACGGTCGCTAAGAAGAGTCAGTAAAAGTAGGCTTCTCCTCTGGAAAATTCTCAACTCATAGAAACCAACGAAATTCTTATTGAAATGAGATACTATTTCCCAGCGTTTTATTTATGTGGATATAAAATAGGTATATTTTCTTCGGCTTGCTTCGATATGCGGACAAAATAACATTTGTATGAACAGACTAGGGTCAGAATACTCACAAGACGCACTCCGTAGATATTGTGTTTTCGTATTAGAGAATCTTTTAGTAACTTATTAGTGGCTGGAATAACTTCCAGCGGTCGCAATGTTCGCATGTGGAGCAAAATGTTTGTACACGAGATTTAGTTCTCAGTGTTTTATTAACATAAGACTGCTCCTGCCGGAGACGCGGACGAAGCCTCTAGCCTTCAGGTACTCTAAAAGTTTCCGTTGTAATTTAAAATTTTAAACATGAGGAATTATGAACAATGCCGCATGCAGATGAAAGCGGAGTGTCGAAACTGTAACTGTCGCGACATTAATTATTTTCCGTCCTCTGCAAAAATACTAGACTGGTAACGAAGCGAGGCGCTGCATACCTCACTCAAGTCGACATTTTAACGTGTTTCATATTCAGTTCCTAAAAAATACAAAACAAAAAAATTTAATGAGAATGGTTTTGTTCGGTAATGAAGTTTTATGAAACAGAGAACGCGGACGCTTGTAAAATAATTCTACCGGAAAATTGTGTATCACGAAGGACATGATACTATAAGAGTTTGAATAACGTTTTTATGCATTCCGCTTTATTGTACTTATTCATGTATGAACACGCCGCTTTCGGGTTTAGCGAGAAATTCCAGGATAACTCCATAGGGATTTTATTTTATTTTTTACATTGCAGTATTCTTCTAGGAATCTTCCAAATTCGTGAAAGTTTTCTATTTGCCCTCGCCGTTACGTGACGATAGATATGAGTGTGATACGTATACGTATCTCAAAGCTGAAATAAGTTTTCCATGTAGGCTTGTGTTCATGTCCTACATAAATGGAAAAAAGTTTTTCTTGTCGTTTCGTGATATTGTGTGGCGAGGGGCGGCCGCGCGCGCCGTGTCATCGTCGACAAAGCAGACGTTTATGTTACAACACCATTATCGGCAGCTGGTTTCTTGTTGCCTCAATTTCCTTGAGCCATACTCGTTTCTATAGCTATATATTACGTACATATCCGTAAAATAATAGATCACTGCTAGCGTCACGAAGAGTACGTAACTAACTTGTAAGAGTACGTAACTACGAGTAACTTGTAACTAATTCATCAGTGGTTAATCAAATGTGCGTAATTGTATAAATCACAAATCTAGTTGATTATGCAAACATACCTACAAATTTAGACCTATCTGAAAAGCTAATTGTAAAGCTTCCCGCCGGCCGGCCCCACAGGCTCCAGGTAAATTAGAAAATGGCCGCCCTGTTTTGACAGATGAATCATACACTTTGTTGTTTGTTTCACACAAAGTTTTAAATTTAAAATACTTCATTTGAGTTGTTTTGTTAGAATAAACTGTCACTTCAACATGTTTTAAGCCGGTGTAGATACCTACTTATTCGTTTGCTTGTGAATAATCTGTATTAAGGATTTACGGCTTATGTAGAATCGAGAGAGATTTCTTGTGCGAAAAGGAGGCGGTGTGAGAGAATTGAGTCGAAGGGTGTGGGGGAGCTGAACGAATCTCGACAAATACAATTACGTTTAAACCATGATCTCATCGGGCCACTTCAACAGGGAAACCTTTAATTGAAAAGGTGTTGAAGATGATCTGATTTCGGCACCATTGCAGTATTGTTATCTTAGTTCAATAATCCTCGTTTTCATAATGGTCCAGTTCGCAGGTTACTGACCCGTACTCCACTGCACTGACCACAATTGACTCTAAGCAGTGAATTTCAGTCTGTCTCGGGGGAAATCAGGGATCAAGATGAACCCACAATAAGTTTCTTGGGCCAAAAGATATGCTTGCGGCAAGAAAATAAAGCAGCACTGTAGTTTTATGTACTTAGGTACACATCGACATACATACGTGCACGCCTATTGTAGACACTGTAAATAAGATTGTAGAATATGATGGATGAGGCTATGTTTCATGAAACAAAAAATGCAATAGGTTATTTTAAAACCTCTAAGGTTCAATCCGAAAGCTCATCATGATAAATTTGTCAGACCTAAGTGTATCTAATAAAAACTTCGAATTTATTCCTTCAGAAAATCAGGTTTCATGGATAGGAAAAGTTGAAGTAGGTACATACTTCTATACTTAATGTTATAAATAGGTTAAGTTGTGAGTTTGTAGGGGGTAATCTCTGGATCTACTGAACCGATTTGGACAATTCTTTTACCAATAGAAAGTTACGTTATTTGTGAGTGTCATAGCTTATATATTAACCCAACAAATGAAAAGACTTTTTTGAGATAATCGGTTTGGCAAAGTCAGTCGGAGAAAAAACGGTAGGACGAAAATGCGATAGTCTACGTACTAGTAACTTATATTATACATAAATCTATTTTAACTTAATACCTAATACATTTTGCACACAGTTATGCTATATAATAAATTATTATTACTCTAATCTACAGTAAAACACAAAACAAACAATAGTCTCTTTGCGAATTCACTCAATGGGCATATGTAAATGTCTACTTCGACATGGAGTCTATCAATGACCCGGATAGCTCGGGTTAGAGGAGCCTTGGCCAGTAGGTTGGTTCTAGCAAGAGGCACGGCCAGCAGTGGCGGGCGCCGCCGCCTCCATACGTAGCGGTTCGCTACACACAAGTTCAAGCGCTATAGCACTCCTGGATTATGGTCAATGCCACGGAGTATTTTGACCAAGTACGTAACAAGTGCGAATTCCCGCCGCACCCTCAATTGGTTGTACCCGACCATACCTAGTACAAACAGAGTGGGGTACATTAACGGGTAAAATGGATATACCCCATAAAGTTGTTTATACAAGTAGCGCGTAAACTTGTTCTGAACGCGCTCCAACATAGTAGAATACTTAGACTCACGTGGAGCCCATATGATCGCACTATGTTCCAGATGACTCCTGACTAGTGCGTCATACAAGACCCTGACTGTAGCAATGTTAGTGAAGTGTTGCGTCTGCCTCAGCACAAAGCCCAAGTTTCTGAACACCCTTTTGCAGATCTCCGTTATGTGTTCGCGAAACTGTAGCTCAGAACTTAAGGAAACCCCTAAATCCCGTACTTGTGTGACTCTTTGCATAGGCTGCGCATCCATCACATACTCATGAAGTAGAGGTGCCCGTGCGCGTGTGAAACTTATCACCGAGCACTTCGATACATTGAAATAGAGCTTGTTCTCGTGACTCCATTCCACTATCCTATCTATGTCCTCCTGCAAGCGCTTACAATCGGCCTCACTCTTAACCTCTAGCAGCAACTTGAAGTCATCTGCAAATAGTAAACAAGACCCGTGTCTGACGACATCAGGTAGATCATTTACCATTATGATGAATTCGAGTGGCCCCAAGTTGCTACCTTGACTCACACCAGACCAAGTGTAATATGGGTCAGATTCGTTCCCATTATAGTCCACGTACTGCTGTCTATCCTGCATATAGCTGGCGATAATATGATTATATAGGTATGGAACCGCGACCGTAATCTATTGAGTGATGTTTTATTAGTCGAAGTCATCATGAGCTTTTTTGCCAGTCTCGGAAAAATATAAATGACGAGTCCTTCGATTCGCAAGAGCATGCACCTAGATGATTTATGAAAAAAATAAAGTACCGCTCAAAAAAATTGCAAAAGTTATAAACAATTTCCTGAAAAAAAGAAAGAAGGGTTTGGTCTTTTACAGATATCTCAAAATCTGATCAATATTTTTGGAATAAAAAAATATTCGAAAAGAGGAGAAAATTTCTTACGAAAATGTCCGAATTCTTTGAATTGTAGGACTAATATTTATAACTTTCCCAGAGGGGTGAAAATAACACCGAAACTCTGGCTTTCGCAAGCCACGCCCGCTTCGGCCACTTTAACAATAAAATTCATTTATACATATTCAATATCAATATAATGAAATGAAATAAAATTCAGGCAATTACTAGATAGATGAATGCACAATTATACGCTGGCAATTTATTTTGATCGCGATTTTTCAATTAGTTATGCAACAGTTAATTAACATTTTTTTCTGCTTGATCATGAACATTGCAAATGTGAAACTATAAATCTGAGTTTTTTTTCCTTTAATGGAGCTATTCTTAAAAGGTTTTAGAATATATTTCCGTTAGATGTTATTAGTTTTCATTGTTTATTTAAAAAAAAATGGAATAAGCAATTATATATATATACTCATATTGTTTTTCTTACTCTTCTTAATGAAACCAAGACAAACAAATATTTAATCATGCTCTTTCGAATCGAATGACACATCATTCAGATTTTTCTAAGACTGCTGAAAAAAGTTGACCAAAAAAGCACTTGTTGACTAGACGTTTGTTTTTTTATATACAACACTTCAATCTATCTATACTTCTTCTTCTTCTTCCACTTGGCGTTAATCCCGGCCATTGCCAGGGTCCGCCTTCCTGTTGAGCTTCCTCCACTTTGCCCAATCTTGAACGTCCTTCTTAGTCAGGCCATTGGCTCTCATGTCGGACTTGACGACGTCCAGCCAGCGCTTGCGAGGGCGTCCACGGGACCTAGCCCCAAGGACAGCCTTATTCATGCATCTTCGACCAACGTACTCCATGGGGCGGCGCATGATGTAGCCATACTACGAGTATCTATACTTCTATACTAATATTATGAAGTGGTTAAAGTTTGTGAGTTTGTAAGGTTGTAGGGGGTTTTCTCTGGAACTGCTGAACCGATATTGAAAATTCTTTTTCGAATAGAAAGCCACGTTATTTGTGAGTGTGATAGGCTAAATATGAACCCGAAAAATAGCAATCAACGAAGTCACGGGTCAACTAGTTAGTAATTAAAAGGTAAGAAAATATTATTGCGCTGCAATTTGCCGCCAAGGCAGCCTTTCTACTTTTCAATTACTCTTAGTAGAAAGTAATTGAAAAAAGTTTTATTTGAAAGCAGACACAAAGATTGAAAGCGTGGTGCAGGTATCGTATCTGTAAGTAGAGATCCTACAGTTGCTAATGAACTTTTTATAAGATTTTTTCTTTGAATTTTAATTGAAAATCGTTGTTTGAGAAATAAAATGTTTAATAAAGGTTATTAAACATTTTATTTCTTAAACTGCGAAATTGCTTTTTAATGCTGTCGATGCAGGTTACTTAAAAAGTACTTATCTTCGTTTTGCAATGGTTGGCCAGGTAGCACTGAGCGTATTTAATAGTCGAGGTTACTAAAATCATGCACGAGAAAAAGAAGAAGGCAGTTAGAAAATGCCTGTTGCAATGTACTTAAAGGTATAAATCTTCGAGTAGCTAGCTAACGAAAATGTTCAATCTTACTTTGCGCTTTTAAGAGCTTTCAAATTATATTTGTAGAGTACCTGAATAATGATGAATAAAGTAATTTTACATTTTTTTCTCTTTTTGGTTAAAAGATTTACAAGATAAGTGTTGAGCAAACTGGGTCAGGCGTTAGAAGGTCGTCAAAATGCGTGAGGAACGTATACCGAGGGCTATTAGTTAGCACTCGTAAGTACTTAGACAAATGTCCGAGTTGAGCGTATTAACGAGCCTGATTTCGGTTTTACTTCTCCATTTGGGACAAAGCGATTGAGCGAATATCATCCGTTTGGGATCCCAGATTATGTGTCCCGAATAACGTGTGAGGTGCTTGGAGTCTTTAACGACTGTTGGTCTCTCGGTGAGATTAATAAGATTGATTGCCGAATAAACCATTTTGGAACCTATCACAGAATTGAATGGCTACATAATGCAATCAATTCGCTTTGAAGCGGGAGAACGTGTGTCGGTGGTACACGAGCACTGCGCGAGTGCTAGGTGTTTGATGCGAAACCTACTTGAGATTCGTAAAAAGATACAAGCAAAGAGTGTCGGCTGAGACGTGCTAGAGTGGGGACCGGCTACACTGCACACATTGTCTCTGAAATGTGTTTAGAACAAGCCAGCCACAGAATGCGAAGATGTAAAGAAAACAGGATAATACTCTGCGCCGCTGAACGTATATTATGCCTTCTGTACACAACTGCCACTTAGGTCACACTCGAGCGGCCATCGCTCAATGTGTACAAGAGGTCTGTCTAAGTACTAGTTTGAAGTGTGGCCAGGATGGGCCATTGTGTACAGGTGGCGTTACTTTGGTACATGTGTCGGGGCACAAACACTAGATACGTTCTTTTCGTATGCCAACCAGACTTAAAGCGCACCCGCGGCTTAAATCGAACTATGTATTCAGACTGAAACAGTGATACTTACATAAATTGCAATGTTTTTCATTTGACACTAGATGTTTGCTTCGTCGTTGGCTGGTTGGCAGGGAGCTTAGGGAACTTGATTTGAGTCTAAACACGATGGGTATAAGAGCAGTTTACTAAGTGAGCTACTACTCATCTTTATGGTTTCCATCATCAGATCGTTGTTACCAACTCCAGAGAATGGTACCCAACAGTACAATTCACGGCCATACTTGTAAGAGTGGATAAAGAATTACTTTTCTATACTTATTCTAAAGAAATACTCAAGCTCAAATTTAAATATTTATGTGTGCCATCGAAATCGAAAAAAAAAAAAATACATTTTCTTACTCTATTTCAAATGACGAAAAAAATACGATAGGTCTCAATTCTGTCGGACTCTGGGTAAGAAATGGCGACGAAAACGTTTGACCGTTTTCCGGGTTTCTGCTCTTCATCATCAGACCATTTTTATCATCTATGCATAATACCCATACGTCTGCTGAAAACATATTCAAGGTCATATATTTATGCGTTAGCCATCGAAAACGAAAAAAAAAGTTATTCTACCTCTACTTTAGATGCCATAAAATCTACGTAAAGCCTCAACTCTGTTGGCTTCTGGGTCAGAAATTACCATTCGTCTTTGTATGATTTCCCCCTCCTTCACCGCCGGCTCACCTCCCACCCTCGGGGATTTTTGATATGTTCATCTGGACACCTCAAAGAACAACTGCACCAATTTTCAAAACTACACGAATTAATGGCTCTGATCGACGTTAATTGAGCTAATTTTCCTGCACTAATACTATTATCATCTGTTCTCATAATCTGTCTTATGCTTTTGTTTATTTTATATTGGTTGGACACGCTGCCGCGTGTCATACCCTTAAGAGCTACCTTAGATGCCTACTCCTGTCTGATAAACTACATTAGCTTTCCCTAACTAATTAATACACTAATAACTAAGATAATTTAATGTAATTTGTATTTCGTGAGAGAACGTTGTGACAGCGCTGAGCACAAAAACACGAAGACAATGACATATACACAAAGTGTTGCCCTATGGAGAGAACAGTTTCATATTTTTTTTTAGCTTTGAAATAATTGTGATGGCGCTCGGTACAATACTAATCGTAATTATTACTAATTGTCTCGTAGAAGGAGTAAGTATATAACTATACGAAATCACGTGGTAAATGTATGGTCAAAGACATAAAACAAGTTTACAAAAACAGAACAAGAATTGAATTGCACATTCATAAAACTTTTTACGAACAATACAAATAAAACGCATACAAAATGCAGTAAAACAAGTTGCTATTTCAGAACTAAAACGAAATAGTTTAGAATTTAATTTCATGTCCGGTATTAAGGTCCCTTGTCTAGAGTACACGCTTCCCTCCGCCGGCGCCGTCCGTGGGAACCCTTCTCGTAATTAAAGTCAAACTATGACAGGTAACACAACAATTACAATCATTACTGTATGTCTGTGACTCCGATCGTAATGTCAGCCATTATTAAATGAAGACGCTACTTAGACAGGCTCGTGCAAATATTAATAACGTTAGAGTCTGCTGCGATTGGATATTATCCCGCTTCCGCCGCCACCGCTACCGACTTCAGCTAGGAAATAAAAAACCATTATGTGTGGACGGTACGTTCATCATTTTACTCGCAGGATCATAATAATAAGGACGACTTATGAAAGCCCGCATCCTTGAAAGGGTACAATTTTAACTCCCTAACGTAATTTTATGTTACAGAACTAATATGACTACAGAAGCCATTCAATATTCTTATCACAGAGTCTTTTATACCCGGCTTACTACGGCAAATATAAATTGAAAATCATGCGTCTCCGGTCCTTCCGATCTACTTTAATATGCCTATGAAGCTTTGTCCCTTAACACAGCTGTATGTTGTCGTTGAGAACAAATATAGCTAGTTATTGTAGGGGTCAAATCAGATTTAGAAGTTGTGTACGTGCGGTTTGCTGCGGATTAGCGAGATTACCGGGGCCTTCAAACTCGGAATGTTTTGCGGAATAGCCCGTTACAATGGGATCTAGCCGGAACCCTTGTGGAATTGCAGGCAGCTGAGACCTGAGGGCGGCGCGCGGCGGAGCTTCGCACGCTAGATTACGAGTGGACGAGGCTTGAAAGATCACAAATATGTGTATCTAATGTGCGCCCAGCCTGTGTACTTAGCTAAGCTTAATCAATCGCTTTTGTGTACGCTTAAGTGCAATTGAGACTATCGATTAAGTCCTCTGTATCTATCAATTAATCTCGATACATATTGGCAGGTAGGTACATAATATGTACCTGCCAATCAATACCGAGATTTATTAGTTAATTAATGCCGATACAAAGTAACGCATATCTACATATTATGTATGTGCTCTTTTGTATTGGCACTTGCTACATGCGATCACATGAGCATTGAAAACTAAACTCAATGTTAGTGAGCACCGCATCAGATTTAACATGATTGCCAACCAATTAAACAAAGTGCAGGTCAAATAGTTGCATAAAGTCATCGGGCATCCACAAACGATGCTAGTTTCGTGTGAAATAGGTCCATTATTACATATAAGCTTTAAATGCAAAAGTCGAGGGTGTGCTCAAACGACTGCATCGCTAACTTTTTGTTAAATGCCAACTAATTGCGGTGCTGCCTCCTATTTGCCGCATACAAATGTATATCGCTTTTCTATTTATATGTAAAGTGTAAAAGTGTTTCGTTGCTCTTTTTATTTTAATACCACGCGGATGTTTAAGTGCTTAGTATTATTTGGCTAGAAATGCATGGAGACAACATTTGTAAAACGTGGTGCTTTTTTTATATATTTTAATTTTTGGCAATATAAAATTATAATCATGTTAGAGTACTTTTAAAACCACACCTAAAACGAAAAGATTAAATACACTTCTGGACACATCTATTGGCCCACCTTGTATTTTCAGTTTCGTTTGGTCCTAGCTAAAATTTTATATTAGGTCGAGCAAAAAGTTTTTATGCAGTTTTGAACCTGGCACATTCAAAATTTCATTCAATAGTCTTTTTTTGAATTTCGAACACAGAATTTAAAGAAACAAAAGACAATTTGGAGCCTGTTTGTTGATATCAAACAATCGAATACTAAGAAAACTTGGTTTTATTGGTTTACTTGGATTTAATTCTTGAAAAAGTGATTGATATCTTTGGTTTTGCAACAAACATTACTTATTCTTAACATTAAGGTGAGGTTCTATCAATAATTTATGGATACTTCACCTGAAGTCGCCGCCCAAGCTGTGGCACTAATTCAGGCCGGACACAGCCAAAGAAACGTGAGTGCTCAACTTAATTTAAGTCGATCTGCGGTCCGAAATGTTTATCGGAGGTACCTAGAGACTGGCGGCTTTGTTCGTCGCCTAGGAAGGCCACGATCTCGGGTCACAACTGAAAGGCAGGATCGAGTCATCGTGACGACCAGCTTGAGAAATTGTCACCTTACCTCCATTGAGATACAAAACCAACTTCGCGACTTCCACGGAGTATCTGTGAGCGCTCGAACTGTTCGGAGAAGGTTAAAAGAACGCGATATGGTACCACACAAGCCAGCTAATGGGCCCAAACTAACGCGAGCCCACCGAACAGCGCGCCTTCATTTCGCACGCAGTCATTTAAATTGGACACAGCAATATTGGAGCCGTGTACTCTTTTCTGATGAGTCTAAAATTGTGTTACATGGCAATGATGGAAGGAAGAAGGTCTACCGACGTAAGGGAGAGCGTTTCGCACAATGCTGCTTTGAAGAGAGGGTTGCTTATGGCGGTGGCTCATGGACTGTCTGGGGTGGTATATCCGCGAGCGGCAAAACTCAACTTGAGGTTGTTACAGGACCACGGCTGCCAACATTAAATGCTGAAAGGTACATTCGTGAGTGCTTAGAACCTCACGTGATACCATACGCGGACTATGTGGGCCCAAATTTCCTTTTTATGTATGATAATGCAAGAGCCCATGCGGCCGGCATCGTCAGGGAATATCTTCGGGATATGAACATCACAGTTATGGACTGGCCAGCCAGAAGCCCAGACATGAACCCCATTGAGCACATGTGGGACGACCTAAAAAGACGTGTTAGGGCTCGTCAGCCAGTTGCCCAGACGATGCAGGAGTTGAAAACTGCCATAGAAGAGGAATGGGAGATGATCCCTCAAAATTTCATAGAGCAGCTGATAAACTCTATGCCTAATCGTATGAGAGCTGTGGTAGATGCCCATGGAGGCAACACGCGTTATTAAATTAAACCTTTATTTGATAAAACATGTTTTTTATTCAAAAATCAATTGCCTTTAACAAGGCGCATATCCGACTTGTTAGGCGTAGCTCCATGTCGTATGGTATTCTGAATTCAAATTTAAAACAATACGATCGAAAAAGATGGTAAAATGTATCAGGTTTAAAACTGCATCAACAGTTTTTGTTCAATCTAGCAATCATATTTCGGTAGGGGCCATGGAAACCTAAACTCTAAGGTGGGCCAATAGATGTGATGGCAGTAGATGATAGACCTACTTAACAAGAACATTTATATATAAATCTTTCATTTCTGTAAAACTATTGTGAAACTACGCAATCCACACTACTATAAGGTAGGGCACAGTGCACATACACAATTCAACAGATTTGCACATAACAAAAGCAATCTACAATGGTTTGCAATCAATACGAGAATCGGTGTTCAAGTGAACCTTTTCTTGAGGTTCCTTTTCTTGGCCATCATGGCAGTCGTTGATCATACAAAACTGTTTCTTTTGATGTTCAATGGAACGCTGATCTCTCAGAGCAGTCTCGCTAAAAGTATAGTAATATGTAATAAGAAGGACTAGTCTACTCTTGTCTAGCTACTCTTTGCGAATGTCACCTGATGGTCCATCACAAAATGTACGCCTTGCAGTATTTTTGCTTAGTACCTATGTACCTACGTTATAACAGGCGCTAACTGAGGAATGAGATGAGAAGCACGTTTTATTTAGCAGCAGTACTGAATTTGCATAGTGACGACGTTAGGGCTGGAGCCGAGCGATTATGTGTTTCCGGCAAAAAGTTTCGCTTCTGTATCCCGCGATGCTCATATACATTCTGCCAGAAAATCATGGCGTCTTATACCGCCCATGCCGCATCGCTCTACCAAGCAATCTTTATTTGAAAAAGTAAATGAAACACAACATTCAACATATCAAAATTACCTCATTTCCAAAGTATTGAACGACACTGTTAAAACTTTTAATAGGTACCTTTTGGCTTGACTTAATATTCGATGTTAATTTAGCTCCAGTAAGTTAAATGCAGACAGACCATTACGTCGACAAGCGACCCATTATATGAGAAAACTTCGACCAGACGGGAGCTTAGACTCAATTTATTACTCGATGCTTGATACCCATTCGCTATTTCAAACCGATCTAGCTAATGTATTGAATTCTATCAAACGTGTTTGACGTTGTAGAGCAACTCTATGGGATGTCAAATAGTGATTTGAATTATTTATTGGCTGATTAATGTTCGATCATGAGCTGCAAAGCTGAAACGAGTTCGCCCAGAAATGATAAATACACGAAAATGTATGTAATGTACAGCGACATTCACACGTCGTATGTTAGAGATAATACGCTCACGTGGGAGACAAATGCTCTCAACGTGGACTTGACACGAGGCTGTAAAAATAAATAAAGGGAGCCGGCGGTAGCGTCTTAAGCCTGACACACACAAACACTTACACACACATCATTGAATGGGATTACAGGCGCACGGGGGAAGCAACCAACTGAGAATGCTCCAAGAGTCGCCAGTCGCCACCCCTTTAGGACCGCTCCTAGAGCAATTACAATCGTTCCCGATCCCAATACCATCGCTAAGTTTTATGTAACTTGCGCTTGACATCACCTCTGTAGGTCAAAGGACCAAGAATACATGCCGACGAGCAAGACATAAACAAATTAAATATGCCACGGAAGTTATTTCAAAAATAATTATAAAGCTCCATTTTTCTATGAATAAGAAAAACTTCCTGGAACGTGGTTCTATTTTAAATAAAAACTTTTAGCATTACACATTTAGATTCTCTGCATAGCACAATTTTCATACGGCGTTCTTTTTCTTTTTGTTATCCCGAAAACTGGGTAAGCTTTATGACGAAATCAAAGCCCAATAATGTTGCAAGCGATATTTTCAGCTGCCAGAGTGCCGAACTCTCGAGAATGGAATATCAAAGTGTGAGAGGTCGAAATTCTGCAACTCGAATATTACCTTTTCTCTTAAAAGGGTATCTGAGATAAACCAGAGTCATGCATAATTTGATAATTCTAATTTGTATTCCATGCAAGTAAAGGAAAAGATAGCATTACCTACATAAGAACCTGCTAAATCTATTTGTAGAATTTAATTTGTCATCGAATTCTGTGACAACAAACTGACGCTGAATAACAAAGTTAAATGTATTAAATCTTAACAAACGCCAATTAACATTGTAACCAAGTCAGAGCTGGCACAGCGGCTGCTCATTTAGAATAGAATTTATCGTTGTGTATATTTTTTTTAAAAGCCGGTTGATATTTGGCATATTATTGTGAGTAAAGAGTCATTAAAACTACGAGGGGAACACATTGCCGCCATTAAATAGTTCGTGTGTCGAGCGCGAGCCACACGATCAATTTCGCTTTGATTACATCAATTTATGATGATCATATCAGTCTGGCCAAATGGCTTTTCGCCAGGTCTGCCATGTTGTGTTAAATTACGTTTACGCTGCCTATTTTCACTAAGCTGTGCCAACAAAACTACGTGAAACTAGAACTTTGATGCAACGTTAAAAAAGGAACACTTTCCCCTAAGTACTTCTCATTCCATCAAACGGAGACAGAATTTTTAAAGCAACGTACAATATTTCATTCGATTCGAGCTTTGACGAAAAATCAAGTTAATAAAACGATGCCCACAAAATATCGTCAGTCCAGTTGTACGAGGGAAATGAAAAACTCCATGAACTTTGGTGTTTGTACCTACTGTAGGGACGGAGCAAATATCGAAACATGAAATACATGTATTAAAAACTCCATATTAAAAACAGGCATAAAAACGTTTCAAAGGATTCCATCCATTAGTATTATTTAAAAACTTCGTTTATACCTGACCATAATAAAGTCATGTTGTTGATAAATTCAGCTGTTTTATTATACCTACGATGAAAGTAAGTGCTTTGTCGAAAATCCCTTTGTTGGCGATAAACCGATTAGTCGTAGGTACTCATTGCGCATTTGATTGTTTTTCCAAGCGTTTTGATGAATGTGGATTACAATTCCTTTTATGGAGTCTTTTGTTTTTGGTCATTAATTTTAGTTGAAAGCACACAATATACCGGATAGGTCCGCTAATTAAATAAAAGTTTTTCTTTTGATTTTTACTTACAGGAAGAATTTATTTGTATATATTTGTTTGTTTATTTGTATTTTGTTTTAACAAAATTAAAACAAAAGATATTCTACCGTACGAACAAATACTGTCTTGACTACCCCTAGAAAAGTGATGGTCACTGTTTGGTGGTCTAGCGTCGGTGTGATTCATCACAGCTTCTTACCAAACGGGGTGAGCATTACTGCAGATGTGTACTGTGAAGAACTGAACACAATGATGGAGAAGCTGGCACATCTCCAACCAGCATTGGTCAATCGCTCGTCTCCGCTGCTCCTGCACGACAACGCGCGACCTCATACTGCACAGCAGAAGGTCTCCAAGTTGCAAGAACTGGGGTTGGAAGCTCTTCGTCATCCGCCCTACTCATCAGACCTTGCGCCTACAGACTACTATTTTTTCCAGAATTTGGATAACTTCTTGACGGAAAAAAAATTCAATACCCGAGAGGCAGTACAAAATGCCTTTGAAGAATTTGTTGCCTCCCGTGCAGCTGATTTCTTTAAGAAGGGCATCAATAAACTGCTACTGCGTTGGCAAAGATGCATTGATTGCATGGGTGATTACTTCGATTAATACAAATAAAAAATACATGAAAAAAATTCGTTTAAATTTTTTCATACAAAACGGCAATTTCATAGGTAAAGCCCTATTAGTATAATATAGTAAGTCTGTAGTACTATCTGCTGAAGTGTTGTCACAACCACAATACATTCCGATTGCAGAAATAGGTAAAGGTCGATTGGCATTTCCCTTTTAGTTTCTTGTCATCAAAATAGGACAAATTATTTTTAGAGGGGTTTAGACATAACATATTTTATGCATAAGGTGCGATTTCTTTTCCTCCTCTATACTCCCTTCCTACCCAAAGGGTAACGACGGAACTTTACTACTAAACGTCCGCTGTTCGTCCGTCCGTGTGTCTATCAGCGGGCTGTATCTCAGGAACCGTTATAGGTGTAGTTGAAATTTTTCACAGAGGGAGTGTGTATATCTATTGCGACTATAAGAACAAATAGTAAACATTAAATTAAAAATTCAAAACGTTTTTTTCGGTTTATTTCACGGAACCCTTCGTGTGAGAGTCTAACTCGCACTTAGCCGTTCTTTTACTTACTTGAACTAAACACGGTTTAACTACCTATTTCATTTATATGAGTACCTACATTGAACGGACCAATGTGACACCGTGCAATAAAAATAATAATTAAAAAACAGAGGAATGATAATTGCCTTTTATCATTCCTCTGTTTTTTTAGCCAAAATCGTTATATAATTAGCCTAGCTCCAACTACGCGAAACCTGGGGCCCTAAATTGAAGTCTTAAAACTACCATGACTCCGGTGCGAGAGAGAGAGAGAAAGAGAGACGAAACTATACAGGACTAATAGCACTATCCCTTTCTCAAAACGGTATTACAATGGCATATACTTTGTAGTATGACCCCAGAGGTACCAGACGTAGTTAATCTGATAGACACATGTACTATTCAAAGTAATCAATCAACCTGCAAATATTGTTAAAGACCTTCACTACAAATTCAATGCAACGTGACAAAACTGAATTACATGGTAGTTATTTCACAGATCGAATCAATGAATCAACATAATCGTTAGCGAATACACACATCCATCCGCCTAGCCTTTTCCCAACTATATTGGGGTCGGCTTCCAGTCAAGCCGGATTTAGCTGAATACCAGTGTTTTACGTGGAGCGGCTGCCTACCAGACCTCCACAACCCACTAACTGGGTAACACGGTACTTCATGGCACGTCTGGAGTCAGATTTACTGGCTTCTGACTATCCGTAACGTCTGTCAAAGATCTAGAAATGACAGCCGGGACCAACGGCTTAACGTGCTCTCCGAGGCACGGAGGAAACTCGGTATGTTAAGATGGTCACCCATCCACAGACCAACCTTGGCAAGCGTTGCTTAACCTTTAAGATCGACCCGTGCGGCTGTAATTATATAGCCACGAGCTCCTCGTTAGCGAATACACACATTGTCGGAAATTCAAAGCTTTTACCATTGCCCTATTTATTTTTGTATCAGACCATATTTATTTTGTGAAATCATTTAGTTACTCCCGTAATTCGGTGAACTATTAAAAGTGCAATAAATCCGGATCACAGCGCAGTTTTATTGCAAACGCTTTTTGCCACAGCATTTTAAATGCCTGTGTGACAGCCAATGTAGGTAAATGTCTCTCGCTGCCTACCGAGAATAAGTTAAATGTGACTCATTAACTATTTAATTGCAGGCTTTATTATTTGTTTTCAAACGAAGAACATCAAAGGCAGGGTATGTAAAAACAAGGAAATTGCTGTTAAATTATTGGCGATGTCACAGAATCACGACTTGCCACCGACACTGCTCGACTGCCAAGTTCACGAGGAAAACGATTGAATGAAACAGGATACGAGCAAATTCGAACCTCTTTTATTATAAAATAATGAGGTGAGGCCGTTAACATTAGCTGAGGAATGGAGGAAACACATTAATTCAACCTTATTGCCGATAATGTATTTGTAAACCTTGGAACCCGACTGATCAATACCGATGTCGACGCTGAATGGTACACCATTCTTTGAGGTGTTGGTTCATGGCATTTTAATTGAATACGAACATAAATTAATTGAAATACTTTACCCACATAAAACCTATACCACTAAGCGAACTACTAACTATGTTAACAAATCTAGTAGTTTCCGATTCATTTCGCAAATAAATTCTCATTTAGTGCAATCACGTCACCGAGACCAACTAGTGTAAACTCATTAAAACAATTAAGCCAGTGACTTCGTGGGCAGTAACCGATCACGGATCAACTTTTAGCTCTCGGGACAAGTAAGCACTAATATATTAAGCAAATTTTCTTAGTTTCTGAATGCAGTTTCAGGTTCCCCATTAAATTTGTTTACTCATCTGAAGTTTCATGTTATTAAATTGATTAAAAGTGTGCGCCGCAGGAGCAAGTCGCCGCTGGGCCATATTCGTTAGCAAGCTGCCGTCGATCGTCCGCCGGTAGGTAAGCCGCAGACGCTTTTGCTATTTTCGATATACCGCTTTCCGTAATTGGTCTGTGATCGAATTAAAGCTGTGATGGAATTGACGAAGCCGTTTAAGGGTGAGTTGGCGACCACTAATTAAAATATCTTAGGGAAATGGCGAGACATTGTTTGATAATGGTGTTTATGTTCTGTTGATATTTTATAAGGGACTGCCTCATTAGCCCGTGTTAATGTAAAAACATTAACAATTACGTACAGCTAGCCTCAAAGGTAAAAATATTCTATAAAAAATAATAGTTTTAAATAATTAGTTTTAATCAATTGAAATAAATAAATTCATTCCGGAATCATTAACACAACTGAATTTGCGGGTTCTGTGAGGTAGGTCGATTATCAGTAAACTGTGCGCATTCATCATCTGCCTAGCCTTTTCCCAACTACACTGGGGTCGGCTTCCAGTCAAACCGGATTCAGCTGAATACCAGTGTTTTACGTGGAGCGGCTGCCTACCAGACCTTCACAACCTATTAACTGGGTAGCACGGTACATCTTGGCAAGACTGTAGTCAGATTTACTGGCTTCTGACAATCCGTAACGACTGCCAAAGATCTAAAAATGACAGCCGGGACCAACGGCTTAACGTGCTTTCCGAGCACGGTGAGTTTCCTCCGTAACTCATTGTGTTAAGATGGTCACCCATCCACAGACCAACCTTGGCAAGCGTTGCTTAACCTTCAAGATCGACCCGTGTGGCTGTTATTATTTAGCCACGAGCTCCTCTAAACTGTGCGCATTCATGTTAGTTAATTCATTTTTTAGGGTTCCGTACCCAAAGGGTAACCCAACGGAACCCTATTACTAAACTTCCGCTGTCTTACTTTAAGCTAAGGTAAGCTCGCCATCCGCTCCGCGCGACACCATGCTACCTCCCTTACAAATTGTACTTCACAATAAATATGGATCATACGTGATAAGAAAACTACACCACGTAAGAATATTTATACCTACGTACGACTGTTATTGGATTTTCTATCCGGTGACAATGCTTACTATTGTACGACAGGCAAGGAGGTTAACTCACAGGTGAGCGCTGAACACATCCACCCTTGCGAGACCAAGCGGAAACCATAAAACAGTTTCATGTCGTATCAAACGAATGAAAGTCACAAGTAGGAGAAATAAAAATCAAATCGGACGTTAATAAAGTCGCGACAAAATCCAGCGGGTAATGAAAAATGCAATTTAATTGAAACAAGAACTGTTTTGCGGCTTCTGGTCAGCCCAGTAGTGCTACAGTAATAAAGTACTGTATAAGTATTTCTTGGGGAGCGAGAAAGGTCATAACGGTACGTAGCTGCGTAAAAGCTACGATTTTTGTAAACTTTATTGCTTCCTTAGAAATCTCTAGTGCTACTAAGCCATCCCCTTCGCCAGTAAGTAATAAAATGAGCTTGTTTTCAATCAATAACTTAGGCACATCAGTTATTTATTTACCTACAAATAAACTCACTCAACAGGTAAAATAATCAAAACAATTTACACAGACAACAACAACGTAATATATATGGTAATTAGGTAAAATTAACTTCGAATGTTTCAGAAACTTGCTCCAAACATCATAAAATAACATAACATCTAATTATCAAGTTCTATCTTATCTACAGATGTTGAAGACGTGTTAGAAACAATGTTTATAACATCATTTATCGCGGAAAACGGCACCTTTGTGCAAACTGTGTGAGCAATAAAATAGTTCCCTGTACAATCTTCTCGGAAAATCAGTTTAGGAAGAGGACGAAAATCTCCGGGCACTGTTTGGGGCTGTCAGTATGCAACAACAATTATTTATAGCGGGCTGCCGAGAATGTCCCGCGACGCTATATTTCCGCTTAACTTTCCAAATGATTTATTTTCATATGTCGGAATAACGGAACTTTAAAAGTTTTAACGGTTTCACATGCATTATTAATCAGGCTGTTTATGGAGCGTTCACTTCATATGATTTTCATCAATTCGCTTGTTACTCGTAAACTCATCTTTCAGTTAGGTGAACCGAGGGCCGAACGATAACGTAAGTGAATTTTGAATGTGAAAAATTACAACCCCATAATATTTTGGTTTAGTTTAATGGGGCATACACAATTTATATCATTCAAAAATATGAATATAGTATGTAATTCAAATCTAATCTAACTAATATTATAAATGCGAAAGTTTGGATGGATGGATGTGGATGTTTGTTACTCAATCACGTCGCAACGGTTGAATGGATCTTGATGTAATTTGGCATAGAGGTTTGTTATTGTCTGGAATAGCACATAGGCTTTTTATCCCGAAAATGTTTACGGTTCCCGTGGGATAGATTTATTATTGTTTTTCAGAGAGCAAGGGATTGACATGATTTTTTGTATAGTAGTTGTTTAGAGGTCATAAATTGGCATTTATTTTTAGATCCCGGAAAAAGGACAGATCCCGTGGGATAAAACTGTTTAAGTTTTTACAGAGCAAGGGTTTGAATTCATTCTTTGAATAGTATCTAGTAATTTTGAGATCATAGAACGACGTAGACTACTTTTTATCCCGGAAAACTGCACGGGTCCCGTGGGATAATTTGCTTTAGTTTTAAGGGGCAAGGTGTTGGAATTGTTTTTGCATAATGGAAATTTAGGGGTATTTTGGCAACACTTGCCAAGGTTGGTCTGTGGATGGGTGACCGTCTTAACATAACGAGTTTCCTCCGTGCCTCGGAAAGCACGTTAACCCGTTGGTCCCGGCTGTCATTTGTAGATCTTTGGCAGTCGTTACGGATTGTCAGAAGCCAGTAAATCTGATTCCAGTCTTGCCATAAAGTACCGTGTTACCCAGTTAATGAGTTGTGGAGGTCTGGTAGGCAGCCGCTCCATGTAAAACACTGGTATTCAGCTGAATCCGGTTTGACTGGAAGCCGACCCCAATATAGTTGGGAAAAGGCTAGGCAGATGATGGTAATTTAGGGGTAACTGAAATAGGCTACTGTTTATATACTAGAAAAATGCACGGTTCCTTTACAGGAACCGTGTATAAAAACTTTTTTCACAAAACAATGCAACCGACTTCCAAATAAAAACACTACAAACTAAAATATAACTTTAATTTCGGGAGTCAGTGTTTTTGGTTTTGTTCCGAAATTAATGTTTTTATTTGGAAGTCGGTTTTATGTTTTTGAGCATTAAATTAATCCAACTGCGTCGAAGTGCAAGACAGGGAGACGTCATCTCTCCGAAACTGTTTACGAACGCGTTGGTGGACGTTTTCAAGACGCTTGATTGGAATAGACGTGGTATAAATATCAACGGTCAGTACATCTCGCACCCCCGATTTGCGTTTGACATTGTCACCATTTCGGAATCTCTGCAGGAGCTGGAGGTGATGCTGAACAGCCTGAGCGATTCATCAAAGTGGGTGGGTCTCGGGGTGAATCAGGACAAAACCAAAGTCATGTACAATGGTCATGCCACACCTAGACCTGTAATCGTAAATGGCGCTACCCTCGAGGTTGTGCAAGAATACTACATATACAGGATGGCCAGAACATTGACGTCCAAAAAAAAAATTTTGATCTCTCGTATCCTGAGGTGTCCGAATCACCCCCATGTATGTTCCGCGAATTTTCATAGTTTTCGAGCTATGAACTATTTTCAGAATTTTTGAAAATTATCTATCACCTGTACCTGTACTGTACCTGACCAGCTTCAAAAAATTCTAGAAATAAAAGTATAAGACATTGTTGAGATTTATTTTTGTTATTGAATCTTCATGAGTTGTACGTTTTTGCAAAAAATTATCAGCTTCGTTACTGTATTGAAAGTTGTGAAAATGTTCCGTAAATTATGACCTAAATTTTTATATATAAATTAAAAATCTAAACAAGTGAATTCATCGTTCCTAAGTCAGTTTCTAGAATGTGCCAAACTTTCAGCTTTCGTAATCATAAAAAAAGTTCTTTTATAGGGCTTCTTTTGCTCAAATTGGCCTTCAAAGACGTCGAGGTGGATTTTTTTTAATTAGCCATCTAATTAAAAATATTTTTTGGCCATTTTATCATAATTACCACATGTGGGCGATTAAAAATCCACATGAAGTGACAGTTTCAACGTTTTAGCATTATTTCAGCGTTATAAAAGCACTATTTTTTAATGATTATGAAGGCTGAAAGTCTGGGGCATTCTCGAGACTTATTTTGGAACCATGAAGTCACCTATTTAGATTTTTAATTTAAAGTTGAAAACGAACGCGAATTTTTCACTTTAGACCAACATTTTCACAATTTTCAACACAGTTACGAATCTGATATTTTTTTTTGCATAAAAGTATTATAACTAAACTAAGTTTTCTACTTTTAGTTTTGGAATTTGTTCAAGTTGGTCAGGTAGATTATATTAAAAAATTCTGAACTTCAGAACAAAAATCATAGCTCGAAACCTATAAAAAAGTCGCGGAACATACATGGGGGGGGTTCGGATACTAGGATACGAGGGAGCTAAATTTTATTGTTGGACGTCAATTTTCTAGCTACTCCGTATATCTAAAGCCAAATTATACAACTGGGGCGGCACAACATTGAGAAGGAGGCGACCAGAAGAATTTATTTGGGCTGGGCGGCATTCAGGAATCTGCGTGATATTTTTAAATCGTCGATCCCACAATTACTACACACGAACGAATAACAGAGCCGAAACGTGAACACTAACCATAGGCCTGGTCTACAAATTCAAGGTTGCTCAGCGTGCAATGGAGAGAGCAATGTTCGGGGTTTCTCTGGTGGATAGAATTCGCAACGAAGTCATTCGCCAGAGAACTAAAGTCACCGACATTGTGCGTAGAAGCTGAAGTGGAAGTGGGCCGGCCATGTCTATAGACGGATAGTCGGTCAATGGAGCACACATGTTGTAGCGAAATAAAAAATGTTATCGCATAAAACACGTATATGATTTTGCTTTTTGAAAAAAAAACCAAATGGTAAATATAAAAAAATACCAAAACAGTCAAAATAAAAAATACACTTCAAAACATTACGTATTGGTGAATAAGATTTCAATTTTGAAGCAATGAAATAAAAATATGCAAAAGTAATCGGCCATGGTTTAAAGTTTGTTAACGAAAACTTTGTTTAAGTAAACGAGCTACTAAACCTTCAGATATGATTGCAATCATTGATTGCATGTGGAGATCTAGAAGCGTCTCTCAGGTAACAAATATGAGTTGACTTTGCAACTCTAGACAATATTCAAATAGGAAATAACAAGGAAAACAAATTAATAATTAGAAAATTACATAAACTAAATTTAAATGTCTATGTTAATATAAACTGCGTGGATATCCCAGAGAACGATGGCATGGCAGCAATGATTACGTGTTCAACGTGATCACGTACTCGAATATAACTCGGAACTATGTTGTAATGCTCACAGTTACAATGAAAAATCTACTTTAAAACGGTAGGTAGACCGTGGACCGTGGACTGTGGATCGTGGACCGTGGACCGTGGACCATGGACCGTGGACCGTGGACCGTGGACCGTGGACCGTGGACCGTGGACCGTGGACCGATACCGTCGTCTGCTTCGATGGGTATCGGTCTTGTGTGTAAATAAATAAACCTTTTTTCTGATGATGATTTCATCGTTCTTGAAGAAATTGTACAAAAAAAAACTAGTACTTTATGATCAATTTACTTTGTTTTAATTTACTTGAATCGAGATAATATTTTAATTAAAAATTAAATCCAAACTTTCACCAGATATTCAAAATATTTTTTGACCAATTTTCCTTTGACATTTTGAAGGAATCGGAATTTGAATTCTTTATGTTCAGAAGAAAAAATACTGTCCACGATAAAAGAGGATCAAATCAAGAAAAAAAGAGTTTAAATCAGAGAAAAAGAATTTCATTGGCAAAACTACCATGCAGTATACATATACAATGCTGCAATGTGTTAGTGTTGGAGTGGAGACAGTGTATGGGCAAACGTAGTGTGAGACGCCATGTGGCACAATGGATCGATGATTTTAACAAAAGCGCTGCCAGCCGGCTGCCGATGGATGCAGACTGCTCAAGGCCGGGATGGTTGACGCTCTTTGGGGTAGGCTTGCATTCAGCAGTGGACGTTCGAGCAATTGGCTGATATGATGATGATGTATGTTTTTGTGAAAAATTATTTTACTTTTCATTTTTTAGTGGTGATCTTCACAACTAAATTGAAATTCACATGTGCGTTCCCCTTCACAGCGTACCAGCGTGATGTTATGTTATAAACTGGTGTAAACAATAAACAGACATGTGATTACAGCGATCCAGGTCCATTTGCTATAATTTAATGAGAAGTTCCGTTGCCTATTTTTGAAGTTATTCATCAGATCTTCACTAAAATGAAATGGGAAAACTCCGAGAAAATAGTCTTACTAAAATACTTAAATCGTTTCAAGTGTGCCTATAAAATGTGAAGTGTTCCTCTCTATTTCTCCAGGATTCCATTATTAGATACTGATTCGATGACCATGGGGCCATGAGCCTCATCATTATTTTGTAAATAACCCAAGGTACCTCCACAAGTACACACGACGCATTTGCGCACGTTTGCGACTACGGGCGACCAGAGCTGCTGTTCAATACATTCACGTGCAGTCTTTGGTGAATGGAAATCGAACGACAGACATGATCTCATCGCTAGAGTGTTCCAAATAAAGGTCCAAATATAAGTCAATCTTCTTGCTAAAGGCCAAATATTGTACTCGATTGATTGGCAGAAACGTGGATTGCCTCACGTACATTTGTTGTCGTGGTTAAAAGAAAAATGTTCCAACTTAATTGACGACATTTTAAGTGCTGAGATTCGTGACCCACGTGCAAAGAGTTGCATGAAATAATTATGAAAAACATGGTTCACGGACCCTACGGCATACAAAATCCATCGTCTCCTTGCATGATGGACGGAAAATTTTCAAAAAAGTACTAAATGTCAATGCATATCCTCTTTCTGGCGGAAAGATCCCGAAAATAGTGGTCATTATTCGTGGCGACCCTGTAGAAGTTGAAGCTGGATTGTGCCTTATTCACCCCTATTGTCGAAATTTACTCACATTTAAATGTAGAACTAGTTCTGTTCAAGTCATTAAATACATTTGTAAAGCATGGTCATTTCCTTTGCAAATGCGGTTTCAGTGTCCAACAAGGAAACCCCAGTATTAACCCCAGAGATGAAGTGCAAACGTTTAGGGCAGTTCGTCAGCAGCAACGAAGCAGAGTGGACGATTTTGAGTACCGCTGCGTGAAAAATACCCCACTGTTACTCACCTAGCATTCCACTGTCCACTTACCCAACGGTGAGCGAGTATACTTCACTGAACAGAATTTACGAGAAATAGTGACGACGCCTACGAAAACAATACTGATTGCATTCTTCCAACTGTGCGAAAATGGTAAATTTGCAAAAACCCTGCTCTATTCTGAAGTACCGCGGTATTATACATGGAATGCACGTAGGTAGCGTCATGCACAGGGAACACCGGTTGAAACCTGGCCAGGTGTGATGGCAGGAGACGTATTAGGTTGGATATACTGTGCACGTCAGCAACTTTGAATGTTTTTGCTTCCGAATGTTGCTTAATGAAGTGCGGGCCCGAACAGTTTTCAGTTGCTTAAAACCGTAGATGGTCAAGAACGAGTTCCGGGAAGGGAAGCATGTAAGGCCCGTGAGTTATTAGAAACTGACTACTACTGGGACGCGACAATGGTGGAAGCCAAAGTTAGGGACCTGTTCGCAATTTTACTGGCGCTCACAATGACCTGATCATAAACAATGCTTCGGTGTTGATTGAGGATAAAATGATTTCCATATCTGCAAAATGTCTCGCTAATTTCGCCTTCCTACACTGCAGCGAAGAGGAGAATTGTCAAGCGATTTTTTAGAGGAGCTAATTTACTATACCGCGGTTTTAGAAGTGCGTGTCAATGAAACGGCACCACGATTACTTCTTGAGCAACGTCAAGTCTACAAAACGATTCTGCGCCAAGTAAATAGTGGAGAGGTGGATTGTTCTTTCTCTTGACGTACCAGGGGGTACGGGTAAGACATTTGTGCTGAATCTTCTGCTGGTCCAACTCCGCAAGGGCTGCAATATAGCTCTGGCTGTGGCTTCCTCAGGCATTACTGCAACTTTGCTTAGTGGTTTAATTTGCTGCTTAATCTTGCAAGCGAAGATACCCCTACATGTAATATTACAGAAAACAGCGGCTGGGGAGTCCTTTTGCAGCAGTGCAAGCTCATAGTACGGGACGTCTACACAATGCCGTACAAGTATTCATTAGAGGAGTTCAACCGTAGTCTGTAGGACATTCGCGGCAACCATTTGCTGATCGGCGGTGTTGTCGTTTTGCTCGCAGGCGATTTTAGACAGACTCTGCCAGTTATTGAAAGGGGCACACCAGCAGATGAAATATACGCATGTCTCAATGCGTCGCCACTATGGTCCATGATATAAAAGCTCCATCTTACGTGCAACATGTACTTTCAATTGTACGAGTACAACGTCCACGAATCAGGTGACTTTACGAATCACCTGCTGCAAATTGGAGGATGTCATCTGGAATTGACTACCCCTGTAGTCACTTGTACTTATCATGCACGTTTTTCCCAATTTGGAAATTAATATAAACAATGAAGATTGGTTGTGTGAGAGGGTAGTGCAGTCGCCAAAGAACGAGTGGTTCGCCTAACGCCGTTTAATTTTGTATAGGAATTCTGCCGCCCGAATTACAGCGCCCGACAGGACACCTTTCACCTGACCGCCTGATCACATTTTGATCAGGCGGTCCAATCTTACACATACATCAAAATTTCCACACGAACGAAGTCGCGGGCAACAGCTAGTAAATATTATTGCGAAACTAAAATTTTACGTTACGTTTCTATACGTCAAAAATATTCGTGCTGGGCCCTGTGACAGTATACCTATGGTTATTTTTTTTTTAGCGCTGAAAGCCATTCTGCCTAATTACACGCTATGTGACTATATATTCGTTTATGAACATGGCTGGTAAATTGATAAACTGGCCGCAGTACCCAACGTGTATTAATATTCCAAAAAAAAAACGATGAAAATTTGTGTTCAGAGCGGTATACTCGTAACAACCGTATCAACATTTCAGCCATGACGTCCGGCAATTTTCTAGTTTCTTTGAACATGCAAGCTACGAGTAGGTACCGAGGATATGCAGAGTTTGAAGCCTTCTTATTTTTTGTTTGTGTTTTCATCGTCTTTCCTAGAATTGGTCAGATCCTCATGATAATAACTCATCCTTACAAAAATTGCAAACCCCACATAGGGCACATAAGTGAATGCGGCGTGAATTGCAAGAGATGTCAGAACTTCGTATTTTTTGCGAATTGTGTATCAAAATTTACTGCGTTTTGTCTTTTCTCAAAAAATAAATAAGATAAAAAAGTCAGTCCAATATCCCATTGTAATATTCTGATGTTTGTTTACTCAGTTAAACCCGTCACAAACCTCCGCCTCAGTCCTCCTTCTCCACACTTTTATTAACCATTACAATCTCTTTCATCCTCATTCATATTCACTTTGAATTGTCTCCTATAGCTTCACATTACAGGATAATACCGTTTTAATGCAGCTTTAGTATAATATATACGTTCTGTATTCCTAACTATGTTTTATTAAAATTGGTTTTCTTAACTGTTGGGTTTAAGTTGAAACTGTGTTTGTGCCCTACGTTACTTACTACTTAGGTACATAGGTACTGCGTGTATTAACATACTAGATGGAACCGGGGCTCTACTTGCGAGAACATGTTTCTTGACATGGAAAGGGAATATTCTCATCATCTGCCTAGCCTTTTCCCAATTTTATTAGGGTCGGCTTCCAGTCAAATCGGAGTCAGCTGAATACCAGTATTTTACGTGGAGTGGTGATTGTTAGTAAAGTTAATTAATTAACGGGGAACACCCGAGAACTCCGAAATATTTTATTCCGAGTTTCGATATTCCGATTTTCATAAGTCCGAATTTCATAATACCTAAGAATTATAATGTCTTTTATTAAAAATCACGAAACTTATTTGACCAAAAGTCGTAAATACGATTTGATTGTTTTCTGATTTTCAAACGTCCGAACAATCAAATGCTCGATGGGTTTTTGGTCCAAAAAACGACATTCCTATTTTCAATACTTTGAATAAACTGCTAAAATTAAGATTCTGATTTAGGTTCAATCACTATAATATTCAGTTAGTTACATTTATCCAAAGATATTTTACTATTTTCGAAATTATAAAATATCTTTTAACTCTATATTCTTTCTATTTTCTAAGTTATTTTAGTTATTTTAATAATCGGAATTCCTATTTTTGATGTTTCGAATTATCATTAAATCGGACTTTTTCTATTCGACCTATTGTCGATTATTATTTGACCTATATGTCGGAATTATAAAAAAAGGATGAATGATAAATCGGAGTAGTTATAGTAGAAATTTTGAACCATTCGTAATTATGAAAATCGGTGTTTTAAAATTCATGTTTGTGACTGTCGGAATAAAGTTTTTCGTATTAATGTAGTGTACCCTAATCAATTATCCTTGCTTGATACAATGAGCTGCTTTTTCGAAACAAAAATCTTCCAGCCAACTAGCGATAGAACGAGTTAGTGATACCCTGTCTGTTGACTTGACAGGACAGAATGGAGGGAAAAATCGTACATTGCATCGATCCCAAGGAACATTTGATAAGGGAAGAAAGAGGATGATGACGAGAGACCAACGAGAGGCGAGTTGAAGTTGGTAGTTGGTTGGATTGGGGCCAAAATTGTGCCAGCAATAGAAAATACAAGAAAATCTAAAAAACCTACAAAAATTACTCGAATTAAAATGAAATCGGCCAATGGCGAGTTGGAGTCTCACACAAAGGGTTCCGTACCATAAACAGAAAAAGCACGTTTTTAGTATGAGAGCCACCTTTAATTTTTAATTCAATTTAATTTTCATTATTTGTTGTTAAAATAAGCCTTTTATTTCGTGCAAGTTTCTTACAAAATTAAATTGAATCTATGTACTGTTTGTGATTAGTAAATTTAGGTACCATTTTCACTCGCAAGAACCCCTCCTTGGATGAAGGTCTCCTCCAAAGATAGCCAATCTTCTCTAGATTGGGCTATTATAACTAAATTTTGTTTTTTCTACTTTCTTTATATCTTCTTCCCATCTAGTACCTGGTCTTCCCTTCTTTCTTTTTCCTAGTGGACCCTTCCACATTGTGACTTTCTTTGTCCATCTCTGGTCCTGAAGGCGTGCAACATGTCCAGCCCATTTCCATTTTAAAGTTAAGGCTTGAACTAATACATCTATTGTTTTTTACATTTTGTGCATTTTCTTTAAATTTAGCAGACTCCGCTCTATTTGGCATGTGACTATTTTGTTTTTTATATTGTTGCTGAACTTCTATGTTTGGCATCCATATAATAGGGAAGGCAGAAGGCAAGAATTTAAGACTTTAGCTTTGAGATTAGTATTTAGGTTACTCTTGAATATTTCTCTTAAACTCCAATATTTGTTCCATATTAGTTGGACTCTACGGTTAACTTCTAGGTCGTTGTAATTTCGGTTGAACTCTATTCGTTTGCCAAGGTATGTAAATACTTCTGTGTACTTCAGAGGTTTGCCTTCAACTGCAATTATATTGATGTCTTTGTGTTGCTAGTCATAAGCGTAGTTTTAGAACGGTTCATTTCTAAGCCTACTTTCTTGCTAGCTTCGTTTAATGATTCTATCATGGTTTGTAGTTGAAATCTAGTTTCTGAAATAAGCACTATGTCATCTGCAAATCGTAGGTGGCTTTGGTAGTCATTTTCAATCTTAATGCTGTATCCCCTCCAGTCATAATCATCTGCCTAGCCTTTTCCCAACTACATTGGGGTCGGCTTCCAGTCAAACCGGATTCAGCTGAATACCAGTGTTTTTCACGGAGCGACTGCCTACCAGACCTCCACAACCCATTAACTGGGTAACACGGTACTTCATGGCAAGACTGGAGTCCGATTTACTGGCTTCTGACGATCCGTAACGACTGCCAAAGATCTACAAATGACAGCCGGGACCAATGGCTTAACGTGCTTTCCGAGGCACGGAGGAAACTCGTTATGTTAAGACGGTCACCCATCCACAGACCAACCTTAGCAAGCGTTGCTTAACCTTCAAGATCGACCCGTGCGGCTGTTATTATTTAGCCACGAGCTCCTCAGTCTCGTGTTTAAATAATAACAGCCCTCTGTATCTGTCTCTGTATCCCCTCCAGTCTAGTGTGTTAATTGATTCTAGTGTGGCTATGAATAATTTTGGGGATAGTGGGTCGCCTTATTTTACTCCTCTCTTCACTGGAAACCAGGGGCCAGCTGTCTCTAGTTTAACTCCATTTCTGCTATTCTTGTAGATGTTTTTGATTACTTTTAAGTACTGTCCTTCAATTTTTTTTGCTTACAAGCTTATACAGGGCTGATGTATGTTTTTTTTTGTAGCTCTACTTTTCTGCAGCTCCTGTCTCGTCTTTAGTAGATCTAAAGTGCGTTCTGACAGTATTTTTTGAGTTTTATCAGGTTTAGGTATTGTGGTTCTAGCACACTGTTGACTTAAGTTGATAGCTTTTATAATTCTGTCATAATATTTCTGTACAGTTTTTTCCTCTAGTTGATTAAGTAAGCATTGTGATTCGTCATTTGTTGTTATAGCAGCAATATAAATACACACTGCAAAAATTTCAACTGTTTACCTATTACAAGCCCGCTGATAAACGGACGGATGGATGGATGACGGACGGACGGACGGATAGCGGATGCTTAGTAATAGGGTCCCGTTGGGTACCATTTGGGTACGGCCTATACAGAGCTTTATCGGTTTTTCTTAGATGCTTACTGAACTAATTAGAATGTCATCATGTTCATTAGGTAGAGTTGTGGTCGCGACGTGTCAGATCCATATAGCTCAATACTGTATTAGAATGCTACAGTAATAGGATAGACAATCGTGTGTCTTATATTATAGAGATGGAAATGTTAGTAATTAACGGTAATTAACATCGCCACATCAGACGGCGTAATTCAGTCATTACTGTGTGTGTACGTGCGTAACGGAATGATAGTGGAGGCAGCTGAATATACTGGAGTATCGTCTATTTTGTCTACAGCCAATGATATTTCTGCTAGTCGTAATAAAGCTCCACTTTTAGGTTCAGAGTCTAAGTAATTAGATTTATTATCATGATACAAAAAATCTCCTTTTCATTACTCTGAAAGTAGGCCTGAAATTACCTAATGAAAAGCACAGTGTTTACCTCGGGTGAAAGACTTATTTAGTCTCTCGAACTATTGGCACATTCGCTACGCTCGGGCGCCAAACGCCGTCGCGGAACTAAATCAGTTGCTTTCACCCCTAGGATAACAATGTGCTATTCCAACACACTTACTCGAAAACTGGCTCCTACCAAACCGCTTTTAGGCACGCTTTGAAGTGTTTTTCGCACTCGTGCGGAAAAAGCGGTAGCCAGCTATTCAAGTAATTGCATTTAGTGTAATATACGGCTGGTCGAAAATCGGCAGGAAATACTAAAAAAGAATCCACGAGCCATTTTTCTCAATTATTTTGTTCCAGTATAATTATCTTGTATAAACGCAAACGCAATAAGTTCCGGAAAAGGAGTCAATGTACTCATTATTATGAACCACTTTTATTATGGGACCACCACCCAAATCGGGAAAAAAACAGTACCTGTTCAGTACATTTTGTCGAGTATATGCACACATAAATTTTTGGCAAGTTGTTTTTTTTGGCTATTTCAGTGTTTGACCCAAAGTGAAAGTTGTTCATAGTGTGAGTATAATGTAATGACTACTTTGCAGGCATTATGTTTATTCTGTGACGTTGTATTCACAACATAATATATAATAGTAATAATAAGAACTCATTAGGGATGGAAAAAGTCGCCTTCATCCCTGTCAAGAGGATATGTGCCCAAACCTTTGGCAACATAGCCACGCTGAATGTCAATAGCTGATTCTTTGGCGGAAGAAAATGCTAGGCTTCTGGACACGTAAAGATTGATTGATAACGAAATAATAATCACCAATTCAGTTCATATTCATACCAAACATGTTGATGTAAAAACTGACTGAAGAAATGATTTTCCTATCGTGTTTGCTAACCGATTTTGCGTTTTTGCACAATGTAGTTGTTTGACTGACCTGTCTTTTGTAGAGACCAGTGTTCATGTCACGTTTGTGTTGTAGAGGCTCTTTTGCGCTGTAAAAGTATTGACAGCTTAGGCCGGCTGGAGGGGTCAACAACAATATTTTTATCCGCTTTGAGGCCTTTAGACTTAAGGCCGCTTTAAACCCTTCCTTCGGGCTGTTAACATTAAAGTACAAAATGAACAGGGCTTTGCCCACTTTGATTAAATCAACGTGTTGATTTTGTGTTTCATGCCCGAGTACCTGAGCACAGAGTACCTCTGCTGGATACTGGACCTGTTTTACTAGGTCCAAATTGAGCGCATTTCGAGACAGTTTTTATATATCAAGGACCAAATCAGTAAAATTTTAATAACGGATAGTTTTTCTTTGTATAAGAAGCATGATGTCTAGCAGTAAACGCCTTTCGGCTGATGAATGAAATTTAGATATTTTTTATAGTTTGTAGGTAGGTATTTTTATTTTTCTTGAAATACCTACCCACATCTCATTCACTCTTTATCTATTTTACTTTGTCTGTAACTTTTTATTACGGCACAGCGCGTGTTTTAAAATAAATTTTGCTTATATTGAAAAAGAAATGTAAGTATTGCATGCATTGTTTCTCTGCATGCAAAGTAATTTCCGTTTGTGTAACAGGTGCATTAATAAGTATTATTTGTTACACAACACGGCTCCATTTAAAACAAGATACACTGTTTTATTTAAATGAATTATTCATAACTAGCTCTTGCCTATGTTCTCGCTGGCGTGTTAGTCAGAATTTATCCAACGGGAACCTTACACCGGGATAAATCCTAAGTCCTAATCCTGGCCAAGATCTATTCTTGTGCCACGTTACATCCAAATCCATTTAGCAATTGAGGCTTGATTGATTAATTATCTAGGAATAACTAACATGCTTTTTTTACTGTTGATAGCGATTGACAACTAGGTATCTTACCAGTTGGTAAGCGATGATGTGAAGATGTAGCACGCCTGCCTAGAAGTAACCTATTCCCTCTTGACTAAAGACTCCCAGGTTGTGGCTATCAGGAAACGCAGACTCCGGCAGGGAATTACGCTCCTTAGCTGTACACACTATGAATGTGTTCCCAAAACGTTTTGTGCGTATGGGTGGGTCCTTGACATCGTAATTCCTTGACAATATTTGTTTAATACACATTTGAATTTGCACATAAGTTAGTAATACTATATGTACAGTGTACTAGACCAATACGGAATACATTTATATCTAGATTTAAATAATAATGGTGATATTCACCATCACCACATTTTCTGGCATCCGTTGAAAGAAATCGAGTTGTTCGTATTAACTGAGAAAACGACGATACCTTTCAAATTAAATACTTTAAATCAATGTGAAATTTAAGAATAAAATGTGTATTTTTATTAACCGACTTCTTCAAAAAGGAGGAGGTAGTATGTTCGGCTGTATGTGTTTTTAATGTACGTATTATGTTCACCAATTTTTCCGCCCATGGGTGTTTTACTATAGTAATCTAATTAGTCCGTCGATTTCAAAATATTGGACACTTATTTTTTCACAGACACGCGTGACGTTATGAGGCTTGGTAAAATTGTACCATCATAGTGACGTCACGCGTGTTTTCAAAGCTCTGTATCGTCTTCATCTTTTGTTTACACGAAAAAAACAAAAAATACGGGCCCAATATTTTTACGAATTAGAATTTTTTCAATAAAATATTGTGGATCGATTTTTAAAAATTATTTTTTAATTCGAAAGCCTATACTCCTGAGGTGGTCTCATTGTTGCCAAGTCAGAATCTGATGGTGGGATCTCATTAAAATCTTCCCTCGATTTTCATTCGAGTCGGTGTCAAAAAACGAAAAAACTACTAAAAACACCGACTTCCGAATTATTTTATACTTTTTGTTTTTTTTTATTTAGACGTCGCGTCGGCTGTATTTAAAAAAAAATGATTTTAAAGAATAGTGTGAAGAGCTGGAACAAAACTTTGTTTCTAGCAAACGCACAAACACAGTCTCAAAATAATAACTTACTATTGCAACGGATAGACTCAGTACTGTAAAAAATAGATCCGACATCTCTAAGCTAGCATTTTTATAATTTTCAGAAACAAGTCCAGCCCTTCGGAACCACTACATCTTTACTCATTTCACTTTCCCACGTCCTTTCATTACACATACGCCTCATTTCTTGCTAGCAACCGGTATCAAAATATTAACAACATAACTATTAATGTTAGAGCAACTTTATCTCATAAAAATGTCTCCTTACTGCGAAAGTAGGAAACTTTAGCAAGTTCTTCTCCGGCTGGATATGAGTCACAATTTATGGCACTACGGTTTATCTATTAACGTTTAAGTTTCTCTGTGTCGAGGTTAAGAGTTTAAGATACGGTATTTGGCAATCACTGCAAAGTTTTACTTGTTCAAGTAATGTAAAATAAGAATATGGTAGTTTTAAACTATCTGCGTTCTGATTCTCCTTTTTGTTGTATTTTGCTGCCGTGAAAGTTCGGTAGTGTGTACGTAGCTCTTGCATTTTAGAATGGAAATAGCGGATATTGACCCACCTATATATATATATATATATATATATATATATTTAATAATCGAAATTTTTGCTAATTAAAAAGATTTTGGTTTATATTACGACTTCTTTCGTAGAAATGATAATATAAGAATAGCAATAGGTAGGTACTATTTTATTTTTAACTCGCAGTCACAAACTGTCAAAAACACTCGTAATTTCCCTAAATTTTGACAAGTTACGCTTATATAAGAACAAGAATTTGCCATAAGGACAATGACCGTTATTGTCAAGCTAAAACGACGCAAGTATAATAACTTTCTACTAAAGTATCGATAGTCGCAGTCTTGAAATTATAATAAAATCAGTCAAACAAAGGTTCGAGCCGATCTAATAAGTGTACGCTTCTACAACTTTTCAGTTTTAATAATATCGAATGAGGGAAATTGCAGAGCGCAATCCGAGACACTCGAATTCTTCAGATTGCTTATTATTCAATAAATTTTAAAGATGATCATTGATTAAAGAACGTTTTTTCTTTGAGGAGAGTGCTATTTTATTGTGTTCTTTAGGAACGTGTAGTCGGTTAACTGCACTCGAGGAGCTCGTGGCTAAATAATAACAGCCGCACGGGTCGATCTTGAAGGTTAAGCAACGCTTGCCAAGGTTGGTCTGTGGATGGGTGACCATCTTAACATAACGAGTTTCTTCCGTGCCTCGGAAAGCACGTTAAGCCGTTGGTCCCGGCTGTCATTTGTAGATCTTTGGCAGTCGTTACGGATTGTCAGAAGCCAGTAAATCTGACTCCAGTCTTGCCAAGATGTACTGTGTTACCCAGTTAATAGGTTGTGGAGGTCTGGTAGGCAGCCGCTCCACGTTAAACACTGGTATTCAGCTGAATCCGGTTTGACTAGAAGCCGACCCCAATATAGTTGGGAAAAGGCTAGGCAGATGAGTCGGTTAACTGCAGTAATATCTTGTGATAACGAAAAGGGAGCTCCGGTCCTTATTTCCTTCTTATTGAAACATGGCTGAAAATCAGCACTTTTCGAACGTCAAAATTAACATGCAGACAGAGGGTCTAAATCGCGCAGCCCGTCACCACTTCCTAGAGCTTTAGTTGGGAAGAAGAAGTGGCGCAAAAAACTCCCCTGCAACACAACTGTCTGGTAAGTCTGAAGAGTTTGAATTTATATTTCTTTACATTAGAGGGCGGTAATTCTCTAATCCGCCTTTATTTTCCAAAGAATGGAATCTGAATGTAAGTTAGAGAGGTGCTGTGAAAGTTGCCTTCTAAATGAGGCTGGTAGGATAGTAGAATTTTGACGAAGTAATTTATGAGATATTATTTAGTTGTATTTGTTTAGGCAGAGCCTTTAATAGCTATATTTGTATCGGCTTCCAGTATAACCAGATTCAGCTAGATGCCAGTATTTTAGATGAACTAAGAAACTGACCTCCACAACCCAGTAATTGCCAACTGGGTATCACTATACCCCTTGGCAAGACTATTTTAGCGTCACCGTCGGTTTCAGGTTTCTGACGTCCCGTAATAACTGTCAAAGATGTATAAATGACAGCCGGGACCAACAGTTCAACGTGCTTTCTGAGGCATGGAGAAGTTTTGTAATGAATGGTCACCCATCCACCGACCGAACTCGGCAAGCATCGCTTTGTAGCGGCATCAATGCCGCCACAAGAAAAACCAACGGAGCAAATCAACATCGCAACAAAAAGAACCGCAACGCCATTTATCCAACTAGCAGCGAACTACTACGTCGAAATTCGGCAAGCAGAGTTTACCGTGCGATTTGAACATATACATCAGCCCGAATATCAACTATCGGGCAGTTGCCCGCCAGGTCAGAGAATCCTCCCTTTTCATTGGAGGTTTGCGGGACTTCACTCTCTGTACCGCATCCCGCATTCCGCATCCGCACCCTCCAAAGCTTAACCTCGAAAAGGATGCCGTGCGACTGTTATTGGTTTGCTTCTCCATATTGACTTAGTCCAATTTCTATAGTATGTAAATACGCTTTATTTAAAGTCTACCAGGGATCCTTCAGTACTTACCAGTTTTGTGATAGTTTGACGCTAGAGACGTTTCTTGAATCATCGACATAATGAAGAAGACGCCAATTTAGTTAATCTGCGGATTATTTCCTTAATCTACGCAGTAACGATTTCCTCAGTTACGGTAGCGCGTATGTAAAGTAATCAATTTGAATAGTAACAGAAGAGATTAGCAGTTACGGTCTTATATATTAAAGTTATGTCTATCTACAGATATATTATGTGCGTTAAACTTCAATAAGATTAAAGTTTGTGCCAGGGTTAGCTCACACGGAGACGCGACGCTACACGATCTTTTTAAGAAAGCGATACCAATATAACTTTACTTCCCCCCATTATAGATTATAGCCTATGTGTTATTCCGATGGATATTACCTTTCTCAGTGTAAAAATTCTTAATGTTGTAACAAAATAACAAACATCCATCCGCTTACAATATTAGTAGTATTTAGGTAGGTACTAAACAAAAAGGAACACATTTCCGTAAAAGACCTCGCAACGGAATGCAATGCACCTCGCAGCGTTGCGATCGTTGCGTCTTAGTGTGAGTCAACCCTTAGGTAGAGAGCACATCAGAAGTTTTGTCAACTTTAACTCATGATTAGTGGCGTTTAGAACACTTTGGTGTCATACCTAGACTGAACAGCTTTCATGTGTTGTTTCAAAAGAAGATTTTTCGTACAAAAACTTTTCAGCAACTTTGACGTTGAGACGATTTTGTTGCGAATTTGAGCGCCATCATTGATTTGTCTGGCTAGTGGATTCTGTTGATCAAGGGCAACGGTAAGCGGTCAACACAAATATACTGCGTTCAAGAGATTACTGTTGCGGAATATCATGGTATTTGTAAATAGACGTTAGGTAGAGATGCCTAAAAAAAAAAAAGGTAGACATGCCTGTGGGAAGGAAAAATTTAGTTACATCTTTTTGGAAAAATTTGTGATTGACATAATTTTAGGTATTATTAGAAATAAAGATAGATAAGATCAATTATTTTATATATCAGCTAAAGGACACACATCTTTCATGGCGTGTTAAATGTTGCAACAAAACATCAGTACAGGGGTTCTAAAATGACCAATCAGAAAGCACATACCCGTCACTGTCAAATTTTCCCAATCAACTTTGAACCTAATGCGTTAGTGATAAAGATGAAAATGAAATTTGAGAAATTGTTGTGTGGTAAATGTTATGATTCTAATATGGTTCTGCTGAAGTGATTTTTAGACACGCAGGTGAGTACCATGCCCCTATTTAGTCAACACAGGTGTTGACTAACTAGGGTCAACAAAAAACAGGGGTAAAAAGTAGGGTCTGTGACCAAGATTGTCTAACCCACTTGACTATTAGCGAGTAATAGCCAAGTGGGTTAGATAATTTTGTTCACAGTGCACATAGTATCACGAAAGTATCACTCATCGAAGTCGATACATATAATAAACTAATTAATGTAAAACCAATTATTGTAAAACTTTTATTTGAAAAGAGTAACTATGGAGTTTCTTGTCCGTTCTTCACCTGGAACAAATGGACACTAGTAACTAAGCTAGCCACTACTCAACTTTATGGCTTCCATTATCAGATCGATGTTACCAAGTGCAATGAATAGTGCTCATCAGAAGGATTTAAATGGGCCCAAACACGATGGGTATAGGGCTAGTCAACTAAGAGAGCCACTACTCACCTTTATGGTTTCCATCATCAGACCCTTGTTACCAATGAGAGTGAATGGTAGCCAACAGTATAATTCGCAGGCATACTTGTAAGAGTGGATAAAGAATTACTTTTCTGTACATTATCTAAAGAAATCTCACATTATAACTATGTGTATGCAATAGAAATTGAAAAAAAAAATTATGCTCTATTTCAAATGATGATTATAACACGATGGATCTCAATTCTGTCGGACTTTGGATAAGAAATTACGACGGACACATTCGACCGCTTTCCACGTTTCTTCTCTTCATCATCAGACCCTTGTTATCAACTATGCATAATACCCTTCGGGACGATTCTAATGAGCTCAAACACGAACGGCATACTTGTAAGAATGGATGACAAATAACTTTTCGGGACTTCGTCTGCTGAAGACATATTCAAGGTCATATATTTATGCGGAGATACAAAAAACACCGGACGAGTGCGAGTCGAATTCGCCTACCGAGGGTTCCGTACAAATTTGTAGGTACATATGACTTTAAATAAAGACTATATTTTTTTCTATGATTTAATAATAAATGTAGAGTTTTCAGACTTTTCCCTATAGTACAAGACGGTATTACTTGGCAAATTTCATAGGTCTAGGTTAGACCATACGTCGCAACGTTGAACAAAAAACCAAAATGCTGGCGGCAATGCTAGTTCCCATAGAACGAAGTTCGAACCCTTTTAAAAAATAAGTCGAACTCCCATGTGACATATAAAATGAAAGGACTTAGTGTAAGGGTTTCAATTTTTTTTTTCATAATTTTAAAATACATAGCTTTGATGTTATTCAAGAAATTGGACGAAAAATTAACACCTCCCTTTATCTCCGAATCAATTAAGCATACAATAAAAAAAATGCAGAAAATATTTACTCAGATTCAGACTACAGAAAAATCTATAAGAAGAATAATACGTTATAATTCGTTCGGAACCCTATGCACGTGGGTCGACTCGCACTTGGCCAGTTTTATATATTCTTTTAACTTTAATTTTTGATCTTCAAAAGTGTATTTAAATTATCTAATTGAAATAATAGTTTTGACTTTGACTTTAACTTTAACTGTGATGGGAATCTACAGACATTATACCACATAACATGATACCTACCTAATATGAATCATCATCTGCCTAGCCTTTTCCCAACTATATATTGGGGTCGGCTTCCAGTCATGCCGATTTAGCTGAATAATAGTATTTTACGAGGAGCGGCTGCCTACCAGACCTCCACAATCCATTAACTGGGTAACACGGTACTTCATGGCAAGACTGAAGTCAGATTTACTGGCTTCTGACTATCCGTAACGACTGCCAAAGATCTACAAATGACAGCCGGGACCAACGGCTTAACGTGCTTTCCGAGGTACGGAGGAAACTCACTATGTTAAGATGGTCACCCATCCACAGACCAACCTTGGCAAGCGTTGCTTAACCTTGAAGATCGACCCGTGCGGCTGTTATTATCTAGCCACGAGCTCCTCTTGGACCTACCTAACATGAATAGCGTGATATATTACCTAACTTACATGATTAGCGAGCAAGAGAAATAAAATTCGAAACTTGCCTTTCCACTACTGATGTTAACTGAATCCTTTTAATGAAACAAAAACATTTGGTACAAATTAAGTTGTTTAATTTGAATACTAATGAATAAACACAGAGTACACAATAATGATGTAGGTATGTTGTGGTTCTGTATCCAACTGGAATATACTTGTAGTATCCCTAAAGTCATTGGTGACTCTTAGTCCTAATCTCAGGATTTCCGAGGCCAAGAGATCGACCTCCCGGCTCTGTCGACTGCATTCTTTAGCCGTGTTACAAAATGTACGTCAAATAAAGCCTTTGTTTCGCTCTGAGTACAGCTAAGGTACTTTGTACTTGAACTAGCTGTACTGAGCTAATGGTTGTTGTATTTGTTATTTATTGTACAGCTACAGACATTGTTCAGCCCGAATGATTGGGACCCGTAAAAAACAAAAAAAAAACAAACTCGATTGTTGCGTCACCTAGGGTTTAATAGTAAATCAAAAAACCATCCAATCAAACATATTCAAAAATTTTCGGACTCTCACACGAAGGGTTCCATATTTACCATAAACCGAAAAAACACGTTTCTTGTACGGGAGCCCCTTTGAATTTGTATCATATTTTTTATATTTTATTATTTGTTGTTATCGGTAGTCGGTCGTGTAGTCCAGAAGAAAAAGTAATACATATAAAAAAGGTGTAGACGTTTTCTGTACGGTCTACTACACACGGTTGAGCTATTCACTTTAAATTTAGAGAAGCCCATATATTTTCAAAGTCATTTTTATTTTATGCATAAACCATGTCTGACCAAAGTATAGAAAGTAATTGACACTTATGTTATGATCTTAACATTCTTTAGCACATTTTCTTAACTATAGCGTTGCCAAAACATATCGCAAATATACCTAATATAACCTACCCCGCCTGTTCCATCAAAATATAATTTAAGATTGAGCTGGAACCAATCCACAATGATATTACACCCTCATCAAACAAATACATAAATCACATTTAAAGCGAGCAGCGAGCCCGTTCAGCTGAACGCTTCGCAAATTACCGACACGTTTTTTCCTTTCGTACAAACTGCATTTGGGTTACAAGGGACGGCGATAACTGGCACATCGCCATGCTTATCAGCCGCTCGTTCGCAGAACACGCATCGCCAGTCCAGGCACGTACACTAAATCTATATTTCTCGCGGAACATGAATGTAAGCAAGTTTTAAGAACATCTGCTTGCGATGTCTGCCCCTGGAAAATTGAAATGATATTAAATCTATCCATGTAGCTACATGTGGCACACGCATTAAACCTAACAACGTACGCGAACAACGCAATCGTATTGAGTAAATGTAACATTTTTATTCAGTAAACTGTTTCAGTTTCCCACAAATACAATCAATTTTACTCAACATATGAGGAAATTGTTTAAAGTTTTTTTGCTCGCTTCCTTCTCCGATGACTCCGTTATTCAACGAAGATTTATTTCCTGCGACTTGTTTTACTAACACTTTCATATTCCGTTTGATACACCTGCAGTTTGCGTTCGTTCAAAAGGTTCTTGTCGATTTTCAATGAATTTAATCCATTTTGTGGATTTGTTGAATGCCTTTGCTCATACAGCTACACGGTGCAATATGGAGCAAAAAGTTTAATTCCGCGCGGATTTTGTAACTAGTTAGAGCATCCAAATGGGAAATTAGTCGCATTTGCATATGGATTGGGAACGAATTACAGGAAAAACTGGCAATTACTAGAATGTGTAAAAACATATATTATAAGTAAAAAAAATAGCGTCGTTAGTGAGATCAGCAGGCTGATATTAGTTCGCGAAAGTTTATTTTTGCAGCAGATCTGCCCCGAAGTAAGGAACGAAAGTTGGCCGCAATACCTATTTTCTTTTTCCCGTCAAGATCGTCTATCTACTTTCTTTAAGCAACTGTTTTAGTCGCAAGTGTATCTGACGACGAATAAAACGCGAAGAAAGTGTATTGTATTGTAATTTAATATTTAAACTGTATAATTTTTATTAATTAATTAGTAACTGTGAGTATCAAATACCTACAGAAATATCTAAATACCTATCTATTATTTATCGAAGAAACTTCTTAATTTACTAAAAGTGTAATTAACGTTTACATTTTTTGTCACTGTTAAAACTTTACAAAAGTCTACGAAAGTATTACGAATAGTAAAAAACTGATAAAGCCAAACCACTTTTTAAATAAAGAAGCAATACTTAACCAAAGTTTGTTGTTTTGTTTTAAATAAAAAATAACCTTAATTACTTTCTATTACATTAGTATTAACAGGCCCCGACATCAATTTAATGTTATATCTTTTAATAGCTTTCTGAATTTGTACGCAAATATCCCGTTTTTCCCGTTCCCATAGGAATTTCGGGAAATCCTCTTAGTGCTCCCCTACACTGCCCAAGGATCCTTCATGCCGGATCTCAGTATTCTACGACCAGTCGTTGCGGCTGTGCGTCATCTGTCAGTCAGCCACTCATGCATGTCTGTTTCTAGTAATTACTTAGGTACATAACAAAATTGTTATCTCTATTTCAGCGCTCTACTCATAAGTTGGTAGGTATTACTCGTATTGATACTTAATTTATTTACGCAGAAATGATATTACATTTCTGCGTAAATAAATTAAGCGTGCTTGAAGGAAATGATCTAAGAAGTATGGCTGTCAAGCCATCGGCGGTTTTAATATTTATGTTAAAGTGTTTCATTTTATAGGAATATATCCTACATAATTGAGAATTAGCATGTTATTGATTTCGGCCGTGTTACGTTGCCTACAGCGACTTCCAAGCAGCGCCTTTGGTGATGGCAGTTCGGTCTGCCACCACTCTTTTTCCGAATGCTGGGTGTAGTAAGGAAGTTGCTTTCTTATGCATACCTCTACTTAGATCTTTTGATTGCACCTTTGTTATGGTTTACTATAGAAATGTTATAGCAGATAGCTTATTATTTTATGAACGAGAAGTCATCAAATGACTCCTTCCGTTCCCATCTATGTTCCTCCTAATGCTATTTGAGTTCCAAGGCTGCGGTGACTACGAGTATGTTTGGTTTAGGAATTAGTAATATAACAACGAATTATATATTTTTGATTTATATCATTTTTATTTGTTATCATCATCTATTGTTATAACATCTTATGATATACCTCCATAACTTAATTTCACTTCATATAACGTTTGGTGGATAAAAGTTATAATGTTTGTTGTTCTTTAAGACGTTTTTTGTATATTATGATAATTTGGTATAGTTTTATCGAATGTTAATTTGGCATAAATTTCGGTCGAGACTAAGGAAAGTCGAGGAAGCCCCGTTGCGTGGCGCTTCTATTCTGTTTGTGGGTTTCAAGAAACCTAACATGAATGGGATCACGGTAGATAAGTTCGCTTTGCTCGCTCACTCTAGCTCCCGTCACTCCATTCAAGCTTAACCTGTCCGTGTCAAGGTGTTCTAAGTTCCTAAGCTAGTCCCTCTTGCTCTTTTTTTCAGCGGCAAGATCAAAATGTTAATTATACAAAATGATAATAATTAAGTCAAAAGAACGTTTTAATAAATAAAATATACCGGATGAAAGTTAGAGAAAGTGCTGTTATAGCACAATATTATCTATACTAATATATAAAGCTGAAGAGTTTGTTTGCTTCAAAAAATCCTTTCAGTGTTAGATAGCTCATTTATTAAGGAAGGCTATAGGCTATATATGAGGCTATGAGAACCATAGTGACTAACTAATTTTTTTACAATATTGAGTTTATGATTTCTTACAGTTAAAATTGAACATTTTGATAGAACCAGGGTGGCCTAAAACTGATACAACTAATATTCACTAGATGGCAGCATAATCACTGTTATGGTTTTTTTAGACTTGTTCATTGAATTAGGCCACTATGGTTCTCATGGCCTCATATCATCATGCTGAGACCAATAGGAGTGCAGCAGACGAAGTTGCGTGGGTCAACTAGTGTTGATTTACAAGCTGAACGTGAAAATTATTTAAAATGTGGTTAGATGAAATAAACGTAGTGTCATTTGAGCGTTATAGCTTTTGGAATTAAAGCAAATATTCTTATTCTAAGTGAGCGGCAGCCCATTGAGCTCTATAGCGACTGTTAGCCAGATTCCCGAACAAAGCAAACACAGCAGTATATCCAGGGTTATTTGTAAAACACCGGCAACCTCTTAGGCAGTGAAAGTACACGTGATTATAAACAACTTTTACTTTGAGACCAACTCTGAAAACTCGAAAAAAATATCAGCTGTTTCATACAAAGTGCAATATTTACCCAATGAAAATGTATGAGACAGTTGATATTTTTCAAGTTTTCAGAGTTGGTCTCAAAGTGAAATTTGTTTATGTGTACTTTCACTGCTTAAGAGGTTGTTGGAGTTCTACAAATAACCCTGTATAGCAGTACATCACCGCTCTCTCAATCCTAGACTTCCCAGGCATACAATCTGGCAGTTAGCAAGTTATGTCAAGTGCTGAAACTGATCAACCACAACCCATCGCGGGGATTAAAGATCAATAATAACGGGAAGCCGAATGATTGTTGAACAACTCTCTAGTCGCTCCTTAACCCAACTGCTACAGGTTGGCTCATGAAACTAATACAGTATTCAATCTATATAGAGCTCCTTTTTTCTCAATCTAAACAGAATATTACTTCTTGGAATATGTGCTTCATTTTGAGAGGCACTTATTTCACATTTATGTTATCATTTCTAGAAGGTTAGTGATCGGATCAGGCTATTCTATCTAAATTGCTTCTGATAAACTTTATTGAGTGGAAAAGATAATGTTTCCTTGAACCACCGTCGCTTTTTATGATGTTGGTCTCGCTTGGCAGACGAGTGCTTGCGTTTCGCTTAGGAACTTAATAAAAACGCAAGCGTTTGTGTCCACAACAAGCACACTACATCGTAATTCTAAACAAGCCATTTTCAAAAGTGTTACGTCGCGTTTTTATCGGCGAGATGTTTATTTTCCGGGAGGAAGTGTGACCACTTTAAAGGAATTCCTTTTATTTTTATTGGTGATCACGCGTTATTTAACCACGCTTTTTATTTAATTTACTGGCGAGTTTTGCAGCACAAGTGGTCATAAGTGTCCAAAATAAATGTGTAAAGAAGCGCCATAGTCAACAATTTTTTTACATGAATTTATTGCAGAATCAGGGGTAGCGGTTTGTTGAAACAACCCTTAAAAGTTCACACACGTGTTCCGCATGTTAAGCGTTCACAGCTGAGAAAGAATATAGTATATTCTTCGGACAGAAAGACACTTTCAATAAAATTCCTCATGGGAAATAACACTAACACGACCTCAGGAAATTATCTTCAGTTTGCAGGGCGTAAGACGTCAGGGTAACAGTCCAATTGACACTCCTTCCATCTTCAGAGAAGTTTCAGCGTATCTTAATTGATAACCGAGGACCATTTTCATGCTATACGCCTTGTTTTGACAATGGTCTGCTTGATGGAAAGCGAAGGATGAGTTCTCATCGTCGTTTTTTTTATTTTTTTTATTTGCTATGGGTTTGCTCTAGTCTATGTCAGAGACAAAGTCTACGATGGAGCGAGCCGCGTCGTTACTATTTTTCAGCCATATGACGCCCACTGCTGGACATAAGTCCCTAAGTATCGACACTTCGACCGGCCCTGTGCATCTCGCTTCATGATATTATCCTTTGAATGATATTAATACAATTGTACGATTTGTGAGAAAAACAAAGAAACTCGCTGTCAAACCAGAGAAGTTACACGCTTTTGTTGGTAGTTATTCTTCTATCCCTGTCACGAAAAGCGTTATTCGTACAGAGGGGTGCGAGTTTATAACGTACTCGATCGCGTTAACGTAAACGTTCGTTTATGTTAAAGTGTATGAAAAAAAGATTTTCTGTTATCATCTCCAGACAACGCTCATGTAGTTTCAATACAAATTGACGTTTACGCTAACACGATCGAAAATGCTTATAAACTTGCACTGGATGACGAGTAACTTCACACGCAATTACTACTTTCTCTTTCTTATCGATTTTAAATCACTCAATACTTCTTCTTTCTCATAAAAGGGCTGACTTCTTTAATACAAACTATGTAACTACCGGCAGGTCGCAAGTTCAGCCGAGTTGCTCAATGACCGCAGTTTGGTAACGTTCTCTGTGGTCAGCTTGTCGTCGTGTCGCGTAGGTGTTAGCACAATACACTCGCCGCAAGTGTCCGCATAGCTATACAGAAGATACTCAAGCTGGAGCTAGTTTGCAAGCTTGCAGCTTAAGGAGAGTACTTTGCACTTCAAGTGGTCGATAAAAAGTTTTACGGAGAAAAATAGCTGTTTCTTTTGAAAATCTAGACACTGCGTTTTTTTCGGTTTTTATCGAAACTACGTTACAATAATGAGCTTTTTAGTTAATTGATTAATTCTAAGAAGCGGTTCTTTAAAAGGGGGAAAAGTGAAGCCAATGAGAGTCACCGAACTGAATTCTAAATATAACTAACCTTTTCCCTTCTTTGTTAAAAACACCCAACAGTAACTGTTCTAAGAATTTTAATTTAAAAAATACATAAAAGCTTCCCGAACCGATCGACCTCAAACACTTATTCACTTAATTAAACGCAAGGAAAAGAAAAAAAATACCAACATTTAATGAGAAATTCAACGTTAAATGTTGGCAAAGCGTATTAATTAGGAAGGCGTCGATTTCTCTGAAGAAACTCAATTACGAGTCGCTAAAAGCTTGTTGAAGCAGTGGATACTTAGTAGTGGCCACTTCAGGGAGCCTGGACAGGTGGACCGAGACATTTTGACAATATGCTTCCGGGGCACTTCGAGTACCACTTTAGCCTGGGAAATATTTAATAGACTATTCAACTGTACACTAGCTTATTAACCAGGGGCCGGCAGTCGTGATTCTCAACAATACCCAGCAGGTACCTCCGCTATTTGTAAAGCCAGGTATCGATTGTTTAATTTGTGTAACGTCTTAATGCCACTAACGGCAGAGGCTCCTACTAATTAGCATAAAGCTTTTCTGGGCGATTGCCAAATTTAAGAAGCGTAAAGGAAACGTAAGATGCTGAAATTACGATTTTTACCGACACACTGAAAATTTATGTCCGTCGCCAAGATATCTCGAGTATCTTGCAAACTCGATTTAGAGACGTAACAAAGAATATCTGCTGGAATTTCTAGGATCTATTTTCAAAACTACAAACACAATAAGAAGTTCATCGATCAGCTTCACAAGTTTCCGTTGAATTAGTAGTAATTGACAAGTCTCGTTGTGGCTGGAAGCGAGGAATTGTGGCTGCCTAACCAGACGTCGCGCTGATTACTATTGATCGTGGTCGTGTGTAAACAATGGGAAGCAACTAATTAAGCAGCACTACAGAATTTACTCATTCAAACTTGAGATGCCAGATGAAGCAGCTGTCTAGTAGGGGAAAGTACGGTAAGTGGGACCTCCTTCATATTTGCTAAATCAAAGTTCGTCACTGCTACTCTATGCTACATGCATGCTTGTATCTTTTTACCTTCATTTCGTTTAATTCTGCCTGTAACGAGTTTTCGAAAATATTTGATAATAACGTGAACCAGTCGAACATACTTCCCCTTAGTTGTTTCTAATAATTTTGTGCGCTACTATCACCTGCTTGAAGAGGTTTAATTCCTGTTACCTAGTATTGCGCCAATTAGTCTAAAGTCTTTCAACTATAACACACAAAAGAACAAAATATCTTGATTCTAAAAATATTATCAAAGAAAATGTTGGTTTCAATTTTCCTGAGCTTTAGATCGAATGTCTTTTATTTTTATATCTGTAAGCCGATAAACGTTGAGTCGAGAGCGGTGTTGTCACACAAGTTATTTAACAAAATACGTCGAATATTGTGTATGTCAAAGTTGTGACGTGGAAGCAGTCAACGGGAAACTAAGTTTGTGGCATAATTTATAGCTGTATGATTGTAAGGTATTGAACGAGCGAGAGGTACGAGTGCCTCCTGTCTATGTCCCGACACTCGCGCACCGAGCTGCAGCGCCGACTGATTGGATCCAGAAAAATTCCAGCTTGTACTCGTACGTTTTTTAAATAATATAAGCAATAAGCAGCAGTTCAGTGCGCGGTAAAATTTTATTACGTTATTACTTGTAAGGACAGAGGTAGTTTGCATTGAACTAGACCACTTCTAGCTTCCTTCAGTGGAAGCTTGAAGTTGTCTAGTTGTTGGAAGGCGCCGTCAGTCATAACTTCAAAAAGTCGGGCTACATGAGCGTTTGAACATCACCTTTTCAGTTCACGGTCCGGTACGCGGTAAAGCATTTTGTAACTTTTCCTGTAGGTATATTTTATCTAGCTATCAAACGTTTTTCATAGCACTGTAAGTAGAGCTCGATGTGTGGAAAAGTAGTTTCCAGGAAATGGAAAATAAGGCGTAATAGCGCGTAATTAGTCGTAATTAGTTGTAGGCATATAGTAAGTATCAAATGAGAGGAGCTCGTGGCTTTATAATATCATCTGCACGGGTCGATTTTCAAGGTTAAGAAAAAGCTTGCTGAGGTCAGTCTGTGGATAGGTCCATTACCCACCGACACTGCTCCTTGCCTCGGTAAGCACGTTAAGCCGCTAGCTGGCCGGCTGCCATTTGTATATATTTGACAGTTGTTACAGATTATATTATCAGAAGCATGAAAACCTGACACCAATCTTGCCAAAAGGTACCGTGTTACCCAGCTACTGTGTACTTACGTCAGATGGCAGTATATAGGTACATAGGTACTAGTATTGCGTTGTATCCGGTGTGACTGGAAGCCGGCCTAGTTTAGTTGACAATAGACCCGGTAGATTGATTGAGCAAGTATCAAAATAAATAGGTACTCCTAATTTATATAGGTTTCTCTGTATCATAGGTAATGGAGAGTTACTAATAAGTAAACTATGTCAGAGACTCGAGGCCGTTTAGAAACTCTGACATTAGAGTGTGTCCTTACTCGTTAGATCTTACTGCGCACAAGAGAAGAAGAAGAAGATATAATATGAAACTCTCTTCTCCGAAATACTAAAGGCAACTTTTATTTATGGATAATCTTAGCTGTAACTACTCTTAAAAAAAATCTTACTTGCCAAGTCGACAAAAAAAACAATATTGCGTCGAAAAATATTCGTAGGTTTTCTTTTTACTATTGAAGGTTTTCCAAGTAGGTATTGTTACGATTTCTACTAGGGTAGGTCCCCATAACCGCTTTGTCTAATAATAGATTTATAATGATTTTTTAAATTGAAGGTGCGACACAAGTTTTATAATGTTTTGCGATTGGATTTCGAAGAAAACCGAACGATATGGCATTAGCGTATGAATTTTTATTTTTCAGTAACTAGTAAATATGTCAAACGAACACTGACAAAAATATAAAACATATTTAACAGGAGCTCAACTTGTTTTAAAGTCAATTTCTTTAATTGCATCTTATGAGCACAGTTTCAATTTGTGGTCTCCGCTTTTCATCCTGAAGTCTAGCACACTTGCTAATTTTCGTTACAGTCATATGTGTACCTACATTCTTTGTTCTGACATCGGTAGTCAGCGGCTATGTAGACCAGTCGGGTATTAGATAAGCTTAATGGTCGGGGAATTCCAAAGGGAAAGCGCCTACAAGATTCATCGCAGCAGTGGTGTTTAATTAATTCAAACAGTTATGCTACCAATAACTAAATATTTATATGTATGTTACAATAATCCCATGTGACATTAGTTTGACCTGGTTATGGCTGAGAGATACCGACCAAGATTCTGTGTTCTAAGTTCTAATAGCAAGAATGTTCAGCCTTATACGTTGTGACAATATCTGTTTAAACTTAGCTGCAGGAACCTGAGTTAGTTATGAATACGAACTTTGATAAGGAACCGCGACATCTATTTAATACTAAATGGTATCTATTCGCGACTGAGCTCTAAGATGAACAATTTAAAACAACAGCAGCTTCTAATTACTTATAAATAACAGCCGCACGGGTCGATCTTCAAGGTTAAGCAACGCTTCCAGGGTTGGTCTGTGGATGGGTGACCATCTTAACATACCGAGTTTCCTCCGTGTCTCGGAAAGCACGTTAAGCCGATGGTCCCGGCTGTCATTTGTTGATCTTTGGCAGTTGTTACGGATAGTCAGAAGCCAGTAAATCTGGCTCCAGTCTTGCCATGAAGTACCGTGTTACCCAGTTAATGGGTTGTTGAGGTCTGATAGGCAGCCGCTCCTCGTAAAATACTGATATTCAGCTAAATCCGGCTTCACTGGAAGCCAACTCCAATATAGTTGGGAAAAGGCTAGGCAGATGAGAAGCTTTTTATTACGACTTATCGTCGTGCACTTAGAGTGACAATTTTTTTACAATAATATGGTTTGTTTTTACGAAGTTCCTTAAGAGTGAAACTGCTTGCGAAAAGTTTAGTAGGTACCATTGATATGACGGTGGAACCAATGCCTGTTTGTAGGCGAGTTACTTTGCGGAGATTGCAAATCGGCAAATCAGTTGGTGAGGTGACGCTCCTCGCAAGTTTGCTAGTATTATGTCGATGGTTAACCGACATGTTACGCAAGCCAGTGGACGTCGCACATAACCGTATTAGGTAGCCAGCGTTAACTGTGGTGTGTCCGTTAAATACCCTTATCGTATGTCGTATCTTGACAACATTAAACTACCATTCTATACGAGACAGCCATACTTAGAAACGAATTACAATTAAATTGAAGCTTATAAGGTGTCCTACGTGCCACGAGCAACCTGATTAACAAAACCAATTTGTCCATCAAGCAGGAAGCAAGCGCATACGCGCGCCCAAACGGGTGTTAATAACAGAATAAATTACAGATTGGGGTCGTGACTGTCGATAAATCATTGCGTTGCAACAAACTTTGTATATCGTAGTTCTTAATTACAGATAATGTCACCCCGGGTTTTCATTAAAACGAATACGAGGACAGCGGATGCAATATGTCAGCGAGGGTCGCTTGAATTTAATATATACTCTGGTCATCCCTATTCAGTGAAAACATTCAACAGTTTACGTCGCTTCGCTGGCCGCCGCTCTTAACGTCTCTCTCTAAATGGGAACACAGTCTTTCTCCATTTTATCTGAATTTATTTAATGTATTTCAAGGAGCAGCGTTTCTTTGCAGCGTTTCTCAGTTACATTATCAAATGGACATCGCCTTGACAAGATTGTATCTAAAACCTATGTTGGTATTTTTTCCGCTTTTCCGCTCCCTATTTATGCTAATGGAGTTTAATAGATTTGTTGTTATACGGTCAACAAACTTGATAAATAAATCTAGGCCTAAATACCCGTCGGGTTGCCGAAGAAAACATACGAAGGAGGCTACGTCGCTCAAGTCCATACAATAAAGTTGTTGTTGTATTTCCTACATACACGATATGGGACAATCTGCCCACTCGTTGGTGACCTTTGATCAGATTACCACCCATATGTCGCCACATTCAAGATTCCTTTGTTGTTCTCGCAAGAATTTTCAGAGAGAAAATATTTTATAAATCCTAAAAGATGAAGACGTAGTTTATTCATTAAAAAAAGGTATTTTATTTTTCTATAGATAACAAGCTGTTAGTGGTTTCTGAATTGTGAATTTGGATGTAAGAAAGTGTCAAACTCTACATTCTTTAATGCCGAAGTGTTACAGTTTTTTAGGAAAAAGTGAGGTTTGTCAAATACTCAGTTTCCTCAACTATTTGTACCTGGATGACCCAGCATTGCTCGCTATTTTACGACGTTTTCTAAAAATTAAACCTAACTAGATCGATTTATCGCTCCCGAAACCTCCTGCATACTAAATTTCATAAAAATCGTTGGAGCCGTTTCTGAGATTCAGATTATATTTATAGGTATCGGTTCTTTTAAAGGTATTAGATTGTACTTAAACCAAAAAAGATTGTTAAATTGTTTTTGTGCAAAAGGCGAACTTAAGTCAATGTTGGGTTTTTCTCCCAGCAAACTGTTGAGTGATAGAGAGACAATAGAGAATTTAATCAAAATCCGGGGTATATAGGACGGTATACGCATCTAAATCCAGATAAACATAATTGCGGTGAGTAGCCGCTGATAAACGAGTCAACCGGCGTCATCTGCCGGTCATCAGGGAGAAACTTGCACGCTATGAATTATCGCCGAGCTGCTAATGAGAGGAATGGCGGCGTTACAAGTAGCTATCGCGCCAACTCTAATAGGTTACCGATAGATCAACGCCCTGGGAACGACACCATCTTTTGATAGAGATAATTAAATGTACAAATTCCAGACAGACAGCCTTGTAGGTTTATTTTCAAGTGCTACTATAGTTCATCTAGTCCTGGTTCGTACCCTTGGTCGAGCAACAAATTCTACCGACTGCTTCGTTGGTATGCTGGTCGCGAGTGTTTCGTTTGAGCACGAGGGTTCCTGGGTTTGATTCCCGAGTCGGGCTACAAGATTCACACAGACTGCCTCGTCGGTACAGTGGTTGCAAGTGCTGCTGTTGAGCACGAGGTTCTGTGTTCGACTATCAGGTCGGACAACATGTTCCAGCTGTGGGTGCTAGACCAAGTGAGTGTGTGTGTATGTGTTCAATAAATACTGTTGAGGATCTGATTTTGGGTTTGATTCCCGGGTCGGGCAACAAAAGTTGCTCAAAGACTGCTTCGGTGGTCTAGTAGGTAATCGAAAGAGCTGTGCATGAGGTCCAGGGTTTAAATCCCCGGTCAGGCGAAGGTTTATTGTTGTCTTCCATTTGGAATGTCTCATTAGAAGCCCAGAATCTGACTTAACCACAAACGTCATAAGAGCTCATGGTCGTGTATTTTAATAAGACAGAGAATAACTAGAGACCTCTGTGTAACCCTTCGCATAAAACAGGCGTGATAGTATAAGTTGAGTTCGCAATTCAAATCTACAATGGCATAATGAGGGCGTGAACTCGTTCTCAGATGAAAATCTAAGAACGCGACTACTCGACAACAATTCAAATTCTCACTTTGCAAGTGGGAGATTGCAAACGTACGACTGCGTTGTTTCACTTTGTTTGATAACTTTAGACGAAGGCTTATCGGTTTACTGTCTAACATTTATGTTTCGACTGCAGAACGTTAATTTGTGGTTCTGTTATTAGTTTGGCTAACAAATGTGTAGACAGATTTGTGCATGGAATAATGTAGGGTTTCATTAATTCTGATGTTTTTAACTATATATATACACTACGCGTACTAGTATCTAAAAATTGGGCTGTCAATCTGAAGAAAACTTATCTGAATAAATGACTACTTACATATTATCTACTCATTAAGGTACATCAAAGTAACTTTTTGGAAAAATGTTTACTATTTTTTCAAAAAATACCTTTTTATATTGCATGAATATTGGTTATGTTATTTAGGAGTTCAAGTGAGGTGTAAATCAAATTTTATTTCTGTAGGCATTGCGCGTAGGCCATCTGAGATGCTGCGCAGAAGCAGCTTAGAAGTCTCGATGCAGTCACATCGAAGCTGCGTAACAGTCATGTAGTCCTCTGTAGCAGACGCGTAGGCCTGCGTTGCAGTTGCGTAGGCCTGCATACAGGCTGCATAAACGTTTAAAACCACTTTAATCGAAAACCCCTAAAAGCGACCTGTACCCCGTGATGCGAATAACAAATATTTCCCCAACATTAAAAGGTTCAAAATGCGTTTAAGGCGCAGTTACGGCTCAGTAGCTGATTTTAAAATGAGAATCACGTCTAAACGGCTAGTTGTATTTTTCTTTTAAATACTTTCTTAATAATAGATAAATTTTTTAAGTTTTATTCGTTCAACATAGTGCAATTAATTTGTAAAGTTATGTCTAACACGGACATAAAAACAACAATCGAGCCAACACCGCCAGGCGTATTTTGATGGAATTTGCTCTATCTCAAAGACTATTTAATTATCTAAATTTTGATGTAACTACGGCTTTTTTAAAGTCATAGAATAATAAGGAAAGTACAAAAAACTACTGAATTTTGGGTCGCGTGTAAAACGAGTGCGCGTTTTGTTCCTCCGAGGTCGCTGGCGTATATCGTCGCCTTAAAACGTTGCAAAATAAGAACTCCTGCCTCTGGAACGTCAGACTGCACGGCCTTTCTATTCGTTATCGATCCCCATAGTCGATGCACGAGCCAATAACGGATTACGTGAACATTTTTCAACATAGTGCAATTAATTTGTAAAGTTATGTCTAACACGGACATAAAAACAACAATCGAGCCAACACCGCCAGGCGTATTTTGATGGAATTTGCTCTATCTCAAAGACTATTTAATTATCTACATTTTGATGTAACTACGGCTTTTTTAAAGTCATAGAATAATAAGGAAAGTACAAAAAACTACTGAATTTTGGGTCGCGTGTAAAACGAGTGCGCGTTTTGTTCCTCCGAGGTCGCTGGCGTATATCGTCGCCTTAAAACGTTGCAAAATAAGAACTCCTGCCTCTGGAACGTCAGACTGCACGGCCTTTCTATTCGTTATCGATGCCCATAGTCGATGCACGAGCCAATAACGGATTACGTGAACATTTTTCAAACATAAACATGAATAAAATATTTTCGTAGAAGCTTCTAAGGAAACTTGTTAGTAAATTTTCAACATGTTGCTAATGTGCTGTTGCTTTAAGTCCCTCTCGATGGGGCTTAGCAGCAACTCGCCTCTCGCGCCGCCAACGAGCTATTCGACGTGGCTCCAGACTGCAGACTTTAGTATTCATTGATTATTCGCTTTATTCTATAGTTTCGAGGATGTAATCTTGTTTGGATGTTTCCAACAAGCTGGAATAACTATTTGTTGAAAATTTACAAGTATGAATAGCGGCATCTCTGCTTGGTGCTTGTTGGCTATTAACCTAAACATCACCAAAAGAGATGCTTGAACAGTTGGCGTTTATTAATGCCGTGTTGTATTAATTTGTGGAACGTAACCCTTGTATGCATTGTGACTTTATGAAGTTTATTAATCTAATAGTAAGTCTTGTCTTAAATTATTATTGAAGAAATTTCTTTTGGACAATGTAGCACTTTTGTGCTCTTCTCTCTGTACATTTTCTTTTCTTTTTTAAGTGTTTTGTGTGAACATAAATAAATCGTTTTCTATTCAATTCAGTTAAGAAAACTATACTACGAGTATGTAGCCGATTCTTTATTTTACTAAATAAATGAAAATAAATTTATGTACAAAAAATTGAGCTGGTATGTATGTCTATTATAGGTTGGTATACACAGCTTACACCATATGTACAACAATCTATCCACTCACAGCCAACACCATTAACCTTGGTCTGACTTTAGGATTGACACTAGTAGATACGATTTGCTCCCCGAAGTTTAGCGACCGGACTAACGGGACATTTCAACACGAAAACTCACTCCCAGCTTCTGTGATTCCTTTTTGAAAAGCCAATACCAATTGTTTCTGTTGTCAAATCTCAGCTTATATGATCAGTATGAGGGGTTCTACCAAACATGGGCAGAAATACAAATTTTCTGAATAGCTGTTTAGATTAACTACATTAACTGACTAAATAAGATTTCAACAGTTCTGGGCAAATCAAACACACTTGTCTTTTTTGTAACAATCTCAAAAGCCGTCCTGGACAAGCTGAATTGAAGGAATTCTTCCCCGGCATCACCTTGAACCAATTCAAGTTATAGTTAAAACTACTAAAATCTATATTTAGAGGGCTTTCTAGGTACTTATAGCTTTGCGGAAGATGGAGAACTTGTGATCGCAGATTGGAATAATAATGCTGCGTGACCGAGGTACACCGTACGGTGGAGTAATGCCCGCTGCGCGCGCCCATTGTGCTGTGCCGCCGCCGCTATCTCGAAATGGACCGCGGTCAGGACTTGTGATCTGAGCCCCTGTACAAATGGATACATGGCTATTTCCCTTACCTCTATACGACCAAATATCTACTGTGTTGCCTCGGATATAACTCGTTAGAGGTAAGGCGAGCACGTGACCAGTTCATTAGGGCCGGCGCACATAAAGCGGTCCGCCGCGCAGAACATACCCGGGAAGTTATCTAAACGCGAATTTCTACCAGAGAATGCGAGCGGATGCGCGAGTAAGCGCTAGACTGCACCTACTGGACACATCGTCGTCATTTGTTTAGCAATTTTTTTAGACTTCAAACGTCTGACCGGAGGCGGTTGCGGGCGGAGTAGCGCGCATGCTCGCGCAGTCGTGTTCCTGCGCGCTACCATCCGCACGTAGTCATACATAGTCGCTTCGATACTCTTCAGGAATTGATTGAGATAATTGATTTGAGATATTATTTCAATGAGGACAATGTCGTAGTTTGACAGTGAAAAATGCTCTGCGCTGTGCTCCGCTATATGTATGTGCGCCGGCCCTAAGACGCTTCGTAGTTTTAACGCTTGATTTTTTTCTGTATCGATTAAAAAAATTGGCCTCTTTATTTTTAGGGTTCCGTACCAAAATGGTAAAAAAGAACCCCAATGGTGTGATTAAGTCAATCCGTCTGTCACAGCTAGATATCTCAAGAACTACTAATGCTATCAACTTGAAATTTGGAGTAACTTTAGATGACGGTTGTTCAACTATTTAGCAAATAAGAAAAAAATAAAAATGGATATATTTTTTGTAACAACGACTGAAAGGGGGTCTTAAAAATTCAAAGTGGGGCTATTAGGGCATGTGGTGTATGATATATTATTATAAGAACACTATTTGCACATTCTCAATCATTTTTCCTTTTTTTAGGGAGCATGGTTTTTAACTTTTGACGAAAAATGAAAAAAATCGACCATTACCCCCTTTATCTCTGAAATTTGCATAGAGCCAAATCTAAAATGATTCTATGTGATTGAAGTCTATGTAAAGATTACAGGAAAAATAAAGCAACTATGTCTCTAAATAGCACTTTTTCAGAAATAATCAACAAAATTTACATTAGTACCACTATCGGTCAAGAGATGACACTGATCTAAAACTGCAATATACACCGCAGTGTTGAAATTCTCTAACGAATGTAGGCCTCGCCGATAAAAATTTAAAAATATTTTACGTTTTATAACTGATGGTTCGCAATCCTCGGTGCACGAGTTTGATTCGTTCCTGACCGGTTCTTTTTATATTCTTAGTTTTGTTATTTTTTAACCGACTTCATAAAAGGAGGAGGTTCTCAATTTAGTTGTATTTTTTATGTTTGTTACCTCTTAACTCCGTCATTTATAAACCGATTTGAAAACTTCTTGTTTTATCTGAAAGGATATAACTTCCCAATTGGTCCCTTTGTCACCAAGTCAGAATCTGATGATGGGATCCCATGAAAATCGAAGGAAAACCTAAAATTTTATAGGCACATACAAAGTATTTCATAAAATCTAACGCAATTCAGATATTTGTGCCTGGTAATCATCATCTCATGTCGCTGAGCTGATGACGGAAATTATAAATTAGGATCTGATGATGAGATCCCATGAAAAATGTTTGTTCAGAGATATTTTCGCCAATTGTCAGCCGATTTCGATGATTCTTTTTTGTTTGATTTTTGTAGTTACTGTAACTAACTTTCAACCGTTGTAATAAAATGATAATAATAAATGAGATGCGAGCGTATCACGGTGTATCGGCGTAAAGGTATATACTTAGTCGCAGACACGAAGCTTCGGCACTGCACTACGTGCAAACAATAACTTCGCTGCAAACACCAAGCACCTTAGAAAATGTTACTTCACGAATTTTCCAAGAGCTTATTAACATTGTTGTCGGTGTAGAACACTGCTTATTTTATAACAAGGAAATTAAAACAGTCCTACAAAGAAGGTTTTAAAGGACTTTTACAATACTCCGTCTTTGTGTGTGAACAAAGGAATATGTGCATTAAAAATACTTAGGTATGTTACGAGTACTAAGTAACTTGTAGCTCTTGTAAGTAATTTTGTGATTGCAATAACACGCAAAAGCAACACATGAAAACGCTAACTGATTATCTAAAAATGCGTTTAAGCTATACCTAGATAAATCAACGATTTTAAGAATTATTATTCATCATCATCTGCCTAGCCTTTTCCCAACTATATTGGGTTCGGCTTACAGTCAAACCAGATTCAGCTGAAAACCAGTATTTTACGTGGAGCGGCTGCCTACCAGACCTCCACAACCCATTAACTAGGTAACACGGCAGTTCTTGGCAAGACTGGTGTCAGATTTTACTGGCTTCTGACAGTCCGTAAAGACTGCCAAATGTCTACAAATGACAGCCGGACCAACGGCTTAACGTGCTCTCCGAGGCACGGAAGAAACCCGGTATGTTAAGTCACCCATTCACAGACGGCTAGTAATCTTTAGCCGCGAGCTCCTCCTTAAGAATTGCTATTAATCCTATATTTTTAAATAAAATCTTTCTTCTAATCCTTCCTTTTAGTCTGAGAGAGAGTAGCACAGAGAGCATCCATAGAGAAAGTTATATGCTTGTAATGGACCGAGTTCCGGAGACGTACGAACATTTGAACTCCGGAGACGTACGGAGTTGGCCAGATAACCTGGCAAGACGCGGTTCTATGGTGGAGTAGATGGTGACCAAGAAATATAAAAAACAGACTAAGTGCCGTCAGTGAAAGAAAAAGCGGCCAAGTGCGAGCCGGACTCGCACACGAAGGGTTCCGTACCATAAACCTTAATTTTTATTATATTTGTTGTTATACCGGCAATAGAAATACACAATCTGTGAAAATTTCAAGTGTCTACCTACACCCTACCATCCTATGGGATATTAATTGTCCTGATTTAAATATCAATAAAATAAATAAATAAATATTACAGTTCTTGAGATACAGCCCGCTGACCGACCGACAGACGGACGGACGGACGGACGGACAGCGGAGGCTTAGTAATAGGGTTCCGTTGGTTACCCTTTCGGTACGGCACCCTAAAAAGGGTCGTTTACGGCGGCGAGATAGGTTGACAACATTTGTATGGCTCAGAGGATTCCATCGCGGGTGAGGCTGGTTTTTTGGGACAAGCCAGCCACACATTCCGAACCACTGCAACTCATGAAAGCCAGAATCAACAGTGATGACCACCAGAAGACGCCGTGTCAATGAAGCTCGACGAGTCCCGGAGAAACTATACAACTGTATTGGATACCGCAACGAAATTAATTGGAAAAATACAGCGGAGTTGTAAGAAAAAATATAATTTCCACTACACACACGCAAATTGGGGATGTGAATGATGATGCACAAATGCTGGAGTTTCTTGTCCGTTTAAATGTAAATGATGACATTCAAAAGTGGCGTTTAATGGCCTAATTGAAATAAACGTTTTGACTTTGACTTTGAATACTGACACATGCAATAAAATGATATCAAACGTTACCACAAATCTATGTGCTGCTCTGATTAAGAGATACCTACAAGGTGTTTTAGAAAAACCGGCCAATTGCGAGTCGGACTCGCAAACGAAGGGTTCCGTACCATAAACCTTTACTTTTATTATTTGTTGTAATAGCGGCAATAGAAATAGGTACGCAATCAGTAAATATTTCAACTATCTATCTGTTACGGTTCTTGAGATACAGCCCGCTGACAGACAGACGGACGGACGGACGGACGGACAGCGGAGACTTACTAATAGGGTTCCGTTGGTTACCCTTTGGGTACGGCTTTCTAAAAAGACTTCAATAAGCCGGTGAGCGTTGATTCGGCGTATCTGTACTCAAATGGAAAAGAGTTATTTCCATCCCATTTACTGAATAAGCTTTACTAATACAAATTATCTGGACAAATTAGCGAGAGTGTTGGTTTCAACTTCAACATACATTTATGTGCTTTTAAATTAATCACTACATAGTATAAAACAAAGTGGCTTTCCGTGTCTGTCTGTCCCTATGTATGCTTAGATCTTTAAAACTTCGCAAGGGATTTTGATGCGTGTTTTTTTAATAGATAGAGTGATAGTGAGTGATTCTTGTGAAAGGTTTTTAGTAAATAATTTGTCAAGGTTTTGTGTAAATTGGATGGTATTTACACAAAACCTTGACCTTTACTGATGAGGTCGGAAAAAAATATCTAAAACATTCAGCATTCCGTCGCGTGCGCAGCAAAAACTATTGATGATAGAACAAAACTATGTAGAACAGTTTTAGATAACACATCAATACCTACGAAAAAGTCAGCGTAAGCATATGTCTATCTTTTCTGGTTGACTCACAATAACCATTTTTATGATATTCAAATATGATATGAAATACTGCTTCATTTGCAGAGGTGTTTTCATTTCACCAATATAGTACAAATCCTTATCTTAATAAATATGTTAGTCATCTTGATTGTTTAATTTAGAGCAAAATTGCGGTTCATACCATTTAATTTGGATGAATATCTTAGGAGACCAGTTTACCAAATTAAAGTAAGCAAACAAATAATTATAGTACGAGTATATATATATGATGTCCCGAACTGGTAGACAGGTGAGAGCAGAGTTGTTGACGGTTGTCTATTGCACTTTTTATTTTAGCTAAACCACAATATTATTGACTCTGGTAATTAGATGTTCACTTTGTAGGTTTGGCCCAAAAAAAACATTTGCACGCGTGCGAAGCCGGGGCGGGTCGCTAGTTGATTAATAAAGTGCCGTTTGCTTTGATCAATCTCTTCTTATTTCGCAAATAAATTGTGTTCTACTAGCTTTTGCCTGCGATTTCGTTTGCGCATATCCCGTTGCCGTAAGAATTTCGGGAAATCCTCTTAGTGCTCCCTTGCACCACCCAAAGAAGCTACATTCCAAATTTCAGCTTTCTACAATCAGTAATTTCGGTTGGGCGTTATCAGCCAGTCGCCAGTAATGGAAGAAATTTATAAGAATTTTATAAGGATTGATAAGTAAATATCGATGTTAAAACAGGAAGCGAAACGTTTTTATCTCATTATTTTAAACATAGTTCTTTTGAAGCTTCATTTAGCTGGCATCATGTCAACAGGATTATCTGCAGCGGCTACACAGTGCGGCTTTTAGCTGAAAAGGATCGAAACCAACACGTGAATCCCATTGTTTCATAGGTATTGCAGAATTCGTTATTATTTTTTCGATACGTATATTTTTAGATGTGATTTTTTTTCTTTGGCAGCCGCTCCTCGTAAAATACTGGTATTCAGCTAAATCTAGCTTGACTGGAAGCCGACCCCTATATAGTTGGGAAAAGGCTAGGCAGATGATGATGAATAGAATTTAAATTCACCATTTTAGGGTTACGTACCCGAAGGGTTACTAACTGCTTGTCGGCTCTGTAAATATCAATTCCTATTTGATTTGATGAATTGACAGATTTTAAGGTGAGTTTTTTATAGAACCGCACAGCTGAACCCTATTACCAAGCTTCCGCTGTCCGTCAGTCTGTTTGTCAGCGGACTGTATCCCATGAACTGTAAAAGATATGATTATATTCTCGTATTTTCAAAACTTGTGTATTCCTGTTGCCGGTATCACAACACATATAAATTAAATTAAAATGAATGTGGACCTGGAATAAAAATAATTTAACTCAGCCATTGAAATGATCGAGGATATGAACATAATTTTATGATTATTATCACTATTTTATCGTTTTGTTAATTAGCGCAGGTACTTTCAAATGTATGACTCCAATCTCGATCCGGCCCATCACCACCTTGAGACCGAGCAGCCGCACCTGTTTTTCCTAACGGAGACGAAGATAGCAACCCCGTCGGACGTGGCGTACCCCAACTACCCAGGTTACTCTCTGGAACATAAGTTCAAGAAACAGGCTGGGGTCGTTGTGTACGTCCGCGATGACATCAGTTGTCGTCGTCTCCATTGCTTTGAGAAATCAGGTTTTTCTGCCTTATAAAAAATATCTACATCGGCGTATACCGATCACACAGCGGTGAACAGGAGACAACAGCGCTGTTTAATTCCCTCGTAGAGTCGACTGACGTAGCCCAGCAACGGTACTCAACAGCGAAGCTCATTTTTCTGGGGGACTTTAATGCCCACCATAAACAGTGGTTGTTCCCGTACCAGAAAACTGACCATGCCGGGTTAGAGGCGCGCAAGTTTGCTGTAACGCTAGATCTAACCCAGCTGGTGAATGTGGCAACGCGGGTACCGGATGTTGACGCCCATACACCCAATTGCTTGGATCTTCTACTGACAACTGATCCAGGCAGTCAATCAGTATCACTCTCAGCCCCGCTGGGAATGACCACTGCCTCGTGAAATCCGTGTGGCCTGCTCTCCTCCTGATAAGAGTCCTAGAGGCACGAGACGAGTATGGCGATACGAGTCCGCAGATTGGGATGAGATGCGGCACTTTTTTGCTTCTTATCCTTGGCGGCAAGTGTGCTTCTCCTCGGGTGACCCTTCGTGCTGCGCTGATGTGATTGCGGACGTGATTCGGCAGGGAATTGAGTATTTTATTCCATTCTCCGACATCCCGCTTGGTCACAAATCCCGGCCTTGGTATAATGCAGACAGCGCCCACGCTGAGGCACGTAAAGAGTCTGCTTACCAAGCCTGGATCTAGGCCCGCGACCGAAAGGCTAAATAAAGCACGTAGGTTTTTCGTAGGGCACGTTTTGACCATGTCGGACGTATCGGGGCCAAACTAGCATCGCACCCTCCGGGTTTTAAGCAGTTTTGGTCCCTGTCGAAAGCGATTGAAACGAATTTCTGTCGACCCGCTTTGCCTCAAATGCTAAAACCTGATAGTTCGCTGGCTCACTCTGCAAGAGAAAAAGCAAATTTATTTGCAACTCTCTTTGCAGGCAATTCGCGTTTGGAAGCTGGCTCCAAGAAACCACCAACTTTACCTCGTTGTGACTCTTCGATGCCGGAGATCGCAGTTCACAATAAAGAGGTCTGTAGAGTATTGTGCAGTTTAGACGAGAATAAGGCCAGTGGACCTGACGGCATTCTAGCAAGAGTGTTGAGGCAATGTGCTCCTGAATTGTCTCCTGTGTTGACACGCCTGTACCGCCTCTCTCTTGTAAAACGGTGCCATGATGATGGAAACTTGCGAATCTGCAACCGGTGCCCAAAAAAAGAGACCGTGCTGACCCTGCGCATTACCATCCGATCGCCATTACATCCATTCTGTGCAAGGTTATGGAAAGGGTTCTGAGCAGTAAGCTGACCTACCTTGAAGACAACGATCTCCTCAGTGACCATCAATATGGCTTTCGCCGGGGACGTTCAACTGGCGATCTTCTTGTGTATGTCACGCACTGCTGTGGCGAAGCCATTGAGAGACACGGCGAAGCACTTGCCGTATCGCTCGATATCTCAAAGGCTTTTGACAGGGTCTGGCACGCAAGTACTCAGTAAGCTTCCTGCTTATGGCATCCCAGCTGGTTTTTGTTGCTGGATATCAGACTTCCTGAGTGAACGGTCGATCCGAGTGGTCGTTGACAGCTGCTCCTCTGACCTCATGGCTATTGATGCCGGAGTTCCTCATGGGTCTGTTCTTTCTGCAACTCTTTTCTTGCTGCACATCAAGTAGGTCACTTCAGCCTGGTCTTGTTGGGTACGCAGATGACAGTACGGTTTCAGAGAGATACTTGTCCAGCGCAACAACCAGTGGGGTTGAAGTTTGTTCCATGAGAGAGGCCATGGTAGAGCGGACAAATTTGACCTAAAGCGTTGGCTCCCAATGGAGTGATGACAACCTGGTCACTTTTAACGCCACCAAAACACAGGCGTGTCTTTTTACCGCAAAAAGGAGTCGTTTTGACCAAGCTCCTACTTTTCAGGGTGCATCTGTTCCTGTGACTGATCGGCTCGAGCTCCTAGGCATGGGGTTGTCATCCAGTGTCAACTTCGGCGCCACCATCGAGTACAAAGCCCAAACTGCGGCCAAGAAGCTGGGCATCCTAAATAGGGTGAAGCGATACTTAAGGCCTGGAAAGCTTTTAACCCTTTACAAAGCACAAGTCCGATCCTGCATGGAGTATTGTAGCCACCTTTGGAATGGCTCAGCTAAGTATCAGCTTGCCGCGCTTGACTCGGTGGAACGCAGAGCTAAGAGGCTCATCGGCGACGTAAAACTGGTGGATACCAAGCTACGTAGCTTGGCTTATCGCCGTTAGGTTGCCCGCTTGTCGGTCTTTTACAGATTTTACTTCGGTGAGTGTGCCCAAGAACTCCACGACCTCATCCCACCGGCCCCTTTCTACCATCGGACATCCAGACGCACTGCATCTTACCATCCCTACCTTGTGGCTATTCCACCAATTCGCACTAAGCGTTTTCAAACGTCTTTTATAGTGCGCACAGCAAAGGAGTGGAACTCTCTGCCTGCGTCTGTGTTTCCAAAAGCTTACAACCGTAATCTCTTCAAAGTTAGAGTGAACAGGCTCCTTCTGGGTAAGCTCGCTCCATTGTAGACTTTGTCTCTGTCATCTCTGACATAGACTAGAATCAAGAGCAAACCCATTACAAAAAATAAAAAAAAAACAAAATGACTTCATTTAATTTCAATAGTACTGTAGGTATGTTTGTCTACTCAATGTCTCAGTGACACTAGTAAAAGAATATACAGGGTGTCTCAAGACTGCCACATGGAGGGAAAGTACCTTAAATACTGTAGATAGAAAAAATATTGAATGGAGACATCATTTTCATTTTAAAAACAATACTAACTGCATTCAAAGTTTTAGGAATCGTATGAACCGGGAATGGAACTCGCTAAATGATAAAATAAAAATAGTTATTTTATTGTACTGATTGAAAGACTAAATTGTAACATTTATTTCTTCTAAATAACATGGGCTTTCTTTTATTTTAAACGTTTGTGTTTAAAAAGAAAGCCCATGAAATGTAACATTTATAAATTCTTGGGACACCTCTACGCTTATACCCGACTTCATTTCAAAACCATTATGAACATCTACCTAGCTAACCTGGTGTTTAAAAAATAACATTAAAATCTCATTTACGTTCCTCTCTCCGAATTACGAAAACTGCGCGGTATTATATCCCGGGCTTTAACTATTTGAGTGTGTATTATTCTAGCAAAAATTAAACCGCGTGTACCTACTCATTTTTAACCGACTTCAAAAAAAGGAGGAGGTTCTCAATTCGTGTTTTTTTTTTATGTTTGTTACCTCATAACTCCGTCATTTATGAACCGATTTGAACAATTTTTGTTTCATCTGAAAGGGTATACTTCTCGATTGGTCCCATTGTCACCATGTCAGAATCTGATGACGGGATCCCATGAAAATCGAGGGCAACCCTCAAATTTTATAGGCACATACAATGTTTTTCATAAACTTTCTAACGCAATTTACATGTTTGTTCCTGATAATCATCATCTCATGTTGCTGACCTGATGATGAAAGGTATAAATTAGGATCTGATGATGAGATCCCATGAAAAATGTTTGTTCAGCGATACTTTAGCCAATTGTCAGCCGATTTGGATGATTCTTTTTTGTTTGAAAGAGTATTTTCCTAGACTGGTCCCGTTTCAATTTGGTGAAGATCTGATGAAGAACTTCGGAGGTAGGCAACGGAATTCTTCAATAAATGATAGCAAAGGGATCGGGATTGCTGAAATCGCATGTTTTTTTAGTGTTTACACCAGTTCTTAACATACAATTGCGCCGGTACGCTGTTAATGGTACCTAGGTACCACTAAAAAGTGAAAAATAAAAATCTTAAAAAAAAATACAACCGACTTCCAAAAACAAAACACTACAAGGTACAAAATAACTTCGAAAGAAAGAAAGAAACTTTAATTTCGGAAGTCAGTGTCTAAAAACGAAAAAAATAACCAAAAACACCGACTTCAGAAATTAAAGTTTCTTTCTTTCTTTTGAAGTTATTTTGTACCTTGTAGTGTTTTGTTTTTGGAAGTCGGTTGTATATTTTTTTAAAGATTTTTATTATATTTTGCGTGCTTATATTAAAGTAAATATTTAGTTTTCATCACCATCTGCCTAGCCTTTTCCCAACTATATTGAGGTCGGCTTCCAGTCAAGCCGGATTTAGCTGAATACCTGTATTTTACATGGAGCGCCAGATCTCCACAACCAGTTAACTGGGTAACACGGTACTTCATGTTAAGACGAGTCAGATTTACTGCTTTCTGACTATCCGTAACGACTCACAAAAATCTACAAATGGCAGCCGGGACCAACGGCATAAGCTGCTTTCCGAGGCACGGTATGTTAAGATGGTCACCCAGCCACAGACCAACCTTGGCAAACGTAGCTTAACCTTGAAGATCGACCCGTGCGGCTGTTATAATCTAGCCACGAGCTCCTCAAAATATTTAGTTTTATGAGTACCTTAAGGTTGTCTTGTATCCTTTGTACCTATAGAACAACATTAAGTAATCATTTAGTAAAAGAGCTGAGTGAACTATTTTTGTGTGCAATGAAGTAGTTTCTGTCTGTAGGTATATAGATATATCTATAAGGATCGCCACGCGGTGGGTACCAAGTCGCATGTCATAACCAAAGCAAGGCTAAAAAACCGGTCAAGAGCGAGTCGGACTCGCGTACCGGGGGTTCCGTACCATCATATAAAACGTGAAATGTTATTAAATTTTCATAGGCGAGGCCTATATTCGTCAGAAAATTTTAAAATGCCACGTATATTGCAGTTATAGATCAGCGCCATCTCCTGACCGGTACCTAGTGAAACTAATATAATTTTTGTTGATGATTTCAGAAAAACTGTGCTATTTAGAGACAACATTTTATTTTCCTGTAATCTTTCTCATAAAATATTTTCAAAATTTTGTCTATGTAAACTTCAGACATATTTTTTTAAATTTTTCGTCAAATGTCAAAAGCCATGCTGCCTAAAAAATAAAAGTACCTATGTTTGAGAATGTGAAAATAGCGTTCTTTCATATGATACCTCACATGCCCTAGCGGGCCCCTTCGAATTTTAAAGAACCCCTTTCAGTCGCTGTTCGTGATCTCTTTCTTTTATGACATTTTAGTGAAATAAATATCTAAGTATGAGTACTTTTTGTCAATCTACAGCTTTTTATTGGTTAGTATTATCCTTATAATAAAACATAATATTTCAAACAATAAAGAATTCATCTGGCTCATATCTAGCTGAACTATATCATTAAAGTCTACATTCAAAGCTATGAGACAATTTTATACCCATCATATCGTTTGCAGTCGCTCCATTCTGTTTTACACCTGACAACTTTATTGATCGTCAAATGAAACCTGAAGATAGACTTGGGTAGAAATAAACTACAACGTCTCTTTTGAACAACATCTACTAAATAAAAATAAAAGGTACTTTCCATACATCTGGGAACCGATAAACCCTTTGAATTTATTAGGATTGCAAACACAAATGGTCTGTCCAGATGTGCATGTCTGTCGTGTCCTTTTCGCAGTTTGTCCAACAGTCAAAGGCGGTCTCGATAAATTGGATTATCTGGTGCCGATGACATGACGGGTGGAGGCGACGACTGGGGAAGACAATGGCTAAGTTATCTGATAGCTAGAGACATTTGTATAGCCGCCACAGACGGCAGCGTGGCCCGCAATGCACGCTGCACTCTATAGCTTTGCAGGTACGTATCAGACATACATATCAGTGGCTAACTGTCCAGAACGCCGCACTAATCGCTGTGTTCGTCTGCTTGCAATCAGATGCATTGTGTTATTGCTTTGTTGGATTTTAGCAAATATTAATCCTAACTAGTAATATTAAAAATGCGAAAGTCAGTTTGTTTATTACGCTTTCACGTCTAAATTGTGGAACCGATTGATCTGAATTTTAGAACAAAGGTAAATCTTTGGAGACGATTTGAGGTTACTTTAGCGCGAGCAATGCCGCAGCCAAAGCTTATTGCTTACAGGAAATATTTCACTCACTTTAGTATTTGTAGATATGTATCTAGAATTCAGTTTCTGATTATTTCCGGGTTAGCACATACACAACACAAGTAACCGCTAATAGGAAGATTCAGAGAAGTCAATTACGCGCGTTAGTAATTTTCTTTGGAAAAAGAACATAATGGACGTTTTTCTGAAGCCACCAATATTATTTACAGAGAAATGGGGCTTCATAAGAAAGTTTTATTCACAGGTTTTATTAACAACATTTGTACTTTAATTTGATATGATTCTAAGATTTTTGTTTTCATTAAAACAAAAATAGTAAAATAATCCGCTACTTATATTTCTTGTTTGAATTTTAAGTTCACTTCATTGTTTGGATGTTAGTCCAGAGTCGGCTCACACAAAGATTTATCTGGGTATAGTTGAGAGGGCACGGCGACGGCGTCCACGAGTCGCCGCCGCCGCCGCCGCGCCGGTGCGCGGTGCGCGGTGGCGGCTCGGCTCGCCCACCAACTATGTATATCTGCCAGCCGCCACATTCACTGCATTTTAGAATTCAATTGAGCTGACTTCGTGAGTTTTCTCTTTAATTCGTTCCGACCGTCTTGTTACTCCACTAGGAACACGCAAACTTTACCTTCCACATCTCCAATAAAAAAGATCTGACTACCTCCACTACTGTTTTAAAATTTTCTTTAACTTCCAGGTAACTAAGTACTGGGAGTTGGGAGGCAAACTAAAAATAGATGAAGATTTTTTAAAGTTTACCGGCGCAAATAAAAGCACCGAACTAATTAATTGCATTCTTCTGAATAACCTCTTCCTTGCTTTTTAAAAAGTACATAGTAATTAAAAGCTAAACAAGTGTTTCATAATCGAATTCAGAAGAAACTAATTGAGGTTTAATTCTGTTAATCGAGCCCATTAACTGGCGGTATCACGGCACTACGCCGCTGCCCCTAATGGCCTTTTACCAACGCATTTACCTAACGAATGACCTAGGACGCGTCCTGCCGCCCGACGACCGGCGCCTACACTCGCCCGACGCCCGCCCGGTGTCAGCACGTTGCTACGATTTAAAACCCAATATACGAGTCCCGCGGGAGCATCTCCGCACACAAATACAACCTGCTCATAATAATTTGAACAACATAATTGAGCTTCCTACACTATCGCTCCCAACACGGCACTCCACAAAATGTTGTTACAAACAAAATGTCTGAACATATTATTGAGCCATTTTATAAGCCGCTTGACAAATACCGATAGGTAACAGCATACTGACAAATACATTTGTTTAAAATTAATGACTGGCAAAATATTAGTGGTATGAAACAAAGCACGCAATTAATCCATGAATGCGAGTGAAGTCACGCGATGGAGCGATGGGCGGCCAGCGAACAATACACAGAAACATAAAACTGCTAAACTCACTAAAAGCTGGCTCGAACTAATAATACGAAGCCACAATATTATGTATGATTCCGAAGAGCTTTACCACCAAACGGAATGAGTTCATTTTAAAATAAATCACCAACTTGCGGTTTCGAAAATTTCTTTAGCTGAATCAAATTATGTAGTACACCCACAGATATATAAAAAGTTTTACTTGTTTCTTATATCTATGGGTACACCCATAGGTGATCGTAGAAATTGGTTCCTCGGAACTTGGCCGTTATGAATCAGAACGCGGTAACAAACAATGGCATGGCACAACTTCCATGACTCCAAGTAATTCGAAATATAAAGGAGCGAGTATCAGGAACTAAATTGACTTCAACATTCTTGAATTCCCAAACTTCAAATCAACTTTTGGGATGAAGTTTGTGTGAGAATACTTTTAGGCTAATTAATATTGCAGTTGCTTAACTTTCCCGCTCCACTCAAACCTTAATTATGTTTCATTGAGAAAGAGATACTTTAATCTTGGCGTTTAACGTTTCGGATTGATGAAATGGTATTTATTTTTTGGGTGGGATCCACAAATATTGGTCTGCGGGTCAATAATGTTTCGCGATTGTATCGTATGATGGAAATAATCAAATAAAGTGGCCATTTGTTATTTTCTGTGTGTTATCAGGATGTATTTTTCTTTCATATTCGAAAATGTATGATTCAGTTTATTTTGCAAATAGGTATTGTGTTACATATATGAATTGTATTATTTGAAACCCGTGTTTGCTTTTTTATTAACTGTTCGAAACAATTTATTTGGACTGCGGTCGTATCTAATACTCATGTTATGTGTCATTTACAAGAACTTCAGTTAAACAGTAGATTATGAACAGAGCCTCCTTGTTATCCGGAACCACCACAAATTAATTTCTTCCTGACGTATTTTACTATAGATCTGACTTATTTTACAAGTAACTCTTCCAGTTTACTATCAATGGTGTTATTTTTCTTATTAAACACCTGCAACAGTAGACAAAGAAATACAATTTAAATAGAACTTACCATTTTAAGTTGTAAAGTATCATGTCTTTGAAATATTACATTTAAAATGTCTGGAATCCCGACACAAAAGGTATTCCATGATGCGCAAGTAAGCAAATGAACTATATAAGACTTCAAGTTTTCAATTACCAACTTTTTAGGGTTCCGTACCCGAAGGAAGATAAGGGGAGAACAATAACATCTACCTAGCTGACCCAAAAGACAACCTCACTTGCACGTGCTGGTGGTTCGTATAATAGTCAGCGGCCATAGTCCATCTGGCTATCGTGGTGCCTCCAGCTAGATAACGAACGAGGCGCTGGCGTTCGAGCAACGGTGATGGTTACGAAATGTGGGTTTGGCGAAGATTTCTTCGTATACCAAGGACAGCCACGAGAACTGAAAGAATGAGTCCATACTTGTAGAACTCGCCTTTTCGGTCATATTACAGAGCGGTCCACACTGCAGAAGACCGCATAGCTTGGACACGCATCGAATGTGGTTGCGATCCTCAGCAGTGAGGGAGCGACGAAGAAGAAGCAGACCCTAAGGGAAGCCAAGGGTTTCCAGAGGCTTAGTAATAGGTATTATGCTGTTAGTCCGTCCGTCCGTCTGTCAGTGGGCTGTATTTAAAGAACCGTAATAGGTAGAAGTTAAAAACAAATACACTAAATTTCATTTTAAAGGGGTTTCTATACAAGAAACGTGTTGTTCTCTGATAATAATAGGTATAGAACGCTTCGTGTGGGAGTCTGGCATGCTCTTGGCCGGTTTTTGTGAAGCTCTTGCTTGCTAAAGCGGCTGCGCCCGCGTGGCAACTGCCGGATGAAAATTAGAAGTAAAAAGTTCTGACCGTGTGCAAAGGTTTCAACCAAATCCGTTCAGCCGTTAAGACGCGAAGATGTAACAAACAGGTAGACAGAGTTACTTTCGCATTTATATTATAATAAAATAAAATAATTATAAATAAATATTTATCCAAAATTAAAATTGGCACATAAAATAATACATTTTAGATTTTTGGTGATGCCTGTGTAGGAGGGACCTTTATCACAAGCGGCAATGACTCAAACAATGTACCAAGTAAGAATCTTCTTAGATTTTTACAACATTTATTACTAGCTTCTGCCAGCGTCTTCGCCCGCGTGATCCCTAGGGCACATACTCCCGGGATATATCCCGGATATAGCCTATGTATTATTCCCAACTATAATCTACCTCTATACCAAATTTCATGAAGATCCTTTCAGGCGTTCTGACGTGAAAGAGTAACAAACATCCACTCATCCATCCTCACAAACTTTCGCATTTTTAATATTAGATAGAAGGATAGTAGCTGAGTTATTAAATAAGTAAAGGGAGATACGTATGCATGCTAAGTTCTGTAAGTTATAGCTTCAGCGCTAGAGGGCGTGCTTTGAGCGTTTGTAACGTGTTTCATCCCTCAAATCGCTGCAATCTTTTTACTTTGTAAGTAATAAGCCTGAGTGGTCTATAGCTGGAGTAATAACTTAAAGTCTTTCTAAGAACTTATTGAAAACTAGTTGACCTGCGCAACTTCGTCTGCTCCGCTCCTATTGGACTGAGCGTGATGATATATAGCCTATATGCCTTCCTCGATAAATAATATTCCAGACAACTATCACACAACGCCATCTAGTCCCAAGTTAAGCAGAGCTTGTGTTATGGGTACTAGACAACTGATAAACATACTTATATATTTCTAAATACATACATATTATAGATAAACTACACCCAGACACAGAACAAATGATCATGCTCATCACACAAACATTTGTCCTGGGTGGGAATCGAACCCACAACCTCTGGCATAGCAGTCAGGGTCACTAACCACTAGACCAACAGGTCAGTCATAAATGGGCTATCTAACACTTAAAGAATTTTTCAAATCGGACCAGTAGTTCCTGAGATTAGCGCGTTCAAGTAAACAAACAAACAAACTCTCTTGCTTTGTATATTAGTATAGATATAGATAAGAAAAAAATAAGCTGCCTTATTGGTGTACAGCATCACTTGGAAAACGTCATCCTGCGGTGCGATTCGAAGTGATGTGAACGACAAGTGAGCTGTCAAACCATACAAACAATATGAAATGACAGCTCACTTGCCGTTCACTTCACTTAAGTGAACGCTGTGAGTTGTCGACAGTAAAGACCGGCTGTACATGTCGAAGTAAAGACTTGGGTGAAATGATCACGAGCTGTCAATTCCATGTAATCGAGATCACTGCAACCTTCAACATCGCACCCTCACATTACATCTTTTACTCAACCTCACCTTCAACAATCTTCAAACCCAAAATGATCCTCTGCAAATGCAAGATACTGAAGCGTTAATGACGAGCTATTAGACACACATATAAAAAAAATCCATATCAACTTCAATAAACGTACCAAATAAAGACGTAAGTTTGTCTTTCCACAACTGGAATAATGTTTTAAATGTTATCTTTAACTTACTTTTTTAAGTGTTTAGAGTTTTATTTATCTACTATTATTGTAAATCTAATAAAAAGGTTCTTTGATTTCGGAACAATGGTTTCCTACTTTCTCACAGTTCTGTAAAAAATGAAATTTAACTGGCTGAAAACGCTGGATTACGATGCCACCGAGCAACTATTTGTCATCCCATCCTAATTCGACGGATCCAGTGCACACACACATACCTACTCACAACTCACAACATACTCACCTTTCGGCGGACAATAACAAACCAACACAGCCTCACCTCACACTGACACATCACGCACATACACATAAACCAAAGCCTTTAACATTTTTATTTATTACTAGTTGACCCGCGCAACTTCTTTTGCGTCACAATTTTCATTACTGCTCCGCTCCTATTTGTCTTAGCGTGATGATATATAGCCTATAGCCTTTCTCGATAAATGGGCTATCAATCACTGAAAGAATTTTTCAAATCGGTCCAGTAGTTCCTGAGATTAGCGCGTTCAAGTAAACAAACAAACAAATTCTTCAGCTTTATATATTACTAGTTGACCCGCGCAACTTCGTCGGCGTGATGATATGTAGCCTATAGCCTTTCTCGATAAATGCGCTATCAATCACTGAAAGAATTTTTCAAATCGGTCCAGTAGTTCCTGAGATTAGCGCGTTCAAGTAAACAAACAAACAAATTCTTCAGCTTTATATATTACTAGTTGACCCGCGCAACTTCGTCGGCGTGATGATATGTAGCCTATAGCCTTTCTCGATAAATGGGCTATCAATCACTGAAAGAATTTTTCAAATCGGTCCAGTAGTTCCTGAGATTAGCGCGTTCAAGTAAACAAACAAACATACAAACTCTTCAGCTTTATATATTAGTATAGATTATAGATATAGATTTTTGTTTTAATATTTATTTTAACTATTATTTTTCCTTTGCTTCTGTTTTATATAAATTACAAAATGATTGTGCTTGTACTTCGAACTTCTGCAATGTACCATAAGCTGACTTAAACAATGGGAGCCTGGAGATCCGTAACACAGGGTTGGGTTGCCATGCCATGGCAGTGTCTCAGCCTGTTCGTTACAGCGGAGCGAGTCGGACGGAGAAATATTAACCAATCATGTTAGTCATGTGACTGACATGATTGGTTAAAATTTGTGGCAGTCAGCGGAGCGGAGAAACGGAGAAATTTTAAGAAAAGAAATTGCACAAAATCTCTGCACCTCGTAAGTCACTGACATTCTGTGCCATTCCATTGGCTAATATTTCTCCGTTTCTCTGCTCCGCTGTTCCGCTCCACTGTAAGGAAAGGCACGCTTAGGGTGAGAAATTTTAACCAATGGAATTGCATAAAATCTCCGCACCACGTGACTCACTGACATGATTGGTTTCTCCGTTTCTCCGCTCCGATGCCTCGCTCCGCTGTAATGGACAGGCACCGTTATTGTCTAGCCCTAAGATGTTAATTCAAAGTCAACCTGTGTGGAGAGAGATATAAAATTTTATGATTATGATAATAACAATACGGTGTGAAAGAGAGAAAGATAGTTTATACAGGATACTCTGTACGGTGTGTAGAGTATCCTGTATAAACTATCCAGTATCCGGAATAAAGGTGTCATTGCCTTGGGCTAGCTTGAAACCCTCGCTGCATTCAGAATTCTTGTCTTAACGTCGTGAGTTAACTGAGAATCTTTCATTAGCTCGGGATCAATATGGCACCCGTGAAATAAAACACCGTCCTTCATCCCTTTGATGCATAATTTATTAATAATTATGATAGGTTCGTGTTTGACCACTAAATAACCGGATATTTAGCGACGACGTGGCTGACGATAGAGCTAGCTAGCCTAGAAGTAATTTTTCACTCTATGGATCAAATCTCGGCGCGGAAATCAACTCCTTAGCTGCAAAACCATATACTCGTACAATGAGATTACCGCATTATAATGGTCATCTTGAGCTTCAGGCGTCTGGTAGAATATAATTCTATGTTACGAGAAGTAAAGTTGCCTAAAAATTGCAGCTTTTTAACCATTTTTTATCATCAATATAAAAATATTTCGCCGTGAGCGTAGTATCCTAAAAGTAACAGGACAACAACTGCGTCTGAAAAACTATGCTTCCTTTTTTGCGCCTAAAAAACACTTGTTTGTTTTCCATGATATCTCTATGTGGACCGTGATTTAATTAAAATTGTTTTTCTTTCATAACTGCAGGGACAAAATGAACACAGTTTTATCATACTTTTATGTATCAGCATTTTTGGCAACTAAAATGTTGAACGTTTACAAATATTGTTATAGTCTAGGAGTCGGTGGAACATGACCTTCACCCTCGTAATAACCAGATGAGAAATATTTTTTTATAATTTCCGTTAATTTATGAAGAATAGCTTGCCAATCGAAAATTTTTCATGGATATTTTTTTTATTAGGTTTTTTTTTTGCCGGCAAGCCTAGACTCTTATGTTCGATATTAAATTAACTTTCTTTAGATACCAATTTTTATTGGTTCAGATCGAAGTAGACGATGTAGTGGCCTATATTGGCTTACCTGTTCATGCCTGCTTGCCAGGTAGCCATGAACAGAAAAGTAGGCAAGCCTACCAGGGCATAATCTCCATATATTTATACATACACTGCGATTGCCAACCCGCCTGCCAAGCGTGGCGATTATTGCAACCCCCCCTTTTTTGGGGATGGCCTATGTCCAGTTGTCTGTGTGTGTTGACTTCATCATCATCCTGCCCTTGTCTCAATGTTGTGTCGATACCTCTGCTGTATCTGTGCTATGTGAGTTGGGTATTCTGCAGACCTCAGGTTACGCAATAGCACCAGGCCAATATAACCATATTCTTGCAATGTCATTGAAGTAATAGAATACCAAATTTCACATCAATCAGACCCGTAAAAGCTGATAAGTACCTAAATTAACCAGAATAGAGCTGATAATTTTCAACGGCCGATGATTTTTTTGATAAAGCTTGTCTAAGAACTACCGCTAGAAAACCTGCTTTCAAATAAAAAAACCGCATCCAAATCGGTTCACCCGTTTAAGAGCTACGGTGCCACAGACAAACACACATAGCGGTCAAACTTATAACACCTCTTTTTTTTGGTTGGGGATTAAAAAGAAACGTAAACACATTAAAATCAAAAAAGAATATTACAAAACATTGTTAAAAAAATAATAACAACACCTCGCTATCATCTTCTCAAAAAACCCATGCTGAATACTATCTGTTGAAACTAAATTTGTTCGGTTATCAAAAGAGCGAAGGTTATAAAAAAAAACATTAAATATTTAAAATTAATTTAATTAAAAATGGCCATGAACAATTTTCGATGGGCATCATAAGCCATCATAAGCGTGTTCAATGAGGTGAGACATATTTTTTATCAATGAAATTTGATAAAAAATATGTCTCACCTCGTTATCATGTGGGTGAGGGTCGATGTTTCACCGTAACCTTTTTTTTAAGGATGGGAAATCATCAAATGACTGCTCCCGCTCTGGGGGAAGCAGAAGGGAGTCCAGACTCTTACTAACTAAAACCCATCCGTGTTCCTCCTAATGCCATTTGCGTTCCAGAGCTGCGTGTGACACTTTCGAAAAAAATCCACAACCCCGGCAGGCACTGGCCCCGGCGAGCCCCGTCTTTGTTCCACCGTCTCCTAGATTATTATTTCAAGTTTATAAAGGCACTCCAAAGAAAAAAAAAAACGCTGAGTTAAGTATACTCGTATACTCGCCTATTATAAAGCATTCAGTTGTAATAAAATGCTGCTTTCAGTTGAGATGACATCAAAGACATTTAATGCTATTTTCTTCTTATAATGTAATTTTCACACAAACTTTGGGTTTTTATGTTATACTCCGTTGGGGTTTCGAACATGCTTAACTTCTGTAGCCAACAAAAACGACACGTGTCACTTTTTGTGATAGGACTACATTAGACAACGGTCATACAGGCGAGCCTGTTGCAAGTACCCTATTCGCAACTTACCTTTTTGAGGATAAAAACTCCAAAATACTCACTAGTATGTAAATAAAATATGATCGTGCTCCCCATATGTACCCGTAATGAACCTTGGGAACAAGTAAATACCTGCTTAGTAATAAAAGAAAAATATTAGAAGCTACAGAAATAAATAACAACTTATTTAACGGTTGATAAATCATTTCATAGCGTTACTTGTGTGTATAAAATGTATATTATTAGAACTCAACCAGTTTCAAGGTTTTCGTCAAATGATTGCTTTTAGACATGCTTCTGGCATGTTTCGGTGCTTACTTAGGTTGTTGTTATTAGTCAAGTAAAGCAATGTTTGAAATTATTGTACAATTTAGGCAATTCAAAACTATATTACTCTAAATGTTACATAGGTATATATCAATGCATGAGGTGGGTTGCAGTTAAATTAAAATAAAACAAATCTAACGATACAAATGGTTGTCTCTAACGTTGCTTGCTATCTCGGGCTCCCAGCGGTCGCCGTTCGTGAGTAGTTTCTCCTTGTTATAGATGAGTTCCTCGCGGGTTTCCGTGCTGTACTCGAAGTTGGGTCCTTCGACGATGGCGTCGACGGGACAGGCCTCCTGGCAGTAGCCGCAGAAGATGCACTTGGAGAGGTCAATGTCGTAGCGTGTGGTGCGCCGGGAGCCGTCGCAGCGCTCCTCCGCCTCGATCGTGATAGCCTGTGCGGGGCACATGGCCTCGCACAGCTTGCAAGCAATACACCGCTCCTCACCAGACGGATATCGACGCAGCGCGTGCTCGCCTCTGAACCGAGGAGATAGGGGACCCTTCTCGAATGGATAGTTTATTGTAGCTGGTTCTCTGAATATATGTGACAGTGTTACTGCAAAACCTGTAAGTCATGCTTTTATTTTAAGTTGTGTTACATAGTGAACGAGAATAGTAGTATCGACAGTAATCTTTCCTGGCGAACTCAAGCAATTTTCTTTCACTCATTAAAATCCCTTAAAAAGTTCTTGCTCGTTAAAACTGAAATCTATCTAGCTCAATCTCTAATTTAACCGGTCATCGATTTCGCTGTTTTTCATCTGGATGTCTTAAATAATTCATAAGGAGCACTTAAATAAGCTTGAGAGCTTGCAAAACCTGTGCATTCATTTTTTGTTTGGTCTGAAGAAAAAGGACAATTACTCCCAGTTTCGCAAGGATCTCAAGTGGCTCTCTATCCGTTTAACAGGAACATTTGAAAATTATCTCTCCTCTTCAACATCCTTTTAAGGCTGCCTATTCAATGACGTGGAGCGAGGCATCGGAGCGGGGCGAGGGAGTGATGCTGTAGCGGAGTGGTGGACTGTGGTTCTCTATTTATGCGGAACGAGGTACTGCGGAGTGGAGTTACAGACTGTGCGGAGCTTGGCCGAGTTCCCACCACGAGTAATTTGAACGGGCAGCTCGCTTTGCCACTTTCTCGCTCTGCAACCTGCCTCGCCCTGCTTCCCAGTTTTGTAAACATGTTTAAACTCGTTTCTAAATCCCTGCCCACTGAAGCGGAGTGGAGATTTTATGCGATTCCATTGGTTAATATTGACACATCTCAAAGGAAAGCGAAAGTTAGGCATTTCGTAGCGAACCAACTGGTGATGGTTTATACTCCTAGGCGGCAAATGGGTAGAAGCACGAAACTTTGTAGGTTGTATAAGGGACCGTACAAGATAGTTAGGCGAATTTCGGAAGTAAACTATGTAATAAGTAAACCTGGTAATGGGAGATTTATAGATATTGTCCATGTAAATAGGTTGAAACCATTTTATGTTAGATCGCGGTTAGCAGATGTTAGTTATAATTTCATGTAAATAAGCATTATTTTAGCTTGGTAGGATGAATAAGTTGTTGAATGAAGTCTTTTTTCCATGTACATTCGAAAAAGGACGTGCACGTGATCGACGACTTCGAGGGCGCTCCCAGATTTGTGAAGAGCGCGTTTAAATAGTATTAGCTAGGGTGAACTCATTCCAGTGGTGTTGAAGGTAGAGTTTTCGCGATTAATTTTACGCCAGTAAAGAACTCCATGGGCGGTTAAACTAACTTTGCATACGAGGTATAACCTTCGCGAAGGGTGGCTAGTTGTCACCATTGGTTAAACTGATTATGGAGGCAATTGATTACAATTCTTATGTATTAGAATCACTGGAGTAAGTTCAAAGTTAAAATTTAAAAACTTTAGCAGATTAGGATCATCCGACGAGCAACCACATAGATTAGTTAGGGTAAATCTAATTAGTTCAATCCCTTCTGGATAGATGTGAATTGTCGCATCGATTTTGTTTACGTCCGACAATGTGTTGCAGGTTTTTGTGGCGTTTTACTGCAGCAGGGTTTCAGCATAACTGCTTTAAGCTATTGCGCAAATGGCGCATAATAATATAAAGAATATTGCCCAGCGCAGGGTATGACTGAAACTGCTTCTATTGAAGTAGGTGTCAAAGTGTCTACGAAGAGTCGCCACTTAGGCAGGGACTTCGGGTTAGGAATAGGTAGGTGCTTGACTCTTCCAAGGCTGGGAATGTATGATTGCAAGAAAATCATTCTTACTATCCTCCATTCTTCGGGGGGTAGCTCATGCAGAGATCCTCTTTGGGAGGTGCAACCTCAATGACATAAGCCTTGAAAGAGTTAAGAATAATAAAGTTAGAATTCGAATGTGATGTCATAAAGAAGTGTGAGTTTTTTATAAAAGATTCGATTGTTTGCCCTGACGTTGAAAGCACGCCAAATATATAATTCTTCTCTGAAATAATCTGTTTTTAACTTATTGAACAACCCCTCTCGCAATAGCTACAAGCGAGTCGTCTACAATATAGCCTATAGCCTTCCTCGATAAATGGGCTTTCGGTTCTCTGAATATATGTGACAGTGTTACTGCAAAACCTGTAAGTCATGCTTTTATTTTAAGTTGTGTTACATAGTGAACGAGAATAGTAGTATCGACAGTAATCTTTCCTGGCGAACTCAAGCAATTTTCTTTCACTCATTAAAATCCCTTAAAAAGTTCTTGCTCGTTAAAACTGAAATCTATCTAGCTCAATCTCTAATTTAACCGGTCATCGATTTCGCTGTTTTTCATCTGGATGTCTTAAATAATTCATAAGGAGCACTTAAATAAGCTTGAGAGCTTGCAAAACCTGTGCATTCATTTTTTGTTTGGTCTGAAGAAAAAGGACAATTACTCCCAGTTTCGCAAGGATCTCAAGTGGCTCTCTATCCGTTTAACAGGAACATTTGAAAATTATCTCTCCTCTTCAACATCCTTTTAAGGCTGCCTATTCAATGACGTGGAGCGAGGCATCGGAGCGGGGCGAGGGAGTGATGCTGTAGCGGAGTGGTGGACTGTGGTTCTCTATTTATGCGGAACGAGGTACTGCGGAGTGGAGTTACAGACTGTGCGGAGCTTGGCCGAGTTCCCACCACGAGTAATTTGAACGGGCAGCTCGCTTTGCCACTTTCTCGCTCTGCAACCTGCCTCGCCCTGCTTCCCAGTTTTGTAAACATGTTTAAACTCGTTTCTAAATCCCTGCCCACTGAAGCGGAGTGGAGATTTTATGCGATTCCATTGGTTAATATTGGCACATCTTCACTCCGCTCCATTATTTTCTGCTACCTGCGCGACGTTTTTCGTTTATTCGCCCTAGCTACGCCCCGTGCAGATCCCACTTTATAAATCACTAGTTGACCCGCGCAACTTCGTCTGCATCACAATTCTCATTACTGCTCCGCTCCTATTGGTCTTAGCGTGATGATATTGCAGAGATCCTCTTTGGGAGGTGCAACCTCAATGACATAAGCCTTGAAAGAGTTAAGAATAATAAAGTTAGAATTCGAATGTGATGTCATAAAGAAGTGTGAGTTTTTTATAAAAGATTCGATTGTTTGCCCTGACGTTGAAAGCACGCCAAATATATAATTCTTCTCTGAAATAATCTGTTTTTAACTTATTGAACAACCCCTCTCGCAATAGCTACAAGCGAGTCGTCTACAAGTGGCGGAAGTGCCTGATAATTTACGCGTGTGCACTGCGTAAAGTATAAAAGTGCATGAAGAAACTCCCAATTTTATAGATACATCTCGAAAAGGACGAGATGCGAACGATTTTCAGGCGCTAGATGGATGGACGCCTGGAAACAAAAGCTAAGTGGTTTTTATATTTGAAAGAAAGATTGTATGTGTAAAAGATGTCAATTATAATATTATATAAAGGATGCCGAGAAGGAGATAGATAGTTATGTAAGGAGTTGTCGGTTGTGTCAGGAGCGGAAGGGTTGTAAGCAAGTGGCTCAATTACAACCCATTGCGGTGAACCAGTTGATGGAGAAAGTAGGGGTCGACGTTTTAGGACCTTTTAGGAAATCGTTGAAAGGTAATCGGTATATTATAGTTAGTGTAGAGTATGCAACGAGATATGCAGTCTGCAAAGCGGTTCCCAGGGTAACGGCACAAAGTATTAGCGAGTTCCTAATTGGTGAGATTTTCTGTAGATATGGTGGTGTCAAAGAGATAGTGTCGGATAGAGGGTCGGTCTTTACGTCTTATTTAGTGAGAGATACAGTTAAATATTTCGAGGCGAAGTCACGTTTCACTACAGCATTTCACCCAGCTTCGAACGGTCTGGTAGAACGTTTTAACCGGACGCTGACCCAGATGTTATCCATGTATGTAGCCGCAGATCAAAGAAATTGGTGTAGTTATGTCCCACTAGTGTGTTTCGCATATAATACCAGTAAACAGTCTAGCACCAGAATGTCACCGTACGTCTTATTATATGCTGCGGAACCATCGTTCCTAACAGACTTAACGGCCAACACTGGGGAACAGAGTCAATCGGTAGATTTCGTACGACGATTCCATATGAAAGCCCAACTGTCACGAAGTGCTATATATAACATAAGAAAGGCGCAAGTTAGACAGAAAATTATCTATGATAGGAAAGCGAAAGTTAGGCATTTCGTAGCGAACCAACTGGTGATGGTTTATACTCCTAGGCGGCAAATGGGTAGAAGCACGAAACTTTGTAGGTTGTATAAGGGACCGTACAAGATAGTTAGGCGAATTTCGGAAGTAAACTATGTAATAAGTAAACCTGGTAATGGGAGATTTATAGATATTGTCCATGTAAATAGGTTGAAACCATTTTATGTTAGATCGCGGTTAGCAGATGTTAGTTATAATTTCATGTAAATAAGCATTATTTTAGCTTGGTAGGATGAATAAGTTGTTGAATGAAGTCTTTTTTCCATGTACATTCGAAAAAGGACGTGCACGTGATCGACGACTTCGAGGGCGCTCCCAGATTTGTGAAGAGCGCGTTTAAATAGTATTAGCTAGGGTGAACTCATTCCAGTGGTGTTGAAGGTAGAGTTTTCGCGATTAATTTTACGCCAGTAAAGAACTCCATGGGCGGTTAAACTAACTTTGCATACGAGGTATAACCTTCGCGAAGGGTGGCTAGTTGTCACCATTGGTTAAACTGATTATGGAGGCAATTGATTACAATTCTTATGTATTAGAATCACTGGAGTAAGTTCAAAGTTAAAATTTAAAAACTTTAGCAGATTAGGATCATCCGACGAGCAACCACATAGATTAGTTAGGGTAAATCTAATTAGTTCAATCCCTTCTGGATAGATGTGAATTGTCGCATCGATTTTGTTTACGTCCGACAATGTGTTGCAGGTTTTTGTGGCGTTTTACTGCAGCAGGGTTTCAGCATAACTGCTTTAAGCTATTGCGCAAATGGCGCATAATAATATAAAGAATATTGCCCAGCGCAGGGTATGACTGAAACTGCTTCTATTGAAGTAGGTGTCAAAGTGTCTACGAAGAGTCGCCACTTAGGCAGGGACTTCGGGTTAGGAATAGGTAGGTGCTTGACTCTTCCAAGGCTGGGAATGTATGATTGCAAGAAAATCATTCTTACTATCCTCCATTCTTCGGGGGGTAGCTCATGCAGAGATCCTCTTTGGGAGGTGCAACCTCAATGACATAAGCCTTGAAAGAGTTAAGAATAATAAAGTTAGAATTCGAATGTGATGTCATAAAGAAGTGTGAGTTTTTTATAAAAGATTCGATTGTTTGCCCTGACGTTGAAAGCACGCCAAATATATAATTCTTCTCTGAAATAATCTGTTTTTAACTTATTGAACAACCCCTCTCGCAATAGCTACAAGCGAGTCGTCTACAATATAGCCTATAGCCTTCCTCGATAAATGGGCTTTCTAACACTGAAATATTTTTTTAAATCGGACCAGTAGTTCCTGAGATTAGCGCGTTCAAGTAAACAAACAAATAAACAAACTCTTCAGCTTTATATATTAGTATATAGAAGTATAAGATAGAAGTATAGATTGCCGAAAGTTTCTTTCAAATGTCTGTTTCTGTATGCTTTCTACAAAACTCCAAGCTTAAGCTGTGAAAAAGGCGTTACGCGTCTTGTGTAACTCGACGGGAAAGGGAGACGTCCCTCCCACAACGTTATCATGATGGATCGGCTTCGCTCCCGTCAACTGGCTTCTCTACCCTACCTATCCTACTTACCCTGCCTACCCTACCTGCCCTGCCTACCCTACTTACCCTACCTACTTACCCTTTTTTTATTTTTAAACCTTCCCTGTATTCTGTGCGAAACATACAAAAAAAAAATTATTACAATCGGCTCGCCGTTCTCGAGTTTAAAGCGAGACTAACAAACAGCAATTTATTTTTATATAGAAAGATACTCGTAATTAACAATACCTAATACAAATTTTTAAGATGTGTTTAAAAATGTAAATAAGAATGTAAGATAATTTAATAAATAGAATATTTTTTAACAGACTGTCTCATACATATTGCGATTGCTAATATCCTGTTCTAATTTCGTCACTAATACAACTAAGTTCGTGATTTCTATTACTGATGATACTCGTACCATCTCGGACACAAAAAGGGTGAACTTGTAAGGCGTGTCGGGAATTAGTTAAAGATACGGCTACCGATAATATAACATGATGTAACGCAAAACAAAGGTAAAATTGATTCTTAGTGTAAGGAATTTTCTGGAAGAACTGATCTGATTCGAAGAACAAATCTATACTATTAAATAAAGCTGAAGAGTTTGTTTGTTTGTTTGAACGCGCTAATCTCAAGAACTACTGGTCCGGTTTGAAAAATTATTTCAGTGTTAGATAGGCCATTTATCGAGGATGGCTATAGGCTATTATCATCACGCTAAGACTAATAGGAGTGGAGCAGACGAAGTTGCGCGAGCCAACTAGTTACTTATATTCGTGTCTCTTTTTACACAGTAAAAAATCACGGTTTCATTAGAATAGCTCACAGGCTGGGGTGCACCACGGGAAAAAATAAAGTGGTCTAAATTTTTTTTCCCGTGTTAAAGTTAGACTACCTATTAATGTTTTAGTCATTTGCCTAGTTTTTTCCTAACTATATTGGGGTCGGCTCTCCAAGTCAAACCGGATTCAGCTGAATACCAGTATTTTACGTGGAGCGGCTACTACCTACCAGACCTCCACAACCCATTAACTGGGTAATACGGCAGTTCTTGGCAAGACTGGTGCCAGATTTTCTCTTTCGGATTGTCTGGCTTCTGACAATCCGTAACGACTGCCAAAGATCTACAAATGACAACCGAGACCAACGGCTTAACATGCTTTCCGAGGCACGGAGGAAACTTGGTATATTAAGATGGTCACCCGTCCACAGATCAGATTAAGCGTTGCTTAACCTTAAAGATCGATCCGTGCGGCTAGTAATCTTTAACCACAAGCTCCTCATATCTATTAGTGTTTTAGTATTCGTTTTTATTTGTTTTGCATCTTGTATATCACGGTATGGTGCAAGGATATTAGAACTTATTTATTGATTTTGTTTTGCTGTTTATTCGGTACGTCAGAGTTAGTTCCAATAAATGTTTATGTGATTTCAAAACTACGTTTTAGCATATTATTGACTATCTATTATAACCTTCTTAATAATTTAATAAATAGGATTACTACTTATACAAAGTGAAACCCACCTCGAAATATTTCCGTCCAGAACACAGTTTGTGCCATCCGGTCAACGACGTCTCTGAGCTCACTCTTCGGCGGTTGGTCATTGACGTAGAGCCACTGCGTCTGGTACTTGGTTCGAGGACAGCAGTAAAAGGGAGGATACAGCGTGCTTGGCTTATCGGGGCAGGAGGGGTAGCACGCAGTATACGGGGAAGGGCATAGCGGAGGGGGACATCCGCCCACGTCCAGCTGCTGCCAACGCACGTGCTCACACACCACCTTAGCACTCACGCAATTTTGAGGCCTCAGAACACCACGTTGAACTAAAAGCATGTTCTTTTGAATTACTTGTGACTATAACAACGTCAGACTGCGTTAGTCATAGACGCACTGACAAGCATTGACGTTATTTATGGATCGAAATTCGATTGTCTAAACCACTTAAAGCCTCCTTTTAGAAATACTTATCTATACATACAGAGTTGATACGACAGAGGGGCATTAAATTAAACTACGTATACTATACGGGTACAGTATTAATTCGATACGGTACAAAAACAAAAAGCGCCATAAATGAGAAAATATATTTTTCAAACAAACTAAATAGCTTGCAAATCCGAATAAAACGCAACCACCCTTTGTAAAAAAAAAGACACTGACCTTAGATACCGCTAGGTAACAAAGCGGCAACGTCGCGCGCGCGCCGGAGCGCGGTGTGCGGTATCTCGTGTGCTCGGTGGGGGCCGGGCCGGGGTGGCGGCCGGCGACTTAGGCCTCCGCTGGGCTCCGCTCGCACTGGCTTTTATGTTAGGTAACGTTTCGAAGTACGCACACAAAAACAAACACACAAAATTTTAAAATTTTCGATGTGTCCTCCATTCACATTGATGCACAAATTATACCGACGGAGAATATTGTTATTTATTTTTCTAATTAGATCACTGTCCGTCGCTAAGCACTTTAATTTGTGAAATGCTAAAATAATCCTATTTTTTAACTCATCAATTGTATTTACCTCTGAGGCATACACTTCACCCTTAATGTAACCCCACAAAAAGAAATCCATGGGAGTGAGGTCCGGAGATACTAATACTAAATAATAATAATCCCAAGTTACGTGTCCTATCACCATAAAAAACAGTCAATCACAAAAAAAAAAACACTAATACTAAATAATAATAATCCCAAGTTACGTGTCCTCTCACAATAACAAAATAAAATTACAATTGTTTGCGCGCGAATTCCACAAAACATACGTTCCGAAAAACAAGCGTCGGCGCACTGAGGCCCCACTTACCGATCGCAAAAAACAAGGATGCAACAAACTGACCTATCTCTATTTCTTTCGCTCGCTTTATGTTAGTCGCTTTCGTAGTGAAAGTGCAAGTGTGTGTGTATTGATTGTTTCCTTGTTTGCATTGCCAATTTTTAGTGAATGTCGACATGCGTCAGAGCGGCAACAACGCATCTTAGACGATAATCAGATGTTAGAAAAGATACATCGTGTTCAAACCGTGCAAAAACTTTAAAAATCATTTGCGACTAAACTACTGCTCCTAATTAATTTATTTTTGGTACAGAGCTTGAAAATGGTACCTAGTATAGGCAGTTTAAAGGAAAGCCCCTCTGTCGTATCAACGTTGTATAATAAAATCGTAGACCAACCGTGTCTGTACATTGAATATTTTTGCACAAAAATTATATAGAAAAGTTAGGAAAAAGATACAAAACACAAATATGCTATTTTTGAAATTTTTGTCTGTTTGTCTGTTTGTCTGTGCGTTTGAGGGAGCATCACGCATAAACTACAGATTGGGTTACAAATCTAGGTACTTAAAAATATTAAGTGATAACCCGAGTAACATTTAGCGTTTATTTCATCATAATCGACCCACAAAATAAAAAGATATTGAATTTTTAAGTTTAGGAAGAAACTTCATCGAGCGCTAAAATAGGCAGTTTTCATTGAGACTCCAGAGACTTGCAATGCCATCTATTGAGAATAATAGTAGTATCAAATGTGTGATACGAACTTCAAAACATATTGTTGAGTTATTTGATAAACTCTTAATATTATGTAGCAAGCAAAAGAAAAGTGAACATGTTATTATCATAATATTATTATTTATCGTAACACATGTGGGCTCCTAAGTTCAAGCCCATTTTTGACAGTTTAACTACATTGTCGATAGATGGCGACGTACTGATGACGCGTTTTTCTGAATCGCGGTGTTAAGATTCTCCTCAGGAATATGACTTCAGCCCATGGGCATTAGCTTTTCGAATTTGACTGAATTTGTTATCCCACGGGTCGATCAAGGTTAAGCTACGCTTGCCGAGGTTGGTCTGATGGATGGATGACCATTTAAATTTAAACATTCTGTTTCTGAGACTCCGAGATTTTAGGCGTGCCTTGAATATAACAGTGAATGAACCGGCCACACGGGTCGATCTTCAAGGTTAAGCAACACTTGCCGAGGTCGGTCTTAGGATGGGTGACCATTTTAACATACACACAGGTCGATTGACACTCGAATATAATTATGTGGATGGATGGAGAAGGAGAGGAAGGCCGAAGAAAAGATGGATGGATTGTGTGAGGAGCGATATGAAAGAGAATATGGGAGTGAGTGATAGCGTGATAGCTAATAGGACAGAATGGAAGAAAAACATGGGATAAGTGCAGGAAGATGATGATGACGGGTCCATCAACCCGTGTGACTGTTATAACTTAGCTACGAGCTCCTCATTCAATCAGTCTCCTCATTCAGTACCTACTAAATATCTTTAAAAAAATCGATTATACCATAAATAGATTCTATGAAACCGGTTAAACTGTAATTGTAATACATAAAATACGCCTCTACTGAGTGATTGCCAGAAATGCCTTGCCAGACAACGCACCGCCGAAACTACTGGTCGTAGAACGCTGATATTTGGCATGTAGGTTCCTTAGGGAGTGAAGGCGAGAACTAAGAGAGAATTTCCCGATATTCCTACAGGAATGGGAAAAAACGGTATATGCGCGTACGAAGTCGCGGGCAAAAGCTAGTACAGAATAAGAAAATCTTTAAACATGGTAATTCAGGGAGGCTTGGAGCATGGAATGGGCTGAAAATATCATTGGAGTCTATTTAAAGTATATCAATTTCCTTTTAACTTAACATCGCAAATAAGTTCTCGCAAGTCCAAATCGTCTATTTCGTGAATTAAATGACAACAACACAAACCTTGAATTAGGTCCTACTATAAGTAAAACTTTGATGAAAATACTTTAGGCTATTTTCTGTCTGGCATATTTTAAACTTATCTGGCGAACAAGGTCCTGTTTAGCAGAGGAACAAGTTATGTTCTTGTATTAACTGAGCTCCATAAATGCAGCTTTTATTTGCCCGGTTTGCATTATTTCAGCCCAGAAGCAACTGGAAAAATGTAAACACACACTGGAATGCACTGGATTTAGTGAGCAATCCAGTGAAGAAAGTGGATTGGCGGTCTACTTTGAATCCAGCACGACTGTTCCAGTGGCACTGGAATCATGAAGACGGCCAAACCAGTGCCATTCCAGTGCTGACAGAACAATTGTACAGGATGCACGTGTTGCTGGTTTTTGCGGATTTTTACCCGAACTGCGAAGAAAGAATTTACAATGAATAAGTTAAGTGAAGACCAAACTTTACAGTTTATACCTGAAACATTCGTGTTTCATCATCTGCCTAGCCACTACATTGGGGTCGGCTCTCCCAGTCAAACCGGATTCAGCTGAATACCAGTATTTTACGTGGAGCGGCTGCCTATCAGACCTCCACAACCCATTAACTGGGTAATACGGCAGTTCTTGGCAAGACTGGTGTCAGATTTTACTGGTTTCTGACAGTCCGTAACGACTGCCAAAGATCTGCAAATGACAACCGGGACAAACGGCTTAACGTGCTTTCCGAGGTACGGAGGAAACTTGGTATGTTATGATGGTCACCCATCCACAGACCAACCTTGGCAAGCGTTGCTTAACCTTAAAGATCGATCGGTGTGGCTAGTAATCTTTAGCCACAAGCTCCTCGAAAATATACGTGTTTATACGACATAATTATCATCAGAACATTATAAAAATAAAACTATGCGCCAATTTGCTTTGGCAAAAAACGTCCAAGAGAATGCAAATTAAACGTTTCACAGTGGAGGATGTGAAAATTAAATAAAAAGAATTCGTTCTTTAAAAAAAAAACTTAAAAAAAGACCCACTAAAAAGTGAAAACACAAACACAGCGTGCCAGCGTGATGTTATGTTATGAACTGGTGTAAAAAATCAACAGACATGCGATTTCAGAAATCCCGATCCATTTGCTATCATTTATTGAAGAGTTCCATTGCCAAGCTCCGAAGTTTTTAATCAGATCTTCACCAAATTTAATGGGACCAGTCCGAAAAAATACTTTTCCAAACATAAAAAGAATCATCCAAATCGGTTAACAATAAATTGGCGAAAATAAAGCTGAACAAACAATTTTCATGGGATCCCATCATCAGATCCTGACTTATACCTTCCATCATCAGCTCAGCAACATGAGATGATGATTACCAGGCAAAAAAATCTGGATTGCGTTAGAAAGTTTATGAAAAACATTGAGCGTGCTTTTAAAATTTGAGAGCTTCCTTTGATTTTCATGGCATCCCATCATCAGATTCTAACTTGGTGACAATGGGACCATCTCAGGAGTATAGGCTTTCGAATAAAAAAATATTTTTTTAAATCGGTCCCGAATTGGCGGAGAAATCGGTGAACATACATAAAAAAAAATACATACAGCCGAACATAGAACCTCCTCCTTTCCTCCCCGAACTCATTCATTGTTACTGTAGTATTGACAGTTCGACAGCTTTTAAGTGACTGTAATCAGTCAGTCAGTCCTTCCAACTTATCTGTGAACTGAAAGAGGATGGCACTGTCAATTCAGTGTTGCTAACTAAGGTGCCCAAAATTGAGTGAGTTTTCAAGAAGAAAATTTTACATTAGACAATCGATTAATAAGAATTGCAGTTACAAATTAAAAACAATGGTACCTATATAAAAATAATAAAATAAATAAAAAGAATTTGATAATTTACAGTTACGTAGGTACGCTAACAGTTTAGTCTCTCAGGAATAAACAATGTCTTTATTTAATAAGTAATCCAATGAAGTGGAAATTCAGCAGATAAAATGTTCCACGGGGGGATACAACTTTCATTTAATACGAAGTTAAGTAGGTACCTACCCTGCAAGAGGTACCTGGATGTCTAGCATGTAGTTATGACCGTACCTAACCCCTAACACCAGATTTGACTAATTATAACTAGCAGTAGTATAGTACCTAGTGGTAGTGTATAATAAAAAAAAAAACAAATTGCTTTACAATAATTCAATAATTTATTGAAAACCAGGTTTACATTAATTGTGATCTTTAGATGAACTTGCTAGTCTATTCTGTAAGTAACCATTTCGATATTGAGCTTCACCTGAGTGACAAACCTCAAAATGTGAGCTTTATTGCACGCAACATAAAGGTCTTACGTTTGACGTAAGACTCACCTCGGATTCCGTTGTCAAGACACGAAAATGTTGTTACAGAATAGGGGTACTGCATACACAACTTTATCCTGGTTGTGAGACCATACGCTTATTTCCGTACCACTATCATCATAATCACTATCGCTTTCGGTTTCAGTGTCACTTACCACTTCTATAATAAAAGGTTTATCTAAATACAAATCATGTTTTAAGTATTCTCCTTCTAACCTGTGAACGTGTTTACAATGCTGTGCCCACGCATGAACTGTAATAGCTACAAAAACTTCTCTAACTTGGCGGAGAATTCCAGTATTTTTGTTCTCAATATTTACATCGGTAACTTTTCTTTTCATTTTGCTTCATATGAGTTCAATGGGATTGAGATCACAGTAATAAGGTAGTAAATATAAGTATTTGTGTCTATTGTCTTCTAAATGTTTTTCAATCTCATATACAGGTTCAGGCTTGTTTCTCTTAATTATTTCTAAAAGCTGAGGTTTAGTCAAATCCTCTCCGTAGTCAATTTTATTTTGGGTCAACCATAATTGCATATCCTTTTTAAGGAATTCGTATTTGGAACTTTATTCACACAAATACGGTGATAAGGAGCATTATCCATCACCATTATGGATGGCTCTCGTAAATTAGGCACAAGTTTTTCAATAACCCACTTTTTAAAGTTGGTTTTTATTCATCTCGTCATGATAATCACGCCTTTTTGTTTTTGATTTAAACACAGATAGTGAATTTATAACAAATCCAGTATCTCCTCCCGCATTAAAAATAATATATGTTTGCCCTTTCGATACAGGCTCCAATACTCCGTCTTCAGCCTCTCCTTGCCAACATTCACCCGATGTATGCGAAGAGTGAATATACTCGTAGGTCTCATCTAAATTAATTATCGGCCGGGGCTGGGGTAGGTTTATTATTTTTATCCACTGCATGCAAGTACTTAGCTCTCCAAGCTGATATTTCATTTCGCTCCATAAGAACCTTCCGATTGGATTGAGATTTTTTAAGACGAAATCCCACCATTTGAAGCAGCTTTCGCAGAAACTCTCGCTGTCCTGTGTTATTTTGTTAAACTGCAGCAAGAATAGAAACGAATATTTCGTGGACTTAAATAATTAGTTAAATCGGGTAATTTATAACAAGAAAATTGACAACACTTAACCTGTCGCTGCTGAAATTCGTTTGTATATTTGATTATTGGAATAAACGGAGACCCCGCCCGAGCTTCTTCTTCAAAAAAGGTTTTTACCTTTAGAATAATGTTTCGAGCATCACTCATCAATATATCATTCATACCTTTCGGTATATTTAACTTTATAAATTCAGCAATATCACGACAAAACAACCAGAGAACCCTGGAGATGTAGTAGACACTGACAATCGAATGACATTTCAACATGACGGCCGTAGTTCCAATTTTCGCCATTTCACAGATAAGTTGGTAGGAGTGTAAACGATATTGCCAGTCCGATCCATTTCGGTCTAGCGCTACTGGTTTACTGGACTGGAATAATGTAAACAGTAGCGTCAAAAATGTTTGAAGCATTATAAACTGAAATGGTCCATTATGTCTGAAACGCGAAAGAAAATAATAATTAAACTTAATAAATATATATTTTTAACTTGCGTTTATTTTCCATCCCGAACACATTATCAACATTGGCTATATTCAACAGTCAAACTTGAAGCCGCTTGCTCGCAGCTTGCGCAGGTATCTGTAATCACGATCAAACTAGTTATGTGTTATCGGCTCATCGGATTACTTATCACGCAATTACATTCGAATAGAACTGTTAACCAAATTAGCGAATTAATGAATCCTTGGAATTTTGCTCCACTGGATATTCCAAGGATTGCATTATGCAGTGGCACGGGGAGTGCTCCAGGCATCCGAAAGTTAAGGCCAGTTAGTTCTCCCGAAGCAGTGGCCCAGTTGTCTAGAGTAGTTGGCGTACAATCGTTTGGTTGCTCACTGCACACGACACGGAGCCACAATCTGAGACCGTATTCAACGAAAAATTCTGTAGAAAGTTTTCTTTCTCCGCCAACATTAGTAATCTTAACTTTTGCTGACGCTACAGAGACGGCACTCTGTGAGGGCGCATGACGTTTGAATGTTTTTTTTTATTTCCTACAACTAGTAAAGACACGCTCTTGCTATGCGTGTCTGCGAAATATTTTATTATCTCGTTTTTCCAAAATATATCCACATAAATCGCGTGCTGAACACAACAACAAAAAACTAATCTCCTAAACCGGTTGAGACGTTCTCAAGTGACACTCCGTTACACATGAAGCAATAGAGCCTAAAAATAATTATTTAGTCCGTCATATAGATTTACAAAAAATATCCGACTCGATTTTATTCTTTTGTTACGTAAACCAAAATTGACGGAGGTACGACGCTTTTAAAATTTTCAATACGTCACGCCGTGGTATCATTTTTAGTGTGTTCTGACGCACTCCCAAGTAAATAGATTTGCAATTTATTTATGGTGGAAACTAGCCTATTATGTCATAACACATAATATTAACTGTCCAATGTAAGGAAGAGGCCATTCGTATGGCCACACAAAAACAACCTACCGCTGGGACCGCAACTGATCGAATGGATAAGCTTGGAATTTAAATTAATGTTAAAAACAAGTACAACACACGTAGGGTCAGTGAGAACAAACTGGTTCAACCACAGGTAACAAACTATTATGGTAAGAGTACATCTAAGTATCTGGTACCTAAAGTGTTTAATAAAATAGATTTATTAAGAGAAAACGTAAAAATTAGTAAAGGATCACTAAAGTCAAAATTAAAAAACACAGGATTGCAAACAGAACTAAAAAATTATAAAATAAGTTGTTTGAACAATGTAATATTTAGTAGTAAGTATGTACATAAGGTTGTTTACTGTTATGTAAAAGAGCGCTTCTCGCCATCAAACGTAAAAGTTTGGCGAGTTTAGAATTAAGTGACACCTCTGTATTATTTTTCATTAAATAAATTATTAAAAAAAAAAGTATGAACGAGGCTGTGAAGGCGGAACGTTAGAAAATTACGGATGTAGGTTCAGTTTATACACTTCGAATTATATCTTAATTGTAATAATTGAGACAAATATTCATTCAAATGGATTCCCATTGAAATGTATAATTTAACAGTTAAATTTAAAGAAAATTAACTCTTAGCTGTAATATGAAATGGTAAAAACAGATATGGCAAGAAAGGGGATGACTACGGAGATGACGACTCTGTAATAGAAAAATAAACGCTTTTTCTTCCTCTCTTTTCTTTCTAAATATTGGGATGAGCCCAAATAAACAAACGACAAGAGTATGATGAAGCTGTCACAGGTTCCAACAAGTTTACTCACTATTCTGACGTCTAGCCATATCTCTGTTGTATTGTTGTGTCTGAAGTGCTTGTTGCTATGCTATGTTGTGGTGCTACTGCAAACTGTTGGCGCTACGTGTAACTACCCTGCGGTTAGCAGTTCTGTGTTTGACTTGCATGTGGGTCACCATGTGGTGTATCCGTCTCTGAGCCGAGGTTCAATTGCCTTATAACTTACATATTGTATCATAGAACGCAACTACTGCATTACGATATAATTATGTTTCGTCGTTAATGATGTGTAGAGTAAATGGGTCCATCATATATCAGAAAAGTGTCTATTTGAAGAGTTATAGGAAAATTTGGGTCTAAAAATGTATGGATTGTGTGCAACTTCCTCTGGATAGAATAAAAACGGACGTATGAAAATAGATTGCATGTAGCGGAGATGAGAATGTTGAGATGGAAGTGTGGAGTAACGAGAGTGGATAAAGTGAGAAATGAGTACATTAGAGGCACTTTAAAAGTGGCGCCAGTGACGGAAAAGTTGAAAGGGAATCGCTTGTCTTGGTATGGTCATGTAAAGAGGAGGGATGAAACGCATATAACTAGAAGAGTTATGAACATAAATGTGGATGGATGGAGAGGGAGAGGAAGGCCAAAGAAAAGATGGATGGATTGTGTGAGGAGCGATATGAAAGAAAAGGGAGTTAATGATAGAGTGACGACTGATAGAACAGAATGGAAGAATAAAACGTGTTGCGCCGACCCCAAGTAACATGGGATAAGGGCAGGAAGATGATGATGTGTGCAACTTCCTCTAGGTGGACCGATGACCTGGTGAAGGTGGTTAGAATCCGCTGGATGCGAGACGCACAGGACCAGCTTGTTGACAATGGGGGGGGGGGGGGTAAAATCAGCAATGGACGGCTTTCGGTTGAAATGATGGTAATAATAATGAACGATGATGTGGGTAAGACATCGAAACGTAGGTACGTCCACTGGGATGATGAGCGTGAATGATGATTACCCATTAAGTACCCTGTTATGAAATTAAAACAAAATTTTTCTAATTTTCCAAAGTTCGGTTTAACTGGGATTAATCGGGGTTTACCTATCTACATAAAAGTTGGAAGCATGTTATCTTAATACATACGATTTTCGTGAGTTAAATATTAGTTACGGAGTTAATATAACCAATCTAATCTTTATTTGTTTAGTTCTAATATTTGAACACAGATAACTATTTGATAAGCAAATATAAATATTTACTGAACTAGTCTGGTTTCAGCAAATACTAATAGTCGAGTAGGTAATAAGGAAACATAGTTTGAAGCCCAAACTTCCGACGCCGACGGTAGAACGGAAGCATAACGTGTAGCATGATTTCAACATTAATTTCCAAGTATTTAACTGGAAGAGAACTATCAAATATGGGACTTTACAGCTACTCACCATCTGCTCCATGTTCTCTAAAAATTATGAGGACACTCCTCAAAACATTATAATTGCGAAAATAAGTGTGTCCTATCTGTCAGTCTATTTCCTCTTCACTTTTTAAAAGCTGAACGGATTTGGATGAAAATTGGCATACGGATAGGCCATGTCCTGGGTATAGGATGCTTTTATCCCGGTAGTCATACGCCTTTCACGTGGGCAATGCGATTTATTTTTAGTCCTAGTAGGTATAATTTTAATCGATAATAAAAATGAAACTTCCTTATAAAAGAAAAAACCTGTAAAATTTTAACAACCTGTCTTAAAAAAAATTGGTAGGCTGGTAATTTTCCTGCTCAATTTTCCCATTTTTTTTAAAACACCGCACCATGTCGCATACTTTTCTGTGTATAATATGTCAATGGTCATCCTATTTCTACACAAATGTTATTTTTTTACGCAGCCCATCGATAATTTATTTGATCATCCCTTACCCTTATAGAACTTCACACATTCTTCCAAAGAACAACAAACGATGGTTTTAATTATAGTATATCCATAGGCACATTGACTAAATATTTTGAGGAGCTCGTGGCTAAATAATAACAGCCGCACTGAAGGTTAAGCAACGCTTGCCAAGGTTGGTCTGTGGATGGGTGACCATCTTAACATAACGAGTTTCCTCCGTGCTTCGGAAAGCACGTTAAGCCGTTGGTCCCGGCTGTCGTTTGTAGATCTTTGGCAGTCGTTACGGATTGTCAGAAGCCACTAAATCTGACTACAGTCTTGCCAAGATGTACCGTGTTACCCAGTTAATGGGTTGTGGAGGTCTGGTAGGCAGCCGCTCCACGTAAAACACTGGTATTCGTAATCCGGTTTGACTGGAAGCCGACCCCAATGTAGTAGGGAAAAGGCTAGGCAGATGATGTAGGTACATTGACGCAGTGAACTAATTCATCACTACACGAAACGGTAATATTAGCGCACGTAACGAGCCTATTACGATCGCGACACTATTCTGAAGAAAGTTAAATCACGTATCGTGCTCGTCTCGCCCTCGCCTCGCTTACGTCGCGTCGTCGTTAGTTGGTCGTTAGGCTAATAGTCGTGAGTCTGTGACGCGCTGCTCGTCACCGCTTCATCGGATTATCTTACAGGATGATATTATTATATCTTCGGCTGTACGGTTGTAGGCCTTTTATCTTAACCTCTTTAAATTACGTGTTAGTGTCATTAAGGTTAGGAAAATCTTATGTGGAAAACGGATCATAATAAGTGGTACTTATAAAGGTTTCGAATGGCTTGTTCTTTTATTTATAAGTATGTAAACTACGTAAATCAACTACTGGGAAAATGACTGTTCTCATACTGAGTTCTACATACATTCTATCTACTAATACATTCTATCTACGTACTGATTTGGTCTTCATTAAGTCACAGGTACTAACTATTGATGCAAGCTTTACAAATTAATATGTTACAAAGCTTTCAAATCCAAATAGATACACCTAAATATTATTCGCGCCAAAGCGCTTAAAAGCAAATCTACGGATATCCGCCCGTTTTTTTAATTTCAATTCCATTATTCATATCCTATGCACCATACAGGAGGCACTCTATTCGCATTGAATATTTCGTAATACACAGTTCAATAGGTACATAAAACCACTCGTACTACCTTATACAGACAAAATTATTTGCTAATAATTTCTTATGGAAAATATAAATAACGATCGCCCACGCTAAAAAATACGACCTTAAGGACCTATCGGGTTTCAATTTAACAAAACGTTGTTGACAATAAAATATTAAGTAATTATGAAAATCAGACGAAGTAAAATTTTATGAAGCTAATTTAACGCAATACAAAGGTCATGTCAATTATTCAGAGGCCGGGCTACGGATTAGCACATGTAACAACGTACGTACGTTACTTGTGCTTTTGATATCTCTCTCGACAACTTAGGTACTAAACGACCCGTTAAATATAATTAGCTCTAAACATAATTAGAACGTCATTTTGTCGCTGTCGACTTCATACAATTAAGAGAATACAATAATCTTACAATTAGCTTGATTGTATTGAGTGGGTTCTAATGAAAATGGGCTAATCTAATTGACCGTCCATTTCAATAATTCCACACAAGTTTACAATTCGATGGGTTTCCCGAAACTCGGACGGCCTCCGTTCAGCAATAACGATAGGCTAAGTTGACAAACAATTTATCTTCTTCCTCATTTGAGGGTCAGAATTCGATCTTGGTTGCTAAGCGACGCTGCCAAGATAAAGCTTCATGGAGCACGCCGTTCGTGGCTCGTGCTACTATGTCGTCATGAAAACATTTATTACAGACGTTTCGAGCAGTTTACATGTTGAAACTACTAAAACTATTCCATGCATCCAGTATGAGGAAAATGCAGGCTTTAGAAAATGTATACAGTCATCAACTACCTTTTCCCAATTATTCTGGGGTCAGCTTCTACGAGACATGCCTTTTAAGTTTGGTCGTTTGAAGAAAAAAACACAACTAGAACCTTATATAGTACTTCTTATTGTTTTTAAAAGTATTCACCACGTAGCTTAATACACTTTTCTATTCGCTTAAACCAGTTATTATAACATTTATTCCACTCTAAAGTAGGGGTGTTCAAAATAGCTGCCTTGAAAGCGTTGACTGCTTCTTCACCGGACTGGAACCATTGACCACGAAGACAAATAAAATCTAATAAAATCGTTAGGGCTTAGGTCAGGACTGTAGGTATGGAGAATGGTCAAGAATTTCTACTTTTTCCTGCTTCAGATACTCAATCGTTTGATGAGCGCTGTGTGAGCTTGCGTTGTCATGGTGCAAGATGATGCGTCGCTTTGAGTTAGATTTTCGAAGTTCGGCGATGACTTGTGGTAAACAAACTGTGGTATACCACTCTGTGTTAACCGTTCTACGATTTTCATAGATAGCATAGATCAAAGATTCATCAACACTGATGATATCGTAGACGTGATTTGACTCTCCTCGGTTGAACTTTAGCGCTTCATGCAAGATCTTCTGAATGGTTGTTCCTGAGATGCCTAATAGAGCCTCTATCTCTCGATACGTCACATGACGATCTTCGAGAATTAGTTGTCACACAGCAATGATATTATCTTCAGTGAAGGCGGATTTTGGGCGTCCTTCGCGAGATTTGTCACTAACACTGGTATGTCCACGCTGGAATTCTAAATACCAGCGTTCGACAGTCCGCAGACAGGGGCTTCATCACTGAATACAGATGTTAGCTCTTCAAAACACTGGAGCCGTGTCAGGCCTCTTCTAAAGTTGTAGAAAATTATAACACGAACATTTTCCTTAGAAAGATTCATTTTCGTTCGTAACCTGACAGATTCCAATCGACTAAACAATAGCATTAATCCTAAGCCTTTCAACTGTTTTGAGATTCAAAATTTAAACACATTCGAATATAGAACAAATTCAAAATTGCTGGGAAATATGGAAACGACAGAACTTAAAATGCATGCCTAGTAGTTAAACCGGATTCAACTGAATACCAGTACCTACTTTTCGTGGAGCAGTTGCCTAGCAGACCTTTACAACCCAATAACTGGGTAACAAGGTACCTACTTCATGTAAGACTGGTGTCAGATTTTCTGGCTTCAGACAATCCGAAACGACTGCCAAATATTTACAAAAGACAGCTGGGACCAACGGCTTAACGTGCTTTCCGAAGCACGAAGGAATCTCGGTATGTTAAGATGGTCACCCATCCACAGACCAATCTTGGCAAGCGTTGCCGATCTGAGTCTCGATAGTTATAGGGTATAAAATAATATTACGCCTCTAATCCCTGAAGGATAAGGCAGCGCTGTACCTATAGTCCACCCACATTTCGACTATGTTAAATTAAAAGTCTCATGCAAGAGGGAGGGAAGCCATCAATCGGGAACAAACCCAGAGTCCGGAAAAACAGTTTCAGGTAATTACTAATCTTTGCATAATTACCTTTTAACATTAACTACTGTATTGCCTGTTTACAATTCACTCTGGTTAAATTTCATGCATAAATTATGAGTCTTCATATAATGCACATATTAAAATGAGGGAAACTTTACTTAATTTATCAACGGAAAATGTATTACAAAAATCTTCTTTTTATTTATTTATATGGATTAAAAAAATCGGAGAAATTTAAAAGTTACACTGTTTTGTTAACACAGGGGTCACAGTAGCGAACAATTTTCTAAACTCACAACAATATTTAAAAATTAGACTTTTTTAATACGTTTTCCTTCGATAAAATTAATTATAGTTTCCCTCATTTTAACATGTGCATATTATAAAGACTCATACCGTATAATATTTAATTAATGTCAGTACACCCACTACAGCATAGCGCAGTTAATCAACCAGTCTTTGAAGCGGTACCAACCCTTGATCGGAGACAGCAAATCGTTACCATATCTGCAACACCTAGATTGCTGAATGATCTGGAGAAAGCTGGAAATGTTGTCATAGATAGCTACGACATGCTTAGATTAGGGACTCCATTTTCAGCAATTAGATTCTCATTCGGTCGTCCGTTGTGCGTAAACACGAAGTACATGCTTGTAGTTTTGCGGTAGACACCCAGACCAGACCCAGCCCAGTGCTTTTGCACTTTTCTTTGCGGACTTTTGTACAGCTTAGCTTAGCAGAAAGCTACCAAATTGTTGGATACATCAGCATCACTAAACAGCCTTTAGTGGTCCCAATGCTGGATCACGGGTCTTTTCTGTGTGATACGAAGCATCCCGTAATCCACAACGCTGGACTGAAAATGAGTTTGCTGTTTAACTTATTCTTGAATAAGTTAAACAACAAACTCATCTTCAGCTCTCAATCATTTGATGTCGTGGCTGAAACTTCCATGTTACTATTATAAATACGAAAGTTAATCCGTTTGTTACTTAGCTTTTCTTTGTTACCATTTGTCTAAACGAATTTTGGTAAAATTTGTCAGATGGGAAGACCTTGATCCGAAATAGGACGTAAGTAACATACACGCGAGCGAACCTGCAGGCAGGAACTAGTTCTCAATGTGATAAATTCTATTAACAGCTATTTCAGACTTCCTTTCTGCCAGTTATCCAAATATCACCTTTTGCACAATCTATAAAAGGTTGCTTCAAATATTCATAGACACGTTTATTGTAACCAGTACTTGCCAAATTATACAATCAAAGAAAATGTCACCCATTCGTACTGTTACACAATTTTCGCAATAGTAAATCGTTCAGTATTAGTTGGCTGCCCCCGCACCCTCGCCACAGCCGTCAGTGGTGCCAACCATGTGCCAAAACGTCCCACAACTTTCACGATACCACATAAATCGAGCTGTTTGCGAGTGGCTGTATAGTTCCTCTAATTAGGATAATTTCTGCATGGTTTTAGTATTCAATTAAGTCATTGTGACTAACTTACTGGATACATAAACTTACGCTTCGTATCCTTATGGGGTCTATGTAAGGAGTTTCTCTAACCAATAGGATCAGAGCACCTTGTGTTCGTTGTATTCTTATTGGTTAAAAGTTTGGGTCAGAGTTCTACTCCAGAGCTAAAGTAACCCGACTTGGCGGTATACAATTAGACTTATATACGTTTTACAACTTTTCCACACACATCTGTACTTCGGCAAAGGGCCAAGACTAGACACACGTTTCCTTGTCAGCAGAATTGATGAACTTGGAGAATTTCGCCGTAATCGCCACGTCTTTGTCTCAATTTTGTCTTACTAGGGTTCCGTACCCAAAGGGTAATCAACGGAACCTTATTACTAAGCCTCCGCTGTCCGTCCGTCCGTCTGCCCGTCAGCGGGCTGTATCTCAAAACGGTTCTTTAACAAACCTATTAACTGTAATAGGTAGACATTTCGGACTAACGTATCCATATAACGATAACCCAAAACCGCCTTGCGGCTATCACCCATGTGTCTACGCAGAAACCTAGAATACTTCGGTCACATTGCAAGGAAAGACGGTGACAACCTCGAGAAGCACATCGTGACCGGCAAAATAGATGAAAAAAGATTTCGTGGACGCAGCCCAATAGTGGTGCAGATCGGAGGTCACGACCCTCAGCACTAAGAAATAAGACGCAAGGAGGAATAATAGGTACACAGTAGAAAGTTACACAGAGTGTGTATTTCTATTGCCGCTAAAATAACAAATAATAAAACTCCCATGCCACAAATGTGTTTTCACATCACCTGCACAAAAACGTCAAATTATTTGCCATGTAACCTAACCTGAAGTACGTCATTCTAACCCGCGAGCGGCTCCCGTCTGCCTCCGTTGCTAGGTGCAGCTAGCGCAGTCAAAATGCATTCCAAATTCAAATCAAATGTGATTTGAATTTGGAACGCATTGCCATTGCATGGCGGGTTATAATGAAATTCAGTGCAATATTATTGCCCAGCGGGTGGTGGGCTGGAGCCATAGCTGTAGACGCGCAACCTGCTCCTTGCGGTGGGGACCGACGCGCGCCATCTGTTTTCATGGCTAGAGCACAATTCTCTCTCAGTAGGTGTTAAAAGTAGAGTATGCTCCTCAGAGTTAAAGGTGTCTTTAATTAAATCCCTCGCTGCATTCTCCTGAATGCAGCGAGGAATTTAAGCTAGCCCAGTTCTTGAATTAACTCCCTCGGAAGTTAACTCTCGAATCCTTCATTATGTTCGGGATTCAATATGACGTCCGTTTCATAAGACACTGCTTTATCCCCTCGGCTCATAGTCTATTATTTTTCGGTTTTTGCTACGGAACCCTTCGTGTGAGAGTCCGACTAGCACTTGGCCTGTTTTTAACAAAATAGGTAGATTGCGTAATTTAGGAAGTCGGAAAACCTCACAAATTATTATGAGCTGGCTAACTAACGTAATAAAATGACTATGTAGTGCTGGATTGTCGAGCCCTCTCGTGTGCTGTTTGCACACTAAATGGTGAGGGGTGCATTTAAAGAGCCTCGACAAGTGTCTACTTTAATAGTCCACTGGTCAATCTATCTACTATATTGCAATAAACATTATTTCGGGTGGATTCCTGGCATTTTCCTTACAGGTTCACAGGTACCATAAAAACATGGTTCTTTTCCGAAATAGACATAAAAGTAACCAAGCCCACGGCTTTTTTTCTACTTTCTACTACATCAGTGAAAGAACTTCCCATTTACAAACTTAAGAAAAAGAAAACAAATATTATTATCGAAACTGACTTAATGAGGAGGTTCCTCATTAAGTCAGTTTAGATAATAATATGCTTTACTTGGTTTTGTAAGAACTTTAAATAGACATATCTAATCTAAACTTTTTAACTTCTAAGACTATTTTAAAGTAGGTTACCGAGGTATGTCGACATATACCTAAACAATAAGATGTCTAAGATGTCTATATAAAAAATAATGCAGCTATGTATATGTTCTGCTCGTATAACATAAGCTCTTCGTGTAAATGTGCTACATAAACTGACCCAGGGACTTAATTATTTGTTTTGTGTCTCAATAAAACCACTAATACGAAGAAAAAATCTTTATTAGTTCATAAATAGGAGATTACATTCAGAAGGACGTTCAGTTCAGTGCATGCGAAGATCTAAACATAATTTTCTTAGGTTTACGACATGTATCTTTTAAATTCAGGCTGGCAAAAGCTGAAAATACCTACGTTGTTTATCCGAACTACTTTTAGTCGCGTTTCCTGTGGAATACTCCTGATTGATATCTTCGTATGGAGAGGACTGAGAAAATCTCTGCTACCTTGCTGGGGGAGCCCGAGGGGTAATTGACCTTATCACCACGTGATATTGTTCTATGATCGCATATTAATACTCGCTAAGCAACTTGTGAAGAAGCCCAGTGTGCAATGCGTCTATTTATGAACATTTTAATTTGTTCGTTTCACTTTCGTCAGGTGATTCGCCCTAGGGCTAGTCGCTAATCGTGTTTTTTAGGTTAGACAGGCACCCGTGGAATACCGCGCCGTCTAATTTCTGTGGTGGGATGATAAAGCTACCTCAAGTTCACAGCCCCCAGGCTCATTTTTAAGGTCTTTATCCAGCAGTGGTCTACACCGGTAGACCGATTTAAGCCCATTCTTACGGTGTTCACTGATGACACATTTTAGAATGGCTTTTCTTTATAGGCAGGGTTTGGATCTTTTTAGCTATTTTCCGTAAGCAAGTAGCTCGTACTTCCAGTCGTTACTAGGAAGTCTTTTTTGTGGAGACGAAGTTAGGTGCCAAAAAACGGGGTTTTACGGGTTCTGCCTTTCAAATAATCGTATAGATCTATTTTGTTTTGAATCAGCTTGACTTCAATTTTGCCGGATAACAAGGCGATGGATGAGATCTACGATGGAATGAGCAAGACCAGAATATACCTTTTCGTATTATCTACTTTTTACCATTATCATCCCAATTATTTTCACATTATTTGTGGTGTTCCTGTTCTAGTTTTACCTATCTCGTGTAGTGTAGGTGGGTCTATTTGTTTGGTCTACTTAGAGTGTCTCAAAGTTCTATGTTTATCTTTTGACAGGTTCGTTATATTGCCGTCTGCCTTCTAAGAAACAGTTATCACCATCGTTGTTATCTGTGGTAGCTATGACTGTTTACGTTCATGCATTTCTGTATGAAATATAACTTTTATGTATTTTACCACCTTTTGTGTCTTTCTTAATCTAGGTTTACCTATAGTGTGGTGTAGGTGCGTCTATCTTTTTATCAACTCATAGCGATTCAAAGCTCTATTCATATTTTGACAGAGTAACTTTTATTTCCGTCTACCCTTTTAGATACAGTTTTCACCATAGATTTAAGTACGGCTCTGTCATGCTGTATGATGTTGTGTATTTTAAGTATTATAAAGATGTTATTTTGTTACATATACGTGCTAATTTTTGCTTAGTAATTCTTAATATGATGGATTTTACATCATATGGATTTGATGTTAAATCAATGGATTTTAACACGAACGCAGAAATATTACATTCTTTCGAAGCTTTATTATTACAAACATTTAGCACGTCTGATGATAGATATATAGATATAACGTTTAAATTCATTAGTTATTTTCAAAACCACTCACACAATGTCTTTAGCACACGACTTTTTTCAGCTTTTGCCTGCCCTACAGCAATTCTGGTTAAACATCAAATAAGTATAATATATAGTTATTTATTACATTTAAAATCGATTACATCAGACATTTATTCAAAGAGAAGGTACCCTATATGATTGATACCTTCCTACCTAGATTACAATTAGTATTTAATAACTAGAGATATTTTATACTACTCCCGTCTAAGGACGGACACGAAGTGGTTACAGCTATCGGATTTTTTTGTTGATTTTTATGTGTTTTTGTTGATAATTGGGTAAACATTGATAATATAAGTAACTGGGACCGTAAGGCGCCCAGCGCGTAGCTTGGTATATACAGCTACAGAAACATCTTACTAATCTTCCACCCCACAATTTGTATCGAAAGTAAAAACAAAAATACGACTAAATCGAAGTATAAGGGCCCTTTGGACATCTCAAATCTCATCATTATAATACGGCAGCCGCTATTTTGCTCGATCCGTTTATTTTCGCACACTTTTATAAATCATTGTTATTTTCCTGTTATTCGGTTGTCATCATCATTGATCTAGATCATTATCCAAAATGTATTTAATAAAATTAAATTGTATGGTCGTCTAATCCTATTAAAGCCCCCCGCATTAATACAATACTTTTCTCCCCACTCTGCCCAACGACATTTTTTGTCGAAATTGTCTTAGTTATATTGCTTCTTTGTCCCTTCCTATATAACGAGTTTAGTCGCCCTCATGTCTGGCCTTTCTGGCAAAAACTCTACAGTAGCGCGTGGATAAACCTATCAATAACTATCTTCCCGTTAATCGTACACCTTCATCCACTTTACTTCACGTACGTGTTTGTTTTCCAGCCTTTCCAAAGTACCCGAAAAGTTACGGCGTAGTAACAAAATTAAAAATAACTTAATAACAATTTTCAGAGAAATTTCATAACAACTGACTACTTAGGTTAACCTTTACATAAAGCTGCGCTCAGACGGACGTATGGAGTAATGCCACACATAATGTTAAGTGAATCGAATCGTTTGTATGAGGAACAAGCTCATGCCGAATACTGAAAGAATCCTCCATTTTGGTAACTTTCTCTGTTTCATTTCGATTTCTTCGGATAAACCAATAAATTTTCACTCCTTTGTTGCTATTACCAAAGGTGCTATATTCTTTTTTACGATAGTTTTGTCGATACGATTTCAAATAAACGGCTTATTTATATACTTGTTTTTATGCTTTCTACTTCCCGTTATTGCTCTCAACCTGATGGTGCATGCCCTAAACAATTTAGTAAGTGAACATTATCACGGCGATAAAATATATTTTGTATGTAATGCCTAACAAACCTACGATAGTATTACGGAAATTAAATTGGTTTTCGGAATTCAGCAGAGTTCAATTGACTTTTTATGTTTTCATTTCAGTTCTCATTTCTTAGGGGTAAACTGGGAGATGCTTATCGAGAAACTGTTAAGGGAACAAATGAGGCTGGTGTCCCCGGAATGTGTAAGAAGCGGTTTGGTCTTTGATGATGATAATTTGGTTACCACGATAAATTGTTGAGTGTGGCGGTGACGTATATCCACATGAAGGCACGGAATGCCGCGGTGCCTGTGGGTGTGCCGCAAAAACCCGGCGGATGGATCAGAGCGAGCTACGCCCTATCAATAAATTACGTGAGCTCCCAACTCCGTGCACTCCGAGGATTTACATTCACAACTTCACCTTAACTCTCTGCACACTTCTCAAGCACCCTTTCTTTCTGATACTTCTTTGTTCCATTCCTACTTAAAAAATCATTGAAGATGTTCTCCATATCTGAAGAGTCAACATCAATTAGGAATGTGCTTATATTACCTTGCGTTACAAAATTCAGCAGTCATTGAACAGATGTTCTTAAAGAGTTAACATCAATTAGATAATATATAAGCAATTACCGTTAAATAACTGATATCGCACCCAAAGTACCTTGTTGAGGCAAAAATGATGCTTAAAACTGATACTTCTTATCTCAACAACCTGCTAAGATCTTTCAATTAGTGGCAGTAATTAATACCCAACCGAATAAATTATTATCAAGGTGAAACATTTACAAGGAAAATTTATATTACCTTTGAAGATTTTTCACCTTCCCATCAATCAGTGTAAATTTTCGCAAACTTTTATCTTGCCGGGTGGAAGACTTGCAGACGACAGTGGTCAGACATGTGATTATATTCATGATCTATCAGCTATTACACATATTTGTTTATATATTAAACATCAAAATCCTTAATCATTACAGTTTAAGGTTAATTATCGCGTCACTGTCATGTTTATTGACTGTCGGTGGAGGAGAATATGGTACCAGCGAGTCTGGAGGTTCTCGAGCTTTCCCGATGGCGACTGTGTCATCTCAAGTATCATGTTTTCAGTGTTTTGGTTCACACTTCACGGGGATAGCTCGGGAACTAAAAATCTTGTATTACATTCTATTGATACTTACGATTGGCATTACATTATGAGTTTACGGTTATATGAGTATTATGTTTATCGGTATTATATGACTTTATAACACTAGTTGTTCTTATTCACTATTTATTTATCCTTAGACTTGAATTTTGTCATACATCGATAATTAAATTCGGATGAAATACTAGTTACCATAGGTTCAATACCAGCCTAATGTTCAATCTGTTTCCTTTGACGTAATTTCATCAAGATCTAGATATTCCAATAACCAAACGGATATGTCATTTTATCACAAGATAGACACCCATTTCAATAGGTTAAGTAACTCATAACACTTAGAAATAATTTTAAAAGCGAAATCATCGACAGTTAAAGCATATCAAATTATATTATGTTTCTATAACGACACAATTATAATTAAACACCGATTCGATTACATGTGCCTATTATTACACAAATTATTTAATTTGTTTAACTTTCTTTCAACATTCTTGTATGTACAGCCATCTCAAAATTGATACAGTTTCCAACACTCCGACAAGCTTATAAATTAAAGTTCCAATAAATAAGTATTTAAAAACTAAGGAGTTGTCATACTCCGCACTATTATTATTTGGTGTCATTGTACCTTACAGTAAATTGTTGAAAATATACATCTTAGAGATTAGACATTTTATATCATAAGCAATACAGATTTTGCAGGTAACAGAAGTTACCGACAACTCACAGCTCCACCTTTTGTTACATATAATTATGTAATAGTACATAGGTACTAGTCCTCGCTCGCGACTTCGACCTCGTGGTTAGTGGTTTTGTCCCCTTTACACCGCTTTATATGTCTTATTTCCAAAAAGCTTACTTTGTGGCACTTCACAAGGTACACAACCCGATGACCTACGTATGTAAATCAACCTCTACTAGAAACTCCAAGTGTCTTTAAAATGAGGTGTCGGTAAATGGTACTTGCAGTTCGAAATGTAAGGAAACAGTCGATAACTTTCTATGTCGCTTTTTCTATTGTGGAGCTAGACCATCAGACCCTCGAAAGTTTGATCTGCATATCATCTTCCCATTTCATTCTTTCCTGCCAGCACCAGTGTTTTAGAGTGGTGTGTCCTTCCTACAGCATACGACTAAGTACCTACTGCTGAAGACCCTCAAGATGTCACACAGGCTGACGTCCAACAGGGTGGAAGTTGATAACGCCATTTAAAAAAGACCTGCAACACTGATACCATCCTTGGAGACAGTTGGAAATGTCTGATGTGCCCGTAATTTCATCGGCAACCATACCCGGCCGGAACACAGCTCAAGTAAGCTGTTTGACGGCAGAAATGGGTATGGTGGTAGTACTCCCCCGTTCGAGCCCTTTCACATGGAACTCTACTACCTACCTAATAATTTATTTGATCTTCGGCATTTCAATTTTACTAGTGAATGTTCAGCAGCGTTGCAGATAATTTATAAAAGAAGACCTTGAAGTCGCATGCCATTGCATCAATGGTCGCTTCTTCAGCAGATCTCAGAATTTATGTTAGTTTATCAGCTGAATCAGAGCAGTAGACAAACCGGTAGTTTTATACTTAATCGTCTTAATTAATGCTCTGTGTTACAAATATTACTAATATCCAAGTATTTCCCGCAATCCTACACTCTCCCCCTTTGTCATCGGTATCTGATACTACAAAATCTGTATGATTACTTATGACAAACTTTATGAACATGAAACGATTATAATTCATATGGATGTGACTTTTATGAATAATCATTCCTGTTTCCTATTTACAATCAATCGGGTTCCTTTGTCAACTCATCCATACATTCATCCATGAAGTCGAAACTATAGCAAACTCGTAACGTGACACTTGGCATTGTTCCTCTGGTGGGTGAAGGCCGACTTCAGGAGTGGTAGGCACACAACACGACACGAGACCGGTGACGTACATACTTGCAGGCAAGGACCGCAGAAAATACTAACATAAGGAACGATCAAATGTTAAATTATTTTCCTGTATCAAACCTGCAGATTCGGAGCCTTCACTATAATTAGGTGTATGTACATTAATAATCAATTACGGCGACTGTTTACATCTTTTATTTACATCGTATTTCTCAGTAAAATATATGTCTCTTTTTTTATTTACAGCTATTTCTTATTTGGTGTTGACCCTCACAGGGGCAGCGGCTTGTGTGTGCGCGCTGCCCAGAACGAACTGAAACTTATGCTAGGTAGATATCCATTGAACTCAAAATAACTTGTAAAACTAGATTTCTTTTTGTTTTTTTTAGTTGTATTTTTAGTAACGACGTCATATAATTTTTCGATTATGTTTATGATTTAACAATTAATAATTCCGCATTTTCTTTTGAAACATACCTACAAATAATAAATAAATTGGATAGATGTTAACAAAATATTATATTGCCTAATAATTTTGCTTTAATCGGCATGCGAGCTTTTAGTTAATTACTGTATTGCATGTCGATCTGTAAATACGTCTGTGCCAATCGAAGGGGCCGAAAGAGAGTGATTAAGTACAAGTAGGTAGATATACTAATGAACCTCACATCCATCCACATACATTCAGAAAGACTGATCTAAAAACAAAACCGAATAATTAAAATCAATTAAATTATACTCCTTAAAAACTATAACTAATTTTCACTTGGTTGACCCAAGGGAAATATCATAAGAGACACGCAGAGCCAAAATGTTGATACAATCAATAAAACTTATTTTTTTTTTTTCATCTTAAAGTATCATGCATAACACATCGCTAGCTATAATTAATAATACGAACCTAATTAAAGTTGATTTCTCGAAGTCCTAATTTAAAATATAATTTAAATTATTATAAAATAGAATAAATTAAGTTTGTACAAAGAGAAAAGCGACCAAATATTATCATATTGGAATTCCGTTGAGGGTGTAATCTTAGATGTTACTCATTGTATCCAAGTCATGTCAGTCTGAATTTGTCAGATCTACATTAAAAAAAATGATTTGCCCACAAGTGAATCTATTTACCACTATGTTGATTGGTTAAAGAATGATATAATTTTGTCTAACTATGTAAGCTCTCGTTGAACACATTAGTTAAAACCAATCTACACATAGTAAATTGGAATAGCAGTTCTACTACAGGACCGTTCCGTTAGGCAATCCTTTTGTTAGCCCACTCTTCAATTAGCATAGAAGTTAACGTTTAGATACAAGATTGTTGTTGTTAAAAACAAAAGGCTAATTTCAGCTTAAACCGTACATAATGTTTTCCAGTACGATTCCCTGAATGAATGGTAGCCACCCCACTTATGCCGCGGACGATTATTTTGGCAGAAGGATGCTTATGCTTTGTCCCACGGGCTTAGCTATAGCTTTCGAGGGGGCTGGGTTGGCGGTCCGAGGGTGCAGAAATTTAAAAAAAACGACGAAGGGATACAGATTGTTCGTTTTGCAAAAAAAGTCCAAATGGGGTACATAGCAATAAGTACTTGGTTTGAAGACCATTTTAACCGTCTTCAAAAAATAGCGGCTGTACTCGATATACCAAGTTTCCTCCGTGCCTCGGAAAGCACGTTAAGCTGTTGGTCCCGGCTGTCATTTGTAGATCTTTGGCAGTCATTACGGATAGTCAGAAGCCAGTTAATCCGACTCTAGTCTTGCCATGAAGTACCGGTGTTACCCAGTTAATGGGTTGTGGAGGTCTGGTAGGCCCAATATAGTTGGGAAAAGGCTAGGCAGATGATGATAGACATTTCTTTTATTCTTACGTCAAATTCTATGTCAAGTTTCAGGTTTTGTTCCTTAATTTTCTGACACCAACTTCCGTAATTAAAGTAATTTTCTGCTTTGTAGTGTGTTTTCAATAAGGAAGTCGGCTTTTTTTTTCAGGACCGTCAAAAGAGGGATTGGCAAATAGAACGGCCTGCGCGAAACTCTGTCATGATCTTTATTTTCTTCGTTTGCTAACCTAACCGCCTCCCCCTCAACTTGTGAATTTTTTTTATTCAGCCCTTAAAAATTATGAGCTTCATGAAACGGAAGAAATAACAATGTGTACACGTACACGAGACTCTTGATGGTTATAGCAAATGAAAATCCCAATATGATAACATTTGCCAAAACGTAACTTAAGATTGAGAAAAATAACTCGTCGGAGTGTTTCCATAAGCCATCAAACTGTGTTGTATATCAACGTAATAATACTGTACTAATACTAATAATATGTTACATATTATAATCAGTGTCGTGACTGTGGTGTTTAAAATATATCTATTTAGATGTTTATTAGATGTTCTTTTATAGTCTGTGAACACGGCAGGGTAAGTACTGTTTGCTGTGCTTATGTACACATTCTCGCTGCCGCCCGTTGTTCTGGCTATTAGTTAACCTTATTATATTATATACACCTACAAATACTTTATTTCAGCAGGTATTTACCACAAAAATATATTTTTGTTTTCTTATTATTTTTTTATATCTATATGTATGATGTATGTACAAAAGTAAGACTTAGCTCGAAAATATGACAAAATCCTTTTAGTTCAAATTGCCAAGACTAATAATATTTAAACAAAATTTCAGGTGCTCGTGTTTAATGGACGGCGACAGATTTGTAAAGATAATATTATTAAAATTATGTAGAAAAAATAATGTGTTTTAAACCGTTTACTTACTTGAACTTGTCGCTGATGGCAACCCAGACTTGCAAACTTGCGACTGAAAAATAGCTAAAAATGCGTACGTAAGTGAAAAACGGAAAATTCGTTTGAATGTTTTAAATTGGGGTCCGTGAATTTTTAATCCTGTTTACTGTTTTTCCTGAAACCAATTAGAAGTAGTCAAAAACTGCCGCTATCCATTAAAATGACAAGATATAATCTTAATATATATAAATCTCGTGTCACAATGTTTGTCCTCAATGGACTCCTAAACCACTTAACCGATTATAATAAAATTCGCACACCATGTGCAGTTCGATCCAACTTGAGAGATAGGATAGTTTAAATCTCAATTTATAGTAGGTAGGGTAGGTAGGGTAGGTAGGGTAGGTAGGGTAGGTAGGGTAGGTAGGGTAGGTAGGGTAGGTAGGGTAGGTAGGGTAGGTAGGGTAGGTAGGGTAGGTAGGGTAGGTAGGGTAGGTAGGGTAGGTAGGGTAGGTAGGGTAGGTAGGGTAGGTAGGGTAGGTAGGGTAGGTAGGGTAGGTAGGGTAGGTAGGGTAGGTAGGGTAGGTAGGGTAGGTAGGGTAGGTAGGGTAGGTAGGGTAGGTAGGGTAGGTAGGGTAGGTAGGGTAGGTAGGGTAGGTAGGGTAGGTAGGGTAGGTAGGGTAGGTAGGGTAGGTAGGGTAGGTAGGGTAGGTAGGGTAGGTAGGGTAGGTAGGGTAGGTAGGGTAGGTAGGGTAGGTAGGGTAGGTAGGGTAGGTAGGGTAGGTAGGGTAGGTAGGGTAGGTAGGGTAGGTAGGGTAGGTAGGGTAGGTAGGGTAGGTAGGGTAGGTAGGGTAGGTAGGGTAGGTAGGGTAGGTAGGGTAGGTAGGGTAGGTAGGGTAGGTAGGGTAGTAGCCAGTTGACGGGAGCGAAGCCGCGTGGGTCAGCTAGTAACTTTATAAATTTAAAATTTGGTATAGATTCTCTTTGGCACTATGCCATTATTTTAAACAAATCTGTACAATTAATTTTTAACATCACATAGATTTTTACAAACTACCTAAATGAGCATTTATGAACAAGCAGAATAGTTACTAAAATGTAGATTCCACATGAGATAATTAGATTATCTTTTATTTATAAAACCGTAATATGGTGTTGTCGGAGTATACTCGTAAGTTATAAGAATTTGGCTACACAAACAGTTTTTAGGTTGCGGCACTCCGTGGTCCGTTACTTTTGTTATCACCCAATGAAATAATTGTGTCCCAGCCGAGTTGCTCATTTACTCGCTTAACGAAAGTTAACCTTTTCAAAAAACCGTTGGTGTATTGTTTTATTTTGCTCGCATTCACAATTAAAGGACATTTCCCGCTTTTGGACGGGGTGTCTGGACAAAAACTTTTTTCTTGTTGGAGAATTAAAACCACGTTTATGAATTTAGTTCCTTCTTTCAGAGGATTCCATCGCTAAACGCACGAAAATAGGTCAATAATTCGCGGAATGCCAGTGAAGGGGAGTATTAGGAAAAGGAGAATGCCTTCCCTTATTTTCTTTGTAATGGCAAAAATAGCTTCACTCCTTATACGACGTCAATAGGTGCCTCAAAGCTGTGATTTTCGATCCAAGGTACGAGTGCTAAAGGCATCATTCATGAAGCCTGTGCTAACCATCCCTACTTGTGTGACGGATGTGTATGATGTTTTAAATTATAACCCAAATGTTTGGGTTTAATGCATTGCAGTTGTTCAAAATATTCTAGTAAATTATATTTTTTTTTTGGATTTTTATGATCAAATTACACGACAGTGTCAGTCGTCAGTCCTATGAGTATTATCTTGAAGTTTTGAAAGGTCTTGCTTACAGTTTTATCGGGTTTGACGCACAAAATATTAAGCCCAAGGCCTCAAGCTACAAAATCGCAAGGAGCGCGCATATTTTGATCGAAAACTGACAATTCGGCTGGAACCTTGTTAAAATAACTAAGCAATTTACACTGCATAAGTATTCCTACTAACCCGAATAATAATTTAGCTTTGCCTTAAATATTTATAGCTACGCTAATATCTATTCCTGTTTCAAGTAAAGTTTCTATACCTATATGTACAGTAAAATTTTCATTTGTAGAAAAATATGTTTTGGTAATTTCATAGACGAGGCCTAACTAGTCAAAATCAAATCATACAAGAAGTAAAGATAAAAATACTCTAAGTAAACACTTCAAAGTTCAATTCTTTGGCTTTACACTAGGTCGTCTTCGTAGTCGTACTCGTATCACATATCGTTTGAGACGCACTCCATCATAGGCGGCGGTGCGGCGTGAGCGGCGTGAGTGGCTGGTCGCAAGCGGGGGCGGCGCGCGGCGTCGCAGTGGTGCGCGGAGAGGGACGCCAGCGGCAGCGGCAGCTCGAGCGCGGCACAGTGCGCGGCGTGGGAGGCGTGTGACGCGGCGTGCGGCGCGAGGGGGACGTGGGGCGCGGCGCGATGCGAGTGCGGCGCGGAGCGCAGCGAATGCGGCGCGGGGTGCAGCGCCGGCGAGCGGGCACGACGTTAGCTGCCCTTGGGCACCAGATGGTAGGGCGCGTGGATGGTGGCCACACTGCCCAGCTCCGTGCGGCCCAGCAGCTCGTCAGGGTGCTCGTGCTCGTGCTCGCGCCGCTTCTCCTCGTTGGTGTAGTAGTGCGCGGCGCGGCGGCGCGTGCAGCACAGCGCGCCCGCCACCGCCGCCAGCACCGCTACGCACAGCAACATGAGGCCCGCGATCACGCTCATCTGCGCCTCGTGCGTCGTGGGGCACGGGTCGAGCCGGTCGAAAGACATGTCGGAAAAGCTCACCCCTCGCAGACGCATGGGTGAGTAGCACTTCAAGTGGCGCAGCGTACCGTTGAGCACCGTCGTCGTCATGTACACAAGCATGGTCCCGGCCGAGCACTGATCGCAGCGCCAGGTGTTTTTCGCCAAATTCACCTGAGCGATCGCTTCCAACCTTTGCAAATCCAGCTCAGTTAGCGTTTGTAACTTGTTATGTGATATATCTAATCTCTGCAAAAACTTTGTCTTTGATAGAAGTTTGTATGGAAAGTTGGTTAATTTATTCCAAGATATATCTAACGCCACAAGATGTTCATTGTATATAAAGAAATTTGGTGGTATGTCCGGAAGTGACAGATTCGCAAGACCGACACCGTGAATTTCTGGTAGTATCTGGAGCAGTATGGCTATTTCATTGAGAACTAAGTTGTTTCCGCTGAAGTTGATAGTCTTTAGACAGTCGACGACAGGTGCGAATGTCTGCAAGTGGAACCTGTCTATCTTGTTGTGGCTGATGTCGAGGTGCGTGAGGTTGGTGAGGTTGGCGAGCGCGGCGGGCGCCAGCAGTGCCAGGCGGTTGCGTGCCAGCGACAGCACGCGCAGCTCGCGGTTGCGCCCGAACATGTGGTCCACAATCACTGATAGCTGGTTGCCATCCAACTTTAACTTTTTAAGCCTTTTCAAACTTATAAACTCATCTGAAGTCAGGTATTTGAACTGATTCTCTCCCAAGTCCAACTCCTCCAAATTAGAAACCAAATGGTATATTTGAGTGTTGACTCGTCTCAGGAGGCATCCTCTACACTTAAAGACTCGCAGGTGTTGAATGTCCTTAAATACTTCAGGGTTGAGTTCTGTGAGAGGGTTATCACTCAGGTCCAAAGTTAATAATTTCGCCAACATTCTAAATAGTCTCGGCACCAATGTAGTTATTTCATTATTTGACAAAGTTAATGTTCTCAGTGAAGTTAAATGTCTGAAGGTTTCGCTCGGCATTTGTTCGATGTTATTATGATCGAGGTACAAGTCGGTGAGATTTATGAGACCTCGAAAGTTGTCCGCTCCGATGCTGGTGAGGTTATTGTAAGTGAGGTTTATTAACCTGAGGTTTTGGAGGCCCCAGAAGGAGTATTGACCAATTGACGGGACGTTGGAGTTAACGATATGAAGTTCTCTGAGGTTGACGAATGGGGTGGGTTGCGTAAAGATGGGGCCGATGGTGAGTTCGTTCTGTTTGTCGGGCGGCGCGGCGATGATGATGACGTGCGCTCTGCGGTCGATGTAGTCGACGGGCACGGCGCGCATTAGGCCGCGCGTGCACGCCACGCGCACGGCGGCGCCGCCCTCGGCGTGGAAGGTGCTGCGGCACGAGCACTCGTCGGGGCACGTCACCTCGGCGCCGCTGCAAGTCAACATCACGGCCGTGGACGACCACAGTAGGAACAGCAGCTGGCAGGTTGTGTGTCTGTAACAAAACAAAAACGTGTAAAAATCAGCCACGCAACATAATAAATAGCACGCAGAACTTTTCTATAGGAAAGTCAACAAATGACAATTGTGTGGCGCTGCCGCTGGTGAGGGGTTCCGAAACATTTGTAACGTTCTTTAGGAAACCTAAAAAAATGGAGTGCTGTAGAAGGGTGGTGAAGTTACAAAACAAAGGAAAAGTTAGACTATTATATTTACACATTTTCCGCAGAAACAATTTTGGATTTTCAACGCAAACACATTTCATTTGCAAACCAAGGTATTTTCGCATTGGCGCCGTTTGATTATCCACTGTTAATTTCCTTTCGCCTGCACCATTATGAGAAGGCACGACTGGAAACATGTTATTGATACGAATGTATACGTGTCTGATATTATTATGTGCAGAGAACATTTCGCATTAGAGTTACTCGAGCATTTCACAATTAAATACTTAATCCAGTGGCAGGTATCCTTTGTTAATCTAAGATAAACTTTACTCAGGGCTTAGTTAACTGCGATAACTTATGGTTTCCGTCTGAGGGGAGAGAGCTTGTTGAGCGATCCGAGGCTTGGAATGTGCCCTTAATTACCGTACATAATTTATCGGCAGTAAAACTATGTTAAGGTCGTAACAGGTAAAAATATTGTTAATCCACCCATTAACACGGTAAGTGTAAAAAATGCCCGAGTCCCGTGAACTTGGCACGAGATTACAGTCTTGTGAAATATGTGCTTCGCTTTGTCCGCGGAATCAAAACCCCTGAAAAATAACGGCCAGATAACAAAAGGCTTTTTGACGCGTCGACTAAGCGGCATCCATTAGGTACGTGAATTCCGAAATATTTATTCGCACCTTAATGAAAAAAAGAAATTCTTTTGTTAGTTCCATCACGACCGCAAAGCTTATTTTAATTTTAATTTACATTACAAAGATATTATCTGAACTAAGAAGGGTTCATGGTGACTTGGACAAGAAAGATAGATTTAGACAGGATTTAGTATGATATTTTTTGCCGCTGTTACGGAACTTTTCTTCGGTAAGAAAAGGTTATTATTTTATATACTTAAATAGAGAATCATTTCGTAAAGCTGTTGGGAACATTACTTAATTAGCTCTTTAGAAAAGAAATCCGAGTTTAAATTATTATTTTGGAATATTCCTTTGAACTTAATGGAATCCATTCCTCCATTACAAAACGTTCGGATAGTTTACTTATTTATGGTTGTGGAATTTATCTCTTTAGCAATTAAAACCTACCGTAACGCGGTGCCCGGTCTTTTAGGCTTATGAGGGGGCTTTTATGTGGGAGCAAAACCCAAAGACTATTTAGAAAATTGCACATATGTTATGTAGGTTATTCTTTTCAGAGAATAAGTATATTAATTGTTTCATACAATAAATCTATAAGAGTCTTCTTCAGTTCACTAAATGGGAAGCAGGTGATTGATAATATAATAGAATCTATAATCTTCCGTATGGACCGCCGGAGGCAGCAAAACTTTGTTATTTCGTTGTTGAACAAAGTTGTAAAGTGAAGCTCAGTTGTTTTATCATGTGAATAGAAACAGTATCAAACAAGCTTTATACTACATTCAGAGAATACAACATTTCATATCTTCTCGTAAACTGGCTAACGGGCGGCCCACACTGGAACATTACACGTAATTACACAAATACCTATGGCTGTTGAATGATAACACAAATTATTATAAAATAACAAGTCGACCCGCGCAATTTTATTGCTCCGCTCCTATTCGTATTAGCGTGATGATATATAGCCTATAGCCTTCCTCGATAAATGGGCTACCTAACACTGAAAAAGTTTTTGAAATCGAACACGTAGTTCCTGAGATTAGCACGTTCAAGCAAACAAACAAACAAACTCTTCAGCTTTATATATTAGTATAGATATTAGTATAGAAGTATAGAGATATTATAGGTTTTTTCCACATGTTAGTTTTCAACGGTAAGTTCATTCCCAAATAAACAATTAATTGATAGTCAAATAGCTACCTTATATGAAAAAAAAACATGACTGGATAAGTAATTGTAACGCAATAACAGACAATTTGCGTCTGGCGACAAGCGACTAGCAACTAGCTCCGCGCACTAGCGCCAGTAACCCGGCCGCAGACAGCCTCGCCCGGGGACGTCTCGTGAATATGGATCAGGTATTTAAAAGAGCTGGACATTGCCACTATGTTGTCGAACAATTGAATAAATCTAACCTCCGCTGACCAAAGGGTTTAACGGGTTACTGGAGCCAGCTTTGAATCCGGGGCTTATTAATAATAATAATAATAATAATAATAAATTTATTCAAATAACAATGTTTACAAAAAAGTTTACATTTAGCCAACAGTGATAAGATTTCCATACAATTATGATGCCTGAAAATGAACTAAAACTAATATATTATTATTATTATAGGTGCAAGTTATGGTGGTTCGGAATTGCAATGTTATGTAGCAACCAGCCCGATCTAGGTTAATTTAAACCTGTGTTTCAGGCCACCACTTTACAATTTAACTACATTGGTGCAGTAATATTTAAAGGTTAACTACTTAAATAAAAATAAAGAATCTTTTAACAACTACGAGAAAAAGCTTAAAAAGTACCTTAATATCTAAAACTAAGCTTATGTAATTATACAAAAGTAAAAAATTACGAGGGAAACAAATATCATCATGCCAAGATTTCTAGAAGTTGTTCTGTGTCTGTGTAATGTAGAGTCTCTAAATATTCACACAACATTTTACTACATTTTTTATACCTTACACTATAGAAACTTAGAACCTTGTTGAGCCTGTTATATAGAAAAGGTCCCAAGAACAGATAAAAACGATTAGCAAACGCATGTCTAGTTTGAGACTTAATGCAAACCAAGTCCTTTCTTCTTTTGTCAGAAGGCACAGGATCAAAAGGAAGTGCAGTGTGCTGGTGAAGTACTATGTTTAAAATAAATAATTGCCGCACTGTAAGCACCTTACATGCTGCGTAAAGCTGGTGCGTAGGAAATCTAAAAGGGCGAAATGTAGCAACCTTTAGAATTGCTCTTTGAGCACGCTCTAACGGGAGTAAAATTGTTTTTGCCGCACCACCCCAAGAAGTTATGCAATATGTAAGAATGGATTGACACAAAGCTAAATAGACCTGTTTAATTAATTTAAAGTCGGCTATGTTCCGTAAATTCTTAAAAACATATATTAATTTGCGCACTCTCGAACACAGTAAATCGATATGTTTACGGAAATTTAAATTTGAGTCAATGGTGACACCTAGATATTTTAAATGGTCAGCTATAGCTAAAGTGGGGCAAGAACATGCAGTGTCAGCATACGTGCAACAATTATGTGCGCGAATGTTTAGATTAGTAAGCGGTATGTTAGTATTTCTCATTGTAAATATAACATAATTGGTTTTATCTGTATTTAATGTTAGGAGATTATTACGGAGCCAATTAGTCACAATGTTAAAACCATTTTGGGCGCATTCATAGACCTCCACTCTTGACTTAGCTGAAAATAATAGAGCGGTGTCATCCGCATAAGATATTATCACACCATTTTGGAGTGAGAGGCTGCATAGATCATTAATATAGATTAAAAATAAAGTAGGGCCCAAAATGCTACCTTGTGGTATACCAAAACTACTATTTTTAAGTTCAGAGCTTGTGTGCTGACCAATCTTAACACACTGATGACGATCGCTGAGATAATCAGAAAATAGCAGAAGTTGTTCACCCCTTATCCCAAGTGTTTCAAGCTTGTGCAAAAGTAAAGTACAAGAAATTGTGTCGAAAGCCTTGGCAAGGTCTAGGAAGATCCCAATTGTGTGCATACCATTGTCTAGGTTGGTAGTAACATAGTTAGTCAATTCGTGAACTGCTTGGCTAGTTGATCTTTTGGCCCTAAAACCAAATTGACTGTTTGATAATAGTCTGTTATCTTCTAGATATTTTACCAATCTACTGTTTATAATTTTTTCTAAAATTTTTGAGAGGCCTGTTAACACTGAAATGGGTCTGTAGTTATTCACGTAGTTTTTATCTCCAGATTTGAATACAGGTGTGACCACAGCCTTTTTAAGCAATTTTGGGAATATTCCTTTTGATAAGCATAGACGAAAAATGTGGGTTAGAGGAGGGGCAAGTAAGTATTTAAATCGTTTAAGTATATTATTAGGTATGTCATCCCACCCAGTAGCACAAACATCCTTTAACCCGTTTATAATTCTGACTACTTCATTAACGTCGGTATCTAATAAAACAAAAGAATTTAGTGTAGAGGATGTCGTGGTCGAGTTTTGTTGGGAAATAATTCTTGAATTTAATGATTTTTCAGCCAAGTTTTTTCCAACGTTAACAAAAAAATGGTTTGCTTTATTGATTGCTTCGGATGGGCTTATCTCTGTTGATAGTATATCAAGCGGAGGTTCGGCATTTTTTGATCTAAATGTATGAGTTTTAACAAATTTCCATACAAGTTTACTATTTTTTCCCGCCTTCTGTAATTCATTTTTATCATACTGATTTTTTAGTTTTTTCAAAAGATTATTACAGAAATTCCGATACCTTTTATAAGTTACAGAGAGTACTTCGTCATCAGGAGCGAGTTTTAATTTTAGGTGCAGTTTGTCTCTATGCCTTATACAACGAACGAGACCGGGTGTGATCCAGGGCTTAATACAACTATACTTTCTAGGCATTGTTTTAGAGAACGTGTTTGTCCTTAATGCAGATTGTAGTGAGTCTATGAAATACTTTAAACAACTATTTGCATCGTCTGAATTATAAACAGGGTCAAAATTAATACTGCGTATGTCCTTTTCGAGATTTGTCATATTGACTTTAGTGTAGCTACGCATGCAGTTTTTTCTAGGTGAATTTATTTGTAATGATAATAAAACAGCTTGATGATCAGTAAGCGTAGAATTAGTAACCAATGTTTTGGATGGATTTTTTGATTTTAGAATGATATGATCTAAGCATGAGCCACTCTGATGCGTGGGGTGATAGTGAGCTGGTAGGAGTCCGTGAAATGAGCAAATATTGAGATAATTATGTACATGAGTATCTGTCCTCCCGGAAGCAATGTTAATGTTAATATCACCCAAAAGTATAATGTTTTTAAAAGATGTAATGTTTTTTAAGTTAGTGTCGAGTGAGTCTAAAAATCTGTCCATATTTTGAGAAGGAGGTCTATAAATAGCCACGACTACCGTGTCGGGAACAATTTTAATTATTAAACAATTACTGTCGAGGAAAACAGGTTCCTCCCTTACTGTTGTTAAATTATTTTTGACATAAACTACTAATCCATCGTTCTGGTTTATGTTCCTGTTAGTTCTGTAGGAATAGTAACCGTCAAGAGATGGTAAGTTGGCCACCTGTTTTGATAACCAACATTCTGTTAAGACAAGAATATCACAGTTTATGTCAATGTTCTGCAATAACACTTCAAAACCGTTAATGTTACGATTTATGCTGCGAATATTCTGCGTGAGCAGGGTTAAGGTTTTGTCACCAGAAGGAAGAAGGTGTTTACAGTCCTCAACATTACAGATTTTAGACTCCGACACAGAAAAACTATCTAGATCGCAAATTAGATGATTTGTCATGACAGTTACAAAAAAAAAAGAGAAAAATAAATACAAGCTACCTGTTTATCTGCTAACTAAATAAAGTGTTAAGTGGCGCTCTTAGGCGCCTTCATAATCTATTGAGTTTATGTAATTCATTTCTGCATGTTTGCGGGCCGGGCAACCTACATCACCAGTTGGATGGTCACATTTTCTCTTGAAGCGCTTGCACGTCGCACATTGAGGGGGAGAAACTTTGCTGCTGCAGTCCTTGAAGGAGTGTCCACTCTCTCCACAGTGGTTGCAAGTAGGATTCGTTTCCCGGCAAAACTTTGCTGCGTGTCCGAACTGCTGGCAATTGAAGCACCTGGTGACTATTGTGAAATCTCTAACAGGGCATGATGTCCAATTGATGAAAATTCGGCTCTGATTAATTATAATTTTTCTTATGCTAGCGGGTAGTTCCAAGATGTAGTTGCAAGTGGGAAGATCTTTTTTACCCGATTTATGGCTTAATTTGATGCACTCAAGGAAGGACTCACGAGTCATATGCGGTAACTTGTCTGATAAGTTCTGCTCGTAAATACAGTCGAATACTTCCTTTTCAGTAAGGGCTACGGGGACACCAACGACAGCTATCCTAGGGCGGCGTTTAGAAGGTTCTTCTATTGTAAGGCCCGATGATACCAGTTTTTCCGAGTTCTTGAGTTTATCAATATCGCCTTTATTTTCGGTGCTGATCAGAACGCCCCCATTCTTTACTTTTTTCAAGCCACGGACATGAAGCTTAAGTTGTTCTGGGGAGATGATCTTTTGGACAAGTGACTTGGTGTCGTCACTTGTTTGGGTCTTATCGCTCGGATAAATGGCGACTGATCTCAAATTAGCAGGACGGACGAAGTTATCCGTACCTTTCTTCACCATGCTAGCGTAAGAAGTATTCATCGATGGATTCAACTTAGCCTCTACAACCTCTCTGAACTGCTGAAGAGAGTTCACAACATTCTGGTGAGCCTGAAGGTGTTGGATTGTGGTATGAGCCTGGATCGTTTTTGACTTCAAAGATTGGTATAAAACGGCCATCTGAGAAGTCCCACTGGAGACTTTCCGGCAGAGAGTGGTAACTCGAAGCTTCTGATCCGAGTTCATTTTCCCATCACCGACGATCGTGCAAACTTCGTTCAGAAGCCCATCTATAGATCCTAACCACTTCTGGATCTCCGACGTACTGATGACTTCAGTCGGCAATTCTTTTTCCGCGGGTGCTGGTGGGTTTGGGGCGCTCGGTGGTACTGGTTGGGTAGGCGTCGGCGGAGGACTTCGTCGTAGTAATTGGCTACGACCAAACGGGCTCGATCCTGGGTTTGACATTCTAACAGAAACACTTTATTTAATGTTTATAAAAACTATTTAGTTCATCTTGCTTAATCGGTAAAAACCTACTGACACACGCGACACACTTTAATGTTACACTGACGGAGCAATAATTATATTTATTTATCGTAATTGTTATTACATAATAATCAATTACAGAAAACACGTCCGCTTTGTCTCGCGTCTCGTAAAGCGATCCCAATTAAAAATTTAATTTGTATTACAATGTCGTTTTTTGAATTTCAAATTCAATATCTCTCCCTTTTATGTAGGCACATTCTTTTATAAGTCATCTTATTAAATCCGTGATGTTGTCGTGATAACTTGAGCTATTTTATGCTAATGCTGATGTGAAAGCAGAAAACAGAATGTGCTGTTTAATATGCTGCGCAGGATTCGGTTAACGCTAACAGGATACGCCACACGATGCCGAATGAGCGATCCAGTCTCGTTATCACGAGACGCGCACGCTACCCATTACCATCTCTGAATCCACATTACTGTTTGGTATTGCGGTGCTAACATTCATCATATATATAGGCGTAAACTTACTTCATACTCTTCGGAAAAACACCTCGTTTTTCCGAATAAGTCGGCTTTTGTAGGTAAAACTTACTTACCGTTGTTATGACAAGCTTGGAGTACCGACTTTTACTTACCTCCATGCTAAACCCGACCTTGACCTTCTATTTTCTTTTCGCCATATCTACTGGCATTTAGTCGGAGTCGTAAACATTTTGTACGATAACAAATAGCACTTACACAAACATAGTTACGTTTTGTTGTACCTATTATTTCAAAATAAACAGAAATCTATTCGGTTTGAACATACCATTTTAACTTACGTTAGGGCGTAGCATCCCAACTTTTTGCACATTTGACAAGCAAATCAGGCTCGAAAGACTTATCACTAAGTTTGTGAATAAAACAAAATTTAGTGGAATTAGTTTGGTTTAATCAGTTTATGATACGATTTTATGCGCACTAAAATAAACATGGAATGAATTCAAATATTTCATTTTATTGGAATCTGAGAAGCCTCCGAATTACAATACAAAAGTTTATACTTTGACAATTTTGTTGATGTTACAAACCAAACCAACTTATAACACCCCTCTTTTCTGGTCGGGGTTAAAAATAATGATAATATACCTCCTTTGCAAGTCTACAGTTCACATCAAATAATCGTCTATGAACGCAGTAGATCCATTAGAAACAACTCGTAAAGCGACGTTAAAATACACACTGATGCTGGCCCAATATTGACGCTGCATTCAATCGCGAGGCACTATCAGCCAGTACTACGAGTATCAACTAGTAAACGCGTGAGTGAGTATTCCTTATATCAGGGATTGCAAACCTAGGTATGGCACGCGTGCCACTGCACAGGATTTTATTTGAAATGAAGTTGTCCTGGATTTCTTTTTTCACTACTTTTCATTTGTACGTAGGGACTGCCTCAACTGCCTCCGTGGTCGAGTGGTTTAGGCGTTTGCTTTGTGACCCGGTGGTCGTGGTTCGACTCCCACGGGAAGAATACTTTGTAAAGTTGTTTTCAGTTAGGCTCGGACATTGCAGGCTTGAATCACCTGATTGTCTGATAAAAAGATGATTCCGTGCTTCGGAAGGCACGAATAAGCCGGTGGTCCTGGCCGCCAAACGGCGGTCGTCAAATGAACCATGTCAGAGGCCCTTGAGGCGGTCTAGAAACTCTGACTAGGGTGTGTGGGGTCATAAGACCTTACTGCCCACACGATAAGAAGATTTGTAGGTACTACAGTAGGTACGTATATTACAAATTGCAACATTTATCCTAACCATAACTAAATGCGAAAGTGAGTTTTTTTGTTTGTTTCGCTTCCACGCCTGAGTAGCCGAACTGATTCTGATAGATTTTGGTACAGAGATAAATGATACGTGATACCCTGATAAATGGCCATGACAGACAGACGAACGGACAACAAAGTGATCCTATAAGGGTTTCGTTTTTAGGGTTCCGTACGCAAAGGGTAACCAACGGAACCCTATTACTAAGCCTCCGCAGTCCGTCCGTCCGTCCGTCCGTCCGTTTGTCAGCGGGCTGTATCTCAAGAACCGTAATAGGTAGGAAGTTGAATTTTTCACAGATTGTGTATTTCTCTTGCCGGTCTTTCTACAACAACAAATAATAAAAGTTAAGGTTTGTACGGAACCCTTCATATGCGAGTCCGACTCGCACTTGGCCGATTTTTCTCCTTTTGAGGTACGGAAGCCTAAAAAGAAACACGAAGTTTTAATTTAAAACTTGTTTTTTTTTTATTTTGCGTTAGTTTTTTGCTCTACATTATATGCATTTCATAAACGTTCCGCATCTCTGGCAGACATTTATGTACATTAACGCAACATTTGCCAGGGACTGCATTTCCGCTGGTGTCAGCCAGTAAGTAATAACCTGGACATCCACCTATACATATACCTACCTGGCAAAGGTATGTAGGTTCCTGAGGTGTATCACCGCAGCCTGTTTAATTTCAGGAGGAAAGCCCAACTGCGAAAGCCTTTCCTAGTTCTGGGAAATCCTGTTACCAATATTCCAATAGGTAACGTAGGTAGACGCAAATAAACAGTTAAGTGAATGTCAACCCACAACGCTGTAATTTCAAGCCTTTGAACTACTTGAAACTCACACACAGAACCAGTATCTCAAATCACTTAATCATCCTCATCTGCCTAACCTTTTCCCAACTACATTAGGGTCAGCTTCCAGTCAAACCAGATTTAGCTGAATACCAGTGTTTATTGTGATACTTATATATTAAAAATGTTCTAACATTTGATACCGACGCCATGGTACCAAATAAAAACAATTAATAGTTTCGTTGTGATTGACGTGTTATTGCTTATTTCCGTTCAGTTTACCTTTGATTCAGAACTTTGAAAGTCGAAAATACCAATATAGATTCTCGAATATGTAAGACTAGTACCTAGTACCTAGATTTTTGCAAAAGAAACACCACGGCCCGGCAACACAAAGGCCATTAGGAAGAACACTGATGGGTTTTAGTAGACTGTTGGCCGCAAGACGCGGTGATCCGTCGCTTCCGCGGACAGTTGTCACATGACATAGTCACGGGCCCTCAAGCGGCGCAAATACTGTAACCTTATTGGTAATTACAGTTTCGAGCCGTTTGGGGTCGAAACGCTAGGGTCATGGGGTCCGAGTGCGTCTCCTTTTTAAGGACATTTCTCGCCGACTGGTCGACACTTTGCGTGACCAAAGGGCTGACTCGTTCTTTGCTCAAAGAATTAGCATTGCCATTCAAAGTGGCAATGCTGCCAGTCTTCTGGGTACGTTTCCGGATGACGGCGATGCGGAGGAATTTTTCGACACCTGATTGTATTTGGTTTTGTATATTCATGATGTGAATAGTTATTTTTAAATATATTAATTAGTATCACAACGATCTTAAACAATCTGTATCTATTGTTATTTTATAAAATTATGTTATTTTGTAAGTATGGGCTAAAGTAACCTGAAAATAAAGAGATTTATTTTTATTTAGTCAGTAAGAGTCTGACGGGAGTGTGCTCTCCGCCCAGAGCGGAAGGAGTTATTTGATGATTTACCATCCTTAAAAAAATCGCTAGTTTAAGTAGGTAGCTATATACCTGGACCCGAGTAACTTGATACGAGCATGTAGTGGTTGCCTTCAGAAGCTTTTAAGGCTGACATGTTCTCTTCATGATATGTTTACTAAACATTTTTAGATCATGTCTTATTTATTCATGTACAAGGTAACAATTTACACAGAGATACTTGTTTTATGAACTAGATATTAGATAAATGATATGGTTACAGCTCTATATCATATCTAAGAGCACTTAATATTATCTGTTCTATATTCTAAAGTAGCTTAGTCAGCTTGTTTATTACGAGTACATTTTCATGCCCAAGAACCTAAATGCTGCTAAAGACCTACCCGGCGCCTCCACCAATATGTGATACTCTCGGTTAGGTCTGACCTACCCGGCGCCTCCACCAATATGTGATACTCTCGGTTAGGTCTGACCTACCCGGCGCCTCCACCAATATGTGATACTCTCGGTTAGGTCTTCAGCAGCACCGTGGGGATCTACTTATAAAATGAAAAGCTGATTGGAATTCATAGCTCATGCTCCATTTAAGGCTTTTACAGTTCTGATATGGTTCTGATGAATAAAAACAAATTAAAAATATTATGTAATTATTTGAACTTATTCTAATTTATATTTCTTCAATTCTTCTGAAGCTTTATAAATTAGTTGATGCATCCATAGAGGATGTATTACAGTACGGCACGTGACCTGCTATAGGATTTTTATTTGCAAAATATAGTACTTGTTAGCTCTAGTAAACAATCAAGAAATTATTTATGAAATACCTTCATCAGCGATGAAGTTATAAAACTTCAAAGATTACAATTAGAAAGAGAAGACCGATGTAAACATTGACGTCATCGTCTATGACGCCTATACAGCTGCCATAGAAAAAAGCGTTTTTGCGAGAGGGATAGATATATTTGTTTAAAATAATTATATCTTCTTCGTCTTTACAGTAGTTTTAATTATATTTTACTGTTAGTATTATAACATAACATAACATAATCAGCCTCTAATGTTCCCACTGCTGGGACACAGGCCTCCTCTCGGTGAGAGGGAGTAGTACTATATTTTTTTATATTTTTAGATAAACTGTATTAAAGACAAATATCTTTTTTGATTTATGTAGATTTTACTTTAATAAAGCGCATAGTCGAAGCCGGGGACAAAAGCTAGTGTTAATAACATACCTATTTATTACTAAAGCTCTGACTGCGGTCAACAAGGTCACAGTATCTTCCATCAACAGCTTACTTAACTCATGAAATTCATATTAAACAGTTTCATCGGCCGAAGGAGCCCTAAAAACTTCTTCTAATTTATTAATTTCAAGACCCAACTTTTCTCATTACAGAATTCTCACAGGTCTTGTTATTATAATATTTTTATTAACTATTTGACCACAGAATCCTTCGACCTCTGAGATACTCGTACGTATTTCTATCAACTTCGTGATAAGCATACATTATCTACTTAGTCTTCGAATTATTTTATCTTCTAGTGGTTTTAAATCAATTTTATCTGTGTTCTACAAATGACTGCCTACTCATTTTATTACACACATTTTCATAAAACCACTGTTATAAAACTTCACGACTCAAATAAAAGCTAACATTTCGGCTGAGTTCATCAAGCCTGAATTTAAAACTATTTTATCCTGAAGTAAAGTTAAATTTTCGCATTTCGTACGTATGTGTATTTTTCGTGATGAGGGGTCACGTAGCCACGCGGGCGTGCCACGCTGGCGGGCCACGCCGGCGTGGGCGCGCCCCACTGTCACGTACTAACTCAGTGCCATTGGCCATAAAGTCGGGAAATCGCTGCCCGAGCCACGACCACTGTCGACCATTGTCGTCACTTTTATGGATAACGGGAACAGGATACGTAATTATACACGTAGATTTATTTTATCGACTATTTGTGAACGAATCTAATTTCGCTTTATTCTGTCGGTGACGTGAGTTGGCTTAATTAAACAGTCATCCGCCGCACGCCACGTAGTCCCCGCACAAACGCATCTAACGTCTGAATGACTGCAGACCGCCCATTCCGTGGCGAAATTACAAATAAGAAAACTATTGAGATTTATCAAGAGCTTGTCACCGTTGATGAACGAAATATCAAAGCAGATTGATTTATTGGAATCCATTTGTGTGAGTGAATACTTACATACGTGAAGCGACCGAAAAACCCAGGAGCTTACGTGAAGGACAGCTGAACAGACCATTACTCGTCGCACTATCAGACGCGCCAACAAAGGATACAACGACACCGACAATGGCTGAAACTCGTTCAACTTCTATTCACATTTGCTTTGAATTTCGTTCCACTTTCAAGATAATATATAAAATGTGAGCTCCTGTCTCAACTAGGTAAATATGCACTTGTGTGGAAAATCTACGCCGATTACTTACTTAGTTCTTTGTAAACGATTTTCCTCACGAAAATATTTCTGGTTCAAATAATAAAAAAGAATAATGCTTAGTACCGTTCGTTCGTTGATCGTTTGACACCGCACTGATTTTGAAAAGCAATATCTAAGCTCATAAAATACGTAAAGTTCGGCCGCTTTGTCTCTAGTGTGGCCCGAATGTCCCGCTGTGGCCTCAGATTATACGGGCAGAGCGTTACGCTGCATACTTATATCGTAAACTTTACTAATTAAATATTCCGTATTCCTTATATTGCCTTCGACGTTAGAGGAATAATAAAAAGATAGTTTATAGTGAACTCTCAACATGGCAAAGGAGCCATTATTAAAATTTCACGATTTAAATTCATAAGATTTTTATGAATGAAATGAAACCGTAGAACGTACTCCAGTACTACAAGTATCAATAAAATTATGAAGGTTATAAACACCGAAGTCTATACTTAGGTCATCGTTTTACGAGCTTGACCAAGCATGAAAAATGCATTTCAAGATTTACGAGCCTTTTATGCCCAGATTCCGGGACACCCGAACAAAAATGTAATTTGTCAGGCAGCCCGCCTTTGAAAAACGATATGTGAAATGGATAAAACTACGAAATATATGCTCAAATCTTGAGTGTATTATGCGGAATACTTTAAACGTTCAAAGGAAAGTGAAATTGTAAGAATAGAACAATACGCGTTCTCGTGAGTGCCACCTTATCCCAGGAGATCGAGCGTGAGCAAAGTGGACACGGTACCAGCTTTAGATACGTTTGCGCGATTTCAATTCAGAAGTAGAAATATTTTCAAAGTGAATGCACATAGCTCCCTGTTCTGCTGCTAGGATGTCAACGTCAACTAGCGGCACAAAAGCGTTTTCAACAAAACTCCAATGAAAGTATAAAACATACTATACTTACTTAGTTATGGAATTATTGAACACGTCGCGTCATTTATCGACGTTACCTTATTATTGAATTGGTACCGACCTAATAAAAACCTTGTATGCCTTGTTCGGCAATGTTTATGACATATTCAATTTTATCAGACCTTCCTCAATTTTCTATTTTCCTGCATCTTTATCGTGATTACTTATATTTTTGTAAATATTCTAGCGAAGGAGACTCTTTTACTTAATAAAAATGGAATTCGTATGATGGGGTTGGGCAAGGTGGGTACCTAATATTGAGTGCTTCGGGTAGGCAAAAGGTATTACAGGATTAAATGAGATTGTTATTTATGTAGGTACCTATCATCGGGACTTATCGGGACTCATCGTGCAAGTTCGATTCCACGAGTAACAAAGGCTAGCAATGGTCTTTTTTTGTGTGCGGCTCGACTACAATGCGATAAGGCGTTATATAAAGAATCTTCTCCGTGGGTCAAATCGAGGGACTTTATCGTTATTATTTATCTCCGAAACACATTTGTAGAAGCTTCTCTTTATATCCCTTTATTTTACATGACGACCACGCCGCACAAATTGATTTCTCTGTAGTCCCTCTGGATATGGGTTCAATGGAAAAATACCTAGTCATGGCCTAATGATATTGTACTAACATCTCATAGAGTCCCTCGGTATTATTGAATTACTTGTGACTTGACCGCTCAATTCGAAAATAGACTTAAGGAGTAGACGCCTAGCAGTCACGTAACAATATTATATCGCCCCCGAATACCAACTATTTTAAAATGTCTATTTCGTTTATTTAGTCTCTAAAAATGTTGGTAATATTAGGATCGTATTAAGATCTATATTTGTATGATATTGAGACAAATGTTCTATTTTGTACATACTACTAAACGAAATTAGTTTCAAGAATCAATAAATCAATTTTATTAACTCCATAGTCAAGCAACTTTGGGCAAAGTTTTTTGTTTCCTTCCTTTCGGCCTTTTAATTGAAACCATCATGCCTTACAAGTGTATTAGCCAGTTGCCAGTCATGCTCGAACTCATTTAACTAAACTTAGTTAGCTTGTTCCTAGTGCGAGTTTAAATATGGCTTGATGCAGACGTTACCTCTCTTGAAACAGTTATAAGTAAGACACCTCTTGAAAAATCTTCCTGCTAATATGTTTCCGAAATTCGTTAAAACAGTCTTTTGTTCGTTACCTTAAAAAAATACTATTGCGTCTTTTATAATTTTTAACTACACAAAGTGCACACTGAATAAGTACTCTCTATTATAGGTAGCTATTTCTTTTGTGTAGGTACACCCCAAGAAAGATATCCAGTTTGGCTCAATAGCGTCAAAAGCAACAATCTGTACAGCACGGGCACAGCTGCCCCGAGGGTCCCGAATCACAGTGCGAATTGTGTCGTATTCAAATACGAATACCTACATCTTACTGTTATTAGGGAATTGGTGAAATACTGCGACGTACTTCTACTATGTTTTTGTAACGTACATATGTATTAATCTGGGTTGAGAACACATTTTCCACCAACTTTGGGCACAACAAACGATAATTCAATAGAATGGTGGATTGAACGGGAGCAATGGGATTCCTTTTGCACCCATTCAAGTATGGGATCATATTAAAAAGGGTGACATACACGTGTAAGCTTCAGTAGGTAATATTTTTCTTTTGTCGTAAAGAGTTATAGCCATTAAAATGGCGTTCGTCCTCGACCGCAGTACTCGTATACCTATAGCGACAACAGTGTATTGAGAGAATCCCTACATTACGCCACCATGGTAGGTACCATTGACCATTGTAACTACGACACGTGTTTGTGACAAAAGCGAGCTATAAAGGACGATTGTACAATCATAGGCATAGGTAACTTAAGACGGCCGCGGCCCGCGCATTTATTCGACCAGTCATTGATATTCAAAGCGAGATTTTAAATAGAATAAAGTTCTTATTATGCGTGTGTGTCGGTGTGGGGGGCGGTGTGGACGGGGGGGGGGCAGACCGCGACGGGCAAGCGGTTGAGCGAAGCTCCCCCTAATAAGAATACCGTTAAGGGCAATAGGGTAGGATTTGGTACATGGAGAAAAGATTACGCACCCGCCAGAGACCTTTTCACTAACCACTGCCTTGTTTGTGAGACGCCACTGCTCTCTGACAATTCGCTTAAAATACAATCCTAACAAAACAAACAAGATACAAACCCCACCAAATGAAATAAATGTTTATTTACTCTAAATAATGAAAAGCATGAAATGGCTCTTCTATAAAGATGGCATCCATTCAAGTAATATAGGATATCCATCAGTATAGCAAAAGCGATTGTTTAAAACAATTTCGGCGCCAACGTGTCGGCCGGCAATGAGAATAAATGCTTACATTTATATTGTCGAGGGGCTTCAGTTGATATCGAACCTTACACAGAATAAAACACATAGGTCCATACCTACGTAAATTTAATAAACCTGTAATTTATACGATATACGAACTGTTTATTTCACACGATGGCCAGAACATTGACGTCCAAAAATAAAAGTTAGGTCTCTCGTATCGTGGGGTATCCGAAGCACCCCCATGTTTGTTCCGCGACTTTACATAGTTTTCGAGTCATGATTTTTTTTCTAATATTTTGAGAATTATCGACCTGGACAATTAACAAAAAAAATTAAAATAGAAGACTGTCGAGAATACTTTTATTGCAAAATATAAAATACGTATTTTACAAAAAATTACAACTGATTTTCGGTGTTTTCGGTTTTGTTTGTTCGTTTTTTGACCCCGACTTCCGAAATTTAAGTTTGTTTTGTACTTTGTAGTGTCTTCATTCGGAAATTGGTTGTATTTTTTTTAAATAAAAATATTTATTTTTATTTCCTGTGATGCCATGTTTCATTTAAGTTCGAGACTCACATCTTCCAGCAGCAATGGAAGTTTATTTTCCAAGAAGTTTCTGTAGCTTTCTCCATTAAGACTGGACGGCAGTTCAAATGGACCAATTAGTTCGTATTGACGATACCAGACCACAAATTGACGCTGAAACGATGTTGAGATATCGAAGCTCTTACTTCATGTGGATTTTTAATCGCCCACGTGTAGTAATTATGGTAAAATGGCTAAAAAAATACTTTTAATCAAATAATAAAAAAAAAACTACCTCGCTGTCTTTGGAGGCCGATTTCAGCCAAAGTACTATTTTTTTATGATTATGAAAGCTGAAAGTCTGGCGCATATTTAAGAGCTAATAAGGAACCATACAGTTACCTGTTTAGATTTTTAATTTAAACTGAGGGTTGTCGTCGGTAGTTTATCATTTAGGTCAAAATTTACCGAAAGCAAATTTTTCACTTTAGACCATAATTTTATGCATAAACTCATGACTCATGATGATTCGGTTGCAAAAAAGAAATTCGACAAAGATTTCTACTTTTATTTTTAGTTTTTTTTTTTTTGATTGGTTAGTTCGATAATTCTCATAAGTTCAGAAAAAAAACTTAGCTCGAAAACTACGAAAAGTCGCAGAACATACATCGGGGTGATTCGGATACCCCACGGTACGAGGGACCTAAATTTAATTTTTGGTCGTTAATGTTCTGGCCACCTTAAGGATTTTTTCACTGATAATTTAAAACTACTGCAAAATTGCAAAAAAAATCGTGAATTTCTCTACTTTTAGGGTTCCGTACCCAAAGGGTATCCGACGGAACCCTATTACTAAGACTCCGCTGTTCGTCCGTCCGTCCGTCCGTCAGTCTGTCAGCGGGCTGTATCACAAGAACCGTAATAGGTAGACAGTTGAAATTTTCACAGATTGTGTATTTCTATTGCCACTATCACAAAAAAATATAAAAATCAAGGTTATGGTACGGAGCCTTTTGTGTGCGGGTCCGACTCGCACTTGGCCGGCTTTTTTAACCGACTTCTTCAAAAAGGAGGAGGTTCTATGTTCGGTTGTATGTTTTTTTTTAATGTATATTCACCGATTTCTCCGCCAATTGCGGACCGATTTTAAAAATTCCTTTATTATTCGAAAGCCTATACTTCTGAGGTGGTCCCATTGTCACCAAGTTAGAATCTGATGATGAGATCCCATGAAAATCGAGGGAAACCCTCAAATTTTATAAGCACATTCACTGATTTTCATAAACTTTCTAACGCAATTCAGATATTTCTGCCTGGTAATCATCATCTCATGTTGCTGAGCTGATGATGGAAGGTATAAGTCAGGATCTGATGATCGAATCCCATTAAAATGTTTGTTCAGCGATATTTTCGCCAATTGTTAACTGATTTGGATGATTCTTTTTTTGTTTGGAAGAGTATTTTCTCGGACTGGTCCCATTTCAATTTGGTGAAGATCTAATGAAGAACTTCGGAGGTAGGCAACGGAACTCTTCAATAAATGATAGCAAATGGATCAGGATTTCTGAAATCGCATGTCTGTTGATTGTTTATACCAGTTCATAACATAAGTTCACGCAGGCACGCTTTTTGTGGTTTCACTTTTTAATGGTTCCTGCGTACCACTAAAAAGTGAAAAAAACTTTTTAACATTAAACCAAAAAACAAAAAATACTTAACTTTTATTTCGGAAGTCGCTGTTCAAAAACGAAAAAACCAAAAACACCGACTTCTGAAATTAAAGTTATTTTTACTTTGTAGTGTTTTGTTTTTGGAAGTCCGTTTTATTATTTGCTAAAACGTTTCTTTTTTATATCGTGCGGTCGTGTGTCGTGCTTATATCCCGAATAATGGCATGCATTCAATTTGTCATGCTTTGAATAATGTTGCTGACATCAACTTGTGGTATACTTTCCCATGTGGTCAGTGTTGCATTGCGAAGTTGGTTAAGAGTTTTCGGTGGGTTGGATTTGAATTTATCTTTCTTTTAAGCATTTCCCAGATATGCTCAACCCGATTTAAGTTCAAATTACTCCGTACGATCATTAGAACTTTTTCTTCCCTAAACTATTGTCGAGTCATGGAATTCACAGTTTGTGTTGTGATAAAATGCAAAATCCTCACTCCTCTGGTTCTTCACACTCGTTCGCGACGGTCTGAAGCCCGTAAAACGATTCGATACTCATTTATACCCAGCACTCGAGCCCATTGGGTGCGGGCGCAGCTGGTATATTCACTTGCGAATTTGCAGGCGAGCTTCTAAGCATCGTCTGAGATGTCCTGGACTAAATGCTGGTCCAGGGGCTTTTAAATTCACTTCAACCATTCATCTTCTCATCATACGCTCAATAATTTACGCCTCTTGCGGTTCGTAGCCGCTGATGTACCTCAACAACGGCCAGGTGGCGGTTTCTTAAAATTTCCAGGAATAAAGCTGTCCACCCGAGCCGATATGCTTCTGTCACCCCTACTGTTTGGGCTACAGGAGTAATGGAATGTCTCCCAGTTCCGTTTCAGGGCATTATATATATTGCATTGACGAACGTGGTACATCAAGCAACTTCAAGTGGTGTGAACCCTTGGTCGATTAATGCTGCAGTCTGTGCTACCTGGGCTGGTATTACTGGCATTTTACTGGTTTAAAAGGATCTTCATTCATTCAATTTAAAAGCAAAATACCACAATAATTAAATAACCTAACCGTAAACTTGAAGGATACGCAAAATTAAACTTGCAACATGTCGCTTAAGCGACACTGTTCAACTAAAAATTAAAAGTTCCACTTCAATGCACTCACACATAATGAAATGCCTTTTGAGCTAGTCTAAGACTGAACATTTCTTTGACCTATCCTCATAAGAAACAATCATTGGAAAAACTTAAGGCTTTTGCTATCGCGAGAATTACAAGATAAGTAAAGTAAGCTTGGTCAAGATTCCGTGCCGCTTTGTGTACATTTTCCACAATCCAATCAGTTCATGATATTGGATTGTGGAACATGTACAGTTGAAGCCTATGATAAATACGTGTGCCATAAATAACCTTCGAAAGCTGTTAACAATATTCATCGACGATTAGTATCGTGTCAGTGAGTACGGTGCAAACAATTATTTATCTTACATTGTTGGAACGTTTACTCATACCGGCGACTATCCCGAGAGTATTTCATTCGACTTTAGCGCTGTAGATTAATGTGGTTTTTAGGGTTCCGTATACGAAGGGTTACCAACGGAATAATAAGGCTCCGCTGTCCGTCCGTCTATAAGTTAGCGGACTGTATTTCAAGAATAGATAGACAGTTTAAATTTTTAAAGAGTGTATTTCTATAGCCGCTATAAGAACTAATAAAAATAAAATGTCGAGCAGTCTTTGGATACTGTCGATACAATTGAAAACTAAGTAACTTGTGAATTATGCGATATAGCTCATGGGAATCATGCGGTGACGATGACGCGAGTTTTATGCTTTTTATTCACCCAAAAAGTACACATATATACAGTATACATATGTAGCTCACAAGCACTTCGCCCGCGACTTCGTTCGCGCGAATTTATTTGGTACTCCTCGAACTTCATCTCACTTATTTATTTATAGACTAAACGTAGGGCAGTTCGCTCTAACTGCAACATTTTTTTTACTTAAAGTATTTTATACCCGTCGTAACTTTTAAACAAAAGGCCGGTTTGAATAATTTAAAGTGGAATTTACATGTAAATAACCAACCTTAAATATCAAATTAAATTTAAATAGATAAAGATTGCGTTATAAATAGCTAAGAATAGCGTTCGGTGATGATGACGCAAAATCCATGATTTTTGTTCCCCCAAAAAGAGCACAACGCGCCTAAAGAAGTTTTCACTTAATTTTTTTTTTTTTTTTTAATTTTTTTTTTCATACAAGGAACGTGTTTTTCGGTTTTTGATTCGAAACCTTACATGTGAGAGTCCGACTCCCACTTGGCCGGTTTTTTTTTTTATTCCAAAGCGTTGCGCCCTGCATCATGGAGGTCTCAAATAAAGGAGTCTAAATAACGACAACGTAAAGTTTTAAACTTTTATTGGATTATAGAATTGTGTATGTTGAAGCCTCTATAAGCTGGAATAAACTTTTCTTATGAAAAATCAGTGATGCGTTTTATTAATCGAATTCGAAAAGTTTTCTTTTTAGCTTATTGTGTCTATATTTCCATGACATTAAGATTAAATTATGAGAAAAAAAGAATTTTTACAAGTCTTTACTAAGTCCTTTCAAGAAATGGCTTGTCAATTTTTCATCTTCACCGCAGCCTTCGACTAGAAATTGTATTATAGAGAATACAAGCACTGCTAGGCCACCTAAGTCGAACGTCTGCGTAAAGGTAATCAAACACCCCACCCTGTGGTCGTCTTCTCACAGTTCGACTCATAATACCATCACTAATTAATGCTCCGGTGCCAACAGACGTCTATTATTACAAAGGAGCACGATTCCTCTAAGCAGTGGTTCCCAACGTGTGGTCTGCAGACCACTGGTGGTCCGCAGCGGCTAAAATATGTTCGACAAAAGGTTTCTTTTATAAAGTTGTATATTTGAAGACAAGCACTTTACTTTTGATTACAAAGAATAGTCTTCTATTATTCGTATACATACTAGTATAAGATGTTAAAAATTAACTGCAAGAATTTCGTGTTCGCGGCGGGCCCAGAAAGGGATAGCGCGACGACTAACGGCTGTAGACAAAGTGCCATTATATCATCGAATGCGATTGTCGAAGTGCCTAAATATAAGGGATCGATCACGTAATATTTCGGCAATGTTTTACAATCCCGTACATTTTTGACGTTTTGACAACCGCCTTCGTTACTTTACCCCTGACAGAATGTCACTTGTCTAGAGCCTCTGGACTCTCATCACATCTTTTTTTTTTTCGACAAACATGCGAACGAAGACGCGGGCAACAACTAGCCATAAGTTTTGAATACCTATATGAAAAGTTTATTTTTGAATTAACACATTTTATTCTTATTCTGGTCTTTGCGTGTAACAAAATAAATAAAAGTGGTCCCGCGTAAAATAAAGGTTGGAAAACACTGCTCTAGAGTGATACCTCAACATTGATAGATATTACCTAATAATACCGTGAGGGCTCACTAATACGACCCTCGATTACAACTTCATGGGTTAATATAACGCTTTGATATATCTAACAATCTGCTGTTGGTATTTCCAAGTATATTTGGTAGGGACCAGTTTAATTAGGGTTTAGAGGTAACCGGTGTCAACGGGATTCTATTACATTAATGTTTTTCATAGGGCTATCTTTTTGACAGTAGGTTCTATGAAAATTATTATGATAGTTCAAAAATATTAGTAAAGTACTTTTGATGTGTTGAATAATGTGTTTTTGTTTTTTTACCTTGACGTGGTTCTGGAACATGTTGTTTTTAGGGTTCCGTACCCGAAGGGTAACCAACGGAACCCTATTACTAAGCCTCCACTGTCCGTCCGTCCGTCCGTTCGTCCGTCCATCCGTCCGTCTGTCTGTCAGCGGGCTGTATCTCAAGAAACGTAATAGGTAGAGAGTTGAAATTTTCACAGATTGCGTATTTCTATTGCCGCTATAACAACTAAAATAAAAATGAAGGATGGTACGGAACCCTTCGTGTGTGAGTCCGAATCGCACTTGGCCAGTTTTTTTAATATTATTCGAAGAGCTCAGTTCAAATAGGTACACTATTAAACAAAAAACAGAGTAAGAAATTACGGCAAGGTTCGAGCCCAGTCCCAGCACTCGCACTTTACCAGTTTCCAAAAACATCGATTACTTATTCAAATAGAAACTTGTCAAGTGACGAGACATTTTCATCGTTCAAACATGTTTAGGCTGTAAAGCTATTTATTTGCGAAGTTGAAATGTCCACAAACTTTAAACGAACTTATTAGTCTGCTTACGGCTCGGGATCTACTAGATATACGAATCAAATGGTGTTTGATCAGCTCTTAGCAAACATGTGGGTTCAACGGGGTTCATAGAGGTATTTACTCTAGTGTAATTATTTAAACGTGTAGTACCTAGGAATACATACGGAACGTACACGGCGTAGACGATGCCACCTCTTTTTCAAATCATCAAGTGACTCTTCCTGCTATGGGTAAAGCAGAAGGGAGTGTCAGACTCTTACTGACTAAAACCCCTCCATGTTTATCCTAGTGCCCTTTGCGTTCCCGGGTACGGTGCCTCTTTCGAACGAAGTCCGCAGCCCCAGCAGGCACTGGCCCTATCGGGCCCCGTCTTTTGTGCTGACAGCTTTATGAGGCGCGCGTGAACATAGCGCGCCGAGACGATGCCATCTAGCGTTGCAAAATCGAAACTTCACGTTCTTCATATAGAACTTTAAATAACATACACAACAATATGCTTACTTCTAAAATTTAGATGTAGAACATCTGTGTCCTAACTAGATAAGTATAACTATATTTCGGACATCAGCGCTCATCCCCTGTTATTGTCGACACTTGGGAATTAACTTTACTTAGACCTATATGTAAAATACACTTGACATTAACACTTCTGTGCTGCCAGTACCCTAAAGGTGTCTTTCAGGTAGTCTAACTTTTTTATTTACATCGTATATGGCATGAAACTTTCTCTCTACTCATAAATCATCTTCCCAAATCAAAACTTTTTTCTCTATCTGTACCGCAGAAGGTACGTACGCGCAACTAAATTGAAAGGAATTTATACGAAATAGATTAATGATGGTCCTGGCCTTTGATCTTTTAATAAATATAATAATGTATTGATGTGTTTCGAGTGCCGGCTCAATGGCTGGCTCATACAGATGTCAAGGCGTAGCTGAACAGAAATAGAGGAATGCGTGCTTGGATCGAGTTGCTCAAGTGCGTTGCGGTTGCGGTGCGGCCGCGGGCCTGATTATGTCCTCAAAGGATTTAAATGTATGTTTATTCGTTTATTTGTTTGTATATTTTGACCTTTGAAGTGCTTTACATTGGTAGGTGTGGGTAGGTATCTCATCCGCTTAGTCCTTTGTCTGTGAAGTTTTCATAAAACCTTTTGGAATTTATTATGTTTTATCGTCACTGAAACGACTTTAATATATAATTTTTAACATTTCCCGCTCATTATTTACTACAGACGCCGCCGCTAACGCCCAGAAGTAACCTAAATCGGTTTTTTATTGAAGATAACAAATTCGCTACAAAAACTGCGTGTGGCGGACAGCTGTTACTTATCTTTTCATAATTTTTAAAACAGAATACTGATTTGTATGTAAGTATGTACTTAAATACCTTTGTTATTTACCTCTCCCCACCTGAATATTAAATAAGTAATTAGGGTGGGTTTTCAAAAAGGAGTTCCGAAACGTGTTGTAATGACCCCACAATAATTGAAGTCGTACTTTTTTTTAATACAGTCCTTTATTCGGGCTTTTTGAGTTGAAGCAAAAGCCAGTATGGAGATTATTTGATATGCTTTTGTTGAATTCGCACATGATGGGATGGCGTGTCTTTTTAGTTTTTTTTGTAGCGGAGTCTGAAAGGGGCAGCCCAGGTGTCGGAGCTCGTAAGCGAAAAGGGTTGCTCGGTCAGCAGATGCAGCAGTATTCATGACCGAGGCTGAGCTCCGACAACGTTAAACAGACACCATTCATAAAACTGGTCGAGCATTAACAGTACCTAAGTAACTCGTTTAAACTTGAAAGTCACGTTCAGCAATTAAAGTGAAGTATAGTATCTTAGTGCATAAACAGTAGTCGCGGGTCTCCGAGACTGTAATAACTGGTTTCCTTCAATTTAACGACCTGTACGAAACACACGACTGCTGAACTCCTGATACTTCTAATTTTGCTACATGAAAAGTGCTTCTATAATTATGTTATTACTGTTGTTAATTACAGGTAATTTAAACATATAATGTGAGTACTAGTCTTAATAAATAACTGCGAAATTATAATGTGAAAAACATGTTTATTAATATCCTCTTCATAGTACCTAACGATAATTAGCAAAAGAGTCTCAGAATCACTTCATCTGATCCTTCTGATTATTAGAATGGAAGAACTCTATCTACTTATTGAAGAGACTTAACGATAATGAGAATCATTATAAGTACACATACTAAGTTAAATCTTCAGAGGAGCTCGTGGCCACATAAAAACAGCCGCACGGGTCGATCTTCAAGGTTAAGCAACGCCTGCCAAGGTTGGTCTGTGGATAGGTGACCATCTTAACATACCGAGTTTCCTCCGTGCCTCGGAAAGCACGTTAAGCCGTTGGTCCCGGCTGTCATTTGTAGATCTTTGGCAGTCGTTACGGATAGTCAGAAGCCAGTAAATCTGACTCCAGTCTTGCCATGAAGTACCGTGTTACCCAGTTAATAGGTTGTGGAGGTCTGGTAGGCAACCGCTCCTCGTAAAATGCTGGTATTCAGCTAAATCCGGCTTGACTGGAAGCCGACCCCAATACCTATAGTTGGGAAAAGGCTAGGCAGATGATGATACTAAGTTAAATCTTCCTCAATTATTCGAAGAATTCTGTTAATCTCTGCGAATGCCGCGTTAAACCCTAACAAGTTATTAATTGAATACGACATTATTTTATCGTATTTAGTCGTTCAGAACATATGTAAACCGAGGAAAGCTCATCCCAATACCTCGGTCGTGTTAAAATAGGTTGTATATTTAATCCTATAAGCCATTAATAAAGTCGCTGGAAGGAATTTGTCAAGACGGACGAGAGCCTCGGCAGTCGGCCCGATAACTAACAAAGAGCTTTAAATCCACTCTGTTATAGGCCTAATGAATGGATCTACGGCGAAGAATCTCAACGTTCAACTTAATACCACTAGAAGAGGGACACCGGCGACCACTGACGATTTAACCTGAGAATCTGAAGAGGGCATGCTTTACTACCGTTAATTTGCGAGACAAATGTAGTCCTTATTAAGCCGTGTCTAATTCGACCCGCCGTTATTGAGCTAGACTAACCCGATCAGTCAATTCAGGACGTATACAACCCAACTTGATACCTGCATACGTTGATACGTTTACTGCAGTTCTAGACTGTTTTCCCTGTGATTACTAGTAACTAAACACATTATTGAACCACGTATAGGAGACGCTAATACAGAGGCGGCTTAGTGCAGACTCAATTTGAGCGCTGGAATGGAAACTATACTAACGTGTGACACTTCCCTGAAACGGTGTGAGGATGAAGTTACTGTTGATCCAACCGTAAAACACGTAGGTAGTAAAATGGATATAATTTAGTTTGACTGTCGTTCGCTAACCATCTTTATGTTTTTTTATTTGTTCATTCCTTTACATGAAAAGTACTTACAAATTTGAATATGGATAGTATTTATAAAAATAATCACCATTATCGCCCAGTTAGTTTTTTTAATAAAAGTACAGTCTACACCTGCAATGTCACCTGTAATGTGCGATCTTATATATCTATAATACTTAGAATAATAATAGTTTGAACGATTTCTCCTCGTTTTCTACCACCGTTATTAGTAAAAGTCATATAGCCTAACGTATCGAAAGTAAACAGTGAACGGGGCACCGACATGGCGTGTAGTCGTGCGGACTCGTGCGGTCTCGTGCGGACTCGTGCGGACTCGTGCGGTCTCGTGCAGATTATTGCAGTCGCGACTTTTCGTGACCCACATTAGCGCCGCATGGGATACGAAACGCTTGTTTTATTCTCCTTTTTCTTTACAAATGGGAAATCGGACCCACATTATTACATGTCTGTGGAGGCGTAGATACACTGAGAACTTCTTACGATCCACTCTTGTTGGAGATTTATGTAGTTCAGACAACTCTTTTAAACACTGTGAACTAAATTACGAAAGAGTAATTTCGTTCAGTGGAGTTTTGTGAAATGCTCTAGTATTTATTAATTCTGTGAAAAATTATTGGTTTATTATTTGCTTCTAAAACCTAGCCAGACTTGACACTTTCTTCTGGACTATTATTTTTTAACTATTTATAAAAGAATCGGTGATTCATTTTAGAAAATAAAATTTCATAATACACGTAAACTATCTATAGTTTCATAAAGACCGGATTAATATCAGACTATGAGCACTAATTCGCGGAATACCTGCCAGACACGTTCTGTAGAACAAGGCAATGAGAAATACGAGCAGTTAAAATGCTCTTTAACTGTGAAGTAGAAACTATTTACCTTTCTTCGCAAAGCGGAGCCGGTTCATCCATTTCATAATTAAGGCTATTCCGTTCCCCCTTTTTCCCCTATTTAGCTATGTACGTACCTGAGAGGAAAACTCCTGAGGCATGCGGTTAAATGTTTAAGTACTTTTTTCTTTTCCTCCGCAACAGTGCTTGTATGCCAACCCCGCACCGCAAGAAAATATTAAGCAAAACTTTTTACGTTAATAAGCCAAGCGGTTCTGCAACAAACATTACTGCTCGACAAATATAATCAAAGTTATAAACATGGCCCGAACGAGCTCGACAAGAACCTCTCGATTTGTACGAAAATGAAAATCGTTAATAAATGAGAATAGTTCGCGGTAGTTGGTTGAGCCGCAGATCACCGAAATGTGCCCACTTCACAACTAAGCCGAGACTTGTACCGGCTCCGCTGTAAAAGTGTACAGCTATTGACCTACATCCACTTCAGAGGAGAGACAGGGTTAATTCGTTACCCTTGTCCGATTGTCCAACCGCTCCGTTTACACAGAGCTTAGTCAAAGATGTTTTCACGTAATGCCTAAACATTGTAGGTACGACGCTTCACCGTCAGTGTCTTGGGGCATATCACGACACATTAGTGGTGACTGCCATTATACGGTGCTCGGCTAAACAGTCGAGTGACTTTCGGCAGCCGACGCCGCCGCCGATTGAACTCGCACGTAAAACTAACTCAACTTCAACGCTAACGAGTCTTATTGAATGTCATGAGCTCGCGACTGCCTCTCTGGTCTGCCAATATTCGTTAAACTACATATATGATGTATTTATTTACCTGCAGAAATGGTCGTGGCCAATACTATTATTTTCTTTCGCAAGTACACATGGCTTCCCGTTGTTCCAAATTTCCAATGGGGCGTTGCGAGAATCCATTTTACCGTTCAGTTTATTTACAAAGTTAACGTGTTAATTAAGTTATGGATGGATACATGATACTTGACGTACGAGGGAGGTATGTGTCTGACACGGCAGTGTATGCACGTCTAACGTCTGCGGTCAGGTACCAAACAGATCGTGTACCTGGCTACATGAAACTCAATCCACAATTAACACTGTTCTAAAACGGATTTAACACCTATTGTCTCTAGTAAACAATAAATTACCCATAATTCTGTATTTTGTGATTTTAAAGAAAGTACGACGATGTGGAAATCTTTTGTCAGAAAAGAATAATGCATGTCTTTTCAACATGTACTAAGGAAACAAATTCGTTGAATCCAGAAGCACTTTCTGAAGCACTCAATGCGCTAAGAAGTCGACAACGTGAGCGATCAAGCGTCTTCTGGATAATGTATCCTTTATGTTTATGATACATGTTAAGCACAGACAGCGGCCAATAAAAACATTTTTGTGAAAGACAAAGGACCTGAGTGCCCCTGTCTTGTAACATTACAAAGTGTATTACTGGCAGTGGCAAGCTGACAGCCTACTGGCAAAGCTTTCGACACGTGAAACGGTTTGTATCTTTTAGTTCAATCTACGTCTTTTATAGGGTAGGGTTTTACTCATTTCTTCTTTATAGAAAAGAATAATAGAAATTTTAAATTAGTTTTAGTCTACACTAATACCAATTTATAATTTCTTTTATTCGCCTACACGTAACTTTAGATTATCTCGCATCATCTTTAGGTATATCACGTGAGCGAGAGTGCTAAGTGATTCTGTTCTATCTCAACGAAATAACTTACTGAAATTTAGAGAAAGATTTGCCTGAAGAAAGCAATATAATTTGAAACTCTTTGCGCTGACGAGAGTTTTTACAATCCAACATTAACCTGAAGTTCTTGAAACTTATACCTTAGACATTTTAGTTTATAAATTACTTTCAGCAACTTTCCTTTGAAGTCCATGACAATACAAAGTTATTTTAATAAGGTGTAAACTAATAGACTAAACGTATGCAGAATCTGGTGACAACTAGTCTTCTTTGTACCGCAACTCGTTATTAAATTCCTTAATTTTATAACTCAGGCTGTACAGCCTGGGTTATAAAATTATGAAACCTGGGTGACAAACTATGTAGCTACGTACAAGTACCCTTCCCAAAACGTCCCCTACATTATAGACGTTGAGGTAGTAAACAAACACGTCATGTATACCGAGGCAGGTATATCATGTCCGTAATATCACATTCGATTAGCCGAATGCATATTTCATCAGAAGCCGACGTTAGGGGCTCTCCCTCCCGAGAATAGCAAATATTATGTAGATACTGCTAAACCGTGGGGAGTTAAACTGGCTAGTAAATGTAAATATCTTTATTCTCTTCAAATCTGAGACAACTAGCCATTTCTGCCGGCTGTATTGGCTTGTGTTATTCACGAAACTCCGCGGCGTAAGCGGCGTCTCGGAACAAACTTGGGCGTCCCCTCCATTAAGGTAACTACACTATGCGATTTACTCAAGTTTCTTTTCTGCGAGTTGATACGAGTAGCGGCCAAGGGCATCATTATATCCAGATCTTTAGCTTGGGGACCTGCTTCCTCCGACAAACAGAAGAATTCTAACTTCTAACAGTGAACTGTATTTTTCCGGCACCTTTGTTTAATTTCACCTTCGGCTAAGTTAGGCTCTAGCTGTTTTTAAACGGTTCCATAGATTTCAGAGCTCATAAAGTTTTCTAAGAACATTTGAATAATTTGATTAGCATTTGAGCTCGTATCGGTACGCAGAATCTTAAATACCGATTCAGCTCGACTTACTTACAACTTTTAAGCAATCTTTAAAACGAAAACTTTTTCAATTTAGCTATTTTGAATAGACTGCAAAAAGGAGGCTCTTCTCGATGCGCCTGTTTAGCTAGTATAGAAATTCTGTTACCAGAGTAAGAAAACAAAATCATGGGCACAAAGTCGTTGCTTTTAAAATAAACTGAACGCAAGTATTTCCAAAATATTACTATTATTAATGCCGAACATCCTCAGCACGACAACCTACCACAAAGCTATAAAAAGGAAAAACACAAAGAGAAATCATTCTCCAAAACTAAGTACACAACGTTTGATACAATAACGCAATCTAATCAAACAAAGGAAACATCAACAAGACAAAGTCTTTTATTTCACCTAAATTGAACGCAGATAGTTTTATGAATCGCACTGCGCATAAAACGCTCACCCTTCACATGCGTTCGCCGTGAATTCTCCCCGCGGCCATGAGGGCGACTGTTGGGGTGACTCCATACCAGGGGGTCCTTTAATACCCCTCTATGATTCGACACGAATGAAACTAATCAATATTTTTCGACAGATTCGCGCGTCCAAAATTCAAGGTTGATATTTATTTTTTGTAAATTTCTGACAGATTTTAGAACTTCTATATCTTATCCGTTTGCTTATTAAGTATGGCTAAGTTACTCGATAGGTGCTGTCTGTTCGATAACTATGCGCTTGCATTACCTTTTTTAGGTACTCTTTGAAAATATTGCACTATCCAATCTCAGAAAATATAGCAGCAATCTCAAAAACTTGTGAATCATGCAAGTTAGGAAGGCACCTTGTGATAGAAGGGTATCTCTCAATCGTTGAAGTGTCGAACTCACAACTTTCAGACAAGCACCGAGTCATCGTGGATGCAATAAGCTCTATAAAGATGTTACCTTTTTTCGATGTTATTTATAATAAAAGTTACCAGTGACTGATAAAATTTATACTATTTAATAAGTCACTTTTAACTTTTATGCTACTCGTCAATATTGACTTGCACGTTTTTGCGTTTGAATTCCCTTTAACTAAGGTACGTTTCGGTTTTTTTTAGCGTAAAAATGATTGTATACTAATCTATAAATAAATGTTACTTTCATATTACAAACTTTAAAATAATTGTATTGCTTTATTTTTTTTAATGGTATTGCAAAATAGTTGGGTTTAAGCAACTTGAATTTGGTGAAACCAATACTGAGGAAGCTTTTGATATTCTTTATTTGGTGGTATTGTATTAGGTACCGTTCACATAAAATTGCTTTCGAAATATTACTTTTATATTCAAATGCAGATCGCTTCCTGCTGCTGGCCTACCATAAAGGCAGACGCTGCCGGCATTCACTTACTTAATGTTTACGATTGCATATAAATTCCTCTTTGAAGTACCTAATAAGATTACGAGAAATTTGAGTTGTGGCGTATAAAGGCATAAAACCGTAAATAAAGCCAGCGACAATAATATACGGTCGACCAGAAAACTCTAAGATAATATACTTAACTAATGAATTGACTTGTTAATGTTCCTAACGCGGCCAGTTGCAGCGCTGAATTAGTGATCGCGCACCGTCCCACTTTGGACGTCAACCTGATTTCAGAAACGGCTAAATGGATTACAAATTGCTATTAAAAAATGCATGGTGTTCTATCGCAGCCTGCCATCGAGCCTGGCCATCAATAACGCAACGCCGCCGTTAAATCCTAGTATGCAGATTGAAACTGAGTGTTAGGAGAATCGCCAAAATTTATGTATGAAGGTCGATTGGCAGTTACGGGCGGGTGGTGAACTGGAGAGTGTCGGCACGATAAAGACAATTCAGAAAGGACAAGGAGGTAGCTGGCCAACGATAAGTGTTATCATAATGGTTGTGCAATTTGTGACAGCCGAGCCCGGAATAAACGTTGTAGTTTGGGTGCTCACTTTTAAAGTTTTCCTTTTCAAACGTAACCTCTAATAGTCGATATCGTTTGGTTAGTTTGGACAAAAGTTTTGACGTGAAATGTCGAAAATTACACTGAAAAATACTGCCGGAACTGAAATGTTGGATCTCAGGAAAAAGTTTGTTTTTATTTCTATATCCAATATTTATTTCAATCCACTAAAGCAATTATCTAACAGTGACAGACCCTGACGTACAGCGGTTCCGATTTTTAAAGCATCAAAATTATCGGGGTGATTCCATTTGGCGTGTGACTGGCAATACTGAAATACTTCGTCGAGTTTCAATCTAACTGCAGTTGACCTATCAGCTAGCACGTTACTTTTGCCAATCTTTCATATTCATTATCGCAATCAACAATTGAATATTTAGAGACCCCATCCTACGCTTAATTGATAGACACCCGCCCCCGCTGGCGCCTCTCGCGTGTAGTTTCTTTGTATTTTTGCTTTTATCTTTGATTCTTAAGTTATTAAAACTTCCATATACCGGTACTAGATACTACTGCATTTATTAAACCAAAATTTTCTCTTTTCCGAGTCCAACTTTTAAAACCTGTTAGCCAATTTTATGCAGGATGCATAAGTACTTAAAATTTTAGTTCTTGAGGTGTTTGAGCAACGTAGTCATTTGGGTACGTAATGTTGGGGCTATGTTTTTTACGTAGAGAACTTGTTTTCATTTCAAATTTAGTTACACGCTTTTGTGAAAACTATCTTGCTGATCATCCGGTTACACACACGTCTTGATATCGCGCTAGTATAACATTTTATAATAATCAGCAATAAACAACCTCGCAATAAACTTCCAAACATTATAACGAGTTTTATAATTCTTTTGTCCTTATAATGAATTGTTTCTAAATTATGTAAAATGTTGTCAAACTTTGTAGCGATAAAGATCCAGTAGCGTGAATGGGGCGCCTTATGACGTGTCGTCTTTGTTATTTCTGTTGTGTGGTAACATTATTTGGTAGGTCGCGCGCTGGGTGGCAACACGACCAACATATATTCAACAATGTAGTAATACGTTTACGTGCTCAGACTGTCCACCGGCAGACGAGGTAGTGGCAACACCGTGGGAATATACTGCCACTATGTTTCACTGCATGTACCTGCAAACGACGGCGGCTCGCCGAGTGTGGACCATCACCCCGACTCTTAATTCTTTCATCATCATCATCATTACAGCCGAAAGACGTCCAATGCTGGACATAGGCCTCCCCCAAAGGGGGATATTAATTTCTGTCCAGTTGCTTTTTGAGCAGGATATTAAAAGTTAGGCCATCGCCGCATCATAATATTCTAATATTTTGTCAGCTTTCCTGTTATCTGTTATAAAACAGTATGAATATTTATTAGGTACTTGGCAAATATTTGTTACTTGTAAATCCCGAAACAGTCGTGAAAATCAACATTAGCTGTTACAATATTTGAAATCGGAAATTCTATTTTCGATACGACGCGCGACGTCTTGTCTCATGGGTGTCGTAAGAAGCAAGGTAGTGAGGAACGTAGGTACCTTAAAAAAAAATAGAGCCTTCGTCACGGATTATGGATCTGTATAAAAAAAATCTTATTTTCTTTTATTACCAACTAGATCGAGTATATCGTGAAATGTAGGTATGTACTAACAAAAGACACAAAAGTCTGGCAGGATCCTAAGTTACAGGTGTAAGAGCTCCCTAAACTAGACAGCGCTACACGACACTGACTAAATCAGGAGTGCAAACTGTCACTCAAAGATTTCCTGCACTCAAGGCCTAGCTTTGAGTACACCGGTATAGCCTGTGAAGGCCATCTCAGTCAGACAATAAATTGCGCAAAGGGCGCATCCAAGCGGTCGAATGAAGGATCATCGCCATAAAGTTCTAATAGACAATCCACGGTCGTGAAGGATATTACCATAATCTCTTGTACTACCTTGACGGATAAGCTAAGCGAAGGAGGGTGCCGACCGCTAAAGCTTTTGGGTTAATCGCTTCAAGACAGGTGATAGGCCTCCAATATTTAATTCCAATTGGTATTAGGCACTAGGTATTAATAGTATTAACCCATTTCAAAAGACCTGTCGAACGTTCTGAAATTTCAATTCCCTAAATACCTGATTTTGGTATGTAGGTTGGTTTTAGAACAAGTTCCAAGAAATAATTTGCTGTCTCTACTTATTGAAAATTTTGTAATGATCTTATCTCTTTGAAAGATTGAATACCGACGAGTAATTCTGAATTCTAAATCCTGTGATCCTTACTTTATTTGATTTATCGTATTCATGAACTACCATCTAAATTACCTTTATCTAGCTATCTACATTTGGAAATCTAGTTTGACCCGAAAACCACTTATCCTTACTTAATACTACTCTGTCAAGAAAGTACCGGGAAAAGATCAATAATACACAAAATGTCTGTTATTCATCCAAATTTATTTTATCACCTTCAAAGTATGCTCCTTTAGAAACGATACACTTGCGCCAACGAATAATCCATTCATCAAAACATTTTTTAAACGCTGCTTCCGGAATTGAGTTCAGTTCTCGCCGCGAATTCTCCTTTATGTCTTCTATCGATTGAAAACGGGTGCCACGAAGTGGTCTTGTTGACTAGTTTGCATGTCAAACTCGTAAACCCACGTCTCGTCACCAGTAACAATGCGTTTCATGAATGTTGGGTCCGAACTGACTCGTTCTAGCATGTCCTCAGCGACTTTCATGCGATTGAGTTTTTGGAGAAAATTCAGATCTTTTGGGACTAGCCGAGCAGCAACATGTTTCATACCCAAATGATTAGTTAAAATGGTACGGATCGACTCGTGAGATACAGAAAGTTCGGCGGCTATCTCTCTCAGAGTTGAATGGGGATTTTCAGTCACTATTTCCTTCACTTTTGCGATGTTAACTTCAGTTGCAGACGTTGACGGCCTACCAGAGCGAGGCAAATCTTCCATCACATCTCGACCGCTTTTGAACACTTTGAACCACTCATAAGCACGAGTTTTTGATAAAGTCGATTCACCGTAAGCCTTCTGTAACATTTTCAGTGACTCCGAACACGAAATTCCATTGGCGATGCAAAATTTAAGACAAACTCTTTGTTCGATATTTTTGTCCATTATGATATTCGCAATACACACTATATATGATATTACTAAAACCAGCACTGTATTTAATATAAATAACAGATGCAACTCAAACTCCGCGCCAAAATGGAAAACAGTTGTGCCAATCTAACAACTACAAAAAAACAAAAATTTGAATTTGGAACCATAAACAAATCATCCATTCCCGATACTTTTTTGACTGAATGTATTATAAATGCGAAAGTAACTCTGTCTGTCTGTCGCACTTTCACGCCTATGTCCTTTCTCAGGCTCTAGACTATCACTGTACCAAATATCATTTAAATCGGTTCAGTAGTTTTGGCGTGAAAGCGCGACAGACAGACAGACAGAGTTACTTTCGCATTTATAATATTAGTAAGGATTCCTTTGTTAACCTTATTACATAAAACATGCTTTATACGTAAAAATACAATTTACGTCTAGTATATAAGTATCGGTTTGAGCCAAAACTGAGATCAGATTTATATTATGTCCACATTATAGTTTGGGTTTCGGTTTCGGTTGAAAATCCTGTTTCCGTCGGACATTAAATTATACTAATTGTAATCTGTTCATCTTTTTCTGAATGCAATAATCTGGAAAAAGGATAACATTTTCCTTTAATCCTACTATCAGCAAACTCGCACAAATTAGAGATAAGTGCAATGAATTAAATTTGTTCTTTAGATTAAACAAAATATACTATAGGTAGTCATGAGTTATGTAAGCCTATCTACAGCGGAATTTGGTTCGAAAGAGTCACCGCGGCCCTGAAACGCAGAGGACATTAGGAGGAACACACACAGATGGGTTTATTCAGTAAGAGTCTGACACTTCCTTCCACTCTGCCCAAAAAGGAAGGAGTCATTTGATGATTTCCATCCTAAAAAAAAGGAATTAGTCATCAAAGTACTAAGACTGCCTCGATGGTCTAAGTGTTGCCAGAGCTGCTGAAGGTACATGCGGTCCTTGGTTCTAAATATTAAATTTAATTATTAAATTAAATTTATTTATTAAGTTCTAAATATTAAAATATTTAATTTAGAGGAGCTTTGATGTTTCCGCATCTGAAATTCCTCAGTAGTAGCCCGTTGATTCAGGCACTAGCCCGCTGCTGGCTACATGGGACTTCAACACATCTGGTGAAATGTGGGCGTACATGCCTACTATCAAAAGGTACATCTCTGCTAAACCCTTTAGGGGAAACAGACGTGATCTTCGTTTATCTTCAAATACCGTACTTACTTTTTTTCCTGTTAAACACAAAACACAAAAGTTCGGCAAAAGGTACCAATAACTAACTTAGCTATCCGTCGAATTATTGCTAAAATCTCAATTATCGTGACGATAATTAAAATAATTATCGACTATTACAACCAATTTGCCCAAACGTTAATGAGATATTTAATTTTCCGACAAGTAAGAACGACCTAAGTAGACAGGTACCCACTCAGGAAGCCATTAGGCTGCCTTTTCACTGTCGTGGAGCGGAGAAACGGAGAAATTTTAACCAATGGAATTGTATAAAATCTCAATGACTCACGCGGTGCCGAGATTTTATGCAATCCCATTGGTTAAAATTTCTCCGTTTTTCTGCTCCGCGACAAAGGATAGGCAGCCTTAAGTACCCACTGAAGCTTCGAGCAACCTTTTGCAGGTGGAGGCCTATGTGGGCAAGATCGGGCGTGGATGATCATGAAAAGAGCGTCTATCCAAACAACGACCCATTTTTTTTTTTCAAAATTATGCTACTTTTACCCCGATGTTAAATAACCATTTAGATATTCATGAAAGCTAAATGGCCGTAACTTTTTCAGATGTAATTGTTAAACGGCGCTCAACCCATTATACCTAGGTATATAATAAAAATAATGTCTTATTATTATACTCATAATATGACTACAAAAGAAGTCCTCTTTTTATAATGAGCTTCGGTAAACCAAGTAAAACTACCACAACTAGTGAAGACGGAATCTTCTTACACACGCTTCAGGCAGACTTATCTGGCTTTTGATCTTCATTTATTTAGACTTACAAGAAACTCTCGAAACAACTCTATAAGTACCGTGTCGATTTAAAAGTTCATCGTACTGAATTTCCTCGTAAGAGGTTTTAAACGATCCCTCATTACGTCCTTAAGTTCAGTTCGAGCTTGAAACACGTTCAACATATAACGTACATAAAATTGAAGCTGGATTTAATACAAAATGGGTTCTTATAATGCTAGGAATAAGGAGAGAGCAGCACCAGATGCCTTCAAATAGTCCCCGGTGCAAAACCTCGCCGTGTCCCAAAAATTCGCTGACTGGAAACAATCAGACGTTGTCCATTGAAAAAGTACAAGATTCGGCAACGCGGAAGAGATTCAACAAAAGTTGAGATTAACGACAGAACTGAGAAATATTCTTGGTATAAAACTGCACCGTCATTTTTGCATGTGATATTGCTAAATTACGCAGTAATTTTCTCTACTTTCCAAAACGACAATGATCATCTCTCGAAATAAATATAAACGAAGAAAATTTCTTATCTGTTTAAATGCATTTCTAAAAATCACGACTATTTTCAACATACAGTTTTCTTTAGTGCCATAAAATATTAAATACCTGCCTACGCTTCGTAAAGGAAGACCCTTATTCAAAATCGAAAAAACTACCCAGTCGAATAGGGCCACACAAAAAGGCCGATGGAACTAATCAATCATCTTCCTATCAGAAAATATGAAGCGACCGCCTTATTCTTTCAATAAAAGTCCGATTACATACTTGATTAACGAATCATAACGGACATATAATAAGTTCTCTCCATTTTTCTTTCTGTCTATCTATTGAATGAATTTATCCAATAATCACATCGTCAAACTATCCAACGGAAATGCTGTAGGCAAAACCTTAAGGAACATTCCTTCTTAAATAAGTAAGTCCGTGTTAAAATCGCATCTAGACCCGTTTATTACTAAGAGTAGTCGCTTTTAAATTGCATATCTTCAAGACTTTCTGTTATGGTTGCAGCATCTTGATAAATAGCTTATGGCCGGCGGCCAGCGTCTCCAGAAACGCTACCTAGTTCATCCCAGATACCTCGAGTTTCTTCTGAATAAATCCTTTCCAACTTCCTTCATGATTCCTCAATTTTCTTATTTATCCCTCCCGTGCATACCTAAAGTTTTCTGAGTTTCGTGAATTGATTTACTGGAACCGGAATCAAACCTGCATATTATTTTTACAGGATATGTTCATTCACACACTTTCTTCTTGGGAAAACCAATCATTTCCATCAATTCAGTCAGCTATTCTAATATAAACTACATGCGTCTTGTAATTAATTTCTCTTTGACGACGTTTGGGTCTTTCATTGTCTGCGGTTCCAAAGTAATTATTATTTGTAGCAAAACATTAAATACCCATTTCCTGTAGCTAAGGATATCATACAAGCCGTGAGCTGAAGCGGAAAACGTGGAAAATAAACAAAATATAAAATAAATAATGCTAATGCAAATATTCATAATAAATTATTTATTTATTTCATCCGACAGATCCGTATGATTGGATTGTTCCGCATCCAGGAAACTGATTTATTTTCCAATTACAATTTGTTGTTCTTTGTTCTAAGTTAGCGCCTTTCAGCCGGAAACGATTGACGAAGATTTAGGAACATAAAAACAAAACTGCGGAAAAACAGAAGTACGAAAATGTATCGCGTCTCCGACCCCTCATACACCGACATTATACATTATCCGGGCTTCGAAAACCACAATAAAAATAAGTAGAGTAAAGCGTGAGCCGTATAAAGTTTTGTTTTTCCTATTACTAGCCCCTCCATTTATTTTATTCCGTTTCTGAATCACTTTTGTCGTCTTTTACTTACTTCCCCAAAAGTTATGAAACAGCCAATGATTATAGATAATAAATGAAATTCGCGAACAAATAATAATAGAGTTACAGAAAATATTTGGCCACACGCACAGACAGCCCAGGAAAGAATATCGCCGAGGCAATATCAATAAGAATTCGCAAATAGTAAATTTGCTATGAGCGAAGCCGGAACTAATACTGAATTATGGAAATTCCGAAGAAAAAAAAGTTTTTTCAAAGTAAAAGTGTACATACCTCATAAACTGCCATTCTACTTTCCCGCTGGGCCAGCTCTGTTTCTTCATTTTGCACAGTTAATTTATTTGAGGTGGGAATAAACTTTGTCCGAACACATTGCAAGCGCGGTCCGCTGTGTGGAGAGCGGTGTAAGACGCGGCGGTACCGCGGGCGGCGCGTTCGTGACTGAGCCCGCTGAGCGGCAGCGGGCACTGCTAGGGTGGCTGCCATCCCCGCCCGCACCCCTCGCCCTCCTATACCAAGTCTCCCCTCAAAGGCATTATTCTACGCCGGACACTACATTTAAGCAAAAAACAAAAATCTAGTTTGGCTTTTAACTCCACAAAATTGCTTGCAATTACATGAATTTACCCCTCTAAGGGGGAATTTACGTTTTCGTTTCTAAACTAATGAGATGTTTGATTATAATAATAATTTTAAGCTTTGAGTTTAAAGATATCTTTCATTTGCAAAACTATTTAACAATCCTCTTCTTCATTCCCCTCGATGCAAACATTACCTAAAAGTGGCTAAGCCATATTTTAACTGGGTTAAGATAAACATAAATATATGCTTAATGATTATCAAAACGGAACTGTCTAAATAATTTACGTCAGCCTTAATAACTTAATAAAGTAGCGGACGTTGAACAAAACAATTATTGTATAACGTCATCTTCATGGCTCTGGAAATTAGGAAGAGCAATATTTCTCAGGTACATCAACGGAGTTGGTTAGATAACAGGAAATAATTTTGGTAGTAGCTATTCGTTTTTATATGTTTTCCTCATTCAATCAAAAGCCTTTCTCATAAGAAAAGCTGCCCAGAATATACGTGGTTGTGGTATATTTTTTATTATCTCATTAGTTCTCGGCAGCGTCTAATGTCGGTCTAATCTTCGTCCAATCCGCAGTAATAGCAACGTTACAAGTAAATTCAACAGCACTTCAATTAGCTAACTTTGGCTGAATCTCAAATGTCTAATAGTTTTTCCTAACTTTTCCGGAAGTTAACATGCAACTTGGTGAAAAACGTGTTTGTTATTTTTTCTATCAAACACTCATCATCATCATCTGCCTAGCCTTTTCCCAACTATATTGGGGTCGGCTTCCAGTCAAGCCGGATTTAGCTGAATACCAGTATTTTACGAGGAGCGGCTGCCTACCAGACCTCCACAACCCAATAACTGGGGTAACACGGTATTTCATGGCAAGACTGGAGTCAGATTTACTGGCTTCTGACTATCCGTAACGACTGCCAAAGATCTACAAATGACAGCCGGGACCAACGGCTTAACGTGCATTTTTTCTATCAAACACTATTTAGTTAAAAATAACTATATTTAGCCAATTAAACGAAAAAAAAAAATTGTTTCTAACGACAAAATTCGAAAAATTCATTATGGCAATAGGTAACGGAGTCATTGTAAACGACTGAGCATGAGATAAAATTAATATTGGAATGGTTTCCTTTAGCCATGTCCCTAGGTATCACGTATAGGTAGATAGGTATGTCCATGACCCATATCCATTACCCATGTCCTGTCCATTTAACGTAATGTGGCTCGTAAAGTGACTTCTCCAGAATGCAATCTGCGACCCTACCATAGTAATTAAACATTACACTTGGCTTGTACTAACAACAGCAACTACAAACAATACCTACTTAAAGATTTATAATCCTTAATCCGTTATGTTTACGGCTACAGAGCCGGGCCCATCTTCGGATTCATGTCGACCCGTTAAAATGTACGTACATGTGCTTTGTAGTGTTACGCCTTGGCCACTCAGGATAACGGCCTAATACCACTTTGTTTACAGCCTACAGACCCAAGTTATACTGCCTATTAGTCTTTAATTGGGACCCAGACTTTATTACTGATCTGCATCACAAGCCCCAGTGTCCACCCCACTGGGGCTTTTTGTATGAAATGTGTTCCACGTTATAAACTCTTTAACGTTTCATTAATTTACCAGGAAATATTTAACCTATTCTTACTTAGACCATGCAAGCTGCGGATGGGACTCGATGTAACCGCAATACATCGATTTTAGAAAATTTATTTTCGTTAGGTTTGACATCCCATCATAGCCATAGGTAACTCTACCACGAACCGCGTTTTTCTAAGGGAGACCGCTAAAAAAAAAATCGCGGCTCTTGTTCACATTGGACCATTTTCGAAGACATTTCTTAGGTACTACTGAAACAAATACGACACCATGGGCGTATGTAATGCCCTCACTCTACTATTTATGTTTACACTGACCCGACTGTCTCAGAAGTAAGGAAGATTCAATTTTCGTTCTACTTTGACTAAAATATTATATGACTATGCTTATGCCTGCAACTTCGTACGCGCATATCTCGTATTCGTTCTCTGTCAGTAACTCACTCAGTAACGGAAGAATCTATACTCTATACTAATATATAAAGCTGAAGACTTTGTTTGAACGCATTAATCTCACAAACTGCTGACTGAAAAAATATTTCAGTGTTAATAGCCTATTTATCGAGCTATATATTATCAATCAATCAATCATCAAATTTTAATCAATTATAATTTTAATAAGTAATTTACATTCCAATTTTGTAAAAGAATTGAATGATTTAATAATTTTCTTTATTATTGCTTTTAATTATTATTCTTTGAATGTATAAATTCTAATTACAATAAGTTGTAAATAATGTTATGTAAGCCGTTTTTTGTGCATGTGGTGTTAACCAGTAATTAATTGTTGCATTTGAATATGTTACTATAGTTATTAAATCAGAAATGTATATAGTGTAAACAATTGTTGGTTAACCTAATAATAAATAAATAAATAAATAAATATATTATCACGCTAAGATAGAACCGTAATGAAAATTCTGACGCAGACGAAGTTGCGCGCGAAAGCTAGTTTTATATAAATTGATCATTTTAATTTGCAATGTAATGTAATCAGCACAAGTAAAACCTACCGTTGTATGAAGAAACTTCAGCGATAGTCTTAGCAAGTTTCCCAAGTTAAACAATGGTGGAAGAGTAAGTTCCGACTAGATTATAATATTATAAAAAACTATTTTATTAAATACAACAGACTTCCAATTAAAAACTCTTTAATTTCGGAAGTCGGTGTTTTTGGTTTTGTTTCTTCGTGATTTGTTGACACCGACTTCCGAATATGCGGTTTTGCCACCGACTTTTTATTAAAAAGTCGGTTGTATTTTTTTTTGTGTTTGCTACCTCATAACTCCGTCATGTATGAACCGATTTGAAAAATTCTTGTCTGAAAGGGTATACTTTCCGATTGGTCCCATTGTCACCAAGTCAGAATCTGATGATGGGATCCCATGCAAATCGAGGGCAAACCTCAAATTGTACAAGCACATACAATGTTTTTCATTAACTTTCTAATGCAATTCAGATATTTGTGCCTGGTAATCATCATCTCATGTTGCTGAGCTGATGATGGATGGTATAAACTAGAATGATGAGATCCCCTGAAAAATGTTTGTTCAGCGATATTTTCGCCCATTGTCAGCCGATTTGGAGATTATTTTTTTTGTTTGGAAGAGTTTTTTCCTGGACTGGTCCAGTTTCAATTTGGTGAAGATCTGATGAGAACTTCGGAGGTAGGCAACCGAATTGTACAGTAACTCTACATGCAAAAATACAAGGGATTGATCACGTGATATTTCGACAGCGTTTGTCAATCCCGTACATTTTTGGCGTTTTGACAATCGCCTTCGCCACGCTACCGCCGACAAAATGTCACTTGTCTAGAGCCTCAGGTGTCTATGAGACTTCTCCTTTTTTTGAAGTCGATTAAAAATAAGAAACATAGTCTGCCTTGTTAACACTTGCCTTGTGTGTCAACTACAGCAATGTGAACAATTCCCTGGGCAAGTAAAAAGAGATTTTCTACCAATGATTTCTCAGTAGCATAGTAGACCAGAATCTGATAGTGCGGCTGATTTTGGTTTGCTCGCTCGCCTAATGGGACTTAAACTTAACCAAAACTTTCTCGCTAGGAAGATATGTACGCATCTATATACCTCTATCTAATGTAAGTTGGAAATAAAAAGATATTTTGTGCATAACATTATCATGGGTTGATTAACCATCGCTTAGCGGCAAGTTTCAGGCAATTCTGGCGCTATTCCAGCGCGCTGAAAGGTCCTCGTGTCGACTAAGTCTCTTCTACTTTGGCGAACTAGTGTATTTTCAAAAGATAGGCTCTCATATCGGCCTTCACGACTTCCGCTTAAGTAGATAGAACTATTTAGACTTCAACCTTTCTAAAGTATCTAAAGTCCAACGATTGGAAAACAAAAGTCTTCCTTGTTGCTATTCCATCAATTCGCACTAAGCGTTTCCAAACGTCTTGACTTTTATAATGCGCACAGCAAAGAAGTGGAACTCGCTGCCTGCGTCTGTGTTTCCAAACGCTTACAACCCTAATCTCTTCAAAGTTAGATTGAACTGGCTCCTTCTGGGTGAGCTCGCTCCATTGTAGACTTCGTCTCTGTCATCTCTGACCTAGACTAGAGATAAGAGCAAACCCATAACACATCAAAAAATAAAAATAACAACGCGCATCATGATTGTTATATGGCTGGAAACGTAGTATTGGCTATGAAATCATGAATTAAAGTGTGAAACATGTGCCAGCAACACAAAATCATGGCACTGCACGAATTAGACACTTTGTTCTTCCTCTTTAATTTTAAAAGCATGTTACACAGGCATTAATACGAAATAACCAACCGTTTAAACGGTACAAAACTTAAGTTACATTGAACTTAACTATAGAAAACCAACTTGTGATATTTTGTCTCAAACAATATACAGAAACAACAAAAAGAAATCCAAAATTCCTTATATTTATTCAAATAACGGATACAGCAAACTTAAAGAACTACAAAATGATACACAAATAATTGCACTCTTCTCTCTGCAAAATGCTTGTTATTCACAAGGTAAATATACAATTTACCTGTATTTAATTGTAGTATCCGTCACCCGGTGGCCGTTGTTTCTAAAAGCGTATTTAAACTTCTAATTGCCTGATCTTGCGATACTAAGTACTATTCATTGTTCTATCTATTCAAGGGACTAAACAATACAATTATTAGAGAAGAACTGATTGTGACTCCGCTCGCGAATTTGATGTTCTAAACATACTTAACACAATCTTCTACTTAGCGTACCTATCGATTACAAATATTCCTACCTCGTTGCTGACGCAGTTATTTGGTACAACGTAAAATCATGCCTTTTGGTTTATTTGTCGTACCAGCTTTCACTTAATACTTTACCTTAAGGGCGTATCTTTGAAATTAATGGTAGCTCAAAAGCGCCGAGGGGAACCGCGCACCTCACGCGGACCCCGCATGCTTCCACTTGGAAAGTTCGAAATATCGAACCTAGCGCCAAAACATCAAATTAATTCAAACCGCCAACTGATTCAGTGTTGCTTGCACACAAACTTCATAAGTTTCTTCTTTCAAAATATAAATAGAAAGCAGCACTCTTATAAACAGTGATTAGACGTAGAATAAAGTAAAATACTGAACGCAGACAAATAATTATTTATTTTAAGATTTATTTTTTACAATCGTTGGTAAATTATATCATGTTTTGCATGTCCCCAAATTATTTTAAAAACTACTTATTCAGTAGATCTATTAAGCACATGGCCACAATTTTGCGATAGAGATAGCACTAGGGACTTTTAGCACTCGGAACTCAGAAGCTATGGAAAAGATCAGTAGTAAAAAGATCAGCTAATCATAATTGAACTAAGTATGTTATGGAAACGAATGAAATGATAAACAGTTAATTTTTTCCTTTTTTTACCGTGGCTTCGAACACGTTTACCTACTCTTTCTCAGAAACTATCCATTTTTAAGAGATGGTTTTATATCATAGTTTTACCCTCGTCATCTAAACAGATACTAACTGAGGACATTCGTTAAAAGCTTATGAAATGCATAGAACAGACTACCAATCTTAGTTTTGAACTGTAACTGTAACAAACTGAAAGGAATTAAAGCAGAAAGTAAAGCATTTATCTCTACAAAGGAAAGATTAAACTTATTGGACCTTGAACTATCCATTTCAAAGCAGCTTTATTGCAGCTGACAGAATATTCTACGTTCAGGATCCTCATTTATTAAACAACTAGGTACTGACTTTCAGGGATTCAATAAAATTAATGAAGGAAAAATATTTTCATGACACTAGGTCAATCACTCAAATATATTGATTGATCAGGCACTTTCGCGAAGATGTTCTATATTGGGTCTCCACGCTTCGTCCTTGGAGAATAAAATCTCACGTGAACTTTCACAATTAAATTACTATTTCTTGGCACAAAAGAAACTGTCACGTTTTTGTCACATAATTTCTTTACAGATTAAAGCAAATCGAGTAGACAGTGGACGTGGTAAAAGTGGAAAATTGCCAAAGTAGAGCGTCATTTATCAACGCCATTTGGTGACGTTTCGCGCCTTCGGTGAATCTTAATGGAATAGACATCACAACTCCATGTGGCAGAAACCATGGGCCCAAAGGAAATCACGCTAATGTCGACTAATTTGGTTTAGACTGCGGAAAAGCCGTTTATCTACTCGCATAAACCTAGCATAACGAAGGTAATACTATAATAACTTGCAGTGATTGTTTCTTAGCGATTGTACCTACCTTTTTAATTCTGCAGGTACACCATAAAACTTAACGATCATTTTATATTGCATCGAATATTCTGATTTAGCCATCTAGGTACCTCTCAATGCCCCCATATGCACTTGTAATTCTTTGACTCAGAACAAGGTGAAATGTAATCAAAATTCTGAAAGCTTCTCTTTGAAAAACAACGCCACAAAGCCCGTGGAAATGGGAGTAAATAAAAATCTTCAGTTGGCAGCAATTCGCCTAACGGCGAAGCTCTTAGGCTAAAACCATTCGACGGACATGCAGAGAGAGACAGAGCCTGCAGTGTGTATTACCATAAATTATTTGCTAATGTATTAACAGTGACCTTATTGACTATTTGTATATTTTCTACCGGACGCTAGTCAACGTTATTGAATATGATAATGAAAGTATTTGCATTTATTGATAGAATACATTTAGCGGTAAACTTGAGCGGAAATGCATCGACACCACCGCCGCCGCGCCGCCTGGCTTGGAAATGTGCAATCGTGCCAATCTGTGATGTAGCGATGCTAATCATATGCTAATGCTTTAGCTATGGAAATACTTTAGGTTATATCATTAGGGTGCGAAGATTAAGCAGTACTCGTGTTATATTTTCTTTAATAAACAAAAAGCATGATTAAGCCATCTAAAAGTGTGCGAAGTGATTTCAGGATCTTACACAAGCCTATTTGTTGTTTATTGCCTTATGAACTTACCCCATTATTCAAGTCAGGGCAATCAACAAATCACTAGACACTTCAAAATTCAATCTAAAATGGGTAAGGTAGGTACATTTAATGATGAGACGACTTATTGACCAATTCAACCAATTCTTTACAATACAGCCTATTTGATCAAATTAGAAATGAGAACAAAAGTAGTCTGTTTTTAGCGCCGGCTCGAATTCATCGATTTTCAATTATATCTGATTCAATTAAGCTCTATAAAAATATCTGAAATTTAACAGCCTAGCAATACATCTACCGAAATTAAGGGGTAGCAGCTAGGAGTGTTATATGCCTGCGACATATCATATTATACCAACTCATTAGACACACTCATCGTCTGTTTTAGCCGAAAGAAGCCCACAGCTGGGCTTGGGCCTTCCACGGCCCTGAGCTTCTTGGTTATCATCTTAGGTCCTGGTGACGTGCAATTAGCCAGGGACATTAGTTCTAGAACGGAGGGCCTATAGTGAGAAGGCTACTGGTGTAGCAAGCGCGTTGCGGAGGACGCTGCTTTGAAAACCCACACTCACCTAGCATGCTGAAATGCGCGAATTCTTCATAAAAAAACTTATGTAACCGAAAATTACACACGCACAGAAGTGCAGACGTGTAATTTTTGGTTATTGGTATTAACTATCGTATGCCCAAAGGGCCAATTCGATACGATTCGATTCAATTTTTTTAAGTAACGAACGATCGCATTCATTTCAGTCGCAATATGTCAAAGAGCCTTAATTTTCATAAATTTTTGACAGATTGCCACTGAGACGGGAATGCAAACATTGCTTGAAAAACTGTAGAATTGATACTCAGATTTGTCTTAGCCGCGACATCGAATAGTGTTTTGCATGTAACAATTTTTTTTTTAATTTTTTTTAGGCATGCGCTTGACCACCATCTCACCTGATGGTAAGCGATGATGTGGTCGAAGATGGAGCACGCTTGCCTAGAAGTAACCTATTCACTCTTGAATTAAAGACTCCCAGGTTGTAGCTATCGGGAAACACAGACTCCAGCTGGGAATTACACTCTTTAGCTGTACGTTGTATTATGAATGTGTTCTCAAAACGTTTTGTGCGCGTGGGTGGGATGTCCACCATGTACCGGTGGGACATTGCCGTTCGTCTTGTGGTCCGATGATGGGACGGGCTTGACGGAATTAACGTAACTAATGTACCTAACTAACTACCAACACGTCATAATACCGTTGCGATCCGTTATTGTCGGTGTATACATAACAAAACAGACATCGATGTTGTCGGTCTATCCATTTAGGGCTGTCAGTGTCAGTTTCGAATGCACCACAATCTACTCAAAGCACTGCATCAATTTGCTAATTTAAGCAATGAATCAATTAAAGTATTGTGATTGATACATACAAGATTGATCACTATTGGCAACATTCATGAGGAATGCTGAGTGATTTTCCAGTTTAATTAACTCGTCAATATATGGATAAAAGTGTTGAAGATCAGCTTAGTAAAGATACTGAAAGATGATTCTATGGCTTAATTAATAGATTGTGAACCCATAATTATGTAGATGACGGCTGATAGAGACGTTAGTATATGGCAGAAAAAGAGGGCATTTCGGGATATGTAAAGTGTTATCCCCGGTTATCAAAGTCATATTTGAACTGCTCGGGATATATTTTTCAAGAATAAAAATGATATGGTGGTATTCCAGATAATATTGGTCCAAGTGAGTTGTGTTCATCCTAAATAATGATATCCATGGGTGATTACATTGATTAATGGAAATAAATCTTGTAAAGAAAAAAATATTATGTTAACTTATTTCAATGAAAAACGGCAATTTCATAGGTAAAGACTTATCAATATATATACAATTCTTCCGCTACTGAGTGACTGACTGACAGACAGCGTACTGCCGTAGAAAGCTGAATTTGGGCATGTAGGTTTGGCATTTAGAGAGTGTAGGGGGGAGCATTAAGAGAGAATTTCTATTGTTTCTTTTTTACTAATAATATACACACTTGCTTTTCCAACCCACTTTAGACATTGGCAGAATAGTCGACATCGGCTTTGTTTGCCATATAAAAAAATAGAATAGAATAGTAGTGAGAATTTCACGAAATACCTACGGGAACGGGATAAAACGAAATATGCGCGTACGAAGTCGCAAGCAAAAGCTAGTTATAATATAAAATCACATACTGAAATGAAAATCACAATCATCAAGACGCCATAAACGCCAAACTTTAGTCTCAGAACCAAACAAATCAATACTATCGACGTCCATCTATGTAGTTTGTGAAATAAACAAGATTCCAACTAGTTTACGTAGGCACTGTGTTGCATAAAAACGCAACTTGATTAAAAGCATTTTGAATATCAATATGTCAATCACTCGCTCACTCGACCGTCGCACTTCCGAACAGTCACGCATTTTATACAGCAAAAACGAAAAATAACCCTTTTATCTTTCTCAAATGTTTTTTAAGCTATTTTTTTTCATCTAAAATTCACACATGATTGAATTGAAAGTCGAAATGTCTTACACAATTTCAAATAAATAAAGCCTGTCAGACGTATTACAGATTTGACACACAATAATAAAATGTACCTAACCAAATCGAATTTCAATATTTTCAATATCTAAAATAAGCTTTCACAAAAAAGTTTCAAACAAAAATAATTGGCAATTACCTACCACTTTTTAGGTCGCCTTAAAGGCTCTGCTTTTAAAAAAGGCAAACCACGTAAAAACACATTATTGGTACCTATATTATATACCTGTACAGTTGGCACTACAATTTTATATTAGTTTCTGTAATCGCAACCTCGGATCACACAAAAACTACGGCAAGTTGGTCGCGGGGGAAATAAATGTCTCTTTTGTGAGTATTACTGCCCTAACTGCCTAATTAGAGACACATTATGTAGTTAGGGAAGTTCTGAACCATTCTGAACGGTTAGGTACATAGAAATCGCAAAGAGAAATGCCGCTCAGTATCACGAGCCACGGCATGACTAAGTTTTGGCAAAGGGACTCATTATTCATTCGTGGTATCGTGATGTGTCTTCACTGGAAAACAGGAAACTGAGCCGTGTACTGTAAGCTCCTCTTAGCTGGCTCTGTTTTTCAATGTCTAAATTACGAATTAGATGGTTTGGTTTGAGGAAAAACATGAAAATAGCCTGTCTAGTAGGTATCCGAACAACTTTATTTTATTGTTAAACAGATTATGCCTCCTCAGTAAATATGCCTGTTTGCCTCGTTGTGTGTGTCACGCCTGTATTCCCTGTTGGGATGGGGTAGATTGGTACAAGCCCACGCCTACTTCTCAAAAGTTATGTTAACATCACAATTACCTGACTAATAGGGATAAGCTACGACCCATTAACTAGTTTTAACAATGTAACCCCTTTTTATCTTCTGAAACGAAACAAATAGATAATTATAACATTTAATTAGGTCTTTAAAAAGAAAGCTCTCTCATTAACAGCAATAACTTTGTCGAGAAGTCACAAACAGGAGTTTACTGACCTTACGACTGTTAAATACAGGAGGAGATCAGGAAGTTATAAGAGGCTAAAGTAAAAGTTGTTCGTTAATTTCACCGAGACGTTTTACTCCGTACATTTTCACAAAACTGTTTGGAACAACGGGCTATAAAAGGTAAAGTAGGTTCCTACAGTGCCGTGGAGTGAATAGCTTCCAATTACTTCGTCATAATCACTACATGGTTCAATGTTTCATATTTACGTGTTACTGTGTTCCCCATTGCATATAAATTAATCTGTGGCCTTTGTTGGCAGCGTGAGTCCCTCGCGCCCTGAGCCGATTCAAATGCAAATTGAAAATCTACCTCCCACCTCTATCATTCCTCCTTCAAAATCAGACTTTTCTTAATTACCTACTTCATATATATGACAAAAGCTGATCAAAGTATTTTCATTTCCTGTATTTTGGTTTTTCAAAATCTCAAATCGTTTATTGCAATCCATAATGTACATATAGGTACAGGTGATAAATTAAAATATTAGAAATAATTATGGACCCTGCTTCGTCAATGGCAGATAAAACAAGAGCCTTAAGCCGCACCCGACTGCCTATTTTTTTTAAGAATGGGAAATCATCATACTATATTATACATACATAGTATTATGCGGAATAACTAGATTCATACATCATCGAATACTGCTGAGCGCGCGCGTCTGTTAGCTGTGGGAGAGTGGGAGTCGGGTTTGTGGCTTCAAGCACTCCCGTCATCCACCATAGGTACTATGATGGATGACGCATCGTTTCGGATCGCGGTCTGTCTCCGCTTAGGCGCACCTTGTGTTGCTCCGCATCGGTGTCACTGCGGAGTACCTGTCGACAGTCTCGGACACCATGGCCTTTCCTGCTGCAAGAGCACAGGCCGCATAGCACGACACGCTAGCATCAATGACATTATTCGTCGAGCTCTTGTCACCGCCGGCGTACCTGCAGTATTAGAACCTAATGGCTTGGTACGTGACGATGGGAAGAGACCAGATGGTATGACGTTGGTGCCATGGAAGGTGGGTAGGCCTCTGGTGTGGGACGCAACATGGACACCTTTGCGCCATCACATGTTCCAAGTACGGCAAGCTGTGCCGGCGCTGCTGCTGCGACTGCTGAGGCCCTCAAGCGGCGCAAATACTGTAACCTTATTGGTAATTAAAGTTTTGAGCCGTTTGGGGTCGAAACGCTGGGGTCATGGGGTCCGAGTGCGCGTCTCTTTTAAGGACATTTCTCGCCGACTGGTCGACACTTTGCGTGACCAGAGGGCTAGCTCGTTCTTTGCTCAAAGAGTTCGCATTGCCATTCAACGTGGCAATGCTGCCAGTCTTCTGGGCACGTTTCCGGATGACAGCGATGCGGAGGAATTTTTCGACGCCTGATCGTATTTGGTTTTGTATATTCATAATGTATATAGTTATTTTCATACTGTTGACTATTATCTTTAAGAAAAATACCTAAATACGCATGCTTCCTAGATCTATCATCATCAGAGTCTGACTTTCATCATCAGCTCAGCAACATGAGATGATGATTACCGGGCATAATTTTTATAAGTCTATATCAAATTGGGAGAATTCCCTCGATTTCTGTAGGATCTTATCACCAGGTCCTGACCTGACGACTACCTATGCATACATGGGGAGTTACACTGTTCAAAAAAATGCCTATAAAATTTGAGGATTGCCCTTTATTTTCCTGGGAACCTATGATCGCATCGCGACTTATACCTTCCACCATCAGCTCTGTAACATGAGATAATAATAACCAGACACAAATTTGTAAATTGCGTTAGAAAGTACATAAAAAACTATAAAATTTGAGGGTTGCCCTCGATTTCCCTGATATCCCATCATCAGATTTTGAGAGTCTAGGTCAGAGATGACAGAGACAAAGCCAAAGTCAAAAGTAAATAGAGGTAAAGTTTTTGACTTGGTGACAATGAGACCACCTCAGGAGTATAGGCTTTCGAATTAAAAAATAATTTATAAAATCGGTCCACATAAAAAATACAAATAATCGAACCTAAAAACCCCCTCCTTTTTTGAAGTTGGTTGGAAATCATAGACTTCTTATACTTAGGAGTTTCTGTATTCTATAGATATAAAGACCAATTGGATGTATTTATTTTTCAAAATTTTAGGTTCAGTAGTTTCGGATATATGGGGGTATTTTTTAAAGAAAATGCTTGTGGTGGCTGCAAATGAATTTAAAGCCGAGCCAAGGCAACAAAACTTAAACCTACAATTCCACTCGCTGAGGGCACCCCCTGTGGGGTACGGACGTCCGTCCGGTACGGAGTACGGACGGGTACGGAGGACCGTCCTTATGGGAAGGATAGAAAGGGACTGGCTGGGTCATGGCATCATTATTTGGGGGATTTAAAGCTAATGGCTCAGCGGCACGGGCTGGTTCGTTTGGCAAAAGTCGGGGAGTAGTAATATTACTGGGACGTCGCGCTGTGCCTCGTCGGCGAGGCTGAAAGGTGGCGGGTCGCGGTCGGTGTATCCCTGTCCTGAGAGTGCTGGTTTCCGCGCAGCTTTTCTGGACCAGGGTGATGGGATTGTCGGGTTCGACTAGGGCACTGGGAGGGAGCGTATCGGGTAGCTGATGCGATTAGTGGGTTCTGGTGCTTTTCAGAGGACTCTATGAAACGCAGTGGGGTATAATGGTTAATTTGCATCTACTTTCTTTAATAACTTCGGAATATAATATTTAAAAAAAATATAAGAAAGAGCCCTTTGATTTTTGATATGTCACATGGTAGACTTGGAAAAACTTTCATTTTATTATTTTCTACCCAAAAAGTGACCCCATTTTCAAAATATTAATTTTCGTAACGTTTGCGTGTTTGGGACACAAATGTGGTACCAAATTTCAACTGAATCGGTTTAGTAGATTCTGATAAAATTGGCTGTGATAGACAGACCGGGGTTATTGGGGGTTGGTGCAGAATTATTGCCACAAAAGACATAGGGCTATGGTTTTTGCTGGTTTAGTGGAATGACACCTAAAACTGTGGAAGGACTACTGCCCCCTGTTTGGCCACTTAAAATTACATGGCATGGGTGACTTGCACCTCAATGGGGCAATGGATCAATGAACCCTCGAAAGCGGTCGCCTAGCATTTTAGTGACTTAGGGTCAATGGGGGCTCATATCCTGAGGTGCTCGGGTGGTGGGGAAGTATAAAACAGTTTTTAGAACAATTCCGGATCAAAACAGCATCTTACTGGATTACACTTCCTCTTACTCCGAGCACGTGCATCTTTTCAATATGTCAAGGGTAGCTTGACGCTGAAAAAAATGTAAACGACAGTCCTCCGAAAACATATTTATATTACGAGTACGTATTGTAAAAAGCCTGCCAATCAAAATCAATTTACAAACGATTGTGACGTATTTTTTTCCGTTTTTGTCTTTTTGGCGTATAAGCGCGAACTGTACGGAAATATCTTTAGTAGTAATTTAACTACGGCAGGTACAATTTATTTTTTAATTATGATAATCACACTTAAAATAGAAAATAAAACGCATCGCTGTCCACTGGAAGTGAACCCAAAAGACTGGCGGCATTGCCACGTTGTATGGCAATGCTTATTCTCTGTCCGAGATAAAAGCTAGTTCTTTAAATATAACATGAGCACTCAGACCCCAAGGTCCAAGAGTTTCAACCCCAAACGGCTCAAATGTATAATTACCAACACGGCTACTATATTTCCGCCGTTTGATGTTCTCAGCAGCCGCAGCGACAGAACCAGCACAGCACGACGAGCTAGGAAGATGGAATGGCGCAAGAGTATCGACACAAGTAGCGTCCCACACTAAAGGCTTACCCATCTTTCATGGAAACAAAGACATACCGTCCGATCGCTTGCCATCGTCGCGTGCCAGGCCGATGGGTTGTAGTACGGCTGGAACGCCGACGGCGACAAGAGTGCGTCGGATAATGTCGCTGATGTTTGCGTGCCGTGCTATGCGCACTTTGACTGCACGACAGGCCGTGGTGCCTGAGGCAGTTGACAGCTTCGCCACAGTGACAGCAATGCGGAGAGCAACAGGGATAACAACTGCGCCTAAGCGAAGGGTAAGTAGTATCGTCGAACTAGGTGCCTATGTTCGACAACGGTAGTGCGTGAAGCCAGGGGCTCGACTCCCACTCACCCACAGCCAACAGGCGCGCACGCTGCGCGGCGCGAAGTTACAGCAGAGGCAATTAGGTTCCTCTGAACACCCCACCTTCTCTGGTATGATGGGTTGTCGGGTAAATTTTCATTCGGGCAGGCGAGTCTCCAGGCAGTTACAGCCTCGGTGAAGCACGGCACATCAAAATCAATCAGTGTGGAAGCTAAGATATTCCTAACTAATTTTTCAGTGCCGTGCTCCGAGGATATAAAAGCCGGTAAACTAATACTGGTAAATTTGCGGACGCCAAGGCTTCCCATACGGATGGGAAGAGTAGCTTGAGCCCAAACTCGGTCGTCCATGGCTACATTTAATATTGAAGAGAGTGTATGCTTGGTCCACTTTTTCCAGAAGGTGAGGGTGCTTCCATAGATGGGAAGCACGAAGGATATATGTTAATTTAGGGCCGCAACAGCAGTAACAAACAATGGTGATGGCCGATTGCATTTTAATTTTTAACAGTCTTTCCGAAACATTATTGAAATTTTGAATTTTGTCTTCGACAAAATTGGGAAAGGAATTCTCATAGAGGTGAAGAGAGCTTTTGTCCATAATTTAGATTTCAGGGGCTATTGTGTTAAATTTTGAAAGTGTGAGTTGTCGGTCAGTACTGTCAGATAAAAATAATTCGGATTTAGAAAAGTTCAGATCAAGTCCTATTGTATGAAACTGAGTTTTAAAAAATTGAAGATCATCTAAAACCTAAATTACATCGCCTCCAAGGGTTCCATCATCGAGATACCAAACATTAAATTTAAAATTTAGCTGTTGAATAATTGGGTGAATAGCTAAACTAAAGATCACTGGTCCGAGGGGATCACCATGTTGACAGCCAACAGCGGATTCCAAAAGGTTGTCGCAATAATGTAATTTAGATGGTTGTCTAAAAAATGGCCAGAAAAAAAAAATGAAAATTTGAGGTATTTCTTTTTAGATTCTGCTAGCAAGTTGTCCCTATTTACAAAATTAAAAGCATTTTTTATGTCAACCTTCAGGATGTCCTCTCCTTTGTCAGAATTTACTTAGGTCGACATTGCGTGTAAGGCAGCCTCACAGCCCCCTTTGGAGCCTTAACCCAACTGAAGGGAATGTTTTTTTTTTTAAATGACCTCACCATACAATTTGCAACCAATCATGGCTGCCATACGACGGTAAGTAGTCCCACGGCAATGGGACGAATCCCGCCATCTCTCTTGCGCAGGGCACATAAGTTGGTCCCGTACAAGACGTCGATGAAGGCCTCGTTCACCTTCCCGGAGAGCATGAGGTTAATCAGAGCCGTAACCGTAAGCTCCTTCAAAAGCAACTCAGCAGCTTTCCCGGCGCCTGAACAGATAAGGTCCTTTAGGTGTTGCGGACTAAAGGCGTCGAGGCCGCCAGCAGAGCCACTCCGGAAGGAGCCAACGGCTGTGATCATCTCTCGACCTGTAATGGTGAGGGTGTGAATATCCGAATCAAGGGGTTGGGATAAGAAAGATCATCCGCTGGGGCAGGCTGTTTGCTCTCCAGAGCTGCGAGAGTATCTGGAGAACACGGAGCCACCACATCACTTCTGAAAAAAATCCTGACTGCTCCACTAATGTCACCTTCCGCTAATTTAGATTCGACCAGATGGGAAATACCTCTTCAAGAGGTAAACCTCTGTGTCGACAATTTAGATTCTAAATTAAGGGCCGAAAACGGCATAAAAAAGTATCGCTTGTTATTTACCAACTTGCCACCAATCTTGGCTGCCATACGACGGTAAGTAGTCCCACAGTCCCATAACTTGCCAGAGACTGGGAATAGCGGACTGCTGGATTCTGTCATCTCACTTCATGGAATCTTCCACATTTATATAATTTTATTAAAAAAAATTTGATTCCTTAACTCCAAATCGAGATCGAAGCGTTTATTTTACTCCTTTAAACAATTTCGAATCACGAATTCTGCCAGTTAGCCAGAAAGTTTAAGCTGTAGTTGCAGTTTCAGACGGAGCCAGGGCCAGTGCCTGCTGGGGCTGCGGACTTCGATAGAAAGAGGCACCGTACCCTGGAACGCAAAGGGCACTAGGAGGAACGCGGATGGGTTTTAGTCAGTAAAAGTCTGACACTCCCTCCTACTTTACCCAGAGCGGGAGGGAGTGTCATTTGATAATTTACCATGTTAGAAAAAAAAAATTGCAGCTTAGACATAATTATATACATTCAGTCAAAAAAGTATCGGGAATGGATGATTTGTTTATGGTTCCAAATTCAAATTTTTGTTTTTTTATAGTTGTCAGATTGGCACAACTGTTTTCCATTTTGGCACGGAGTTTGAGTTGCATCTGTTATTTATATTAAATACAGTGCTGGTTTTAATAATATCATATATAGTGTGTATTGCGAATTTCATAATGGACAAAAATATCGAACAAAGAGTTTGTCTTAAATTTTGCATCGCCAATGGAATTTCGTTTTCGGAGTCACTGAAAATGTTACAGAAGGCTTACGGTGAATCGACTTTATCAAAAACTCGTGCTTATGAGTGGTTCAAAGCGTTCAAAAGCGGTCGAGATGTGATGGAAGATTTGCCTCGCTCTGGTAGGCCGTCAACGTCTGCAATTGAAGTTAACATCGCAAAAGTGAAGGAAATAGTGACTGAAAATCCCCATTCAACTCTGAGAGAGATAGCCGCCGAACTTTCTGTATCTCACGAGTCGATCCGTACCATTTTAACTAATCGTTTAGGTATGAAACATGTTGCTGCTCGGCTAGTCCCAAAAGATCTGAATTTCCTCCAAAAACTCAATCGCATGAAAGTCGCTGAGGACATGCTAGAACGAGTCAGTTCGGACCCAACATTCATGAAACGCATTGTTACTGGTGACGAGACGTGGGTTTACGAGTTTGACATACAAACTAGTCAACAAGCTTCGGAGTGGCGCCTTCCAACTGAACCGAAACCGAAAAAACCACGCCAAAGTCGATCAAAAGTCAAAGTCATGTTGACTGTTTTCTTTGAGTATCGCGGTGTTGTGCACTCTGAATTCTTACCGGAAGGTCTAACGGTAAATAAAGAATATTATTTGAGCGTTATGCGGCGTTTAAGAGAGCAAATTCGACGAAAAAGGCCAGATTTGTGGAAAGAAAATTCTTGGATTTTGCACCACGACAATGCGCCTTCGCACAAGGCTATCATTGTGAACGAATTTTTAACCAAACACTCAACAAATACCATCCAGCAACCACCATATTCACCAGATATGGCTCCTGCTGACTTTTTTCTTTTTCCTAAACTCAAATTACCACTTCGTGGCACCCGTTTTCAATCGATAGAAGATATAAAGGAGAATTCGCAGCGAGAACTGAACTCAATTCCGGAAGCAGCGTTTAAAAAATGGTTTGATGAATGGATTATTCGTTGGCGCAAGTGTATCGTTTCTAAAGGAGCATACTTTGAAGGTGATAAAATAAATTTGGATGAATAACAGACATTTTGTGTATTATTGATCTTTTCCCGGTACTTTCTTGACAGAGTAGTACAAATATTATTATATTACCAAAACAGAGCGAACGAATATTACACTATGTATAAATTATGTTTAACTCTATAGTAGCCAAAACAGTATCTAATTTGTACCTAAACTAATATTATGTTGAAGAAACTTGACCGTTCCGAAAATATTCGAACCTACCTAAGGAACCTACTATAGGAAAAACATTTAAGGGGCTGACATTACCCAGAGCACAAAAAATGTCAATTTTTTCTTCGCAGAAATCTCCGTAATGGTAATACATTTTTAATCGAAAGTAGTACAGTTTATAGACAAAGCTTAAAAGTAAAGTATTTTACAAAGGAATTATTTAATCATTGTCTAAAATATTGAAAAAAAGACGTCACTAGAGACACACTAATTATAATTTTTCGTCGCGAAATGCTCGAAATTTAATGAGCTAAAGCATTTTAGCATACAAATTTAACATTTCAATATAATTTTGGTTTTATAAGGATTTTTAGGGATCCGAATAGAAAACGAAACCCTTATAGGATCACTCGAGTGTCTATTTGTCTGTCCGTCTGTCACAGCCAGTTTTTTCCGGGTCCAGTGGGCCGATTCTGTTAAAATTTGGCACACATATGGACTGGTGACCCAAACACGTTACGTAAATTATAAAATTTTAAATATGGTGTCACTTTTGGGAGTCAAACTAGAAAATAAATATAATTTTCCAAACCGGTCCAGGCGTCGTCGAGTAATTGGGGAACATACATAAATTAAGAAAAAAAAAGTTACGACGAATTGCGAATTTCCTCCTTTTTTAACCGACTTCAAAATATAAAAGGAGCCTCCTCCTTTTTTTGAAGTCAGTTCTCAATTCGGTTGTATTTTTTTAATGTTTGTTACCTCATAACTCCGTCATTTATGAACTGATTTGAAAAAATCTTGTTTCATCTAAAAGGGTATACTTCCCAATTGGTCCCAATGCCACCAAGTCAGCATCTGATGATGGGATCCCAAGACAATCGAGGGCAACCCTCAAATGTTTTAGGCACATTATAATGTTTTTCATCAATTTTCTAACGCCGTTCAGATATTTGTGCCTGGTAATCATCATCATGATGGGTATAAATTAGGATCTGATGATAGGATCCCATGTAAAATGTTTGTTCAGCGATCATCATCATCATCATCTGCCTAGCCTGTTCCCAACTATATTGGGGTCCGCGTCCGGTCAAACCGGATTTAGCTGCAGCCGGGACTAAAGTTGCAGTGGTTGGGAATGTGTGGCGGGCTTGTCCCAAAAAAAAAGCCAGGACCAACGGCTTAACGTGCTTTCTGAGTCACGGAGGAAACTCGGTATGTTAATATGGTCACCTTTTTAGTGCGTACCACTAAAAAGTGTTAAATAAAACATCACAAAAATAACAACATGTGTGGTTTAGAGTAGGTTCACACCACCTCTCCTATGTAACATCGTACACGTTGCGTTACATGGGACCAGTTTGTCTCTCGCTCGCGAAAAAATAAGGGAAGTCTGGCAGCTCTGGGATCTCAGTCTAAAAGTGTTATTTGCAAATTGCCAAAGTGTCATCTATCAATTCATCGACTGTCAGTTTCGATGTTGCTCGTTTCATACAACGCTTTCTATCGAAAAAAGAAAAAAGATTTTTTTGTAACTAAAAATCTTACTCATAGATCAAGCGCTGAGAGTGCTTTTAACCAATCTGACGTTTTGAATAGTCAAATAAAGAAATCATAATGGCGCCGGTGAATAAGACCGAAGTGAATAAAATTAGTAAATAAATATGAAGGATCCTTTCTATGTATTGTAGTATTTTAAAATGTAAGTTAACAAAACGTCTAGTGCAACCCGTTTTGTTTTCAGATGTTTTTAGAAGTGAAAACTTGAATACGTGTTTCTCTCCCTCTATCTTACGAATTTTCGATCACATCACGTGTCCTGACGTCTTACGAATTTTCAATCAGGTCACGTGTTCTGACGTCTTACGTATTTTCGATCAGGTCACGTATCCTAACGCGAGTTTCACAAATAAAGTGCACAACGCCGCTAAAGAAGTTTTAACTTCAAAAAACAAATTTTTATACGTTTACGGTTTTATACGTGTTGATTTATAGGCCACTTTTTACAAAGTCCTTTGAATTTCGTTACCTTGGCGTGGCGCATCCCCTTAATCAAATCATACCAACATACCATATGTTGTAAACATAATAAGATGAACACTTAATATTGAATATCATAACGTACTACCTAATATTGTCTTTATATTGTCGGATTGTGTTACTTTACCTGTGTTTACAAAAATCTGATATCAGATTTTTGCCAATTAATAAGGTCTTATTAATTGGCATCATGTAATGTATATTAGATATTAGTGTTACTGCCCTCGAGGCGGTTTAGACCTTACTGTCCACACGACAAGAAGAAGATTGTTATTAATTGGTGACATATAATATTCTTATTGTTTTTGTAATAATGAGTTGAGTTTTTGTGTTGCTAAGGTCACAAGGTAAAGCAAGACGTTATTGGGTTCTCGTGTTGCTACGTCGTACCTTTTTTTGTCGCCTGAACCTATTTGTTCAGGCGACAAAAAAAAATACATATTTGTTCACAGATTTTTTAGACTCTAGGAGAGAAGGGAGGAGAGATTATTACAATCGTTAGTGTACTTCTCCGACTGTTGAAAAACCATATTTCTGATATTTTAAACAAGAAAGTTTGTGAAGAAAGATAGATGTTTGTTACTCTTAGGCTGGAAACAGTGCTCGACCGTCGGTACGTACTGACCGTACGTCCTGACCGTCAGCGCTGACCGTCGGATGTGAAAATGCATTCAGTGCTACGCTGACGGCGAACTGCGACGCGTGTGGATAGTTCACAAGAAAAATGAATCCTTTTGCTGTAAATGCTGACTTATCGTCGAAATCCGGAATTAATTCTTTACATACTTCTTGCCAAGCACTTATTTTAGCATCACGGTCTTTAAAAAATACAGATGATAAATCCCATATTGCCGGACGAAGCCGCACTTCATTAATATGGCGGTCTGTATCGATATTCATTTTTGCTGTGAGTGTACGTTCGCGCGTACGGTATGTCGCTCAGTCAGCAAAGTACTGAACATCATACAATTTCATAGCTCGTCGGTCGACTGAAGTACGCGCGAATCAAATCACGCGCCTACCGTCAGCGTAGCTGTGTGCGCATTCATAGACTTGCATAGATATAGCTACGCCGACCGACGGTCAGCGCTGACCGTCGGTCGGGCACTGTTTCCAGCCTTAAGAACACACACAAAAACTTAACGATTCTTTTCAGTAATATAGCTTATGCACGAGAATAATACATAGGATATAATTTAATAATGGGGTCCACCACTCGAGTGGGGCAGCGGGCGGCAGCTAATAAATTATGAGGTTACACTAGCCAACACTCAAAATTTCCCGGGAAATTATTCATGATTTATTTCGTAGATAATAATGTGCCTAATATCAGAAAAATAATCGTTTCCCCTCATCACGTATAGAAAACTGGTCAAGTGTAAGTCGGACTTTTACAGGAAATATCCCGTACCATAAGCTGAAAAAAACATGGTTCTTGTATTTTACTTAATTGAATGACATTTTTATTATTTCTGGTTATAGCAGCAACAGAAATACACACGCTGTGAAAATTGCAATAGTTTGCACCCTAAAAAAGAAATTGACATTTTTAAATAAAAAATAATTAGTTTCTTTATAGTTTAAGGTAGCTTTGTTTTTTTTTTTGCAGTAACCACCCCGATATAGACAATTTTGGGGTATTTGCCGCAAAAAAAAAAATTGAGCCTTTCCTTCCTCGCTCAATTTTTTTGTAGTTTTTAGTTTAATTATTTCCTGTCTATTTTGTAAGTATTATTAAATATTTTATACATATTATTATTATTATTGTCTATTATATTTATTGTTGTATAAAATTACATTTATTGCTTTTTATATTGTTTATTCACTTGCGTTTTCTGCATTGGTAGAAGTGTATTTTATATATATATTATTATTAGTAAAGTGTATTATTTATTTCGTTTATTCATTTTTATATAGGTACATAAGTGTTATATTTTTAAATATATCTTAAAAAAAAAACATTAAAAAATACATTTAAAAATATAAAAAATAGTAGTCCTCCGTTATCGGGAGCAAGGTCCAAGCTACCGGTGGTTAGGGCTCCAGAGAAAGGAATTTCCTCACAATACGAGCCGTATCGAGGAGCCTTCTGTATCAGGCCCTTTACCCAACCGCATAACGCCAGTTTCGACAGATGGTCGTCGAAGCTTTTGGCCATCAGGCCATTGACCGTAACGACTATCGGCACAATGACAGCTGAGTCCACATTCCACTGTCGATAACCTCGTGTGCTAAGTCGAGATACATGATTTGTTTCTCTTTCTCAGCCTTCACGAGACGCATGACGAGAACTCGTCATGCGGTATCGTAACATCAATTATCATTGTGCGGCGCGCTAATCGGTCTATCACCACTACATCAGGCTTATTGGCAACAATAGTCCTATCAGTGATGATAGACCGATCCCAGTACAACGTGACATGGTCATTTTCGAGAACTGGGTCGGGCACATACTTGTAATACGGTACCAGAGATAATATGTCTGATGGACTCACCCGGGTGGCGGCATGCTCAACACACGTCCACCGTCCTGTCCTTCATAATATGCCTCCGATAGTTATTCGTCAAGATAACTTCGCCCATAATCGCACAGACAAAACCTTCAATTTCCCCGAAGAGATCACTGACACGTAGCTAGGCCACGGATGCTGAAAAATCTACATCGGATCCATGCAGAGCCCGATAGAAGCGCCCGTGAAGCTCCTTGCTTTTCCATACCTCCTTGCGGTCATCTGTGGTAAGTATGTTTAGGTTTGCGCCAGTTCTCTTTAGCCATGGACATGACATGGGTGAGACCCTTGTCCACTGCGACCACATCTCGGTGCATACCCACATCAGCTTTGAGAAAATATTCTCTGAGACTGCACATCTCGTGGTTGTGGAGAGTCTTCCCGAATAACATTTTAGCGTCAGTTACAGGCATTTTTATGACTTTAAGTAATATAACAGGGTTATAATTATCTCAGTTATAACTAAAGTCGCCTATTGCCCTCCTACCCTCGATTATTTCACCGAATTCGAATCGGTACTTGAATCTTTAGGTTCGGAGTATGGACATCATATCATCATGGGGGATTTTAACACCAATCTCCTTGTCCAGAACTCCCTTAGATCCCGTACACTCCTGCATCTTGTTGAGTCAACCGGTCTTCACGTACTGCCTCTCCTACCCACTCATCATAATAAAGTAGGTGATGATACTTGGCTTGACCTGATCCTCGTTTCTAATCCTTCCCTTGTTTCCTCACACGGTCAACTTGATGCTCCTGGCTTTTCCCGTCATGACCTGATTTACTTGTCCTATGTCCTCAAACCTCCTAAACCCAAACCCACGTTCCAGTACAGGCGTGCCTTTGCACGTATGAATAGTGAGCAGCACCAAAAAGATGAAACCAGCATTGACTGGACACCCTTGCAGAAAGCTGCTACAGTTGATGACAAAGTTTGCGTCTTCAACAATATTGTCAAAAGTCTGTATGATGCACATGCTCCGGTTAGGAAAGTCAAGTTGAAGCGTCCACCTGCACCATGGATGAATAGGGGAATTTGCATGGCAATGAGCCGGAGGGACCGCGCGTATCGGAAATTTAAAAAGGACCGTTCTGAGGAAAATTGGAACTTATTCAAGACTGCCAGGAATCGGTGTAACCAGATGATACGCAACGCTAAACGCCTCCACATTCTTAGTAACATCACTTCTTCTTCTTCTGCCGATATCATATATATAGATATAGATATATAGACTGGTAGAAAATGCCTACGGCATTAAGTCCGCTTTTATACAGTGTTTCAGTAGTGCATAAAGTTTTAATAAATAAATAAATTTATACTACATAAAAGGAGTGGAATTCTCTGCCTGTGTCTGTGTTTCCGAAAGCTTACAAGCCTAATCTCTTCAAAGTTAGAGTGAACAGGCTCCTTCTGGGTAAGCTCGCTCCATCGTAGACTTTGTCTCCGTCATCTCTGACTTAGACTAGAGTCAAGAGCAAACCCATCACAAATGAAAAAAATGAATTGCGTATAAACAAAAACTAAACGTATCAGTTGAAAACGCCAGCTCGCGAAAGTGGGTCAATATGACTGGCGGCCGCGCAATATGTCACTCATACACATTACTGCAATCTTCCGACCAATACGTTATTGCACCAATGAACGATGCCCCCCAGCCACAAGTTAGCCGGCACGCTGATTTGTTTATCTGTGAATACGAACACCAACTGTTTCGTTAGCAAACATTGCCAGTTCGTTTCCGAGTTCCCCGAAACAGTGGCCTCTCGCTAAACGCCAAATATGGATCGTCAGTTTTGTTTATTGAAACAAGAAAAAGATAAATGTTGGCTATGTTTTGTGGTAAGAAAAAGACGGGAACAACAAAAGTGACGGAACGATTCGTTAGTGCCATTTTAATTTCATGCAAATCTTTTTTTGTCGACAGGATAAAACAGTCGTGTGGCTGAAAATTCTTCAACTCTTCACGTGTTGATTTTTTGAGACTGAGTGAGTACTTTCAGTTACTCATTGAGCCATTCTTAAATCAGAATCCTCTTACTAACGTTTTATTCATATTAGCCAAGAATTCTGACTACTGGGAGACAGCACACTGTCGTCTCAAATGATACTAGTTCTGTAGTTTTGCGAACAGTATCATTGAACTTCAAAACTATATAAGAACGTCTTGTTACGCTGTCTGTTTTCTACAGTTTTACATCCTGTACTTGCGTCTTAAGGTGCGAGCAGACTGAGGATGATCGACGTCGACTTGTCGATATTGATTGCCTCGTACCTGATTCCAAATTTCATAGCGACCGATGGTTGACTATCAATGAATGATCAACCGCCATTAGCCATGATGCCGTGACCTTATGTACCTATAGTGTAAAAACTCGACGTCGAATGAAAACTGTCGACGTCGATCGCCGCTAATCCATCTGCTATGAAACGCACTCTATCGGTCTGAACAGTCGATGACATCGATCGAGCGGAGTCTGAGTCCGCCTATACTTTAACAGGCAGCCGCTTCTACATGTAGTTCTGCCGACAGGACTACCTTTATGAAGATCAAAGTCAAGTCATGCGTGCCTTTAATATTTGACTACCATTAAAATGTGTATTAAAGGAAGACCAGCAAGAACTTGTGAAGCCCAGCCTAACGACTAATAAAGTTAAGCGATATGTCATTGAAATTTTTTTTTTATAATTCAGTGTTCTACCGGCAACAGAAATACACAATCTGTAAAAATCACCACTACCTAATACGGTTCTTGAGATACAGACCGTTGACAGACAAACGGACGGACGGACAGCAGAGACTTAGCGGAACACTATTACTAATAATAGGGTTCCGTTGGTTACCCTTCGAGTACGGAACCCTATAAAACCTTTGCAACGACATATTGATTAGCTTTATTGGTCAATAGGCTGAATTGCCGGTCTTCCTTTTCCAGTATAAATTTCTGAGTACCAGCAGCCTGGAACCTGGATGTATATCTCGGTAACTACATACGTAAGTAAACACAACTAGTGAGGGACGGCCTCCACTGCTGGCAATAATGCTTCGATATGTTTCGTAAATGTCTTTGTTAATAAAATCAATGGTTAACTTATTTATAAATAAAAGGACATAAAATAAACTGCCTTCAGCGTTTCTTGTGGAGGCTTTTGTCGTTATCGCAGGGAGCGGACAGTAGTGTGAAGTTATTGCGACGTTCATGAAGTGTACGTCATGCGTTAGTGTGCCATGAAATTCACGCCTGCTAAGGGATTTTCTTTATACATTTTAATATCTTGTTAAAACTACAAAATCCCATAGCCTAACAGCAATTGAATTATTTTGTAGTACCTGTAAATATTCTTCTTGATAAATATTTTAGCAAAATATACCTACTGAGCAAAATATAAGATTTTTAAGTTAAAAATTCAGTTAGATCCGTTTTTAAATTGATTAATTAGGAAATTAACGTCAGATTTTTACCAACAGGTGTATGATGTCATGGGCTTACCTGCCCTCCCTAATCTGTCTGCTTAACGTAGCGGGAATATGGCTAAAATGAATGTAGCGACTGACATGAACATAATCTTGACTTCTAGAACCTCTCTAGCCAGTAGAGCTCTCCACTAAGCTTGGTTTTAATTATAAACTAGCAACATAAATATTTACTGAATTAATTGACTACATTTTTGCTACAAAAGGTTTAAGTACTTTGCGCTGAAAGGTCACATCAATTATTACAATGTTAATATTAAATATCGTAATACACATGTCTGTAACTTGAACAAACAGTACTTCTAAATTAAATTAGAGAGTGCATACAATGCTTTTCAAAGAGTTTTTTAACGAAAATAGAACCCAATAATGAACGTGGAACGTATGTACTTACATAGATACAACCCTGTGATTAAATAGATAATAAATGCTCAGAAATTCAATCCCAACAGTTAGAAAACTCGCACAAAAATCCACATTTTTGATTGGGTATGCTCGCTTAGAACCAGTTCTGTGAAACTTAACGTGAACATGAGGCGAGTCTTCAAGTCATGTTATGGATTCAAAAATAAAGTTCATGAAGCCTTGGGTGAATATTTTATTGGTTATACATATAATATGTAAAAGACACATTTGCTGATCGTGATTGTATATTGCGAAACTGGACTCTTTTATAAATGGATAGTATAAAAAACTGGCCAAGTACGAGTCGGACTCGCGTGCAAAGGGTTCCGAACCAATTTCATTTTTATCATATGTTATTTTTACACCACAGACTTTTAATAGGTTTTTCTGTAATTTCTAGATACAGAACTGCTATCTGCATTTTGTTTAAAATTTTAGGCTCAGTAGTTTTGATCTAATTTCTTGAAGAACTTTAAAACTATTTTTTAATAATTATGAATAAATATAATTAAAACCGCGCTAAGCGCTTTTATTTGATATGTCACACAATACACTTTGAAAACATTTTTTTTCTAGTTTTTCCCGCAAAAGTGACCCCCACACTAAAAACTTATTTATTTACGTAACGTATCCGTGTTTGGGTCACAGAAGTCCATATGCATACCAAATTTCAACAGAATCGGTCCAGTACTGACTGTGACAGACGGACATTCAGACAGGCAGAGCGATAGACAAACAGACAGACAGATAGACAGACAGACCGAAAGATAGACAGACAGACAGACCGACAGATAGACAGACAGACACCCGAGTGATCTTCTAAGTGTTCCGTTTTTACGGATGTTCGGAACCCTAAAAAGTCTCACATTTCTTACTAAGAAATAACAACAACTTGAATATTTGTAAACTATTAACAACTAATATGTTTAATAATTTTAAAAATATTAATTTAACTACACTAGCTAGAACTCCTCGTCCTCGAAGGATAAAAGGAGAAGGCGTCCTCTGGATATTTCTATTTCTATGTCGCATACGTAGTTCGCTGTCCACTTCACAGTCGCACAGGTCAATCACACCGGGGTGTATCCATGGAAGAGTGGTCATTAAAAATACATTCCTACCAATGAGCCTGCTCCGTGCCTTAAAAAGCATAATCGCCGTTGGTCCCAGCTGTCATTTGTATGAATTTGTAGTTCTATAACAGACGTTATGTTCTTAAACAAAACTGGACATCGATTTTCATGAGGTATCGTGTTATCAATGACTGCGTTTCGGAGGTCTGATAGTTAATCTCTCCGTGTAAAATGCTGGTATTTAGCTGCATTCTAATAGATTGAAAGTCGAGCAAACGCAGTAACTAAAAGCCTTTTTCTTTCTCTTTACTGCATCGGGCTCAAATATTCTTCACAAAACTTTTTATAAGAATGATGATGACGAAACCTCATTATAAACTGATCAGCCAAAAATATCTAAAAAGTTCACTTTAAAATCGAGATTCATAACTGTTATCCTCCTAGAATACCCCCTTATGTTGAGATGCTGTTTGTAATTACTAAAAATATCATAAAGAAATAATTAAGTAGCGATTACTGCTTAAAAGAGTAGTTGAACTTCAGACACTTTTACGGTAATTTAATCATGTAATAAATTAACAATAATATAATAACTAAAATTCACAAATACACTAAACGAACAACTTCAGACACCTGACACAGACTTAATTTATGAATTAAAATATATCTTCAGCACATTAATTACGCAAGTAGCAAAGATATTGTGCCCCGTATAGTACGAACTAATTTAGTATACATTTCTGAGCACGATTGTATCAGAGCGAAGAACAGCCAATAACATGTAATATGGTACTACTTTTGATGTACTACTTCATAAATCCTTAACTAGAAATGCTCCGGTATTGGAGAAATGAAGGAAATACTATGCAAAGATGTTAGTATGTCAAGATATAAAGCTATATAATAATTCAAAAATAAATTAAGTTAAATGACAGTAAATTTCTGTTTACAAACTTAAACTAATTTTGTAAGTCTTTATGTTTTTGGCCTTTCTTGTTTTGGCTCTTTGTATAATAAAGCAATGTTTTAAAGGAACGGTGCGTTGTTACGCAACAGAATTGGGGCTTTGTTGCAGACAAAAACAAAGTTCAAGACGTTTGTCTCAAGGCGTAGCGGTTTCGTAGCGACGTAGCGATTATGTAGCTGTTGTAGCGGAGAGCTACGCCGTAGCGCGGCTCAGTCAATAACACTCGCGGTACTTTTGTGATGAGAGCAGAGGATGCTTGCATTTTTTGAAATGTCTTGTTTATTACACATAGGTTTTAAAAAGTTTAAGAAACAACCACTTCATCGAAGTAAATAAATAAATGTACGTAATAATGCAGTGAAAGAATATCTAACAGAAGAATCGACGCATTAATATTCTTAAACATTTTTTCTGGAACGTATTTTAAAAAAAGTCTATAAAGTATTAATAGTGTTTCTGCCACCATAAATTACTACTTCTAAAAGTTCACCGTATAGAAATCTAAACTCAAAGGTGACAATAGATAACTTTAACAATAACTTAATTTGTGTAAGCTTAAAAAATAATTTTTTGTTGACCTTTTTTGTACAGTCTGTGACCAACATTATCTGACCCACTTGACTATTATACACTAATAGTCAAGTGGGTTAGCTAATATTGGTCACATACTGTACCACTACGTACACGGACAGGTCAACTGAGTTCAACATTAATCGGCATTTTCAGTGACTGACATTCTATATCTTAAGAGCTCCTATCTCAGGTGGATCGCATCCAATACATGTATCCCAAGTTCTAACAATGGTCGGATCTGCACATTAAATTACAATATGCAATACGATACTCGAATAGAGCTGTATGAACCGAATTGGACGAAGTTGAATAATTAATTATGTTGATTTCTGTGTTAGTACGAAGCTGTAAGTGCTACACACTGTGGCTGTCTCGAATATTATTGCGAGTTTTCTATGTTTTTTTTTTTAATTTATAAAGAAAATGCTACTGGAAATTTGTTGTAGGTGTTATTTCTTTTATATCTCTATTCTTTTTTTAATCTACATCAGTACGTTGAATAAAAAAGCTTAAAGATTTTTTTTTTACCTTTACTAGTTGTTAAGTAGTGATGCATCAGCATTATGGCGTCGTTACCACGTCACCAACGTCGAGGAAACGGGTCAGCCTGTACACTGTAAATCCCCCAGTGCCGTCTGTCCGTCTGTCCGTGCACTAGCGTGCGTGGACTTGCTAGGTAACAAAACATCGTGCATAATTTCTTGTTGGATTTGGCTACAGAGCACAAAACCGCAGAACTGGTAGAGACTATAACTGGTAAACAATATCTTTGCCCGCGCAACATACGATGAACACAAGTTCTGGTTATTATAGCCATGGTTGGTGATTACTATCTTCTACTAAATAAATGTTTATTTGAACGATTTTTTATTTGAAAAAAAATGTAAAATTATAAATAAAATTGCAAAAAAATAAATAAAAGAGTAACACGCTTGACTTGACACGTAATTTGGTCTGTTCCTATATACATCGGCTTAAATATCCGTAACTTCGTATTTATTAGATTTAAAAAAAATCTGCGGCTTGACATTTTTCTGGGTTTTGTGAAATGTAATATATGTATATCTTAACACTATAGACTTCTAATAAGCTTTCCTGTAATCTGTACGTCAAGATCTATTATCTAAGTTTCTTTGTCAAAATTTTCGGCTCAATATAAAATCATAAAAATGATTTCCGGGAATGGTTATTTTTGCCCTTATTTCTTGAATAACTTCAAAACATTCATTTTTTTAATTTTATACAAAATACAGGTAGTCAAAAGTTCAAAACTACAGTTAGGGTGCCTGATCATTACAGTGGAGCAATTCAGCGGAGCGTAGAAATGGAGAAATATTAGCCAATCATGTCAGTAAAAATATCGGTGACTCACGTGGTGCGGAGATTTTATGCAATTCCATTGCGCTCCATATTATGTGTACCATTTCAACAACCGCTCCAGTAGATCCGGAGAAAACTGGCTGTTACAGACGGATAGACAGACAAACACCTGAGTGATTTTATAAGGGTTTCGTTTCATGTTAACACAGGCGCTTAACACCCATAAGTAAACCACTCAATGACTCGCTTGGTTTATATATAAAGTTTTAGCAATACCGCAGTATATGTCAATGTGGAACTACATCGGAGACTAGACTCCACTTTCTTTCACTTTAATTATAGGTTATGGGACACAATACCCTCTGTACCCAAACACTTGCAGTCAAAGCGACCATGAAAATGTATACTAGATGGGCTGATTTCCACAACAGGATACATATTTGAATATCGAAAATTACGTACGATTAAAATTGCAATGTTAAAAACATCGAAAATGGACAACGACCATAAAACCGAAAATTAAAAAACGAAAGTTTATATTGTGGAATGGTTAATTAACCGTTAATAACGTCCAATATATCTTAAATCTAAATATCTACAAAAGTTACATCGAGAGATGTAAATTTCGAAATAAATCACCTAAAATTAAAATACCTACGATAAAAATGGGTTAATTTTCAACATTAACACATTCATTATTTATATTCATGTTAAAATTACCTACAAGTTAACATATTTTGATAACTGTAGTATGAGTGGAAAAAAGTTACTTCTGCAATATCTCCAGCGCTACGAGAAGTGCAACCCCTTTGCCCTTGCGTAACAAAGGATAGGCACCCATGCTTTGTTATAGCGGGCGGAGTTGCCCTCCCTTTGCGCCTTCGGATTTTTATACACATTCTAGGGGTAACAGCCTACAATTGCGGCGATAAGTCCCCTCTTTCAGGAGTGGCTAGAGCGGCGCCACGGCGTCCTCACCTTCCGCTTGACGCAGGTACTCACCGGACACGGTTGTTTCGGGAGGTACCTGTTTTGGATACGGCGGGAGGATACACCCGGGTGTCAACACTGCGAGGATCGCCCGGAGGACACGGTGGAGCATACGGTGGAGGTCTGCCCTACTTGGGCGGAGCACCGCCGTGTCCTCGTCGAGGCGGCCACCGTAGGCGTGGTACTGCGAACGGCGAGCATTGGGTGGCTCGCCGTCTGATCAGAACCAAAAGTCGGGGTGGCCCAATTTGGTTTTGGAACAATTTATCCATGATAATCGATGTCCAATGTACAAGTGTAGGTCAATCGTGAAGGTATCATTTAGGTCTTTAAATTAAAATGCTGTCTTGAAAAATCAAAATATGTTGTGCCAAAAAGTTAGTGACAGAAACGAATCGCTGCAAAACCAACTCCACGTAGTCTTGTCTGTCCTACCACAAGAATGTAATTTAGAATCGCGTATGCGCGAAGCCGTGACAAAAACCATGCTTGCTGCGTATTGCATCCTTGCTTGCATGCTGCATGCTTCTTATCCGTGTTTCGACATGATAATATTCTCTAAACAATACGTTATAGTTATAGTAATAGCACGCGTTTGCAGAGTGTTTATATCAAAACATTTATGAATACACTCATACTGCCTGTATATTTTTTTTTTCTATGTTTTAACTAGTAGGTGTTTTTAGACATATACCCCAACTAACACTAAAGCGTTAAAAATACCTATATAAGACTCGTATATTAGTTCCATTTGAGTATAAAAGTGTTAACGCATATCTGTGCAACTGAGTAAGATCATGCTCTTACTCACTTATAACCACGAAAGAGGCCCACAGTTTTACAGGTAAAAGTTATAGAAAGCCTAGGTATAGTACAAAGATATTAAAGCTGCACAAGAGTGTTTATTCATCGCCAGCTACTACTTTAACAGGTATTACCGTTGTAATATAGGGTTGGTAAACACTACAGGTGGTATAAATCCTATAGTACGCTGTTAAAAAGTTATTAAAGCTGCACAAGAGCGTTTATTCATCGTATATTACTTAAAGTCATAAAAATGCTTGTAACTGACACCAAAATGTTATTTGGGACGCTGCACACGAATAGTGATAGCGCCGTGTTTTAGAGCTGTGATGTCAGTATATAATGCGTCTGTTTATACTTAATTAGCCTGCAATGTTTTCCTGTACCACAAACACGAAGAAGAAGGGCGGGGCCACCGAGGACGTTCCTTGCGCTGTGGTCTTACTAGACGCAGCAAATAGGGGCGCAACCCGCGCCGTGTGGCCGCATCACGGGAATCGCTGACGTGTGTACGACAAATCCATCGGACGGCGGTGTATTTTGCGCAACACAATGGATTGCGAGCACTAGTTACCTTTGTCGAATGACATAATGGACGTTCATGTTTATGGGATGTCAGTAGAGTTGATGAGGTAAGCAATAAACAGGTAATAAACTTTTCACGTTCAAAAATTAGTCACTACGTGGGTATGATATAATATCTCAACAATATTAAAACTAAAATAACGAATAACATAGTAATTAAAAATCGCTATAGCCACGGAAATAAGAGGTGTAATAATTCTCAAATACCACTGTTTCCATAATACCATCGTTAAAACAATATTTAAATTACTTAGCATCTTCCCGGTAACCGGCATCGTTGCGGGCCCTCCCGAAGCCCGGACTGCTCCTTGCTTATGAAGGGACTATCAACAGACAATTCCACAAATTAAACAGAGTAGCCCTTTTAATAGGCCTACCTTTAACCCCACCTTCCATCCGAATAAAATTATAATGAAATTAAACTAATTTAATTACGAAGCGCGTCGAGACATGCTCGAGAACAATTAAAAAGACCTATTTATCCCGTTATGTTGTACAATAAACGCAGAAAATTAACATCTTCGGAGTACTCAATGAAATATTAATGAGTCTCTTCGAAAGCTGAATACGAAACTGTGGTTAGTACATATAGTAAATGTTTTTCTTTTCTTTTCTGTATGATCTCAATCCGTGTAACGCCCAAAACTTTTTTATTTAGTTTTCTTTAGTTTTATTTCAAAGATAACTGTGAACTAGAAAAGTTTAAGTAGATGAGGGAAACTTATTTAGTAGTTTTTGGGATGTTCTCAAGAGTGGGGCGAAAGCGCCTTATTTTTGCGATCACCTTAATAACGAGGTGAGTAGCAAGCAATATGAAGTCGCCTCGATGGAGTGGCGCTTGATATGCAGACAGCTAGATGAAATTAATTTGTACAATTTTCTCGGTTATAAATATTAATAAGGTCACGTGTTCCATCCGCGGTCGTAATGAGAGAGGTGTGTTAATGCTAATGATATTCAACGAGCCGTTAACGTGCTGTTTAATGTTATATAAAAAGTTAGCATAAAAGTTATGCCACAATATCTACGTCAGACTGAATAGAACTTGAAAAAATTATGGCGAAATAGAAATAAAGCACGTACATTTTTGTCCACTAAAACTGTACACATAACCAGTGCTAAGAAAAACAAAGGAGAGCACAACGTCGACATTGATTTCCGCGCTGCTATTTATGAGTGAGGAAGCTCTTGTACCTAACAATACAATTGTGTTCTCGGCCGCCACAATCAACAGCGTTAGTGTCTAGGAATGGAAGGGGCTAGAAATTCCAGCGTAATAACAAGCAAATGGCCAGCTAATAATTGAAGTGCTGCAACGCTTGATTATCACTGGGAGCGTTCAGTGTTCTCCGTCGTCAGCCGGTATATTGCTGATCCAGCCTAATTAGTGAGCTGAATAATTGGGTTGCTGTCATCTCCAGTGCACCTCAGTGCTCGTGCACTTGAGCGGGACGTGAGAGATAACTCGCAGAGCCTGTGACCCATACTTGTCTTTAGCGATTTGTCTGGGAACTAAACTGTTGAATGAACTAAGTAAATACCCAGTTAGGCTACTGTTAATTTCTACAGCTTCCACAAACTTTATCTAAAATAATAAGTGAGCGGAGATTGATTGAAGTAACTTAGTGAAATCGTATCAAGAATATGGCCGCGCTTTGATCCTAAAGAAGGTGAAACTTAGAACAAAGTTCTAAATGAATTATTGACAGTTAAAACTTTCTCAATGATAGATTCAGAAGGGGCTTCGAGGATTTAATTACATACAACACCGCGACGAATAGTCCAATTGTTACAAAGTTGAAACTGTGATTGAGTTAACTCGAGCTCTCCAATTATTCAAAGTATAACTTACGGGGTCCGCAATCTGATAACTCAGTCGTTAGCGGGTATCAGTACCTACCTACCACTTAACTAGTATGTATTTACTAACTACCTACATACTCGTACATTGCGTGCTGTAGAAGTTCATACTTGAACGTAGGAACCGAATATGGTGAAAATTAAAAGCTCTAAGTCGTAAGAAGTTTGTAAACAGATGGGAGTAGATACGATTTTTTTAGAGCTAGTGGTAGATTATATTCCAGTCAATCGATTCATTCATATACTTATTACAAACTTAATCTGTTTTATTTATCATTGGTAATAAATTGCTACCAGGTATTCAGCTGAATCCGGTTTGACTGGAAGCCGACACCAATGTAGTTGGGAAAAGGCTAGGCAGATGATGAATAAATTGCTACCAGATTATTTTATGCCTACCAAATTATTTAATACTAGAACCCACAGAAATATAAAAAAACAGTTTCTTATATCTATGCTAGAACCCAGTGGCCTGGCACGCGACGGTGGCAAGCACAGAAATATTATATCTATGGTGGCAAGCGACCGGACGGTATGTCTTTGTTTCCATGGAAGATGGGTAGGCCTTTAGTGTGGGACACTACTTGTGTCGATACTCTTGCGCCATCCCATCTTTCTAGCTCGTCGTGCTGTACTGGTACTGCCACTGCGGCTGCTGAGAACCTCAAGCGGCGAAAATATAACAACCTTGTTGGCAAATATATTTTAGAGCCGTTTGGTGTTGAAACTCTTAGACCATGGGGTCCGAGTGCTCATAATGCCTTATTTAAAAATCTTTCTGAACGCTTAGTTGACACCTCGCGTGACCCAAGGGCTCGGACAGAGGATAAGCATTGCCATACAACGTGGCAATGCCGCCAGTCTTTTGGGTTCCCTTCCAGTGGACAGCGATGCGGACGAATTTTTTGACGCCTTATTTTAGTTAGGTATTCTTATTTTAAGGGTATATAATATTTTGTTTTAATAAAGATTTATTACACACTACAAAAAAAAAAATTATTTAAATATGCTTAAGCTTCTTCTAAGACACACTAACATCTATCTTAAATGTGGCTCTGGATGACCGAGCGTGGCTGCAAGCCACACTACCCATTCGCTTTGGTGGGCTCGGCATCCGCAAAATTTCTAGTGTAAGCCTAGCGGCGTTCCTGTCATCGGTCAACAGCCCTGAAAAGTTAACTAAAAGGATATTGCCTCCATCATTGGTTAACTGTGAAGTGCCTTGCTTGACCGATGCAGTGAACGCCTGGAAAGTGGCTTGCCCGAATACGGCGTTACCCGATAACCCATTCTCCCAAAGACAATGGGACGAGCCGCACTGCAAATTGGTACGGAATAACCTCATAAATACGACCACCAATACTGACCGGCTGTGGGTGAATGGGAGTTTGGCTACAGGCACTACCGTCACCCAACATAGGTACTATGCTGAGTGACAGTCCTTTCCGGATTGCTACGTGTCTGCGTCTGGGTGCTCCTAGCGGAGCTCCACATCGGTGTCAGTGCGGTGAAGCAGTCGACCGCCTCGGACACCATGGCCTGTCCTGCAGTAGGAGCGCTGGTTGGTTAGCACGGCACGCCAGCATTAATGTCATTATCCGTCGGGCTCTTGTCACCGCCGGGGTGCCAGCTGTTTTAGAACCCAACGGCTTGGCACGCGAAGATAGGAAAAGGCCAGATGGGATGACCATAATGCCTTGGAAGGTGGATAGGCCTTTGGTGTGGGATGCAACATGTGTTGACACCCTTGCGCCATCCAATCTTTTGGCCGGCTTCCATCTGGTGGCTGCTGCTGGTGCAGAAAATATCAAACGGTGCAAATATAATAACTTAATTGGGAGTTAAATATTTTAACCGTTTGGCGTTGAAACACTAGGCCCATGGGGTCCGAGTGCGCATCGAGTCTTTCGGGACATTAGCAAACAACTTGTCGACTGTTCACGTGACCAGAGAGCCAAAGAATATTTTTTTTGGCCAAAGAATCAGCATTGCCATTCCACGCGGCAATGCTGCCAGTGTTCTGGGCACTTTTGCCATTAACAACGATGTGGATTATTTTTTGATGATCAATGGTTTATTTTGTTCTATATGCGTTTGTACATAATTTCGTGTTAATTAGTGTATATAGTTAGTTAAGTATTTTCAATAAGTTAAAAGTTTCAGTGTATTTCGATATCTATATCTATACTAATATATAAAGCTTCTTCTTCAAAAAATCAAAAGACTACAAAACGATTAGACGTATTATCAAAATGTACTTTTTATAAATGAAAATTCTACTCACAATGCGTGTAAAAGCGGCACATTTTATTTAATTAAACCAAAGACATTAAATTTAAATTATATGAGAAGAGATACATACGATTTTACTATAACACAGGTTAAATGTACTGAACACAAGCAATAAATGTATATAATGGGTGATTGAAATATAATTTGTTTTAGTTCTAGTGTAGTTTTATATGGAGTAATTAAATATGCATACATGCATACACATTTAACAACAGAGGATCACAGATTATGGTTATTTTGAAGTCGTTATAATAATGCAGATAATAAAACACTAACGTAGGTACAAGTGGTCACTTACCATAGGCCTGGTCTACAAATTCAAGGTCGACAATCATACAATCGACATCGTACAATTGACAGAGTTATGTTCGGGGTTTCTTTGGTGAATAGAATTCGCCAAAGATTGGCCATGTCTGTACAGGGACAGACAGTCGATGGAACAGACATGTGTTAGAGTGAAGACCGCGTATTAGCAAAGGTTTGTGAAGAACGCCCTGCAGCACGATGGACTGATGATTTGAAGAAGGTGGCAGGCAGAAGACGGATGCGGAGATGGTTGGCGCTCTTTGGCCGGCTTACATTCAGCAGTGGACGGAAATTTGCTGATAAGTATATGATGATGGGTACGAGTATTACAGTAATTCGTAAGACTGTTACTGCAATGAAAAAGCTATAAGGTTTATTTTAGCATACTTTATTTACACAACCCTCAATTTATTTTCCATACTTACGTTTGTTTTGATCCTTGCCGAGTTTTCATTTTATATGCCTATCTGATAGAACTCAACGGCCTAATGACGACAATATAATAATACAGGCATCTTTTGTCATGCTAAACCTTGAAAATGTACTTCATATGGAGATTGAGGCCAACAAAATGATTTCCGCGTTATTGATTTCCAAAGAAGACTTTGATCAAAGGGCCGATTCTACAAGGCTTCGTTCGCATTCGCATCTCAGTAGAAATCTGTCAAAATATAGAGAGGAGTGTTTGTGACAGATTGTGACCGAGATACTAATATGAAATAACTGGCTTTTGCCCGCGACTTCGTACGCGCATATCCCCTTTTTTCCGTCCCGAGAGAATTTCGGGAAACCCTCTTTGCCTTCAAATTAGTCGCTAAGTGCCGCGCGGCTGCAGCGCTGCTGTCACGCTTCCATACAATCAATAAAAGCAAAGTGCCGCGCGGCTGCAGTGCGGCTGCCGCGCGTATGTTATTTGTATGTGTTAATAAAACAGTGCGACAGCCGCGCTGCTAACACAACACTTAACGACTAACTTGAAGGCGCCCATAGTACTCTCCTACTTTTCCCGAGGAAGCTAATTTTATTAAACTTTCTTCCAGTAGTTTCGGCTGTGCGTTGTCTGTCAGTTATATAGTAACAAAAGAGTTTTATAGCAAATTATACGTTTAATACATTTTAGTCCAATGCCTAGACTTTTCCTAACTATATTGGAGCAAGCTTCCAGTCAAGTCAGAGATGCTTACAAATTAATAGAATTGGTCCTCTGTGTGAAAAATAACACCTTTCTAATCGACAATATTACTATAACAACGTATTTTATGGAGACTTATGATCATAAAGCATTTTTTATTGACGTATGGTAATTTATGGGACCGAAGCCCCTGAATCTTGAGCTGGGTAAGAATGAGCTTGTGTCACTTTTGCCGGGTGTCTCATTTTATGTATGTATTAAACCAATTACAGTAACTAAAAACTAAAGCACAGAACTAAAAATATACAAAAAAATATAACAAACACAGATAAAGTTTAAAAATTGAAACAGAAAACCTTTAAATAAAATAAAACAAAAGTAAACAACTTTTTCATGAATCCTCTCACAGCACTTCCGACATACCAATAAAATCTTCGTCGATTCATCTGCAAACAGATTGTTTGTGGGATTAGAATCCAAGAGATCAGTAAGTGCAGCCAGAGTGCGAGGTATTGGGGACTAAGCACGCGCTACGATGCTCCGTGTTGCACCGACACAGCAAACAATCTGTGCTTTTTGCCCGGCAGTAACTGTCCGGCACAAAGAAACGAGCCAGCATAGCAAGCAGCTCAGGCGCGTCAATAGTAGCACCTTACAGGCTATGGTAAGCTGGTCTCCCCTTACCTGTAACGATTATATCCGAGGCAACACAGAAATTTGGTCGTATAGAGGTAAGGGTAATAGCCATGTGTCCGCGTGTACAGGATGCTTTTTGCACTTTTTCCAATAGAAATGCGTAAGTACTTTCGTGTGGCTTCACACAAGAGCTAGATTCTAAGTTATTCATATAAGAGAAATCAACAATTACATTTATTTAAAAAAACTGGCTAAGTGCGAAGTGGACTTTTATAGGTTTTCATATAATATTGAACTATACAACTATTATTTACATTTTTTTCATAAGCTTAATTTCTTGAATTACTTAAAAACTGTTTATTTTAAAATTATGAATAAATGTAATTGAAACTCTCACAGTAAGCCCTTTCATTTGACATGTCACACGATATAGGTTGCAAAACTTTTTTTTAAGTTTCTTGTTTGACCCCCGAAAGTGGTCCCCATACTAAAAATTTATTTGGGTCACAAAATTCCATATGTATACCAAATTTCAACAGAATCGGTCTAGTAGATTCGGAGAGAACTGGCTGTGACAGACAGACAGACAGAGTGACAGACAGACAGAGACCCGAGTGATCCTATGAGGGTTCCGTTTTTAACGGATGTTCGGAACCCTAAAAATTACATATTATTTTTTACTGAAAAGACAGAATCTTACGGAATAAACTGAATCATTTAAATTACTGTCTTATCTTCCATAACTCTCATTTCAAATTGAATCGTACCAAATATCTGAATCAGTATAAACGGCTAATAAAATCTGGTGACAGATCTCAAAGCACTAAAGTTTTCTCATTGGCTCCCTCACTAATGACTGTTCCACGATTGGACTCCCTGCCAATCAAATCAAATGTTACACGGTACTAATTTCAATATTTACTCCGAAACTCCAATATTCGCCGAGAAAATATTAAATTCCAGGTTAATCTGCGGGATTATACCGTCGTAAAAAAATGCTATGCTAAAATAATGCTCGTTATTCTACAAACATAAACATTTCCAGGCTTTTTGCAAATAACAGTTTTCCGCACATTTTTCCGAATATTCTAGCAACTGTACCAAAACAAATTTACCAATCAGAGCTAACGAAGGGAACTTGTGAACGGCACACTAATGAATAAGGCTGAACGAGTCGGATCTCGACTTTATCTATTCAATTAGGCTGATGGACACCGGTCAATGGTCATTTATAGGCAATCAGTGTTATATTATGGGACGACCGCGTGGCGGTAGGTGCGCGGTGATAAGCCGGCGTTGGCGGCCAACAAGTCGCGGCCACCTAGCTCGTTAAAAGGCGCTTCGCTCATCTGACAGTAACGATGATCGATGGCTTCGGGACTTCCCCTGTAATATCCGACACCCCCGAACCCACTAAACAGCCGCCTCACACCCCACCAACTCCATTGAGACCCAAAAATTCAAACCTAAACATGCTAACTACTCCAAGATACGTGTTTTGATCGATAAACGTTGATTAATATCTAGCATTAATTGCTGTGATTAAGCGTACCAATGGGGTGCGTATTGAGGTGGAACGCGTGGCAAGCGTTTAGGAGCGCGTGGGCCGCCCCGCCGCCGTCGCCGCCGCCGCACCGGTATCAGCGAAACGCTCCTATGAATAATTTCATTGTTTACTTGCACGACCTTCATTAAGTTAACGCCTCAGTGACAGCTAATCGCATCTCATAATTGTAACGCGCTGTGCTGTCTAATTGTTATCAATTAATTAATATTCCCACACGAGATACATTCGAACGCAATCATATTGTATCAAAACGGGATATTTACGTTTATAAAGTTATCAATGATGCTGAAAAATAAAATTCGCATAATTGTTTTTGACGATAACCTTAAGTAGAAGCCAAAGACACTTGAGTATCTTATAACGAGATCATGAAAAAAAACAGTGATCGGTGGCCCTTGCCCTTAAGCATGAAAGTAACAAAAACACTTGAACACAAATATACATACATTTGCATATACTGACGACGGAAACCGAAGACTTCTCGACTTTTCGACGTTCCGATTTTAATGGAGCTCGTCCTAAAACATCAAATAATGTTTACATCCTTATACCCCGAAAGTTGTCAAGGGAAAATGTTAATAGTAAATAATTCGCAATTCAAGCTTCTACGCAAACGTAAAGGTTTAGGGTGCCTGTCCATTACAGCGGAGCGAGGCAGCGGAGCGAATAAATTTTTACCAATGGAATTGCATAGAATTTCCGCGCCACGTGAGTCACTGACATTTTAACTGACATGATTGTTTGGTCGAGTGGTTTAGGTGTTTGCCTCGTGTCCCGGTGGTCGTGGCTTCGATTCCCACGGGAAGCATTCTTTGTAAAGTTGGTTCCAGTTTGGCTAGGACATTGCAGGCTTGAATCACCTGACTGTCTGATAAAAAGATGATTCCGTGCTTCGGAGGGCACGTATAAGCCGGTGGTCCCGGTCGCCAAATGGCGGTCGTCAAATAAACCATGTCAGAGGCCCTTGAGGCGATTTAGAAACTCTGACACTAGGGTGTGTGGGTGTCGTTAGACCTTACTGCCCACACGATAAGAAGAAGAAGATTGGTAAATATATATCCGTTTCCCCGCTCCGCTGCCTCGCTCCGCGCAAATGGACAGGCATGTCAGCCTCAAGGGTGCCTGTCCATTACAGCGGAAAATGTTAAAAGTTAATAAATTGCAGTTCAAGCTTCTACGCGAACGTAAAGGTTAGGGTGCCTGTCCCTTACAGCGGAGCGAGGCAGCGGAGCGGAGAAACGGAGAAATTTAAACCAATGGAATAGGGAATATGCATGCGATTTTTTTAGTATTTGCAAAAGTAAATACTTATTAGCTCTAGTAAACAATCATGAAATTATTTTTTAAATACCTTCATCAGCGATGTAGTTATAAAGCTTCAAAAATTATAATTAGAAAGAGAAGTCTGATGTAAACTTTGACGTCATCGTCTATGACGCCTATACAGCTACCATAGAAAACTCGGACAGACATATTTGTTTCAAATAATTATATCTCTTTCGTTTTTCGAGTAATTTTGATTCTATTTTCACTGTTAGTATTATTTTTGTATATTTTTAGATTAACTGTATAGATTATTTTTATGCATATTTCCTATTGCATAAAATTTCCGCATCACGTGAGTCACTGACATTTTGACTGACATGATTGGTTAATATTTCTCCGTTTCCCCGCTCCGCTGCCTCGTTCCGTGCGTCCGCGGAAATGGACATGCATGGTAGCTTAGCATGGTAGCATAAATCGCAGTTCAAGTTTCTACGCGAACGCAAAGGTTTAGGGTGTAATGGACAGGCCTTTACAACGGAACGAGGCAACGAAGCGGAGAAACGGAGGAATTTTAACCAACTGAAATGCCTAAAATTTTCGCACCACGTGATGACTGACACGATTAGTTAATATTTCACAGATTCTCTGCTCCGCTGTAACGGACAGGCACCCTTACTCAACATTATTTATTTAAAAACATTCAAACATTATTTCTATTAATGATGCGAGAAATATAATTTTCTTTTTCTTACCGAATGGTTCGGTACCGCTACGCGAGATTACGTAAGATTGTCTACGACGGACTTTAGTGCAAAGCAATGTAGGGCGTGAAACTGCACTTTCAAAATAATTGTCAATAATAATGTAAATAATAATTATACTGTCGTCACACAAGACCTCCCGCCATCCAAAGATTATAATTACGTCTGATTCAGGAACCAGGAACGGTCGGAAGGATTCCAGAAACGGTCGCGTAACACTGAACAGGCGTTTCTATTCACTAAATCATTTACTCATAGGTCATTCATTTGTAGGACATAATGATCAGTTTAATCAAAGGTCAGCTAAAAATAACTTACTAGTGGTCGCCCAGTTTTCGAAACTCAATAATAATTAATTTAATAAAAAAATTCGCTACTTCTGCATTTTTAACCGACTTCAAAAACAAAAGAAGTTTCTCAGTTCGGTCGTACACACATCAAAAACAGTTTGCGATCACTAGCTTAAGCAGTTATATTTTTTAAATTTGACTTTAGCATAATAATAGCATAATCAGCCTATAATGTTCCCACACAAGCCTCCTCTCGGTGACCGGGAGTGGGCCGTAATCCACCATGCGGGCGCAGTGCGGGTTGGTAGAGGTCACATGTCTTCGAGTTTTTGGTACATTCCGGTTGCCTCACGATGTTTTCCTTCACCGTTAAATTTTACTTTATCAAGAAAAAATCTTTGCTAGGTGTTTTTTTTTTAATAAAAAAGCCCTGTTTAATAGTAAATTATTAAAATAATTTTTATTAACAAAAATTGAGTAATTAATCCGAAACTAATGGTAACAGGAATTTGACAGAAAGAAAAAGACTTAAACAGTCTTTTTCTTTCTGTCAATTTCCTCTTACCGCTTAATATACCGCTTTTGGGCAGCAGTCCAAACATTGGGGTGCTCTTAAGCGAGCTATTTAACACCGTCAGCCATGTCTCCAGACAGTGCCAGCGCTCAGGGAAGCCGCTATTCAAAAGTGGGACAAGTTACCCCAAGAAATGCTAGAAAACTTGATCCTCAGCATGCCCAGGAGGATTTCCGCATGTGTTCGAGCCAGGGGAGGAGTTATATTGAATATAAAACTTTTATCCATAAAATATTGTTTAAGTTTGGTTAAACAGTGTTTTTCTTTTTATCAAATTCCTGTTACAATTACATTCTGATAATTACTCAATTTTTGTTAATAAAAATATATATATATTTTTTTTTCAAACACGGTGTTTTCTATTTAAAGAGAACATAACAAATATTTTTTCTTGATAAGGTTGAATTAAAAATATATATATATATATATATATATATATCATAATTTGTTATATTTTTTGCTAGTGATCGCAAACTTTTTTGATGTGTTTATTTTTTTTTATGTTTGTTACATCGTAATTCATTCATGAACCGAATTAAAAAAATCTTATTTTACCTGAAAGAATATACTTCCCGATTGGTTCTATGGTCACCAAGTCAGGATCTGATGATGGAATCCTATGAAAATCGAGGGACAACCTCAAATTTTTTATAAACTTTATAACGCAATTCAGACATTTGTGCCTGGTAATCATTATCTCATGTTGCTGAGCTGATGATGGAAGGTATAAATTAGGATCTGATGATGAGATCACATGAAAAGTGTTTGCTCAGCGATAATTTCGCCAATTGTCAGTAGATTTGGATGATTATTTTTTGTTTGGAAAAGTATTTTCTTGGGCTGGTCCCATTTCAACTTGGAGTAGATCCGATGAAGAACTTCGGACGTAGGCAAAGAAACTCTTCAATAAATCATAACAATGGATCGGGATTGCAGAATCTCATGGCTTTTATTGTTTACACCAGTTCCGCCGATGCGATGTTAAGGGTACGCACGCAGGTAGGTACTACTAAAACATGAAAAATAAAAAACTAAAAAAAAAATACAGCCGACTTCCAAAAACAATACACTACAAAGTATAAAATGACTTTAATTTCGAATGTCGGTTGTATTTTTTGTAAAAAAGTTTTTTAACTTGTACTACGGTGCTTACGTGTAACAGAATAATCGCAATACCTTTTAAGGGGTCTTTGTACTCATCATTATGAAAAACTTTTGTTCTGTAACACGTTGTATATTTTGTTACCAGATTATTGCAGACACTTAACGGTGTCTCCATTAATAAATCTTTATTGTCTCTCAATACATTGTAAACTTACCATTTTATTTTCCATTATATCCAAGTCTTATTAAGATAAAAGTGTTTACGATGCTACGCAATCTAATATAAACTTAAGGCATTTACAAAAAGCAGTGACCTAATTATTTACCTATTTATTTATTATATACTAAAAAAATTAAATAAAAATTATTTTTATTAATTCATGCCATATACAGGGTGAATTTTGCCATGGCTGCATGGCCAAATCCAAAACAGAGAAATATCTAAAAATACTGAGAAGGAGGAGTCCGGTTTTTATGAAAACTAAAACTGCATAATTGGATTTTTGAAAAATCGTTATTTCTACCCAGTAATCGAACCGATTTTGAAAAACAGACTATCCGAAAGTGTAGCTAATAAGGATCTAATTCTGGGAAGTAATAACACATGGCAAACTAAAGGAAAGCTCTCAATTTTAACAAATTAATTTTAAAATCTGACTAAAGCTACCTATCTAAACCGTAACTGATATTTTTTTGAAAAATCAATAATGCACTTGTACTCGTAGATTCTTGTGCACGATTTTGATAAAACCTGAAACTGCATCATTGATTTTTCAAAAACATATCTAAATTCAAGAATAAATTAAAAATTCAGCCTGTATATCCATATCCATACTAATATTATAAAGAGGAAAATAACTCTGTATGTCTGTTACCTTTTCATGTCTTAATGGCTGAGCGGATTTGAATAAAATTTGGTTCACGGGTGGGCTAGGAGGTCCTGGAGAAGGACATAGAATAATTTTTTCCTTACTTAACATAATCTTTTCTGATGGATGGATGTTTGTTATTCAATCACGCCAGAACTGCTGAACGGATCTGGATGTAATTTGGCATAGAGATAGATTATAGTCTGGGATAGCACGTAGGCTACATTTTATCCCAGGAGACATTGACACAAGCGAAGCTGCGTGCAGAACCTTGTAGATATAAAAACTTGAACAATGCTTTAACTTTCTGAGTGTACATTTCCTTATCGCACTCAATCTGAACTGATGTGGGCAGTTCTTTTTGTAAAGTTTGCAATCTAATATACGTGCTTGAATAACACAGTATTGGAGATTAAAGCCCTGGTGAAGACCGACGAGATCGCGACGTACTTCGGATTAGATGCGATAAGTTGTCATCGCATCTAGATAGCATCTAGTTCATTAAAGTTGTCAAGAAATTTTGAGTACGGATAAATGTTGGCCCTTTCATAGAGGCAAAAGCTCAAGTGGCTGCATGGAAGTTGGGGATTCTAACAAAGGTGAGACGGTACTTCACGCCGGAACAGCTGCTCAAACTCTATCAAGCGCAAGTTCGATTGTGTATGGAATACTGCTCTCATCTTTGGGATCTTGATGCCCTTGAGTCAATTGAGAAACGAGCCAAGAGGATCATCGGCAATAAGACGCTCGTCGCGACGAAGCTCCAAAGTCTTGAACGTCGACGACGAGATGCTAGCCTGTTGGTTTTCTAGCAGTTGCATTTTGCGGAATGTGGGACGGAATTGCATAATTTAATTCCGCCAAGCCCTTTCCATCATCGGACCGGACGATTGGTGATGCGCCACCGGTACATGGTGGACAACCCACCCATACGCACAAAACGTTTTGGGAACACATTCATAATGCGTACAGCTAAGGAGTGGAATTCTCTGCCGGAGTCTGTGTTTCCTGATAGCTACAACCTGGCAGTCTTTAAGTCAAGAGTGAATAGGTTACTTCTAGGCAAGCGCGCTCCATCTTCGACCACATCATCGCTTGCCATCAGGTGAGATAGTGGTCAAAAGCGTGCCTACCAAAAGAAAAAAAAAATAGACGGAAAGAATGTAAAGAAAAAACAAAGCATTTTGAAAATATGAGATAATTTACATTTTAATACGATTACGTGAAGGGATAACTATCTACTCCTTTTTAAGCATAGCTGTATTGCGTTCTCGCTATGTGAGTTTTTATCATAATGTCAGTTTATGTGGGGAAGTAGCGTATTATGCATTTCAAATATCTAATAATATCGATCGTATTTCAAATCTCTAATAATATCGCCGTTGTTAAAACTGGACACAAATAGGTAATAACAAGTCAACCCACAAAAAGATTTTAATTAAGTTTTTGTTTACAATTAAATTTTCATGAAATGATAGAACATTTTTCAATAAAAAAATAATTTTCAAAGTGATTTGTGATATGGTTTTTGTCATGTCAATGTTGTACGGGCCGAAGAATTCTAAAACTTTAAACGATTTTTCTCAAAATCGCAGTTGTGTGCATTTGACATGTTATCGCTTATTTACGTCCAACTGTTTGTAACAAAACACAGACATCTTACTATGTACTTACCGTTATAAATGCAACCGTTTGAATGGGCGGATGGATGGATGTTTGTCTGTTACTCTATCACGCTAGAACGGCTGAACGGATCTGGTTGATATTCGGCAAAGAGATAGATCATAGTCTGAAATAACACATAGGCTACCTTTTATTCCGACAGTAGATACGTTTCCTTAGGATAACTTCCTACATTCACGAGGGCGAAGCCGCGTGCAAAAGTTAGTTTTAGGTATTTATAACAAGCCTCGATCATTATGTATCTCGCTTTTGAATGTCATCAATTAAACATGTTGCGTCATTTCATAGGTAATTAGATTGCAGCCATGCATTCATTTCGCTGCATGTAATTTAATTTTGTCAATGTAATTAATGAATATGCAATAATTGCGTTTGTGTCCAGTGCAAAATAATTACGTTATATAATGTCTATTGTTGTTATTGATAAAATAATACAATTTTTCTTTTCAGGAATAGATGTATTTAGGTAGTGAAGACCTACATTAGAATTTATGGACGACCTTATGAAGACGAACAACAACAAGAAATAGGTACTTACCTAGGTAGTTTAGAACCATGGTAGGCTTACATGTACTCTTGATTTGTGAAACAATTTTTCCAAACGTTTTAAATATACATACAAATGTACCTTTGACTCTTGCTATGGCATTTTACTTCATAAAGGCTTAATAACCGCCCAAAGCTGGAAAGCCGCCACAAAGGAAGCCATGATTGGATTCGAAGATAATAGTCTAGTCTATGTTGTCGAGGACTCTACAGAACGGGACTCTGCCTTAGGCGGGTCGGGTGGGCTGTGTCCACCCCAGAATGGCCTGAGGCCCACCCCATGTTATTTGGGAATGTCGCGGCTAATCGCAGCAAGGCGGACGGAGTTCCGGCAGGATCTCATGGCGCTATGGAGACAGCGACTGTCGCAGCCCAGCGCTGGGCACGCCGCAATCCAGGCAATTAGTCCCTCTTTGAGGAGTGGCTGGAGCAGCGCCACGGCGTCCTCACCTTCCGCCTGACGCAGGTACTCACCTGACATGGTTGTTTCGGATTCGGCGGGAGGACACGCCCGGGTACACTGCTGCGAGGATGCTGGAGCATACGATGGAGGTCGTCGAGGCGATCGGCTGCGGCGACCTCTCGCGATCGGCCCTGGTTCAATCTATGGTCGGTAGCGAGGTCGAAGCGGTCACCTCCTTCTGCGAAGCAGTAATGCTACCATTGGGTGGCTCGTCGTCCGATCAGAACCAGGCGGGGTCGACGGCGCGCTGTGTTCCACGAGCGCCTCAAAGAGCTGTCAGCATGGGAGACGGGGCCCGCTAGGGTCAGTGCCTGCCGGGGTGCGGAATACGTTAGAAAGAGTCGCTGCGGCCCTGGAACGCAAATGGCATTAGGAGGAACACGGATGGGTTTTAGTCAGTAAGAGTCTGACACTCCCTTCCGCTCCGCCCAGAGCGGAAGTAATTATGATCTGTACACTTAGATATTTAACTTCACAAAATTATCATCAATCCCAAAACTACAAACATATTATTACCCACATAATACATAGGCCAAACATTTAAAACGTCTTCGGTAGCAATAAGTTGCAAAATCCTGTTTTTTGAAGATGTTATTAGTTAAGATAACAATAATGTACACGTGTACACTGTTTGGTGCTTAGAAAACTTCAAAATTTTCGGTGTTTTTAGATTTTGCTTTTAAATTCTAAACGGTGCATTTTAGGTAAAAAGTCAATCTGCATATTTTAAAAGTAGCCAAAACATGCTTCAGTCTCACCATTAATCGAATCTCGGGTATATTTTCGATTTTCGAACTCGCTTCGCTCGCTCTTGCTTTCTAAACTCTCTAAATTCTTGACCTTTTTTGCATCAGTCAACAAAGTTCCTTAATATCGTCTCGGGCCCTGGGATTGCGGGGAGCTACGTGTGCCTTCTGACTATGATTGGCCTAAAATTCCACTTTTGATCGTGCATACCGCTACGATTTTTCTTATTGGTTACGCGTCAGAATTAATGCTGGGTACATAACGAAATTTACGTACTAATGGCGCAATCTATTAAGTAGAAGAATTACTGGGGTCAAAATATTTATATACTTTTCTGTGCTTAGCTACATTCTCGAAATTTCTCGATGTTTCAAAACCTGGTCAGTCGGGTCCGGTATGTACCCGAACCTGCCAGAAATTTTCCCATACTAGAAGGTTCTAGAAATAAAAGGACGGACATCCGGCGACTGCCTCCAGTACTTTGAATTAATACTTTGAATTGGCGATACAAGCGAAAACTTCGAAAACGATCGTCAACTGCGAATCAAAGTGAAGTTAAATGTTCAGTAGTGCGATTGTGTGTTATAAGTAGTGTGTTATAGTATTTTAAATTAAAGTGTTATTTTTGGTGGTTTAATCGACTGTTTTTATTTATAAGCTCGTAACAATTTGATCCCTGAAGAAAAGCTCTAGATATACCAATGGACTTCGCTCTTCCGATTTATTATACACATAGCTACGAGTACATAAGCTCCGAAATTGCCTGTGTACTTGCGACTCAGAGGAAAATATGAATCGAATGCCAGAATACCGTATGGACTTACGTACGGAGCCAGCCCATTGACCGTGTCAACACACCAAATAGGGTTCCATTTATGCGGAATCACATTAAAGATAACATCAAAAGCACTTTATTTTTAACTTCATAAAAGGAGTTTTCTATTGAACTTTTATTTAATGAGTTGTATTTATCTAAGCCTATTTGTCTACACTTCGGTTTGACAGCAATGACTGAAATAGACTAGATTGGCTGCGGTTTTGTACCAGCATATCCCGTTTTTTTTAAACATTGCAAGGAACTTAAGGCCTAATTTCAGCTTTCTGCGAGCAGTTGTTTCGGCTGCGCGTTATCTGCCAGTCACTTAGTAACGGAAGACGTTTATAATCTATATATCTGTAGACAGTAATAGGAGCTCCGCCTGTCTGCAGGGTTTAAAGTAACCTAACATGAATGGTTCACTCTAGCTCCCGCCATCCCGTTCGAACCTAACCTATACGCGTCGCAGTTCCCCAAGTTCCTTTGTCCTAAGTTCCCAAATTAATAAACGATATGGAACCAAGTCATGAAGCTAGTTGGTTGCGACATATAATCGTTAATTGATAAATGGCCAAAATCTATTTATTTTACACATTGCCGATGGAACAGCAGGTAATCTAAACAATCCCTAAGAATTGTATATGTTACTGTATAAGCTCGAACTACGGTAAATCCTAAGATTTTCTAGTAAAACCTAAGATTTTTACAGACTCTTAATGATAAAATTCCGAACAGACTTGCGATTCGAATTTTTACCACTATTCACTTGGTAAATCTTAGGATTTAAATAAAAGACACGGTAAATGTTGAAAAATACATGTCATAGATAAGATACAAGTCACAAGTACGAGACGATTCTCGTACTTCTGCAACGCGCTACCCGCACCGTCTCCGCCAAAGTAGTCAATTAGTGAATTTCAAGCCCTCTGGCTTGAAATTCATCTAGGCCATGAAAAATAGAGCATATTACGAGGGAATTAAATGCTCCCCCTTTTTTATGGATGGGAAATCATCAAATGACTCCTCCCGTTCTGGGCGAAGGCGTGTCAGACTCTTACTGATTAAAACCCATTCGAGTTCCTCCTAGTGGCCGTTGCGTTCCAGGGCCGCGGTGACTGTTTCGAACCAATTCCGTAACCCCAGCAGGCACTGGCTCTAGTGGAGCCCTTCTTCTATGCTGACATCTCTTTAAGGCGCGCATGGAATACAACGCGTCGTCGCCCCGGGCCTGGTTCTGATCGGAGAGCGAGCCAACCAAAGCTCACCGTTCGCAGGCCCGCGACTACGGTGGCTGGAAATCGCCCTGTGACTCCCAACGCCCTTCTGTTGCGGCGGCTGGGGCGTGAGGTTTCCCTCTCTCTCACACGTTCGACCTCCTCCTTCGCTAGCATTACTGCTTTGCGGAAGGAAATGACCGCTTCCCTTGCCTCCTCGCTCCGAAACATAGATTGAACCAGGGCTGGTCGCGAGAGGTCGCTGCCGCCGATCACCTCGACGAAGTCCCGGCGGTGCTTCGCCCTACTTGAACAGACCTCAACCGTATATTCCACCTTATCCTCCGGGCGACCCTCACAGTGTTGTCACCCAGGCGTGTCCACCCGCTGAATTCAAAACAGGTCTCTCCCGAAACAACCGTATCCGGTGAGTACCTGCGTCAAGCGGAAGGTGAGAATGCCGTGGCGCCGCGCCGCTCTAGGTACTCCTCAAAGAGGGAACTTTTACCGCCGCAATTCCCCCTACGAAGCATTGTTTGGTAGTCCAATGAAACTGGGCATTGCGGCTTCAGCAATTCCTAAAAAAATGATTGGACTATTAAGATCTAAAGATTTGGAGAATTTGTTGCATTCCCAAAACAATACGGAACAAGATATTAACGAATTATTCATTGTTTTACTCCCAAAACCAACATTTACCAGCCGTCAGTGGTAAAACCTAGCATATACTAAATTCAGATGGTAAAAGCCCGAAAAAATCGTCCCATTTTCATAAATCCTTACATTTACCAACTCATGTCGGTACATCCTAAGACTTACTCTTAAATCTTAAGCTTTACCGCAGTTCGAGCTTTTACAGTAACATATACCTACATTACCTAGGTAGTGTATACCTGAATTATACAGATTGCCGGTAACATATACATGTGTATTGATATGATGTGTCACAAATAGATGTAATATTTGTAATTAATAGATTGCAACGAACATTATATCCTGCGCATATTGAATGAAGTTAGGCTTACCTACGATATTAAATTAATTCGTGTAGACATCCCGAGACGGGCGAGGAGCTACACATTCTGCACAGCATGGTCACAAGACAATGAAAGGGTCCTGAGTTAAACTGGCGAGCTGCCCACACCTTCAAATAAAGACATTCATTACGTGCCTCATATGTCCCTAGCATTTAAATTACTTCAGGATTCAATACGACGCCATTTTCAATACCTACTTTCATTTACTGATTAACAAAACTCATTGATTTAAAACGGACCATTTTAAGGGTTCCGAACAAAAAACGGAACCCTTATAGGATCACTCGGTTGTCTGTCTGGCCGTCTGTCACAGCCGGTTTTCTCCGGATCCACTGAACCGATTCTGTTGAAATTTGGTACATATATGGACTTCTGTGAGCCAAACATGGACGAGTTACGTAAATTAGAAAATTTCTAGTATGGGGTCACTTGTCAAAATACAAAAATTAAAAAAAAGTTTTTAGAACAATATCGTGTGACATACAAATGAAAGTGCTTACTGTAAGAGTTTTACTTATATATTTTTTTTCATAATTTTAAAATAAATGGTTTTGAAGTTATTTAAGAAAATAGACGGAAAATGACCATGTCCCCCCATATTTCCGAAACTACTGAACCTAAAATTTTGAAAATAAAATGGGGATCTATACCTATAGATGACGGGAAAACCTATAAGTGTTAAAATAACTTGTTAACAAAAATCGTTAGAACGCGATTTCGACTCGCTCTTGACCGGTTTTGGTATTTCAACCGGATGAAAACGACGGAGTTATTTTTGGAATATTCACCGCTTTCTATCATTTTAGTTGAAACACAACAGATGCAAAAACACCCACGGTTTGAAGCCTATAATTGTAATGAAATAAACAAACGTAACTGATTCTACGTAATACAAACAACGCTATGACAGCAATCAATATTTTTCAAACCTACCTGAATACCTTAAGGTCGAAAATTTATTAAATCTAAAGCTACCTAAAAGCTATTTCTAACCTTATCTACTTATCTGTAAAACTATTTACGAATCGGTTTAACCTGAATAATTTAGTCTGGAAACTCGAACCCAACAAACAAGTTTGCATGATTTTAAAATATAGACCCAAATAATAACGGTCGATTTTTTCCTGTTGTTAGTATCGTGCAAATGATGGTTTATGAAGGATAGTCACGCTCCGCAGTTCGATGGCAAATCATACTATTTTGCAGAGTTCCAAAGTGTACAGTACCTCTATTTATAAATCTCCTGTCTATAAAGCAGAGAACCGACCAAAATGTGTGTCTTTTGTTAGTACCATCTTTAAACCTACAGCGTATTATGAGACGGCATCATCCAAGCAGCAACACGGCAATTTACAGGAAGATTCAAGCTTAATAGTGGCTCGGAACACGAGAAGAAGCTTATATTATTGCCTGTCTACAGCGAATTTCAGAGCCACCGTTAGATTTGAATCGACCTATACGCTTAGCGCAAGATATAGCGGTCACTATCTTAGTTATACGAGTGACTATTGGTCGTCAGCTTCTATCAGTAATCGGTGTCACCCACTGGCATGTCCATGTGATTTTACTGGTGACCCACCCCGGCTTATAAATTGTACCCATTTATCAACAAAGCTACTTCGTTCGTTTGTAATGAATTTTAGATTTCATCAAAATCGACCCGGGTCTCCGAGATTCCCTATATATATTTGGATATAACCTAATCCGAAAATCTTAAGAAATCTCCAATCTACGCCCACTTGAAAAATTCACTCTGTATAAGTACGTATGGTCGTTTCTTTTGTTTTTAGGGTTCCGTACCTCGAAAGGAAAAAACGGAACCCTTATAGGATCACTGTTTGTCCGTCCGTCTGTCAAGACCCTTTATCTCGGGAACGCGTAGAGGTATAGAAAGTGGGGTAAGCTCGCTCTATCGTAGACTTTGTCTCTGTCATCTCTGACATAGACTTGAATCAAGAACAAACCCATCACTAATAAAAAAAGGAAGAAACTTCGTAATGAACTTCTTATGATCAATCAGAGCGCCATCTATTGCAAAAAAATAAAATTCACGAAAGCATAAAAATAACACCGTATCAAGTTATTTGTTAAACTTTTAATACGTATCAAAATAAAAGTAAATATTTTTATACATAATCGTATCGTAACATACTTTCTTATTTAACGTCTTCCGCTGGCAAATATTTTGTCAGTTTACGAAATGGCGATACAATCCAGTTAGATTTTGAATGAATGTAAAACTTAGCTGTTGACAACAGCTAAGTGTGTTAACGAGAATTATACAGTATTTATTCACGCACTACCATGGTAGACGTCAGATACCCGTGCAATAACAATCTTTGACCCACATACGTTTATTGACTTTCTTAATGCCAAAAACAGAAATAAAGACATAAAGCTAAATCGACTTTTATCGTGTTCCGTACAAATTTGTAGGTAGATACGTATTATAAGTAGTTCAGGAATCAAGTCTCGCAGTTTTATTGAGCTAAGAATCTATCGCGGTGGCTTAATATAGTAGGGTCCCGTTAGCACTTTTGGTACGGAAACCTACAGGCCTGATCCGCAAGTCGAACTGTCCACAAGTGCCAAATTAGTTCAAGACAGTTCTACTATAAATGATTAATGCACGATTAACGAACCAGAACAAATCAGAGATTTAACGAATTTACTGACTTATTTTCTGACGGGACCCTACTATATTAAGCCTCCGTGATAGATTCTTAGCTCAGAAAAGCTCAGAAAAAACTGCAAGACTTGCTTCCTGAACTATATACCTACAAATTTGCACGGAACCCTCCGTGCAAGAGTCCGACTCGCTCTTGACAGGTTTTTTTTTCTTGTAATACTCAGAAGAAGTTAAGTAACTCGACAAAACTTATGAGAATATTCCAATTGAATCTATAAAATGCTAATAAAAAATTAAGCCTCATTTGCCTGAATCTGAAAATGATGCGGAGTTATTGAGTTATAAATAGGTCAAGTAGGATTTGTACATAACAGGTCAGCGGTACTTATCAAAGTTTCATAGCCCTTACAAAGTTAGTAAATAATTAATATTATTAGAAACCAGTAAGAAACATATTAAAGGTTCTTTGTTGTTTCCAAATCTTCTATATATATAAAAATGAATTGCTGTTCGTTAGTCTCGCTAAACTCGAGAACGGCGGGGCCGATTTAAATAATTATTTTTTTTGTTTGTTTCGCCAGAATACAGGGAAGGTTTAAAAACAAAAAAGTAGGTAGGATAGGTAGGGTAGGTAGGGAAGGTAGGGTAGGTAGGGTAGGTAGGGTAGGTAGGGAAGGTAGGGTAGGTAGGGTAGGTAGGGTAGGTAGGGTAGGTAGGGTAGGTAGGGTAGGTAGGGTAGGTAGGGTAGGTAGGGTAGGTAGGGTAGGTAGGGTAGGTAGGGTAGGTAGGGTAGGTAGGGTAGGTAGGGTAGGTAGGGTAGGTAGGGTAGGTAGGGTAGGTAGGGTAGGTAGGGTAGGTAGGGTAGGTAGGGTAGGTAGGGTAGGTAGGGTAGGTAGGGTAGGTAGGGTAGGTAGGGTAGGTAGGGTAGGTAGGGTAGGTAGGGTAGGTAGGGTAGGTAGGGTAGGTAGGGTAGGTAGGGTAGGTAGGGTAGGTAGGGTAGGTAGGGTAGGTAGGGTAGGTAGGGTAGGTAGGGTAGGTAGGGTAGGTAGGGTAGGTAGGGTAGGTAGGGTAGGTAGGGTAGGTAGGGTAGGTAGGGTAGGTAGGGTAGGTAGGGTAGGTAGGGTAGGTAGGGTAGGTAGGGTAGGTAGGGTAGGTAGGGTAGGTAGGGTAGGTAGGGTAGGTAGGGTAGGTAGGGTAGGTAGGGTAGGTAGGGTAGGTAGGGTAGGTAGGGTAGGTAGGGTAGGTAGGGTAGGTAGGGTAGGTAGGGTAGGTAGGGTAGGTAGGGTAGGTAGGGTAGGTAGGGTAGGTAGGGTAGGTAGGGTAGGTAGGGTAGGTAGGGTAGGTAGGGTAGGTAGGGTAGGTAGGGTAGGTAGGGTAGGTAGGGTAGGTAGGGTAGGTAGAATAGCCAGTTAACGGGAGCGAAGCCGCGCGGGTCAGCTAGTATTTTAATATAATTATTTAGGTTTGCAATATTGTTTTTCATATGGCCATCAGTATACAATTGAAGTTGCCAAAGATGTACCAACACTGTCCTATAGGTACTGTAATATTAGATACTATTCTTACACATTATAATAACTATATACGGTTGGTAAAGTTCAAATACTTTTACACAAAACAGGGTCTGAGCCTAAATTGGGAACCCAATCCAACTGAAGGATGTATCGTGTCCCGGATTATGTTCACGAGTTGATACCTACGATGTATCGAAATATTTTCATTGTGCTTCGTTTATGTATTTAGTTTTACAATGGTGGAAGACTTGACTGTGAATACGGCACTATTTGATGATAACTTAAACTGGAATAGACATGATGATGACAATGATGATGATGTGATCCGACCGATTTCGGTCAAGGCGATTGTGTGAACTCCGCTGTAGTTGTCGTTCGTTCGTGAATAGACATACGAGCATTCTAAACCTATGTTAAATCCTCTTCAAAATCTTAATTCATTCCTACTTAGAGTTTTATAAGTAGAAACCAAATTAGTCTTCTTCTTCTTCCACCTGGCGTTAATCCCGGCTATTGCCAGGGTCCGCCTTCCTACTTAGCTTCCTCCACTTTGCCCGATCTTCAACATCCTTCTCAGTCAGGCCATTGGCTCTCATGTCGGACTTGACGACGTCCAGCCAGCGCTTGCGAGGGCGACCACGGGGCCTAGCCCCAAGAACAGCCATATTCATGCATCTCCGACCAACGTACTCCATAGGGCGGCGCATGATGTGGCCATACCATCGCAGACGACACTCTTGCAGTTTTTCCCCCACGTCACGGACACCAAGACTACCTCGGATGTATGAGTTGCGCATGCGATCGGATCGCGTTACGCCACTCATCCACCTCAGCATCTTCATCTCCGTGACGCGAAGCTCCTGGGTGTGTCTGCTTAGTGCTGGCCAACACTCGCCCCCGTACAGTAGGACAGGCCGAATGATGCATTTATATATCTGCCCCTTGAGCTTCGGAGGCATTTTGCGGTTGCATACAACGCCCGTTACCTCGCGCCACTTCGCCCAAGCCGCGCCAATACGTGCTTGGACATCGTCGTCCACGATGCCAGACTCGTGCAGCACGGATCCAAGGTACCTGAACGTATCGGACTTTCTGATCAGGTCCGAACCTATTCGGATGGTGTTTGTATCCGTGCTGCCACAGGACATGTACTCAGTCTTCGCCACATTTAGTCTCAGACCACCGTTTTCAAGCGTGTCCTTCCAAATGTTGACTTTGCGCTCAAGATGGGCTTTGTTCTGATTAACGAGGGCGATGTCATCGGCATACATCATTAGCCATGGAGGCTGATGTTGGATGTTTGCCGTAACTACATCGAGCACTACGTTAAACAAGAACGGGCTAAGAGCCGAGCCTTGGTGAACGCCAACAGATATTGGGAAGCCATTCGATTCGCCAACAGCGGTCTGGACAGAGGACACGGAATCGCGGTACATGTCTCTGATAATGTCAATATAGGCCTCGGGAACGCCCTTGAAGCGCAGTGCCCACCAGATGGACTGCCGAGGTATACAGTCGAAGGCCTTCTGCAGGTCTAAAAAGGCCATATGCAAAGCTCTCCTTCTCTCTCTGTAAGCCTCAGCCAGATTCCGTAAGGCGAACACTGCGTCCATGGTGCTGTTACCCGCCCGGAAGCCATATTGACACTCAGAGACAGTACACTCGCTACAGAGCCGTGTGTCAATGATGCGCTCGAAGAGCTTCATGGTGTGGCACATGATCTTGATACCGCGGTAGCTACCACAATCCTGTACGCTACCTTTGCCTTTGTAAACAGGGATAATCAGGCTAAATCGCCACTGGTTCGGCATTTCCTTGGTGATCAGGATGCGGTTAAAAAGATCCGTCAGAAGGTCCACACCATGTGGGCCCATCGCCTTCCACACTTCAATTGGCACATTGTCAGGCCCGACCGCTTTCCGGTTCTTCATGTGGCGAAGAGCAATGCGGGTTTCGTCGGGGGAAATAGGGGAAATAAGCCCAAGGTTAGGAGGCGGTTCCGGAGGAAGGTTATGGGGATGCTGTTTGTTAGACAGCTCCGCGAAGTATGTACACCATCTCTCCTTAACAGAGGGGGCATCGTAGAGCAGCTTACCCTGGGCGTCCCTTACACAAAGACATTTGCTAAGACATTAGCAAATGCAAAGCAAAAGCAATGCAAAGCTACACGGGACACCGTGTAGCTTTCTCCCGGCCACGCGCCACCTTAAAAATAAGCTTTTGCCCCTCCGCAGTTTCCAGCTTGTCGTATAAGGGCGCCAGACTTTTACTGCGGGCTGGCTACAGCTATTTTGCAAGCGCGCTAAGCCGCTCCATATGCCTCCCTGTCATCCGGAGAGTTGGACCCTTGCCACTGTTTAAATAAAACCTTCTTCTTCCGAGTCGCCTCCTGCACCCCGTCATCCCACCACCACGTCTCCTTTCCTATGGTGCGGCCACCACGAGAAGTGCCAAGGACGCGCTTACCCGCACCGGTGATTGCTGAATGGATCCTACTCCAGATCTCTTGAGCGGACTCATGCGGAGCACTGATCTTGAGATGCTCGACCTCCGCGATGAAGTCCGACTGCCTAGGACCATCAAGCAACCACCACTTAGTGCGGGGTTTGCGTTTCTCGGTCACTCTCTTCTTCGGTACAACCGCAAAGTCCAGGACAAGGAGGCGGTGTTGAGCCGTTAGGCTTTCGCCCGGGATGACTTTGCAGTTGGTAACCTTGCCAATTTGGCACCGTCGCACCAGCAGGTAATCTATTTGGGTTGAGTAGGCACCACTACGGTACGTAATAAGATGCTGGGGCTTCTTCTGAAAGAATGTGTTCGCGATGGCTAGGTCAGACACAGCGCAGGTGCTAAGTATATTGACTCCCTCTGCGTTTAGCTGGCCATAACCAAAACCACCGTGAACACGTCCATACTCTCCAGCAAACTGACCTACGTGACCGTTGAGATCCCCCCCAACCAAAACACCTTCGGAATTCGGGATAGCGCGTAATACGTCCTCGAACTCATCCCAGAAGGCCTCCTTTTCAGACTCACAGCAACCAGTCTGAGGAGCATAGGCGCTGATTAGGTTCGTTACCGACCCTTCGAACAGCACCCTAACTCGCATCAACCGGTCGCTGCATCGGTCTACTTCAAGGAGTCCATCCTGAAGGTCCTTAGACAGCACCACGGCCACTCCGCTCCTACCCGTTGGTGATCCGGTGTACACTAGCCGGTACCCCTGCCCGATGTCACTTGACTTATTTCCCTTCCAGCGCGTCTCCTGAAGGAAGGCGCACTGGACCCGACGCTTCGCAAGTACGTCTGCGAGTTCTTGGGAACGTCCGGTTAGGGAGCCAATGTTCCAGGTGGCAAAGCGGAACTTCTTCTTGGGTACTATCCTCTTTAGCCGTGCCCGTACTTGACACGGTAGCCCTAGCCCACTTATCGCAGGTTTAGGGCGATGTGCCTGCGCGTCGTTATGCGGCGACGCCCTAGACCGAGTACCCTTACCTAACTTCTTTCTCTCCATTCATATATGACTGAAGTTGGTTTTACGTGGGGCGACCAGCCGTCTGACCCCCACAACCCTACAAGAGGGAAACCAGGTTCGCCAGAGCCTCGTCCGTTGGACAGCAGGGTGCACCGCTAGCAGGTGAGGTTGGCTTGGGTCTTTAAGATGGCAACGGACCCCATACACCCCATAGAAACCAAATTAGTATCTACATAATAAAACGGATAGGTAGGTATCTTAAAATTCTAAGCGGTAGTATTTAATCGACGAAAGTTTAAACTCAATTGAAAAAACGAAATCCTAAAACGAATGATGCAAATCCCCGTAATACTATTTCAGTATTACGGGGATTTGCATCATTCGTTAATATGAAAGAATTCCGAGAATATGAAATCTAAGATAACAAAGTTATCCTCTTCTTCTGATTTATGTTTTCAATATTTATTCTTGCTTTACAAGAGAACTATTCGATATTTCTATAGAGAAGGAAATGAAGCAAAATATTGTGTATCCGGTTATTGTCTCCTTTATTGGAACGAAATTGTTCTCCAGACGCAAGTTTCTCGTATCGACGCAATACATTGGCCGCGTACTCCAAGCAAGCGATATTTAAATCACGGGTGCGTCGCTGAGCACTGTACAGAGGTAATCCGACCACTCGTGCATGACATATCATATTGATAAGTGTCGTACGAGATTGCTTTTCGTATCAGCTAATAAATTAATATTGCTCTGAAGATCTCATCTTCGTTTGACATCGAGTCGGTGTCACTCCCAGAAAACTTAATTTCCTATTCGAAAAACTGAATTAAATCCCTGGAATTTTAAGTCGAAATGTTTGAACAAAGAACTGCTATTTAGCTTTAGTTTTTAAATTAAAGTCTGAAGCAGTCCTGAAACAAATATGACTTGTATCTCTAATCTCCGCTTTCAGACGGCGTCACAAATAAGGCTACCGGCGCGCTCTTCAAACTTATGGGAAGGTATTCTGATTTCCCTTTTGATGCTTGATTGCGAGTTACCTCCTCAGTAGTTTGCAGTTTCCTCTATCTTTGAAGCTTTTCCATCTAAAGAAACTAAGGTAGATATCTAGAGGCGGATGATTGCACAATTTACATTGAAGCTTTATGAAAAAGTGAAGGAAACAACTTGATATTTTTTAAAGACTGTTTTTATTTCTGAAACGTTTAGCTTGAAACATGAATAACTTGTCATCTGCCTAGCCTTTTCCCAACTACATTGGGGCTGGCTTCCAGTCAAAGCGGATTCAGCTGAATACCAGTGTTTTACGTGGAGCGGCTGCCTACCAGACCTCCAAAATGAAAAAAAAATATCCTTTGCACTACACACACACACTATTATTACACACACACACTATTACACATACACACACACACACACACACACTATTATTCTTAGACGTTTTAATATACCTGTTCATACTTATATGTAATATTATGTCCCTGATAATACTCCCTAATAGAATTAATGTAATTAATAGGGCCAAGCAATGTAATTAATAGCCAGTATTCAGCGTTTAACTAAGCAAGGTAATCTACTTAGTGCGTTCTGTTTAGCTTGCGAAAGGCTCTCTGATGCAGTTTGTGGATTAGTTCTATATTAACTCCTAGGTGTGTACCTACATCTTAAGTAGGAAGAAGTAAGTTTTCAAAGTACTTTCCAGTTAACACTGACGAGCAGGTATTATTTATAGATATTTGCACCGTGTCGCGGTTGTGTGTTACGGGGTACCGTTTTTGTGCTAAACCTATCTAAGCAACTGATTTAGAGGTGATTTTTTGTTTTCAGTTATTTAGAATATGATCTCCGGATGGTTTTTGTTGTTTGTGTGAGTAACTACTATGAATAAGTAGCAAGCTTTTATACATCTTATCACTGTTTTATTTCTCAAATCGGACAAAGCAGTTTCAGGTTGCTAGAACTTAGGAACATAAAACTATTGAACTACGAATATTGACTACGAAGTATTGAATTCAATTTGAATACAAGAACGGTAACACCTACGTCGTATATTCAGAAGAATGGAAATATATTGGGAAAAGATTATGCCGACCCTTTGCGGTTTTAAGTCTGGTAATCCATCTATCTGAACAAAATATTTTCCAGACATTCTATTGTGGAAAGTGGTACATTGAGGTCTTTAATCTGTAAACAAAGCACGCTAAACACGTATGGGGATAAACGGCTGGAATAGACCTGTAATCTGCAGAGCAACGCGGATAAAAGACTCGCAGCGAACAGTTGTATCTGTATGTCTGTTTGCGTTACAGCGTAATCTCGCCTTATGTTCGATCGAATATCATTGTTCTTATGTGAAATTACTAGTTAATCTAAATCTATAGAACAAATCAAAGACCAATTCTCGTTCTTATAAAGCGTTCAAATTCAAATCACAATATCATCTTAATTTTCATTTTATTTTATTTATTTTTTATTTTTTTTTCATTATAATTTTATTTTTTATAATTATGTTAGTACTATTTCATTAGTACTATTCCATTGTAATTTTGTTATTCTACCTTTAATTTTAATTCTGATTCTAGTTTCTGACGATCTTGTTTGGGTACTTTATGATTTTAATTTTGATTTGATTGTTTTTAATTTAGATTTTAACTTCTGACATTGTTTTCTAATATTTGACAATTTTAATTCCGATAATTTTGATTTTTATGTGTGACATAATTAATGTTTGTTGTTTAAGTATTGAACTAATTTCCGATTTTAAATTTTTGGTTTAAATTTTTCAAAATGATTTTCTGATGCTTATTTTAAATTACCGATTCATTTTTTTTTTATTTGTATCCGTAGAGGGGAATGCACTAGCTCCTGTAATACAGTTTAAAACTAGCAAATTGTGCATGTATTGATACAATAAAGAATCTATTATTATTATTATCTTAGCGCAATAAAATGTAAACAAACTAGCAGTAGGTCGATCTTCAAGCTTAAGCAATGCTTGCCAAGGATTGTCTGTCGATGGGTGACCATCGTAATAATAAATAGTTTCTTCCGTGCCTCGGAAAACACGTAAAGCCAGATTGTCAGAAGCCAGTAAATCTGACTGCAGTTCTTACCAAGAACTACCGTGCTTTCCAATTAATAAGTTGGAGAGGTCTGGTAGGCAGCTACTCTACGTAAAATACTGGTATTCAGCTGATTCCGGTTTGACTGGAAACCGACCCCAATATAATCGGAAAAAGGCTAGGCTATGATGATTAAAATTTTAGCTATGTCGTTAAAGTATAACTATATAATATTTTAGCCAGTTTTCACACCAGCTTTAATAACGTAATCATGTATATCTAAGTTTTCGTGTTTCAGTCAAATCTGTTTGGTGGCACCCAACGTCTGCAGGAGCCCCAACTCCGAAGTAAAATTAATAATATCGTATTTTGTAAAATAATACTCAATTAATTAAGTACCATTCATAATACTATACCTAATTGTCCAGCTATTTGTAAGGCACTTAAAAAAGAAGGTCCTACAAGAGGCTCCGACAGCCACAAAACGAACTTAAGTAGGCCATTACGCGATCAGTGTCTTGTCCCCCATATTGCCAAATGAGACGAAAGAAACTTATTTCAACATCTTTTCCGATTCAACGTTGTTCCAGTCATCATTTAGCGAATGTTTAAAAAGCAAAATGTCTGTGTTTTTAAAAGAGATTTAAAATAAAGCAAATCTTACTTTGCCTATCTTATTTCTTCAGCCTTTAATCACTTGCATAATAAACCCGCTATCATTTTCGGAGCGGTGCGGCGGCTCAGCTTGGTTTAAGTCCGAAACAATGAGCTCTTCAAAATCCGGAAGCTAGGTGTACACAATAGATCTGTAGATACTAAGTATGCCAGTATACATACACATTGCACGGAAACTAGTAATACTGGGTGCATTGGCCGGGAACACTTAGACACGGCCATAACGCGATGAATTTATAGGACGCATCGGAGCGTAAATAACACAATGTAGCCTCCACAAGAATGTTACCGAGGGTTGTGCAAATGTGCACTACACTTTACAAAGCTCGCAACTACTTGAGAGTATTTCAATGGAGACGAATTTACTCGAAAAAATGCGAATCGAAAGTTGCCCGAAAAGAAAAGCCTCTCAAGGCGGAAGGTGAATCTTCCGGTTTTACTTCACCGCTGATATAATTATAGAGGACCGGAAGCCACACCGGCTCACGCGCGCTCATTAAAATATATTCAAATTGCCACGAAAATCCATTAAAATTCTCACCGTAAATGTGGTATTATTTACTTATTATCATACGAACATAAGCGAGTAAACATAAGCACGTACGGGACACTGCATTGCAGCAAGGCGATGGAAGCAAACCTACTTACCGACAACTTGCTAAATAGGAAAACATACACGGTGCGGAAATTATACTTAAATAAGTACCAATTAATTTCCTGCACATTCTAATATAAACTCATTGAAACGAGAAACACTTGGCCTCAACAGTCTGTTACTATGGAAATGATTAATTTTTACTCCGAGATAATCATACTTAAGATTGTAAAGGGAAACAAATTTTCTCTCTCAGATTGTAAACACCGCAATTTTTTAATTAGATCGTAAATTGTTTTCGTTTGCATTCGCTCTTACTTCCTTTATTCCCACTTTTATTATAATACCAACTTCAAATAATTTAGTTATTATATTACAGTTTTTTTTATTGGAACGTTCAGTTCAGTACTGAATTGACTCTGAGTTCAGTAGAGCGTGTATTAGACACTTAAGAAGATTAAATGAGGCCTGTCAAGAATGTCAAATCTTCAATCCGAAGTTTGGGAATGATAAATGATGCATAAATAAATCAGTCCCACCAAAAACTCACTGGCATAAAAGTGTATGGAATGAGGCGAGCGGCCAGCTGAAAATGGTGTTTTAACTTTGATAAGTGCAAATAGTTTTAAGGTTATTTTTCTTCACTCTAGCTTTTTCCTGCGGTTTTGTCCCCGCTTCTTATGCCTATGAATGCATTCAGTCAGCTTTCTAACAGTGAACAATTGAATATTCTTTTACATTTCTGATAACCTCATCTACTAGATACTAACAGGGCAGTAGACTGGATTTTATTTAACTAAATCAGAGATATTTTTTTTACTCCAAAACTTATGGTTTTTTTTTTAAGATTAGAATAGATGGCACTAATAGCAGGTGACATCACTCGGCAGTCATGCCATTGTGAATTTGAGGCCTGCAGTACAACCAAGGATTTGCGTGACACACACTTAAACACCGTGTAACTTCTCTATTTTTCCACCAATTTTTCTTTTAACAAACCGTACTATTTAGTTACATTTTTCAAATAATCTTTTCTTAATACAGATTTTTGATAATAAACAACATTCCTTAGTGATGTCTGTGCTAAAATATTGAAGTGAGAGAACTAGTAGATATTTTGGGTAGGTGTTTGGGCAAGCTGAAAACTTGTCCTATAGCTCTCCTATAATCCCTCACACAGAATTGCCGACCTGGCTGGGACAAGCGGGGCTAAATCAACCAATAGATATGTTTTCAAAGATACGATATTTTTACGAAACTTGTCCTTGAAGCAACCTATTCTTTTTTATATTTAACTATAAATAAAAATCAACTTACCAAAATTTTTTTTATTTCGAATATTTTGCATGGATCAGGGAAAGTTAAAAACCCGCCTAAACGAGCCTTCAGTCGGTTTTTTTTTACATTTAAGATTTACTCTCTAAATATTCTACTTTAAGGTATACAAATTTCAGATTGCCTACCTTAAGCAATAAATAAATCTTAATATATCGTTTTTCAATAATTAATAGAATAGCTTAATTATCTAATTATGTATTTTCCTTCTATGAATAGGTAAAATTGTAGTAGGTACACACACGTGTGGATTGAGTGATCTTTGATCTTCAGACGGAATAAATGAATAATATTTCTTTCAGATATTATACTTAACGCTAAAAATTATGTAAAACAAAAATTAAAGAGCAAACGAGAGTTGAAAATTTGTAGAAGTGACAGTCTGAGTGATCCATATTTTGGTCTGTATTTTCTAAATGGAACATCGCCGATAATTGGGGCTTGCACTAGAAATTGTCAGATTTTCGAATAATCGAGTTCGGTGTAATAGTTACAGGTTGTTCGTGCGATTATCTTTCTTTCAATTCTAGGTACTTACTTATGGCGCCTACTTTTTGGAAGCGACCTGCCCGTTACCTCAACTCGTCACAGAGGGTCATGGCCATGCGGCTGGCCCGGGGATAACTCACAGTCTCTGGCGAGATGGCGAGTCTCCTTGCCGGACTACCGCCATGGGATCTAGAGGCGAGAGCCCTCGCGCTCATTTACGAATGGCGCCTGGAGGTGCTACGCTGGGGTGAGACTACTCTGCCGCGGCAAATAGCAGCACGGCGAACGGAACTCCGAGCCTGCGCATGGCGAGTATTGGGTGGCTCGCCGTCTCTGATCAGAACCAGGCCCGGGTCGACGGCGCGCTGTGTTCCGGGCGCGCCTCAGAGAGCGGTCAGGGCAAAAGACGGGGCCCGCTAGGGCCAGTGCCTGCTGGGGCTGCGGACTTCGTTCGGAAGAGGCACCGTACCTTGGAACGATAAGGGCACTAGGAGGATGCGGAAGGATTTAGTCAGTAAGAGTCTGCACTCCCTTCTGCTTCACCCAGAGCGGGAGGAGTCATTTGATGATTACCCATCCTTAAAAAAAGGTACTTATTCTTAAACAAGCTTTTGCCCGCGACTTCAAGATTCATTTATTCGTGTGATATCTGGTAATTCTTTTTTTCGTTTATTTTTATTCGTACGCGCATATCTCTTTTTTCCCGTTCCTGTTGGAATTTTGAGACGAATTATACATTTCACAAACCTTCGTCTTGAGTCACTCTGTCTATTGACAAAAACTACATTCGAATACGTTGCGCAGTTCAAATGGAAAAAGCGATTTTGTTTTATATTTATGTAAAGAAGATTATCTTTAAGATTAAGCAACGTTTGCCAAGGTTGGTCTGTGGATGTGTGACCATCTTAACATACCGAGTTTCCTCCGTGCCTCGGAAATCACGTTAAGCCGTTGGTCCCGGCTGTCATTTGTAGATCTTTGGCAGTCGTTACGGATAGTCAAAAGCCAGTTAATCTGACTCCAGTCTTGCCATGAAGTACCGGTGTTATACCCAGTTAATGGGTTGTGGATGTCTGGTAGGCAGCCGTCCCACGTAAACACTGGTATTCAGTTAAATCCGGTTTGACTAGAAGCCGACCCCAATATAGTTGGGAAAAGGCTAAGCAGATGGTGAAAGAAGACTAGCTCTTGCCAGCGGCCACGCCCGCATTAATGTTGAAAATTATACCAAAGGGAGTATAACTACTAGCAGTATGAAAAGTAGGGTATCCTATGTCCGGGACATGTCTACTCGTATACCAAATTTCATCGAAATACCTTCAGCCGTTAAGACGTGAAAGCTAACAGACAGATAGAGTTACTTTCATATTTATAATAGGTATTAGTATAGATCAAGCAAATAAAAATACACATTTCACAACAAAAGCTCACGAAATATCATAAGAAATTATATTTTTAATACTATAGTTCTTCATTTCAACCCCAAAGGCAATCAAAAAGATTTCATTAACGGAAAGAGTACCACTTAGAGTAGCTAAGTAGGTATACAAAAACTACATAGTATCTAACAACAGATAGGTACTGAATGTACAGCATGGCTGGGTTACCACAAGGAAAGACATAAAACTAAATATTTCAGGAACGTTATTTATCAAGAGTATAAACCGAGTTTTAAAACAGCAACTTACCCAGTTACGTTATAAACAGCAAACTATGAACTATGGCCACACATTTGTGCTCTACCTAAAACAAGATACCTACAGACAATCTACCTGGTCATAAATACCCCAACTTAAGTATATGATTATACGATATTTAAGAGGACGGGCGAAGTTCCCAGCAGGGTGCGCTGGTTACCAACCCACCGTAGCGGAAACAGGAGGTAAAACCGTCAGAAACCGGCGGGAAGTCGCTAGTACATCCGGTGCGACGTTCCATAGAGCACTCTCTATATTATTTTGCTTCATTGTTGTTCTTGATTTACATAAATGATTTACGAGCACGGCTTTCTTTGGTCGAGTCGAGGGCGAAAACATTTTAATTGACGGAGAATATACTTGCTTCATAATACACCTGCTTATTTTCAAGTGGGTATGTCGAGCATATCCTGTTTTCCCGTGTCCGTAGGAATTTCGGAAAATCCTACATGCTAAATTTCAGCATTCTACGACCAGTAGTTTCGGCTGTGCGTTGGCTGTTCAGTCACTCAAACACTCAATCAGTCTGGAAGGGTCAAGTCACACCGAGAAGTCGCAGCGAAGCGGCGAGCAGTTTCTGTGTCATATAATTTTAAACTTTATCTTCACTAATATAATACATACTATCGCGGGAGTCGCTCGGGGCGCCGCGGTCGGCTGCGCGGACTTTTCAGTTTTCTCAAGCGATCAAGCAATACTAATCGTATTTTTACTACTTTTTTTTAGGTATCTATATATCGCGTGAAATTGTATCTCATTTTTCTCAATAAAATTTAATCTATTGAATTTGTATGGGATTACAATACTAGCTTACCTGGCAAACAGTTTTGCCATACAAACAATTTTTTTTTTTTTTTTTTTACTAATAATAGGCACGCGCTTGACCACCATCTCACCTGATGGTAAGCGAAGATGTGGTCGAAGATGGAGCACGCCTGCCTAGAAGCAACCTATTCACTCTTGACTTAAAGACTCCCAGGTTGTAGCTATCGGGAAACACAGACTCCGGCAGGGAATTCCACTCCTTAGCTGTACGCATTATGAATGTGTTCCCAAAACGTTTTGTGCGTGTGGGTGGGATGTCCACCATGTACCGGTGGCGCATCGCCGTTCGTCTTGTGGTCCGATGATGGAACGGGCTTGGCGGAATTAAATTATGCAATTCCGTCGCACATTCCCCAAAATGCAACCGGTAGAAAACCGACAGGCTAGCAACTCGTCGTCGATGCTCAAGACTTTGGAGCTTCGTCGCGACGAGCCTCTCATTGCCAATGATCCTCTTGGCTCGTTTCTCAATTGACTCAAGGGCATCAAGCTGGTATCTCGCAGATCCGTCCCAAAGATGAGAGCAGTATTCCATACACGATCGAACTTGCGCTTGATAGAGTTTGAGCAGCTGTTCCGGCGTGAAGTACCGTCTCACCTTTGATAGGATCCCCAACTTCTTTGCAGCCACTTGAGCTTTTGCCTCTATGTAAGGGCCAAAATTGAGAGTAGATGTTAATGTAACCCCAAAAAGCTCAAGTTGGTCGGTTATCGGCACGGTTGCACCTCGGAAAGATGGAGCTGGGTGGAATTGGCTCCTTTTGGCGGAAAATAGACACGCTTGGGTCTTAGCAGCATTGAACTTGACCAGATTGGCATCGCCCCATTCAGAGACAGCCTGTAAGGACACATTCAAGCGCTCAACCATAGCCTCCCGAAGAGACCGGATCTGCGACCCACCAGCTCGTGCGTCGGACACGTATCTCTCAGCAACAGTGCTGTCGTCTGCATACCCAAAGGTACCGGGTTTAAGAAGATCATTAATATGCAGCAAGAACAGTGTTGCCGAAAGCACCGACCCCTGAGGAACCCCGGCATTAATATCCAGCAGTCCAGACGAGCAGCCATCTATGACCACTCGGATAGACCGATCCCTCAGGAAATCTGCAATCCAATCACACAAACCGGCGGGCAGACCGAAGGAAGGAAGCTTACTAATAAGGCTATCGTGCCAGACCCTGTCGAAAGCCTTCGAGATGTCCAGGGAGACCGCTAGTGCCTCCCCGTGCTTTTCTATGGCTTCACTCCAGATGTGAATGGCATACGCTAGAAGATCCCCAGTTGACCGATTTCGGCGGAACCCGTATTGTCGGTCACTAAGGATATCATTTCCTTCTAGATACGCCAGGAGCTTATGATTCAGCACGCGTTCCATAGTCTTACAGAGTATGGACGTTACCGAGATGGGTCGTATAATTCGACGGGTCAGCTCGACTACCCTTCTTGGGCACGGGTTGCACGTTAGCTTGCTTCCAAGCCTTCGGCACCTTTCCAGTCTCAAACGAAAGGCGAAATAGGCGTGTCAAGATCGGAGACAACTCAGGCGCACAAGTTTTCAGAACAATTGCCGGTATCCCGTCGGGGCCACTAGCCTTGTTCACGTCTAGGTTACGCAGCACCCTACGGACGTCCTTCTGATGAATGCGAATGTTCGACATGCTCGACTCGCATCCACCAGGAGAAGCAAGGAGCCTCGCGCCACCGGGATCCAGACGCGAAGATTGCGCAAACAAGGAAGCAAACAAGTTCGCTTTCTCCTCAGCGGAGTGGGCCAGCGTCCCGTCGGGTCTTAGCAGTGGTGGTAGTGAGGGGCGGCAGAAGTTCGATTCGACCGACTTAGCCAGGGACCAAAAAGCCTTACTACCTGCTGGGTATGAAGCAAGTTTGTTCCCTATTCGGCTGATGTGGTCAAACCGTGCCCTCCGCAACACCTTCTTGCAGGACTTGGCAGCCCTGTTGAAGGCTCTCTTCTTCCGAGTCACGTCGCTTGCTTTGCACGTGCGAGCGTCGACCCATGCCAGATAAGCCGCGTGCTTAAGCGCATCAGCGCGATTGCACTCGGCACTAAACCATGGACGAGCTTCGCCAGACATAGTTATGTCAGAGAACGGAATGTAGTACTCCATTCCCCTCCGCAACACATCCGTTACGGCGTCTGCGCACGACGAAGCATCAGTCGAAGAAAAGCAAGTAGGCTGCCAAGGATAACATGCGAAGAAAGATCGCATGCCATCCCAATCTGCTGACCTGTACCGCCATACCCGCCGTGTGCCTCTTGGGCTAGGATCGGGCGGGGAGTAAACGGACACAGACTTCACCAGACAGTGGTCGGAACTACCCAGTGGTGAAGAAATCGACACCGAATAGCGGTCTGGATCCGTTGTCAGCAAAAGGTCCAAGCAATTGGCAGTGTGCGAATCAACATCCGGCACCCTCGTTGCCTCCTGGACCAGCTGGGTAAGATTCAGCGCTAGGGCTAGCTTTCTCGTTTCTCGTCCAGCATGGTCTGTACACTGGTATGGGAATAGCCACTCCTGATGGTGGGCGTTGAAGTCCCCTCAGTAAGTAAGTCGGTGTTTTTGGTTACTTTTTCGTTTATTGACACCGACTTCCGAAATTAAAATTATTTAAAGTCTTTTGTTTCTAGAAAATTTTTAGGAGAGCAGCTACCACTAGACCACACGAACATAGTTAATGGAGTTGAAATTAGCAATTATATTACCAGTTAAAACAATATTCAAGATCATACCTACCCTAACACTGCGTATTAAAGATCAAATTCTAATAACTATTTTATTAATCGTAGACGTTGAACCAGTTGTTGTTCTAGTTCGATAAGCTTTCTGCTAACAAGCAGAAGGTTCAAATTCACTCGGGTTTCGGGTCAGTTAATTGCTATCACCGACTGTACAATGATCTTTTCACCCCGAGACCTGTACCTAATCGTAAATAGCGCTAACCTCGAAGTTGTGCACGAATACATAATTATAACTAGGCCAAATTATACAATTTGGGCAGCACAACTTTGAGAAGAGGCCGACCAGAAGAATACGGTTGGGCTGCGCGGTATAGATCCCAGATCCCACCATCCCTTAAGACTAGGGGCGCCCTAACTGTAATGACCCACAGAGCCGAAACATGAACAGTCACCATACGCCTAGTCCACAAATTCAAAGTTGCTAAGCGTGCAATGTAGAGAGCAATGCTGGGTTTCTCTGGTGGATAGAATTCGCAAGTCATTTGCCAGAGAACTAAAGACACTGTTATTGTGCGTAGAGTCAGCATGCTGAAGTGGAAGTGGGCCGGCTATATCTGTAGACGGACAGACGGTTAATGGAGTCGACATGTGTTAGTTATGGAAACCGCGTATGGGCAAAAGTAGTATGGGACGCTCTGAGATACGAAGAAGGTGCTGCTTAAGACTGGGAGGGTTGGCGCTCTTTGGAGGAGGCTTACGTTCAGCAGAGGACGGCAATAAGGGAACTCAAGTGGGGCTGGGCAGGACACTTGACAAGGCGCGGTGACAGAGACTTGGGAATTCCACCGGCAAAAGGAGACCTACCTATGCTCAACATTGGACGAAGTCTTGTGGACAATGATGATGATGGTATATAAAATTACAACATCATGAAATTTCTCCATTCCGATCTGATATAATATGTGAAGTTTTAGTTCTGTACCTATTTATATCCTTTCTGTGTTCGTGCTGCAGTTACTTAGTCAATATTGTGGCACACTGTGCTGTGACTGCACACGCTCCCCATAAATATCTAAATACGTGCATTCTAGAGCGGCTAGGTACCTATCGTTTTCTCGGAGTGTGAAGCAAGAATTTCCTCATAAAAATGCAATAAGTACCTACGTACATACTCGTACATCAAAAAAAGTTTGCGATCACTAGCATAAGCTGTTATGTTATTTGAAATTTAACTTTATCAAGAAAAAGTCTTTGTTGTGTTTTTTTGTTTTTTTGATACAATATTTTTTTTCATAAATCATGAATACAAAGACAATAAAGGTAATTTCTGACACAGAAGCCGACAGAGTTGAGACCTATCATAGTTTGTTTGTCATCAAGCAAGAATATCTTTTTTTTTCGATTTCGATGGCTAACGCATAAAGATATGACCTTGAATATGTCTTCAGCAGACGAAATCTTGAAAAGTTATTTTACATCCATTCTTACAAGTATGCCGGTCGTGTTTGAGCTCATTAGAATCGTTCCGATGGGTATTATGCATAATTGATAACAAGGGTCTGATGATGAAGAGCAGAAACTTGGAAAGTGGTCAAACGTGTTCGTCGCTATTTCTTACCCAGAGTCCGACAGAATTGACACCAATCGAATTAGTTTCGTAATTTGACATAGAGCAAGAATATGTTTTTTTTTCGATTTCGATGGCTAACACATAGATATTACTATGTGAGCTTGAGTATTTTAGACAAAGTATCGTAATCGTAATCGTAATCGTAATCAGCCAATAATGTTTCCACTGCTGGGACACAGGCCTCCTCACGGTGAGGGGGAGACAAAGTATAGAAAAGTAATTCTTTATGCACTCTTACAAGTATGCCTGTGAATCGTACTGTTAAGTAGCATTCACTGTAGTTGGTAACAAGGGTCTGATGATGGAAATCATAAAGTTGAGTAATGGCTCTCTTAGCTGACTACTCCTGTACCCATAGTGTTTGGGTTCATTGAACTCCAGGCATTCGCAAAAGCAGGGAAAAGCTATATGAACTGTATGGCCAAAAGCAATATATGAATAATAGAAGCTTTAATAAGTATGTTGCCAAATATTCAAAAACTTATAAAAGTGTATGCAAAACAGCAAAAGCTCTACATATTAGCAATAAAATAAAATCAGCAGACGATAAAATAAAAACTACTTGGAAAATAATAAATAACGAAACAGGTAGGAAGAAACAACGTGAGACTAAATTTAATTTAAATACTGTAAATGGCCCAATAAACTCAGATGCAGAGGTAGCTCAGGAATTTGAAAATTTCTTTGCTAACATCCCTGTTAAAACTACTGAAAGTCTCAACTCGTCTCCTGCGCTCGCTGCTGCATTACTTAGGAAGAATGTAAAGGTACGCCTATCGGAGTTTAACTTTCAAAATACAAACCCCCAGGCCATTATAAAAGCTTTTAAAGATCTTAAAATAAAATCAACTGAAGATCTTTGAGGAATGTCTGTAAAAGTCTGTAAATCTGTCATTGAAACTATTGCCCCCTTCTTAGCTGTTATATTTAATACTAGTGTAGACCAAGGAGTATTTCCCGATCTTATGAAACACAGTAAAGTAGTTCCTTTGTTCAAATCGGGTGATAATCAGGAACCCAATAATTATAGACCTGTGTCAATTTTGCCAGTCCTCAGTAAAGTGTTTGAAAAGTTAATGCTTAATCAGATGTTACTTCACTTTAATAAAAATTCCATCTTTCATGAACAACAGTACGGTTTCACCAAAGGGCGTTGTACAACTGACTCCGGTGTCAACCTCATAAAGAACATCTTTAACGCCTGGGAAGAGTCACAAGATGCCATTGGAATATTCTGTGACCTCTCGAAGGCGTTTGATAGCGTTGAACATGAGACACTTTTGTTGAAACTTGAGCACTATGGAATCGGAAATAAAGCCCTTGAGCTGTTTAGGTCATACTTGACGGACAGACAGGTTAAAGTTCAGGTAAACGGTGTAAACTCACGAGGGTCTGAAGTGACAATGGGAGTTCCTCAAGGCTCAATATTAGGTCCTTTCCTCTTTCTAGTTTATATAAATGATTTGCCCCAATTACTTCAAAATCACCCAAAGATGGTGTTATTTGCGAATGACACATCATTGATATTTAAAATAGAGCGACGATCACGAAATCTTGACGTCATCAATAACTCTATTCTTCAAGTCCAAAATTGGTTTACGGCAAGCAAATTGGTACTAAAAGAAAAAAAACTAAATGTATTAGATTTACTTTGCCTAATGTTAAAAGTACCGAATGTGACATAATATTGAATGGAGAAAAACTGGAGTTTATTGATCAGACAGTTTTCTTGGGAATCACAGTGGACGAGAAGTTACAATGGGGACCTCATATTACATCTCTAGCGGGGCGGCTAAGCTCAGCTGCTTATGCTGTTAGGAAAATAAGACAGTTAACAGACGTAGAAACCGCACGTTTGGTCTATTTTAGCTACTTTCACAGCATTATGTCACACGGAATTTTGTTGTGGGGTCGGGCTGCTGACATTGAATCCATATTTATTTTACAAAAGAGAGCTGTCAGAGCCCTTTATAATCTGCGCCGCCGCGATTCTCTAAGGGAACTTTTTAAAAATATTAATATTATGACAGTCCCTTGCCAATTCATTTATGAAAATATAATGTATGTACGGAAAAATCGCCATCTTTTTAGTAAAATTAGTGATAGACATAATTTTAATACTAGAAATAAAGATAAATTAGATCAACCATTTTATAGATTAGCTAAAGTACACACATCTTTCATGGGGTACTGTGTTAAATGTTACAATAAAATACCTTGTGACATATTAGAACTAAATGAAAGACAATTTAAAGCGTATATCAAAAGCACACTTTGTAAACAAGCTTATTACAAATTAGAAGATTACATTCAGGATAAGAATGCCTGGAAGCATGCTGGTCCTGCTCCATAGGACAGTCAATGTTGTGGACAAAATCAAACTGGTTGCTTTATGTATTAACTTTATAGATGTTCTGTCTCTTTTTGTGTCTGTATTTTTCTGTTAACTCACACACTGTTTATTAGTCATTCCAATATTTGTAAATGTGTGAGTATCATGTACCTACTTATTTAGAAAATTGATAAGTTTACCTCTGCATACCCTAGGTGCATGGTCCTCACATATTAAAAAAAAAAAAAACAAAAATTGTATACTTACCAAATATTGTAAAAGATTTATTTGAAAAGAGTAACTATGGAGTTTCTTGTCCATTCTTCTCCATAAGAATCTACCTTTCCGAATGGACAGTAGAATCACTTCAGAACTTTTATATATTTGAAATGTGAATGACTTTCAAAAGTGCCGTTTAATGGCCTAATTGGAATAAACGTTTTGACTTTGACTTTGTTTTGACTTTGATCTTTATAATGGGCAATATCCATTACACCTTGTAACAACGATCTGATGATGGAAACCATAAAGGTGAGTAGTGGCTCACTTAGTTGACTACTCCTAAGCCCGTCGTGTTTGGACTCATATGAATTATTCGGGGTGGTACTATTCATTGCAGCTGATAACAATACTCTTATGATGGAAACCACAAAGGTGAATAGTGGCTCTCTTAGTTGACTACTCCTATAAACATCGGGTTTCGGCTCATTGAAATCCTTTTGAAAACATATTTCGTAAATTTTAGATACCCTCTACCTCCTAAAATATTGATCCTACAGTTAAATGTGATAGATATTATGTCTAGAAAATGTAATGTAGATAATTATAGCACCAAACCATGGAAGAGCTTCGCCAGACATTGTTATGTCAGAGAACGGAATATAGTACTCAATTCCCCTCCGCAACACATCCATCACGGTGTCCGCGCTCATCGAAGTATCAGTCGAAGAAAAGCAAGTAGGCTGCTAAAGATAACATGCGAAGAAAGATCGCATGCCATCCCAATCTGCTGACCTGTATCGCCATACCCGCCGGGTGCCTCTTGGGCTAGGATCGGGAGGGGAGTAAACGGACACAGACTTCACCAGACAGTGGTTGGAACTACCCAGTGGAGAAGAAATCGACACCGAATAGCAGTCTGGATCTATTGTCAGCAAAAGGTCCAAGCATTTGGCAGTGTGCGAATCAACATCCGGCACCCTCGTTGTCCCTTGGAACAGCTGAGTGAGATTTAACGCAAGTGCTAGTTTTCTCGTCTCTCGTCCAGCATGGTCTGTGCACTGGTATGGGAAGAGCCACTCCTGATGGTGGGAGTTGAAGTCCCCCAGTAACACCAATTGGGCAGAAGAGTACCGCTGCTGAGCCGCATCCGCCGCCTCGAAATCACCGCTGTGCGAACGGTAGACACAGGCGTAGACAATTTTGTCCCGGCCTGTGTCCACTAAAATTCATAGCGTTGAGAACCTGGAGTCCTCAAGATTACGGAGACGCCGATAGCAGATGTCGTCACGGGCGTACATGCATACGCCCGCACGTGGTTTGAAATGGTGCTCCAGGGTAACCCCTGTGTATAAAAGGTAGGACACGTCTGAAGGTCATCTGATCTGCGTCTCGGAAAGGAACAAAAGCGTTGGTTTCTCAGTCTCCAGGTGGTGATGGACTGCGGCGAGATTTGAGTGCAGACGACCTCGAATATTGCTGAGGTGCACAATGAGAGATAGGATGTGCTGCCGCTGTACAGCTTTTCTTCTTTTGTTCCCTTTGGTCATAAATTTGAGTGAAGGAAGGAGAGGAGAAGGAAGTGAAATGAGATTCCATGCTGCTAACCCTCAGGCACGCTCTGAAAGGACGTCTTCATTGAGGGACTAGTCTGGAAACTACGGGGACGCTCGAGCCCCCCCGGAAATGCCCAACGGGTCCTCTCGTCTATTCGCCAGCCAGCACGATGGTGCATCCCGGTATTTTTCGACAGTTGGTGGGACAGCCTTTTATGTGTGGCTAGCACACAACTTGGGCCCCCAACTACCTGCGGTCGGCCAGCGGCGCACCGTGCCTCAGATCCCGCTACCCTCAGCGACTAGTCTCCCGATACGTCCATATCAACGCGAACCTGTTCGGTCTGCCTGCATTGGAACAACTGTTTCGACCCAACTCCTCTGAATTGGCTACACTGAGCATCGTATCGGATCGCGGCTAAGCCGCTAACGGTACGTCTTTGGTCACAAGCCATCGGCCGAAGCCTACCGACAGTTAGTGTCACCTGATTAGCACCATCCGGGGACCACGTGTAGGGTCTAGCATTGGGTATTCTTCTACGGACGCGGGTGACTCGGCCCCCAAAACTGGTTTACTCGGAATGGTCTGACAATTCCACCAATAGCAACTGCTTTATACATGTCTGCTGCATTAAGCCTCGATATGGGATCAAAGGCATTCCAGCTCCAATCATAATACCACCCCAAAAGGACACCGATTTCCCGCCTTGCTAAACTGTTCTAGTGGCAGTTCTTTGCCTTTCATGGTCTGGGTAGGCTCGCTCCCTCGTAGACTTTGTCTCTGTCATCTCTGACATAGACTAGAGTCAAGAGCAAACCCATTACAAAAAAAAAACAAAAGCAGTTAGTCTTGAGTACCTAATTTTCTATAATTTTTTTACTAAACCTTTGTATTTCTATAAATTTTTAAAGTTGGTCGACAACTAGGTATTTAGCCTAGTTAACAGTGATAGTTTTCGTCTAAACTTCGTTAACTATACAGGATGATTTTTTTTAAGTGTGCCTTCATGGCCAAATCCGAAACTATGAGGAATATCAAAAAATACTGAAAGGAGTCTCGAGACCGATTTTGATGAAAACTAAAACTGCATCATGGGATTTATGAAAAATCGTTGTTCCTACCCGGGAATTGAACCGTTTAATTTAGAAAAAGAAAACACACTTGTATTATTACCCCATCCGAAAGTGTAGCTAATGATGCAATGAGTGATTCTCGGTCCCAATGTTGACGAAAACTAAAACTGCATCATCGATTTTTGAAAATAGTTATTTGTGCAACAAGAGAGCAAAGTCGTTTTTTGCTGCGAGTACTGATTTTGAATCCTGGGCTGAGTGTGGCGAGGGATTCAAAGGCACGAGATGCAAAAAACTTTGCTCTCGTGTAACACACATAACTTTTCACTTCAGCAGCGAGAACACTTTAGGAGATAAAATAATAAACAGGAATAGATTGAAATAACTATTTATTGTGAATCAAAATAATTAACATTGTAGATAGAGGTACCAATTCAATAAAATGGAACATTTATTTCTGTGATTTTAACAGTTAAAAGTTAAATTACAACAATTCTGCAAATTAAAAGTGCAATCAAAAGATTTATTTGGGAACGTTATAGTTGCATTGAGTTCAGTTTGATTATCTGGGGTTAAGGTTTCTGTTTCGGTGGCGGATTGAGAAGGAACAACGGTGAACGTTGGTGACTCTGATCGGCTTTCTGTATAAGTAAACTGTGCGTCGTTGGATGTGGATGGGCGTGGGTGAGACCAAGGATCCGAGGTCGAATTCAGACTTATTGTTTCCACTATACGCTTACAGATTTTCGACTTATTTTCTATTGAGTCTTCAATATAGCCTTCTGCAACCGTATTGGACTTCCATCCGCGGTGACGTTTTAAAGTGGTGAGATCGGCTCCGGAATCAGCCAAGAGCGTTGCCGAAGTTCTCCGAAAGCAGTGACTCGTGTATAGCTGAGGCTCTTGCAGTTTTAAGAAAGTGGCAATTTCTCGCGGTATAGCACCTATTTTATATACTATAGGCTGTCTTGAGCAGTTATTACTATGGTATTGTATGAAAAATCGGTCGGTTTTATATTCGCTGGGTGTAAATTTTGGTATTTTTCTACAATAGTTACATATTCTTCGCGTACCTACGACAAAAGACTGTCAAGGTTCGTGTTCGTATTTTTCAATTTTACTAACAGTAATTTATCTGAATGGTTTTCGATATTATTAACTGTTAGTTGTAATAGCTCGTTAATGCGACACGCTCCACTAATTCCTAAGATCAGTACAACCTGTAATGAAAATATTACATAATTAATATGCATAATTTAACACTTACACATAGGCGTATATAGGGGGGAGCCAGGTGGGCCGTGCCCACCCCAGAATCGTCTCAGGCCCACCCCAGGATGTTTGGGGACCGATTCAAATTCTATGCTGGTCGCTATAAAATATAAATAAGTACCTACTCTAACTTCACACAAATCAATCAAATAAAATCTACCACTGAGAAACCTACAAACTTATTATAACTTCCATAATACACAGTCATTTATATATCCTAGGTCGCAATAAATTGCACTGTGCTGCTTTTTTGAGGTGTTGTTTGCACAGATGCCAATAGTGGGCTCGTGACCCGCAAGTACAGGTCAAATTGACACCATCTAAATATTGACAATATATAAATTTGTGTGACATTATCTCTTGCATTCAAAGCCAAAATCGCAGCGCGCAATCCCTCTCGCGTTATTCATTTCTCGACCTTTTAATTTTGTCTTTTTTTTGTCACTTATGTATTTATTTTTTTATGATCAACCCAAATGTTCACCCAAAGGATGTCGGCAGGGTGAAGAAGATTTTTTAAAATTGTAAAATGTGGCTCTTACCCTTCCTCGGCTCGGTACAAAAAAAAATAAAGCTCGCTTCGCTCGCTCTTACATCCTTAGTTGTCATACTCGTAAGTCGACGACATTACTCTTATATCTGTAGGGATAGCAAAAAGACGATCTTGCCCCCGGATCTAGGGTGAGGCAAAACGAGACGCGTGCCCAGGGCGGCAACTTCAAGGGGTGCCAAATTCAAATGGTCAAATAAAAAACTTATTCGTTGTGGTTGTGGGGGCTAAAATTTTCGGACTCACTACGCTCGCCCTTGAATTTTACACTCTCTTGGACCTCAATTTTTTTTGCATAAAAGTGACTCCTAAGTAAACTATGTTAAGATTTTCTTCCATATCTCCAAAACCAATGGTTTCCCATGTATGGTCTAGAAAATAAAATTAATACCAATGATTGGTACAATGGATCCGATTTTTAACAGAATTAATCACAAAACGTGGAAGAGAGGGGGCCGCCAGTATCACGTTTCTGTCCCGTTTCGGAAAAACCGTAGATCTAGGGCTGCCTTCCAGTTTGGGTTAAAAAAAATTCGAGCTCGCGTCGCTCGCTCTTGTATTCTTCAATGTCAAAATTTAAATAGTATTTAAGTCGAGAAAATTACTTTTATGGCTGTATGGATAGTTAAAACAGTATCTTACCTGTCCATGGCACATCATATCCGATAACATTTAGAGTTCTTTTTGCATTTTTAGTTCAAGAACTTTTGTTTATTTACAAATGATGTTACTTTGTCGGCAAAGTAACGTCCATATCTGTAGTTCTAACCCATATACCCAGGTGGGATGCCAAACATTTTCGACCTCGCATAGCTCACTCTAGCATTTTCGGGTCGGCTAAGAAACATAATGTTTCTTTGAATCTTACCTATACGAGACAAGGTTCTAAAAAGCTCGCTTCGGTCGCTCATAACTTTCCAATTTTCTTCAGGCTAAAGCTTTTCAGCAAAAGTCAGCAGCGCGGTTTTGACCGCGAGAACTGCCTGGTATGTTTTGTAAAGGTCTCCTTTATAGGAATGCAATGGTAGGTATCCATAACCACTGATAACCACCCATTGATAGTGAACTAGTCCATAGTCAAATTTTCACGATTTATTTTATAATTTGAAACCTACTATTATTATTACTACCTGCGGCTGCGACTACGACGGGCGTCGGACCTAAAATGGAATTGGTGTGTGTGTGTCTAGGCGTCGCATCTCAGGTTAGGGGCCAGGGCCCCCCTAGAAAAAAATCCTAGATACGCCAATGCATTTACAGCATCTTTTACATATCGTAATAAATATTTGAACAGTATTGCTAAGCCAGACTAGGATTCATTGCACCTCCAAAAATTAGTAGTAGGCAGTAAGTACACCCAAATTTTAATAACTAACAACATAGGTACTAGTTACTTTAGCGGTAAGAAAATTGCTGTCCGGAGCTTCATTAAGAATTTTTTCTATGTTAAGAGCCGTGAAAATTTTGGACTTTTTAGCCTTATGCCCAACTGACATTCTTTTTAGAAAAGATACGAGTTTTGCGTATGTTTCAATATGCACGTTATGTTTTGTTTTTAAAGCAGCTTTCAACATTGAGTAAATACTCCACATTGTAGATGATCGCCTCGTCTGTGATAAATCTAAAAAATAAGATCACAAGACACCGTCTCCGAAAAACTGCTTGTGCCCTTTGTAAGTCTCCATTCATCAGTGTTGGGATTTTATCCGAGTAAATACTAAAAATGGATACATACTCAATATGTAGGTATCCGTTTTTACCCAAGTATTTACCCAAATCATGGATAAATACGGTTTGGATTGCGTTATTTAGCTTAAATCTTGTAATTTTAACTACAAAAGGATTAAAATAATAAAAATAAGGAAAATATAGATTTGTAACGTGCTTTATTAATCACATTTATAATAACATAAAGCCGTTCAATTATGACAATCGACAATTATGTTCCATCTGGAATATTTTTGCACAAAATAGTAGGTACTTCGTCAGTATTTTTAATGTTTCCAATGATGGGACACAGTCTTACTCTACTCCATGAGAGGGAATGGACTAAAATATAATCCACCACGCTGGCCCAGTGCGGGTTTGTAAATGTCACACATCCTCAAATTACGTAGTAAATATTTAAATCATTGTAATAATAGAAAATAACATAAAAAATATTGAATTAACAATACATCCATAAAATCAACTTTTTCGTCAAACGATCTCAATATAATATGAAAATATAGATGAGTACATTACTTTACTCATATTACAATAACAAAATATTATTACAGTAATAATGGCTTCACTACACTTATCATTTTGTCAATTACAGTCACAAAATACACATGATAAATATTTTAAAATATCAATTACAAATCATGCTATAATTACTAATATAGCTTTTTGTATGTTTCTTACGTTGTCACAAATAATAACAACAAATTCACCGGACGTTCGCATGACTCTAAAAATTTCTTTCCGAAGACATTCACTAGTGTAGCAATTATGTTCTGTGTTATAAACACAGAATGGTTCTGGTTTCAAAATGATAAAATAAATAATACTTTTATTTATATATTTTTGATATTACTCCATTCGACCTACTGAAGATGTAAATGGTTAACGGCAGAAAGTTCTTCGTTCACTTCTTTCTGCATTTTTTTGTTAATTTTATTTAAATATTTGGTTGATAAGGCTTTTCCTGAAGGCAACTTAAACGATGGGCTGAAGATGATCAAAAATTATATCCAAAGAGCATGTTCTATCAGTGACAGCGGGGCTCCTGATACAATTATAGCTCTGGCAAGCTTTTCAGCTAGAGCAGATTGATCAACACCTGAACAAAAACTTGTAGAAGATGCTCATATTTGAGTCATTACTATTTCGACTAGGTGTTTCATTAGGAACATTTTAAATCGACGTTTCACCGGTGGCAAGTTTTCTGAATTTGTTTGTAACGGCATTTGTTATAGTTATTTTTCTTCACTTCTGTTCGAACGACTTCGGGGCACTTAAAGCATTTTGATATAAAATGATGGTAACATAGTGTTCTTGAAAGTTTCAATGAAGTTACTAAGTACTCCTTTTTTTAAATCTCTAAAGATAATAATACTAGTCTTAATCCTTGAAATAACCATTCGATTTGCAAAAAAATAAACATCATTTCATTTTGAGTAAATATCCATTTCTTTGAATAAATATCCAATAACAATGGGTAAAAATGAGTATTTACTCATTTTGGGTAAATACTCGAGCACGTAAATACCACTAACCACTGGGTATTTATCAGCCGCCCATCTCTACCATTCATTGAAAACATGGCATGCTTTCAGATATTTCTCGCGAGACTTCTCAGGTAGGAAACTTAATTGTGCATTAATAACTTGTTGTTTTAACTCTTCCGGTGTTAAAATACTGTTCTCGTCGCTAGTTTCACTCATATTTTACGTTTTTTTTTTTTTTTAACTTATTCAACTCTTTACGCCAGCCAAGAAATTTTATTCCCGCTTTTTTATTTAAATTAAGGCATGTTCGGAAATAGCACCCATGATATTTTATTTTTCAAAATATATTATTATTATTACATTATTGAAACTAGAAATAAGTATTTACAGGTTAAATATCAGTTTTATTTGCAGTAAATACTTATTTTCGTTTAAATACAACAATAAGTTAAAAATTCAATAAATTACATTAAAAGACATAATTATTGAAAATATAATTATCACCGGTTACCTTAATATCAACATCCACGATAGATGTCATGATACATCAAAACATAGTTACCTTAATCTACTGGCCTCGCACGGTCTACTTCCCGCACACACTCTTCCCACACGACTTCAAGCATGTCTAGATCACTTTATGCTAGGCTTGTATATTTGCCAATGACCTTGTGCATACAAACGGAGCTAACTACGCCATGGCGCGCCACTCCGCTACCCGTGTTTTTAATTTTTTATAATAACACGGATACATATTATTAAAAAGTAACAAAACCAAGTTATTTTCGTTTGTATTACACAGCAGTAGATTTTTTTTAGAAGTCTTTTATTAAAAAATGAAGGAGTAAAATGGTTTCATCTCAACGATTTGGAGGTGATTTGGTGATTTTTATTTTCCTATTATGTGATACCAATACATACATTCTGGCTAAACCAAGTTACGTGCAATATCATGTAGATTACTACCTATTTTTTCAGATGTAATTTCTCTGTAAATGCCGATGAAAAACTGCTTCATCTGCACGCTATTTTTAAGCATTTTCGAGAGAGTACCCTTAAGACATCTCTGCCTGTCTCGTCTTCAGTCGCCCACTCTGCACTTACTGACCATGAAACTGTCCTGCTATTTTTAGCTATGAAAATACCAAAAGCTAATAAAAAGGCTACAATTATTCGCACCAATTATCATCAGTTGGATATAGAGTTAAGGCAACTTGACTTTGGACAGGTATATCAATCTCAAAATGCTCATGTGGCGGCAGAGATAATGATTGGTCTTATTGGCCGGGTGCTTGAGACCAACACGGTATCTGTTAAAATCCCAAATAGGAAAAAATTTATACGACCTTGGCTAACTCCTGGCCTCCTTCGATGTATCCGCCACAGAGACAACCTTCACAAAAAATGTAAAACGTCACCTAGTAACGAAATTTTGAGAATATCGTTTATTAGTTATCGAAATTACTGCAACAAGTCATTAAAAAAGACAAAAGAAGATTTTGATAAAGGCAAACTAAGTGCTGCTGGTAATAATTCCAAACAACTCTGGGCAGCCATAAACACGATATCAAATAGAACCAATAAAAAGAACAGCTCCTCTCAACTATTGATGACATCATATTCACCACTCCAGTCTGTTAACTTAGTCAATCAATTCTTCGCTGAAATCGGGAAAAAATTAGCTGAAAACATAGTTAATAGGTCTAGTAATCATCATACGCACACTGTCAATAACGCAAACTCGCAATCCATGGCATTCTTACCAACGGATGAACAGGAGGTTTCTAAGCTGATAATGTCACTGCGCAATGAGTGTGCTGTAGGATGGGACAGAATATCGAGTGATCTCCTAAAGAAACACATTGATATATTTGTGCCACCTCTCACACACATCTGTAACCTTAGGTCAGTTTCCCAGGGCTTTTAAAAAATCAATTATACATCCTATCTTCAAGAGTGGGGACAGAAGCCGTGTTACGAACTTTAGACCCATAGCCGTACTTCCTGCTCTATCCAAGGTTCTTGAGAGGATCATAAACAATCGGTTTGTGGACTATTTAGAAAAAAATAAAATATTAGCACCCACACAATATGGATTTAGGTCTGGAAAATCCACTTCCGATGCAGTTCATGATCTGACAAACTATATTGTAACAAACTTGGATGGTGGGCAGAAAGTCCTGGGCATCTTCCTAGATCTTGCCAAAGCTTTCCACACGGTTTCTGTTCCTATCCTTATCAGCAAGATGGAAAAATTGGGAATCAGAGATGTTCAACTCAAGCTCTTTGAGAATTATTTGAGTGAGCGTGTCCAGTGCGTCAAGATTGGTGAGGTCACCAGTGAGGAGGCTTCTGTCACCTATGGTGAGCCACAGGGCAGCGTTCTCGGACCGACCCTCTTTCTCATCTATATCAACGAGCTGTGTTTGTTCTCTCTCTCTAAAGGTAAAATAATAAGCTTTGCGGATGACACTGCCCTTTTATTCAGTGCAAATTCATGGCAAGAAGTATACACCCTTGCTCAGTCAGGTTTTAACACTGTGACGGATTGGTTGCATAATAATGTTCTCACACTAAACGCGGACAAAACGGTATACGTTACATTTTCAATAAAAATCAACATGCAAGCCACATCAACGTTCTCTAAATACTCTATAGTAGCACATTCCTGTTCTGATCAAAATCGGCCTACATGCACCTGCACCCGCCTCCAAGGGACAAATAGTGTTAAACACTTGGGTATAATAATTGATAGAGCCTTAAATTTCCAAGACCATATCAACACATTGAGCAATCGGTTGCGTAAATTAATATAATAATGTATTTAAGGCGATGAGACATGTGGCAGATGTAAAGCTAAAAAGACTGATTTACCTAGCGTTGGCTCAGTCTTTATTGATGTACTGCATATCGTCATGGGGTGGTGCACCTAAGTACACATTACTAGAACTAGAGCGAACGCAGAGGGCAATACTAAAGGTGTTGCACTGCTTATCGTACCGATATCCTACAGTACTTTTATTTCAAGAGACCAAAATGCTAACTGTACGTCAGCTGTTCATACTCCAAACTGTCGTTAAACAACACGGACTACTTGTGTTTGACCCGGCTTTAACCCGTGGGAAAAGACGATTTAATCCCGTTGATCCTCACCGCAACCGGATGTCTACAATGTTTTCAAAGCGTTTCTTTTGCCGCCTTGGTGACTTTCTCTACAATAAAATAAATAGAACACTATCTATTTATCATCTCACTAAAATTAAGTGCAAAATGAAAGTACGCTGCTGGCTCCAGGACCTTAACTATGATGATAAGGAGAAACTACTTGCTGCTCCAGTATAACCTGCTTACCTTCCCACATATGAATTACTACACAAAAATAAACAGGGGAAATATCATGATTATATTATATGTACATTCTTTAACACACACGTGCACAAACACATGCGCACACACACACATAGACACACACATATACACACACACACCCACACCACACAACGCTAATTAGTGTTCAAGTTATCTTGGAAATGTAATTTTTTATTTTTTTTATTTATTTTTTTTAGTTTTAGTTAGTTCTTAAATTAAATGAATACTAACCTTTCATATATATTATCTCTAGAATCTAGAAATAATCTTACCGCACTCTGTTATTGAGCGAGTATATAAGTTCTGCTACAAATGATGTTTCCGATGGGTGGAGACCTGGTGTCCTGAAATACAGACTTTGCGGTCTAGTTTAGGCACCAGTCTCCCGCAGTATAAATTTCGACGTTATGTATTTGATGCTATATTTTATGTACCTTTCTTTATATTGTGGTGAAAAATAAATCGTTATTATTATTATTATTTGTGTTTTTGACATTCTCGGGTCCCTAGAGACTCGGTCCTTTGGTAGGCGTACGAGGGGCCGATGCCAACTCGCAGAGGCCTCTTTAGACGTTTCAAATGGAATGGGACACCAACCGACGATTATCCCTGTATGCACTGTGAAAGTATACCCAAGGACAATCCCCGGTTGGAGCAAAACTATTGCAAAATATGGAAACAAAAGATGAAACGCTATGGGTTTGGCTGGTTTAGTGGACTAATAACTACTACTATGGATGAACTATTGGCCCCTGCCTGACCATTGACAATTAAAACGGCTTTAAAACAGCAGGGGGTGACTTGCAGACTCAATAAATGGGCCCCCTGAAAAGGGTCGCTAGCACAAAGTGACGTAGCGCCAAGGGGGCAACATATCCTGAGGTTCTAGAGGAGTGGAGAGGTATACCACGGCTATCAGGACAATCCCGGAAGTACGGTCAAGATCCCTACCAGCACCTTACTGGATTATACGTCCTTCTCCCGAGCACTTTGCTCTTGCGAATCTCCACTCAGACCGGCCGATTAAGGCTAGAAAGAGGTGGAAGCTCTGATCCTCGTCAGTGTTCACTCCGGCCAGCCAATAAAGGCAAGCCGGAGATGAGGAACAAGAATTCTCCCTGGAAATCAGGTCCGTGGGGTCGCTAGTGCCCAACAGTTCGCCACAAAACTGCCTTGCGGATTTATTATTTATTATTATTATTTCATTTATTCATTCTATACACATATAATTTTACATTTTTAATTATTTCATTAAAGAAAAATATTAAAAAAAAACATTTAAAAATATAAAAAATAGTAGCCCACCGGTATCGGGAACAGGGTCCAAGCTACCGGTGGTCAAGCCCTTGATCCAGCTGCCCAACGAGAGCCTCTTGAGATGTTGGTCGAGGCTCTTGGCAATTATGCCATTGGCCGTCATGACTATCGGCACAATGACTGCTGTGTTCACATCCCACATGTCAACAACCTCGCGAGCCAAGTCAAGATACTTCGTTTGTTTATCTTTCTCTGGCTTCACGAGGTTCTCGTCATGAGGGACTGCTATATCAACAATCATTGCGCGACAAGATATAAATATCAAGATAATAATAATAATAATTATTATTATTTTTTTCTGAATCCGCAATTTTCAATATAATTTATTAAATCATTACCATTAAAATGGCAAATATAATCAGTACAACAAAAAAAAAACCAGGAACACAACAATAAAATCAAGAACAACAACAATTTCCGCTTTTTGGACCGACAACAAAATGTGAAATGCTGACAAGAAGCCGAGCTCAAAAACAAAACGCACGACCAACATCTTCGGGTTCGTCGCTCAGCTCCGCCTCGCAGCCGCCGGGACCTGCGCCAGCCGCGAGTCCAGGGATTCTGGTAGCTGCAGTTGCGTCGAGTTCGAGCGACGAATACTTCTCGCCGCCGACGACACCACCACCTGCGCGTCGGCGCGGACGAGGCCGACCACCGGCCAGCTTAGGACTTCGAGGCCCACCGGCCTCTGACAGGGTCCCCGCTACCGGTGGAAGTGTGCAGCGTATGAAATGGTCGCAATCCATAAACGAGAATGTGATACGCTCATACTTTGGGGCTACAGAGGGGGGAACTAACCTGACTGCGTACCGTGGTCGGATGCTCTCTCTGTTTCAGGTACTTGAGCCAGCTGTCAACGTTTCAGCCCAACGGTTATCGGATCAGGTGCGGGTTATCCAGCGTAACCGTATGTTGGATGACGCCGTGCTTGATAGACTGCGTCTGGAATCACGGAGCAGCCGCGTCTCACCTACTTCGCCACCGGCCGCGGTGCAAATACAACCCAGTGCAAGTGTTTCACCGCGACTCAACTACGTCGGTGAAGATGATGATGACGGGGCCACATCCGTGAGTACCCAATGCAATGAGCGATTGAGGAGCGCTTTGGAGGATGCCTTCCGAGAGTATCGCTCTACACCGCCTGGGCTTAGACCTCGTCTACCTCGTTTGCCCATGCATAATAAAAATAGGGCGCTGGTGTGTGCTCTAGATTCGCAGCTAACAAGTTATTTTGACAGCAGCGAAGACCTTGCCGATACCCACTCGATCTTGTACTGTGCGGCTGCAGCAGCATGTCGTGTAGCTCATGTCAAATTTCCTAGTAGTGACAGAGTTACACGACCAGCTGTACCAGCTTGGCAGTGCAGGATCGAGCGTCGTATCGGTGAGGCTAGAGCACTCATCGGCAAACTAATCTGCTTCAGGGAGGGTAACACTCGCCGCAGAGTGATGCGCTTTGTGAGGCGGGCGTTCTCGGGGACTGATATTAGTCCTCGGGATTATCTGACCCGCGTCACAGAGCGTATCGACTTCCTGAAGCAGAAAGTCTATGCATGGGCAAGCCGTATACGTCGGTACAAGCGGCGAGTGGAGCGATACACTCAGAATCGCACATTCCAAAGCAAAGAGAGGTGGGTTTATAGGGCTTGGGAGCGACCAGACCAAGGTGTGACTGATACGCGCCTACCGGATGATGATGCCATGTGTTCATTCTGGCGCGGCATCTGGTCGGTGCCTGTCAGTCATACCGAGGGCGATTGGACTCGGGAGGTCGAGCGCGCGTGCGATCCGATACCAGAAATGGGGGCAATTAACATCAGCCCCCAAGACGTAGCTCGTGCAGTCCGTCCGTTGCCTAACTGGAAATCTCCGGGACCGGACGGGCTGCACAACTTTTGGATTAAATGGTTCAAAAGATCGCACGCTCGCTTGGCATCTCAATTCCAGTCTGCGTTAGAGTCAGGGTCGCTGCCCCAGTTCCTGACTACAGGAATAACCCACCTGCTCTATAAATCAGGTAGTACCACGGAGCCAAAAAATTATAGACCGATCACGTGTTTACCGACGGTCTATAAAGTTCTTACATCCATTTTGAGAGGAAAGATAAACCATCATATTGATAGTAATTCAATAATGTCTTCTTCTCAAAATGGATGTAGGAACGGGTCCCGCGGTACTAAGGAGCTGCTCCTCATCGACATAGCCATTAGCCAACAGGTTCGACGTTCCCGAAGGGATCTGTCGACATGCTGGATAGATTATAAGAAGGCCTATGACTCGGTGCCACATACATGGCTCATGAGGGTGCTGGAACTGTACAAAGTTGATGCAGTTTTACGCACCTTCCTGATGTCGTGTATGGGGCAGTGGAGGACGGTTCTTCACTATCCAGGGTGTCGACAGACCCAGGCGAACAGCGAACCGATAAGGATCGAGCGTGGCATATTTCAGGGTGACAGTCTGAGTCCACTGTGGTTTTGTCTGGCCCTCAACCCTCTCAGTACATTGTTGGAGGGTTCGGGCCAAGGCTACCGGTTGAGAAGAGGTGGTCAGGTCATATCGCACCTCCTTTACATGGATGACTTAAAACTGTTTGCTCCTAACAACTTGCAACTGATGAAGCTACTGAAGGTAACAGAAACCTTCAGTGGCGCCATCAGGATGGAATTTGGTTTGGACAAATGTGCGGTCATGCATGTAAAGCGAGGGGAGATTATGGAATCCGAGGGAACACAACTCTCGGATTCCATAGACCTTAGGTCCCTCTCCTCAACCGAAACTTACAAGTATTTGGGTGTGTCGGAAGCGTTAGGCATCAGTGCTACTGACATGAAACAATCGTTGAAGGAGCGCTTCTTTGGCCGCCTGAACAAAGTACTTAACAGTCTTTTATCAGGCGGAAATAAGGTGCGCGCCTTCAACGGTTGGGTCATGCCGGTTTTGATGTATTCTTTCGGCATACTCAAATGGACTCAGACGGAACTTGACGCCCTGGATAGGAGAGTACGTTCACTGCTTACTGCAAATCGGATGCATCACCCACGGTCATCGGTGATGAGGCTGTATATCCCGCGGAAGTGCGGGGGTCGTGGCTTCTTAAATGCTAAGACCCTGCACAACCGCGAGGTATGCAGCCTTAGGGAATACTTCCTAGAGGCCGACGTGGGTATGCATCGAGATGTGGTAGTGGTGGACAAAGGCCTTACCGCGCTCTCCTTGGCTAACGAGAACTGGCGCAAACCTGTGGTATTAGATACTAACGACCGCAGGGAGGTATGGCAGAGCAAGGAGCTTCACGGTCGCTTTTATCGGGTCCTACATGGGCCCGATGTAGACTTCTTAGCGTCCGTAGCCTGGCTTCGTTTTGGTGACCTCTTCGGGGAAACCGAAGGTTTTGTCTGTGCAATTATGGACGAAGTTATGATGACTAATAATTACCGGAAATACATTGTGAAGGACGGTACGGTTGACATATGTCGGGCATGTCACCGGCCCGGGGAATCTATCCGTCACATTATTTCCGGTTGTTCTAGTCTGGCTAACGGAGACTATTTGCACAGGCACAACCTTGTAGCCAGGATTATCCACCAGCAACTTGCTCTTAAATACAATCTTGTGGAATCGGAAGTACCGTACTATAGGTATGTGCCCGACCCAGTTCTCGAAAGTGGTAGTTGCACATTGTATTGGGATCGGTCTATCATCACTGACAGGACTATTGTTGCCAATAAGCCTGATATAGTGGTGATAGACCGACTAGAGCGTCGCGCAATGATTGTTGATATAGCAGTCCCTCATGACGAGAACCTCGTGAAGTCAGAAAAAGATAAACAAACGAAGTATCTTGACTTGGCTCGCGAGGTTGTCGACATGTGGGATGTGAACACAGCAGTCATTGTGCCGATAGTCGTGACGGCCAATGGTATTATTGCCAAGAGCCTCGACCAACATCTCAAGAGGCTCTCGTTGGGCAGCTGGATCAAGGGCTTGATCCAGAAAGCAGTACTCCTGGACACGGCGCGCATTGTTAGGAGGTTCCTCTCTCAGGAGCCCTGACCACCGGTAGCTTGGACCCTGTTCCCGATACCGGTGGGCTACTATTTTTTATATTTTTAAATGTTTTTTGTATTTTTATAGAAATATTTAAAAATGTATTGAATATGTATATAAATGAATAAATGGAATAATAATTATTATTATTATTATCTTTATGCAAAATTTCTAAATTCAAATTCAAATCAAAGCATTTTATTTCAAATAAACCATTCACAGGCACTTTTGAAACGTCAAGGTCGGTCAGTCAAAAACATGGAAGCTATTTGCACGTTCCAAAGCGTAGATCTCTATGGAGAAGAACGTGCAAGAAACTCCACGGACACTCTTTTAAATCATGTTCTGGTTTTACAAAATTCCAAGTTACATATACTTGTTGCTTCTGCATGTGAGGACAATGCAAAGGAAAAAAAAAGGGCTTATTATAAGAATTTTAAATATAAAGATTAAAATAAGCCAATGGCAGTTAAGAGATGACAGTCTCAACCGACGGCGCCTGTTCACGAACATGACGCGTGAATCGGCACCTTTCAGCTCAACCATTTCGAAGGGAACCGAATGATCAAACCCACGCGCCACCATCAGCGAGACATTTGAGTGAGCATGACATGCTCTCAACCACCATGCTCGTTCATGTCCAACAAGTAAAACTATAACTACTCACATAAAATGTAAATGCTTTTATGGTACTCACATTTACAAAATTTGAAAAATATGCTTCTACTTTACACAAAACTATGGTTGTCAATGACCAAATAATGAAAAATAAATTAATAAAGAGAACGATTAAGTTCTTACATCAAAAATAATAAATAAGTAATTAATATAATAATATAATTTGTATGTATATAAGAATAAATAAACGAAATAATGTAAGAACCTCTAAAAGGAGCGAGCATCTCTTCCAAATATAAAAACATAAAAACCTAAAAAGTGGACCTAAGCAGCTGTGACTGTGGAGCAGGACCAGCATTTAGCCAAGCGTTTTTATCGAGGATATAATCTTCCAGTTTATAATACGCTTGTCTACATAGTGTGCGTTTTATGCATGCTTTAAATTTTCTCTCATTCAGTTCGAGAATATCAACTAGTATTTTATTATAAAATTTAATACAGTACCCCATAAAAGAAGTGTGTACTTTGGCCAATCTGAATCGGGGTTGATCTAATTTGTTCCTATTTCTAGTATTAAAATTATGCCTGTCACTAATCTTGCTAAAGAGATGAAGATTTTTCCGAACATACATAATATTTTCGTAAATGTATTGACAAGGTACCGTCATGATGTTGATATCCTTAAACAGTTCTCTTAGGGAATCACGCCGACGGAGATTGTAAATGGCTCTGATGGCTCTTTTCTGCAGGATAAATATAGACTCGATGTCTGCAGCACGTCCCCATAATAAGATACCGTAAGACATGATACTATGAAAGTAACTAAAATAGACCAGCCTCGCGGTATCTATATCGGTAAATTGACGGATTTTTCTGACACCGTATGCTGCTGAACTTAGCCGTCCCGCAAGAGATGTTAAATGAAGACCCCATTGTAGCCTTGAGTCAAGCGTAATCCCCAGGAAAACCGTGTTTTCGACGAATTCAAGTTTCTCCTTGTTCAATACTATGTCGCAATCATTTCTTTTAACGTTCGGTAAGGCAAATCTGATGCATTTAGTTTTTTTCCCATTTAATACTAAATTATTAGCAGTAAACCAATTTTGGACCTGCTGTAGGGCGTTATTTACGTCGTCAAGATTTATGGAACGTCTATCTATCTTAAAAATTAAGGACGTATCGTCAGCAAATAATACCATATGAGGTTGATTTTTTAAAAGATGGGGTAGATCATTAATATATACTAGAAAGAGGAAAGGACCCAAAATAGAGCCTTGTGGTACCCCCATTTTGACTTTTAAACCCCGTGAATTGACACCATTTATTTGAACTTGCTGCTGTCTATCATTTAAGTAAGATTTTATTAGACTGGGTGCAAGTTTACCTAGTCCGTAATGTCCTAGCTTTAGGAGCAAGGTTTCGTGATTTACACAATCAAATGCCTTGGAGAGGTCACAAAAGATTCCACAAGAGTGTTTTAACAACGTGGCACCAGCGTCAGTCGTACAACGACCCCTGGTAAAACCATACTGTTGTTATTGTCTTTAGTTAGTACGAAATTCCGAACGTGTTTTTGAGATCGAATTCAAAATCGGAACTTCGAAAGGGCTGGTATTTGTCTCTCTCTCTTTCTAATGGCGGGAAAGAGATAGAGTGTGAATGTTTCGAATTTTATAATTAACCCAAAGCTAAATAAGAAACACGCGACTTTCCGAAAAAAAAAAAAACAAAAGTGTCTTTGTCTCACTAAGTGAGCAAAATCGCATTTTGCTCACTGATATCAGGCAGCAAAACCTACATGATTGAGGTACTGAAGTGAAAAAGAAATTTGTTTATCTGTAAAGTCGGTTTATGGACGATAATTTTACGTGATAACGCCTTATGAAAACATTAGACCGCGGACACATCGGCCGATGGAGTGGAAGAGAGATAGACGATCATGTCTCTCTATCGCTGAGTCAATCCAACGTGACCGTGACACTTTTCGTTATCATTTTGAAAATTAAATAAGTAAGTTGTTAATAATTTTGTTCTTTCCTTTAGTTTGCCATGTGTTATTACTTCCCAGAATTAGATCCTTATTAGCTACACTTTCGGATGGTGTAATAATAAGTAGGTACACATGTTTTTTTTTAATCCGCTGGGTCGATACTGGGTAGGAAAACGATTTTTCAAAAATCCAATAATTTAGTTTTCATCAAAATAAAATCGGGCTCGAGACTCCTTTCAGTGTTTTTTAATATTTCTCATAGTTTCGGATTTGGCCCTGAGAAGAAACTTTTTAAAAATTCACCCTGTACCTATTACACGTATCGAGCAAACTTTTCAATATGGTTTAGTTGACCCGTAAAAAAAACCGTTTACCTACGAAATGTTAACAATATGAAGAGTGTTACTTTAGTCCGGTCAATTTAGACATCCAAGGTTACAAAAATTCCCACTTGGCTGAATATTGGTAGGATTGCTCAATACACTATTATAAAGGAAATGTGAAAAGTCCTCATCGATACGGCACGTGCAAAAAAATTTACTCGGGGTCAAAGGTCACAAAAACGGGTTTTTCGCGATTTTCAGCAAAATGGTAAGTTTTATCATAAAATTAGCTCAGACAAAAATTGTAGATCAGATAATTATCTATAAAAAATGTTTAAATACTTTTTTTCCTAAGAGCCACCGTTTTTGAGATATAAAGATTCAAAAAGTTGAAAGAGTTGTAATCGTCATAATATGCACACGTTTCCACGCCACCTTTGAGGTAGTGTACTTAGCGCGTTTTTTTTAATGTGGTTTCCCCGGTAGGCCTATTCCACTGATCTTTTATGATTCTGTTTAATTTGAAACTATTGAATAACTGTAGATATTGACAAGGGTTGTCATATATTGATCAAATAAAATATCAGAAGATGAAGATGTTGCTGAAGCTCTACGACGTTGTTCTGCGGCTTTAATATTTTTCGTAAAGTCATTGTAGCCATCAAATACGACAGTAACTCTGGGACCAAAATGTCGACGTACATACTGAACGTATTTATCCAAGATAACGCTGAATGTTTCTTCGCTATCCCACACAACGCGGTGTAATAAATATCCTCCATCAATGATGTATTTCGCATGTATGTTGTTAAAATCAATATTTACTTTCTGAAAACAATCGTAAATGGCAGACTTTTGTGTTTTACGCATCCCAATGTCATCAAACAATGATAAAGGGTAGGGAGCCAGTTCATAGTCAAAATATTTTTCAATTTCATCTTGAAATGCCGCAGTAATACTCATTCGTTGGAACAATAATACAGGATCAACTGGCACTTTTTCATCGTGAACTTTTATGGTGCTATTCATTGCTAAAAGAGGGACTACTTTGTCGGCACGTTTTAATTTGATATTATTAAATGTTAGTCCTGTTATTTTTGACATAGAGTTAAGCCCAACTTCACGAGCTTTATAACAATTAATTTTACTATCACCAACGACACCACTTGCAATAGATACAATTTTATCAACCTCTGGAAAAGGATCATGCGTGGAGAACCATTCAAGAAGTTTCCGTATATCTTTTGCATCTTTTTTTGCTCGTGAATCACTTGCGTCAACATGCTGCTCGGTCGTATCCATTCTAACATTAGCGAGATCTTCTAACCTTTCACAAACTGTATTCATAGCATGCATACTATAAACCCATTTACTTATGACACTCTCTTTCGTACTTCTCCCTCGAGCAATACCACCATCTGTCTTCATTGCTTTCATCATTGACTGCTCAATCACCATATCTGTTGAAGTTCCACAACTAAATTTGTCTGAACGTCTAACAGTGAAAAATCCTTCTGTAAATTTTTCGTAAATTTCAGGATCTATCAAATTCTGTAATAGTAGCATATCTTGTAAATATAGGTGTGCGGACTTAGCATAAGGAAAATGTCCAGACGCGTGAAAATAAGGAAGCATTTCTTGAACGCAGTTCAAATGAGCTTATACATATTATGACGATTACAACTCTTTCAACTTTTTGAATCGTGATATCTTAAAAACGGTGGCTCTTAGGAAAAAAAGTATTTGGACATTTTTTATAGATAATTATCTGATCTACAATTTTTGTCTGAGCTAATTTTATGATAAAACTTACCATTTTGCTGAAAATCGCGAAAAACCCGTTTTTGTGACCTTTAACCTCGAGTAAATTTTTTTGCACGTGCCGGATCAATGAGGACTTTTCACATTTCCTTTATAATAGTGTATTGAACAATCCTACCAATATTCAGCCAAGTGGGAATTTTTGTAACCTTACCCCTATTTTTTAGTCTAATTTGACCGGACTACTTATTTCGTAAATGGATATCAGAATGGAACAATGGTTTCGGCTTCAGGGTGACCTTTATATTTTTTAGAGATGTCTCTAAATATTAGGTCTCCAAGATATCATGGAACAAACTAGATAGGTACCAATAAAAAAAATATCTTCCCTTTACTTATAGGGAAGTATTTACTATATTAGAAAAACCGGCCAAGTGCGAGTCGGACTCTCACACGAAGGTTTCCGTACTAACCGAAAAACACTTTTCTTGTATGGTAGACCCCTTTAATTTTTGATTTAATTTTTATTATTTGCTCACACTCTGTAACTGTCTATTTATTACATACGGTTCTTGAGATACAGCCCGCTGGCAGACGGATGGACAGACGGACGGACGGACGAACGAACAGACGGACGGACAACGGAAACTTATTAATAGGGTTCCGTTGGTTACCGTTTGGGTACGGAACCCTTAAAATATTTTGCATTTTTATTTTACCGACGCAATTAACATCTATGGCCATGCCAAATAACAATTTCTCTCAATAGATAGTCTCCAAGTAAAACAGAAACAAGAAGGGACAGTCAATCTGTCGGATGGACATGACGAAACTAAGGGTTCTGTTATACTTAATACCTAGTTCAAAAGGAAAACAAATTTTCATGGTATTACTGTCGCCATCTATTCTCTATTTTTGTAACTCAATAGTTCATAATAATACCTAGTAATGGCGGTAGTGACCAATTGAAGGCTGGCAAGTCTGCTTTCAACGTCACTATCAAAAATCGACTAAACGTGAGTCGAGTAACTTCAGCACTATAAAACCTATTTATATCGTTCGCAACATAAAAAAAAGAGAACTTTTGTTCTCTTTTTTTTAAGTTGATAAAACTCGGCACACTTAAATCCGTCTATTGTTGTTACATTCATACCTTACAGCTACGCTAGCGCCATTGTGGAGGGTTTTTTACTATTACTAAGGGCTTACAGCAGGACACTATTTCAACCTTAAGGTGAATGCTCCAGAGTAGCCCGCGAAATTCAAATTTTTAATGTTTTTTTGCAATTTGCCGGTCAGTGTGAAGCTGTATGTGGACCAAATGCGATCCGCGACCGTAACGCGTAATTTCGCGGGCTACCCTGGAGCTTAAGGTGGATGCTCCAGGGTAGCCCGCGAAATTCAAATATTTTTATGTTTTTTGCAATTTGCCGGTCAGTGTGAAGCTGTATGTTGAACAAAATACTTTACTTGCGCCATAACAAAACGGAAATGGATCTTTCCTTATTTATTTTCCTATCCTACTCTTATAAATTTTGGCACTGTTCTTAAATTTACCCTAATGCGATTGTAGCACATTTCGACGAACACCTTTCATACACATAGATAGTCTTCCATTTTAATATTACTAGCGTTGCCAACGTAAGGGGAATTCCCAAATCAGCGGGGAAACAAGGGAGCCAAGCATTTTTATCTTCAATATAATCCCCCAACTTATAATATGGTTGTCTGCATAGTGTGCGTTTAATACAAGATTTAATTTTTTTCTCATTTAGTTTTAATATATGGGGAGGTATCCTATCATAACATTTTAAATAGTACTTACCCCATGAAAGATGATGCTACTTTAGCCAGTCAGAAACCTAGTTGAACTAATTGGTCCCTATTTCTAGTAACATAATTATGTCTGTCGGCTCTTTTACTAAAAAGATGTAAATTCTTTCAAACAAGATGTTTCCATAAATGTTGATTGCGAGTTTTCGTAACGTAACATCGAGATCAATTAATCGGAGTAATGGAGTGTTTTCAGAGTTAATGGATTATTAACGTATATTAGACTACGCATTGACATTCGTATCTTTTATAATACTCTTAAAATTAAATCTTATTGAAAACTTCCCTTCTTATTTATTATACTCTTACTCTTTGACTGTCAAGTCTTTACGGTATCTGCCGCTAGGTGTTCTGTGGGTATCTGTGATCATAACATAGAGATTTTATATGTCTATGGATCATAAATATCTGTATCATACGCCATTCGTTGCGTCTGTTGCGTCAAAACAAAAAGGAAAAAAATAGAGCACAGTATTGTATTATGAAAACACTAAAAAGTCATTGTTCAATAATTTAATTGTAATATGTCATATTTTATTAATTATTTCACCGGTGCTAATTTTTTAAGATCTTTGACCCTTAGAATAATATTGATTGGTCTGGTTTTCGATTATGGCGCGGGCTTTTTAATTATTTAGTGCGATATTTCGTATTTTATTCATAGTATTGCAGTAGGCTGCCATAGATAAAGGAAATAATTATATTGTTTTTACAGTATCCAGTACGCAGCACTGCGGTATTTAGTACGCGCGAGTCTTACTTGTCACTCAACATTAAAAAGACACATTGAAAAATGCTGTCCAAATTTCCAAAATCTTGTGATTGTTTTGTTGTGTTGCCGCCTTTTACCAAAAACAATACAGTCATATTCGGGAAAAACTCGGATCGTCCCCAACATGAAGTTCAAGAAGTAGTTTTAATCAAAGGCGGAATCAGAGATCAAAAACTAAAAGTAAGTACTGTTTCTATACCTTGGAATTCCTAAGCCATATGTTTGTTACTATGGCTTCTTCATATAATTATATAATTGCAGTGCACTTATATAACAATAGACGGGGTGTCTCCCGTGAACTCTGTCATTTTGAGCAAACCTGCATGGATGTGGGGGGCTGAGATGGGTGCCAATGATAAGAATGTGGTCATCGGCAATGAGGCAGTGTGGACGAGGAACAATGAAGGAGAAGGGGATGCTAGACTGAAGCGCTTGCTAGGCATGGACTTAGTGCGGTAAGTTCATTGCTATAGAGTAGTCACCAAAGTTCCTTATTAAAGTATACATGAAACCATATGACAAGAAACTGTTTTTTTTTGCATTAAGAAACCCAGTCAGTAATCTATCATTGTAATAAGCGTTTTGACTAAACTACATGTGGTCATCAAGACAATTAAATGGCAGCAATTATTTAGTAGACTAGTCTATACTAATATATAAAGCTGAAGAGTTAGTTTGTTTGCTTGAACGCGCTAATCACAGGAAGTTCTGGTCCGATTTGAAAAATTATTTCAGTGTTAGATAGCCCATTTATCAAGGAAGGCTATAGGCTATTATAGCATCATGCTAAGACCAACAAAAGCGGAGCAGACGAAGTCACGCAGGTCAACTAGTGTACCCATAAATTGGCTAATCTAGCTTTTAGCATGACTGGCTAGCTTGTGATCTCTTAATGAATTGTTAGTGTAGAAGAGTTTAATCTTTCCTATTCTGCAGCCTTGGTTTAGAGAGAGCTGATACTGCAGAAGCTGCCTTGGATACAATCACATCACTTCTTCAGAAGTATGGTCAAGGTGGACCATGCTCCGAGCATGATGACAGCCACTTCTATCACAACTCTTTTTTGATCGCCGACCCCAAAGAAGCTTGGGTTCTTGACACCAGTGGCAAGATGTGGGCTGCTGAAAAACTTCAATATGGTTACAGAAATATTTCTAATGGCCTCACTATTACTACACAAATAGATAAACAATCAGAAAACCTAATAGAAAAGACTAAGCAGCTGAACCTTTGGGATGGAAAAGTATGTTGAATGCACATCAAGCATTTTGAAGTATTTAGGTCCTAAAATTAAATAATTTTCCAGGGTGAATTTAACTTTATGAAATGCTATTCATCTGGTGGTGATGAACACAGGCAGCGAGAAGGTACAAGGTTGTTGAAAGATTACACTTATACACCTGATTTTCAAGTAAAAGACATGATGAAAATTTTAAGACACAGAGAGAGCCGTATCTGCAGAGGTTGTGATGACACTTTCCCTACTCAGGGAAGTCAGGTAGATATCATATTGTTTTGACATTGTTGTGGTAGGAGATCCAGTATAAGAAATATACCCTCACATGTTATTTAATTCTAATCCTTACTAATATTATAAATGCGAAAGTAACTCTGTCTGTCTGTCTGTCCTGCTTACACGACAAAACTACTGAACCGATTTAAATGAAATTGGGTACACAGATGATAGTCCTGAGAAAGGACATAGGCTACTTTTTATCCCGGGAGTATGTTCCTTAGGGACCACAGAGGCGAAACCGCTGGCAGAAGCTAGTATAGAATAAATGCTAGGTAATGTTTACATTGATACATTGGATGTGGGTTGCCTAGCTTAACCATGTGCCAATGATTTTAAACAGTAAATAATGTTTATTCACGTTTTTTACCAACCAATGTTAAATTGTCTGCGTGAGCGTTGAGAGTGGCGGAGAAGCTTAGCATTGAAGTGAGCCAATCCAGCACAGTGGAATCTGAATGGAGTTGATGCCTTTAATCTTCTTTAAAAAATGCTCTCGGTCCTACTTTGTTGAATATATATTAGTATTCAATATTTCAGTTTTAGCTTTCATCAAAATCGGGCTTTCAGTGTTTTCTGATATTCCTCGTAGTTTCAGATTTGGCCATGAACGCACTTTAAAAATTCACCCTGTATAGTAGAAAAAAAAGATAAGATTGTAATAACATATGTTGTTGATTTTTCTTTGTTTAGTTTAAATAACTAAATATATTTTATATAATATATATTTAATTTACATAAAAAAAAATCTAAAATGACTTATTTCATTTCAACTAAATATTTACATTCCTTAAAATTTGACTGACTGTTGTACAGGGTGCATGCCGTAAACCGGTAAGTATATGTCGCGTTACCAAATGGGAGCGTCCCTATGTAATCCTCGCTTTCATTATCGGAAAAATATACTTTTCAAAGACGTGCATTTTTAACGGAAAATAAAAGAGAATGAAATTCTTTCTATAACACAGAATAAGGAGTGTTCCTACCATCTTTTACTAAGTAACTGCCGGGTGCACACCTGCCTCGCTTCATCTCTATCTGTTAAATGGAATTGCGGGCGCAAAGCCTCTCCGCCACTCTCAACACTCGCGCAGAAAATTTAACATAGAATTAGGCAACCATAAAATCAGCACACTTTTTGATAAGGCAACCTAATACGGTTAGATTGTGGATAAGACAAGCTTTCATTTTTATTTCGATTAGATAACTTATGAGGGTATATTAACATTAACCTAGGTACCTGTTTATACCTGGCAACCCCATAGTTGAACAGAGAGGAAGTAGGCAACCTATATTTTTTCGATTCCTTGGGGTATATTCTATCAGCTGATGGTAGACTTTTATAAATTACAGATGAGGAAAGTTATTCAAAAAAATGTGATTGATTAAACATTTCATTGTTTAACATCATTGGCACATAACTTAGCTAGGCAACCCACTTCCAACGTATCAATCTAAACATTATCTAGCTTTTAATCTATATTAGAATTAAATTACATGTGAGGGTATATTTCTTAGACCGGATCTTAGACCATTATACAAACTACAAAATACGCGCTCAAGCGTGGAATTGTGACACCAACCTGACTAATATACCTACATAAATACAAAAGTAATAGTTAATTCAGATTTCTGAAACTGTTTTCTTTCAGGTGTCATGTCTCTCAGCTACAAATGTAAATGTACACTGGTTCACCGCCACTCCAGACCCAGGCATGTCGTTTTACAAACCTTTTGTTTTCACCCAGAATAACAAGCCAATGCCTCCAGAAATAATGACCCCTGATGAGGTAATTTGTTCTAAGATCATTATGTACCATATGTATATCTCATCTCATTGATTTCTACAAACACAATTAAAACAAAAATTGTGGCACAAACAAAATGGCAATTAACATAGCCAAAAATTAAAGTGATTTTGTAATTATTATTGATTTACAGCCAAGAAGAGAAAATCACCTGTACAAGATACATGTAGACCGCATTGGAACCGTGGAGGATGCACAAACTACCAGGGGTTGCAAGAGGCTAGAAGCAGAACGACTTGCACAAATGGAGAAATATTTAGACACTCCTGCTGGACAAAGTAACCTTGAAGAACTTGACGGCCTGTTTAAAGAGTGTGTAGATGCTGAAATTAACTTATATTTTGAAGATACCGATGATGAACAGGAACAGGATTGAATCTAATTTCTGAAACTATTAATAACAAGCTCTTACTTTTTCACCAAAGGTATTGTCAAAATTATTATGATTGAGATAGTTTCGGGTTTAAGGATGATATATCATTAGTTCTTATCATTTTTAACTATTTTACTACAAAACCCTCACTAGACAGTTAAGTTTAAATAGTAACCATATTAGAAATCAACCTTATCCTCAATATATAATCCTCAATTTAAAGTAAATTGATTAAAATTAGATTAGATTGAATGTTATATATAGGACTAAATAATTATGAACCAAGTACCTATAAAGTTTTACTAATCTTACATACAAATTTCAGTTGCCATAATAGTATGTATTTATGTATAGATTATTTAGAAAGCTACATGGTTTAATATTACACTAAACCTGTTTTTAAAAGCCAAATCACTAAAATAAATAAATGCACCTACTGGGAAAAACCGTAATCTGCGATATGCACTGCTTCTTTAGAGGATTTATCATCTTATACTAATATATAAAGCTCGTGGCTAGATTAACAGCTGCACGGGTCGATCTACAAGGTTAAGCAATTGCCAAGGTTGGTCTGAGGATGGGTGACCATTAAACATACCGAGTTTCCTCCGTGCCTCGGAAAGCACGTTAAGCCGTTGGTCCCGGCTGTCGTAGATCTGCCAGTCGTTACGGATAGTCAGAAGCCAGTAAATCTGCCTCCAGTCTTGCCATGAAGTACCGTGTTACCCAGTTAATGGGTTGTAGAGGTCGCTCCTTGTAAAATAGAGGTATTCAGCTAAATCCGGCTTGACCGGAAGCCGACCCCTATGTTGGGATAAGGCTAGGCAGATGCTATTGGCTATATATCATCACGCTAAGACTAATAGGAGCGAAGCAGTAATGAAAATTGTGACGCAGACGAAGTTGCGTGGGGCAAATAGTAATATATTTATAATTAAATTTATATGTATTTTTAAGAACCTACGTAAGAAACATAAGTTAATATAGAGGCAGTAAATTAGGGTAGCAAATTATTCTTTGTTGGAACTCATAGAAGTATCCATTTAAAAAAAATATATAAATTACACAATTTGTTGCATTTTCTTTTTGGGATTAGTGTGCCATATTATAAACCCTTGTTTTTCTCGTTCGATACAACCTGCGGGAATTATTAGCTGCACGAGCTAACACCAATACATAATGGTCTCGTATAATAATAAAATTGGAATTGGGAAATCAAAGTATAAATTTTGTAACTACGCTTACATTTATCGAGAAAGATTAGATTTTTGTTTTCTAGAAAGTCTAAGTAAATTAATAGAACAATAAATAAATTTTATTTATTTATTATTTCATTAATTTACTTTGACTGCACAAAAGTACTGCTATCTGGTGCTAAGTTAAATCTGAACTAGCTTCTGACATTATGAGAATAATAAGGAATGGGTTATTGTATTAAATGATTTTCAATATTCTTTTATTTATTTTTTTCCGCTAATATGCAATCATATATTATTTGATATAATAATTTTATCAGGTTAAGAAACTAAAGCCGAGAATAATATTGGAAATTATGTAATTTTAAGTAGGGTTTTTATTTAGGCTTTTATGTAATATTAATTTGCAGCTCTTTTTTACTAAAACGGCCTCATTCGATCATGGTCCAGGCTGATATGAATTCTAAATTTAGCCATGACTGAACTATATCTAAGATCAGCATTATATCATTAATCGGCACTGCATAGCGTAGCGTGCTTCTATTATTACTGATTATGTATTGTTAGGGCGTAAACTGTCGGTTTTAAAATGGCAATGTTTTTAAACTTTTGGATATTAAATCGGATTACGACAAATTTACTGCGAATTATGAATTTGCAGTTACAAGAAACGTGCTATTTTATATATATAAAAAAATATATTTGTAACTACTGTGATTGTCTGACTGAAGAAACAACAGTAAATCAAATCAGTCTGTTGTTATTTTTTTTTTATTTCGCTTTTCAGAAAATATTGTGTATCTAAATTTAAGAAATGAAATTTACGTTCATGTCAAATATTTTGTGTTAAGGTAATTGAGCGAAGCGTATATAAATCAGTGTCATTTTGTTAGCAGCTTGATAGACCGGAAACGTGAGTCACTAGTTCACAATAACCGTGGAAACCTCATGTGACCATGTGTTAGGTACTAGCACATAATGTTCTTTAATCGTATGGTAATAACCTGATGTTGTACGTATATTCGATGTTAGAATAGATATTTTTGAAATGAGTAATTCGATATTAAAGTAAATATCTTGATCTATAATGCCGATGTGATACGTGACTTTGCTTCTCAGAGTCAGTTAATCATTACTACTGTTATTGGTGTACCTACTTTAAAACTGTGTTTTGGTTACGTAACTAAACTAAATCTATGATAATTAATTACTATGTATATCTATTCACTGTGAACCTACAACAATGTTTATGTAACTTGATGTTTCATTAAATAAATGCTCTTTTATCACTCATTTTATAGTTTTTGCATGTCTTTTATTCAAGAATATAACGGAATAAATTAAAATCTGGGTACATTCTAAAGACGTAGTTCCTTTATTCATCATGTACTTATACAACTTAGTCTGAAGTATCACATGAATTCGTAATTAAACCGAAGTTAGGAGTCTTAAATATACGGAAAGATAAATATTTAAGCTACCTAATAGTGTTACATACCTACACTACTAACTTGTACACTAAAACATACCATATTTTATGTTTATTTAATAAATGCCACATTATAATAGTTTCTATACAGCATTAAATTACATAATTTTGTGGAAATAAACAAGAAACAAAATAGTGTACAACTTTAGTTTTACAAACAAACAATAAGGTACCTACAATTTAAACAAATGTTACTGAAGTCGCCGATGTTACATTTTTCCTAAATTGATATGCAATTTTCTATCGTTTATAGTCGGTGCAATGTTGCTAGTCAGCTAGTAACCAATTTTATTTTGAACCCACACTTCATGATAAGTGTACCCGACTTTACTTCCATTCTATCTATAAGAACAGTTAATTCCAATTAATTAATGAGATCTTATTATTTATGCCAAATGGACAGTGCAGCAAAACTCGGTTATTAATCGAAAACATTTAACAATTACTTCGTAACACTGTGTCTATACTTGTGTGGAAAAAAAAACAACTGCACTGTAACGCTACACTAACAACTATTGTTTAAAAAAATATAATAATAAGCTTACTTCTGAACAACAATTGTAATCGACATAATACTTAAACTTAACGTAAGTTCATCGATCGTATCTACTAGCCACAAGTAATCAGAATGTTAACGTAATAAGCGTCAATTAAATTTATTTAATTTGATTTCATTGCAGTTACTTATGAGCAAAATAAATACTGACCCTAAACGAGACTCTTTCAACACATGGGTTCACCTGATTTCTCGAACAAAAGGTATCGGATGCAAGAACATTTAACGCAATTGTCTGTCGCAAACTATCGCAGCAGATTGTCAATTCATCACAATTTTTTGGTCTAGATATCGGGCGATAATTTTGAAAAATTAAGTGACTAGTTGGACCGGGACCGCTGTATACCGCCTTAAACATGTTCTACACGGATGTAACCCAATGTCCAATCCAAGGTGACTTTGGTTCCCACCAAGGTTACCTTGGATTGGACATCGGATTTTTTTTCCATCCGCGAATTTAGTATGAATTTGGATTGCACCTGCCGTATATGTATGCAATCCAGCAAGGTTACCTTCGATTGATCGGTGGATTACATCCGGTAGGCCTTTTAAGTGAGCGGTGAGACGGGGGTACAGTGCAGGCCGCGCGTTCTCGTCAGTGCGCCGTCCACGTGAGCGGCAGCTGGTAGTGTTTTTTATATCGTGATGACGCACGACCCACCTTCATACCGACATACCATCCAGATTTTAATCTCATGTCAGAGTAACTGTAGTTAATTTGTAATTTTTTTATTTATCATCTACAATTAATAAAATCTTAACTTGAAATAATATAAATAGTTTAATAAAAATGTAACTAGTAACTTTTTCACTTATTATTATAATGATATAAATTTCCTAGTGAATATGTGAAGCTATATCTATGCTATAAAATATTATAAACTTATATCGTAAGATATGTCTGACAGTATCGAACTCATGTGAACCTATGTTCTTTCCTGTCCTGCGGTCCCAGTCGAACTACCTCTACATGCCCGGTTACTGAGCTTATTATCGGTAGTTTATCTGTCCGTTAACGCTATATTTCATAACGCTATTTGTTGGTGCTTAACGGACAGATAAATGACCGATAAAACACTTCAGAAACCGGGCCTTACTAATGTAACTAAAGTCTTAAAACAAGTAATAATGGAATAGAAATGCGGACTAAAACGCCCGGGCATCGAAATCGCCATTTACTTCTTCCTTATTAATTAAACAATACCTACATTTAAAACGCTTTATAAGCATGCCCTGTCTTTGTTGTGCAAAGCAACAGAGCAAATCACTTTAGTAAGATGAATAAGATTATTGGCAAAAAAATAAATAGCACGCGCATACTTAATAATAGAGTGTTAACATAACGCTTACTTGTGGCTTTCTTTTGATGAAATTGCATACAGGACATAATTCACATAAATATTAACTCAACAGAATCATATTAAGTTCTCGACACATGAAAAACAAATCCAAAATCTAACATTTAATTACTTGACCAATATTAATTACCTTCATTCAAAATAATAGGAAGGCCAATACGGCCCTTAAAGATCTCAATCAACATGATGATTTATATTTACAATACACCAACTTTTACACAAATCGATTAAAAAAATAATATTATAGATAGGTACTTATTCGATATTTTATAAAAATAACAAACAAAAATATTCGGAACGAAACAATTACATTCCAATTGTTTGGAAGCTATCAGATGACGGAACAATTTTGATCCTAATTTGCATTTAACAGTTTTAGCAGTCCACGGGAAAAGGTACAGACATTTTTATTTTCAAGTTAATTTTCATTTTTTTTAAATGTCCTTGATCATAAACTAAATTTGACGTACTTACATATTTTGTTTTTATTTAATATATTTTATTTTATAAATAATATGGTATTTGAAGAACATAATCCAAAAAGTAAGTACCAAGAATGTTTTACTAATTTGGATATTTTTTGGAGTGATTATCTCTGTCACTGAAGATAGTGGTTTTTTTAGGAATATTAATTGCCCATTACAGCTCATATTACCTAAGCTGGTGGACTAACACAAAATGTTAAAGCGTGACAAACCAACAAACACAGAATATCAACACAAAGATTAAAGCATTAGTTCTCTTACACACACTACATAACTTAAGAGACAAATAAATTGTCCTACATCATAAATAGACTCCTGGTTTTTTTTAATTCATACCAATAATATAATATACTCCTGAAGAACTAAGATACTTTTACTATTATTAGATACACGTAAGTATATGTGCACTACAATTTATGACACATATTTCAGTGTAGTTTACATAATTATTATTATTTACTACGACAGTCAATCATATTAACTTTGCAGAGATTTCCGAATATTATTGTGACTAAAACTGCTTACAATTATTGTTAAAACGGAATTTTACAGCTGAAGGTGTTAGTGAATGTTAGATAAATGTTATTATGATAAAGAGCTATTTTACTAAACACTGTTTTTTTTTCTAACATAGGTAAATTTGAAATTACGTAATAATTAAAAGGTACTTTATTTTCCAAAATATTTACAACGTTAACTTTATCCATTCAAAATATAACTACATAATGATAATACGACATATTGATTGATGTGTACCTAAATGACTCATTTACAAAATGAACTTATCCCCAATAAATAGATAAAGAATACGACAAGCTCAATTAAATTCGTAATGCTAATTAAATGTTTTATACATATATTTGGCTTACGCAATAATGAAGGAGACTACATTTAAATTTCAGCCCTGTTCAAGTTCTATGCATCTTAAACAAAGGTTGAATTAGTCTTAAATACTACAGTAATTTGTTTGACTATACTATGTTTAAAAAAAAATACTTTATAACCTTTTGAAAACTAAGATAAAAAATGTTGCTAGGTTAAATAAAACAAATTGCAACTAATAGGGAACGTGCAGGAACTATAGATGGCAACACAGAAGTGTAATTGTCAAGTACATTTTACTCAAATTTGCAACGCTAAATGGCACAGTCTATCAACTTCGCTCAAGTTCCCCTAAAACGTGAGCGGCACGGAGCGTGCAGGAACTTATAGATGGCAGCACAGAAGCGTCAATGTCAAGTATTTCAATCGTTAAAGTTTTGGATATGCAACACCAGATGTCATAGTCAACGCCATACACGTTCCCTGTAGCCGCTATTAATATTCTTGTGAACGAGGCTACGAAATGTAGGTAGAATTGTATCTATCTAACAAGATCGTGCGAGCTTTTTCGCGGTAGGTTATTATACAGTATTATTCATTTGCTTTATATAAACTGCTATTAAATTCTACTTGAATGTAACATAGGGCAGGTAATTTAGAACAATATTTTAGTATTCATAACTTCACATTCATCCGCTATTTGTCTATTGTCTAAAAAGAAACTGAGTGACGTGCTAACCCCATTTATGTAGGTAGATCAAATATAAGTATTATTAGCTGGTTCATAATATTAATCGTTACTGAGTAGATGGTAAGTCCTTACTATTCTATCATGTAGGAAAACAGGTACTACAAAGTAGGAATTCGCAAGATCGCGCAATAGCAATACAATATTATTTGCATAGGGGTGCACAAATAGAAATATGGGAAATATTGATAACTGTAACAACTTGTCTCAATAAAGAATCTTGTCGGTTTAATGTAAAACAAATAATAATGCATTCGGTTATCGGAAGTACTTCTAGAAAATACATAAATAAAATTTCCTTATTCAAACAAATTGTTCGCGAGTAACAAACAAAATCTTACAAGCTTACAAGAGACGACCACATTGAATGGCGAAAATTATCTTTATGGAGATTTCAAAAAAAGTATAAGGTTATTTTATGCATAAAAATGTAAACATTTTTTAGTTATGGCAAGGAATGTATTTAAAAAATATCACGGTACAAAATAATACAAAAAGAAGTGATTAAAAGGTGTCGCAGTTTCGCAATAGTAAACCAAAGCTCGTAGGACAATCACATAAATTAATTCATTTAAAATTCGTCAGGTAGAATCGTTAATGTTGCCAGTTATTTTTTTCCTTTTAAACCAAAAACCACTACAACATTCAACAAGAGAGATTATTGGTTTGTTTTAGGGGTGATTTATAGGGGTTCTATCGACTATACGGACTAGTCGTAAAAAAAGTTGTACCCCACAACGTAAGAGGAGTAGTTTTGTGAAGACGAGAGAGACACCAAGTCTGTGAGCGCCAAATTTTAAGTAGTGAACAACAAGGCGCCAGCAATTGTAATTTTTTGTACTAATGGTAAACGTGACTTCGGAAGCCTATTGATCAACTAATAAATACCAATATTATAATAAAAATCCATTGGCTGCATATGTCACATAGTCATAAAAATAAGAACCATTACACTGGTCAGCAAAAAAATACACTGTTTGTTTGCGACAAGATTTTTTTTAAACTAATTATGTTAAGAACATGTTTAACTATCATAGAACTGAAATTTAGAGACATTAGAATTATTGAGACATGAACAATTTGAGGTTCCAGTACAGGGTACTGGCACGCCAGGATACTCAACTATTCTTTTATATGAAAAAAATGCCAAAATAAAGCTCACAATCTTTTTTTAAACTTGTTGTGCAAAATTTCCTTTGTTTTTTTTTTACTAATTATAGGCACGCGTTTGGCCACTATCTCGCCTATTTATTTATTTAAATTTCATATACAATAGTGGTACATAGGCAGACTTAATGCAACGCGGCATTCTCTACCAGTCAACCTTTGGGTTAAAAAGAAATACACTGTGGTAGGTGCAAATAAATAAAATTTATAATAGAATTAAGTTTCGGAAAAAATATAAAAAAAAAAATATTCAGAGAATTGAAAAAATACCCAAAATTTCGTATCATGACCCTGAATAAAATTTGTTCTACAACTTTGACCTCAACTAAACAATGTAGCCAAAACAATTTTTTTTCTTTTATTTGAAGTCCAGGCCCGCGCCGCCGGCCGGCCGACGGTCTTTAGTCGGCCGCTTCATAGAATATGCAAAATTTAGACTATATTTTTTTTTTTTATATGGATAAAAACTTACGAATTCTAAAAAGTCGTACATCAAATGTTCAGGGGATACGAGTTCAGAGTTCGGATTTTTTTTTAATTTCCCTGTATAGTACTCATAAAATATATATATAATGCTAAAATAATAAACTAATAAATATGATGTTTTATAATATATAATAATCTTTCTGATTAAGAGAACTAATAAATAATAATGTCGGATTCCGCAATCATTGTACCGATAGTCGTATCAGCCAATAGCTTAATAGCCACGAGCCTCGACCAACACCTCAAGAGGCTTTCGTTAGGCTGCTGGATCAGGGGCTTGATTCAGAAAGCGGTACTTCTGGACATGGCTCGTATTGTTAGGAGGTTCCTCTCCCTGGAGCCCAGACCGCCGGTAGCTTGAACCCTGTTCCCGATACCAGTGGGTTACTATTTTTATATTTTTAAATGTTTTTTATTGAAATATTTAAAAATATAATTTTTATGTAAAGAAAATAAATAAACGGAATGACGAAGACCAAACTAAGAATGACAGTCTTTCAGGTAGTTTTCGGATTTTACGCTTGAGGAAGAATTTAGTCTCGGTCTTCTTGATGTCAAGGGGTAGCACAGTCCAGAGTTTAATGGTAGGAATATCGTCAGAATTAGACAAAAACCCGGTGCGGTGAAGAGGAATATGTAGAATGAAACTTGCGTACTCGGAGGTTGAGACTGTGAGAACTGCCCAACACTTTAAAATATTGTTTTAGATAATAGCACAAGGATCGTTCATAATAGAGAAGAGCATGCAGAGGGATCTGAGGGATCTCCTTTGACGGATATGCAGCCATTTCAGCTGAGAACGGAAGGAAGAAATATGATCGTATTACGAAGGCCAAAAATAAGACGAAAACTGTTGTTAAGAAGTCGATCCAGTTTGTTAAGAAGTTTTGGGATAGATCAGAGTAGAGTAGCAAGCATCAATCAATAATATGAAGCACAAGTGATTAGACTAAAGTGGTTTTGGTGCTTGGAGGAAGAAAATGCTTGAAACTATAGAAAGATCGGCCTAACTTGACCAATAAGTATAGCCTGGCATTTACTGACATTAACCCCATATCTGCTTGACCAATGACAGATGGCTGTAAGGTCAGCAAGATGCAGTTTTAAAAATAATTTTACAATAAATGTAGGTAACCGAAACTTTTCAGAATCATTGGAACACATTTTCCACATTATAATAATAAAAAAACTCAGTAAACTGAAAATACTGCTTCTTTATAGAAAATTAAAAAAATCTGAATTAACAAGGGAAATTTTGTTACTGGAAGTAGCTGTAACACAAAAGCTATACGTGATCAACACATAATAAATTTGGTTTTGTACTAAGGGTACATAGGTAGGTCATTCAAAATTAATAAGCTCATTCCTTGTTGCAATATCGTGTTGACTAGTGTCATCTTACTTTTATATCTTGTGCATCACGGACATGATTAATCATTTAGAGCCCAGTATTATGCATATATTTTTACCCCATTTAACACGAAGAAATTCCCAATAAATACCGTGTTCAATTTTAAAAGTATTATGATCAATCATAATTATTATTATTACACACATATTCTGAAGAAAAGTTGGTAGATATTATAATATAATCGCTTAGGTAATCTTACGATAATGGTAATTTAAGGTTCTTGAATTCGCTATATAGTACACGTATTTATTCTATATTTAAAAACATGAATCATGTACGTTAATCCCGAGTGTCGCTCCGCTCAATTGTAAATGCAATTATAATTCCATTCTATCGCCCGAGTAGGTAATATTGTTGCCCCACTTTCATTTCCAGCACAGTCTTCTAGAATCACAGATTTCTTTAACTCCCGCGTGTCTTTTTAATAGGCAAACATTATCTAAATTACTAGAACATCAACAACAGCAATTTTCTAGCTAAATTACCTATTGATAATTCTAGATCATGACGACTATAATTAGCGCTTACAGTTTGTGTTTATGAACGACCTCTATATCGTGTAGAAGTAACAACGATTATGTAACAATAATTAAATGACTGTCCAAGTAATACCGTTTATTTTAAGTTCTGGCCGTAATAGCCCAATACCTACTTACCAACGTTGGAAAAGGAATAGGGAATATGCATGAAAAACATATTTATCTAGATGATAAATATGTTTTTCATGCATATTCCCTATTCCTTTTCACACATTTTGTCTAAAAATATAATACTAACAGTGAAAATAGAATCAAGATTAATCGAAAAACGAAGGAGATATAATTTCTTTAAACAAATATGTGTCCCTCTCGCGAAAACGCTGTTTTCTATGGCAGCTGTATAGGCGTCATAAACGATGACGTCAAAGTTTCTCTTTCTAATTGTAATCTTTGAAGCTTTATAACTTCATCGCTGATGAAGGTATTTAAACATAATTCCACGATTGTTTACTAGAGCTAATAAGTATTTCGTTTTGCAAAAAAATCGCATGCATATTCCCTATTGCAACAAAAGTCAAAAGAGACTATGTTACACGGAGTTAAGTAAATATTTGAATAGTTTATCTAAGTTCTAAGTTAAAACACTTCACTGTCAAATTGAAAATAGGTCAATCATTAAAACATGGGCTCTATTTCTACAGAAAAAAAAAGCTTAAATAAGTTAACATTTGATGCTACTTTTTTTTTCTACGACTAGTTCAAAACATTCACAACTTATTATAATTTTGAAGTACAATGCCCGTCATTTGTTGACAAATATTATTATTATGCGAAAGTATTGCATTTAACAATTTGCTTGTCTTGTTTATTTACTTAAATTTGAATAGGATAAAAAATTCATTTTCGACAGTTATATTTTACTTCCCTATGATGTGAAGATCAACCCAGGTACTTATAAAAAAATAACCATATGATTAGTTGAAACACTAATTAGTAGATTCTCAATTCAGATTTTTTAAAGAATTTTAAATAAGTATCTGCTAATCAGTATTTAGTTATTTTTATAAATAAAGCTGCAAATGGGGAATCAGAATAATAAACTTGTTAGGTAATATTCTGTGTCACGTAACTGATATAATTTTTGTGTTTTGAGAAAAATGCTTTTAATGTCACAAATAACCAGAACCAAACCAATTTATTCAAATCCACTTGGTTTGGTTGACAAATGAAGGTAAGAAAAAACGTAAAATCGAAATATTGGAAACTGGCTCTTATTGTTTTTCGATAACCATCGACAAGATCAGAGAGGAGCTAATCTGAGTGCTCAAAACATGGGTTTTAGTTTTTATTCAAAAATATTCGACCACACGAAGTCTGATAACAGGCCACGAAAGTTTTCGAGGCTTTCGCTCTCGCGCAAAATTTGACTGTCCGTTACATTAGGCAAGACTTGAAAACGATCCTAATTACGTTAAAAAGTGCATGGATGGTTGATTTTAGTTTTTATAAAGAAATTAATGCAACGTATATTCCTTTATGTACCTATATAATATCTACTACTGTTCAAGTACGACTAAAAACTCTAGTCAATTTTAATGTTGGTTAGAATGAACAGGTCGAATATTCACATAATGAAATGAATGAATGGTATTATTCTAAATATTTAAGAGCGGTATTTAAGCTTTATGCATTTTATCTTAATGAATCTGACACACTAATTTCAATTTAAAATACCAACTTGTATTTTTATACTTATTACTTAAGTAATAAAGAATTCGCGCTCAAACATAACCCTTTCACAAGGAAGTGCACATATTCGATATGTTCGCTACTTACAATTTTCAGTTCATTCAAACTCATATCATATTTACAAAAAAGAAATTCTTTAAACACCTAAATGTATCGACTTATTTCGGGCAATATCGCACTAGCTAGTATGTCCAGACGTAATACTGGCCTGCATGCACACTACAGCGATGTGGCCCTTTGGCTGTTTGCGCCACCGATCGTGTGCAGGGTGGCCATCAATACGAAACATATCCATAGAGAGCTTTAAATTTATCGAATCAATTACTTATATATTTAAAACAACACGTAAGACGAGCCCAGTTATGTATAATATTCAGGACTCACCAACAAGTAAGAAGATATGAACAGATTTTTCAACGCCTTTATGAATAAATTTAAAGATCACCTAAAATTTTCTTAAAACGTCTGAAAATCTATTGAAATTTCTTGAGCCTATATTTTATTTATTTTAGTTGAGTTTGCTCTTGACTCTAGTCTAGGTCAGAGATGACAGAGACACAGTCTACGATGGATCGAGCTTACCCAAGAGCTTATTCACTGATGATAAGTGTTGGCATCTCCCTATAATCATCTAAACAATTCTGACAACAAACTAATTTAACAGTATACTAAATTAAAGAAGCTCGATTGAGTAGGTTCAAATACCATTTCTCAAGTTCGGATTCTTTGTCCCATAATTCGAGTCAGACACATGACATCTAATTCTAGCTACTGCTCTTCAGTTATTTGATTTAGTATTGAATTAATTATTGATCTTTAGTTTGCTATTTTATCAAGTCTAAATATTTTTCATATCAATCTAGTAATATGGGCAGAGTTAAATCAAAATCTGAAATTGCCGGCAAAAGCCTGATGATTCTTATTTTATTTTATTTATTTAGGTAACCAACGGCGATACTTAAAATATATTACAGATTTTGATGGGTGCTAGTATTAAAAATTAGGTATGGCCTTTAATCTCGAATTTATAATACTGAACTACCTATCAAAAACATCTTGCTCGAGCCTTTATTTTTTAGAAAAGCTCAGTGTAGTCAAACTTAAATTATGGCACAGAGATCTACGACGGCTTCAAACGTAATGAATTTATGCTGAAATTTGATTTTTACAAGCGTGGGAAGTTAACTAAGCTCCCAAGTGTATCACAAAAACATTATTTACAAATATGTAAGGTCTAACACAAAACACTCATGACACGACATTCAAACCCGCCAAATTCTTCAAAAACCTTTGAAACAATTTGGGACTTTAGTGAACTTCCTACGTCCCATACGTCTAGATTTCTATGTTACCTTATAGTAGAGAATTTTTATGTTTAATTCCACTTGACTACAATATGGTCGGTATGATTTTATAAACAGATGGAATGACGTCTACCATACGACAAAAAGTTTTTTTTGTTAATTATAGCGGCCTTCATAATCTGGCAGCCATTCCAACCTTAGAATGATGAAATATCTGTTATTTTTTTAATTAAATACAACGCTATTGGGTTGGACTGGTTGTCAAGAATATTTTTAAAAGCTAGAAGCGTGAGACCCGACGACTATTCAGCCTCTAGACACCGAGTGTTCTATTCTCTTCAATTTGTATTTCTGTCTTCTTGCCGAGGTGACACAGTAGCACAACAACATTAATTGCGTCTTTGTCTAAACTGGTGTCACAACATCAGATCATGTAGTCATGAGTTCACACAAATCTATGTCCTGTTAAGCGGCATCTAGGGTCAAAATGGTGAGACTCCACCCAGTGGCTTATTCCGACGAATTTAATAATATCGCAGTCAGCAAAGAATCAATGAAGCGTCTTGGAGCGTTTCGACCTTTTCAATGGTTTAGATGTTCTCACCCAAGGAAGCACGAAGTCACTGGAAAAATACAGAATCATTGAAACACATAATATTAACAATGAAACAGTGCCTTTAACGCCCCCGGATAGCGACTTTAGGCCTGGCAGTTTTGGCTAATGTTATCAGGAGTACAGTCTTGTAATAGCTTCGCTCTGTCATTAACTGTCCATCGCATTAGCTCTTGTTGGGAACGCGTATGATTCAAGAGTCGCTGAATCTATGTTTTCATATTCGTATTCTTAGTATACTTACGCAGGCGGTATGTCTGGCAGATTCTCCCCGAAGGCCATGACGGGGATAGTGTCGGTAATCTCGATCATGCGCACATCCCTCTGGGGCTGCGGCCAGATCGTGTACACTGAGGGTTGGTAATGAGAGTTGTTGTACCAGGGGTCCCGCTGCCTCAGTCGAAGACGCTCCACATGCCTTTGCTCGCGTATCCGTCGCATATGCCACCTGAAAATTTTAAAACTCGTCAAATTCTGCCACAGACCTGTTGACCCTATATATGTATGAACAGTTTCGGGAAAAATTTAAGAACTCTATAGATATTACTTACTGTTTAGTCCCTTTGTTTGCGTGACAACAAAAAAAAATGGTAAATGCAACTTTAATAACGTTCGAAAAGTAGCTGAGACACCACAAGTGCGAGCGGTGCACAACATACTTTCGAAAGTTATTGCGATTGTGTAGTATAAATATAAACGTATCCACACAACGCAGACTACGTTTATAGATACCTGCGACAAATCATATTTATGTTACCGGCCTAATCCTGTCGGATAAACCAGTCCATCTTAGGGTAAACAACCGCAAGTGCGTTGGACCAATAAGTTGCTATTACACAAGGAAACATCTGTTTAGCCTAGCTAGATAGAAAAAGTATCATGGATATTCTTATCTTTCTTTATATATATATAATTCCACTGTACGTTTGTATGTCACTGAACTCCTCTTCAGGCGGGCAGGACCGATTTGAATGATTTTTTTTTTTGTATGCGTTTGGGTGGCGCCCTGGATTCTGGTTTAGATTCACAAATCAGGAGGGTAGGGTAGGTAGAGTAAGTAGGGTAGGGTAAGTAGGGTACGGTAGGATAGGTAGTCTAGGGTATGGTAGGTAGGATAGTTGGGTAGGTATAGTAGGTGGGGTAGGTAGAGAAGGTAGGGTAAGTAGAGTAAGTAGGGTAAGGTAGGTAGGTAGAGTAGCCAGTTGAAGGGAGCGAAGCTGCGCACTCAGCTAGTTATATAAAAAGGGGAAGAGAACCCTTCTTTCCCCTTTACTGCGTATCGAAATAAAACAAGTAGGGTACGTTGCCCTAACGAGCAAAAATGTACTAACTTAAAGTTTATCTTGACTCGTTTGGACGATTTGGAATGGCTTGGCAAAGTCAGGATCGAACGCACTTCTATCGAAATTGTTTACTCTAAAAATCGGGTTTAACTGGTAACATAATAGCATTCTGTAGCATTTCCGGACAAATTACCACAATTGAATGGGTAATATTTAAAATCTTACATCAGACCCAACTTCACCAAAGTCCGGTAGTTATTAAACGCCAAACGGGATATTTAATAACTATTAGAGTATAGCGAAACTGGCACTTAGTTAAAAATAACTAGGAAAAATAAACAGACCGAAAAGTGCAGACGGACACATAAGAAACAAAGAGACACATTGACGGACAAACAGAGGCTTTAACAAACAAAAATACACATTGGCAGAAAAACAAACTATAACAGGGAAACAGACTCGACCGACAGACAGACGGAAAAAACATTCCAGGATCGTCTATCCACTGCTAATAGCCCACCCAAGGAAGGAAAAATAATGGAAACAATGTATTTGCGAATTTGACGCAGGTAAAGGTGCCTTAAACATACTAAAAGCATTATATCGTATCATTAAGTATTAAGCGTATCTACGACTTTTTCCAGGGTTGCATGGTCCCTAACCTAAGATGCGACGCCCAAACATACACACACCTCAGTCTGTGATCACGATCAAAGGTCATCTTAAAAGTTAATAATAGGGCTCAAATTATAAAATTAATCGACAAAATCGGACTACGGACGAGCTCACTATCGATGGGTGGTTACCAATGCATTCCTACAAAGGAGACCTCTACAAAAATGACGCCCAGGCCAACAATACCTTTCGAGTTTTCGCGAGCAAAACCGCGCGGTTTACTTTTGCTGAAGAGCTTTAGCCTGAAAAAACCTGGAATTGTATCCGAAACGAGCTCGATTTTTTAGAACCTTGTCTCGTATAAGTTGATTCAAATAAACATGTTTTTTAGCTGACCCGAGCTCATATTTTTTTGCATTCGACCTGGGAATTTAGGATAGATTAGTTATTTTTAACCAACTACAGATATAGACGTTACTTTGGCGACATAAAGGAAAGTTCGAGAACTAAAAATGCAAAAAAGAACTGTAAAATGTTATCGAATAGGATGTGCCATGGACATGTAAGATTCTCTTTTAACTATTCATACAGCCATAAAAATAATATTCTCGACTCGTGTTTTTTTAACCTAGCCGTGGAAGGCCGTCCTGGATCTACGATTTTTCCGAACCGGGACAGAAACATGATAGTGGCGCCCCTCTCTCTCCCACGTTTTGTGATTAATTTTATAAAATGTAAATCGGATGAAAAAATACTCTTAACGATAATGATGATTTGATGAATTTACGATAGTGAATTTTGAAGAATGATTTTTTTAAGCTTAAATGCAAAAAATAGAGAAAATTGAAGGGCGAGCGAAGCGAGCCCGATAATTCTAGCATCTCAAAGCAACATCGAATAAGCTTTTTATTCAAACATTTGAATTCGGCACCCCTTGAACTTGCCGCCCGGGGCACGTGCCCCGATTTACCCCCTGCTTCCTAGATCCGGGGGGTGTGAGCCTCTTTTTGCTATCCTAGCTAGAAAATTATTTGCTTTATATATTAGTATAGATATAATATCTATACTAATATATTAAGCTGAAGAGTTTGTTTTTTTGTTCGCTTGAAAGCGCTAATATTATATAAGTGTCCAGCAAAGAATTGGATTCGGTCCCTAAACATCCCGGGATGGGCCTGAGACGACTCTAGGAAGGGCATGGCCCGTCCGCCCCCCACGCCCCTATTCACTCCTATGACTAAAAGTACTGATGGATAGGGGTGAAGCTAAAAGGACCTTAATCTTACCAGCAGCTATCTACTGTTAAGACGTCGATAATATTGAACGATTGAATTGAATCTAGAGCGATCCGTTTCTTGACTTACTTGAAGAGTTCTATACTCTTGTATAATCTCTGAAGAAACTCGTCAAATCAAGTTATTTTTTGGTGGAAACCACAACCAGGGTATACTTTATGATATAAATAAAAAGGGAATTGAAAACGGGAACGAAATGGAGCATATAATATATACGGATATATTATATCCCCATATAATATATCCGTATATATTAGCATATATACAAAATATGAATACGGTCTTTAGGCACTTGTCTCACCTCCGGCAATCAGCAAGTAGCGAGTAAAGCTTCAAACTCGAAACAGTTGGCGATCAGCGAGTAGCGAGTGACAAGTTTCGATAGTTTTACCGCTCGGCTTTCAGCGAGTGCTTTAGTGCGACGGGCTTTTACTCGCAATACTCGCTCCGACCCGCACTATAGGTAGAAATTACCGCAGTTTGGTTGTTCTGACCGTCAAGCGAGCATCGCCGAGCGAGTGTCGCTGAGTGAGTACAATCTTTAATAGCTCTTGTCGCTGCGATCAACTAGAGGTAAAAGCCACTCGCCGGCAGTGTGAACAGCCAGCTATCAACTATGAATGTATGTGTCTCTTTTACTCACACGAGATCTATATCTTTTGTCACTTTCCTTAGCGAGCAAATGGTCGATAGCTACTCGGTTCCTCGCTGGCGGTGAGACAAGTGCCACAAGTGACTTTGGTATCAGAAAAACTTTTCATTCTAGGCCAGAGTATCCGATACAAAACCTAAGATAATGCTTTGACAGACAATTAACATTTGACTTGGTTTCGGCATATTATGCAGTGCTCTGAAATTATTTAACAATTGTCGAAAATGTTTTTCGGAGGGCTGATTGGTAAAAATGCTGTTACCTACAGCTTAACCAATCTAATAAGATTGGTCGACAAATATTAAATAATATACCTATATACCAGTTTGGCTAGGACATTGCAGGCTTATCAACTAAAAACATGTTTCCGTACTTCAGAAGGCACGTATAAGCCGGTGGTCCCGGCCGCCAAATGGCGGTCGTCAAATAAATCATGTCAGAGGCCCTTGAGGCGGTTTAGAAACTCTGGCACTATATAGGGTGTGTGGAGTCATTAGACCTTACTGCCCACACAATATGAAGATATAAAATATGATTGTAAATTGAATAGACTTTCTGAATCCAATAGTTGGGGAGTAACCGTAATCATAAATATATATTGAGTTTTTGGTAAAACTGTACCTTAATTGTCTGCGCTCTTCAGCTTCTAGTTTTTGGTGCCTCTTTTCAAAAATCTTATCATCTAAATTCTCTGTGCCTTCTAAGCTATATAAACTAGTGTAAGGTTTTTCTCGCCATCTAGGAACCTGCAATTAAAAAGATGTTTTTACTACTTTCAGCCTATTTAATTTTTTTGCTAATAGTATGCTGTCTAAAAGTATAAAAAATCTTTTGAAGACAACCTGGCCCTTTTTTTACCTCTACAGTGGAGGCTTTACAGTCTCCTTGATCAATATCTTCCATTTTAACGTCGGGATCCAGGCCGAAGTACCACGATAGGTCTGGGTCTCCCACCAAAGTATGATACGGTGCTCTTGTGAACATTCCTGGTAGAGGGGATTTCTTGCCGCGACACGCAGCTGAAAATTCAATAACACAGTTCAAACGTATTGTTAAATAAGTATCATTTAATGAATAGAAAATCAAATATTAAAACAATGAAGCTGCGATGGCTCCAAAGTAAACTTTATTTTTTGAATGCATGCTTTAACGAATCGTAGTTACTATGTACTACGCCGACCCCTTTTACCTTCTTTAATTCAACGCGTAAGGTGTTTAGTAAGTAGCCAATTCCGAGTCATAAGATCGCAAAGGCGGTAAAAATGTATAGTGGTTATTTTCACGATTCTAACGCACATCGTACTCCCGACTGATGGTTGGCCATGCACGGCGCAGGTCGCTCCACATAACCCGCACAGCCGTCACGATCGCCAGTGCCCTAAGCATGAGCATACTACAAAGTATACTAAAAGGTTCGGCGCAGATCTTATTTCATTACATTACCTTTCCCCTTGCCCGTCTTTGGTTTGGGCCCGACTGATTTCGATAAATTTTGCTTCGCGTTTTTGCCAAACCCTGCACTAGACAGCGCTCGTTTCCTTCCACGTTTGCTCCCCGTGCCACGTCGTTTCTCTGTGGTTTCCTCCTGGAACAATTCAATTTAATATAATTTCCTTATTATCCATAGTTGAAATAAAATAGTGCATGTGAGACACAGTACTTACTCCGGGCGTAGCTAAGCTTGTGGTCCGAGCTTCCCTTTTATTGGTATTTTCGTTTTCCATCTTCTCGACTGCGCTGTAATCTAGCGAGTCTATATTTTCTAATGCAGTAACTGCAGCGGCAGCTGCTGCATCCGACTCGATAAGTTGTCGGAAATCCGTAACATCTAAGGCTGGCAAAGTTGTCAAATTCGAGTTTTCACCGTAAGAAAAGTCGCATAAACTTGTCTCGGTCCCCGCCGTATGCATCGTGGAGTAACTAAACGGCCAGTCTAAATCAGTGTCTTTCTTAACGCCATCCGTATCTGGTTGCTGAATAAACAGGTTCGTTGGAGACAACTGCGACTCAAGAGATTCTTTTTTAATGTCCGTAACTGTATGAGAGGCGGAGCCTAGAGGGGCCCGCGCAGTCGTGAGGGCCGTGTGCAGGCTGCCATGCGTGGCCGTGTGCGTGGTCATGAGCACTGGCGGCACCACGTTTAGAGGCGTCAGCAGAGACGTAAGTGGGCTCGTATCTGGAGTAGTAAGCGGTGTCTTATGCGCGCCCTTTTTCGCGGTATGCGAGGACTTTCTTGAACCAGAATGTGAGGATTTTGTGGCCTTGGAACCCTTGTGTGAGGCCGTTGTACTACGCGCAGTTGTGTTCCTGGTCGTGTGCGTGTATGTCGACATATGAGTACACGCATTTGTGGACGTGAGCGTCGATGTATGCTTCGGAGCGTGCGAAGATGACTTAGGAGTCAGTGTAGCAGCCTGCTTCGGTGTCTGCGTCGGCTTTGGAACATGCGTGTACGTAGACATATGCGTGCACGCGTCTGTAGCCGTGTTTGACGTATACGTCGATGTATGTGTAGTTGTTTGCGCAGCCGAATAGGGAATTATATTCGGCAAATTATACCTTTTCTCCAATTTTATTTTATTTGGCATTTTAGTACTTGTCTCTGTTGCCGGCGCATCGTATATGCGCCTGGAAGGCAAAGTATTGTCCCCCATAAGGTCCGAGCATATTTTCAATCTGCCGTGATTGGTTTTTTGAAGCATTAACTTCGGGATCGGCGACTGTTCCCGCATATCAGCTTCCCCTAGTTGATAAGGATCTTCGCCAGTTGGGGTGGTATCTATTAGCTGAAGTCGATCCGACAGCGATCCAGTGTAAAGAGTTTTCTTTGGAATAGTCGATGTTTTTGATTTCCCATAAGTGTTGATCATTTTAGATTTCTTGTTTACACTGAACGTGCGCTCAAAGCTTTTGTCATCTTCGTATAAGTTAGCTGCAACACAAAATGAAGTAAAATAATACTATATAACTATCTATATAATATGACTACCTCCAAAAATCTCGACAACGTGACTCGTAAAATTTTTTGTTACTTCAAGTGTCCGCTAGTCAAATTTACAGATTCCATCATGCGCCGCGAGTTAGAAAACAAATCAAAATGGCGGTCGGGTAGCTATACCAAAAAGGTTCAATCCCCTTTAAATTTAAACAATACATTTAATTAGCACATTGTAATAAACCCTTTAGATTAGAGAATTCCTATCCATAAATATAAAGCTCCTGTTTTATATCTAGAGCTTGTTAAACTTAGATTTATAGTTGAATTTCAATATGTGAAGGCTTACCATTGTCCGGAGGTTCAGTTTTTACAGCTGGAGTTTTAGGTAGCCGACTCAGGCTACCTAACCCTCCTGATGTTCTTCTCCGACTCCTTTGTATTTTTTGAATCACAGTATTTCCGCTGTAAGTAAAAACAGATGAATATACTCGTTATATGGCTCTACAGTAAAATTCTAGCCACTATTAACTTCTAATATACTGAACAACCTGTTTGAAGTGACAGTGTACAAAGGTTCGCTCCGAGGTTCAGTCTTGATTTCTTTTTTCATGTACGAACGCTTATTCTCAATCATTGTGCTGAATGTGCTATCGCCCTGCAGTGGGGTATTTTCCAAAATCGATGGAACGCTTATGTCCCCAGGCAGGTAGGTTGGTACGTCTGGAACAAAATAGCACTTTCAACTATTTAACAATCCACTACACTTTTTTTATTGTATGTGGGGTTGTGGAGTAGGTACTTCCCCTTTTTCTATCGATTCAAACTTTACTACGCAGTCATGTCAGCAAAATCATACACACGCGATATCACTTGTAAGTTCAACAGCGGGCACTCGTCTACTATAGTCGTAGGTAGGTGACTATAGCAGTACCTACCTACCCACCCACAAATTACTTGTGAAATAAATAAGGGAAAAAAAACACGTGAAAACCTCTTCGTGGCTCCCCAGTAACTGCGCAGTAATTTCTTTTCCTCCGCCTGTTTTAATCTATAAATAAATATGTTAGAAAGAGGGTTAAAGTTTCCTTACCAGTTTCTCGAAATTATAAGTCAACCAATGAAACAAGAATATAATGAAACGTGGGACGCAGAAATCCCTCCCCCACATTATCGATCCATACACACCTAATAAAACTCAGCTTCTGATATACTATAAACCTATACTGCACCACTACTACTGTTAAATAAAATAATCATCCCTAATCCCTATAGGCAGGCACACTGGTCTACTTACCCCTAAAGTCCTAAACAAGGCGATATGTATTTAGGCACTAGAACGAGAAGCGCAGACTCACTGAAGCCGGCCTGCCGAATGACCGCCACAAGTTAGGCATGCAAGTGTGTCCATGAAAAGATCGATCGCAAGGCCATCAATATTGCATAGGTCTATTTTCGGCCGATCATCTGGCCATTCCCAATGTTGCGGCGTCGCCGTGAAATCCCTTCTAAAGGTCTTCGTAAGTCAGCTAAGTTTCTTTCGGTAGTAGCAAAGATGACCGACCTAACAGATTATTTTTTGACACTTACCCACAAGATACTGAATATGTAGTTATCTTGTCTAAATATTTCAGATGATGTTTAAAAAGGGAATAATTTTTGAAAGTCCTGATCCTCCTAAGAAAATTCTATCTATAATAGAAAGCAACGCTGTCGCTGAGTGTCATAGACTACTTTTCATACCGAAAAAAGCATGGTTTTGCGGAATAGGACCACCAAAGCAATAAAAAAGTTAGCATGTACCACAGGCTTTCGGGTGGTCCTGTTCTGCCGCCTAGCTTGGTGAGCACTAGACATATATATCCAGATTGAAACATAATACTTTACAAGGTTGTGGGAAAAATTTAAAACAATTCTCAAATCTCATTTTCTGCATCTAGGGCTGTAGGATATTTATGAGTAAATCAGAACATATTTTTAACTCTGTAGTAGTTCATTGTCTGCATATTTTTATTTCAGTTTTTGATGTGATTTTGTCAGTTAGCCTGCCACAGCTACTTTTTTTAGTAAATACTAATGCTCATAGAATAAGCAATACTTCTCCACTATCAAACCAAGTGAAAAAAAGTCATAGGAGCCGAATTGCGCAGTTGAAATTTTAAAGTGGGTAACTGAGTTAGTGTTATAAGATAAGCTTTTATTATAAATTATTTATCAATCTTTTTTACTGTGTATGGCGCATATTATATTACTTATAAGGATAAAGTCTGTTAAAATACAATTTAGGACCAGTAACTTCTAGCTGATGCTAGAAGTTACTGGTCCTAAATTGTATTTTACAGGATTATAAAATACTAAAGGATAAATAAAACGATGTGTCCAACAAGCAATTTTCTTTTTTTTTATAATCAGCAATAACCTTTTTACAAACAAGCTTAGCTTTTACTTACAACTAAGCAAACAGAAAAAAAACCTATCTGGAAAATTAAATAAGCCTTGTCCGATTGTGTCTGGTTCTCTTTTGACCGGATTGCCATGGAAGGGTTGTTTGACGCGCGAATCTTGTAAGTGTTTGTAAATTTCTTTATTACCTCGTATCTTTCAAGCGGCTGCATAGATTTCGACAGTTAAGATGTCGTTAAATTTTTCTCAAAAACCCAAGTGTCCTTAAGGATACGGCGCGCAAACAGGCGAGTCGAGCAAGCAGCCTACGCTCGGCGCGGCTCGGCACGGCTCAGCAATCGTATGATTCGTCACTTGTCGGTTTTTTGACACGGATCAAAGGCGCGCGGCTTATGTTAATAAGCGCCGTTTAAACGAACAGGCTTGTGTTCGGATTTAACCGAGCCGCATCTACACGGATGGTGCGGCTCGCGTGGTATCGTGCTACCCCGCGCCGTTTAAACGCACCTTTGGATAGGTTTAAAAAAAAACAATCGAAATAGCGGATCCTTGGGGCTAATTGTAAGTGGTTAAGGTGGATGCTCCAGGGTAGCCCGCGAAATTCAAATATTTTTATGTTTTTTGCAATTTGCCGGTCAGTGTGAAGCTGTATGTGGACCAAATGCGATCTGCGACCGTAACGCGTATTTATCTAAAGAATTATAACCATTTTAATCATCAATATAGCCCTCTAAGTTCATGTAGTTCGAAAGAATGATTATTTCTGAAATATTCATTTTTTCGAACTACATGAACTTACCCTTATTTACCAAACCTGTCAAGTAGGGAATCAAAAAAAATTAAGGAATTTAAAAGGAGATTTGGTCTTTTTTAGTATATTGCTTATAAGTTGACTTTCTTGCAGTCGGGCATTTAGATTTTTTTTTATTTTTCACTTGATATTAGTTTTTTACCAATTGCTGAATGTCAACAAATCAAATGACTGCAAGAAAAATATGACAAAAAAATATTTGGAATCCATCATAATTATGTTCTCCCTAAATGAGAGAGAAACCACCTTATATAAGTTAGGTAGGCGCAGCAATGGTTGCTCCACTACAGCGCCATCAAATCACAAAATAAATTTATTAATGGTGTGACAACCATTTGGACAAGCCCAACATCATATTCCCAACCACTGCAACTCCTGAAAGCCAGAATCAACAGGGGTGTCTACCAGAAAAACGCCGAGCCAATGAAGCCCGACGAGCCCCGGTGAAACAACAGATCCCGGCAACGAAAATAATCAGAAAAGTACAGCAGAGTAGGAAAAAATATATATATATGGTGACAAACAATTGTAAAGAGTGCTTTAAAGAAAAAAGAAACAAGCTTTTCAAAGAAAAGAAAAACAAATCAACTCAAGTGTAAACAATAAATAAATACCTGTTTCTGTAGGTCTATTCAAATCGAAAGGATCTGGCGTCAATGGTTTTGTTTTGGTAATATCATTATTGAAAATATTATATGGATTTGTTCTAGGCTCAGGCACCAAAAAATCTGTTAGACTATTAAACACCATCTGAAAAAGAAATAGAAAACAATATCAGACTTATTTACAATCGCAGTCCTACTGATCAAAAGCTCGTGGCTAAATAATAACAGCCCCACGGGTCGATCTTGAAGGTTAAGCAACGCTTGCCAAGGTTGGTTTGTGGATGGGTGACCATCTTAATATAACAAGTTTCCTCCGTGCCTCGGAAAGCACGTTAAGCCGTTGGTCCCGGCTGTCATTTGTAGATCTTTGGCAGTCATTACGGATTGTCAGAAGCCAGTAAATCTGCCTCCAGTCTTGCCAAGATGTACCGTGTTACCCAATTAATGGGTTGTGGAGGTCTGGTAGGCAGCCACTCCACGTAAAAACACTGGTATTCAGCTGAATCCGGTTTGACTGGAAGCCGACCCCAATGTAGTTGGGAAAAGGCTAGGCAGATGATGAGTCCTACTGATCAAAAGATTTTTGAGGGTTTATATATTTATGACTAAATATTATGATGCTATAATATCTATTAAATTACCTGACTATCACTAGTAGCGGTGTCACTCTTGGCAGTTGATGGGACATTTGGAGGTGGCACATTTATGACGGGTGCAGGGTTAATGTTATGCCTCTGACTCACAGTTATCCTTCTGTCCATACGCGTCACCTTAGATTTAAGCTGCAATATGAATGTAACATGTGTAAATAAAATGTGACTATTGATATTCAATAACATGCAATAAGCTTGAGTTTGACATTCAACCCTAAAACATACATATAGTATATGCTTATGTTTTTGTTATTTAAACCTGATGTTATTAATTCCTCCTCACATAAGAAAATAATTTATATATAAAGCACAGCTTGTAAAAACATACGCTAGTCATACAGTAGCTGTTGGGAATAGAAACTAAAAATTAAATAAATATAAAATGTATTATCATTTTAAAGTGGCACTGCAGAATGTAAATAATGAGCAGAAGTTTATTTTATTTAAGTAGTCTATAATACTTTCATTAATTGCTTTGTTTAAAACAGATGTTGAGCAATATTGCAAGTTAGCAGTAGCTATTGCAAAAGCAGACAGTGGCAAATAATATTCGCATTGTGTGTTACAGACACTAGGATATTTTTGTTTTTGCCAGCTTTGTTGTTTCTCCAACCAAAACCAGATAATATTTATTGTAACTCTAATTGCAATGTAGAATAATAACTAACACTTCTTATTAAGTAATTATTATACCTAAAGATATAGTCTTCAATATATAAAAATTCAAATATCAATTTTATCAGTTTTGCTGAAAATCTTTCGCTGTATGTCAGACAAACTCGCAAATGCATTTCATTGGAGTTTCATGTTGCTGTCGCTAGCAAATATTGGATCAAATGTGTGAATATTATGATAACCTCAAATGAAAGTGATTGAATGAATATTGCTTATTATTTGTCTCAATTTATTAGTTTTGTTGTCCATTTTAAGATATAAACATAAAGAAAAATGTTTATTTATTTATAATATTTAAGCAATTAAACAAATCGTTTTTCGACTTTCGACTATGTCAGCTAATATAAGGCAACAATACTTCGTGATTTGTTTTTTTTTTATACATCTTGAGAAATCAGAGAGAGTTGATGGATACGACAATCTATCAAATTGGCTCATGATGAAAGAGGTAACCTTTAAAGTTTGTATGACTATGTCAGCTAATATAAGGCAACAATACTTCATGATTTGTTTTTTTTTATACATCTTGAGAAAGCAGAGAGAGTTGATGGATACAACAATCTATCAAATTGACTCATGATGAAAGAGCTTTCATCATGAGCCAATTTAGAAATGTAAAATATTATATTCTACATTTCAAAATTGGAAGGAAAACATGCAACTTAAAATCAATAATTCAATTAGCAATACTTTACAACTACATCTATTAAAAAAAAACATTTTCTGGTAAAAAAATAAACTTACGGAATCATTTTCCAATTTTAGTGCCGTATTCTGTTTATCTTTTTTAGTTATGAGTTCATTTTGTTGTTGTATCAAATCTAAATGATACACAAGCAAGTGCTTCAACCTAGTGTTTTGAATTTCAGCAGCATTCAATCTCTCTGAGAGTTTGTGGACTTCTAATGTTGGTTCCTCGGCGGCCCCTGGCTCCTTGTCATCTGGTTGCGTAGAAATTTCCACTTCCTTGTCAAGATGTGCCTCTCGTCGCTCAGACTCCTCCGAGTGACATGCGTAGATGTGGTCGAAGGGGAAGCTAAGCGCCAACGACTCCTTGGTGTCTAATTGATTTAAAGCGGACAGATCCCCTGAGAGATTCACCAAATTTGATTCATCTAAGCGATTGTTCATTTTTATAGGAGGCCAATCGTAAGTCACTTACGACGAGCCTGCCGGCTGTCAAAAACTAACTATCCGACACTATACTTTTGTTCGTTTCATTACAACTGAATTGATCATCTGTTTATCGCACACCCCACCACAAAACAAATTTATTGTCCACACTTTACATTTTTAATAGCACAATTTACTTTTCTACCTTCTTTTAAATTGACATTTCTTTCACGCACATGCAGAAAGATAAAACGCGCATAATATCGAGACGAGTATTCTGTCTTGGTTTACTCAGAGTCAAATATGTTTGGAACAAAATCATTTGTAAATATCTTATATGATAATATTAGGTATCTGATTAAATCACGAGTACATGGCAAAGTTTTCGAGTAAATTGATTAAAAATTGAAAAAAATCATCAACTAAGCGCTAAGCGTCAAGGCGTCAACCGTAGACATTTTTTGTTTTTTTTTTTTAAGATTTTGACTACTTTACTTTTTAGCAAGATGACATTAGCCTAAGTGCGATTTTTGAAGGCATTCTCACTTACTGCACATACTGAAACCAACGCTTGTCTTCCTTGTCTCTCTTCGGTTTCGGACTTAATTACGAGAAAGAGAACCCTTATCGAAACCTCCTTGTTTGTCTCTCAAGAGACCATTTTGTGCTCAGGAACTCGCGAATATTTAAAAACGTACATCTTTTTTTTTAAGAAGTCGGTTAAAAATATCCAATGGTGTTAGATGTTTTGTTGGTGTATTATTCTGTAGTACCCAACTAGCTTAATCGTTTAATTGGCTGCCTAGCCATTTTATTAAATGGCGCCGTTTAATCGGTGGCATAAGTGACATCCCGCCATTTAATTACACAACTAGTCATTATTGTTTTGCTTCAATATAATTTCAAGACTTGCCTAGCTAAGTGGTAAAACCACAGATATATAATTTATATGTCTGTGGGTAAAACATAGGATATAGGGTGGTCGGGGCACCTCGACACGGTTACTTTAATAGATACATGTTGAAATTGATCATTTGTATGAATTTAAAATTCTCGAAATTAAATACTTCACTTACTTTCGTCAAACGGCCAAGCATAAATATTTTAAACGCGTAGACTCCGACAATTTTATTGTAACATCCTATGCAAATAGAAATGTGTAGAAAATTAGTAAAACCCTAAAAATAAAGAACCAGAAGGAGTTCCTTAACCTGGCAACACTATTAATTTAAAATACTGTTCATCTTGTCACACAGAAATAAAATGCTTTGAATTTGAATTTGAAATAGAAACACGGTGCGGAGTTCGCGGGGTGGGCGAATGCCGCCAGTTTCTTGGGCACACTACCAGCTGGCAGCGTTGAGGAAGACTTTTTTGATGCTATGTTTAAGTTTGTTGTAAGTTTTGTGTATTTATTGAAAATAATTACACTTAAATAGGTAAGACGATCCCATACCATTTTATAAATTTTCATTGGCGAGGTCTATATTCGTCAGAGAATTTTAATACTTCAGTGTATATTGCAGTTTTAGATCAGCGCTATCTATTGACCGATAGTGTAATTTTTGTTGATGATTTCTGATAAAGTGTGCTATTTATTTACCGGTAATATTTACGAGTACATTTTCTATGACAAAAAAATATTTCAGATTAATAATTAAATATTTCAGAATAATGTTTTATCACAGACTTGCCTATCTGCGTCGTAGTCATATTGTAAAGTTTAATTAAAATTTCACGAAGTGGCCACCTTGGCGTAACCTTGACGTTGGAGCGCCGCTACTTGGGACTCCATTTTCTGCCTAGAATTGGCTAGACAAGTCATTTAACGAAATTATACCAAGTAATTTGCTATCTGCTAGTCTATTCTGTAAATAACTATTTCGATATCGAGCTTCACCTGAGTGACAAACCTCACAAAGTGAGCTAGCTTTATTGCACACAAAATAAAGGTCTTACGTTTGATGTAAATTGATACTCACTTCGGATTTCGCTGTCGAGACATGAAAATGTTGTTACAGAATATTGATTAAAGGGGTATGGGGTCCGTTAAGGGTGTATGGGGTCCGTTACCATCGTAAGGACCCAAGCCAACCTCACCTGCTAGCGGTGCACCCTGCTGTCCAACGGACGAGGCTTTGGCGAACCTGGTTTCCCTCTCGTAGGGTTGTGGGGGTCAGACGGCTGGTCGCCCCACGTAAAACCAACTTCAGTCAAATATTAATATGGACAAGGACAAGTTGAGAAAGGGTACTCGGGCTAGGGCGTCGCCGCATAACCACGCGCAGGCACATCGCCCTAAACCTGCGATAAGTGGGCTAGGGCTACCGTGTCAAGTACGGGCACGGCTAAAGAGGATAGTACCCAAGAAGAAGTTCCGTTTTGCCACCTGGAACATTGGCTCCCTAACCGTAAGTTGCCGAGAACTCGCGGACGTACTTGCGAAGCGTCGGGTCCAGTGCGCCTTCCTTCAGGAGACGCGCTGGAAGGGAAATAAGTCACGTGACATCGGGCAGGGTACCGGCTAGTGTACACCGGATCACCATCAGGCAGGGGTGGAGTGGCCGTGGTGCTGTCTAAGGACCTTCAGGATCCTTGAAGTAGGCCGATGCAGTGACCGGTTGATGCGAGTTAGGGTGCTGATCGAAGGGTCGGTAACGAACCTAATCAGCGCCTATGCTCCTCAAACTGGTTGCTGTGAGTCTGAAAAGGAGGCCTTCTGGGATGAGTTCGAGGACGTTTTACGCGCTATTCCGAATTCCGAAGGAGTTTTGGTTGGGGGGGATCTCAACGGTCACGTAGGTCAGTTTGCTGGAGAGTACGGACGTGTGCACGGTGGTTTTGGTTATGGCCAGCGAAATGCAGAGGGAGTCAGTATACTCAGCACCTGCGCTGTCTGACCTAGCCATCGCGAACACATTCTTTCAGAAGAAGCCCCAGCATCTTATTACGTACCGTAGTGGTGCCTACTCAACCCAAATAGATTACCTGCTGGTGCGACGGTGCCACATTGGCAAGGTTACCAACTGCAAAGTCATCCCAGGCGAAAGCCTAACGACTCAGAACCGCCTCCTTGTCCTGGACTTTGCGGTTGTACCGATGAAGAAAGTGATCGAGAAACGCAAACCCCGCACTAAGTGGTGATTGCTTGATGGTCCTAGGCAGTCGGACTTCATCGCGGAGGTTGAGCATCTCGAGATCATTGCTCCGCATGAGTCCGCTCAAGAGATCTGGAGTAGGATCCATTCAGCAATCACCGATGCGGGTAAGCGCGTCCTTGGCACTTCTCGTGGTGTCCGCATCATAGACAAGGAGTCGTGGTGGTGGGATGACGGGGTGCAGGAGGCGACTCGGAAGAAGAAGGTTTTATTTACACAGTTTCAAGGGTCAAACTCTCCGGATGACAGGGAGGCATATGGAGCGGCTAAGCGCGCTTGCATAAAAGCTGTAGAGCCCACAGCAAAAGTCTGGCGCCCTTATACGACAAGTTGAAAACTGCGGAGGGGCAAAAGCTTATTTTTAAGCTGGCGCGTGCCCGGGAGAAAGCTACACGGGACATTAGCAAACATGTATCTGTGTAAGGGACGCCCAGTGTAAGCTGCTCTACGATGCCCCCTCTGTTAAGGAGAGATGGTTTACATACTCGTACTTCGCGGAGCTGTCTAACAAACAGCATCCCCATAACCTTCCTCCCGAACCACCTCCTAACCTTGGACTTATTTCCCCCGACGAAACCCGCATTGCTCTTCGCCACATGAAAAACCGGAAAGCGGTCGGGCCTGACAATGTGCCAATTGAAGTGTGGAAGGCGATGGGCACTCATGGTGTGGACCTTCTGACGGATCTTTTTAACCGCATCCTGATCACCAAGGAAATGCCAAACCAGTGACGATTTAGCCTGATTATCCCTGTTTACAAAGGCAAAGGTAGCGTACAGGATTGTAGTAGCTACCGCGGTATCAAGATCATGTGCCACACCAGGAAGCTCTTCGAGCGCATCATTGACACACGGCTCCGTAGCGAGTGTACTGTCTCTGAGTGTCAATATAGCTTCCGGACGGGTAACAGCACCATGGACGCAGTGTTCGCCTTACGGAATCTGGCTGAGGCTTACAGAGAGAGAAGGAGAGCTTTGCGTATGGCCTTTTTAAACCTGCAGAAGGCCTTCGACTGTATATCTCGGCTGTCCATCTGGTGGGCACTGCGCTTCAAGGGCGTTCCCGAGGCCTATATTGACATTATTAGAGACATACCGCTGTTGGCGTTCACCAAGGCTCAGCTCTTAGCCCGTTCTTGTTTAACGTAGTGCTCGATGTAGTTACGGCAAACATCCAAGATCAGCCTCCATGGCTAATTATGTATGCCGATGACATCACCCTCGTTAATCAGAACAAAGCCCATCTTGAGCGCAAAGTCAACATTTGGAAGGACACGCTTGAAAACGGTGGTCTGAGACTAAATGTGGCGAAGACTGAGTACATGTCCTGTGGCAGCACGGATTAAAACACCATCCGAATAGGTTCGGACCTGATCAAAAAGTCCGATACGTTCAGGTACCTTGGATCCGTGCTGCACGAGTCTGGCAACGTGGACGACGATGTCCAAGCAGGTAGGTATAGGTGCGGCTTGGGCGAAGTGGTGCGAGGTAACGGGCGTTGTATGCGACCGCAAAATGCCTTCGAAGCTCAAGATATATAAATGCATCATACGGCTTGTCCTACTGTACGGTGGCGAGTGTTAGCCAGCACTAAGCAGACACACCCAGGAGCTTCGCGTCACGGAGATGAAGATGCTGAGGTGGATGAGCGGCGTAACGCGATCCGATCGCATACGCAACTCTTTCATCCGAGGTAGTCTTGATGTCCGTGACGTGGGGGAAAAACTGCAAGAGTGTCGTCTGCGATGGTATGGCCACATCATGCGCCGCCCTATGGAGTACGTTGGTCGGAGATGCATGAATATGGCTGTCCTTGGTCATAGTGGTCAATTGGTAACATTTCAGTTTAAAGCAGCCTTGGAAAAAATTCATATACAATATAGGCCAATTACAACTGGCAAACTAGCTAAATTCAATGGTACCTTACAAAATAAGTTAAATTTTCTAGGCCATAACATTGAAGATGCTAATAAATTTTATGATAATTTCTTTTCAGTGGTTCTAAAGGAATTCAATGCAACTTTTGAAAAGAAGTCTAAGGATACTTTCCCTAAGTATGTATTTAGTGACTGGGCGACTAAAGGCATTAGGATAAGTAGGGAAAGACTATATGAGCTATATGGCCTTAAGCCTGTCATAAACACTGATTCTTTTAATAAGTTTGTAAACAAATATTCTAAAGTGTTCAGAAATACTTGCAAGGTAGCTAAAGCCCTATATATTAGCAACAAGATCAAATCGTCAGAAAATAAAATAAAGACAGTTTGGAAAGTTATTAATAATGAAACTAATAGAAATAAAGAACGAAACACTGATTATTTACTGGAGACTACACATGGTGCCAAAAGCTCTAATTTAGAAGTAGCTCAAGAATTTGTAAATTTTTTCACCAATATACCAACTAAAACTACGGAATATTTAAATTCTTCACCTGAGGTCTCATATAATTTATTAAAAGCTAACGTTCCAGGTTGTACGGTTGAATTCCAGTTCAAACATATCAACCCTGTGACAGTCATAAAAGCTTTCCGGCAAATCAAAATCAAATTGACCGAAGACATATGGGGAATGTCTATTAAAGTGTGCACGTCCATAATTGAAACTATAGCACCATACTTGGCTTTAATATTTAATTTATGTGTAGACCAAGGAGTCTTTCCGGATATAATGAAATATAGTAAGGTTATACCACTATTTAAATCGGGCGACAGCAAAGACACCAATAATTATAGACCTGTATCTGTTTTGCCGGTTTTTAGCAAAGTGTTTGAAAAAGTAATGCTCAATCAGATGCTCAATCATTTTAACATCAATAAAATTTTACACGATCAACAGTATGGTTTTACCAGGGGTCGTTGTACGACTGACGCTGGTGCCACGTTGTTAAAACACATATACTCAGCGTGGGAAGAGGCACAAGATGCCATAGGAATCTTTTGTGACCTCTCCAAGGCATTTGATTGTGTAAATCACGAAACCTTGCTCCTAAAGCTAGGACATTACGGACTAGGTAAACTTGCACTCAGTCTTATAAAATCTTACTTAAATGATAGACAGCAGCAAGTTCAAATAAATGGTGTCAATTCACGGGGTTTAAAAGTCAAAATGGGGGTACCACAAGGCTCTATTTTGGGTCCTTTCCTCTTTCTAGTATATATTAATGATCTACCCCATCTTTTAAAAAATCAACCTCATATGGTATTATTTGCTGACGATACGTCCTTAATTTTTAAGATAGATAGACGTTCCATAAATCTTGACGACGTAAATAACGCCCTACAGCAGGTCCAAAATTGGTTTACTGCTAATAATTTAGTATTAAATGGGAAAAAAACTAAATGCATCAGATTTGCCTTACCGAACGTTAAAAGAAATGATTGCGACATAGTATTGAACAAGGAGAAACTTGAATTCGTCGAAAACACGGTTTTCCTGGGGATTACGCTTGACTCAAGGCTACAATGGGGTCCTCATTTAACATCTCTTGCGGGACGGCTAAGTTCAGCAGCATACGCTGTCAGAAAAATCCGTCAATTTACCGATATAGATACCGCGAGGCTGGTCTATTTTAGTTACTTTCATAGTATCATGTCTTACGGTATCTTATTATGGGGACGTGCTGCAGACATCGAGTCTATATTTATCCTGCAGAAAAGAGCCATCAGAGCCATTTACAATCTCCGTCGGCGTGATTCCCTAAGAGAACTGTTTAAGGATATCAACATCATGACGGTACCTTGTCAATACATTTACGAAAATATTATGTATGTTCGGAAAAATCTTCATCTCTTTAGCAAGATTAGTGACAGGCATAATTTTAACACTAGAAATAGGAACAAATTAGATCAACCCCGATTCAGATTGGCCAAAGTACACACTTCTTTTATGGGGTACTGTATTAAATTTTATAATAAAATACCAGTTGATATTCTCGAACTGAATGAGAGAAAATTTAAAGCATGCATAAAACGCACACTATGTAGACAAGCGTTTTATAAACTGGAAGATTATATCCTCGATAAAAACGCTTGGCTAAATGCTGGTCCTGCTCCACAGTCACAGCTGCTTAGGTCCACTTTTTAGGTTTCTATGTTTTTATATTTGGAAGAGATGCTCGCTCCTTTTAGAGGTTCTTACATTATTTCGTTTATTTATTCTTATATACATACAAATTATATTATTATATTAATTACTTATTTATTCTTTTTGATGTAAGATCTTAATCGTTCTCTTTATTAATTTATTTTTCATTATTTGGTCAAAGACAACCATAGTTTTGTGTAAAGTAGAAGCATATTTTTCAAATTTTGTAAATGTGAGTACCATGAAACCATTTACATTTTATGTGAGTAGTTATAGTTTTATTTGTTGGACATGAACGAGCATGGTGGTTGAGAGCATGTCATGCTCACTCAAATGTCTCGCTGATGGCGGCGCGTGGGTTTGATCATTCGGTTCCCTTCGAAATGGTTGAGCTGAAGGGTGCCGATACACGCGTCATGTTCGTGAACAGGCGCCGTCGGTTGAGACTGGTCATCTCTTAACTGCCATTGGCTTATTTTAATCTTTATATTTAAAATTCTTATAATAAGCCCTTTTTTTTTCCTTTGCATTGTCCTCACATGCAGAAGCAACAAGTATATGTAACTTGAAATTTTGTAAAACCAGAACATGATTTAAAAGAGTGTCCGTGGAGTTTCTTGCACGTTCTTCTCCATAGAGATCTACGCTTTGGAACGTGCAAATAGCTTCCATGTTTTTGACTGACCGACCTTGACGTTTCAAAAGTGCCTGTGAATGGTTTATTTGAAATAAAATGCTTTGAATTTGAATTTGAACTTGGGGCTGGGTCCCGTGGTCGCCCTTACAAGCGCTGGCTGGACGTCGTCAAGTCCGACATAAGAGCCAATGGCCTGACTGAGAAGGATGTTCAAGATCGGGCAAAGTGGAGGAAGCTAAGTAGGAAGGCGGACCCTGGAAATAGCCGGGATTAACGCCAGGTGGAAGAGAGAGAATATTGATTAAAGGGCTGATTAAAGTGCGCTGTTCAATTAAAAGGCTAGTTCGCTAATTAAACAGCTGACTAAACCAGTTGGCTGCGACATCAATCAATATCTACCAGTGTGTATTTTTAGTGTGCCTTGGCTTAGTCTGCTGTTTAATTAGCGGCCTAGGCTTTTCACTGAACAGCGCTCTTTAATCAGCGCCCTAAGTGACATTCCAATATTTAATTGAACAGTACCCCTATTCTGTAACATTTTCGTGGCTTGATAGCGGAATCCGAAGTCAGTATCAAATTACGTCAAACGTAAGACCTTTATGTTGTGATCTCACTTTGACAAGGGTTCGTGTGATGGTGGCGCCATCTGAGATCAAATCACTTGCCAATCCTATTGGTCAATCGCACAGGATTTCGGCAGAAAAAAGTAAATCTTGTGTCTAATCAAGTTGTCCTCTGCTAAGGGACTTTAATTAATGTGCCAATTTTTATAAAATTAAATGAAGGTTAAATAGGTATTGAGTTGTGAAGGGGTCATAAGTAGCTCGAAATGGTTCGTTACACACGGCTGCTGCTTCGCAAGTTCCATTTTCTTTGAACTTTGGCTGGACACGCTGCCACGTGTAGGTACCTACCTGAAAAGGACACATTGTAACTACGTTAATGAAGAGTGATCTGCCAATCTCCCTGAAGTGCAAACTCATTGAAAAGTGTAAGAATTATACCGTATTTTACCCATCCTAATCCACGGTGCTCAAATATGGTTTCTCACCGAATTGCAAAAAATCGGCCATGGAGATTGCCAAAGGGCGATGGAACGCAGTATTCTGGGCGTAAAAAGAAAGAACAGAAATCGAAATACCACGCTGCGTTCCAAAACGGGAATAATGGAATTTTTTAAGATAAGAAAGGCGCCAGGCTCAAATGAGATTGGGCGGATCACGTAAGCCAAATGCACTGTGACCGTTTGGGCAAGTCTCCACACAATACCATACAATAGGTGCTAAAAGACGGCCGTCGCCGCCTCGGCCGGCCAAAACAAGTGGCGATGGATGCGTAGATACGTGAGGGCTAGTACGAGGTGGCGCTAGAGAAAAATTCTAGGAAGGGCTTGGGGGGCCTTTTAACCAGTAGTGAGACAATGCGGGCTAATTAAGAGTGTGGTACTCATGAACATAATGTATTTTTTGCTCATCTCCCTCAACCTTACGCTTCGTGCTGTTAGTCATTAGCTTTTCGACTTAGTTTCAGACCAATTCATCGCAAGGGTCACCTTGAAGCTAGCTGTGCTCAATTCTTAGAGCATGGTCTGGAGTTCTAGAGCTGTGGGAGCGAAAAGGAATATGTCGTCGGCAAGTCGGAGGTTTCTTAGCCTCCTTTTGACAACGTCAATACCTTTGGTCTTCCATGAGGCTGCCAGTGTTTTAAATATCTCCTCAAGTGTGCTCGTAAATAACTTCGGAGAGTCAATTCCCCTGTTTCACATTCTTTTAAATTTTAGATGTAGGTCCAGCAGTATTCAGCTTTAAGTTAGCGGTGCTATTTTGGTTATTGTCTATTAATCTAACCTATTTATTTATCGTACTAAAGGTATTATCTATATAAATATTGCGCAGTCTGTTTTAATTACTTTTAATTCTATTTTCAGATTGAATATGTAAAAAACGGGACTAAGAATTCGGAATGTCAGAGTTTTTCCTTGCTCTATAGGCTAAACTATAACTGTATTCAAAAGAAGCTTGTGGGCCTGCTAGAAGTACCTGAGAATTATGATGATCTCGTTGCGCTACCTGTAGCAATTAGAACCTCTATCCTCTACAAAATCTTACTTAAGAAGTAAATTATACTAGTAATCGAATAATAAATGGTAGGTTCTAGATCTACCTAGTAAAAGTAGGTCCTACCTACATAAGTTAGTCGATAGCCTAGCCTATGAAACTACAAAAAACAAAGGTAAGTATATAAAAACTCTTTTGGAGTTCACAGATAAAGAATAATATGAAATCCATGAGTGCGCTATTCTTGAATTAAAGCTACCAAAAACAACACAATATCATCCGTCTTTCTTTTTTTTCCATTTTAAAAAAGTAAGACTTACTTACTTGTATTTATTTAAAAAAATATTTACAATTCACCCGCTTACTGCTTGAAAAATGATCACACCGTTCGTCACTGCGGTGCAATCGCGACTGCTTGCTCACAGAGAGCTCACTGAACTCGGGGCGCGTAGGTATGACTCGTGTTCCGGCCGTTTGTATGAAGATACAATACTGTAGATATTATTACCGTGACCGTTTCTTTTTTTTTCATGCTCGACTTGGCGGGGGCACGAAAGTGCGCCCAGATTTTGCTTCCAGCTAGTTAAAACCCTTTCAGTAAGACTTCATTTGATATATCACACGATACAGTTTAAAAAACATTTTTTATTCCTAATATAATTATTATTTATATATAATCTTCTTCTTCTTCTTCTACCTGGCGTTATTCCCGGCTATTGCCAGGGTCCGCCTTCCTACTTAGCTTCCTCCACTTTGCCCGATCTTGAACATCCTTCTCAGTTAGGCCATTGGCTCTCATGTCGGACTTAACGACGTCCAACCAGCGCTTGCGAGGGCGACCACGGGACCTAGCCCCAAGAACAGCCATATTCATGCATCCCCGACCAACGTACTCCATAGGGCGGCGCATGATGTGGCCATACCATCGCAGACGACACTCGCGCAGTTTTTCCCCCACGTCACGGACACCAAGACTACCTCTGATGAAAGAGTTGCGTATGCGATCGGATCGCGTTACGCCACTCATCCACCCCAGCATCTTCATCTCCGTGACGCGAAGCTCCTGGGTGTGTCTGCTTAGTGCTGGCCAACATTCAACGCCGTACAGTAGGACAGGCCGTATGATGCATTTATATATCTGCCCCTTGAGCTTCGGAGGCATTTTGCGGTCGCATACAACGCCCGTTACCTCGCGCCACTTCGCCCAAGCCGCGCCTATACGTGCTTGGACATCGTCGTCCACGTTGCCAGACTCGTGCAGCACGGATCCAAGGTACCTGAACGTATCGGACTTTCTGATCAGGTCCGAACCTATTCGGATGAACCTATTTGAATCCGTGCCGCCACAGGACATGTACTCAGTCTTCGCCACATTTAGTCTCAGACCACCGTTTTCAAGCGTGTCCTTCCAAATGTTGACTTTGCGCTCAAGATGGGCTTTGTTCTGATTAACGAGGGCGATGTCATCGGCATACATCATTAGCCATGGGGGCTTATCTTGGATGTTTGCCGTAACTACATCGAGCACTACGTTAAACAAGAACGGGCTAAGAGCCGAGCCTTGGTGAACGCCAACAGATATTGGGAAGCCATTCGATTCGCCAACAGCGGTCTGGACAGAGGACACGGAATCGCGGTACATGTCTCTGATAATGTCAATATAGGCCTCGGGAACGCCCTTGAAGCGCAGTGCCCACCAGATGGACTGCCGAGGTATACAGTCGAAGCCCTTCTGCAGGTCTAAAAAGGCCATATGCAAAGCTCTCCTTCTCTCTCTGTAAGCCTCAGCCAGATTCCGTAAGGCGAATACTGCGTCCATGGTGCTGTTACCCGCCCGGAAGCCATATTGACACTCAGAGACAGTACACTCGCTACGGAGCCGTGTGTCAATGATGCGCTCGAAGAGCTTCATGGTGTGGCACATGATCTTGATACCGCGGTAGCTACTACAATCCTGTACGCTACCTTTGCCTTTGTATACAGGGATTATTTATATATAATATATAATATAATTATTATAAAATCTTTCTTGTTTGACCCCCAAAAGTGACCCCATACTCATAATTTATTTATTTACGTAACACGTCCGTGTTTGTCAAAAGAATCGGTCTAGTAGATCCGGAGAAAAATAGCTGTGACAGACCGACAGACAGACCCGAGTGATTCTATAAAGGGTCCGTTTCTTACGGATGTTCGGAGCCCTAAAAACAGTAAAAATTTACAACTTCGGTGAGTTCGACGATTTCCTTTTGCGCTCGACGTTCGTTGCATGCGAGTGATGGTCGCGCGCGGGACCACGAGAGGGTTTGTTTTTTCGGTGTTTGGGACGGTTCGCAGAGCCAGGGTCGCGGAATTTGTTCGAAAGAGTCACCGCAGCCCTGGAACGCAAATAGCATTAGCAGGAACACAGATGGGTTTTAGTCAGTAAGAGTCTGACACTCCCTTCTGGTCGCCCAGAACGGGTGGAGTCTTTAATTTGATGATTTCCCATCCATAAAAAAAACGGAAGCACAGGATGCTGGCTTTTTTAGGGTTCCATACCCGAAGGGTAACCAACGGAACCCTATTACTAATCACCCGATGTCCGTCCATCCGTCCGTCCGTCTGTCTGTCAGCGGGCTGTAACTCAAGAACCTTAATAGGTAGAGAGCTGAAATTTTCACAGATTGTGTATTTCTTTTGCCGCTATAACTAAAAATAAGCTTTATGGTACGGAACCCTTCCTCGCACTTGGCGGGTTATTTTTAAGTATTGAAAATTATCAAATGACAGATCATTAGACTCTTAATGATTATTTCCATCCGTGAACCTCCTAATGCCCTTTGTGACCAGGGCCTGGTTCTTATTCTTATCGGCTAGGTACTCTTTACATGCAGCTTTGAGTAAATCTGCTGGAATATAGGTATTACTTTTAATATTTTCTATTAAGTAGTTAGGTATATTATTATCTATTTATTAAGTCAGTTAGGTACTTTAATTCTTAATTATTTAGATGTTGAAAATATTATAACAAACATACTTTTCAAAAACCAAAAGTTACTGGCACTACTAAGTGCTTTCAATGAGTGTAAGTTTGTAAACATATAGGACGTATATGGACCGTAGTTGACTATGGTCCAAGATCAGTATCTATGCCTGAGATCCTGTGACCAGCTTCCTGCACCATCATCAGATTTCGTTCACGACTTCATCTCTATGCTAACTACTCCAAAAACACAATGTAATAAACAAGAAATCTGTCCTGCTGTACCTTATGCCCGAGATCCTGTGACCAGCTTCCTGCACCATCATCAGATTTCGTTCACGACTTCATCTCTATGCTAACTACTCCGAAAACCCAATGTAAGAAACAAGAAATCTGTCCTGCTGTACCTATGCCCGAGATCCTGTGACCAGCTTCCTACACGATCATCAGACTTCGTTCACGACTTCATCTCTATGCTAACCACTTTGCAAACCTAATGTAATAAACAAGAATTTTGTCCTGTAGTACTTATGCCTGAGATCTTGTGACCAGCTTCTTGCACCATCATAAGATTTCGTATACGACTTCATATCTATGCTATCTACTTCCCAAACTCAATGTACCTCATAAACAAGAAATCTGCCCTGCAGTAGGTACAGTTCGCACTACGGTTCTTTGCCGCTCGGAAGTTAGGTTTTAGTGACGACCGACCAGGTGCAATCGCGTAAAAAAGTGTTACGTTCCTAGAATATATTTTTTTTATTAAACAAGTAACAAAGACTATCAGTAAAATAAAAATATCAAAAAGTTACATAGCAAACACATACGCCACAAGAACACAAATCAAACAGTAAGAAATAACCAAAATAAATTATTAAAAACAATAACAACATGTTAAACTTTTCTCAACAGTCGTATTGCATCGAGCAAGCGGGATACAATTATACATCGACCGTATACGAGCGAATGAGACGCCATTACACGCGCCATCTTGGGCAGCGCGCATGCGCTGTCCTATGTTTTTGCCAATTGACATCCCGCGCAATCAATTGCGACGTAATTCGGAGAGGTAAACAAGCGTGACTTGAACTGTACCTACCTTCCTATGCCCGAGATTTTGTGACCAGCTTCGTGCACCATCATCAGATTTCGTTCACGAGTTCATTCTCTGTGCTAATCTACTTCGCAAACCCAATGTAATAAACAAGAAATCTGTCCTGTAAGTTGTTGAGGAGTTGGCTGATCCGCAGCAGTCCTCGCTGCAGCATCGGGTCAGGGGTACCATTATTCTTAACAATATTCAGGGTCTTCGATACCTAAATATCGTTATAGTTTCATCACCACTTACTTACCGTTTATTTTTGAGTTTCCATAATCAATATAAGTAGGTACAAATAAATTAAATAGATATACTTAAAATCAAATAAAAATAATAATTGTGATTGAAGAACCAAATAAAAGAGCGCGGGACTGCCTATAATATAATGACGGTTAAGTTTAAGTAGGTAGATATTTTAGTTACATAGTAGAAAAAAGCATGTCATTTAAAAAGGTAGGTTTAGATATTTTAAGAAAAAAATGTGCTGAGCAAACAAGTAAGGAATCAAAAAGTTGAAGGTAGAATTGGGATAAGCTTAATGATAGTGTATGTACATCATTCTATTTATCAATTAAGTAATTAATTTTCGTAACTGGGTCAGTGCCTACTTACCTACTTCCTGGGATTTTTTAAAAAGGTTATAAACAAGCAAACAGGTTTTCTAAAAAACTGAACAAGTACCTATACAACGGGTCTAAAAAGGCCACTTTAGCAGAATCAGAAAGCACATCACGCTACCCGTCAGCCGTCACTGTCAAATTTTCCCAATAAATCTTGAACCTAATGCGATAGAGATTAAAATAAAATTTGACAGATATAATTTTATGATTAATATTATGATTCTACTAAAGTGACCTATTTAAGACCCGCAGGTGAATTTTTAAAGTAAAATCCGAAAAGGGCGAAATCCGAAACTATGAGGAATATCGAAAACACAGTAAGGAGTCTCCTCGAGCCCAATTTGGTGAAAAGTAAAACAACAACGATTTTTCAAAAATCCAATGATGCATATAATTGGATTTTTGAAAAATCGTTGTTCCTACAACTACCCAGGGATCGAACAGGTTGATTTTGAAATAAAACAAACACCTGTATTATTACAGCATCCGAAAGTGTATCTAACTACTAAGGATCAAATTCTGTGAAGTCATGGCAAAAGGAAAGAGCTCGTTTTTTTTTTTTTTTTTAACAAAAACCTTTTTAATTTTCAAACCAAAAAATGTCTACTGATTTTTTTTTTAACTCATTGATGCAGATTTAGATTTTATCAACATCGGGCCCGAGAATTTACAATTGCATCATTGGATTTTTGAAAAAATATTTATTTAGTCAGAAATTTTAAAACAATTATTTTTTAAACGAGATATTTCCTTTAATTTGCCATGATGTGTTATTACTTCCCAGGATTTAATCCTTGTTAGCTACGCTTTCGGATGGTGTAATAATACAAGGTTTTTTCTTCAAAATCCACCGGTTCGATTCCTGCGTAGGAATAACGACTTATCAAAAATGCAATTATGCTGTTTTAGTTTTCATCATGCCTTAAAAGACTAATAAATACCATCCCATAATTTCCCGTGGGTGTCGTAATGGATTAACAAAGCAGCGCGACAGCCGCGCTGCCGTCGCAACATTTAGCGACTAATTTGAAGGCGCCCTAAGAGGCGACTAAGGGACTCACCAGAGAATGGGCAGCAGCGTTCACTGTAAAAAGTTTTCATCAAAATCGGGTTCGAGACTCCTTTCAGTGTTTTTCGATATTCCTCATAGTTTCGGATTTGACCATAAATCCCGCCGGATTCGGATACCCTACATACTATTATTTTGGAGACATAAGAAACTAATAGTAAGAAAGGGGAGCCCGTGATGCTAAATGTGGATTTACTCGAGAGTCGTGGGGAAAATTAATGTAATGTTCCCCTTTCAGTGGTGGGGCAGCGTCTACAGATTTTATAAATGTAAAAAAAAATACATAGAAATACTTGAGCGTGTCAGATATTAATAGTTCAGATACCGGTTTGCGGAGGTGGGGGTGGCCATGTCTATCCGGACGGGTAGAAAACAGAAAAAAACCCACCTTAACTTAGTCTGACGCGGTTCAATATTTCTGATGTTCGTTTTTTTATAATCTGATGGGCTTGCCCTACTTATAGGGCTTACCTGTGGTGAGCGTACTCATCAGGTTACAAGGTAACCTCTATGTCCATCTGCCGTGCTCGAGTAAATCCCAAAAAACCCATTGAGCTCCCCTATTATGTTAGCAGATTGGCTCATCCGAAGTGCAAAATGCTAAAGGCATAAATAATTAGACAGCTGGTTAATAGGATGGAATCTAGGGTATCTAAAAAATGGAATGCTTTTTAAGTTAGGAAAGGTTTCATGTAAGTTGCTACTTACTACTCTGATAGCTTTTCAATCAAATAGATACTTATAGGTTACCCACGTATTTGACGAAAGTAACCTATACTTATTTGCCTCCCAAACCGGCACACCGTCGACCGAGTTTTGTCTCTGGACTCTGTAGATAGTTAGGTTGGTAGTAGTAGTATTAGTAGTATTGGTGACTCCGCACTTAGACTCTCATTCCGTCCGTTGTGCGTGGTTATCCCAGCTAAGTTAGCCAGCCTTACTCCGCCCAGAAGCACAAATGTTACTTGGAAGCTTCATAGGCTTCGCGGAGCAACCTCACCGTTTTGTTGACGTTGGGTTGACGTTGGACTGCCTCGTAATCCAGGATGACACGGTCGGCTGATTCTTCGACGTCAAAAATGTGACTGTCTGTGGCGCCTATGTTAAAGAGATGTTTGTTTAGGGGGTAATGGCCCGTGATTGTCCCTATAATTATTCTGAAGTATTTCTACTTAGGCTTAGTAGTCGTTTTGTTTGTCGCGGATGTAGATTTGGCACTGCCATTTTTGACTGTCTGCAGTCTGTAGCCTGTGACCATTTGTTATTATGAAGTTCAGTTAATCGCTGGCGGATCCATGAACGAAACTGTGAGAAAAGTAGGAGGAGGAGTGGTGGGTACGGACCTAGCACTGCCATCTCGGAACCTTTCCTTGGAAGTTCATCTGCGGCATCGTTGCCTAAGGATTCATTGTGCCCCTTGATCCACTGGAAGCTGATTCTGTTAGACAATGATATGCTCTCCAGGGCAAGGTGACATTAAAATATTAATTTACTGTCGGTTTGTTGGTTTTCTAGGGCTTTGAGCACAGCTAGGCTGACAGATACGAATCTTATTGCGTAGTTGTGTATCCCTAGATACTTTACTGCTGTTGCGGCTTGTGTTATGGCGACACACTGGCATCGGGAAATCGAGCTGTGTTCGCCTAGTGGTAGGTGAACGTAAATATTGAGGTATAGGGAGTATTCACCAGCCCCTGAACCGTTATGAGTTTTTGAAACCGCTGGACCCTGGAGACGGTGTGGTGCGGTCGAAAGTTCAGTTCTCGTCATCAAACCAAGGCACCATAGGTTAGCATTGGTCTGATCACAGCTGTGTAAAGCCACAGCGTGATCTTTGTAGACAACCTCCAGGTTTTTTCTAGCATTTTCTTGCATTGGCACAGTGCGATTGTGCTTTTATTAAGTTTGTATTCAAGAAGCTTATTCTAGAGCAATTGCTATCAAGAATCTTCACAAGCGATCCAAGCGTCTTCGAGTAATCGGGGATCATACACAAAAAAAAAAAAGATTCCGACGAATTAAAGTCTTACTAAAGTTAATCGAATCATGTCTGGCAGATAGGTATCAGGTAGTGAAAATAGGAAATCATTCTAGTAGTCGTCGTAAAGTGACGTGTGGAATCCCACAGGGCTCAGTTTTGGGTTGTTACTTTTTCTAATCTTTGTTAATAACCTTAGCAAAATAGGCCCTATAGGACACATTACTTGCATACGGTGGAAGCCTGCCCTGCTTTGGTGGAGCACTCACTGCCGTCTCCTCGTCGAGGCGATTGGCGGTGGTGACTTCTCGTGTCAGCCTTGGTTCAATCCACGGTCCGGAGCGGGGAGGCATGGCGAGCAGTCAGCTCCTTCTGCGAAGCAGTAATGCTAGCGAAGGAGGAAGCGGGCCGCATGAGGGAGAGGCAAACTTCATCCGATCTGATTAGTAGAGCACAAGATGACCTACACTAATTTAGCATATGATGTCACAGCAATGTCACAGCAGTTAATGCGGATAACACCTCATTATAAAAGACTGTTACCTATAAAAGCACAATTGTACAATAACTGACCTTTGCAGTTAATGGTAATGGAGATTGCTTCTCATTTCTATAACACTTGAATACATATGTACACTTTGGTACCAGATGTGAGAGACGGTATAATCAATTAAAAGGTAGGGTTAGGTAGGTACTCTGTGGCTTTGTACAGAAGATCTCAACAAGGCCATCTCACAATGGCCTTGTTGAGATCTTCTATAATACCCAGGTGTGACTCTTGAGCCACTAACAAGTGAGACCAAGTACCAGTCCAGTGGAACAACTTTTGGACAATTGTATTAACTAACAATCCCTTGGGTTTCAACAGGCCGGTTTTCTGCAATGCAAATATATTTTGAAAGGCAATTTCCTTGTGTGCAAAAAATCATGCATCTTTAAGCTATAGGTAATCAGAGCTGCTCTGCTCGAACGAAAAGGGGTTAAATGATGTTTTTTTTTATGTTATGTTTCTTGTATTAAACACTACGAAGTGGTGAGGTTGTTTAGCTAACTTTAAAGAGATCAAGTCCATCAAAATTGACGGTTTTTTGCTCACGGAAGTATAAAACCAGTAATTTTTGTGATCGCTTCTCCTCTATCATTTTGTGTGGCAACTGATTTGAATACACGATGGCTATGGGTACTAAAGGGGTATATAGGTACTACAGAGGAAGACGTCTTTATAAACGTACTTGTGATTATAGAATACGTGTCCGCTATTGATTGGTTTCGCGAGTATATGTCGCTGTCGCTGCGACAAGATATGCAAATTGATCGGCATTACCTTTAAGCTAGAAGCACACTGGTCTTACGCACGCAACGTATGCAACGAATTATGATATCTGGACTAATGACTTTGTATGAAAATCCTATACAATAGAGACACACTTATCGTATGTTGCGTTGCATACGATATGTGTAGGTATCTCTACTGCATAGTTTGAATGAAAGGAAACCTCCCGGGATTGCAGTAATCGCATGCCCGTTCATAAGGTACGCAGATGTATGTCAACCAAATTATTGGGGTTATCTATTCGGGCATAACTTTATTGTTAATGAACCATTCTTGATTATTCTTTTAACGTTGTGAGCTGTCATTCCATTTTGATTACATGGATTGACAACTCACTTAGTGATCACTTCACTTGAGCCTTCACTTCCACATGTTTATAAAATCGACCGGCTGGAATCGACCGGCTGTTTTGTTCCATTCAAGTTCAAGGTCTGAAGGGTGCGTGCCGCAGCGCACAGCGCACCCCTCTTTTTATTTGAGTAATGGCCGTTGTACTCTAGTTGTCACGGGGCGTTAGAGTTTGTTTTTCAAAAGGCACGTGCGACCCAGTTAATATGGGGTAAACGGAAAAAAAAGTTGTTTTGTTACGTTTTCATGAGGAAAACTGGATAAAATTACGTATTATGTAAGGCAACGTGTCTTTGTCTGTCTGTTGAGTGTTTTTATGTTGATATTATCTGATTTACGTGGTTGGCTTTCTTGAAATGTATAGATAAGTAGGTATTAGGTATTATGTTCTACTAAATCTTTATTGCAAAACAACTTACAAAATAAAGTTGTAGGTATTAAAAATCATGTACAAAGGCGAGCTTAACTCAAATTTGTTTATTCTCCTGTAAATCTTTGAATGATAGAGAGAAACCATAATAAGGATTCAACGTACCTACCTAACTACAATTTTAAACACAAAAAAAATCTACACAATTATATACATTAACAACTATGTCATTGCGAACGGAAAGAAGTTTTCTGGCTTTAAGTCCACACGAGGATAGGTACTAGTCTGGCGTTAGTCACATTTTAACGTACATAACACTCTGAAACATGATCAATTAAAAAAGCAAAAGGGAAATGAAATATTCTTCAAATCTGTTCACCCCTTCGTCCCGGTCTAACGTTGCAATGTAGGGCTTGGCAACCTGCCAGAGCTACCATCGACAACAACTTGTTTGCACCCAAGAAAGCGCAAGGAATGGAGACAGCTATGACAGAAAATATGGGTGAGGGGGGTAAGAGGAACTAGCCGACCTCATTTTAACCCTATTGTTATTAAAATAGGGTCAGGTCTGTGAACCTTAGCCAAGTAAGTATCAAAATCTATATTAAAAAAAATTGTCACTATTTAAGTTAGGTACTAGGGTATATTATAATCTCTTATATAATCTCTTATTTCGACATAATATTTAAAGAATAAACGGAAGGCTAAGGGCATTAGGAGGAACACGTATGGGTTTTAGACAGTGAGAGTCTGACACTCCCTGCCGAACCGCCCAGAGTGGTAAGAGTCATTAATTGGTAATTTGCCAAACTTAAAAAAAATACCTAGATTGGGAAGAGTTGCTCCTAAAATTGTAAAGTCATGTTTAAAATTATAGTAACTTAATACCTGTTAATTAGCTATCCTGAGAAGGCTTTTTGAATGTATTTCTTTTTTGTAATTCAAGTGTAAATTTTTAAAACTGAACTTTTGTTGCATAATGGATATAACAAGTGCCACTCTGAGTAACAGTTAAACTTAGTTTTGCTCATAAATAGTGTCAATTTATATGATTAATAGTTTCAGAATCTGTTGTTACCTACTCGTGTTAGTTCTATAATTTGAATAGGTAAACAGGTAGTTACATTATTATTTAATTTACTGATCTGATTACTGATCTTATCTATATATACTTACTATCTATATCTATACTAATATATAAAGCTGAAGAGTTTGTTTGTTTGTTTGTTTACTTGAACGCGCTAATCTCAGGATCTACTGGTCCGATTTGAAAAATTATTTCGTGTTAGATAGCCCATTTATCGAGGAAGGCTATAGGCTATAAATCATCACGTTAAAACGAAAGCGGAGCAGTAATGAAAATTGTAACGCAGACGAAGTTGCGCGGGTCAATTAGTATACTAATATATAAAGCTGAAGTGTTTGTTTACTTGAAGTCTTGAACGCGTTAATCTCAGGATTGGTCCGATTTGAAAAATTATTTCAGTGTTAGATAGGTAGCCCATTTATCGAGGAAGGCTATTTGTTTACTTGAAGTCTTGAACGCGCTAATCTCAGGATTGGTCCGATTTGAAAAATTATTTCAGTGTTAGATAGCCCATTTATCGAGGAAGGCTATTTGTTTATTTGAAGTCTTGAACGCGCTAATCTCAGGATTGGTCCGATTTGAAAAATTATTTCAGTGTTAGATAGCCCATTTATCGAGGAAGGCTATAGGCTATATATCATCACGCTAAGACCAATAGGAACGGAGCAGACGAAGTCACGCGGGTCAATTAGTACCTAATAAAGACAAATGATCAAAACAGCTACTTAATTTACTTTGTCTAATGGCTAGTTTACTCGTATGCCAGTAGCTCGGCTCGCCTTAGCTGTCTTCATGATGATAGTAGCTGTAGCGAGGCACAGCACACAAAAAAACAGGTACCGCTCGCAACTGCATGTCTAACACTAGCGATCTATTGCCGAACACGTCCAAATGATGCGAGTGACCGAGTGATGTCCGAGCTGCTGTCTTGTGCGAGTTATTGTATGGCGAGTTGATGAGTGGAAACAAAAAAATGTTGAAGTAACTCGGATATGATACGTCCATACGATGCGAGTTACTGCCGTCCAGCTTCTCGCCAGGTTGACCCGTACGCGTTAAAATAAAAGGTATTTATTCAAACTAGTCTGAAAATCAGCACTTTTTGAACGTCAAAATTGACGTGAAGACAGTCCCCCAAATCGCCCGCCCGTCAACGTTAGCTCGCACTGTGTAAACTAGCCATAACTGCTCTAGTTAATTAATTTCCAACCCAACCCTTCTATGCCTTAGAATTAATAGTATTGATGATAGTTAAAGATCGAGGTATACCTAATATCTTCATCCAGCTGATCAAGGAAGACACTTAGTGCTTAGTGCCCTAATAAACAAATTTATTATTATTATTTCATTCATTCATTTTATACACATATATTTTACATTTTTAAATATTTCATTAAAAAAAATATATTAAAAAAACATTTAAAAATATAAAAAATAGTAGCCCACCGGTATCGGGAACAGAGTCCAAGCTACCGGTGGTCAGGGCTCCTGAGAGAGAAACCTCCTCACTATATACGCGCCGTACTGCCAGGAGTACAGCTTTCTGGATCAAGCCCTTATTATTATTATTTCATGACATAATTATTATACTACCTATGCTGCACTTGATAAGGGAAATTGCTTTCCTAAAGGTATTTTTAGAACTTAATACGAGTACATTGTCAAGATGACCTTATCTGTATCGAGTAGCAAGCCTAATTAATCATCTGTGACATAGAATTTATTTGGGATAAACAACGCTTTTAGCTTCATAATAAAATATGATAATTTTGTTCATTTAAATGAGATTGGTGTAGGGGACTGGTGCGACGTACCTAATAAAGACAAATGATCAAAACAGCTACTTAATTTACTTTGTCTAATGGCTAGTTTACTCGTATGCCAGTAGCTCGGCTCGCCTTAGCTGTCTTCATGATGATAGTAGCTGTAGCGAGGCACAGCACACAAAAAAACAGGTACCGCTCGCAACTGCATGTCTAACACTAGCGATCTATTGCCGAACACGTCCAAATGATGCGAGTGACCGAGTGATGTCCGAGCTGCTGTCTTGTGCGAGTTATTGTATGGCGAGTTGATGAGTGGAAACAAAAAAATGTTGAAGTAACTCGGATATGATACGTCCATACGATGCGAGTTACTGCCGTCCAGCTTCTCGCCAGGTTGACCCGTACGCGTTAAAATAAAAGGTATTTATTCAAACTAGTCTGAAAATCAGCACTTTTTGAACGTCAAAATTGACGTGAAGACAGTCCCCCAAATCGCCCGCCCGTCAACGTTAGCTCGCACTGTGTAAACTAGCCATAACTGCTCTAGTTAATTAATTTCCAACCCAACCCTTCTATGCCTTAGAATTAATAGTATTGATGATAGTTAAAGATCGAGGTATACCTAATATCTTCATCCAGCTGATCAAGGAAGACACTTAGTGCTTAGTGCCCTAATAAACAAATTTATTATTATTATTTCATTCATTCATTTTATACACATATATTTTACATTTTTAAATATTTCATTAAAAAAAATATATTAAAAAAACATTTAAAAATATAAAAAATAGTAGCCCACCGGTATCGGGAACAGAGTCCAAGCTACCGGTGGTCAGGGCTCCTGAGAGAGAAACCTCCTCACTATATACGCGCCGTACTGCCAGGAGTACAGCTTTCTGGATCAAGCCCTTATTATTATTATTTCATGACATAATTATTATACTACCTATGCTGCACTTGATAAGGGAAATTGCTTTCCTAAAGGTATTTTTAGAACTTAATACGAGTACATTGTCAAGATGACCTTATCTGTATCGAGTAGCAAGCCTAATTAATCATCTGTGACATAGAATTTATTTGGGATAAACAACGCTTTTAGCTTCATAATAAAATATGATAATTTTGTTCATTTAAATGAGATTGGTGTAGGGGACTGGTGCGACGTAGTGTGTTGGCACGACGCCAATCGGTTCCGTACATCGTAACTCCGTAGTGAATCTACCATGAAAATAAACATCTATGAATAAAATCTTACGGTTTATACGTGTTTCAGTATTCGTTCGCTATACCGTGCCGTAAACGCATTTTTGCCTTGACTGATATAAGTGCTAGTAAATCTAACCGTGTTCTGTAGTTCCTAACGATGGCTCATCAGTTTTGGATATCCTATCACCCTCCTACTGGTAGGTCTTGTGACGTTGTTTTGACCGGAATTGTTTTGTTTCGGACGATTAAATTTTGGTGTGCCGTTTAGGGAACAAACACGCATCCAGCGGAGATGAAACTCCGCCGATACCAGAAGAAGAGCTCGAACAGCAGAAGCTTGAACATGAGAAGCAGCTACAGAAGGTAGGTCAAACGAATACGCATGCATCATGATTATGATTATATGAACCAAGCGTTTGCATGCTCGCATAGGTAGGAATTGTTTACCTTTGAGAAACATTCTTGAAGATTGATAGGGAAGGTTTGCATTACTAAGAGACAGCTTCACACACTATGCAGTTGTTAGCTTGCTTACACAGAACTTTGGTAAGCATTTTTGTGATAAGCACCAAGCACTATACTTACTGCAACGTTAGATAAAAGTGTTAGCTTAAGCAACCTAAGATTATAAATAGGTAAATGGATTAATTCTAAAGATGTTAAATATAAACTATTAGTCTAGATAACTATTTAGGTATAAATATTAAAGTAAATGTACACTTTGTGTGAAGCTGTTTCTGGCTATGAACTGTCTGTGATACATATTTTGACATGAACATTCAAGGAGAAGGAGTGTCAAGCGAGGGAGGCGGAGGAGGTGAGGCAGCTCGACATTAAGCTGCTACACCAACGGGCCATCGAAGCTGAGGAAGACAAGAAGAGAGAGGTAACACTGCCATACGTACACAGGCCGGAAGGTACACTGAAAATGATTCTAGTAAATAACGCCGTAAGAATACTGACATCACAAATACATTGAGTAGCAAATTAGACGGTGGTTGTAAATTTATACGTGGATACACCGCAGATATTCGTTTTACAATTCGTATGTGAACAAAAGTACAACGCAGTTTTTTGTCGTGCAATATGACCCAACAATGGATTATACAATGTTTTTTGGAAGTTGTACCTAAATGTATTTGCCCCTAGAAAGGATTCAATACATAATAGGAGCTTTCCTGAAATATATCTGTCAATTATGGTGATCTAAAGAAGTGTGACAATTAGGCAAACATAATGGCTAGAGAATAATAAATCAAGATGACCTGATAGAGCTGAAAATGTTATAAAATGGTGCAGAGGACATTTCGTGATTCACTTTTATCTAATGTTATAACAAAAAAGTGCGTACATGACTGAAATTATACAAAATGTAGGTAAGTAATAATTGAAATAACTCTAAACCTAAAGACAGTATGTTTAAAATGTAGACTTGTATTATTTAAAATAAAGCAATTTAACAAAACGATAACTTCCTAAACTGCCGTTGTATAACTAAAATGCAGGGGACTCACCAGAGAATTAACAGCAGCGTTCTCTGTAAAACACAACACCATAATACACTGCGATCGCCAACCCGCCTGCCAAGCGTGGCGATTAAGGCAAACCCCTCAGTTTGGGGGAGGCCTACGTCCAGTGGTGGACGTGTTATGACGATGATGATAACTAAAATGCCGTTATCCGACAAGTGGTCGATTTTTTACTTTTGATGCTACATTCATGAGAAGAAAATATCTAACAATCAGTGTTTACGAATTTTAAATATCTTGATAAGCTTTGTAAGTCGCAAACACTGATTGATAGATATTTTTATCTCGTTAATATAGCATCAAAATTTATAAATCGAGCAGTTGTCGGATAACGGCATTTTAGTAAAATCACGACAGTAAAATAATTGATAATTACCTCCTTGTTCGAGGAGGCGCGGGAGGAGGGTCCCAGGAAGGTCTTTGGAGACAGGCTTAACCAGCAGGGGTACAGTACTAGCTAATAAGAAAAAATAAATAAAATAAAATTATTTGGATCTTAACAATACTAGTATGAGGTATGTGGTACAGAGTTAAGAGAAACGCGGGCGGATAGACTTTGTTGACCAAAAAAAAAATCTATCTCTTTGCCAAATTTCATTCAAAAGTATTCGGCCGCTCTGGCGTGTTTGAGTAACAAACATACTATATCCACTCATCCAAACTTTTGCATTTTAATTAATTTAGTAAGATGAATGGGGAAAACCCAAATACATTTAAAGATAACAACAAAAATACCTTTTATCTTCCCCGAAATTTGATAATGTGATTTGTTATAATCATGGTACAGAAAACTTAGGTCAGTAAATCAAACTTTTCAGTCACGTATAAATTTTAACATATGATCATCTTATTGTTTTTCGCCACTTTTATCAATTAAATGGTTTTCAGGAGTGGAAAATAAACTTTTTTGTTTATTTTTGCCTGTCATTACTAAGCAGGGGTTCTACCTAAAAGAAAACCAGCGGTACTCTCTGCAAGCATTGCATGAATCCACTTTCTTCAATATCACTTTTCTTGGTGGATGCGCTCATCATATTCATCACTCACTGTATCTGGGTTTTCTGATAAAAAAATTAGGCAAGTATGTGTGCAGAAAGAGTATTTTTAATGATATGTAGTACCGCAATTTTTTATAGACATTTAACAATGAATTAACCAGCGCAGTTAGATTTTGCTTAACAAACTTAGCTAAATCAAATAAAACGAAACCAAACCCTACTTTTAAGGCAAAATCGAGACACTGTGAGTGTACGATACGAATATTAAAAAATCAAGATAATACCTATTGGGGTGGTTACAACAAAATAACAAAATAAGTACCCCCTACACATACAAAGAAAAAATGATTTCAAAAAATGTCAAGTCCATGTTTTCTATACGTGATGGAAGTAAACGATTATTTTTCTGGTAACATATTTAACTATCTACGAAACACAATATGAATTTTTGTAGAGAAAATTTGAGTGTTGTATTTTTCATAGAAAATTTGAGTGTTGTCTTGTCAGTTTACGAGTTACCAAAAAAATAATTTGGGGTGTACTGATTATCAGTTATTTCAACTACCATATCAGCGATTTAATAGGAGTTATACCGTAAGGATGATTTAAACTTCCTAAACTGTAGAAATAGTTGTGGTTGTTGGTAGTTGGAAAGTCCTTGGAGTTCGGATACCTTTAGTGAGGGTCGGCGCCCGGGTGGCTAGGCGCCCTCGCCGGTAGCGGCCACGAACCTTCAGCGGGGCTGGAAATGTATGAAGAAACTCATTAATATATTTCAGTTAAGTACCTACTATTGTAATGCGGATTTGGTTTATTTATTAGGTATATCTTTTAATAGTACATTGTTATCCTAGGGGTAAAAGCAACTGATTTACTCCGAGACGGCGAGGTTCGAGGGACTAAATAAGTCTTTTACCCAAGGTAAACACTGTGCTTTTCATTGTGTAATTGACTGGCTATATAGAAAGTTGGGACATGGTTCAACAGAAATGTTCAACGAGTTTTTTTATAATTTGTTGCAAAACGATTCTCCCAGGGCTGGAAAGTAATACTTTGAACCCGCTCCTCAGGCAAATTCAGCCTTACTTTCCGAGTATGAGTAATGAAAAATATTTTTTGGCTTCAACGGATTGTAAGAATAGAGCGGCTGTTTATGGATTGCCAGAGCACCTGCACTACATGCTCACCCCAACTAGGTTTTCATGGTGAGATGTTTACAGAATCACACTGGAGACTGGTCTAAAAGATTTTGTAACAAGAAACATGCTTACTAATTTTGACATAGTTATAAACTAAGTTTTTATATTTTTTGCCACCCCAACAAAATAAATAAAATAATTTTAATTTTAAAAATAATCTTAATTTATTTATTTATAAAACTCTTATTACAAAACCATAGCTATAATTATATATTGTTTTATTTTGATCAGGTCTAGTTTTTGTGGCACAGCGCAGTGTGTTATTTTGCCTTAGTTGCGGCATGTTCGTTTTATGTGTTTTTTGGAAAGCTAACAATCAAACTAAACTCTTATTAAAGCGGCGTAGCTTTGGGCTCTAACTACTATCGTTTAGGAGAAATAATTTAAATCGAGAAAAATGCTTAAAAACTATAGAATCACAATATCTCGGTTTTGGATTTGATTTTTACACTACCTACATGTTTTAGGTTTGTTAGGAATTAAATATAGGAACCATTTTTTTTTCTTGAAAACTTAAAAATTTAGCTCACATAAGACAGAATAATTTTTTTTCTATGATTTTCTCAATTCGCAATATCTCCAAGATCTCGTTCGATACGCCAACCAGATGAACAAACAATCCCTTCAGCTTTTAAACATAACTAGCTTTTGCCCGCGACTTCATAGAATAGAAATACATATTTAGAATATTCTCAAGTTAAAGGTAGTATACGTAAGTATATTAGGCAAATAAAATAAAATGCGACCCGTAAATAGCTAATATTTTTTTTTTCGTTTATTATTTATACAAGAGCCTGACATTTGTTTTATTCAAGAAATACAGACAAAAATCTTTTTCGAGAAGGTCAGTGACCTTTCACTAAAATATAAATATCTCCTAAATGAAATTAATATTAAAACAAGTATTTTTTAAATGCTTTATCAAGGTTTAATCTATAAAGGTAAAAAATAACACTGGCATATCCGCAACTAAGACATAATATCACACTGTGCACAGCTGCCATCAACATAATTTTCCCTTTACATTGTTAAACAGAAAAAGCTCTTTGAAAAGCTCTTTCTATTGGTGAAGCTTATTATGCCGAATAGAAACCTTAACTTCGGTGCCCAATTAATTGCCTATTTCGATTATTTACATCCAACGCATTTGATAATTGGAAATAACTTTGTTGATACTAAAGGGTCTTCTTAAAAGCTCTTTCCAATAGTGTATATCTTACGGCTGTAAGGGCTTTAAATATTCTTAACTTCGGTTTTCAAAATGAGTCACCTAATCAAGTCATTAAATCCGAGCATACTGACAATTAGCAAAAAACAAGTAACTTTAGCAAAGGTTCTTCTAGAAAAGATAATTCATAATTCTAATGCTTGATCAAGTACTAGAATTATTTGACATGATATTTTTCATGTTACACACAAAGTGTTTGCCCAGTGTTATGAGAGCAAAGACAAAAAAAAACAAATATTAAGATTTAAAAAGGAGAAATAAAATTATAATGAAACCATTCACCATTCGCAACAAAAAAATGTAACCTTATGCTTAGTTAAAATACTGATTAGAAGTTTGTATAGAAAAGTGAATAATCTACTCAACAGTTTTTAAAGCAAGCTTGTTGTGAGATTTGTTGTATGAATGAGCCTGTAAGAACCAGCGTTGTCAAGCAACGTGGCAGCGTGGCACTACTAACAGCAATGAGAATGATTTTTATTTTGCCCAATGACTGATGGATGTCATTATTTAAAAAGTTACAATACGCTAATAAACACTGATATTCAATTAAATTTAGGCACAATAATATTTATCTGGTGATTTATTTATAAAGCTTCACACAACCTCAAACCGCAATTCAATGAATAGCGTGTTATGATGTGACAACGCTCAGTAACCACTTGTTGATATCCCAGTGTATTACCATAATCTGAAACCATCAACTACACACACTTTTTTGTAAATTCAGCACCATTTTAAAATGTTTTTCAAATGCTTTTAATATAGGACATAAACAATATTAAAACGTTTATTGTTGGTGGATTAGTGGAAGCACTGTATCTGTTGTGTTTGGTCCAAGGCAGGGAAAGTTTGTCATTTGCTACTAGGTTAGACCTAGTTATTTTTATCGACACTAAACTGTTAAGTTCTTTGTTCAAAATTATAGAAAAATAATAACAAAAATACACAATAACATGCAGTATGGCATCCTTATATCAGTGCCTTGTCTTTCAAAGGTCACACAAACAAAGGATGAAGACGTTACACTTCAAAGAGGTAGCGTGTGTTAGGTTCCCTCTGAACCTATTTGAAAACAAAATGGTTGAAAGAATATTAAGTAAAATCAGGCACGTTTTGATAGGTTGTGAAATCACAAGATGGTTATTTAAAAACGTTTGATGTACTTACATGCCATTGGACTTAAATTGATGAATTTTGACCATATAGATCGCAGAGGCTGTCGAAGGTCTCCGGGGGATGAATACGTCGTGGTCACACCACCGACTGTGCGACCTGCAGCGACAGGCGGCCCGGCTGCGTCACAGCCGCCCTTCCATACCGGACACCGCCAAACATCACAGGGTAAGTGTCTGTTATGCCTATTAATAGAATATTTTATTGATTCCTCTATCTCTATAACTCTCGTGCGTGTAAGTGCAACGCAAAAATATGGCCATCTCAATTATCGGACTCTTCAACTTGGCTTCTTTGACGTAATTGCGCAATAAACTGCGTAAACACTTTAATTAGAGGAACATAGTATTTTTTTCATCTGTGATTTTTCTTTATCGAACCGAAAGGTGACCACTATCTTGCACTGATTCTTGTGCTTCTACGCGATTGAAACACTGTTAGTTTTGTAACCAAATATGTTTTTTTAGATACATTTTAATTTATTCATAGACTACGTGTTGTAGGGTAGCGAGCGCTGATCTACAAGCACTCAGATGACCTACATAGTTTGTTAGGAGGAGGTAGGGGATGTAGCGCCCCGCGCCGGCCGACCTACCTCGCTCCTACTTTACGTGTCTCAAATGATAATTTACATGATTTTCACGTACGAACCATAGCGGTTTTTTTGTCTACATTTATATTTGCTATTTTTTTGTCTATTCTTGATGTTGGCAGGATTAGTAAAGTGTGTCATTAAGAAGTGATGGTTACTTAGGTTTGCTGGGTCATAGGAAAGCTTATAGATGGTACTATGGGTTGCAGGTTCGACTCCCTTGTGGAGTAAAACTTTTGTATGATAATGAAAAGTAGATTCGGGTTTAAGTTTAAGTGATAATTGTGGATTTAAACGAGCATGCGATGCAGGAGAACAAAGAAAACATAATTAAAAAAATCCCGATTGTGTAATAATATCATGTAACTTGGGGATATGCTATAAGTTTTTAGGTATTTTAGCATGCAGTAAAAAAATGACTTAAAAAGTGTGCCGAGTCAGTTTGTAAACTCACTCAATTACTATAACTTGCCTGCCGTCTCTATCTTTGTAGCGCCCTATTGTTAAGATAATTACTGGCACTACATAGTTTTGAAAGCTGTAATGTTCGCACTCCCACAAACTAACTCAAACATGTATTTGCTTAACACACATACACGGGGTAGATAAATCAACAAATAACTAATCAAATAGGCGAGAGTGTACAGGTAGCTACTAGCTGCACCACTTGCTAGATATAACTGTCGCTACAACAGTGTGCGGAGGGAATATTGCCGCCCAACAATTATATCTGTACTCGTATTGAGATATCAGTCGGGCGGCGCCGGAAGGGTGATCAATAACTGCACCGACTCCAGCCATCCAGGCACTATGTCTAGTGCTCATGACATAAATTATTGAGCACTGACACATGCGCGAACGCGAATACTCCTATATTGACCTATAAAAATTTGCACGGGGATAGGTGCCCGGAGCCGGGAGGACTATGCAATAGATGCAACACGCTCCTGGCTGCAACAAGTCGGCTTCGCGGCGAGTTCCGCTCCGCTTCAAATATTGAAATATTAATTTAAATTTATTTAAATGGCGTATTGTGTTAATCATTCAAGTGTTTTGTCGCGTTAATTATTTTAATTGAGGAAAATTATCGAAAAATCAAGAATTATCGGTCGTTAAATAGGGCGGCGCGCAATACGCCCTTCGGAACAAAGGCGGCCCGGGTCGCCGGCCGCGCTCGGACTTCGGCTCGGCTAAGTTAATACTTATTTTATGAGCTTTTTAATTAAAACTGCGGATTGGAGTGCTGGTGATTAGAAGTGAATTTTTGGTTGCAGAGTATGTTGAAAAAATCCTGCAGCACGCAGCTGACAAAGCCTGAATCGAGCCACAGTATCGACGACGCCGACGGCATCATCTTAAACTTCAGCAGATTCGGACCCTGCCGAGGTAAGCCCACCACCAGTTACTTCTAAAAATAGATTTCAGAACGAAGGAGTGAGCTGCCCCAAACTTTTTTTTCAGCTTTAGCGGCGATATGAGGCGTTGATGTCTAATACTTGGAAAACTAACAGTAAATTACCTCAAATTAAAAAAAGAAACATACAGTTTCTTTGTCTTATAGCTGATTCTTTTATCGTCAGACAACCCTGTCTAAGGAATAAAAGTGGCGATTTGATAGACCGTAGCTTTTGTTTAGAAATATGTCAAGCTACCATATTTATTATTCAAATATAAGCTAGTCTATTCTGTAAATAACCATTTCACAAAGTGAGCTTTATAACACACAACATAAAGGTCTTGCGTTTGACGTAATTTGATGCTCACCTCGGATTCCGCTCGCGCTGTTGAGACACGAAAATGTTGTCAAAGAATAGGGGTACATTAATCTCACTGTTAAAAAATCAACCCTCATACTAACCAACCAATGACGTTATGACAAATAGCTTTAACGGACATATAAACGACCTATAAAAACCTCAGAAACCGGGCATTAGTTCATCACGATTACCCCTCTGAGCGGTTTAATGGGGCTTTCACTCCTCTTGATCATAAGTCTGTTATTTTAGCTTACCAGAACGGGGATAAAATAGCATATAATTATCATCCTCTAGGAGTACCTATAGGCGTAATTTTTTTTTTTAATTATTGTCTGTTAGCAACGAACCTAAGAAAACGAAAAAGTCTTTATTTATTGGTAGAATAATCATGAATAAACTCAACTTCGGTTTTATAAAAAAGAAGAATATTTTATTTTTCAACATAGAACTTATAAAGAAAGAAAGCGGCGAGCTTATAAAGAACCCATTATAGCTCTGTTTAGAGAGGGAGTAAATAGAAACCGAGGTATAATGGGTAAACTACCTCGTATAAGGGCCATTTAAGCCCCTTGTATAACAATCTAGTACTATTTCACACCACAAGCCTCGTGGTGACGTCATGCGTTTCATTCATTCGTGTTCATTCATACTACACGCGAACAATAGGGTAGAGGAGTTAAGCTCGCTGATCTATTTGGACACACTTTTCATGTATAATTTATATTGGATGACTTGATCGGTTTCTAATTAGTTTTCTTTTTTGTGTGCAGATGAGTCACTGGACAGCGATTGCGGTGAGCCAGGAGGTTGTACCATTACAGTCAACGCGGAGTGCAACGTCATCCCGCGGGCGTGGCGCGACTCCACACATGATATTAGTTCGAATGCAGATGATGAATTACAGTGTCCAGCCACTTGTCATGGGTAAGTGCAGCTCGACACCCTTGCTAACGCTGATGCCGAATGTTCTATGCAAAAAATGTTCAAATACACATGAATTTGTACGCTATTTGCTCTAGCATAGCGAATGAAATAAAGTGTGTAAAATGCACAAAGAATACTTCGGTATCTGCTTAGGAAGTGGTATTAGTCTTTCAGCTACCTTAGTTCTTGAGGCCACAGGAGGCTTTGTCCGGTAACCTGCGTGCGATCATAGCGCATACTTGGTAAGGGATTCCCCGGGGCGCCCAGCCGCCCCGGGGATGTCATCAGATGAGAACTACCTCCGCCGTCGACAGGAGAGCCTTAGTGGGTTGGATGACTGTCAAGAAAATCTAATTCAATGAAAATCTATCAACTTTCGATAAATAGTTTTTATGTTTCTCGATTAAGGGCGTCTTCAAATTTGTAGCCAAAGTGCCGCGCGACAGCAGCGGCTGCAGCGCGCTGACGCGCTGCTTTGTTAATTCATACAAACAATAGACACGCGGCCGCAACGCGGCTGCATCGCGGCCTCCGCGCCGCTCTTTGCATTTTTTATTTGTATGGATTAACAAAGCAGCGACAGTCGCGCGGCAATTTGCGACCAATTTGAAGGTGCCTTACTTATGTCTGCAATCACCTAAAAAAAATAATAACGTTGATCAGTACAATTAGTCCATACACGTCATTTGGGTATATTAGTTCCTACGCTATCTTCCGGCCGCACCTAGCGCTCTTTGTGAAAACGTTGCAAGCTCAGTACCTCCCCTCTGGCCGGTAAGCCTAGATCGATCTAGCCGACTGCACGCACAGGGCATGACAGTTATATAATAGGTAATTACACTGAAAGTAGCGATACTTAGTTTAAGGTAGCAAAGTATACTCGAACGTAGGTTACTTCCAAACATACTTTTTCTTGATTTTTAAAGCATATAAGTTACACGGAGGAAAGTTTTAAAATAGAAATAGGTCAAACCGGTGAGCGCGTAGGGCGCAGGCGCGGCGCGTGGCGCACTCCGCAGGGCGCACGGCGGTGCGCGGTTCGGGGTGCGGGGTGCGGGGCGCGGGGCGCGGGGTGTCGGATCGGGCCGCACCGGCACCCCTGTCCATGGCCGCGCGCCCCGCACCCGCAATACAGTCTCCTAGGTTCGCAGTATATTTGACGACGTGTCGCACCGCTAACTCAGATGTTGAGTACGTAGACCTCCAGGCTACCCTGGTGAGTGCGGCACTCCTGGTGGTAACGGATCGGTTCGCGATCACTAAACGACAGTTTTGCGTCCCTATTGTATCTTTAAGTTAACCGCGACTATAGTTCTGCGCTTAGATGTTATTTCGACGTGGATCACTTGAGTTTGTGTACCCTTAGCTGACTAGATGTTAGCGTAGGGCTTGCATGCGTCTCTGTGTATACTTTCCTTGAGTGTGTTACTTAACTAAGCCCGCCGTGTCCTTTCCTTGGGTTGACTCTGTGGGGTTGTTTCTGTGTGGGTCGGAGTGCGGAGGCGTATGAACCTATCGTTACAGATAAGATGTTTGTAGGGAGATAAGATGCCGTTGCTAAGCGTAGGAGCAGAATGAGGCGTACCGAGATGCAATGCAAGGGGGCCGAGGTCGGCGGCGCCAAGGAGGGCTCGCAGATGTCTCGCAGCGAGTCCACCATCAGCCGGTGCACCCCGCACACGCCCCTGGGTCCACCGGACAGCGTCAGCGTCGACTCCAACCCCATGCCCACCATCTATCGGTAACTGTATGCTCAAAACGCCGTACTGGGAGAAGACGTACCGCTACAGTCGCCTCCAGCGCCTGCATGTCAACATTGCGCTGAGCGACACTCGCATGACTTGCGGCTTCGACACTACATTATGCCTAAAGCGATCAGCCGACGCGAACTGCAGTAGTCATCACACTGTTATGTCTTCTCCCAATGGCAAATAAGCTGAGAGCGCACTCTGCAGCATCGCGCACCGCGATCTTCGCATGCGAGTAGGTATCACGGAGGGCTTTTATCTTAGACGGTGATACAATTGACAACGTTACGTAACCACAACAGACCGAGCTGGTCTGAGTAGCTAGTTGTGAGTTGTGAGCCGCCTAAGACATGAGCGGCGATAGTTTAACGATCGCTTGGCTTGCCTCATGCTGAAGGAGGAGACAGTTGCCGGTTCGACTCACAGGTACGGTGATAAACAATATTATTGTGTCACATTGTCTCTTCGCCACCTTGCCTTACACCTATTTCCTCGCTTTCAATATAATCCTAGTGTTTTCTCTACCTACTTGTTTTCTTCGTCCTTTTTTGTTCGGTTCCGATATTTCTTTCTAGATTTTTTTTCTAGATTCCATCGTTTCATCGTTTTAGGTCTCAAGATAAAGAACATTTCATAAAACGCTACCACGTCTCTAGGCTTTTTTTGCATGTCACAGTAATTCCGTAAGAAATATAGAATATTATAAAATTATAATTTCATGTAAATATATTAAATTAATTCATTACGTAATACAAAATAATAGAAATCACGCAACACGGCAACAAACTGCCGGTCTACTGCCATAATCATAGCTTTAGAATATGGACATATTAATGCTTTAGCAGACTCATTTACAAGTTAGCTATTACCTTAATTAATTAATTAAATCAATCTTCGCTTATAGTAAGTAGATGAAATTATATAGAATCATCAGTAGAAACCCTATAAAATCATCATCATCAACAAAACTCGCACTGAACTTTAAAGATAAATCAAACCATCACCTACAAAACCAAAATTGCGTTCCGTAATTTTAAAAAAAGAACTAAACACGTCACATCTTTAAACTAAAGAGAAGGGAAAATTAAAGCCGCAGTCTGACCGATCGCGATGTCGAGTCACGTTTTGGTAAGACCGCCAGTCAATACGTCCACAACCCACAACAATTCACTGGTTAGAAATGGTTAAATGAATATAATACGCAACAAAAGTACACCGGCCGAATTGTAGATAAAATAATAAATAGATACTGGCGGAATATAAATTACAAAATTTAGACAGATTCAAACTTTCTCAGCTCTTCAGTGGTGTTATTTATAAACACCACCACACTTTCAATAAAAAGTAAAGTAGTTGTGTAATATTGTTACACCAGGAAGGTCGAGGAGGAAGCAGCCAAATATTATAAAGAGTTTCTGAACACTACAGAAATCTTAAAAAGATATAATAATATCACGTATCTATTTCATCACGATCACAATATACTAGAGTTGGCGACAAAACTAATTATAAAATGTTTATATTTGTTTAGGTGTCGGGCGCCCATTGCGTCCCTGGATTGTATGGACGACTTCAGTGCAAATTCACAGCAGATGCTGGATCAAGGTAGGTTTAACGTAATTTTCTAAACACTTTTGCAACAATAACCAATAAACGTTATTTTTTTACTTGTATTTGTGAAGAAAATATTAAAAACAGTTTACCTCCTGAACTAGGATAGTCGGAGAGATAGACGTCCACACTGAGTGCAGAACTCTTCAAACAATATTCTGTAATTCAAAATACATACATCTCCTCCATAATGCAAAGAACTTCGCAATATTTCTAGAATGATATTAACTTGCACTTTCTTGCTCCAAAAATGTACATAAAATATTCAGCCCGTTGACATAAAAAATGACTCTGGGAAGACTGAAAGAAAGGTATATTATCTTAATAAAATATCTGCCTACAGACAAAGTGTTATCTACTACTATAATAAAAAGACTGATTTTTTTCTTGGCTCGAAGAACCAAAACAAAATCTCTGTTCTATTAAGTATTAAAATTTTATGAAAGACATGTTTACCAGATCTTACACTCGTAAACAAGAAAATGACCTCAATTAAAATAAATTTATGAATTTATGGATAATCAATTAAAACTGAAGTAATGCCGTTTATCGTAGGTAGATAGGTACATAATTCGATTTTCTCATAGCTTTCCAAAAAAATTGCATTATTACCGTTATTCTGAAGCTAGAGAAAAAAAATAATAAAGAAAGATAGGAACAAAATAATACTGATGGATTTTAAACGTAAAAATAGACTAAAAAAATGTCAGTAACAATAGTAGCAGAGCATTTAAGAACATCCACTGAAGCTGACTCATGATAGCAATTTGTATACAGCTGGCGAAGTAAATGTGTCCCGGCACATGTCGACGTATATGGGAAATCACACCACCATGCCATCGGTGGTGACTCCAGGACTGCGCTACAAGAACTTAGGGAAGTCCGGCCTAAGGGTGCCTAATATCGGCCTTGGGATATGGGCCATGCTGAATGAAGAATGCGCTGAGGAAGTTGTCATGACGGCCCTCGACTACGGAATCAATCTGTTTGATTTATCCGAAGCACACTGTGGTTAGCTAATACGCTTTTATTATTTAAAATTTTACTGATTGAAAACTTATTTAGTCGCAGATACATCTCGGGAAAAGTTGCGTTGTTTTTTTTATATATTTGCTCTTGACTCTAGTCTAGGTCAGAGATGACAGAGACAAAGTCTAAGATACAGCAAGCTTACCCAGAAGGAGCTTGTTCATTCTGACTTTAAAGAGATGAGGGTTGTAGGTGAAGAACAATCTGAAGAAGACCTACAAGCAGGCTACCTTGCGGCGACGAGCCAAGCTGTGTAGCTTGGCATCCACCAGTTTTACGTCACCAATGAGCTTCTTAGCTCTGCGTTCCACCGAATGAAGCTCGGCAAGCTGATATTTAGCTGAGCCATCCCAAAGGTGGCTGCAATCCACCATGCAGGATCGGACTTGTACTTTGTGTAGGGTTAAAAGCTGTCCAGGCCTGAATTATCACTTCACCTTATTTAGGATACCCAGCTATTTGGCTGCATTTTGGGCTTTGTACTCAATGGTGGCGCCGTAGTTGAGACTGGTAGTCCACTCTATGCCTAGGAGCTCGAGCCAATCACACGATCGACAGGAACAGATGTACCCCGAAAAGTAGGAGTTTGGTCGAAAAAACTCTTTTTTGCGGTAAAAAGACATGCTTGCGTTTTGGTGGCGTTAAAAGAGACCATATTGTCATCAACTCACTGGGAGACAAGGTTTCAACAAGGTCAAATTTGTCCACTCTCTCATGGCCTCTCTCAAGGAAAGAAACTTCCCCGCTGGTTGTTGTGCTGGACAAGTATCTTTCTGAAACCTTACTGTCATATGCGTACCCAACATGACCAGGCCGAAGAAGTCATTGATGTGCAGCAGGAAAACTGCTGCAATCATTGATCTGCAGCAGGAAAAGTGTTGCAGGGAGAACAGGCCCCTGAGGAACTCCAGCATCAATAGCCATGAGGTCAGAGGAGCAGCCGTCAACAACTACTCGGATCGACCGTTCACTGAAGAAGTCTGATATCCAGCTACAAAAACTAGCTGGAATGCCATAAGCAGGAAGCTTGCTAAGTAGACTTGCGTGCCAGACCCTGTTAATCCTCTCTGTCTGGCCTTCGAGATACCGAGTGACACGGCAAGTGCTTCGCCGTGTCTCTCGATGGCTTCGCCCCAGCAGTGCGTGACATACACAAGAAGATCGCCAGTCTCCGGCGAAAGCCATATTGACAGACACTAAGGAGATCATTGTCTTCAAGGTGGGTCAGCAACTTACTGTTCGGTACCCTTTCCATAACCTTGCATAGGATGGAGGTAATGGCGATCGGACGGTAATGAGCAAGGTCTGCACGGTCACCCTTTTTGGGCACCAGTTTCACATTTGCAAGCTTCCAAGGTTTTGGCACCGTTCGTTTTTCAAGAGAGAGGCGGAACAGGCGTGTTAACATAGAAGACAGTTCAGGCGCACATTGCCTCAATACTCTCGCTAGAATGCCGTCAAGCCCGCTGCCGCGCTGGCCTTGTTCTCGTCTAGACTGCACAGTACTCTTCGGACCTCGTTAATAAAAACTGCGATCTCCGACATCAAAGAGTCACAATGAGGAACAGTTGGTGGTCAGCGTCCAGATGTGAATTGCTTGGAAAGAGATGCAAATAAATTTGCTTTCTCAATTGCAGACTGCGCCAGCGACCCAACAGGTTTCAACATTGGAGGCAAAGTGGGTCGACAGAAATTCGTTTCAACCGCTTTCGATAGGGACCAGAACTGCTTACTACCCGGTGGGTGCGGTGCTAGTTTGGCCCCGATACGTCTGACATGGTCAAAACGCACCCCACGTAGTACCCGCTTCCAAAACTTAACGGCAGAATTAAAGGCTCTTTTCTTTGCACGTACCCTACGTACTCTAACCTTTTTTATCCAAGCTCAGCAAGGCAGACTCTTTTTGGACCTCAGCATTAGCGCATTCTGCATTTTACCAAGGCCGGGATTTGTGTCCGAGTGGGATGTCGAAGAATGGAATAAAATACTCCATCCCCTGCCGAATCACGTCCGCAATCACGTCAGCACAGCACGAGGGGTCACTCGAGGAGAAGCACTCTTGCCGCCATGGATAAGACGCAAAAAGTGCCGCGTCTCTTGCCTCTAGGACTCTTTATCAGAGAAGTGCAGGTCGATACGCGCGAGGCAGTGGTCAGACGTTTCCAGCGGTGCTAAGACCGACACTGAATGACTGCCCGGTTCAGTTGTCAGCAGAAGGTCCAGGCAATTGGGTGTATGGGCGTCAACCATCCGGTACCCACGTTGCCACATTCACCAGCTGGGTCAGTTTTAGCGATAAAGAGAATTTGCGCGCCTCCAACCTGGCATGGTCACTTTTTTTTTATTTTTTATTTTTACTATTTATAGGCACGCGTTTGACCACTATCTCACCTGATGGTAAACGATGATGCAGTCGAAGATGGAGCACGCTTGCCTAGAAGTAACCTATTCACTCTTGACTTAAAGACTGCCAGGTTGTAGCTATATAGCGGAATTAAATTATGCAATTCCGTCGCACATTCCCCAAAATGGAACCGGTAGAAATCCGACAGGCTAGCAACTCGTCGTCGATGCTCAAGACTTTGGAGCTTCGTCGCGACGAGCCTCTCATTGCCGATGATCCTCTTGGCTTGTTTCTCAATTGACTCAAGGGCATCAAGCTGGTATCTGGTAGATCCATCCCAAAGATGAGAGCAGTATTCCATACACGATCGAAATTGCGCTTGATAGAGTTTGAGCAGCTGTTCCGAGCGTGAAGTACCGTCTCACCTTTGCTAGAATCCCCAACTTCTTTGCAGCCACTTGAGCTTTTGCCTCTATGAAAGGGCCAAAATTGAGAGTAGATGTTAATGTAACCCCAAGAAGCTCAAGTTGGTCGGTTATCGGCACAGCTTCACCTCGGAAAGATGGAGCTGGGTGGAATTGGCTCCTTATGGTGGAAAATAGACACGTTTGGGTCTTAGCAGCATTGAACTTGAACAGATTGGCATCACCCCATTCAGAGACAGCCTTTAAGGACACGTTCAAGCGCTCAACCGTAGCCTCCCGGAGAGACCGGATCTGCGACCAGCTCGTGCGTCGGACACGTATCTCTGTCTTCTGCATACCCAAAGGTACAGGGTTTAAGCAGATCATTAATATGCAGCAAGAACTGCAAGAACTTTTCTAGTACGGGAACAACCACTCTTAATGGTGGGCAAAGTGGTCCCCCCTAAATAATGAGCTTCACTTGTTGGGTACCGTTGCTGCGCTACGTCAGTCGACTCCACGAGGAAATTAAATAGAGCTGTTGTTTCCTGATCACAGCTGTGCGATCGGTGGACGCCGATGTTCACAAGACTAAGTAGCCATCTGACAAAAAAAAAACGATTTCTCAAAGCAACGGAGATGACGACAAAAATATCATCGCAACGTACACACAGACCTTGTAACTGCTTCTTGAACTTGTGTTCAAGAGAGTAACCCGAATAGTTGAGGTACGCCACGTCCGACGGGGTTGATATTTTTGTCTCCGTTAGAAAAAATAAGTGCGGCTTTTCAGTCTCTAGGTCGTGATGAACCGGATCGAGATTGCAGTGCAACCCCCTGATGTTGGTGAGGTGCACTTTAAGTGGGGAGGAAAAGCAGCCGTTGTTTAACCTTGTTCCTTGTACCCTTGTAGTTGGGGAAAAGGTCGAACTGTTGAGGCGCTGCTCAGTGAACCAAGTGGAATACTAGAGCTAAACTAACCTATGGGGAATTCATTTGGAGACTGCGGGGACGCACATACCCCCCCGGGTACCGTGTTCCTCCCATCCATCAATACATCGCCGGCTGGTACGGTGGAGCATACCGGAATTTTTCGCGAGTTGGCGGGGCAGCCTTTTCCCCCAAAAGGCACTGGCACTCCCGTACACCGACGGAACACAGCACACAGCAAGCTTGAACCTGCACTCTGGCGGGATTTTGGTCGAGAGCCAGGCGGCTCCTTGCGAAGTCTACCACCGCTTAAGTGGGATCGTTCAGCCGTACCACAGACATGCCTGTGGTGCCGTTGCCCGGGGTGGTTTATTGTACCTTCTACTTATGTACGTGTATATGTACGAGCAGTAGCTTTTATTAACCAAGTATCTCGTGTGACATTTTCAGGTTATAAGTATTTGGATCGGAAATAATTTTAAAATAAATTAACGATTGTAGCTGATCTCGAGATGTTTTACTGCCATCCCCAATAACAGTAATTCCAATTGTCACTCATTTTGTAATCATTTCGGAGTTAAACAATGTAATGTGTTATTAAAATAGCAAAAGGGGAAGCAGAACTTGGAAAAATATTAAAGAAACGTAACGTCAGGAGGACCAGCGTCATCATCACCACAAAAATATATTGGAGTACCAAGTAAGCTCTAGTTTAAGCTTCACTTGACTGTATAAAACCTTCACTTGACTGTATAAAACATAGAACATAGATTGACTAACTGCACGATTTACAACATAGATGTTTGTCATTTACTTTTCTAGATGTTCAACGTGGAATGAGGAGTAATTAAAATGTAGTGAGACTTCCATAGATTGATGTTCCTAGGCTAGGCTTACGTGTGTTAGCAAAACCGATCACTTATGACTAATCGATTCCTTTGCATTTTTGATATAGGTAGATGTTATAGCCTGCTAACATCCCTTCTGTGTTAGAGGATTTCCGTGTTTTCTATCTCAGCATATTGATGTTGTCGTCCTGTTTACTAATACCCTGTTACTTTTTAGTATAGCCTCCAAGGAGTACTTGTATTTTTTGTACAATGTAAAGATGAGTGGTGTAAGCTTTGATTTGCTGTTAGGGTACTTGCTGCGAACACAACGACTCACCGTGGCTTCACTCGATGTGCTTCACGCTCGCTAATTGCTAACATACTGTAAACTCTCCATTTACTAGGTTTACTCATACTAATAACAGGTCAGATGAAAGAGGCCTCTCTCGTAAGCACATTGTTGAGAGCGTTAAGGCGTCTCTGGCTCGGCTTCAAGTTGAATATATCGATGTAGTGCTCCTTCACAAAGTCGACCCAGTGTGCCCGATGGAAGGTCAGTTCATGGCTTTTATCAAATAAATTTATTTTTACTGTTCAGTTTATGTGTAGTTACTTAAAATTAAATACTTTGACAGAGCTCGTTCGTGCAATGAACTTCGTGATAAATCAAGGATGGGTCATGTACTGGGGAACTGCTCGCTGGTCCCCTGCCGAGGTACGAAATATCAAACAACTTGGTCACTTTAACACCAATGAAAAATGTGTGCTATAGTAAAACATGGCCATTTATTTCGTAGATTATGGATGCATACAGCAACTGCAGACAGTTCAACTGCATCACACCGATAGTTGAGCAAACTGAATACCACATGTTCTGCAGGGAGAAACCCGAGCTTTACATGCCCGAATTGTATCACAAAATTGGAGTGGGTGAGTAGCCTCAATGTATATACGAATATTTATGTCATAAATATTGGTATTGTGAACACTAATACATACATTGTGGTTACCAGGTATGATGGCATGGTCGGCCATCACGACAGGCAAGGGCCTCGGCCGTGAGGAAGTCACCGGCCTGTTCGCTAAGTCTCGGTTTAACAGGAAGTATAGCACGTTCAGCTGGTGCGAGGAGGATCTCGCCGTTCCTGAGGTAGCAGTTCCTACTTGTTTTGAATCACTCTGAACTGATCAAGTTTTTGTGAAGGTGAACATCATATTAAATGAAGTGCTTGTTACAGTTGCGTCTCTCCGGCAGCAAGGAACAATTGACCGGGGAAGAACCACGCACATATGGAGACAAACTTCGTGATCTCTCTAACCTGGCTAATACATTGAGTGTGTTTTATTCCCTACGTCTTGTTTTATTGAATAAAGCCCAAAATATTTTACAAACTATGCCATTCGTTGTGAACAGATTGCAGTACGGGTCAATTGGCGGTGGCTTGGTGCTTAAAGAACGAGTCGGTGAACTGTCTCCTGCTAGGTGCGACAACGGTTGAACAATTTAAGGAGAACATTCACGCACTACAAGTATTTATCACTCAATTAGTCGCTGAGATGTTTGTAATAAGAGGAGCATATCATGTTAATATTTCTCTGTTAGCAGATAGTTCCGCAGCTGACCCCGGTGGTTATGATCGAGATTGAGCGCCTGCTGGCAAACAAGCCGCAACGCCCGCCCATGGTATCAACTCTAGCGATGCGCAACCAACAGAACAATAATACCGTCCGGGTCGACATGACGTAAGAAGTTCAAACTATGCCTATACCGTCACTGCTTTATATTGTTTAGTTTCAAGTTTTATGCAAAGAGTGTGTGTGCTTAATAATACCAAGCTTGTGTTTAATCACCGATTGTGAAATTGGTGAATGAATACAAGCCTGGTTAACACAGCTGTGTTTTACAACAGGGGCGCCACCACGTCGGGGACCGGCTCGCCGAAGCCTGAAGGCGAGATCGCGGAGGCCGAGGCCTCCACCCCCGGTAAGGAGCCCGGACGGGGCTTTTGTGAGATTCAGTGACCGTGGTGGCGCGGAAGCACTGACTCTGCTTCCAAATCTAGTAGATCAAAGGTAATAATTCCATCACCAGTGTCTTTTATCGTATTTTTGAGAAGGTATGTGTGACTATAATAATTACTTTTCATCAGGAATCTCTTAAGGACAAGGAAAAAGAAAAGGATTCCAAACCGAAATTCTTCTTAAACAACGCCGGAGAAGTCATCAAACGTACTGGTATGTTTCACTTTCATATTTCTTTCAGATGTTTCAGTAAGTTTCTGAAACTGATGACGTAATTGTTTGTGTGTTTAGAGCAAGACGGAGTGTCAACTGATGTCGTGATATCAGTGTCATCGTTGAAAGGTAAGCAACCAGCTAGCGGGGGCAGTAAGGTGAAGAACTCCAAATCTGACCAGGCGCGTCCGCGGTCTTCGTCCTTGCAAAGGTCCTCCTCAGGACAGTTGTCCATTGGCAGAGACCGCAGGAAATCGCGTCTGGACTTGAACTCCCCAGCTGATCCGTAAATTTGATTGCTTATGAACGTAGGAGTACATGTTATAGACTAATACCTGTGCATACGAACCCAATACGTCCCCAGACGTATCTGCAGTTGTGTAGAAATATCTGTCATTGAGAAGTTCCAGGGGCTCGTATTTATTAATGTTGTCTGTTCGTGGATGTAGCCGTATCTCAGCAGCCCCCGGCGCTTGTCTTCGAAGGTACACTTATTTCTATATCGACAGATGATACCCGTAACCAATATCCTACTACCGCACGAAGTAATTTCCCATACACCTTCTTGTTCTAAGGTTCTAATGATTAGTCATTTGTGCTCAGAATGGCCTCATTAATAAGTTAACAAAATTTTTAGTAATATCAAATTATTGATAACATCTGCTCTACAGGTAAAGCAAAGGCATCAAGTTAAAGTAAAAGGACTTTAAGTGATTGAGAAAAGTCTGTGATGGTAGAGATTTATGGAAAGTAATTCTTATGCAAGTAGGTGGATGAAATCCTGTATCTTGTATTAATAAAACATTGTAATAAAACATGTAATTGGCACTTAGTATCCTAGTAATAGTATAAAATTGTCAACGAATGTAATGCATGCGTAGGGATTCGTCAAGAACTAGCGAGTAGCGTTAAATAGGTAGTTACGATATAACACTGTCTGGTCGACGGACTGTCTGCCACTGCGCTGCTTGAATCAGTAGATCTTAGCTGATAGGATACACAGAGGCTGCACATATAGGAGTACTCCACTCTGTAGTTTGGTAATAAGCGTAGAAACTTTTCAAATTTTAACGATTTTTGGAAATCATGGTCTCCCAATTACTAGATGAAAATGTTAAGATTCGGCTGGAACTTATCGAACGTTGGCTCTCACTATCCTACGGAACGTTTTCTCCTAACATTCAATATGTACATACTGCTAGCTGCGGAATGAACTTAGATGATTCCTTTGATGACTGATAGAAGTCGAGTCTTTTAATAATAACACACCGAAAGGTTTTTCTCAAATTATAGCTTCCTCAAATCCGCATTTCTCTAAAGTTGGTTAATCTGGCTTAAACATAGTCTTAGCATTTTTTATTTGCAGACGCACCTTTCGTGACAATTTAACTTAATTAAACTATACTATACTATATTCAAAAACGAATAAACATTAAATTTAAGCTAATCGATTCAAATATACTAGAAATAGTGCTCATTGACATCATCTTAGTGTGTCTCGATCAAGTGTCAGGGTTCGTTGTCCATCTCGGTACGAATTATCAACTAAATAATATAATGTAACGACGTGTGAATGATCTATTTCGTGAGTGTGGTTTAGGCGGTCGGGTCGTGGTCGTCGCGGCACTGATTTCGACATAATAATCGGTCCCCATTGTAATCCTTTTAACAACAAACTACATCGCTTGAATTGAGCGTTGCTAGATAGCTGGTTGTTACCAGGTAGCCAGGATTACTGCGATACATAGGGTTGCCATTAATCTAATCTGATACTCGCAGTTTTTATTTCAGATGAAACCTTTTAAAACTAACGAGATTGGTGCAAAATTCTAATTAACAAAATAATTCTCAAATATTTTTTATAAATTATAAAATGATGCTGACCGATCCACGAGCATTGTTACAATCCTTTAAGTTACAAGTTTCCCACTCTTTCAGTATGATATTTATATAAAAGCTGCATCTACGTAAACATTGATGTGCAATAGAACCAAAGGGTAAAGGGGTAGGGGAGGGTAAATATAGGAATGCACTTCCACCGTATCAGTATTCCGATAAACATGAGACATGTCAGCGTTGTCTCTTGTATAGCAAAGCACGGTGCCCACTTATCATCCGGTAGACTGCTTGCTTGATTACCACCTGGAACATTATAATAAAACACAGGGTGAATTTTTCAAGAGGGCGTGGTTGGCTAAATCCCAATTTTGATGAAAACTAAAACTGCATCATTCGATTTTTTAATAGATGAGTCAGTTGATTAATATTTAATTCAAAATGACTTATATCCTTTAGTTTGCCATTTGCAATTACTTCTGGCTAGGTTTTAGTTAAATCAAAACCGGGCGCGAGCCTCCATTGGTATTTTTCCAGTATTTTTGTCTTTACCGCATAGTTTCAAATTCGGCCACCCACGCCCACTTGAATAATTCCCGTGTATACGAAGGATTTTATCTATTTATTAATATGTCATCGATTCTAGACATTTTCTTTTCATTCCTAGATCATTAATTCAAGTATTGTAATAATTGACTCAAAGGATGGGTTCACTACGTCTAAATCTTAATCTGATAACTATTATACCCATTCTTCATTCATAGAGCTACTTGACTCTATGAAGCACTTCCACAGAGTAGGTAGTGCTACTATCCCTGATTTATCTCATGAGATAGGATTTGTGAATTATAATTGGAAGTACTACTGGGCGTCCATAAATCCAATGATTATTTTTAACCTAAATATAACTAAGCATAACATTTAGCATAGTAGTCGTCTATTAGAACATAAGGTGTACATATTCCGCATTAATATGCGATGAGGTTTTGAAGCCACAGGGCCGAAGTCGATCTAGTTTAAGTAGTCAGTAATTAAAATTAAGGCATAATATAGTAACTTAGTATTTTAACACAGAACTTTAATTATTTGGCATCAACTTCAATTTGATCAGTTCACGTCTATGTGACATCTAAATTTAATATAAAAGTATTTTCCTATAAAATAAGTTAAGAGTTGTACATATAAAAAGCACAGGAACCGAAAATAGTGATTTTTAAATTTCGTTTGTAAAGTAACTATGTACATTAGAATATGCATGCCCAGAATTGAATATTGCACATATAGTAACATGGAGAAATGATCAGTATGGCTGATATTAAATAGGTGCTATCTATGACTTACATTTTAGTCATAGATAGGAGAATGGGTCAGTACCGAAGCACTACAAATTCATCATCAATGATGAAAAGCACGATATAAAATTACTACATACCTGATATTGAATGCTCGATCCAGCACGTAGTGTTGGGTACAGAAATGCGCAACAATAGAATTGCGAGCAAACATCTTAGGCTCAAGTCACACCGAGATGGCAGCGAAGCGGCGAGCAGGTTCAGTGTCATATAATTTTAAACTTAATCCTTATTACAGTAACACATAGTACCGCTTGATCGCTTGAGAAACTAGAAAAGATCGCGCGGCCGCCCGCGGCGCCGCGAGCATTCCGACGACTCCCGCGATAATATGTGTTATAGTAATGAAGATAAAGTTTAAAATTATACGACACTGAAACTGCTCGCCGCTTCGCTGCCATCTCGGTGTGACTTGACCCTTAGGGACAGTTCGTAGCAGTCATTGAAAGCCGTTCCAACAAAAAAAAAACAAAAACGCTGTGAGATACTATCTATGAAACTAACGACGCTGATTCCATAATGTTGCATTATGGTTTACATTGTTGCACATGTTTGAGCCCACCATTACTCTATCTTTCTGGATCCTTAGTACCAATGTACCAAGCTATGTGCTGACCGTAGGCGCCTTATTCATATTTAGATTCTAGAAGTAGGTAACTCGTATTTAGGATTAAACTTATTGTCGTCGTTTTCACTGCGTTGTGGAATGATGGCAGTTGATTACTTAATGACTGCTAGTAAAAAAAAACAATTTGTAGTTTAAGTCAATCTACCAACAACGTGATCCATGTCTGTGCAGGGTTCACTGCCTCGCGACACTACTCAACTAGCTCGTACTCTCTTGCCATCAGAAGAGATTGAAGTTAAGAGCTAGGTCATCGTAGACTACATCTATTGCTTTCCATCAGGCGAGATCAAGATTTAGCTCGACGTAGTCTACATCTATGGCTTTCCATCAGGCGAGATTGAGGTCAAGAGCAAATAGCTCTTAGCCATAAATGTAGATCTATTGCTTTCCATCAGGCGAAATCAAGATTTAGCTCGACGTAGTCTACATCTATGGCTTTACATCAGGCGAGATGAGCAGAAGAACTAACTCGTCGTAGTCTACATCTATAGCTTTCCATCAGGCGAGATTGACGAGAAGAACTAACTCGTCGTAGTCTACATCTATGGCTTTCCATCAAGCAAGATCGAGATCAAGAGCTAGTTCGATGTAGTCTACATCTATAGCTTTCCATCAGGCGAGATTGACGAGAAGAACTAACTCGTCGCAGTCTACATCTATGGCTTTCCATCAGGCGAGATCGAGATCAAGAGCTAGCTCGACGTAGTCTACATCTATAGCTTTCCATCAGGCGAGATTGGGGAGAAGTACTAACTCGTCGTAGTCTACATCTATGGCTTTCCATTAGGCGTGATTGGGGAGAAGTACTAACTCGTCGTAGTCTACATCTATGGCTTTCCATCAGGCGAGATCGAGATCAAGAGCTAGCTCGACGTAGTCTACATCTATGGCTTTCCATTAGGCGTGATTGAGGACAAGAGCTAATAGCTCGTCTTAGTATACATTTATTTATTCCATCAGGTGTAATTGAGAACAAGAGCTAGATCGTCGTAGTCTACATTTATTGCTTTCCATCAGGCGAGATTGAGGACAAGAGCTAGCTCGACGTAGTCTACATCTATGGCTTTCCATTAGGCGTGATTGAGGATAAGAGCTAATAGCTCGTCTTAGTATAGGTACATTTATTTATTCCATCAGGTGTAAATGAGAACAAGAGCTAGATCGTCGTAGTCTACATTTATTGCTTTCCATCAGGCGAGATTGAGGACAAGAGCTAGCTCGACGTAGTCTACATCTATGGCTTTCCATTAGGCGTGATTGAGGATAAGAGCTAATAGCTCGTCTTAGTATACATTTATTTATTCCATCAGGTGTAATTGAGAACAAGAGCTAGATCGTCGTAGTCTACATTTATTGCTTTCCATCAGGCGAGATTGAGGACAAGAGCTAGCTCGTCGTAGTCTACATCTATTACTTTCCATCAGGCGAAATTGAAATTAAAAGCTGGCTCGTCATTTATTCCGCTAGTCATATTAGCTCATCTATCGCTTTCCATATAGTGAGATTGAGTTCAAGAGCTAGCTAGGCCATTGTAGTTCATGCATCGCTTTCCATCAGGCGAGATCACAGTCGGCAAAAATTTTGTTAGAATTTTATCTTTTCTCGTTTCAATTTAAAAAATTAACTAAATTATCGAGTATTTGTACCTCTAATGGAACGCAGTTACGTTACATGGCAATGAAAACGACGACAATTTGACGGTATTAGTCGTTAGGTAGTTGTAATTTCGATTTTACGAAATTGGGTGTCCCAAAATGAACGCGACGTTTTATTTAACTAGAAAACACAGTTTTTTTTTTATTTTTTATTTTTTTGATGGAGTAGTACCTACAAAGAGAAAATATCTACGAGGCTTTGCATACATACTCACTATTTTCTGAATTTTGACAACCAAAATAATGTTATTTTTAAATTTTGTTCCACAAAACTGCTGTTCTCTCATGTGGTACTCCATTTTTACTAACTCTAAATTATCAGCTATTAAACTGTTATATTTTTGAGTGTTGTCAATACTTAATTGCACCGATGGCCGCAAATTAAAATTTGCGATAATTTTGGGACACCCTACAATAAGGGTCATGTACACACTGTAAATAAAAAGTGAAAAAACATAAAAAAGGCTAACACGTTACATCGTTTTGCGGTGTAGGTACCTAATTTCAATAACATAAAATAACATATAATACATGAAAAAAGAAATATTATCTAACCAGTTAATCGAAGAATATGCAAAATCATTATACTAATAGTGATAACACGTATCAAAATGTATCTAAACCCAAACAAGAAATATATCAATTTTAAACAAATACATCTGTCCCTCTCGGTGGCTGTAGGGGTGTCCTGAACTTTGAATTTGAAGTCACAGTCCACGTCGGACTTCTCATTCTAATTGACAACTTCATCACTGATGAAGAATGATGTTTACGCGCAACATCATAGAGCAACTGAATATTTAACAAAAAATCTGCAACAAAAAGATTCAATATCTTTTGTTTTTGTTTTTTTAAATTTTGAAAACTTTTAATTAAATAACGTGCAGCATCAATAGAGCAACTGAAGTATTTTTTTACACTATTTAACAAGAATTCGGTAGCAGCATCAAGATGATTCCATCGCTCTCGTTCGTTCTTTTCTGTAAAATAATCGTACAAAAAGAAATAAACTGAGAATAGAAAGCCCATCACTGTCTCAAAATTGGTTTCGGTTATTAATTTCGTCTTCACTATAATCCAGGCTCGAAACAATGGTCTCATAGAACTCTGGTCTCTAAGAAAGGGCTACCCGTAGCTTCAGTTGTAAACTATTATCGATTTACAACATTCGACTTTGACCTTAGATAGAAGTAACAAGTTCGTGTTTGTAATGCTTGGACAGAAGCTACAAATGCGATCTCGAAATAAAATAAAACAGATTGACATTTGAGTATGCTCAACTTAAAACTGTACGTAGTTAAGTAGGGTTCGAACTCGAAATAATGGTTTCGTAGGATTTCGTGGATTCGTGGCTGCTTTCGCGACTATGGGACGGGTCAACCATAACTTGAGTCTTAAACCATTATCGTTGATTCTTTATTGAACATTGAATTTGGTCTTCGAACATGGCGACCTTAGTCAAGTTCGTGTTGATAACGCTTGGCAGAAGTTTTGGATGCGATTCTTTCGGGTTTGAAGTCAAAATCTACAATGTTCATCTTTAAAAAGAATAATTTTAGAATAGAGTTCAAAACATCAAAAAAGGAAAGATGAAATGAGTTTTCACTGTCAATTACTTGGGTTAAGACTCGGCTAGAATACCACAGTGAGTGGATTTTGAACTGGAGACAATGGTCTCGTAGAACTCGGTCTCTACGGAATAGGTCAACCGTAGCTTTAGTCGTAAACTATTATCGTTTTAGAACATTGACTTTGACCTAAGATGGAGGTCATGGCCAAGTTCGTGTTGGTAATGCTTGGTTTAAAAGCTATATGAATGTGATTGTTTCGGGTTCAAAGTCTGGGACTACAATTAAGAACCCCTCCAAAGTGTAGTCACTTTTGAATTGGCTTTAAAATAAACATGAAAAAAAGAATTTAAAATCTTGTTATCAAAAGAAATATTGAGCTTTAGTTGGTCATGTTTCGAGGTCGAAACAACGGTCTCGAAGAACAAGCGCCAAGCTTCTAATCTAGTAACCCATAGCTTCGGTCGTAAATAAATATCGTTGAAATACTTTTATAGAACATTGGTTTTAGTCTACGGTTTGCGGGAATCTTATCCAAGTTCGTGTTGATAACGCTTGGAACTGAAGCTGGAAATAATGACTCTCAAACTCGAAGAAAATCTGAAGAGAAGAAAAGAGGACATCGTCATATTTCCAAAGCTCTATTTGTAAATTTATAAAAATAAACGGTTTAATTTTTTTTTAAGTCGCAAATAAGAAAGTCTTCTAAAAACCTGTCATGACAGCTACACGAAGAAGTAGAAGAATAAAATAAATGCTGTAACTTGCGATATAACATCTATTTAAATCAATAGAACTTTCATGGTTCGAAAATTAAACGGCTAGTGCTGAATGTTCGGCTGCACTCTTATGTATCTACGATACAAACAAAATGCAGTATGTACATGACCTTATTTAGTATGGTACCATGGCAACACAAAAAGCGATTCAATTCTTATTTATGTAACATACATAAGTTATGATAATTATTACATTATTACATTTATGTAATTCCATCTACAATATTCAAAGTACTTTCCCTCAATGTGGCATAGCCGTGGGACGCCCTGTATTTATAATAAAAATCTAAAATATATATGTATATTATTACAATACTATAAATGTTTTTATTTTGTTAACTTTTTTCATAAGGTAAATTGCCGTTGGGAAAGTCAGCAAAGAAGGACATGGTCTTGTTTATCTTCATGTTGGTCGAGGGCAGAGAGAATTTTCCGGATTTAGCTGTGCCTGTAAATAAGGCGCAGCCTTGGAAAGGCCATCGGAACTTGACCGAAATCATCCTTCAAAGCTAGCTTAGAATTCAAATTAGGCAGACATTTTCTGTTCAACTTCTGTGTTGAAGTAAATTCTAAAATTTAGCTAGATTTTGATATATTTTAATTTAATTTACTTTAAACGAAAGTAAATTTAATTAAAATAAATCAAAAGTCGTTTATTTAGTCTTATTAACATACAAAGTACATTTTCAAAAATATTTAAAAAAAAACATAAAAATAAATTAAATTTGCTTTTCTCATTAAGCATATTATTTTTTTTTTTTTGTGTAGGTAAGTAGTAAAAATATTTTTGACGAAAATATTTCTTAATATTATTTTCCAATACTTTTTATTAAATTAAATTGCAGAAAATCAGGCTTTGTTCAATAGTATTTTTTAAGTCTTTACTTTTTGTTTTTCTCATAATATGAAAATATTGAAAAAAATTAAAAAAGTCAAAAATTAAAAAAAATTAAACTAAAATAATTTTTAGAATAGAGAAATTAATCTAAGTTATGAGTAGTTATAGTTAATTAGTTAATTATATTAAATTATATTATAAAAACATAGTGAAGAAATATATATTTAGCAATTATTAAAAGAAAATATTTTCTTATACAAAGAATTAAAACTACAAAAACAATTGTAGAATACAACATTTTTACACAATGAAAAAAAAGTTTAAACTTAAAAAAAAGGACAAAAATCCAATAAAATTATATTTTCATATAATCGCTTCTTGTGCATCTCTCATGGTACCAGTAAGTTGTCCTGTTGGTGTGCTTCGTATAGTAGATACCATCAAAACGATGTGGTTAGTTCCCCATGCATCCTTTTTGAAATAATTTCAGTTTTAATTTATTTTTTATATTTTCAAAATTTCATGAGATACACCAGAGATACCTCCAAAAGATGTACATACAGTTGACGTATTAGAGATTAGAGATATAATAATCTTACTAAACAGTTGTTGTCGAAAGATATATTTTTATGATTACTTATAAGTTGTAATATATGTAGCGATTAATGATATGATTTAATGAAATCATTCAGGATAGTTTAGGGTTACATTGACTTATGATAAGGTTATATTCAGATGTTTTGCTCTCTAGCTTCGTAAGCCTACAAACCTTCAGAGTCTAGTACCTGCCAGGCAACCCATATACCTCAATAGCCGAATATTGTGTCGCGATGCAGCAGAGAAGGCAACATTTATCAAATGAAAGAGGCTTAGTTGGAAACATCTTCGGAATAAAAGTAACTACTCAAGAACGGGGCAAAATACTCATTGTTTATACCTATTTAAGATTTAGGAATTTGCTGTAGGAGTACGATAGTATGTCGGAAAATCTTGACTTCATTAATTTTACGCTCGTTTCTAAAATAGCGTTTTAAATCCTATTAAAATAAAACGGTTTTATATTTTTATACCTATTCTCTGCTCCCCAATTGACCGTTCTTAAATGCATTATTGGATGTGAAGGATCCTGTTCTTCTCTTAAGATTTTCCGAAACACCTTAATTTGATAGATATAGTAAATAAAATAGAATAACATGAAAAAACTGTACATTTATCATGGGCTTATCACACAAGGGGCAAACGAGTAGTATACAGCATACAATTGAATATGCTTTAGAAGTTAATTAATTTATGTGTCTACATTAGTAATGGTTAAACATAAGGCAAAATACGCGATCACTGCAGTCAAATGTAGGTAGTATAAAGACGGAATGTAGGCAGTACGTCACTAGAAATATCTAACAATACTATAGAAGTTAAGTGTTACAGGTTAAAATAAAACCGTAACCATACGTTCTAAGTACTCAGTAAAGGGCACTTCGTCATGCGCAGGTCGTTGGAGAAAGGATAATGGAAATAGTTAACGGCTTAAGCCATACATATTAAATAATTGTCTATGTTACTTTAATAATTATCTCAACTCGAAAAGATCCGTTTAAACTATATATGTATCTGTCATAATGAAATATAATCCATAGAAAATAATTATGTGTCTATGTTATTACACTGTGTCCGTGCAACCTAATGGCCACACGAATCACGTATTGCACGGCGCAGTCTAGATATCTAAGCAACTTATAATTAACGCCACAACTGTCTTAATACTATATTCTAGATTAAGTAAGTGGAAATAACTTTCTATTTAACCGTTAATAGTACCATACATTACTTATCGAATACGCGTGCACATAAAAACTTGCAGAACGGCTGAAGAATCTATAGAGTCGATAAAAATCTACTGCATGGCACAGTTTACTATTGCAATTTAATATCGATGTCCTATTTGTCTAAACATTATGTTTATAATAATAAGTAAATGGAAATTGTTGTCTATTTAACCATCAATATTTATAAACATGTAATTAGTTACTAACAAACACAGCCTCCGTGCAAGAAACAGACAGCACTTATCAACTTGCAGAACGGCTGAACGGATCGATAGAGTCGATAAAAATCTACTGCACGGCACAGTTTACTATTTCAATTTAATATTGATGTCCTATATGTCTAAATATCACATCTTATAATAATAAGTAAATGGAAATGGTCGTCTATTTAACCATCAATATTTATAAACACGTAATTAGTTACTAACAAACGCAGCGTCCATGCAAGAAACAGACAGCAAACAGCTGAACGGATCGATAGAGTCGATAAAAATCTACTGCACGGCACAGTTTACTAATGCAATTTATTACTGATGTGCTATTTATCTAATTGATATGTTTGAATAATAAGTAAATGGACATTTTTATATATTTAACCACCAGTATCTATAAACACATAATTAGTTACTAACTGTCACTGCATCCATGCAAGAAACAGACAGCACATAACAAATTGCAAGACGGCTAAACGGTCGATAGAGTCGATAAAAATCTACTGCACGGCGCAGTTTGCTATTGCAGTTTTACAATCACATCCTTTAAGTCCCTATTATGCTCGTATTACGTTCTAGATTAATAAGTAAGCGGAAATTATTGTCTATTTTAACATATATAAAATAAAAATAATCATATTTACGATCACTGCACCCGCGGAAGGAACAGGCAGCACGTAACAACTTACAGAACTGCTGACCAGTCGATATAGTTTACTATTTTAGTTTAAAAATCATATCCTATGTGTCCATATACTCGTATTGCGTTATAAATTAATAAATAAATGGAAATAATGGTCTATTTAAACATCAATAAACACATAACCAGTTACCATCGCGTCACTGTGTCCGTGCAAGAAACAGACAGTGCTTATTTACTTGCAGAACGGCTGAATTGATAAATGGATAAAAACACTGCGCGCGGCACTGTCGATTAAAACATGGATGTCATATTAGATTCTAGAATAGTAAGTAGGTAATAATTAATGCTGTTTTATACCATTAATACTCGTATGTTACTTAACCATACTGAATGTTCAATGTATGTGAATTTCACGTCGTATAACATCTATAAATCATTATAATATTGTATGTGTAGAACCAGTAGTCACTTGGATCGATGTTCATATAACTTATTCAAAGCTCAACCATATATTGGACGCTCACGCCAATAGCCGGAGCACTGCTATATTTTAATAATAATCTAATTGTTTAATGTTTAAGCCAGAAACATGTATCAATCTTACTCTAATAAATATTTGTAAACGTGATTTGATTCTTTAATTGTCGCCAACCTCCTTTCCCCTGAAAACCCGCGAGGGTAAGGCTGGCATTCTGGAGTTGCTCTGACTCTCTGAGCATCTCCATAATGCGAGTCTTGTTGAAAATTTGACTCAAAGAAGTCTAGTTTTGAATTGAGTTTCATGATTGAGAATTGCGTTATAAAAATACACTCCCATAACCATTTTTGGTGCATACCCTATGAACCATCATAGGGTATGCACGAAAAATGTTTATACGAGTATTATGGCATTATTTCTTTCTTATTACCAAATAAAAATGCAAGTAACACCAGTACTCTGGACAAAGTACGGTCCGTGCATATTCACACAAAACATAATAGTCAGTATAAATTTCACACTAATAACAGATCTTAACCCTAAAAAGACTCTTGCGGATATAATGAGGAAGAAGAAGTCAGTAACGCTTTCTTACAAAATCGTCACCAGTCTAGGAACCCAATGCTTAACTTCACAAAAACATACTAGGATCGAGATGAGTGTTGCTTCGAATATGCTGTTAAGTCGGATGGACGGACTGATGAAGCTGAAGGGTGTTTGCGGGAACTGAAACAAGGCAAATATTTGGTTTGTATTATAAACATAAATCTAATGTGAGACATTGACGCTACAAAGCTATAACGTTTTATGATGGTAAAGTACCTAGTCGATTCAAATTTAAAAAGGCCTCGACATTATCAATGTATTCGTCTTTTACCTGGGCTATCGACCCTAAATATAGAATGCTATGAATCAGAAGCAATCAGAAGATTGCGTCCAGTGCATTAAATTCTATATGCGAGTGACGTGGCCAGCCATTAACATATTGTGTGGGCCATCCGTACGTGGACAACACGAGATGCGTCCACACCGGTAACTGGTCAATTAGCCAACCTCATCCCTCCAATGGGTCAGTCCGAGATCCTTCCAAGGATAAATATAGAACCGTTCCAGCTGCAAGTTCCGCTCGGTAAATGCCTATTATATGCCGAGATGGAGTTTAAGTGTCATAGTGGACGGACGCGCGATCTCACTCAGTGCTCGACACACAAACCAAATCATGACGCTCATATATTTCGACTGGCTCGACTACCTCGTCTTTGGAGGGATGCTCCTCTGCTCCGCCCTCATAGGAGTGTACTTCGCGTTCTTCGCGAGCAAAAAACAGAACACTACTTCTGAATACCTTATGGGCGGGAAGACCATGGGAATGTTCCCCATATCCATGTCGCTGATAGCCAGGTATCTGTGTTTGTTACTAGCCTTGCTAATGATTTTCACTATGTCTGTATGTTAGTTTGCGAATGTGATATTTGCTAAACCACTTTCATTTTTATTTCTAGTTATATTTCGGGTATCTCGTTGCTGGGCCTGCCAGCTGAGATGTACACGTACGGAACACAACTGTGGACGATAGTGCTCTCGGAATGGGCGGTGTCACTCACCATTGCTATTGTTTACCTGCCTGTATTTTATAATTTGCAGATCACTTCAACGTATGAGGTATAAAATTTACTGTGTATCATAAATATTTGTGCCGTGATTGTGTGACACTATCAAAGAAAAATATTGATTTGATAAACACATTCTACGAAAACATAACATTATGATCTTGAGGTTTCATGCGAATATTTAAAAGTTTTTTGTGTTTTTTTTTTTTCAGTATTTGCGATTGAGATTTAATCAAAAAGTGCGACTTTTGGGATCAATAATATTTATTATTAAAATGATGTTGTACATACCTATAGTAATCTATGTGCCGGCTCTGGCATTCAGTCAAGGTAGGTATTATATTTCTTTCAGTTCTTACATGTTTGCTTCCGCGTAATTATGATTATTCACGTATATCCTTTCTTTACAGTGACGGGTATTAATTTACACTTAATCACGCCCATCGTGTGCCTCGTGTGTATATTTTATACTACTCTTGTAAGTACGTCGATTTGTTATTCATCTCAATGTTGACCCTATTCTATCCCCCGCTAGTAACAATAATGACTACAGTCTAGAGCTAGAGCAGTCTGGCAACGAGGTCAACTAGATCAGACATTGTTACATTATCTGGACTGATGATAGAAAATAGTTTTAATAGCTGAGTGCCTTGTTCTCCTATTTCACAGGGAGGTCTAAAAGCTGTGGTATGGACAGACACTCTACAAACAGTACTTATGTATTTTGGCGTTATATTTGTGCTTGCTTACGGTACGTGGCGATTAGGCGGGATAGAAAATGTGATTGATATTAACAAAAAGGGAGATCGTCTCGACTTTTTCAAGTGAGTGGGTTGATTGAAGTGCTTTCTCAAGATTAACGTTCAGTTTATGTTTGAGGTAGTTTGTGTATTGTATATTTGCTTGCAGTATGGATGTTGACCCTACAATCCGGCACACCTTCTGGTCAACCGTGTTTGGCAACTACTTCAGTTGGCTGGCGTCGTGCTCAGTCAATCAGGCCATGGTGCAAAGATGTCTAGCCTTGTCTTCGTTAAGACGAGCTCGAATGTAAGTCTTCAACTTAGACTTACTTAACCATTAGTCGACTAGTTTACTGTTGGAATTATATTTGTCTGCATGATGACGTGTAAGGCCTTTGACCCAGTGGACAAAGTATCTTTTAGAAAACCCGTTACAGAATAAGACTACTCTAATAATTTTCCTAGTAAATATATTCTTCCTTCTGTTTTCTTTTAGCACAATATTCATAATGGCAGCGGGTATATTTATCATCGTCTCGCTATGTTGCTACACTGGCCTGGTGATCTACGCAACCTTCGCAGAGTGCGACCCCCTGACCACGGGAGCCATAAAGAAGAGTGATCAGCTACTGCCATATTTCGTGATGACCATCACAGGCTCCATTCCTGCATTGCCTGGCATCTTCATGAGCGGAGTCTTTAGTGCAGCTCTGAGGTATAGTCCCGGTAAAAGACGCCGTATTACAATTTTTTATTAATTTACGAGTAAGTACAAACTCTGCGAGCAATGTGCCCTGCCCACTGCCACTTAAGTTAGGCGATTATTTGGGCTACAGATGTCGATGGACTATAGAATAAAGATATTCGCAGGAGAAACAAGGTTTGGTTCTCCTGCGAATATCTTCACATTCATGATCCTAGGCCAAAACTTGGGTCCAAAGGTTCTGGAGTTGCGACCGTGTCTCGGAAGACGAAGCGTTCGAAGGCACAAGGACCACAAGGAAGCCACAAGGACAGATGACATGGTGAAGGCGGCGGCGAATTTGATGGTGGATGGATGCGAGACGCACAGCGACACGTGGGGGAGGCCTATGTCCAGCAGTAGACGACTTTCGGCTGAAATGATGATGATGAAGCACAAGCTGGAAGCCTTACGGGGGGTAGGTGAGGGACCACGTACCTGGTGATCGGCATATCCCACGACGCGGGCAGCCTGGGACTGGTATTTGTTGCAAACTTTGGGGCGACCTTGTCTAACAATGAACAGCGATCGAAGAAATGACGAAGACAAAACGAAAAAGGAATTAAAGTCGTTTTCAACTACACTACTAAGATATCAATAACTAATTAAGTTGTTTTTTTTTTTAATGCATTTCTTTTACATTTTAGCTCAATGTCCACCGGACTAAATTCAATGTGTGGCGTGATTTTTGAGGATCTCATTCGGCCCGCTTACAACAAACCTATTTCGGAAAGAGCTGCCAGTTTTATAATGAAGATGATTGTGGTGATAATTGGTGCGTATCTGAACATATAAGAAATTAAATGAATATATAGAACATTAAATCAATATTTGGCAAAGGACTGATTTTAAAAGAAAATGGAAAAGATTGGAAGAGTACCCACCTGAGCAGAAAGAGTATATATAAATTATATCTTTAAAAAATAAATTTAAGGTGGATGCTCCAGGGTAGCCCGCGAAATTCAAATATTTTTATGTTTTTTTGCAATTTGCCGGTCAGTGTGAAGCTGTATGTGGACCAAATACGATTCGCGACCGTAACGCGTATTTATCTAAAGAATTATAACCATTTTATTCATCAATATAGCCCTCTAAGTTCATGAAGCTCAACAGAATGATTATTTCATGAAATAACCCGCGCATGCGGTGTCCTATGTTTTTTTCCAAATTGACATCCAGCGCAATCAATTGCGACGTACTTCAGGGAGGTAAACTTGCGTAATGAAACTGTACATTCAAGGTGTTTTCAAATTTGGATAAAGCTTGTCGTGATAAAAATATTCATTGTATTTTTATCATTCATTCATGTACATATATAGGTATGTGTATATAAAATGAATGATACAAAATCCGAACTATATGCGCAATCGTGCGTGAGTCTCGGGACAATCTAAACGATATCAATAATTTTGTCTCGACATTAGTCATAAACTTAATAAAATAAGACCGGATTAAAATAAAATTTTAAGTAACTTAATTTGCCTACCCTTTTCTCTACTTAGGTTAGTCAGTCAACACGGATGTAGCTGAATTCCATTATCTTGTATAGAGCAACTGCTAAACTGACTTCCATAACCTAGTTATTGGATAACAAGAGCCTTTGGGAAGATCGGTGTTAGATATTCCAACTTTTGACACCTGTTTAATGACAGCCGTGACCAACAGCTCAGCGTACTTTCCGAAGCACGTAGAGATCTCAGTATAGGTATTTAATAAATGGTTACTCATTCGCGTTGCTTAACCGGCTGGGTTGCTAACGTTGTAACTTGTGGCGGGTATCGTTAATTGCTTATAACATAACTGATTTTGTACATCTAATTAATTTGAAGTCCGTCTAATATTATAAACACTAATTTGAAAGTACTAAAACATAATTAATGTTGTTAACTACCGTTTGTTTATCTTGATGGACACATCGTGATGTTAATTACTCGAGTGAGTTACACTCTACCTGGCTTCCTTTTCCGGTAGACATGTTACTATAGCGTCATTACTCATTAACGGCTTGCTAAACAGCTTAAACGAATTATTGTTTAGTTTTCACAGCTGTTTTTCCGCAGCGTGTGTTTTTGTGCAGTATCATTTTCTATTTAATTAATTTCAAACATATAAAAAAAAACGAGCACCTTGAGCCAAGAGTTCGTGTCTAAATGATAACAACTGCACTGCGGTTTGATCTCCGAGGTGAAGCAACGCTTGCCGAGGTCGGTCCGTAGATGGGTAACCACCCATTATGTACCAAGTCTCCTCCGTTAGTATAACGTTAAGTCCCTGCTGTAATTTTTAGATCATTAACGGTTGTTATGGATAGTCGGAAGCCAGAAAATCGGACACCAGTCTAGTCAAGGGGTACCGTACTACAGGATTGTGAAGGTAAGACAGACAATCGCTCCGTAAAATACTGATACTCAGCCTCATCTGGTTCGACTGGAAGCCGACCCTAAAATAGTTGGGAAAAAACTTGGGAGATTATGACTCGATATTAAGTTCTTCTCTTTCCAATAGTCGCTACCGTAATTATGGTAGGCGCTTAGCCATCATACTTGATGAAAATATGCCGATTTGTTGACAATAGTTCAAAACAGTAGCATCTGCCTAGCCTGTTCCCAACTATATTGGGGTCGGCTTTCAGTCAAGCCGGATTTAGCTGAACACCAGTATTTTACGAGGAGCGGCTGCCTACCAGACCTCCACAACCCATTGGTAACACGGTACTTTATGGCAAGACTGGAGTCAGATTTACTGGCTTCTGACTATCCGTAACGACAGCCCGGACCAACGGCTTAACGTGTTTTCCGAGGCACGAAGAAAACTCGGCATGTTAAGATGGTCAACCATCCACCGACAAACCTTGGCAAGCGTTGCTTAACCTTGAAGATCGACCCGTGCGGAATAGTTCAAAACAGTAATTTACTTAAATCGCCACTCTAAGCGTGCCTGTCCATTACAGCGGAGCGAGGTAGCGGAGCGGAGAAACGGAGGAATATTAACCAATCGTGTCAATCAAAATGTCAGTGAGTCACGTGGTGCGGAGATTTTATGCAATTCCATTGGTTAAAATTTATTTGTTTCTTCGCTCCGCTGTAATGGAAAGGCACCCTGAAATAGGTTTTCATAGCTAAACGAAACTTGATTTAAGAAATAAGTTTTTCTAGTACCTTGCTCAAAATCATATAGACATTATAATTTGCTGATCACGCATAATTTTGGTAGCAGATGTCAATGCCATTCATTGTTGATATTTGTATTATCGTTGTCGCTAATAGAATGTCACTTTACCTAGTCTAGGCCTTATCAACGCCTTTCAAATTTCCTAGTTCTCATATAATTTAAACTACGCAAGAATATCATAGAAACATCATCCCTACCGCATAGTAAATAATTTAAAAAATCTAAAGCCCCGACTTAATTAATGACTTATAATTTAGAGCGTTTTTTTGAAACATTTTGCAAAGGACACTTGGGTTTTTGAGACGAATCTTCATTCAATAGGGTCACCTCAATAGGGTAGTGGACTGAAAAAATCTAATTAGTCTGTCAGATAGATTTCCAAAAAATTTCAGACACGTATTTTTTCTTTTGTTACGTAAACCAAAATTGACGAAGATACGACGCTTTTAAAATTCTCAATACGTCACGCCGTGGTATATTCTGACGTCACGAGCCCCCACTCCCGAGTTTTGACGCGTTTTATCTTTGTCAATATTTATTGATTTACAAAAACAAAAAATACATAATTATCCATTATTTTTGAATACTCTTACTGTCGGACTAAACAGATTTGCAATTTATTGGTGGTGGAAACTAGCCTATTGTAGAAACAATGAAAACTATAGCATTTTCAATTTGGATCTTCAATAGTGTCAGGTAAAACCAAATATATAAAAAGTTTGTAACTGGGCAGAGCATATGCATATTAAATATGAGCTGCAGACACGTGCACTCAGCAAACAACACTCACGCTTCCAATTATTTTCGAAAAGGGGCAATTAATTAATGCATATGTCCACATAAACTCACACACACACATAAGCTAGATAGAGCTGCGATGCTTGTAGAGCATCAATAATGTACAGGAGGGGTCTGCCGTACCTATCCATGGACACCATTATACATATATTCTCGTTATTGACGTATTTGAATAGGAGTCCCACTATATCGAATGTAATTCATTAGTATCTAGAGGGAACCCGAGGTGGGGACTGCATCACTCTTTTGTACAAAACTTAAAATCCATTTTTTAGTTTTTTTTTCTATTGACTTGCAGACGCCGATGAATTTAAAAAAATCTTTATAACTATCGGCATCAAAGTGCTGTATACAAAACTGGTCGCATTCTAATACAGGTAGGATTTCTCCTAGTCGAGGAAAGTTCTTAACTTTCTAGGATGAAAATTGAACTGTGAATCCGCTCAGTTCCGTCGACAATACTTCCAAACTTTTACATTTTTAATAAACCCTAAAACTGGGAGAACGAGCCAGTGTTCGCCTTGCTTTCTCGACGAGTACCACCCAGCATCCTCCTAGCTAGGTGGCTGTGTCAATTCAATCCGGCCTCTCTTTTCAAACTCATACGTAGCAGTAATTGATTTTTTTCCCCAAAAAGAATACTTTAAATTTTATTTTTAATTTAACGTCTATAGATCTTATCAGAGCATTTGACTTTTCATCTTACTTGGTACTATGGCTTCTTTCGAGCTTAAACACCTTGTCATTAATTTTATGAAAATCGTTTTCGTCTTTTGCGAACCGTAGATATTGAATTATCAGACCTTTTCATCCTTTTGAAAACAGGTCGCTTGTTTCATGTTTTCAACCAATTTTCGAACATAATCTTATCTTACCAATGTTTATTATTTATTATAATAACTAGTTATAGACATCAACCATTTATAAAAATGCCTTGCACATCGCCAACCCAGTATCTAGATCGTCGACTTTGATAGTCACGCGTGAAAATCCGTAGGAAAATGTGCAGCAATAAATACTCACCGATCTAATAAACACTAGCTTTGTCTAGCAATTAAAAAAATTACTCGATGAAGCAACAAACACAGAACGAGCTGTTTAGCGTGTTCACAATAAAAACGAACTACTCATTGTGACTGTTGTTGTTTAATACGACACATTAACTTAAATCTTTGCTTCGGTAAATTGAAAGTAAGTAAACAATTTTTCTTCGGTTAACCGTTTAATAGATGTACTAACTAATTTCCTTTTTTTCATGCCTTTTAATTTTCTAAGAGATCTGCACTTAGTTTAGAGCGGATTTTAACAAGCTGTTTTGAAGAACAGAATTATAATTGTATTATTTTTATTATTCAAAGCTTATTAAAAATAGAATAACAGAACTCTATGAATTACATTAAGTTTGATTATCTTATAGATGGATCAGTACTGAGTTGAGTATCAGTCATCCGTGATCTAGGTGTACTCTTTGATACATCCCTATCCTTTCGTGAGCATGTAGAGACATAGTTGTTAATGCTAAAAGAATGCTTGGCTTTATAATCCGCATGTTAAAACCTTTCCGTAATTATAGTAGTATTATTCTACTTTATAAGGAAGGAACTCTTTGGAGTATTGTTCCACTACTTGGTACTGAAGTTATGTTGAATCTTTTCAGGCCCGTTTTGTTAGGTATTTATGTATGAAGAATGGGATCCGAAAAGCTATACCTGTCTACAATGACAGACACTATAAGATGTTTAGCTTAAAAGAAAGACGGATCCATTGTGACTTACTTACATTACACTAAATTATAAATGGTTCTATAGATGCGCAATTGATTAACTATTTTAACTTTAGGAATAGCCAACGCAGCAAGCGGCATCATCGCATTTTTCAATTACCTACATCTACCTTAAATTCCACCTTTAATATCCCCCTAACACTTATGGCAAGGAGCTCGTGGCTCGTGGATAATACCAGCCGCACGGGCAAGCAGCGCTTGCCGAGGTTAGTCTGTGGATGGGTGACCATCTAACATACCGAGTTTCCTCCGTGCCTCGGAAAGCACGTTAAGCCGTTGGTCCCGGCTGTCATTTGTAGATCTTTGGCAGTCGTTACGGATTGTCAGAAACCAGGAAATCTGACTCCAGTCTTGCCAAGAAGTACCGTGTTACCCAGTTAATGGGTTGTGGAGGTCTGGTAGGCAGCCGCTCCACGTAAAACACTGGTTTTAGCTGAATATGGTTTGACTGGAAGCCGACCCCAATGTACTTAGTTGGGAAAAGGCTAGGCAGATGATGAACATGTATGGCAAGGCTCTATAATGAAATACCCTATCGATGTATTTTCTATGAGTTTCGCTTCATACAGACGTTCCCGTAATCCTTCATATAAACAGTGCGAACAACGTACGTCTATGTAGCTCAAAACTTGTTTTGTTTTTGTAGTGTTTTGGATTTAGTCTACTGGATACACTTTTGATTTTTTCTTGTCTTTAATATTCAGTATGTCAATGTTATACCTGTTATTTGCATGGTTACTAAAACGCCGAATTCAGATGCTATTTAGTATGAATTGTAAGTGACAGTGCTGTTGGTGTGCTTATTTATAAATAAATAAATATTCATACTTTTGAATAAAATTTCATTAATTTGTTATACCTACAAAGTTGTATAATATTTTTTTTTAATTTTAATTGTTACCCTGGAACGACCATCTAATTAGCACGGCTCATGAAAATGACCAAAGACAATCTTACCCTTCGAATTCGTTGGCATTTTCCTGCGTGAGTAGCTATTCAAAGTATGCAACGTTTATTAAATACCAGCACTTCTTCAAATTATAACTAACGACAAATTATATACACCTTTCTCGACTAGCCATTGGTAGTTTTAGAGTTTATCGCGAACAGACAGAGTGACGCGGCGGAGGACTTAGTTTTATAATACATAAATGTGATGTGTGTTTATACTCATAATAGCCAATTATCTTAAAACTGTCTTGTTCGATGTTGTTAATTAATTATCTACTATGTTTGGATAACTATGCATGAGTTGTAAACACATGGTTTTTTTCACAGGATTTGCATGTGTGGCCCTGGTGTTCTTAGTAGAGCATATGGGTGCTCTGATTCAAGCAGGGAAAAGCTTGGCTGGAATTACTGCGGGAAGCCTGTTGGGGCTGTTTTCGATGGGCCTGTTCTTACCCTGGATTAACTCTACGGTAAACTGAATTTCAATCATTTAAATAATTTTATATTTTCATCGCAATAGAAGATAGAGATACAAATATGTGGGAATACATAACGACTTTATTAAGTACCTATTTTAAAACATGAAACAGCGTGTGGAATCTAGTGCCTAAAAAGTTAGTTGAAATGTATACATTTAAAAAATCGTAGTCTTGCCGTGTCTGTATATTGAATATTTTTGCATAAAAATTGCATAGAAACGTTTCGAAAAATATATAACACACAAAAATGCAATTTTGTAATTTTGGTCTGTTTCCCTGTGCATTTGTGGAAGCATCACACATAAAACACCGATTGGATTCCAAATGTAGGTACTTAAAAATATTAAGTAATAACTCGAGTAACATTTACCGTTTATTTCATCAAAATCGACCCACAAAATCAAAAGGTATTGAATTTTTAAGTTTAGGAAGAAACTTCATCGAGCGCTAAAATAGGTAGTTTTCATTGAGACTCCAGAAAGGTACGAGTACTTGCAATGCCATCTATTGAGAAAAATAGTAGTGACAAATGTGTGAAAAGAACACCAAAACATATTGTTGAGTTATTTGTTATAGTTTTAATATCTAGTAAAAGAAAAGTGAACATGTTAAATTATCTTATCATTATTTATCTTAACAATTGTGAGCATCTAAGTTTTAACTTATATTTGACAGTTTACTGCATATGTCGGCAAAATGTTTTACTTACATTAATGGTGTACGGTTTTTTTTATATTATTTTATTAAGCTTCATGGGTCAATCTTCAAGGTTAAGCACGCTTGCCGAGGTTGGTCTGGGGATGGGTGACCATTTTAACTTACCTTCGGGTCGATCGACCCGTACGACTGTTATTCAATCAGTCTCCTCATTCAGTACCTACTACTATCGTATGTGCTCATCTTCATATAGACCTCTTCACGAAGTGACATTTTACAGCGAATGTCGAATTGCCAAAATGTTTGCAATCGACCACGTGATATTTCAGCGGCTCATGTCAATGCCACTCGACTTTTCGGCAGTCGTTCGGCGATTGCATGACATCTAGAGGTTTAGAACTATAGATAGAGATCAACATTTGAGACAAGAAAATATGAAACAAAAGCCGATAGACTCCGACATGACATACATCAAGTCAACAGAGTAATATTTCTCACTCTGAATTTAGTGTTTATTTTATTACCTAAATAACAGCTTTCTTTAAAAAAAAAAACACTTTCTTTGGTTTTCGACACGCAGGGTGCACTAACCGGAGGACTGGCGTCAACGATGCTGGTGGGGTGGATCTCGCTGGGGACTCAAGCAGCAATGATGAGAGGCGACATAGTGGTCATCCCCAAACCCGTGTCAGTGGCTGGATGTCCCGGAAACATGACCTCCCCGACTACGTCGTCGACTCTGAGCACAGTGGAATTCGACAGGCAAGGACATCTATGACGGTAGAGACCAGATAAATGTGTGTGATAAGTGTGATAACAGTCATTCAGCCACATACATTTATTATTTTCCTAATATTAAAAAACCGGCCAAGTGCGAATCGGACTCGCCCAACGAAGGTTCCGTACAAATTTGTAGGTACATATCAATTTAAATAAATACTATAACTATTTTTTATGATTTACTTACAAAAGTATAGTTTTCAGACTTTTTCCTACACTTGTAGGTAGGTATAACACGATATTATTTGCCAAACATAGTTCTAGGTCACCGGGAAATACCCTACCTATACATTTTAATTCCGAAATATACGTTTATATATATTTTGAGTTTTTTACAGCATAAACGGCCGTATCTTTTTATTGCGTTAGCTTAGAACTTTGATTTTTTCACAGCTTCAAGGGATTGTAGACTTGAGTATATAGTTTTAATTTCAACTCGGAAACCTCCACGTGTTCCCGAGATTAAAGGGATAAAGGGTCTTGACAGACAGACGGACGGACGACAAAGTAATCTAGTAAGTGATAAGTGATCTTATGCTTTTTCCTTTCGAGGTACGGAACCCTAAAAACAGAAATATAGACTTAAAACTGTCCTGAATCGACTTCGATCGTGATTTTGTACGTTCTCTAGTAATGGAAAACGGCTCATAATTTATTGTTCGGATATCTACGAAGGCATATTATATTAGGGAAAGATCAATGTGCTTTATTGCAAGTTTATCTGTCGTCTACCATAATAAAATAATATTATAAACGACTAAAAATTGTATGTTTGTTTGCAATAGGCATTCTCTGAAAGTATCAATGCGATTAAGGACAGTCTTTTTCTGAGAAAAAGCTGCACTATGCTGATTATCACAAGCTAGGTATTTTATTGTTCGATTCCTGCGGCTACGTAGGTACGTTGGACATAGATAGTTTTAGATAAACTTGATGTATTATAAAATTCAGTATACCTAAACGAAACAATTTATCAAGAATTATCTGAACCTATAACTGGTCCTTTACATTGGTTGCGAATTTGACTAAGTCTCAATCGACGTCACTAAGTCACTATAATTACATTGTCCTCTTCCCTTATTTAGTTGATTTCGTAATCTGAAATATAAATAAAAATATCAACCTGCGTCAGACAAAACACGTAATCATTCCTATTTCATATCTGTCGTAGGCAGGGCAGGCACCTACGTCACTGTTATATATTCAGTGCGGGCTTATAAACAGGGTGTTATATCTACAGATCGGGAACATTCTTCATGTACAGGCTGAGCTACTTGTATTACACGCTTGTCGGGATGACGGTATGCATCGTCGTGGGCTCCATTGTCTCATATTTCACCGAGCCCAATGATCCCGCTATGGTAAGTGGATTTAAACGTTTTGGAACAAGCCATTTCGTTAAGGGAATTGTTGTTGCTACGCCTACGGGTTCGCTAAAAATAAATTATCCGGCACGTTCCTGTTATTGCGTAGCTGGGTGGTGACGGGGTGGTTCGATATTGATTACATTGGTATCACGTTTTTAAAAATGTGCCAGGAAAAACAATAGATATGAGAACTCTTTACCTGAAGTTGTTTCAACGTGATTGCTGGGGTTTCAGGGATAACTAAATAGCAAAGATTTTTTTTTCCTTATTTTGATTCTTTTTTTTAAGTGGTGAACTAAATTATTGCGATTTCAATTTAGCTAAATCCGCTTGCGATTGTGTAGTAATGAAGAAAACTTGACTGGAGTATTGAAGAAGCTTTGTTACTCAGTTCGCATTGTATTCAGCTACTTCCAAGTACATACACAGTTACCGCCTTACGTCGAGTCATTTTGAATCTATAGTTTAATGCAGCCTCAAAATCTCCTATTAATTGAAAACCCAGATTTAATTCGTAACAAAATATAAAGATCATTATCTGCCTAGCCTATTCCCAACTATATTGGGGTCGGCTTCCAGTCAAGCCAGATTTAGCAAAATATAAAGATCTCTAATTCAAATTCAGATTCAGACGAATGCTTCATTCATACAAAACCAATTCAATAAAGACCAACGACTTGTAATCAAGTCGACCTACCAACACCGCATATAAAATACGTTATATCTATTGCATGTTCCGCTCGTCGGTGACGATGACGACTGACGTGCCTATAAAGATGTAACGTGCAAGATTGCCATCCCGTCCCTTGACGGCCGATTAGCCAAATTGGTAGTCAAGGCGTGTGAGCCGACGGGTTGGCTATTAGGGTTATTTGGGTCAATGTTCAGGTGCATCGGGACTTGCTGACGCCCATCGTACACCGGTGGCTGCCGGTGCAGCACCCCCACTGCCGCCGCCCGCGCCTCACCCAGCACGACATCGAGCTGCACGCGAGGGAGCTCGACCACTTGAGGGCGCACTCCTCTTACGATGTATGTAGTCCTGGTACTTGTTCCATAACTTACTTTAATATTCGTTAACTGTTCATTAAGAAATGCAGACTACTATTGTGTGTTGTCTCTGAGGTCTCATAATGGCGAAGATTGACCGAGGATTGGATTAATGTAACTTTTATTAAGCAAAACCAAAATATAGCGACTCTACTTTAACTATTGAGAGAATAAAACCAAACTACCAGATGCAGTCTCGTGTCCTCTGTCCTTGGTCCACTTGCACTCTGTTGTTGCAGTGCCAACGACATGCTTCAAGGTCCAATTAATAAATCCAGCATCTATTGATAACAGGATCTGTCACTCTATCTACAATTGGTGTAACTGACCTGACCTAACAAAATGCACAATCTACCAATTAGCCTACATCGACCACGATCGTGCTATATTTATTTATTTAAATAATAATTTTTGTTTTCGTTTCAGAAAATGGGTGACAGTCCTGAAGTCGTGCGGAAGAACAATAACAATGTTAACGATACCTACTGATCATAGTTTGTGTAATAAAGTTTAATTGTTAGTTATAGATTAAAACCAATTAATACTCTATTTTGACTTTGTATTATTTCTTCTCTCCAATGATTCTATTTAGATCTACCTCCACATAACATGAGAGTTATAAAATATAATTATGTAGTCTGTAGGGCGGATTCATGTTTAGATCTACCTCCACATAACATGAGAGTTATAAAATATAATTATGTAGTCTGTAGGGCGGATTCATATCGTAGGGCGTACAGCGTCAGTCGCGCAGTATCGATCGGCTGTCGAGTGCACGAAGCTGCGCAATACCCCTTCCAATCAGTATGTACTTATTAGCTACCTATTAATTGAATTTCCGACTTCATTATCCAGCCGCTACCCCTTTCATACTCACGGAAGGGCTTGAATTGCAACATCTGCATAACATGCAACGAAAATGCTTCCAATCTCATACATCATTTAAGGATTTTTAAAGTAATTAGAATGGGTGCTCGAAAATGGACTGGACCTGAATGGACCACTCAGAAGAAAACAGAATTCAGAGAGAGATAGGCTTTTGTCCTGCAGTGGGTAATATAGGCTAATTATGAGTACATACAATGTAGGAACCAATCAGCACTGCAGATATTATTTTTCTGGAAGTCGGACTCCAAATCAGGGAGACTACTCTCTAAGCCCGAAGGCCGTAGTTTCGGGCTTAGTTGCGGGCGTATTCTACTCCCTATCGCCCACGGACTTACGATTAGTCCCGAACCAAAACTAAGAGTGAATAACAACACAATTTGACATTAACTGACAAATGCTTATGTCATTAATTCTTTGTGGTTAGGTGATACGGAGTAGAATACGCCCGCAACTCAGCCCAATACTACGGCCTTCGGGCTTAGAGTAGCCCCCCTGGTCAGAAGGAGATTAGAAATCTCCTTGTGCAAGACGAGAAGCTCTTAGATATTTTGCCATTAGATTGTATTACTTATGTGTTTTTTTTATTGTTGTAAGGTAACGTAATTGTGTCGCCACTTGTAAAATACTGTATTCAACTGTATCCGGTTCGTCTAGAAGCCGACTACACAGATATTTGGGGAGAAGTTTTGCGAATTGATTATGAAACCCAGCTTGTCATCAGCTCTTGGTACATATCTTTTAAATGCTACTTGCGCGTTCAGGATTATAAATTAGAATTATAAGCCTTTGAGGCTTTCGCACTAGCCACCAACAAAAACAATAAAAGAAATAAAAATCTATAGATATATTTAATTAGTTTAAGAAAGTTACATTACATCGTATAATATGTATTTACATCAACTTATCTGTATCGAGATTACTGATGGAGAGAGAACGTTGATTGTAGACGGTGCTTTGGACCAAACACTCAATATACCTAAATTGCTCTTAAAGTAGAAGCACATTCGAGACAAAGTAGGGCAATGTTAACAGGCAGAACATAAAGAATTGTACTAATAACCGCGGTCTTACTATTCATCCTAAATATACTTAGCATCTTTATGAGATTCCTTTATTAAGTTAACGGATTTTATCGACTATTTGGGGAAAGTAATTATGATTTAAATAAGGTGAAAGTTTACTAAAAATAATATCAATATACTTCCATTTTGCCCTGCTTTACCTATCAAATGAAGGACATGTAATTCGCTACTAGACATTATAATACTGTTCGGACTACAGCAACTACTCAAGTGGATAGCAATGCTCTTGACACATGGTTGAGGTATCAACTATCAATACTATCATTTATTTAATCTACGTCGAATGGCAACGGAAACTACTGTTGTATCAAGAAATAATCCACTTTGCGCAAACATGCATGTTCTCATATCTTCTTAATTACATAAATAACATTAAATAAGAACTCAACTTATGAAAATGGCGCTTGCTCTCTGGTCTTCATCAAAATAGTGTAGGTCATAGAGACATGATCGGAGAGTTTTTCTAATAAAAAATGTAACCGAATGCTTATAAAGTACACGAAGTTTCAGCACACATGAGCATGAAACAGTTGCAAGAGACATCACGAATACCATTTTTTTACACTTCGTCTTGCCATTATGTCCAGAACACTTGGCTAGCTTAAGATTTGAGTTCACTTCGCTTGCACGTGCGCACGTTGACCGGGAAGAACACGTTGAGCTCGATGAGCGTGGCTAGCACCAAGAACATGGCGTACATGGCGAGGCAGGCGCGGCCCACCGCAGCGTCCAGCTTGAACTTGTTGAACCAAAACGTGAGGTACAGCAGCAGCAGCGTCGACAGCAGCGAGATAGCCGAGTACTCCAGGCCCATGGAGTTGATCTTCACCTGTTGATTTTTAACTGTATTTATCCCGACCATCCCGACGCAAATCACAAATAATATCTATTCGCTGCGCAAATAACATTATATAGTGTCGCAATTTCGCAATGCTAGAGTGTTTCTAAGCTTACGTTACAAGCTCCAATCGCAATATGCAAATAATGGTAAGCATTTTTGTAATGTATGTAAATAACAGGTATTGTCGAATCAACGTTTGGTCGCGAACGAAATAAATATTCATATTGATGTATTAAAATAGTTGTTTTCTAACCCAGTAGTGGCCCGGCTCGGCAGGAGTGAGCGATGCCTTGATGAGCCACGGCAGTCCGAGGCAGAGCAGGATGTCAAACGTGTTCGATCCGATCGAATTGCTGATGCCCATAGATCCATGGCCTGTATTTCAGAAATAGTATTAAGTACGTAAATATTGAATAGTTGTCGAGTGGATAACAGGATAAATATACCAGAAGACCATTGGAAATCATATTAGATCATCTCTCGAATACAAAAATAAATAATACATAATATAATAAAACACTGCACCTTGCTTTGCTACTATTACACTGGATACAGCTTCCGGCACCGATGTACCGGCAGCAAGGAAAGTTATGCCCATCACAGAGTCGGGTATCATTAGCGTGTCCCCTGTAATAAATCAATTTCATAAATTCATAATTCGCAATCGAAATATTCTAGAGGTCATAAGTGGATGACACGGTTAGCGCAGTCGTTGAGCGATTGGCTGCCGGCTGCGCCGCGTGTTCGATTCCCGCACGGAACAAATATTTGTATGGCCTACAGATTGTTGTTCCGGGTCTGGCTGTGTGTGTATGTGACATTGTATGTTTGTAAACGCACCCACGATATAGGGGAAACTCCTAATGTGGGCAACATTTTTAAATAGAAAAAAGTACTCAGTATTTCGTCTTACCAATAATAGTGATCATCCAAGCTACGATATATGACAACGATCCTATCCAGACAATGCACATCATGAATGTAAGAGGGAACCAGTTCTTGAAACGTGGTTTCTCACAGTCTGGGATGGTGAACAAGAACACAAGATGGATAGGCCACGTCACAATCCAGGTACTCTGCAACAAGACGTGACAGTAAGAACATATTATTATATAGTTTAATAAAAATTTGAGGACAACAAATGTGACAAAAGTTACCTTAGTAAGCCAGCTCCTGCCAGTAGGCCACTTCCACAGAGAGTGCACATATTTATCCTCTGTTTCTTTGTTATTCTCTTCAATATTTGCTACAGTTGCATTGTCTTCGGGATTAGCAACTTCCACGTCATTAGCCTTACTTTCGATATCAATACAGATATTCTTAGTTTTGTCACCGTCAGCGGTTGGTAAGTTCACAGAATTTGTCGAATCAATTTCATTATGTTTTTCATTTTTATCTGGACAAAGAGGTAACGGACTTTTTATATTCCCATTGTGTTGGTGGCGATCCACAGACAAATCATTTTTGTTTACGGGTGAAGATTGTTTAGCATCTTTTAGTTCTGGAAAGTTAAATACTTTATAGCACAAAAGATTCAAGGTGTTATTGCTGTCAAAGGAGTTACTAACATAAGAATCTTCTAAAAAAAATACTGTATAATTATACCATTTTCAGCAGCGACAGTGTTGTCCAGCTTTTCATTTTTCTTCAGCATGTCCGAGACACAGTTCCAGTTACCTGTGTAACAGCACATTTCTGTGATAAAATTACGCATGAATCATTTTTATTCGGTAAAACACTTTATGAAATACCAACCTTTAGCAAAGTTCTGAATAGATTTGTCGTAATACATGATACAGATGTAGACTCCGTACAGCATGACGAGAAGAAATGCTTCGTACCACTGCACGTACTCGTCGTGCATTATGCAGATAAGTATAGATACTGTGATTCCGTAGGCTAGGCAGTCCCTGGTCAACGGCCACCAGTCTAAGGGAACAACCTGAAAGCAATGAGACATCGTTAAAAATGGCGTCCGTCGGTGATTTTTCAGTGGGGATAGATGGAAGAAATATACCATTCCTGCGCCGATACCGCAGCAAGCAGCGACGGCGAGGATATTGAAGACGGCTGAGCCGACAATGGTGCCCACGCCGATATCGCCCTCCGTGATGAACGTGCCAATGACGTTGACGAACAACTCAGGCGCCGATGTAGCGGCCGCCATGAACGTGGCGCCTGCTACGTCGTTCGTCATGTTTAGTGCTGTAACAATGACAAATACCTATACTTATTTCCCTTCAATATTCTTAACGTAAAACAAATTAACAGCTCTATTTTTCAGTCTTTGGGCCTAGACAAAGTATAAAAGCTTTTATCAAAAAGTCAATTCTACCAATTTTGAAGCAACGATCGCAGCCGCATCTCAGCCGCAATCTGTCAAAAAAGCCTCATTTTATAAATTTTTGACAGATTGCGATTAATATGCGCTAGCAAAATGTCACGTAGTCTCAAACAATCCCGACTTTTGATATTCAGTTTTGCTGATAGCTGCTTGTCAAGAGCCCCTATAATTTCAAATAAAAATTACATAGGATTTCTAAAACAACCGCAATCATGATGTATTTTCCAAAGCTGTTGGGTAGGATTGCTTACGTAGGTAAACCCTTCGAATAATATAATTGGTATTTATTGGTATGATGTAAGTTGTTATATTTTTCGGAGGTTTCCTTAAAAGGGGAACACGCAGACGTCACAGATCAAGAAAAGCTGACGTAATTCTCCGAAACTCTAGATTATTGCATCGAAAAGCAGAAAATAACGTCATGACTTGACGCAACCCTCAAAACATCAGTTCTCACCAAGGCACTGATAGGAAGTACAATAATCTAAGTAGAACACTACCCATTATCCAATTTCCTCGGACCAGTACGTACCATGACATATTCTCTCGACCGCGGGCACGAAGAACTTGTCGCAGACGACGGCTAGCGCCAGGAAAAGGTAGATGGAGATGAAGGCATGAAGCACGATGGCTCCGTGCTGCCTCTGTAGCTCCGTGAACAGCCCCGCCGGGAAGTCGTCGATAGCCGGCGGAGTGCAGTTGCGGAGGATCACCTCTGGAACTAATGGACGTCTATTATTTTATTATCTTTGATAGGCTCGTGTTTAACCACTATCTCATCAGCCGGTCTATTATGTTACAATGTCACTGTTGAAATGAGGTAAGCCGTTATGGAAACGAATGCTTGCGAATCATCGGTCTATTCTTTAAACATCTCGCCGCGAAAACTGAAGTAAGACTCAGTGAACCGTCGTTCCACCTTAATTTTATAGATGAAGCAGCTCACTTAACTCTCACTGCATCTAAGTTTTACGATGAGATTTTTATAGAATAGCACATATCAACGTCATTTCAAGTAATTTTTAGGGTTCCAAACATCCGTCAAAAATGGAAACCTTATAGGATTACTCGGGTGTCGGTCTGTCTGTCCGTCTGTCCATGCCAATTTCCTTCGAGTCTACTGCACCGATTCTGTTGAAATTAGGTACAAATATGAACTTCTTTGACCTAAAAGAGCGTTACGTCATAAAATAATGTTGAGTAATTCTTTGCTCAAACAATTTGCATGGCCATTCATCGTTGCAATACTGCCAGTCTTCTGGACACGTTTCCGGATGACAGCGATGCGGAGGTCGACGCCTAACGCCTAAGTGTATTTTGCTTTTGTATATTCATATGTATGTAGTTAGGTTTAGTAGTTTTTCTGGCTTTAATAACAAATGTAAATTATTATTTTTTCATTATTCTAAAATAAATAGTTTTGAGGTCATTCAAGACAAGACCAAAAATTACCATTATCTCCGAAACTGCTGAGCCTTAAATTAAAAAAAATACCCGACCGCTAAAAACGACTAAAAAGTTCGAAGCAAGTCGCTTTTCAAGCAGTTGGTGGCATCAGATCTGTGTCGGGTTTTTTGTCAAAGTCCATTTTTTTATTTCCTACATTTTAGTGAGTTACATTTTTGGAAAAGTCTCTACAAGCCCTTTATTTTGATACCCCACTCGATAGGTATTGAAAATTGAAGGCATAATGTGCCGCCAAAAATTGGCCATTTTACTATTTTTTATTAATTTGTTGTACCCAGTGTCACTACTTAGACGAATCAATTGACACCACTCACGTAAAAATACGACAAGTCGTTTAGGCTCTAGAGCATGCCAAAGAAATGTACATACATACACTCGAAAAACATAACCTTCCCTCTTTCGCAGTCGGGTAAAAACCGAAGATATCAGTTTTGTACTACCCATAGATTACAGGAAAGCCTATAAGAAGTAGTGTTAAAATACATAACATGTTACAAAAGTGAGATTTGTTCGAAACCATTTGCACGCGAGTCCGACTTGGCCAGTTTTTCACAGTGAGATTGTAACGCAATGAAGTGGTTTGATGGACCACGCTTCCTTAGTAGTAGTTCTATGCAAGTGTGGCCCATCGTCGTATCCTCGAATGAAGTAAAAATGAAACTGTTCAAGTTTCACTTGAAGAACCCCAACGTATTTATTTTACCTATTGGAATATGGAATACCAAACCAAGAGGCAGGAATGAATCTTTGTAGATTCTGCATAATTTCAGAACCATCATCTGCGACCATAATATTTTAGGGTCATGAATCTGCAAAAAAAATAGATTTCATCGTAATCCCATACTTACTGCCGATATTAATTATGGTCACCACGGTCAGCATTTATTTTGGTTAACAATATAAATATGTACCTACCTTCGTTCGTGTTGTTAATGCTGGAATGGTCAATATTACTGCAGTCTGAACTCAGAGTCCAGATTTTACGAATGGAATTATTTCGGCAGTACACTACTTAGTAAATTCATAAGCGTCCATTTTGGAACTACGCAGTACTGTAAAAAAATAAGAATACCTACTTTTACCGTTTTGGTATTGAACAAGGACTTAAAGTTCCTGTTGTTAGATTTTTTTCTGCGTCTCTACTTTGGAAGTTATTGAAATTCACTGATATTTTTTTCATCTGATGCAAAACCTTAATGTGGTTGACGATGGAGCATCCTTGCTTAGTAGTGGAAGTATTAATTAGATACTTACAGTACCGCCGTCGAATCTGTAACTTGCTCATGGCACTTTTTTGAAATCAATGATTTTGAATGAAAAAATCGATTGATGATTTTTTATTGTTTTCTAGGGTTCCGAAATCTGTCTGACTGTCTGTCAGTGTGTCACAACCAGTTATCTCTAGATCTACTGTAGCGATTCTGTTGAAAGGTCCTTGGGCACCTTAGTATGGAAACCATACCCATGGCGGACACAAACGAAATATAGTAGAGTGTTTTGACATATGGCTCTGATTTACTTTGGAGTTAGTCGCATTAATGTGAGCCACGGGAATCTCGGGAAATTCAAGTGTTATAAACTGATATAGGGACGATGAATAAAATGATAATTCATTAAAATAATTTCATTCAATTTGATCCACATCCAGCAAAAAGGCAGCGGGTGCGTTTGTTGCTTGCTGATGTCTGACCCAAGACAGATAATAAATTATGTTAGCGATATGGGCGCTGCTCTGGTACTCTTCTATACTTTGTCTTCCGTGTTGTGTTGGGTTTAACAAAATATATGTATAGTACTGTTTCATTCGGATATGACGTGACTGGATTCGCCCTCTGATCAATATCTTCATCATCATCATCATCATATCAGCTGAAAGACGTTAATTGCTGGACATAAGCGGTCCTGTGCGTCTCGCATCGGTTACCCCGTGACTTTCACCAGGGTATCGGTCCACCTCATAGGAGGCCTTCCAACGTTACGTGTGTCTTCCGGTACGCGGTCGCCACTCCAGAACTTTTCAGACCCATCGACTATCTGTTCTGCGAGCAATGTGACCTGCTCACTGCAACTTTAGTATGGTGATCCTTCGGGCTATGTCGGTAACCTTTATTCCTGATTCGATCAATGCAAGGAAACTCCAAGCATTGCGGTCACGATTGCCCTTTGAGTGACTTTAAGCCTTCTGATGAAGCCAAATTTGATCGAAAACGTTTCAGTTCCATAAGTCATGACTGGCAACATGCACTAGTCACTCGTGTTAGACACTGGTATGTGGGACGAGAAGATACCACGCAACTTTCCGAACGCTGCCCAGCCGAGTCGGATTCGACGGTTGACCTCTTTCTCGAAGTTAGCCCTTCCTAACTGGACCGTTTGTACACGGACCGTTTTGCACGTAGACGTACTCGTCTACAACATCAAATGTAAAGTCTCCAATCTTGATAGGAGTGGGTGCTACATGGGTATTTACCAAGATCTTGGTTTTGTCCATGTTCATTTTAAGACCTACTATTTTGGCAGCTCTACTGAGCTCATCGAACATTATACTGAAGTCCTCCGCAGTCTCAGCCATGATGACTATATCGTCGGCAAATCAAAAAAGTGGGTGATCTTCTTGCCGTTGACATTAATGCCCAGCCTTTTTCAGTCTAAAACCTTAAAGATTGACTACAGAACTCTTCCAAAACTGTCAAGGAACTGATTTCGAGGTCTGATCCTGAAATGAGACTGACATGGTGGTGTTCTATCGTACAAACGTTTCACAAACAATCAATTCGATCGATCGATTGATGATCAATCTGGCACCGCAGGAGGGACTGAGAGACACAGTCTCGATCGAATCGAAGGCTTTCTCGTGGTTCACAAACGCTAAGCAGAAAGGCAAATTATTCTCTTTGGTCGTCTGTATAACCTGACGCAGCGTAGGTATTTATTTATTAGTTATTACACACAGAAAAACAGTAGTAATTTACATTATAAATACAAGTACAAAGTAACTGCTTATTTCGACCGAAATTTCTTCCAGCTGACCTGCGACAGGAGAAATGAAAAATAAATGTAGACGAAGTGTGTAAGAACAAGAGAAGAAGAATATATGAAACCTTAAAACTAAAGTACAAATTAAAAATACAAATATATAAATACCGAATACTATAATTATATAGATAATAAATAAATATATAAACATATATAACTATCACAGTATAGAGGAAAGGTAGTGCTCTAAGACGTTTCTTAAAAAGTTATGTGGTTCACAGTGCTGAAGTCTTTTCAAAATCCGGCTTATAAGAAGACGGAAGACGGTGTATAAGAAGACTATTGTTAAAATAACATGTTAAAAAAAGAAATTGGTTCGGAACCCTTTGCACGCGAGTCCGACTCGCACTTGGCCAGATTTTTTATTTTATTTTGTTAATTTCGATGAATTCAATAAAATCGATGATATCGTCAAAGCAATAAGAAGTGGTCAGTAATAAAGGTAAGCAGATTTTTAACTTTTCTAACCGACTTCAAAAAAAGGAGGAGGGAATATGCATGCGATTTTTTATTAGCAAAATAAAATATTTATTAGCTCTAGTAAACAATCATGAAATTATTTTATAAATACCTTCATCAGCGATGAAGTTATAAAGCTTCAAATATTTATTTTAATTAGAAAGAGAAGTCCGATGTAAACTTTGACATCATCATTTATGACGCCTATACAGATACTATAGAAAACAGCATTTTCGCGAAAGGGACAGATATATTTGTTTAAAATAATTATATCTCCTTCGTTTTTCGATTAATTTTGACTCTATTTTCACTATTTCTATTATATTTTTGTATATTGTTAGATAAACTGGTATAGATGACAAATACATTTTCATGCATATTCCCTATTAAGTGAAAAAGTTAAAATCCTAATAGCAAGTGTGACTTCCTCTTGCCAAAATCTCACAGCTTGCATCCTTCTGGGCAGGTTTTCCATGTTATTTTTAATACCTTTTTATGGAATACGTTCCCACTCTTCTGCAGTGACTCTTTTTAGCTGCCTGATTTTTGTGGAATAGGTTGCGCTGATGTTACCCGTCTCTGGGATATCAAAAACATGCTCAATTGGATTGACGTCAGGACATCACGCTGGCCAATCTAAACGACGGGTCCTACCTTTTTGCACATATGCTACCACGTCGACAGAACGTTAATAGAAATGGAATCTTCTCCATGTTAACGCGGGTAGCGCTTTGGCATTAGGATTTCCTTTACCGGTATGCATTTTATATTCCATTTTCTATGAAAACTAACTCCGTGCGCTCCGTACAATTAATTTCTGCAAAAAAACATAACGGAGCCTCCGTCGTAAGGAGAGATTTAATCAAAACACACGTCTGCACAGCGTTCCCCTGGTCTAAGTGGCACTTGCCGGCGATCCACACCATATTGAGAGATTGCTTTATCAGAAAATAATATTTTGTTCCAGTCATCCAGATTTCATGATGTACTATTTCGAGGCAAACTGAAGTCGTTCGACTTCAGTTTCTCGATGCTCATAGGCCCCTGGCCAGGCGGTCACTGCTGTTATCGGCAGCCAAGAGTCTCCTATTGCCTATTGACTGTCCACAAGCTTACTTCTACTACTCTTAATTCTTCAAGGCCTTTCTTTAGGTCCACACGATTAGTCCTTACGATTCCGTAACGGCTATGACAGGTGTTAACAAAAATTGGTCATCTCGTTGGCTCTGTTCATCGATTTCTTCCCGAACCTAGTCTTCTTTTGACTGAACTGGTCTCTTGAAACCGTCCCCTAGTCTTCTAAAAGCGTCCGAGTTGAACGCCTCTCATTTAGCTGCTGAGACATCTAAGGTTGCGGACAACCTTCTTGAAGAAGCGCTATAATATCGCTTTAACATTTGTGGTTTTTAATGTAAAGAGAACAAAGAAATGATATAATTAGCATAAATTATCTAAGGGGTTTTGAAATTTTAGTAATAAGCAAGGAATTGTTTGAACAAGTCGCGCATTCACCAACAATTTACACGAATCATTAATTTTCTTTGTTAGTTTAATCCTTGTTTAATCATTTAAATTGGGAACAAATGTTTTCCAGCCAGGTCCTATCAAATAACAAACCCCTTTCTTGTAATAATCATGTAAGATGGAGATTAAAATCTAAACTACACGTTTAAAAAAAAAGGGTTTATTATCTGTTGAAGATGCCTTTGCTGAGAAACTTATAAGTATAACCAATTTATATTTTAACGTTCGAATCGAGGGCTTCGACATTGGAACATACAGCATAGCATAATGTTTATCGCAATATTTTTTCATGTAACCTGCTGAGAAGCGTAGGGAGATTTTCCTCGTATTTTCCCTGACTACCAATCAATATCGAGGTAAAAATAGTCTAATGACGCAGGTAAGGTAAAGGAAATCAATGGTGCGTCGCCGTCGTTACAATAAGGACCGTACACGTATGATATGGAAAGACGATCTTTTCTGATAAACACATCGGAAAAACCTGTCGAAATCTGATTTTATTATTAAAGTATCGGTTACTAACTTTAATAAATCCCAAAGTTAACGGAAAATTAATGTAATCGAGTTCGATTACGTGTCTATGAATTTATAAAAATCTACGAACTCATTTCAGCAGATTTATTTAGATCATTTTTGACAGCACGAGTACACGACTGGGCGAAGAAAGAACCTTTTAATGAATTTGTCTTAACACCCCACCTCCTCCAGCGTCCTTGGTGATTGATTTAAATTTATTATTAGAGCAATTACTGAAAGCCCTGAATAATTAGTTCACCTTATTACTTGTTTATGCTCCTAGCCCCCTTATGGGGCAAAAAGTTTGTTGTTATGCTTTTTAACCGACTTCTTCAAAAAGTTTTTTTTTTTATGTATGTTCACCGATTTCTCCGCCAATTTTGGACCGATTTTAAAATTCTAGAATCTGATGATGGAATCCCAAGAAAATAGAGGGAAACCCTCAAATTTTATAGGCACATACAATGTTTTTCGGAGGAGCTCGTGGCTAAGTAATAACAGCCGCACGGGTCGATCTTTAAGGTTAAGCAACGCTTGTCAAGGTTGGTCTGTGGATGGGTGACCATCTTAACATACCGAGTTTCCTCCGTGCCTCGGAAAGCACGTTAAGCCGTTGGTCCCGGCTGTCATTTGTAGATCTTTGGCAGTCGTTACGGATTGTCAGAAGCCAGTAAATCTGACTCCAGTCTTACCAAGAAGTACCGTGTTACCCAGTTAATGGGTTGTGGAGGTCTGGTAGGCAGCCGCTTCACGTAAAACACTGGTATTCAGCTGAATCCGGTTTGACTGGAAGCCGACCCCAAAATAGTTGGGAAAAGGCTAGGCAGATGATGATACAATGTTTTTCATAAAATTTCTAACGCAATTCATATATTTGTACCTGATAATTATCATCTCATGTTGCTGAGGAGATGATGGAAGGTATAAGTCAGGATCTAATTATGGGCTCCCATGAAAATATTTTGTTCTGCAATATTTTTGCCAATTTTAAACCGATTTGGTTAATTCTTTTTTTGTTTGGAAGAATATTTTCCCGGACTATTCCCATTTTAATTTGGTGAAGATCTGATAACGAACTTCGGAGGTAGGCAACGGAACTCTTCAATCAATGATAGCAAATGGATCGAGATTTAAGAAATCGCATGTCTGTTGATTGTTTACATCAGTTCATAACATAACATCACGCCGGTACGCTGTGTTTGTAAAAAACTTTTTTTTTAAATAAAACCGACTTCCAAAATCACAACACTACAAAGTATAAAATAACTAATAATAATTTAATTTCGGAAATAGGTCAAAAAACCAAAAAAATAACAAAAATTCTGAAGTTCAGTCGGTTTTTACACAAATAGGGATACAAATATTCTCGACAAACGAAAATTGTCGTATTTTTAAATATTTTTCGGACCTGCGGACGACGAGCATTAGGTGGCTCGCACTCCGATCAGAACCAAGCCCGGGTAGACGGCGCGCTGTGTTCCACGCGCGCCTCAAAGAGCTATCAGCATAGAAAACGGGGCGCGCTAGGGCCAGTGCCTGCCGAAGTTGCGGAATCTGTTCGAAAGAGTCGCCGCAGCCCTGGAACGCAAAGGGCATTAGGAGGAACACGGTTGGGTTTCAGACAGTAAGGGTCCCCCCCCCTCAGTCACTCCCTTTTGCTTCACCCAGACCGGGAGGAGTCTTTTGATGATTTCTCATTCTTTAAAAAAGGCCCGGTTACATGCATGTCAATGTTGTGCCGTTTACCAAATTCCTCCCTATCCCACGGGGCCGCGCTGCCGCGCACCACTTAGCACACAGTGACACCTTGTAAGTGCCTTTCCCCTCAGTAGTTTTAAAATGTTAAAATCGAAAGAGTCTGTCTTTTCTTAATATTGTTCTTTAACCCGTATCTCTAAAAACTATTTAACTGGAAATATTGGCATCTGAATATTTCCAGTCTTGGGTCTCCATTAGTCAATTTCTTCATGTGAACTTTACAAGACTCTTAGAGTTAGACAAAGTGACATTCTATGCTACTGTCACGTGGTCAGTCCTTTATACTATGGCCAACAAACTTCTGGCTAGGAAAAGCCGAGAAATTAAGCGTGAAAAACGCGCGCGCGCGTCATTTTGGTAAAGACAACCAACCGTTATAAGTGCATATCAAAAAAAAAACTTTGTAAATCACAGTAGATTTAAGAAAATGTTTTTTCAGTAGGTACATTGACAAACAACTTCGTTATTATTGCTTGCTGGCTACTGTAATGAACTTGTTGAAACAGTGACTTAAAGTTTAGCTCAAGTTGTCTGTTCCTACAACCAATTCAATAGTCGTATGGCCAGTGGCCGGAGCTCCGCGGCCGCGGTGCGCGGTGAGCGAGGCGGCGCGGCGCGGCGGCGGTGCGGCGGCGCGGCGTTGCGAGGCTGCCGCGTGCTATGGCGTGCTTGATTAACAAACGCACATCCTGTGCCACTCTAAAAACAGCTCCTTCAAATAGCAAAGTCAACAAGCCAATCGTGAGCAAATTGTCTCAAATTACTGCTGCACTAACTTGTTTAACCGAATTAAGTGATTTTAGAAAATACGTGTCGTTTGCTTGTTATGTAGCCGAGCCATGGCCGACTTCGTGCCAAATTGTGCATTTTACCACTCGTTAATATAGTCTAGAGACACTCGCATGCAGCGAATGCACTATGAAGGAAATTGACAGATCAAAGATGACAGGAAGTCCGCATTAGCGACGCATAAGTCGTCTTTCGATCCGTTGCTCTTTCTATTGCCCAACGGCCTAAGGGGCATACCTAATGACTTTCCCAAACAGAAAGCGTCTTTATCTTACTAGTAAAAGACAAGATTTTGAAAAGATTGTGGTGAAATGTTTCACAATTGACAAGTCGGTTTTTTGCTTTTATTTTGTTTTCGTAGACATTTGCGAATTTTACTTAGTTGTTGAAATTTTCGATCTTTTGGTGTATTCGATGAAAATTACCAAAAACCAGATAGTTAATTTTGGACATTGCCAGAAAAGGTCACGTGAAGCCAGGCGGTGGTCAACCTTGCACGCTGACAGCCCTGAGTGGCCGGCGGGCAATTGTCAATTTGCGCGAGCAGCGACAGGATGAGGCGCCGAGTCGGAGTCTGACTCCCCTTCCAACTCTAAGAACGATGGCCTAACTGCGGCAAATAGCTATAATATCAAATTTACCTAATCAAATCATACGACAAGATGTAATAGTTCGTTTCGTATCATTCATCATCGCGATAAACAAGTCTTTGTCAGCGCCGCGTTCATTAGTGTATTATGACAAGTGGCTTAGTTCTGTAGCAATTATGATCGCCCTAAGATCAAGCACTATAAGACCTTCTAGAAATAGATATCGATGAGAACCAATTATTACTGCCCACGATTGATTAACTCTCGCAATGCCCATTGTTTCCTGATACCTGCTCGAGGAGCGAAAAATCAACACCATCCTCGTCCTTGGACAAACACAACATCGTAAACGTGTCACAAATCGGAATCGTTCACGAACCCCAACATTTCTCGGACTCTTGAAGCATTTTAACGGTCTGAGTGTTATCGATAGTGAGGCAGGTCAGTCCTCGTTTGATGAAGTCGTTACAATGGGCGCTGGCATCCAGTGAAACAAGGTGCGGTTGCTAGGTACTCTTGTGCTGTTGAGCTATAATCAACACTAATTCGTTTACAGAAAGACTAATAGCCATCGGGTGAGCATCGAGCCACGCCCGCGTTTCGACAATTTCGTCAATAGCTTCCGTCAAATGTTTACTGGCAATCCTTCAATTTCTAACAATATCTTGTTTCAACATCATGTTCGTTATACAATTCACCTGTTAATTCATTTTCATTGAGGAGTGAGTTAAGCGGTGCGTTTGTTTTTATTTACATGTAACGCCTACGCCTTTAAACAACTGGGCAGTTGTTTTGGTAAATAATTGCTAATGAAATCGAGATGGCATAACGAGTATTCGTACCTGGTGGTGCAGCAGCCATGGCAGCGGCGCTCAGTTTTCCATACTTACGACGTGGTGCGGCGCCGGGCCGCGCGCGCTTGGGCTGCCTCACCGACACTACATTCACTTTTCAGCACTTGAATCGTTGATATAATCTTCTTCGCCACTCCATTTGATTCACTTCGTGAATGACCTAGCCGCTGAACTGGAATTGGACGCACTTCCGACCTCCTTCTACATAACCTTGCCGTGTTGGTACGCACACTTCACCAGGATCGAAGACCCCGCGACTGAATCTCCAGGCTGCTAGAAATGTGAGGATCCTCTCGATCCAGACCCCGATAATAGTAAGACATGGACTCGTACCTCGATCGGAGGTATTCATATTGGAGTAGTATCGTGTAGAGCGCGACGCAGGCGACCGAGGACGTCGCCACTGGCGTCCGAATGCCGCCGCTCACGCTCAAACGGACATAATGGACCCGCCGGAGAGCTCGTCAAAAGAAGAATACGGGGGCCAATTATTTATTTCCATACAATACACGTACGTCGGCCGGCGCTCGGGCGCAGTGCGGGAGTGACTCCCGGCGCGAGCATCGCGTCGTTCGACTCCACGCGACCACTACGGCTACACACGCTCTTATTGTATTTTAATGAATATCTTATTACTCCTAAATTTGGTAATCATCTCAAGAGATAGTCCCATAACTTAAAAGTGAAGATAAACTGATCAAAGTCGTTTGAAAAAGCCTGAATGAGCCGATTAAGTTTGATGAAAGTTTGAAGAATTCCCTACCAATACGACACTCAATAGCAGTTCCACCTTGGAGCATGACCGGGTCTTTTGCAGAGCAATGACTTAATCGGAACACATATATACCTATTAAGAACAAAGAAACATACACCTACAACATTAAGAAGTGTCCGAGCGCATTGAGCTCTGATTTTAATAATCCGTGGGGTCAAACGTCAATTTACAAGCCCTTCCCGAGCGGCGGGAGGCGGGCGGCGGCACGCGACTTTAACAATTAGGTTTAATTAAAAGATTTGAGCTCGAACATTTGTAGTAAACCAACTATCATGGATGTGACTCACAAGACAATATTGCTCCTATGTAGGTGTTAAGGAAACCAAGATCGTTAAAAATAGATGAACGCTGAGCAACAATTTACATGCTACCCATCCACAAATACAACTGCCATTTTACATGCCTGTTCACATGAGGGATAGTAAATATGATAAGAGAGAGTGTATCAAGAGGTACTCATGCACCGGTACAGTGTCTCTCATCAACGTGTCTTTGTGTCAATATGTATAGGTTGCTGTTAAAGATAGATAAGTGTGCGTAAGTTAAGAACATTTGAAACCTATCATGTCGCCGAAAACAAAATATAATAAAAATATACTGAACGTCATAGAATTGTAAATACCTACGAGTACTTCGTAGTAAAAAAAAAATCGGCTGAAAGAATAAAATTGCTCTACCGCATCGGAGACTTAAACAAAATCATAGGTTTGTACTAAGAAAACCACTTTTACTGGAATAAAGGCACTGTGAACAGCAGATACCTAGTTATTATTCTACTTCGAAGTCGGAGGTGTGATATTCCCGTGCCTCGGAAAGCACGACTTGAGCCTGATCTCTTTGAGTCGGATTACCGTACCAACGGACTTTGACAGTAAAGAAACCGAGAGTGAACCTGCGTTTGCGCATGCACTGGTGCACTATAATATGTACATCCTGATTACTTGGCTAAACTCAAGCATATCCACAACTATTCAATGGGAGATATATTCTAAACAACGTGTGTAAAGCATCGGTGCAAAATCATTATCTCGTGTTGATAATGATGAAATTTTAATATCGTGTTGATGTTTGTTCGTTTTTCTTATTCGTATTTGTCAGTTTGACCAAAATTAGCCGACCATATTATCATTTCTTTCCATGACGTGATCATGGAAAGGGATGATGTGGTCGATGATCGAATTTGCTGGTCTAAGACCTAATCACTCTGGCTTGGCAACATACTCTGGGTTAAGTCTTTAGCGCAATTGAGCCTAACGGTTTTGTCTTGTCAAACCAGTTTTTAGGGTTCCGAACAAAAAACGGAACCCTTATAGGATCACTCGGGCGTCTGTCTGTCTGTCTGACCTTCTGTCACAGCTAGTTTTCTCCGGATCCACTGGACCGATTCTGTTAAAATTTGATACACATATGGACTTCTGTGACCCAAACACGGGCGCTTTTCGTAAAAAAATATTTTTTTAGTATGGGGTCACTTTTCACACAAAATCTTTTTTTTTAAATTATCTAGTTTAACCTAAACTAAATAATTAAAAAATAGTTTTTCAAACAATATTGTAAAATATAAATATATCATAAATTTAAAATAAATGGTTTTGTAGTAATTCAAGAACTACTACTAGACGAAAAATGACCATTCCCGAAACTACTGAGTTAAAAATTGAAATAATAGATCTTTACCCATAGATAACAGGAAAACCTATAAGAAGCCTATAGTTTTAAAATAAAATTCGTTTGGGACCCTTTGCACGCGAGTCCGTCTCGCACTTGGTCAGTTTTTATTTTCCGATTTTAGGCTAAGAATATGTAATTATTTTGCGCCACATTTTTTTTTATCACTACGCAACAAATAAAATACTTTTTGTTTTGATCGAGATTTGATTATGTGATTTGTAATTATCATGGTACAGAAAACTTGGAACAGTAAATTAAACTTTTCATTCACGTATAGATTTGAGGAGATCATCATCATCATCATAACCGCCGAAAGAAGTCCACTGCTGGACATAGGCTTCCCCCAAAGGCCTCCCCCTTGTGGTTTGCCATAATCGCCACGCTTGGCAGGAGGGTTGGCGATCGCAGCGGTTGGTACTGCGTTTTACAGACTACGCTGCAGCTGCCCTTTCTCTGGTGAGTCCCTTAATCGCCTCTTACGACACCCACGGGAAGTGAAGGGATCGTATTATTCTTTTACGGCACCATACGGCACCGGCCGACACCATACGGCTCGATTTTTTAATTTCACAGTTTTTCGTCGCTTTCGTCAAGTAAATATTGCTTTCAAGAGTGAAAAACCACTTTTTTTGTTAATTTTGCCTATCATTGTTAAGCAAGGGCTGTTATCTTCCTAATAAAAGAACCGTACAAGTGCGAGTTGGACTCGCCCACCGAGGATTCCGTACAAATTTGTAGGTATAAATTTGGTCGTAAAAAATGTAGTCTAAATTAATATGTACACAGATATTAATTTAGACTACATTTTTTACGATTTAATTATAAATGTATAGTATCAGATTTTTTCCTATACTTGTAGTATAAGACGGACAGACTATGAAATTTGGCAAGTAATATGCCAAACTTCATAGTTCTAGGTCAACGGAAAATACCCTTTAACCCACTTCAAAAAAAAGGAGGACGTTCTCAATTCGTCCGTATTTTTTTTTTATTTTTTTTATGTTTGTTACCTCATAACTCCGTCATTTATGAACCGATTTCAAAAACTTTTGTGTCATCTGAAAGGGTATACTTCTCGATTGGTCCCATTGTCACCATGTCAGAATCTGATGACGGGATCCCATGAAAATCGAGGGCAACCCTCAAATTTTATAGACACATACAATGTTTTTCATGAACTTTCTAACGCAATATACATATTTGTGCCTGGTAATCATCATCTCATGTTGCTGACCTGATGATGAAAGGTATTAATTCGGATCTGATGATGAGATCCCATGAAAAATGTTTGTTCAGCGATACTTTAGCCAATTGTCAGCCGATTTGGATGATTCTTTTTTTGTTTGAAAGAGTATTTTCCTAGACTGGTCCCGTTTCAATTTGGTGAAGATCTGATGAAGAACTTCGGAGGTAGGCAACGGAACTCTTCAATAAATGATAGCAAAGGGATCGGGATTGCTGAAATCGCATGTTTTTTTAGTGTTTACACCAGTTCTTAACATAACATTGCGCCAGTACGCTGTTAATAGGTACGCAGGTACCTAGGTACCACTAAAAACTGAAAAATAAAAAACTTTTTTTCAAAAAATACTACCGACTTCCAAAAACAAAACACTACAAGGTACAAAATAACTTCGAAAGAAAGAAAGAAACTTTAATTTCGGAAGTCGGTGTCTAAAAACGAAAAAAATAACCAAAAACACCGACATCAGAAATTAAAGTTTCTTTCGAAGTTATTTTGTACCTTGTAGTGTTTTTACAATATTTAGTTGTTTATCAAAAATGGATAATAGTTTTCATCCCTGAAACACCTTTCCGTGAGATAATTTTAAATTTTCGCATTTTGCAAGCCAAGCCAAGCCGGTAAACGACAATTATTAACATGGCTCGCTCGATTCTGATTACTAAAATACCATATTACGGTGATATTGAGTTTATAGTTGATTGACCTCTGTGTAGGTACTGCTCTCAGTCTGACACGAGTCGTTTTCATGATTCTGTTGCAGATACGCCCATTGGGAAATAATATCATTGACATACATTCAGTCAAAAAAGTATCGGGAATGGATGATTTGTTTATGGTTCCAAATTCAAATTTTCGTTTTTTTGTAGTTGTTAGATTGGCACAACTGTTTTCCATTTTGGCGCGGAGTTTGAGTTGCATCTGTTATTTATATTAAATACAGTGCTGGTTTTAGTAATATCATGTATAGTGTGTATTGCGAATTTCATAATGGACAAAAATATCGAACAAAGAGTTTGTCTTACATTTTGCATCGCCAATGGAATTTTGTGTTCGGAGTCACTGAAAATGTTACAGAAGGCTTACGGTGAATCGACTTTATCAAAAACTTGTGCTTATGAGTGGTTCAAAGCGTTCAAAAGCGGTCGAGATGTGATGGAAGATTTGCCTCGCTCTGGTAGGCCGTCAACGTCTGCAACTGAAGTTAACATCGCAAAAGTGAAGGAAATAGTGACTGAAAATCCCCATTCAACTCTGAGAGAGATAGCCGCCGAACTTTCTGTATCTCACGAGTCGATCCGTACCATTTTAACTAATCATTTGAGTATGAAACATGTTGTCCAACTGAACCGAAACCGAAAAAACCACGCCAAAGTCGATCAAAAGTCAAAGTCATGTTGACTGTTTTCTTTGACTATCGCGGTGTTGTGCACTCTGAATTCTTACCGGAAGGTCTAACGGTAAATAAAGAATATTATTTGAGCGTTATGCGGCGTTTAAGAGAGCAAATTCGACGAAAAAGGCCAGATTTGTGGAAAGAAAATTCTTGGATTTTGCACCACGACAATGCGCCTTCGCACAAGGCTATCATTGTGAACGAATTTTTAACCAAACACTCAACAAATACCATCCAGCAACCACCATATTCACCAGATATGGCTTCTACTGACTTTTTTCTTTTTCCTAAACTCAAATTACCACTTCGTGGCACCCGTTTTCAATCGATAGAAGACATAAATGAGAATTCGCGGCGAGAACTGAACTCAATTCCGGAAGCAGCGTTTAAAAAATGTTTTGATGAATGGATTATTCGTTGGCGCAAGTGTATCGTTTCTAAAGGAGCATACTTTGAAGGTGATAAAATAAATTTGGATGAATAACAGACATTTTGTGTATTATTGATCTTTTCCCGGTACTTTCTTGACAGAGTAGTATACGAAACAATATTTGCAAACATAATTTGAACTTTCATTATTTCTTTGAGGTATAGGTACGGGAATAAAAAAAAACCCGACCAGTGCGAGTCGGGCTTGCCCACCGAGGATTCCGTACACATTTGTAAGTAGGTACAAATTACTTTAAAAATAATTTAAAAACCAAATTCATGGTTCTTGGCACAAGACAGCAGCTAGCTAAACTACCCGCAAATTTCGTGGACGAACTCATGGGTAAACCAATTGAACGAGTGTATGAAGTGCAAAACCTTGGTCTTATTATGGACAAGGACCTTCGCTTTAAAAAACATGTCGCTGACTCAGTGTGAAACTGCTTCTTCCACCTAAAAGTCCTATACAAAAAACTTTTTCACAAAAAATACAACCGACTTTAAAGTTTTTTTCTTTCTTCCGAAGTTATTTTGTGTTTTGATTTTAGAAGTCGGTTGAATTTTTTTAACCGCCTTCAAATTAGGAGGAGGTTCTCAATTCGGTTGTATTTTTTTTTATGTTTGTTACCTCATAACTCCGTCATTTATGCACCGATTTGAAAAAAATTTGTTTCATCTGAAAGGATATACTTCTCGGTTGGTCCCATTGTCACCATGTCAGAATCTGATTATGGGATCCCACGAAAATCGAGGGCAACCCTTAAATTTTATAGGCACATACAATGTTTTTCATGAACTTTCTAACGCAATTCAGATATTTGTGCCTGGTAATCATCATTTCATGTTGGTGAGCTGATGATGAAAGGTATAAATAAATTAGGATCTGATGATAAGATCCCATAAAAAATGTTTGTTCAGCGATACTTTCGCCAATTGTCAGCCGATTTGGATGATTCTTTTTTTGTTTGAAAGAATATTTTCTTGGACTGATCCCGATTCAATTTGGTGAAGATCTGACGAAGAAATTCGGAGGTAGGCAACGGAACTCTTCAATAAATGATAGCAAAGGGATCAGAATTGCTGAAATCGCATGTTTTTTTAGTGTTTACACCAGTTCTTAACATAACATTGCGCTGGTACGCTGTTAATGGATACGCAGGTACCTAGGTACCACTAAAAAGTGAAAAATAAAAAACTTTTTACAAAAAATACAACCGACTTCCAAAAACAAAATTCAACCAAATTGAGAACCTCCTCCTTTTTTTGTTGTCGGTTAAAATGCGGCCGTACCTGTCTGAATTCCTTGCCCCGGGAACAGCTTGTGGAAAGTCTGGTTTTGTACAGGCTAAACTATGCAGACACGGTGTACGGCCCGCGCCTACTGGCTCGTACAGACAAGCTCATTCAGAGGGTTCAAAACGCCTGTGCTCGGTTTTGCTACAAAATTTCTCCCAGAAGATACGTAACGCCTTTCCTGAACAAACACTTCTCTCTTAAAATGAAATCGAGACATAAACTACACTTGGCCTGCCTGTTGTTCGGTTTCGTTAAACTTTTAAAGCCAGACTACCTCTATACGAGTAGCAAGCTGAGCTGGATAGCTCGCAGCAACTTTCATCGGAGCCCCACAGTACAGCAGCATTCAAGGGCAGTTTCCGTTACGCAGCATCTACAGAGCAATAAACACAATCGGTGCCTTTTGAAGACTCTTACGGCAGTATTTAATAGATGCGCAACGGAAACTAGACATAATACACATGATGTCGGGCCAATTCTCAACTGAAAGGATTCGGGTTGGGAATCGCACGAATTTATTTTTGTTTGCTCCTTGTTTCATTTGTATTTACATATTATTTTATCACTGGACACTAAATTACTTTTGGGTATCGTTAACTACGCTTTAGCATTTTATATTTTTACCACTTTAACATAAAAAAACTAGCGTCAGGCAACACCTTGTTGTTTGGCATTTTGCTGAACTGGACCTATTTGGCGCAGCCGCGGGGCACACAATGTTATTGTTTTTAATTTTTTTTTTTTTTCCTTTTGTTGTTGCCTAAATTGTGTGATACCGTGTGGGCCAAATAAATTAGGTTTACTTCTCTTCTAAAATAAAGACTATATTTTTTATGATTTAATTACAAATTACGTACTATACTTGTAGTAAGTTTGATTCATTCACAGCTTCAAGGGACTGTAGATCTATATATACTAGGCATGCCTTTTAATTTCTGTCGTTTCCATATTTCCCGGTAATTTTGAATTTGGAACTGTTATATATTCGAATGTGTTTAAATTTTGAATCTCAGAACAGTTGAAAGTATTAGGATTAATGCTATTGTTTAGTCACAGCGTCGATTGGATCTGTCAGGTAACGCACGAAAATGAATATTTCTAAGGAAAATGTTCGTGCAGTAATTTTCTACGACTTTAGAAGAGGCCTAACACGGCTTCAGTGTTTTGAAGAGCTAACATCTGTGTTCAGTGATGAAGCCCCATGTCTGTGGACTGTCGAACGCTGGTATTTAGAATTCCAGGGTGGACATATCAGTGTTAGTGACAAATCTCGCGAAGGACGCCCAAAATCCGCCGTCACTGAAGATAACATCATTGCTGTGAGACAACTAATTCTCGAAGATCGTCATGTGACGTTTCGAGAGATAGAGGCTCTATTAGGCATCTCAGGGACAACCATTCAGAAGTTCTTGCATGAAGCGCTTGGTGTGAGGAAGCTAGTTTACCGTTGGATACCGCATCTGCTTTCCGACGATCACAAGGCGGCCCGCGTCAGATGATGAAAGAAAACTCTGCAAAGGTTCAACCGAGGAGAGTCAAATCACGTCTACGACATCATCAGTGGTGACGAATTTATTTATTTATTTAAACTTCATGTACAATAGTGGTACATAGGCGGACTTAATGCAACAAGGCATTCTCTACCAGTCAACCTTTGGGTTAAAAAGAAACAGACTGTGGTAGGTGTATAGCAAATAAATAAAATATAAAATAGAATATTTTTCGGAAAAAATAAATATACAAAGAAATAACATAAGTATATAATACAAGTAAATGAATAAACGAAATATATATTACAAATAAAATATACATATATTGAATCTATGGCTACGATCCTGATACCAAACAACAATTTATAATCTGGGTCTTTCAAGACGAGCCAAAGTCGACTAAAGTTGTTCGTTCTCAAAGTCTTCGTTGGAAAAACCGGCCTGTTGCGACTATTGCACTGAAGATCGTAGAACGGTTAACGCAGAGTGGTATACCACAGTTTGTTTACCACAAGTCATCGCCGAACTTCGAAAATCTAACTCAAAGCAAGGCATCATCCTGCACCACGACAACACACGCTCACACAGCGCTCGTGAAACGATTGAGTATTTGAAGCAGGAAAAATTAAAATTCTTGACCATCCTCCACACAGTCCTGACCTAAGCCCTAACGATTTCTTTACATTTCCTAAATTAAGAAAATTATTCGTGGTCAAAGGTTCCAGTCCGGTGAAGAACCAGTCGACGCTTTCAAGTCAGCCATTTTGAACTACCCACTTAACCTTGAAGATCGACCCGTGCGGCTGTTATTATCTAGCCAAGAGCTCCTAATTTTTTTCCTTTTTAGATACGGAACCCTAAAAACTAGTAATTTAATCAAATAAAAACGAAAGCAAGTATAGGGTCAAATTATATTAGCTATTGACAGAATGCTCGGATAAATATGTTACTTTTTAGGGTTCTGTACCTGAAGGGTAATCAACGGAACCCTATTACTAAGCCTTCGTTGTCCGTCTATCCGTCCATTAGTACATCCGTCAGTCCGTCCTTCTGTGTTTCAGTGTGTGTGTGAGTGTGTGTATCTCAAGAACCGTAATAGGTAGACAGTTGCCATTTTCACAGATTGTGTATTTCCATCGCAGCTGCTATAATAAAAAAACCGGCCAAGTGCGAGTCGGACTCGCTCATCGAGGGTTCCGTACAAATTTGTAGGTATTTTAAAGATTACTTTAAAGAATATTTATTATGATTTAATTACAAAGGTTTAGTTTTTAGACTTTTCTCTATACTTGTAGTCTATGGCGGTATTACTTGCCAAAAGTTCATAGTTCTAGGTCAACGGAAAATAACCATAGGTACGTTTTGATGCCCTAGAGTGTCGAAATATACGTTTTTTGGGCATAAACGGCCGTATCTTTTTTTACGTTAACTTAGAAGTTACTTTTTTCGCAGCTTCAAGGCACGTAGACCTGATTATACGGATTTAATTCCACGCGTTCCCGAGATAAAAGGTCTTGACAGACAGACAGACGGACAACAAAGTGATCCTATAAGGCTTCCGGTTTTTCCTTTCGCGGTACGGAACCCTAAAGATAAATTATATTAAAAACCGGCCATGTGCGAGTCGGACTCGCACACGAAGGATTCCGTACCATAAACCTTAATTTTTATTCGTTGTTATAGCGGCAATAAAAATAGACAATCTGTGAAAATTTCAAGTGTCTACCTATTGAGGTTCTTGAGATACAGCCCGCTGACAGACAGACAGACGGGTAGTAATAGGGTCCCGTTGATTACCTTTTGGGTACGGAACCCTAAAAATGAAAGGGGGCTCTCATACCAGAAACATGTTTTTTTTTTTATGGTACGGAACCCTTCGTATGAGAGTCCGACTTGCACTTGGCCAGTTTTTTTTATAGTCATACGTGAGTGGACAGAACAAGCTGACTACCAGACATACTCGTAAGTCTCGCGGGTTCCTATCAACGTTTCGATAATATTTGTTATTGATAGGGGCACAACTACGAAGCTTCTGTTCATAATCAGTGGAAAGTCTCCAGCCGCCTCGAGTGGCCCTTTAATCCACAGATTATCATTTAATGGAATATTTTTACTAAAACACGTAGTAGCTAGATCTAGAAGTATTATTTTTTAGGAAATAAGTAGTCAGCCTTGAAAGATATTATTTGGTTTATCAGCGTGTGCAGTTAGAAATATCTAGGATGTGTCTGTGCCTACCTGTTTTGTTTTATTGTTTGAGTCGAAAACAGTATGTTTATCTGTAATGTTAATAATGTTATCGATTAGGTATTCTGAATATATTCATTTATGTAGGAACGATTTCTGCGTATTTTTCCTCAGGAACTGCACATTATTCATCTTCAACTCTCAGCTAAGAGCAGATAGGAATTTATTAGGAAAGCGGCCCACCTATGCCTTCTTTTTGTTTGTACATATCCATTTGCTGTCGTGCCTATACTTATTTCTGTCATTTTTCCCACAGTCAATCCTTCACTTCCTAGATCTACCTCTACGTCATTACCTCAATTTAGTCATGACTTTTTCGAAGCTCATATAGTTATAGTTTTCAATAGTTTTTCAGACATTCTGCGGATTATCAACATAATCGTATCGTAAACTTATCAGCCGTTCTGTAAACAAACCCATCGGAAAATCACTGTACATAAGTAATCCAAAGATTTCCATTGAAAATTATCAACTGTCCAAGGTGACGAATTCTTGCCCATTATAACTATTAAAACACTACAAAGTAAACTTTAATTTAGTTAAAGCAAATTAAAGTAGTACCTAAATAACTTTAATTTCGGAAGTCGGTGTTTTTGGTTTTTTTCGTTTTTGAACACCAACTTCCGAAATTAAAGTTATTTTTTACTTTGTAGTGTTTTGTTTTTGCAAGTCGGTTTTATTTTTTTATTAAAAAGATTTTTTTTTCACTCAGGCACCACTAAAAAGCACAGCGCGCCGGTGAGTTATTATGTTATGAACTGGTGTAAACAATCAACAGACATGCGATTACAGAAATCCCGATCCATTTGCTATCATTTGTTGATGAGTTCCATTGCCTACCTCCGAAGTTCTTCATCAGATCTTCACCAAATTTAAATGGGACCAGTCCGAGAAAATACTCTTCCAAACAAAAAAAGTTAGAAAGATTATGAAAAACAGTGAATGTGCTTATAAAATTTGAGGGCTTCCCTCGATTTTCATGGGATCCCATCATCAGATTCTGATTTGGTGACAATGGGACCACCTCAGGAGTATAGGCGTTTGAATAAAAATAGAATTTTAAAATCGGTCCAGTATTGGCGGAAAAATCGGTGAAAAAAAAGGGCATAATCAGTTAAAATAATGGGTTTTATTAGGCGTGTAGTTCATTAGATTTCTATTATCAACACATTAACAGTCCCCTATGTGGTACACAAGGCGCGGTCCCACCAAGTCTGATGCCCAATGCTTTACACGATCCCTGAGTTTATAAGTTGTGGTTATTACTCCAGGGTTTGTGAACGTGTTTCTTTCACAAGTCCCTAATCAACCACTTTCAAGCATTTTCTGCACAAGACAATGAGTAAATTCCGAAATGTGTGCCGTTCCTTGGGTTGAAACCCAAGCAGATACTTTTGTTTGTGTATAATAAGTAATTATTTCATCAACACATTATATAACCCGTCTGCCTTCAAAGCAAGAGTGAACAGGCATCTTCTGGGCACGCTCGCTCCATCATAGACCTCATCTATCGCTTTCCATCAGGCGTGATTGCGGTCAAGTGCAAGCCCATCTATAGGTACTAATATATAAATCTGAAGAGTTTGTTTGTATACTTGAACGGGCTAATCTCAGGAACTACTGATCCGATTTGGAAAATTCTTTCAGTGTTAGATAGCCCATTTATCGAGGAAGGCTATATATCATCACGCTAACACCAAAATGGAAATACACATCATGGCCAAGCTAGCCACACATTCGGAGACTTGCGGCAGGGTTACGGTCTCACAGAGAAGAGCCTGCAGAGGAGCTCGTGGCTAGATAATAACAGCCGCACGGGTCCATATTCAAGGTTAAGCAACGCTTGCCAAGGTTGGTCTGTGGATGGGTGACCATCTTAACATACCGAGTTTCCTCCGTGCCTCGGAAAGCCCGTTAAGCTGTTGTCCCGGCTGTCATTTGTAGATATTTGGCAGTCGTTACGGATAGTCAGAAGCCAGTTAATCTGACTCCAGTCTTGCCATGAAATACCGTGTTACCCAGTTACTAGGTTGTGTAACTAAATCCGGTTTGACTGGAAGCCGACCCCAATATAGTTGGGAAAAGGCTAGACAGATGAGAGAAGAGCCTGCATCCCAGTACTGGTGGCATCACTGGCAATGCTCATGCTATGGGGTACTGTTGAACCCTGTAGGTTCCTATTAGTTTATGACCGGTGGCGCACCGTCTAGCTATGATCAAGGCCCGTTCAAGTCAAATGTCACTCGACATATCCTTCTACGAGAGGCAAGTGTCTATTCTAATTGCAATACCTACCTGCACCTAGATAAGATTGTCTTCTTTGTGCGTAAACAAAGCGTTCGCTAAACAGTCGTAAATAACTATGACTACTTATTTTATTTGGTTTCACTCGTTCAATTGATCGTTACTTCTGTTATTACTTAAGTATTGTCTTTTTCTTCATGTGTTTACCTAATACTAATAATAATAATATCATTAGTAAGGAGTTTTTTTTTTTCTTGAAGGCAGTGAAATGCTATTTGCCTTCAAGAAACGATACGTAATAACTTCCTTACACATTAAAAATGTACTTTTTTGTCTGGTTAGAAAAGTATTGTGCGTTATCTACTAATTTGTTTGAGTACCTAGATACATTTCTCAGGTCAACGTATTTAGTATTAAGAATAACTTGTATTTCTCATATTAAGTGAATTGTATTCTTTTGAGAAATAAATGTCTTAAACCGTATAATTTAGTCCAGTTCCCTAAAGGCAATTACTCAAATATTCTTATAAATCACCGAAGTAGATGTTGATATAATATATGAGCTGAAAATTAAAAGATTTCGTGAAGATATGACCGGTACCAACAACTTTAAGAGATTTGTTAATGTTTTTATTTTAGTTATTTATAAATATATAGTTATTCTATCATAGACTGGCAAATTGCCGCATGTGGTTTCTCGTCAACGCACAACCTAAAACACCGCTGAAACGTGAGATATTTTAAATATCGCGGGCAACAAAAAGGAATAACAAACTAGCACATCTAAGTGTAGCTACGGCGTGTCCTCGCCTCGTCCTTATGTTACATTGTAGCAGTACAACTTGAAACGTGTAACGATCCTCTTCTAATATTTACTGTAGTCTATTTGCAGTACACATATATAAAGTTATCTAATAATCATTTTCACATGTGAGCTAAGAAATTAAAAATAATCTTACTAAAGATTAGTAACAGTCATCAAAAGTGCCTATTTTGTTTACATTGTTGTCGATAACAGTGATACGAATGTGTACTGAGTACACTATCACTAATAATAATATTTATTGATAAAATCATTTATCTTCATCAAGGGCCGTAAGACACCACGGTGTGCAGTAAGTTTCCGACGACTGGTGCAGCCACACGTATATGTTTATATGTCTATAAGTACCTGTAAATGTTTTCTGAACTGACTGCTTTAGAGTGTCTTTTGAAGCGATTTAATTTCATTTGACGGTACCATAAATTATTCTGTTACCGCGTAACTGATAGTTGTCAAAGTTTTTAAAATCATAACACGTAATTGATATTTTTTAAATGGCAAACATGTTAATAAGGACTAGACGGTTCAAGTGTTACAGAGTTGCGACGGTCATTAGAGTGACTTTAGTTTTGGGGATACCCTTAGTTTATTTGTTGTTTGGCAGTGATTATTCGGAACAGGAAATATTTGAAACTTCTTTAGGTTCAGGTAAACATCTTTAGATTATCATAGATATTGCGTACTGAAGATGTTGAAGAGTGTTTACTTATACATAATACATTTGTGACATTCAGGTAATGATGCCGCTCTCGTGTCTCGCAAACTGCTGGCCCTCGTTGAGAAGGCAGAGAGGAACTGCACTCCTGCTGCGATCCTCGAGTTTCCCTCAGATGGCCTGACTCGCTACCAGAGGAAACATGTAAGAAGGAATAAATCAAGCTTTAAATATGCGAAGTAAATATTTTTATGGCAACTGTGTGGACATAAAACAATTTAGTTCCTTACTATCAAACATATGTATGCGTTGTGCTATATTTTCTTATGCTAAAAGTATGTTTTTATACCATTGTTTATTCCACAGTCAAAACTTCAAAGCTCAACAGACAATGGTATTAATATTTTAGTCTTCCAATCAACCGCATTTGGAAGACATTGCTACCATTGTCCCGGCCCGATGGGCAGCGGCTCATTTATTGTGCAACAGAGGTTTATTGATTTTCGTTTGTTTTGACTAAACACTACAATCTTTAATCTGAATGCTTTTGTTTTATAGATAGTACTTATGGTAGGCGCCAGATAAACGTGCAATAAAGTACATTGACCTTTCCCTAACGTCCCTTCGTAGATACTCGCACAATAAATTATGAAACGTTTAAATTCATGACTAGAGAACGTAAACGATCACGATAGAAGTCGATGCAGGGCAGCTTGATGTCATTATTTCTGTTTCTGATATTAAGAAAGTCAATAAATGTATGTGGGTCAAAGACCGTTATTGCACAGGTATCTGACGTCTACTACAGTAGTGGGTGAATAACTGCTACATTCTCCTTAACATTGACAACAGCTAAGTTACACATTCGTTTAAAATGTAATTGAATGTCAATTTTACATCAATTAACACCTTGGCTGTTTTTTTCCCATTGGGTTCGGGATGAGGCCTGGCACTAAGATTTCGTTACATTTTCCCAATTATTCCAGAGAATGACAGCCAATTTTTAATTCACAATTAAAAATTTTACTTTACAAATATTATTAATAAAAAATGTACAGGGTGGATTTCTGAGATGAGGCAGCAAGTGCAAGAACCTTTAGAAACTGTCTTTAACTTTTTGAGTACATAATTGCTAACTAGATCTTGTATAAAAATGGAGTCAGTAAGAAATAAATAATTTATGCAAAAATGGTATGATGCCAATCATAGAGCAACACAGGCCACCGGCGAACGGTTCGCCGGTGGCCTGTGTTGCTCTATGGATGCCAATAGATCCTAAATATGGATTTAAAAGTCTTCTAAGAAAGCTTTCCTGTTGAAACAACGGATAAGAACCTTTTTCTATAATTACAACAGTTAAAGAACCTGAAATCTGAAATCCGGCCAGTGTTTAGAAACATGCAGTCGAAACACCAAGTAACGCGATATGAATTGGGACGTCAATTATAGTTATAAACGAATTAATTAATCACGAAATACTTAATACTTAGTGTAGCGAAATAAAAAATGTTATCGCATAAAACACGTATCATATAATTTTTTTTTTTTTTTTTAAATGAATGTAAATGGTAAGTAGGTATAAAAAATATAAAAACAGTCAAATACAAAAATACACTAAAACATATTTCGTACAGGTGAATAAAAAAATGTTAATTTTGAAGCAAAAAAAATGCGAAAGAAATCGGTCACGGTTTTAAATTTGTTAGCAAAAACTACCTTTAAGAAAAGCGAACTTCTACACCTTCAGATAGTGATTGCAATCAGTATTGAGAATTGGAAGCACCTCAAGTTACAAATAGGAGTTGACTTTACAACTCCTAGACAATATGCAAATAGGAAATAACCAGGAAAAACAAATTAATAATTAGTAAGAAATGCAAACTAATAACATCAACAAAATTTAAATACTCGTATCTATTTTTAAATAAAGTGCGTGGATATCCCGGAGATCGATGGATCGATGTTCAACTGGATCACGTTTTCTAATAGAACTCCGAACTATGTTGTATTGCTCACGGTTACTAGGAAAGAATCTCCTTTATTACGGGAGGTAGACCGTGGACCGTGGATTGTAGACCTTGGACCGTAGATCGTAGACTGAAGACTGAAGACCGATACCGTCGGCTGCGATCGGTATCTACAGCAAATAACGAAATATGAGCGACGTAATTCTCGAACAGACTTTCTAATAAAGAAAGGAAATATTTACGTACCGGTCTTGTGTTTAAATAAATAAACCTTCCGATGTTTTTGATGTTTTTGAACTTACTTCTGGGACAAGAGACAAATTTTATTAATAAATACTGAAAAATCATCAAATCCAAAAAAAAAAGAACCAATAGCGAGAAATACATACCTTGAGGAAATTTTATACAAAAAAGTTAGTACATCGAAACTGGGTAGGTACTTTATGATCAATTTACAATAAGTATTCAATTCACTTGATTAAGATAAAATTGTCATTTAAAAATTCAATCCAAACGTTCACCTAGAGATACCTACTGAAAATATTTTTTGACCAATTTTCCTTTGACATTTTGAAGGAATCGGAACTTGAATTCCTTTTGTTCAGAAGAAAAAATACTGTCCACAAAAAAAGAGGTTAAATCAAGAACAAAGAGTTTTAAAACAGATTGCAGTATACACAATGCTGCATTAGGTACTACTTAGTATAAAATCACTAAATACTTACTACTTAGTACAAAATCACTAAATACTTACTACTTGGTACAAAATCACTAAATACTTACTACTTAGTACAAAATCACTAAATACTTACTACTTAGTACAAAATCACTATTGACTTATTACTTAGTACAAAAATTAAGTAACTATTTTTGTTTGATTGTTTGCGTTTACTTATTCTTAACCAGCCCGATGATATTATAACTCTTGCATTTTTTCCGTAAGGTTTATAACAGAAATTTTAGCAGTGCAAAGCTCGATCACTAGTGCTACACAATTAAAAGTTACAATTTCCAGGGGTTCATCGCCATCCACTGCATCCTGGCAATATACTGCTTCTTTCTTCTGGGCACAGTCTGCGAGCAGTACTTCGTGCCGGCCATCGAGATGATATGCGAACGTGAGTCTATACATATTATGTTAATTGTTGATAACAACGGTAAAATTGATACTATTATTAATTAGCGCGGAAATGTGTAAATAAAGCTAGCCCTCTGTAATCAATATATATGAAACTCTTTCGTTACTAAATAGAAAGCTGAAATTTGGCACGTAAGTTCATTGGGAAGTTTTTATTCGTACGGGAACGAAAAAACGGAGAATATGCGCGTACGAAGTCGAAGGCAACCTAACTAAAATTATAAATGCGAAAGTACGTTTGTTTGTTACGGCTTCAAGCCTTAATCGGTGAAACGATTTTGATGAGTCTTGGTACAGAGATAGACGGGATCCTAGGAGGCTAATTTAACGCGAGGGAGCTGAATATAATTATGCTAGTATTGCATAATTCTGAAACATACATAGATATAAATTAAAAGAGCCTTCCATTTCAAATAGGTATGTTTTGAATCATTATTTTGTTGGTAGAAACATGCAGCCTAGATTCAAAGAAACTCGTGAAAAACGTCCCCCATCCCCCGTTGATCCAATTACATTAAGTTTCAAAAGCAGCCTCACCAAATACCTCATCTGCTTATAATCTAGAAAGACTGATTGTAAGATAGGAACTCAGAATCCATAGGCACATGATATAATAAAGAAATTAAAGCATCAGATAACTGGTAATTCTTCAAAAGTAGCCAATCATAACATCCGCGTTGCTGCATGGCATACACGAGCATATTCGGTGCTTCCTCGCGTGCTTCAAATTGTCACGTAGCTTCCATCAATTAGAGGTGGAAGAGGTTAATCAGACTCAGAAACGTGCGACTTAACGTGCCGCGTCGAATTACAAGCCAAATCGTTACATTAGGTACACGATAGTGTCAATCTTTTCATTGAAGTCCTACAAGTCAAGGTGTGTTTGTCGGATGTTCTGGAATACGAACATGCTTTGGACTGACACAGAATTGTGGCTAATAGGTATTAGTCGTAATAGGACTAAATTGCAGCCGCGTTTTTTAGCGGCTGTCATCGAATGCACTTTTAACCGTCAAAGCTCAAGTAGCTCGATATTCAAAATCATCATCTGCCTAGCCTTTTCCCAACTATATTGGGGTCGGCTTCCAGTCAAGCCGGATTTAGCGGAATACCAATATTTTACGTGGAGCGGCTGCCTACCAGATCTCCACAACCCATTAACTGGGGGTAACACGGTATTTCATGGCAAGACGAGTCAGATTTACTGGCTTCTGACTATCCGTAACGACTGCCAAAGTTCTACAAATAACAGCCGGGACCAACGGCTTAACGTGCTTTCCGAGGCACGGAGGAAACTCGGTATGTTAAGATGGTCACCCATCCACAGACCAACCTTGGCAAGCGTTGCTTAACCTTGAAGATCGACCCGTGCGGCTTTTATTATCTAGCCACGAGCTCCTCCACGAGCTCCGATATTCAAAATAATTATGATAATTATACCACGTAACCTAAATCCGTATTTTTGACGGACATTTCCGGGTATGTCATATAAGGTGCATGTATGGGATTGGACTGACACTGCACACGCATTGAGCGCGGGCCATTAAATCCCATATCTACATTTTCAGCTCTGTCCAGTTCGCGTCAACATGATGCACGAATCAATGCGGACTTGCAATAAATAATAATAAGCAATTCGGATCGATACGACGCGACACGCGGAGTCTAGACTACCACTCGCCCCCACTTTGTGGAAAATTAAATATAAATCCCTGCCTCCAGACTTATCGGCAGTAAAATCCTGAGATGAATCTGACGACGGGGTCTTCGTCGTTTTACAGTTATCTACTTTTATAGATCTGATTTTAGAATATTTAAAATTCATCACACACTGCATTTAAATTCTCAAACATTCCCAATTGAGGTACCTATGCGTAATGATTAAACATCACTTTGAAAAAGCTTAGGCTTTCACCTCGTCAAGTGTTGCTACGAACATATTTATGTATTTATTGACCTCACCCAGGCTGAAATTGAGTTTGATAGAGAATCGTTTCAATCCGTCTCAAGACTTCACTGGCGTACTTCGTACAGTGTGAAGCAGGCACGCTGGGTTCAAGTCAGAGGTAAAGCAAGTTAAATTAGTTTTGCCGGCAGGTGATTCTCCCTCGCCCTATACAACCCCCACAGAAACCTTTTCAAAATTTCAGAGACTAATTTTCTATCAAAGAGGCAGGTAAAAGGGAAGCCTTCGTAATTACTGAGATTGGAAAAACGCAGACATTCTTTGACAGGGCACATCGTTTGAAGTATTAAGGCAAAGTAAAAAGGTTAATTGAAAAGGCTTCGCGACTAATTTCTATGAAAGCTTAAAATTTTTCCAATAATTATTTCGTAGAAATACTACCAGCTCCAATAAATTAATTTACGTTGAAGAAAAATATCTATTCAATGAATTCGTAGGCTTTCGTAGCACTGAGCTACGCTGTAGCCAATTTGCTACGAAGCTTTTGCTATAACCTTCATTAACGCAGGCTGTATTTTCGTTAATATTTGTTTGTGATTTTTAAGGGTTTTTTCTTTATATGGTTAAACAAAGAGATGGTTGATAGCTGACGCGATGTTGATGGCAGTTAAATACAATTCGCCTAGATATTATTTAATCCAATAAATCACAGGCTCCTTTTGGCTCCCCCGCAAATATAACAATTATTAAGAAGTTGAAGTTGAAAAACAGATTCCATAATAATGTAGAACACTCTCCAAAAGAAAATCAGTGAAAGCGTAACGTTTGCCAGAGCGGAATGGAAAAAGGAAACGTTTTCTCGTCAACCCACAAAGACAAAATATGATGACGATGATAATTATGTATGAAAATACAAATTAAATGATGATGTACTGCAAACCGACCAACGATGCTGGGGTCGGTTTGCAGTACATCCGAATGCAGCTGAATTTCAGTATTTATTGGAGCGTCTGCCACCCCATACCTATTAGAGTTCTAACGAATTGCCAGAATTTGAAGTAGAAGAGACTTTTAAATTACAGCCTGGCCTGTTTTAAACCTCGGCAAGCGATGCTTAATTGTTAACACTGTCTGGAGCCGCTGGACATATATGACGTTTAATTGTTTCTAAATGTCTTTATACCAAATATTTATATTTTCTTTCTTTCCTTCCTAGGTCTAAACATAGGCATGGACATAGCCGGCGCGACGTTCATGGCAGCAGCCAGCTCCAGCCCGGAGCTGTTCATCAACTGCGTCGGCACTTTCGTGACGGAGGGCGACATCGGCGTGGGTACCGTGGTGGGGTCGGCCGTGTTCAACGTGCTGGCCGTGCCCGCTTTCTGCGCCCTTTGTGCGGGACAGGTCACTACTTATCTTATGGATAGCTAGATAGAATATACTTTTTTGAACTCCAAAAATAGTTACTCAATTTTATGTGTATAGGTATCTAATGTAGAATAGACTAGAATACTCTTTATTATGTACACCATATACCTAAGTTACAGAAAAACCTTTAGATGGAATGAAAGTATTTAAAAAGGTTTTATGGTGTATGCAATCATCTTCATTATCTTGCCCTTATGCCTCTTGAATTATAAGATTTTAGACAATATGCCATTCCATCAGCAAACGCGATTATCGAAAAGCCAAAATATTAGGAATGGATCACGTGACATTTAAGATCACGTTTTGACAATGGGCTTCGCCACGACACCGCTGTCAGAATGCCACTTGCCTGGAGCCTCAAAGGGCCAATTTTAGTATATTTTGCATCGTGGACGAAAACGCGGGCGAAGTGGTGGCTTTTATCAAACAGGATCCTGTCGCGAAAATGTGACAATTATGTAATTTTTAAACAAATATTGTGGCCCAGTCAGGAAAGAAAACCTTATAAGGATCTTCATCGAAAACAAAATTTTTCTTTCTAATAGTACATAATCGTATGATCGTACTCTTATTTTTTGTAAAACGTGTCAGATGTTCTACAACTTTACCTAATGCATTTTCATAATTTATCAAACGCATTTGTTTTATAACGTCATTTGTTATCTTTTATCTCTTAAACCTTCGACTGACATGCATGTCTGAGCTAAACAATTAATTATCTATTTAAATAAACACCTCTAATGGTTAAATTGAATATCTTGTCATGAGAATATATTACAATCTTTGTTTTATGCATCTAATCATATTTCATTATGTGTACTTCAATTTAGTGGTTCGCGTGATGATTCATTCACGGTTACCTTTTCACTGTTACAGTAAATTGTGATTACCTGACGTATGTGAATAATAAAGAACGAATTAAACTAAACTTTCATATATGCAGCGATAAAAATATGATAAATGTTCACGTTTGGATTCAGGAAAACATGGTAATCGTAATAATTCATAAAAAAAAAACACAATGTGAAGATAAAGGTCCTACTTGATTTTATTAAAAATCACAGAGGTTGATTGATAAACTGATATTAGTTCACACATCATTAGTCGAATCCCGGAGCATTCTGAGGCACCATCAACTTTGATTATACCTAGGCTGTAACCCTCGATAAGCACGTCTTTTTTAAAAACAAAAAAATTTGATTCCTTCACTGACACCGTTTGGATGATGTGTTGTCCGCAGGTGGTGGACTTGGACTGGTGGTCGGTGTCCCGGGATTGCGTGATGTACGCCGTGGCGGTAGTGGCGCTCATCCTCACGCTACTCGACGACGTGGTTAACTGGCACGAAGCGCTGCTCCTCGTCCTCATGTACATTTTCTACATATTAGGTAAATTATATGGAATGCACGGCTAATTACCGCCACTTGACACTCCGCTACACGGACGGGGAGCTATCGAAAATTGATTGCACGTGAGCTATTTCTAACAATTCAAATCTAAATAATAAAAATTAAAACTAAAGATAAAAATAAGATAAGTAAAGACATTACTCGACAATATTATACAATTTAACATAGAGACTAGGTATCAGATATTAACAAAAGTTAATATTGAGATTGATTTGTCATTTGCCCTTCCGAAGGTGACAATCATATTTTATCTCTAGCCAATATTTATACTTTAAGAAAAAAAAAATTGTATAGGTACGCACGTATTTTTCATTTTTTATCTCTATTTTCTTAGCGGCGGTAAAGATCCTGCTCAGATAATCTTTAAAGGACACAGTAAATATATTAAAGCATTATTTGTTGTCTGGTATCAAAAAAACATATTTAGTTAGGTACTCGTAAGTAGGTACTCCGTGCGCTCTTGGTAAATCTATACTAATATATAAAGCTGAAGAGTTTGTTTGTTTGTTTGTTTACTTGAACGCGCTAATCTCAGGAACTACTGATCCGATTTTAAAAAAATCTTTCAATTTTAGATAGCCCATTTAACGAGGAAGGCTATATATCATCACGCTAAGAACAATAGGAGCGGAGCAGTAATGAAAATTGTGACGCAGACGAAGTTGCGCGGGTCAACTAGTGGTTTATACATACATACTCGTATTTGCAAACACAATCGATAAAAACTACTTGGTTGTGATTTGATTTATAGCAGAATGCATGATTGATATGTTCATGTCTACGGATTTCTTTTTTAATTTATGGTTCCCAATACTATTGAGTAATGTTTGTATTGCCTGATGGCCTGATGCTTCTGCCAAGGACCTATTAATGTTTTAAAATAATCTGGTAAACAGTTTTCTGTGTAAAAAAAAACAATCTGAGTGTTTTTTATTCGTTTATGGCTCAGGTAGATTGCCAGCAACCCAACAGCGACCACTGCAAACATATTTTGATGTTCACTTGTCAAAACTGAATGAATGAACTAGACACGGTGACTGAGCCGCTGACATATTGTGAACTGTTAATGAAGTAATTATCTACCCATTTGTATTAACGGAAATGATTATACTTTAAAACTAAGTATATAAATTATTCTTTGTTTGTTTTTCCAGCAATGGCGTTCAACGGGTGTTTAGGAACGTTTTTCAGGAGTGGCTGTTGCTCTTTCAGGAAGCCTAAGGCGTACACAGAAATCACACCGCTTCTTAAAAATGGTAAGCCACTATGAAGATAATGTTGCAAGCTAGAACACCTTCTGACTGGCATCCCTTAGTGTCATTGGCTCTAGCCCTGTTGTGCCTTCTGCTTGATATGAAAAGTTAGGGAAATTTTGTTTTAACTTACCTCCTCTACTGTACTTCTCTGATTAATTTCAGTCGTTTTAATTGAATAATTTTTCTGGGACTCGCTCCATTCCCACAGCGGTGATTCTGGTTTCAGCGTAACAGATGTTGATAAAACACTGTTTTTTAATCTCTGTAACCGTGGAAGTCAAATGAAAAATTGAACTACACAAAAGCGCACTGTTGGGTTTTCACGGCCGGCTCAACCCAAGAATCAAAATCCAACAGTGCAATAACAGGCGATCATTTAGACGTTTTCTGATTTTACTGAAACGGGTATTAAAAATATATATATTAGGGAATTAATGTATTTCTCAGAAATAGATTGAAATCAACATTCAATCGCATCTCAGTCGCAATCTGTCAAAAATGTACTGATATGAAGTTTATTGTGACAGAATGCGAATGTTGTTTAGAAAACCGTGTGCGAATCGGACTCGCACACGCAGGGTTCCGTACCATAAACCTTAATTTTTGTCATATTTGTTGTCATAGCGGCAATAGAACTACACAATCTGTGAAAATTTCAACTGTCTGCCTCCTACGGTTCTTGAGATACAGCCCGCTGACAGACAGACGGACGGATGGAGAGTGGAGGTTTAGTTTAGGGTTCCGTTGATTACCCTTCGGGTACGGAACCCTAAAAATTAGTACAATTGGCTCTCTGGTTCGAATTTCCTTTTAGGTTTTGCTTTATTTTATCTTTATAAATTATTTCTGCAACTTCATCAAACATTTTATTTTTCTTTTAGAAAAACCTCACGCTCTGGACGCTCGGCGCATAAGCAACCTGCATGTCCAATCCACAGACGTGGAATCAGCAGTCCAGGCAAAAAGGCACGCTTCCACAGACTCGGGTAATTCAGCCGTTTTCATTCAAAACAAGCGGAAGTGATCGCTTACTACTTACTACCTGTTTTATTGACCGTTCGCCTGCCTGTAAGCACTTTGTCATTCAAATTGTGGCAAACCGGCCAGTTGATATAGAACTTGATTGATGATGATCGATTGGTTCGTACCGTTCTAAAGAGTTCTGATTGGTCTAGTGCTAACTCTTTCGTCGTATGTAGAAGTCGCGAGTTTGAACCGTGAAATTATTATAAAATTATAAGTAGTGTGAAATATATCGGGTCACGTCTCTTACGATATGATTTTTGCGATGTACAGCCATAGGCACTTCAATATAAATCCTCCTATATAACTGTTTCAAATGATTAACGACTAGCTTCTGCTCTCGACTTCGTGTGTTTTAGCAATAAGTTGTGATCTTAGATATTATATTTTACAGACAAAAAAAAATGAGCATTCGATTTCAACATCTTTTTACCGATGAAAGGATTAGTTTAGATTTATTGGTATCACGTTTTGCTACATTATACCAATTAATTGCTTATTTTGAACAATGGCTGCCACCCGAGTGAGTTTCGCGGGAATTAGCTCCGGTTTCACCAGCACAAAGCATTTATAGAGAAGATATTTGGTATGTTCTCACGAGCGAGGTGATGGCGGCAAGAAATATGTTTAAATTTTATAATATCTATGATATCTATCTGATAAAACATCACTAAGGGAAAGTTAACGCAATGTTGGTCGTTGTGTAACAATAACCAGTTACTCGTATGTAGTTCAGGACAAAATATAAATTAAAAAAAAAATGTTTAAAAGGCACCTCAACACCAGGCTAGGCATGGATATCCAATAAATGACACAGAATCAGTCATTTTGGAAATAATAAAATATTATTAACATGGAAAACTGTAGGAATAACATTATGAATATGAGCGCAAAGGATCCATTGATTTCTTCATCCAGCAGACCAGCGAAAGGAGAATTGAAAAAGAAATGTAGACAAGAGAAGACAATAAGTATGTGAAGTCTTAAACTAAAGAATACTCATAATCTGCTAGCCTTTTCCCAATTGTTTTGGGGTCGGCCACATTAATAATAATAATAATATCATTTTATTTTCAGGCATCTAAGGCCCATAGATAAAATACACAACATTATCTTAAACTGCAATAAACTAATACATAATTATTATAAACCATATTAAAACTATGACTATATAATACACGTAACGTCGGCCACCAGTCAACGACAAGCAACTGCCCAAAGCATACTGTAGTATATTGTTCTATTACAGATACGCTAAGCACGTACTCAATGTGGTCATGGCCTGGTGAAAAGGTGTCGTTCTGGAAGAAGTTCTGCTGGGTGTTCTCGTGGCCCATCAACCTGGTGCTGTGGCTGACCATCCCGGACTGCAACCGCCGACCACACCTATACCCTCTGACCTTCCTCATGTGCGTCACCTGGATCGGAGGAGTCTCCTACCTGGTAGCCTGGATGATCACTGTACTAGGTATTACTGAGAACTAATAGAGTTACTAATCCGAGTTCTGTTCGGCGTTTATTTGCAGAGATTAGTAATAAGCTAGGTTTTAAAACATTGGGAATACTTTTCACAGCTTCTGCAAGATAGTGTTAAGCGGATAAGCGATTTTCAATTATTTTGAAGTTTGAAATCACTTTCTGACCTGCATTTTATCTATACTTAATATTATAAAGAGGAAAGATTTGTATTTTTGCACATAACGAATGAAGTTAAAAACTACTGGACTGATAAAAATATCTTTCAGTAATAGAAAGCTACATTATCAGCGAGTAGCATAGGCTATATTTTATCCCCGTACTCCCACGGGAACGGGAACTACGCGGGTGAAATCGCGTGACGTCCCTACTAGCTATATCGAAAAAACGGGTGTGAAAATGATTTCTTTCATGTACGCATGCATTTGCGATATAATATCGTGCCATTTTTATCAGTTTCATGAGGAAAATTCATGCTTTATGTTTATTATTCTATTGTCTATTAGACTTAAAACTAAATAACGTTTCTACGAATGCTAATAAGATAACTAACAAACTCTGACAAAACATCACTTCTAAATCCAATAGCGACTTATTCCTAGCCCGAATGTCAAGTGTAGTACGAGTACCTAACTGCAAGCGCGCCAGCTGAGCTTGGCTGAGCGTGCTCGAGAAAGCTTATGGTCTTTTCTATTCTTATTTCAAAACTTCCGAAGGAGCCTCGCCTCCAATACGAAATGTGGCTGAACCATACACGTCCGCCAAACCTGACGGAATACAAGCGTAATGTTATGACCTCTTTTCTTCTGATATTTAATAATACTTCATATTGGTGGCAGGTGATACTCTGAATGTGCCAGACAGTATAACTGGATTGACGATCCTCGCCGCGGGTACCAGCCTGCCTGAAGCGGTGTCCAGTGTATTAGTTACTGTCCAAGGTAAAGTAACGAACATTAGATTCACTTTTGCATAAAGTACTACTTTGTTATTATGCAAAAGTGAACCTAATGTTATATGATAGGTAAGTACTTGGTGGGTATTTAATTTGGTACCACAAGACAAAATTCAATATCACATTTTTTTTCTTTGCTATTATGCCATCCAATCTTACCTATATTTTCAATGAACAGTCAAAAAATGTAGTAGTTCCTAAAATGGAAGAGGGCCGTGGGCTTTACTTATATTGATCTGAACAGTAAAGTAATTACGTAACTTTTATTCTAAGGAAACATACTTTGTTTTTTGTGATAACTGTATCGACTGGTGCACTATCCACAATTCTAACGAAACCGATGATTGATTGCTCCATACAGTTCAGATAAAAACGAAATCGATACAAAAATAAGAAAAATAATTATTTTAAATCAACGATACAGCAACTGCCACGTGGCCACTCAGTGACACATGGCCACCTACTGAGCCCAGATAGTACCGCGACGAATACGCATAGATGAAGAAAACACTGGATAATAATTAATATAGTTATTATTTCAGGTCACGGCACAATGGGGCTCAGCAATTCAATCGGATCGAACACATTCGATATACTTCTCTGCCTTGGTTTGCCTTGGCTAATCAAATCGCTGGCCTACCCTACCGTCCCAGGCCATCATTGGGTAGGTCCATCACATGCTAAAACTCACGAGGTCAAAGTCTCTTTTAAAGTCGATGACTATTAGATCCATTGTACAATCCAAGACTAGATCTTAATTATTTATTGACAGTGTTAGATTTTTACATCATAAAAGATACAGGTCGTCAGAATCCCGAAAGTCTGCGGATCCGGTGACCTGCGTTTCCACACGCACCACAAGCCCTCGAACTTGGTGGAGCGACAATCTTCGCAAGGTAGCAGCTTATAAAGAGTTGACGAGAAACGAAATGCTATGCTACGTATGTATGCTATTGGAGAGGCATATGTCCAGCAATGGAGTGTTGTTGGCTGATTGCTGACTATACGACCTCTAACAAAAAACGCAAAACCTGTACGTCTACCATGACTTTGATCGAACTATACTCGCTAGCGACTGTATTATTTATTTATTTATTTTATTTTATTATGTTTGGGTGGCTTACAGCCATAAATACAGGGGTAAACAGTAAGCTAATTCACAACAAGCCATTTACAAGCCTCCACAGTTAACAAAAGAGTAGGTAATTGTTGTCCAGTTGCAAAATTAATATTATTAATTAGTTAAAAACGTGCATGAAAACATAAAAAAAAACAAGTTTATAATTTTTTTTTTGATTAATAACTAAAGTTTTACTTGCAATTTGCTTGCGTGTTAGTTAACAATTAAAGAAATAAATTAAGAACTTGTTTTTTTATAAAGTTTTCATCCAGTTTTTTAACTACAGTCGCTAGCGAGTGTTGATTGATAAAACTCATGCTAGACGAACTGAAAAGGGATCATTGTACTCATAATTATGAACAAATTTTAGTATAAACTCGAAATAAATCGCGAAAAAAAGGGTTGCCCCATTTATTTACGCATAACTATACCAAATTAACTGAACAGCTACTTTTCGCGATTTTTTGGTTTGTCCTATAGTAAAACTTGCTGAAAATGGTGAGTGCAATGACTCTTTTTCAGGTTATGCGTTATAGCTTGTCCTATAAATATTTGTGTAACTAATTTTATTGATTTCAGGTATCAATAAATTCGAGCGGGTTGTCCTACAGCGCCATCTCGTTGCTGTCGACATTGTTCGCGCTATACGGCTGCCTGCTGCTCAACAAGTTCCAGCTGGACTGGAAGATTGGCATCACCTGTGGCCTTATTTACATTGGCTACTTGGTCCTAGCAGCCCTTATAGAGCTGAACGTCTTCTTTGATGTTAACCTGCCGATTTGCGCGCACTAAAACGAAGTGCAGCTGTTCTTATATGTCTCTGTACAGCTACAGAAATTATTCAAGGTAATTTTGTAATATCTAATGGTAAGGGTGGGTATGCACTATGTTCGTAAACCACTTGCGGTCCTTCGCTTCTGCAACTGCTCCACATAAGCCCACCATAAGAAGAAAATGTATAAATTATTTCGAAGATAGGAAGCCTTCCTAAATATCTATGAGATTGATTATTCCATGCTGGTACTTAAGCAATTTTAGGTATAATATTTTGATGTAAGTATGTCGCACGTTAAGGATTTATATTATCTAAGCATTTTAGTAGATACTTCAGTCAGTAATTTATGAGGATACTTATTTAGTTAAATAAACGTTTCTCGAATACATTTAATCATTATTGTTGCTAAAGTATTACAAAGCAAAGATAATAAATAGAATTAACCTTTCGAACCTCCAGACCCTGAGTCAATGGAGCTTCAAAAAATATAACCGAATTGAGAACCTCCTTTTTTTTGAAGTCGTGTAAAAATAGCAACGCTCAGGCTGTATAGGTACGTTATGTGTTTTTAATCCGATAGCCCGTTTTTAGGCCCAACACAATCCGACTTGACAATCATCAATCGAACCAACCATCCATCATCACCTGCCTAGCCTTTTCCCAACTATATTGGGGTCGGCTTCCATTCAAACCGGATTCAGCTGAATACCAGTGTTTTATGTGGAACGACTGCCTACCAGACCTCCACAACCCATTAACTGGGTAACACGGTTTACCTCACATGAGACGTATTTTCAGAATACACACACAGCCACTGAATACATTATCCTTAATAGAGAGACTGTGACAGCAAGCAGTAGTACGCAATTTAGAGCAAAAAGTTGGGGAAGGCCTATATGCCCAGCCGAGACGATACAGGCAGAATAAAAAAACCGGCCAAATGCGAGTCGGACTCACCCACCGAGGGTCCCGTAAAAATCTATAGCTAAAAATGACTATAAATAAAGAGTATATTTTTATGATTTAATTACAAATGTGTAGTTTTCAGAATTTTCCCTAAACTTGTAGTATAAGGGCGCCTTCTTTGTCACAATAAACACGCGGCTGCAGCGGTGGGGCCGCGCGGCTCTTTGCGTTTATTATTTATATGGATTAGCAAAGCAGCGCGGCAGCAGCGCTGCAGCCGCGCTGCGACAAATTTGAAGACTATGACGGTATTACTTGCCAACTTGCATTGTTGTAGGTCAACGGGAAAAACCCTATAAATTTAGATTCCCTTGAAAGCGTCGAAATATACGTTTTTTTGTGGCATAAACGGCCGTATCTTTTTTTTACGTTAAGTTAGAAGTTTAACTTTTTCAAAGCTTCTAGGGACTATAGACCTGAGTATTTGGTTTTAATTTCAACTCGATACCTCTACGCGTTCCCGAGATAAAGGGTCTTGACAGACAGACGGATGGACAACAAAGTGATCCTATATGGGTTCCGTTTTTTTCATTGAGGTACGGAACCCTAAAAAAGGGAAATATCAACCAACAATTAGGTAATACATGTTTAGGTACCTAATGGGAATGATGTAGGTACATCACGCTTTTTTTTTTTACATCACACTCTGGGAACACAACTGCACAAACAAGAGTTATATTTTAAGGTCGTATCGCTGAAATAAATGATAGCTCGCACCGGTCACGTCCCGGCACCGCGCAGTCCCCGCATGCTTCCACGCGCACAATTCGAAATATCGAACCTAGCGCCACGACATCAAATTAATTCAAACCGCCAACTGATTTAGTATTGCCCGTACGCAAACTTCATAAACTCCTGCTTTCAAAATATTAACACAAATCAGCACTCTTATATACAGTGATTTTAGACGTAGATAGAATACAATAAAAAAAATATTGAGCAACGAAAAATAATTATTTGTTTTAAATACGAGTACAATTTTTTTACAGTCGTTGGTAAATTGTATCATAATTTGTGTGGCCCCAAATTATTTTAAAAACTACTAATTCAGTTGACTATTTAAGAACATTGCCATAATTGTGCGATAGAGATAGCACTAGAAACTTTTAAGCATACGGAAGGTATGGAGTAGACGTATAAAAATCATATTTTAATCTATAATGTGGAAAATGTTGTTGGTTTTGCATTTTTTTCGCTTTTACTAATATTGTTTGTTATATACAATGTGTAACCGTTTATTTTCCCAAATAAATAAAAATAAAATTACTGGATTAGTAGTTATTTAAAAATCATGTTTTAATCATATTAATGTACACAAGTTATGGAAACGAATGAAAAGATAAGTAATCAATTTGTTTGTTCATTCGCGTGACTTTACGCACGTAGCCTTTTCCACAGAAACCGAGCATTTTCCAGAGACTGTTTTGTATTAGTGAAAAATAAATCGAATTTCCTGTAAACATATAGGTATTTTTAACTCTTTATCATAATAGTTTAGTTCAATACCTAGTTATTAGAAATTAAATGTGATGCAAAGACCCTTTCAGTAAAGTTTCATCGCAGGTAGATATATATGAGCGCCGCTGGTATTAAATGCGGCATTCCAAATCCGGGGCTGTAGGATAACCCCAATAGTTTTATCCTGGTTGTTGTTTGATCCACGAACATCTTCAAGACTTATACCAAATCATGGAAAAATACTTAGAATTTAGAAAATCTTTGTATTTGGCTTCATAAACTAACTATACCTACCTACCAAAACAGACATGTTGGAAAGGGGGAAAATGTTAACCAATAAGGTTGTAATATTAATTTTTAGTAATAAAAGCGTAAGAATGTAAGCGTCTGAAACAAATTTGGACGGTAAAATTTAACAAAAAATTTATAGTTTTCTCGCCGACGTTATGAGAAGGCTATCAACACTTGATTTATCTACCTACAAACCTACTGTTGTATAGGCGATATTTCTGTTACCGGCAATCTGTATAATCTATCCTACCCTCCTTCTGCACCGCCCAGAGCGGGATTTCCAATTCTTAAAAAAAAGTTGATTGCTATTATTTAACCTCGAGTTAGCAATGACCCCAGAGTTAAAAATATAAATGCGGTTTGTGCAAGCGAGCCTTACAGTTGCCTTACAGAAGCCTACGCAACTATTAATATCTAGTACTCAAAAATAGAAACGGCACAGATAAAAATAAACGTTCAGGCCTTAAGTTGTTCTTGAACTATCGCTTTGCAAATATTAACCAGAGCGTGATGAAGCCAAGTGACCCATTCAGAATGCACTCGTGTGTAGGTACTCTCCCCGGTTCACATGCTCGCTGAACCGCGAAGATCAGGAGTCGCGGGGAATCTATAACCGATCCTACAGGTGAGCACACAAGCATTACAGCTTAACCTTGATGCTGCGGCCTTCACTATAAATGAACCTGATGGGTGAATTTTTCAGCGATTTAACAAAAAGGAATTTCAGTGAAGTGAAAACAGCTGTACCTACCTGTTCTTTTTTTTTTCTTTTACGATGTCTGTTTATAAGAACTCGCTAACATATGCTTAAAGTAAGTATGCGTAGTTTAAATACCTTCCACCCGATCAGCAGATTCTTTTAAAATTCCCCTTAGAAATTGTTATTAGATGAGCATGCTAATAAACTAATCCCTATGTTAGAACTTTATTTAAATAAGAAATCCAATTCTTTAACTTTTAACTAACGTTTAAATTCTCATCTCATTCGCTATCGGTCAAAAAGCCTCAATTTGCACTCTTCTAACAAAACTAATATAATTAACCAATGTCTATTTTTGAAGTGTCTACTTTCGTTGGTGACTGTGCTAATTTGTTGGTTAGTTGCGCAAAAGTTAAGATATTACGTACTTAGATAAACATTATCTTTCTCCAAGGCAAATATTAAGTAGGTTAGAAGGTTAAAACAACATAACACTTCCTGTAATTAAAGTTATCAATGAATATTTTTTATCAAAACGGTTTTATTGGTCTAATCTACGCACGCGTCATTGTTTATGGTAATATGTCTATGTATGAAGTAGGTACGTACGCGTGTAGTAGGTTTTTCCAGCCACTTTGCTCCTGTAACCTAGGTATTTCAGAAATTCTGAACATGCTTCCGGGATAAAAAATAGTGTCAGCAATAGTTGCAATAGTATTTAATATGGTTTCTATTTGTTAAACATTTTTCGAAACCCTCTAACTACCTACTCCTAAAGATGCTCAAAAAATGCATTCACAAAGCCTTTATACATTGTTCGAAAGTTAAAAATTACGCACCATACAATGGAACGTGCGGTAAATAGGTACTCTCACCTAAGTACCTACTTTACCGCATCCATACAACGAAGCGTGCGGTAAAGAAGGTCCTTACCTGTCATGCGTATGCTCTACGGTTCTTTTTAGGGTTCCGTAACTGAAAAGGAAAAAACGGATCACTTTGTTGTCCGTCCGCCTATCTGTCAAGGCCCTTTATCTCGGGAACGCGTTGAGGTATTGAGTTGAAATTAAAATCAGATACTCAGCTTTAAGAACCCTTATAGCTGTGAAACAACCAAACTTCTAAATTGACGTAAAAAATATACGGCCGTTTATGCTGCAATAAACGTATATTTTGACAGTCTCAAGATATTTTTTACTTTGTAGTGTATTGTTTTTGTACTCGGTTTTATTTTTTTGTAAAAAGGATTTTTTATTTTTTACCACTAAAAAGCGTGCCGGCGTGATGTTATGTTATGAAATGGTGTAAACAATCAACAGGCATGCGATTTCAGAAATCCCGATCCATTTGCTATCATTTATTGAAGAGTTCCGTTGCCTACCTCCGAAGTTCATCATCAGATCTTCACCAAATTTAAATAGGAACAGTCCGAGAAAATACTCTTCCATACAAAAAATCATCCAAATCGTTTAACAATTGGCGAAAATATCGCTGAACAAACATTTTTCATCAGATCCTGACTTATAGGTACCTTCCATCATCAGCTCAGCAACACGAGATGATGTTTACCAGGCACAAATATCTGAATTGCGTTAGAAAGTTTATGAAAATCATTGAGTGTGCTTATAAAATTTGAGGGTTTCCCTCGATTTTCATGGGATCCCATCATCAGATTCTGACTTAGTGACAATGGGACCACCTCAGGAGGCTTATAGGCTTTCGAATAAAAAAAATATTTTTAAAATCGATTCATAACTGGCGGAGAAATCGGTGAACATACATTAAAAAAAAAGATACATACAGCCGAACAAAGACTTCTTTTTGAAGAAGTCGGTTAAAATAATATGCTGAATAATCACGACATACACGTGTACGACATACACGTGCGGATTGGTATTTACAAACTCGTGACTATGGTAATTCGTTTGTAAAAACCAATTTACCGCACTAATATCATAAATATAACTATTAGTTCCTAAGCTTGAGCACCCCGAAAATCTGCGGAGGTACTTGTGTTGTTGCAGTAATTCTTCAGACATCTATCTGTCATCACTTGCACCTCCTACATGGATGTAAACGTATTTTCAGACTTACTTTTTTAGGATTCCGTACCCGAAGGGTAACCAAAGGAACCCCATTTACTAAGCTTCTGCTTTCCGTCTGTCGGTCAGCGGGCTGTATCTCAAGTACCGTAGGTTAGACAGTTGAAATTTTCACAGAGTGTATTAGGTATGTAGGTATTTCTATTGCCAACAAATAATAAATATTAAATTTAATTAAAAATTAAAGCGGGCTCAGATACAGGAAATGTTTTGTTTGTCGGCTTATTACACAAAATGTGCTGCGGGGTCATTTGTAGATCTTTGACCGTGGGCACAGGTATTCTGGAGGCAGAAATTCTGAGAACCAGTCTTTCCATAAATGTTATATCTTATGTCTAACGTATTAGTTACTCAGTACTGGATTGTGGAGGTCAGATGTAGTCCTTCTATGACAAATATACCAGTATTTGTCATAGAATAGTCCTTCTATGACAAATACTGGTATTCAGCTGCTTCTAGTAACACTGAAAGGCGAGTCTAACACAGTTGGGGAACGCTGGGCAGACTTAAAAATGTGACCAGAAATTGCGTTTACTTTAAGCTTAACGAACTAACTAGGCTTGTTCAGTAGGGTACTATGTTAACATCTCGTTACCTTATGTATGTACGAAGATCGTCCTCTTCAGAGAAAAACACCCTTATACTTTTAGGTAGACTGCGCCATGAGTAAAGGCCTACCCTACATACATGGTGTTGTCGAACTATCGACAACTTTATACGAGTCTAAGAAAGGTAAGCATCTGAGCAGGCACATGCTAACTAATGGAAACATTAAAGTGTCTAATCTTAAGTTTAACAATTAGGTAATCGTTACATTCTACCTCTGTCACCTGTACGTCTACCACAACGGCGGATTCAGGGGGGGGGTCATGGGGTCATGACCCCCCCCCTGAGCTGGTTCCAGGACTTAGGTGGACCACTAATTAAACATAATGATTTTATTTATAATTTTGTCACAATACAGATTTTATGTAACTACAATATACTTTCAATATTTAATGAATTTAATATAATAACTTTTTATGTTGGCAAACGTTTGGGAACAAACGCATCGAAAATTTGAATTTTACCGCGCCACACTTGCGCGCGCTTGTCGACTACGTAACGTATAGCTAGACCTAACCTCAACTAAACTTCAACATATCATTTCATAACATAGTTCTAAATTAAAAAACTAAAATTTCTTTCTACCTTTAATGTGTTTATAAGTGTACCTTTATGAGTATTCTTAAAAATTGTTGCTGCAAATTCATTAATTACAAGAAATGGTTAGTAATAAGTTTCTCATTATTCCAGTGAGTGCGTGTGTTTTAACTTAAATGTTGCAGCGGTGCCAGGACATACCGCAGTCGATTTCTGATCTTATTTTAAATTGTGACATCGATATGTATCCTAATATAAGATTTTTTTTATGTATTATGGCTACACTACCTGTCAGTGTAGCGACAGCAGAAAGGTCTTTCTCTACGTTGCGCAGAATTAAATCGTGGCTAAGATCTTCAATGGTTGAGGATCGCCTAACCGGACTGGCACTTCTCCACGTTCATAAAAACGTACCCATTGACGTAAATGACGTAATAACGCGTTTCGGGAGAAGACGTAAAAGAAAAATTGATTTTGTTATTTAAATATATGTATTTTGTCTGTTTCTATTTTGTTTGTTGGAAACCCTGTCGTACCACCTCTTCACTTTTGCGGAGTTTTGCGTCATACACATAGACCATCATACAGATACACCCTCGACATACCTACCTCTAGCTGTTATGCTTATGTCAAATCATTCACCACGGTTATGGAATATAAATATAGGCTGCCTCATTCCGTGCGTGATAGTGCTTCTCTGGATGACTTCAAGAGAAGATGACAATATGTACGTGTATATGTACAAGTTATTATGTGTTAAGTTTTTGAAGTGTACAATAAAGAATAAATATTTTTAAGTACAGTACTTACGTACATTAATTAAATACCTACTTTTTATTTGTATCTATTGTTATCAAAATTAAATTATAAGTTCTTGACTTGACCACAACTACGTGACCCCCTCCTGGCACCAAAGCTGGATCCGCCCTTGGTCTACCATGAGTTTTATCCATACATACTCGCTAACGGCTGTAGTTAAAAAACATGTATGAAAACTTTAAAAAAACAAGTTTCTAATATATTTTTTTAGTTGATACTTAACTAAAGTTTTACTTGCAACTTGCTTGCTTGTTAGTTAACAACTTAACAACAAATAAATTAGAAACATGTTGTTTTTATGTTTTCATGCATTTTTTTAACTACAGTCGCTAGCGAGTATAGATTGATAGAACTCATGGTAGACGTACTGTACATGTTACAAACACCATTATATGTAGTTAGTGCTTAAGTTTCACTTTTATCATACGGTAAAGCCATCTCCGTTTACCGTAGAGCGTTTTTATACCGTGCCTTTTTATAGAATACAAAACAGTCAATTAGGAATCATAAAGAAATAAAACTACTTATCGGTATACCGCAAATTAAAGATTTTAATTGGTAACAAAAAACATCAGACCCGGCATTTTCTTTCTGAACTGCCCGCGTACGTTCGTTTTGAATTAATGTCTACAATTATGCGTAACTGCATAGCTACATTCCAACAAAATATAATTATTTACACGTTTCGCTTGTAGTGGTGTGTATCAACTATGCGTGGTAGTCGCCACGCTCGTACCTATAAGGTATGTCGTTCAGTATTTTCAGCAATATTATCGGGACAACTCCCATCATAACAGCGGGATGACCAGATTGAGGAGCATAGCTGAACAGTCTGCTGCTGACACCATGTAATAATCTATCGTACGATGAGAGATAGGTAAAAAACTGTTGTGACATAACTTAGCACACGATGAATGAAAAGTTCCCATAAGATATCTACTAGAATACAACAAGAACTAATGACATAAGGCACAATGAAAACTCATTATTTTGTCATAACACATAAGACGTTCAACTTTTCCATTCCGACGCGTAAAAGTGAAAAAAAGAAGACAATACATAATCGGCATCAGTAATTAGAGGTAGCTCACGCGATTTGTGGCGTCAACGCACGTAGGTATATAATGTGCGCAGTCGCAAACTGATACATACGTTTATGCATCTAGAGTAGCTATGTATGCACCTACGTCTAACAATCGTTGACAAAAATTGAAACAGGTTTATAACCTAGCTATTTAACTAAAATCTGTAGATACCTACCTAAGTATACCAAAAACATTGATACATGATGCTGGTAAAGATGAGACATAACAATAAGTTGAATAAATAACAAAAAAAAGTATATTAAATTAATATCACTAATACTTATTAGAAACAAGCTCTTGCTAGCTACGACTGCGGGAGAGAAGAAATCCCACAGGAGTAGATACTACCGTGTTAAATGGTATCCCAGGTTCTAATCCAGGTCATGGTCTACCCGTATGCCCAGTGTCATCAAAATCCATTTAGCTGTTGAGGCGTAATTGATTAACGAACTTCCAAGCGCATACATACTTTCACATTACAATAAAAAGTAGAATTATGCAATAGGTACTAGGTAACCTACCTACCTAAACTACGGCTGGGTATAAAATAATCTATTAATCTGTCCCAAAAACTCAGCGGTCGTTTTGTTGAAGAAAACATCGAGGGGACAGACGACATGCAAATTTTAATCGGCTTCCGCTGTGCTGAGTGCATCACGAAAGGGTAGGGGTGTTTGATGAGCGGAGAGATGGTCGTCCCCACCAGGCTCACCGTGGGCTTGGCGAAGTTGATGGGCTGACTCTTGACCACCTGCCGCTGGCTCGCACCTCCCAGCAATATAATCGGTATCGAACTTCCTTTGGTGGAACTCGTCGGTGATCTTGTAGAACTTATGAACGGCCTGAGCGGCACCGGCCGCACTGTTGAAGTCGGCGCTGTCTCAATAATTTCATGAAAGATCGATTCATCGTAATCCTTGTTCTCTTCGATAAAGGGTGCAATAAAGACCACCTGACGCAAACTGTTTATATCCTGAACCAATTTTGCGTGTTCATTTAACAAATGATCGCTCCTTGGTATTATATTGTCAATAATATTGTCCATTCGTCTCGACATCGGCTCCATGTTTAGTGAAAACTGAGACGGTAGTGTAGCAGAGCGTTTGGTGAACATCTTTCTGAACATCGGGGTCTGGGAACGCCATCCTATGCAACATAATAACAAATTACTAAAACAATAACAAAAAAAATAATTTTACTAGCAATAGACTAGCTTTACCTTCTTTGAGCATTCTTCCGATTCTGTCTCGATTGAGTGATGCATATTCGATGCAGCTCACCTGAAAAGAAAAGTATTTATGATAAACATTGCATGTGGTAAGCATCGTTTCGATATGTAAGAATCTAGAACATCTGACGCTAGTCTTGCCAAAGGGTAACGTGCTACCCCAGATACTGGGATGTGGAGATCAAATCAGTAGGTAAAATACTAGTACTGGTACACAGATGCATTCGGTTAAACTGTATGCCGACCCCAATGGTTGATTGTCCCGAAGGTTTTTTTTTTTTTTTTTTCCTGCTCCTACGCTGTACTTTTCTGATTAATTTCGTTGCAGGATCCAAGACAGTTGAATCGTTTCTCCGGGACTCGTCGGGTTTCATTGGCTCGGCGTTTTTCTGGTGGTCGCCACTGTTGATTCTGGCTTTCAGGAGTTGCAGTGGTTGGGAATGTGTGGCGGGCTTGTCCCAATTAAAAAAAAAAATGTCCCGAAGGTTGGGCAAAAAAAGTGTCTATCATGGCTAAAATAAACTGGTATTCGGGTGACACACTGCCTCCGTGGTCGAGTGCTTTAGGCGTTTGCCTTGTGACCTGGTGGTCGTGGGTTCGATTCTCACGGGAAGCATACTTTGTAAAATTGTTTCCAGTTTGGCTTGAATCATCGATAGTCTGATAAAAAGATGATTCCGAGCTTCGGAAGGCACGTATAAGCCTGGTCCCGGCTGCCAAATGGCGGTCCTCAAATAAAACATTTCAGAGGCCCTTGAGGCGGTTTAGAAACTCAGACACTAGGAAGAAGGAGGTACAATGGCATCATTATGTAATAGCAGTCATTCAATACACGTGAAGTTTATTAACTCGCTTTAGGCGTAATAATAATCTATTTTCGCTTTGAATAGAAACAGTTCGCTCACGTCACATTTAAGACACATCAAATAGTGGAAAAGCAAGAACAAATTGAAATTCTGTGTGGTATCTAATATTATCATATTGTCTATATAAAACTCATTGAGAGCAATGCCAGGGCATAAAAATGTTATATTGACCATTTTTAGACCATCGACTTTTTTTTCCTAAAAGATTAAATAAATCCAATAGTAAGGCCATGGCCTACCGTCCAACATAAGGACTAAGTCAGGAAATCAAACCCCCAACAAAAAAGCATAGCGTAGGCCTAATTGCTAAATCAAAAACTAGTTAATATTGTGTCTAAACTAAGTATCGATTTTAATATAATGTTTAGTGAGGTAAACACAAGTGATCGTAAATTGTACCTGTCGGTAATAATTATCGTGCTCATAACATACCTACTTTGTCAATTTAGCGCAACACTGATTACTGAATATGGAAGTTTTTTTGTTCAATAGTTATTTTTACAGTGAGAGTAGGTAGGCAAGATGGTAAATAATAATAACAATAAAATAATAATATTATTGTTTTAATTTATGAATATTTAACACACACAAGACACACAAGTCTCTATTCCCTTTGGGGTTAATAATCGCACTTCTAAGTGAACCCACGTTTGGCCAGCTATGTTTAAGTATCATCTTATTAGATGCGACTAACAGTTAACATTTAAAGATTAAGGTAGTTTCAGGTAAGTAAAGATACCAACAATCTGTCTCATACGCGCAAAAAATAGGTACCTACCCAATATGCTCTAACGATACAGGCGATGACACAGTTCAAGTAAATTGTAAATGCAATCCGACTGTCGGATACTGACACACATACTTACTCATGTATCCGACTTTTGGGACTGGATCAGAAAGTGAAAAGCGTAGTATACTCCTTATAACACACTATACTAAGACACTGCACTCAAACAAAAAACAAATCTAAGTAACGTACCTCGCTTGTAGGCCCGAAATGCCGCTCAGGCATGAGGTGCATGCCCTCGGCGAAGAGCAAGACCTGCCCCAACACGACCAGCCACAACATGGTACTACCACTGAATGCCATCGCCGGGTTACTGCGCGGCCCCACCACAGCCACTGCTGAGGACACTTGCAGTCTGAATACTTTTCCTCGTAGCACGAACGCCAACCATCGGTTCGCGCATTACTTAAGACATGGAGAACTAAACTACCTTTATCAGACTGATTGATTGTTGAATGAAAGCGTATTTATAAAAGGTATCCAGCGATTACGGTGGTGCAGCTACCCTGAAGCCTTACCCATCTGTCAAAACAATAGGCCACTAGTTGAAGTAAGAAAACCGGCATAAGCTGGCCTCGCATTCTATTGACTTTGTACTTTGCTAGCCCTGCTCAATCACCGTCTCGACGAGAGGTCTACTGTAGATTCCAGCCATATTATAATTAGCGGACGTCACGCGGTTTCAGCCGCGTAGTTCCCATTCCCATGGGAGTACGGGGATAAAATATAGCCTATTTTACTCCCTAATATTGTAGCTATCCATTGTTGAAAGAATTTTTCAATTCGGTCCAGTAGTTTTTAAGTTTATTCGTTACATATAAAAATTCAAATCTTTCCTCTTTATAATATTGGTAGTCCTAATACAGAGTATGGATAAAACCCTTTGAAATCGTTGCGACTCCGGGTCCTTACTCGAGTGGTATACATGTCGCAGCCAACTGGCTTAATAAACAGCTTGGCAAATGACTTGGTTCGATATAGTTTAATGGCTGGCCTAGCAAAAAGTAGCGGAACATAAGATGTAGGCACACAAGATGTAGGTCCACTCGCCCTTTGGTTCTCCCAAGGGGCGAGTGGACCTACATCTTGTGTCCCCTTTCTATTAAAATGTTCCACTGTCTCCATTTTATTTTTGTGTTAAGTAGTGATTTGCCCCTTACGGCATTTTCTTTGAAAGAACAATGGGCAACTTTATATGAATCATGGGCCCAGCGTTGTAGCACTTTCTTACCTACCTTAATATGAAGATCCGAATAATCTCAACATTTTATTCTACGGCAGCATTACTCTAATGACTCAAAAAAAAGTTACAGCGGTTCCAAAAATTCAATAATTACAGTTACAAATGCTATCATTATGACCTAATGGTGAGCTACCTAATTGTACGTTTTTCTCTTTTATGTGTAAAAAGTAATGTAAAAATACTCAATTCTTCATTTCGGTTTTGGGATAGGTTTGTAATAGAAAAATACCTTTGAAAATGAAACATCTTTATTTTCAAAACTATAAAAAAATCAATCAATAAAAACTATAAGATTATGTATTAGCGCTATAGATGGGCAATCCACGCGATAAACACCCAATTTTCTGGGTGTTTATCCGTGTTTATCAGGTGTTTTACCAAATCAGCGGATTTAAATCGGGTGGGTTTCGCACGTATAATTAGCGCGCATCATTAGGCCCTTCAAAATACAAATATCATTATTTCACTCTTCTTTCCTTGAAGAGCGACCTCCGCCGCCTTAGTAGTGAAAGGATTAATCCGCTCTATGGTCATCCGAGCGAGATTAGGGCTTCAAGGACTTTGCACGAGATCGGTCTACTGGGTAAAACCAGCTCACAAAGCTAAAGACCGATGATGGCAGGACCATATCCGTCAAATCGAAGCTTCTGAGACAGATTGAGACATTCTATGCAAAGTTATACACGTCAATGTCTAAACCAGTTACGAATCTAGCTAACGACCCAAGAGCTAGATTGAACCATACCGAGGACATCCCGGACGTCAGCCTGTATGAGATTAGGATGGCTCCGAAACAGCTTAAAAACAATAAGGCGTAGTGAGGGCCAAATCCAACTCGGGCGGGCGGCGTTCGGGAAGTTGCGCTCACATACCACGGAGTCTCCAGACGAAAGTCTATGACCAGAGTGTGTTACCAGCTAAGACTTATGGAACCGAAATGGTCACTCACAATGGGCCTAATCAGAAGGTTTAAAGTCACCCAAAGAGCAATGGAGAGGGCAATGCTTGGGGTTTCCTTGCGTGATCGAATCAGGAATACATTTTTGACGCTTCAACAATCGCCTCCGCCACCCTGACGTTACACCACTTGTCTAGAAACTCTGGTAAGGGTCGCGGGTAGCAGAGCGAGACGCACAGAGCCGGTAGTTGTGGCGATACTCGGGGGATGGCTACGTCCAACAGTGGACGTCTGCAGGCTGATGATGATAATCATTAGGTCATAATATTAGCACTTGTAACTGCAATTATTTAACTTTTGGAAACGCTATAACTTTTTTTTTGAGTCATTAGAGTAATGCTGCCATAGAATAAATGTGAGTTTATTCGATCTTCATTTTAAGATAGGTAAGAAAGTGCTACAACGCTGGGCCTATTCTGCCCATTGTTCTTTAACTGAAAAAGGTATAGTTGACAGAAAAATGCACACATTATGAATAACGCCATGTTTCATCACTCCGCTCCGCTGCCTCGCTCCGCGTCAGACCAGGCAGCCATAACCACCCAATTTTATTTCGCCTGGAGATTGGCCGTTAATCGGTAAAATATATTTTCAGACCAAAATCGATTTAAATCATTTTACCCGTAGCCCATGATAAAAATAAAACATCCATAGTGGTAAGGTATCTTTATTACAAATACTTAATGATACCTGTTATTTACAAGATAACAAAATGATACAAAAGTTTTGAATCGTGTTCTTTTAAGTATTTGGGGTACATTTTTAACTTGGGAGCATTTGGGGCAGGTCTCGTGACTATTACAGTTAAGATATTATGAAGTTTTTTGCAATTTGGTGCATTTCAAGTACTATACTTAGCATTAGAACTGGTACTTCAACTAAGGTACTTGGCTAAAAGTCATACCCCACGGCCAAAGTAACCTAACTTTACTGCACTTACTAGGTCCAGAAAGACCGCATTGATTGGCATCATAAATCGTAAGAATTTGCCTTGTTCTGACTGTAACATATTTCTAATACCTGGGGATGCAGGTAACAAATTAATCAAGAACGTTTATGTCAGTCCCCTAAAAACGATTTTCTTTAATAAACGGCTAATGTACCATCTGCCCTTGCTCAAAAACCTACCCTGTTTAATATGATCAAAATAAATCAGGTTCTGCTAATCGCAGTCACACAAGTATTAAACACAAAATTTCGAAATAAGAACAACACAATTGCAGAAAATAAATCTTTAAGTTATTATTTTTACTCTCAATTTAACTAAAAGCTAATTTAACAACCTAAGTTTAAATAATAAATATTTACCACGCACCTCCGGTTTCACTACAATGAAAGAATTCTGAATTCGTTAGGAATGTGCCATCCTAAACACAATCATGTAGTACTTTGACGCACTCATTCAGACATCAAATATAGCCCTAAGAGAAATTTGGGCATCACATATAATATAATTTACGCTATGTGTCTATACTTATATGTATTAACACAGCAGCTATTGCTATAAATGAGAAAACGTCAGAAATGAAAAAAATCACACAGCGACATAAATATACGTATTAAACGATCATATTTAAACACCACAGCTACTCACAATAGATAAGAAAATAATGGAAATTGGGACTTGTAATATCTGACTTCCCTGCTCACGTATACGTACACCCTTAGGCTGCGTCCACATGAGCGAATGCGCCATTAATGTGCTGAATAAGCGCAAGTATCAATTAAAAAAGGTATGACTGCTATTGCGCGCAGAGCATATAAAACATGCATCTCTGGCGCAAAGCCAGCCAAGCACGCAACGAGTTGTGCACCTACAGAACGTGATATATATTTATATAGTGCACGCGTGCTTTTGCGTGCCTAAAAACAGGCGGATACACAGACAGCACTGTCGCTCATTTGGTCGCACCCTTCCATAGTCAAGTTAACTTTTATACATATTAATAATCAACTAAAATCAGAACATGCATTATTGGCATCAGGCCGAATCAAGTATATAAGATATCCGATATATATTCTTTTACCCTGAAACATATACTTTTGGTCGCAATGTATGCATAACAACTATTTAAAAGTTAAAAATATCGAGCGAAAATATTCATTATCTAAAATATTTATTACGAAAGATAAATTTAAAGTGAAATTATTACCGGTCAAACCTTTTATCGCTTATCAGCAACTTTTAAAACGAACAGAAAAGTTTTATGGGCTATTTCACCACCTCCTGATAAGATAAATTATTTATCTGGCAGATAATTCTAATTCCACATTTTGTCAAGTTACCTGTTACGATTGTGATAGTCGTAAGCTGTGATAATGTATTACTTCTAATAAATTCAACATTCAAACTTTTTTTTAGGTCTACTTCTATTTGTATAATTAAATATTAGATACAGCAATCTAGCGGCAGGAGGCACTTAAAAATCGGCATTTAATCATACAAAAATAAACATTGTGCAACTTGACGTAACTGTCATCACTCTTATCCCACGTCGCGCAGTTACCTCAAACTGGTTGGGGCCGGCTAGCGCCTACTACATAGGTCTAAAGCCGCGTTCATAAGCTCGTCTGCTTTGATAAAGTAACTTTTAGAATAGCTTTGTAAAAATTCTCTTTGATACCGATTGACACTACAAATTGTGCTTAGCAACAGTTTCTTCACTTTTATTGCAAGATAACACTTCGCCCGCGACTTCGTTCGCGAGCGTTTAGTAGGTAATCCACGAACTTAGTCTTCTATACCTCTTTATATTAAATATAAATTACTTATTAATAGACTCAACGCAGGGCAGTTCACTCTAAACGCAACATTTTTCTTACTTAAGAGTATTTTATACCCGTCGTAACTTTTAAACGAAAGGTCAGATTTACTCAATGTAAATATGTAATCAACCTTAATTAAATGGATAAGGATTACTATCATGATACCAAAATCATCACTATTCCATTCCGCCCGGGTTTTGGCTCAATTATTTGAATAAAAAGCGGTCATTGCGACTTAACCATAATAGTTAGACGTAAACCCTCGTGGACTTTTTAATAGGTAATAATGAGTACTTCAATAATGTAGTACATTATTTTAATGTATCATCAATAGTTTTATCAGCGCACGCCAAATAATGAATTTTATAGGCAACATTTTGCTACTTTGGGTTACGTGATTGCAATTTTCTTAAGAATCTCTGTTTATTTAAAATATAATATAGCTTATGTTAATCAGAGATAATGTAGAATTCTAATGGTGAAAGAAGTTTTCAAATGGGTCCAGTATTTTCGGAGCTTATAAATTTCAAAAAAACAAACAAATCTTTTTTCTTTACAATATTAGTGTAGATGCCACCGTCATCGCCATTTTGTTTGGTTTTAAGTCATGAAAGTATCTTGAAAAGTAACACGATCCACTTCCACTTCACACAATAGACTTCAAAACGCGCTTCGATCGCTCGTTTACATGTCAAAGTAGCGTCAAAGTAGTCATCAAAACTACTTTGTCAAAGCAGACAAATCTTGTCAACGCGGCTATAGAGTTTACTTTGTAACCAAGTTTAAATTAACCTGTGTTATACGAGTTTGAATACAAAAAAAAACATTAATTGATTGCTGCAACTGTACAGTAAATTGCTTTTAGCTTGACTGTGGTACAAGAATCGAACATCATGATAAGTTTTTATATTGCCAAATATGGTCCTTTTCGTAAAATAATATTATAAAAGACGGACTCAACATACCAACGCAATAACACAACCTTCATACATTCTGTTATTTCCCTACACACGACCCAGTTCCCATGATAAAAAATCACATCAATTAGAGATCCTTATACCATAAAACCGTTCACATGACTGAACGTTACCGCGCATTCGCGCAAACTAAAGCGCCTCGGATATTTCCTCATGGGATCCGGGTCTCACACAGGTAAGTTCCTATTTTAAATCTGTTTTACCCCTTTCACGGAACATGACATAATAATATCTTACATAAAAAAATTACGATGTATATCTAAGATTCGCTGAGGTATGTTTAGCATTTACGTGAGTTTTTCACTCCACGTGATCAGTGTACATTCCAATTTATATATATAATAAAAATACATTAATTGTTACCAACATTTACAACACATAAAATTACAAATGATCGCCGTGCATCATTGCTTGCCCAAAACTGAAATCGACATCCGTATCGAATTTATGATATAAACAATATATCACTGGCTTTTAAAGCCTAGGCAGTGTAAGATACTCCTTTAGACCTCTAAATACCTACATCGCCGTAACAATGTTTAGCTACGAAAATCCTTCGATACTTATTGTTCTCTTACTTTTATATGCCTAATACTATGTAGCATTTAACCAAGCTATTGCCTGAGTTGGAATGTACACTAACAACCGAGTGTAAGGTGAAGGTCCATCACGCCAGGCGATGGGCGGCCTCCGTGGCTACGCACGGCGGCGACGGCAAGCTTGCAGCCGAGGATGGGCGAGCGCCGGCGCCCTCCCTTCTGTAACAAGTGGCATGTGTGATATAGTAACGTGATGCTTCAGCAGTTTCTCTTAACTAGGAAATCAAAATCATTTGAATACATTAATGAAGGTTATAATTAGTTAGCATTTTTCTGCGGCATCTGTGCCACAACCACTTTGTCAGAATAAAAAAGCGCCATGACACTGAGATAATTAAGTTTTGTATCATATCAATTTAAAGTTTTTATTATTTCAGAGATTTTATTCATACACCTTGTTTCTACATAAACAGTAGGTATAGATTGATTTTGCGCATATTAAATAAATTAAGCTTTTGCACGCCAGCGGTTTTATATACAACCCGACCATAAATATTGCATATTCAATTTTGTTACAAATATAAACAAGAAAAATATGGTTAACAAAGTCTCTGTCTATGCTGTGAGTTTATCATACATATTAACGCCTAGGTACCGTGAGTTACTTGAACGCTTCTACAAAATGCAGTTAATATAGATTTTACAGTCATAAGGATAATGTTGCATAGTGTGTAAATAACAATGAAACAAGTGCTCATAATAATGAGTATTACTCTCGTTGATATTACAAACTGCCACACGACACTTAACAATAATCAAAATAAGTTCCGTTAGCCATTATTTACCTTAAGAATTGTCATCAAATTGATAGATAATGTTGCCTATCTGTCATATTTCACGCATTAACATTCCAATTTAAGTCCAAATTGTCTGAGAATCAGTGAAAGTTCATTACGCTACCTCACTTCGCGACCTCGCATTCGCGTATATTTATTTCCTTAATAAGTTGATAACGTATTGTTTTAATATCATATTCAAAACAACATCCAGTTTGCATGCAGACCGATGCCGAATGTTTGCCTTATTGTATGTTTAAAATCGCGTAGCGTTTCTTTTATACTTTCTCTGCTAAGCTTATTTTATCAGACAAACATGCTCGCCTAGCGAGGTCAACGCTCGTGACAATTGGCCATATCCTACATTAATTTACTTTAATTCAATATCACAGCTCAGTAAGCTAGCTAGCAAAAGACGGTAAAGCATAGTAATTCAAATAAGTAATTTTTTTTCTTAACAGAATTATTTCGCAAAATGCTTCTTGTAAGCTATTGAGAAGAATACGATTTTTAATTGGAAATACGCAAAAAAAATATCAGACTATGTAGTACAGTTTTACGATGAAAGCAACAATTCGCATATTATTTCAATTAAAAATTCGTCAAAGCACAAAAATAATTTACCGTTGCACAAGGCACAGCTATTACAATGGGAAACATAGGGCCTGCGACTGACAGCTCCCAGTACTTTCACTCGCCCTACGCGCCGCAGCAGTTATTTTTAGCGCGATCGATCGAAACACAAACATAATTTCGCTTTGATATTATTGTGAAAATGCAGTAGCAGTTAAAGGAAATCAGAACCTGATTTTTTATTGCACAGGTAACTCTGTGTTGACAAGGTTTCAAAGATTTTAATTTATAACTGTAAATCTGAACATGAATGTCACTGAACAATTAAGTTTTATTTAATAAAGCCTTATTGGCTCTGCGAAATTACAGCAAGACACTTACTTGCTAATGTGCTGTAGCTTAGTAAATCAATCAAAAACCCATAATATCTTGCCAAAGTTCAATGCAAGAGCAGAAACAAAAAAAAGGATAAACACAGAAACCATTCAGCTAGCTTTAATCATTGTAAAAATATTGATATATTACCTTAATCGTCATCTTCAGCAGATGCAGACGCCGCTTTTGCCGGCTGTGGTATTATAGTAATCTCATCGTTAATTTTTAATGGCTTGAGAAGAGAATCACTAGAAGTTTTAGCAGGCGCCGCACTCTTGCTCTTGTCCATGACTCGCTTGGCGACCACGCTGTGGGCCGAGTACACATGGTTCTCAAACTGTTTGTACATCCCAAATGTAGCCGTGCACACTGTGCATTTGTACGATAGGTGAGCTGGCTTCAGCGTCAGGTTGTGATCCCTTGCCACGTGATTCAATAGCTTCCACTGGTATACCTGTAATTGATATAAATTACATATAACTTTATATTGATGTAAACTGTATTTGTTTTTAATAATAAGGAAAAATCACTTTTAGAGAATAAACATAGATAAACTTCTGTCAGGTACGCATCTGCTGGCCCGCAAAGGATGTAGCTTTAGCATAACACGCAAATCATACAAAGTAAACAAATAAGTCTTCGACCAGTCGAGCGCGCCTCTAGAGAACATTTTTTTCATGACCTTTTAAATAATCTATACTAATATATAAAGCTGAAGAGTTTGAAAGAAAGAAAGAAAAGACGTTTTATTTTCCCAAAAGCGCTAATCTCAGGAACTACTGGTCCGATTTGAAAAATTCTTTCAGTGTTAGACAGCCCATTTATCGAGTAAGGCCATACCATATATACCATCACGCTAAGACAAATAGGAGCGGAGCAGTTACGAAAATTGTGAGCAGACGAAGTGGCATGGGTCAGCTAGTATTATACTGTTTCTATTCTTCTATTTTAATAAGAATTCTATTAAATTCAATGAAGTAAAATTTTCTCATAGACATCAATGCATAAAACTTGTGAATATTATTTTACATACCCTGCCACATACGGGACACCTGCCAGCATCTTTTCCCTTGTTGGCGGCCTCTTGCATTGAACTGGTGACCAGTCCATGTGAACCCAGCAGATGTCGCTCTAGACCTTGATCGGTGAAAAACCTGGAATAGACCACGGACCGAATTTTATATATCCGAGTTTTTACGAAAAAAAAAAAAAACAGAAAAACCTCATTTTTATTACCTAAATTGACATTTTTGGCAGTTAAGTGGTGGCCTGTTGTAGATCATCTTAGGATGTATCTTTACTTTGTGTATCCACTGCATGTGATTCCGTAACTGTTCGAGGTCTTTTATATACCCATCACAAATCTCACAGATGACGAAGGAACTCTTGGAGTTGGCCGCGGGCGGCGGCAACTGCACGGGCGGTGGTTGCCGCGGCAACGGCGTAATCGAAATTGATGGTTGATGCACTGATTTTTGCTTAACGTTATTCTAAAACAAAGAATACTTTTATTTTTCCAATCAAATAAAGTGAAACTAAAGCATTAATTTGAACATCCATACTTTAAAAAAATAAATAAAAAGGTCTTGTACTCACAGCAATAGGATAATTCGAGGACATGAGGACGGGTGAATTGTGTCTGACCATGACGCCACCGCGTAAGATCGGCACCCCATGGACTGGCAAGGCTCGTGCCGGCACGGACATAGGCGTTCGGTTCCGGGGCCGGTACGTCGAACTGGCTCCTGGCATTATGCCGGATACGCTCGTCGACTGCCGGCCCTGGCTGCTGCCAATACTACTTCGATTGAATGTGTTTTGGTAAGAACCCATCATACTGTTGCGGGATCTAGTTATCTGAAATTTTAAAATTGAGTATTTTAAAATTATAGTTTTTTTTTGTTATTTATACTGGATTTTTATTTACTGAAAATACCAAATCAAGCATTTACCTTTGGTATTTTAGCAGGAGGCTCCCATTCAAGTGATGGAGCCAAATTTGTTTCAGGTTTAAACTTCTTGGCACAAGGTATGAGGTGGCGCGCCAATTTTCCTTTGCCGTTGTCCTCGAACAGGCAGTTGGCGCACTGGTGGTACGCAGGAGCTCTCTCTAACTTTCCTCTTATATTATGCTCAGCTTCCATATGGTATAAAATATCATGAGGACTTCGTATTTCAAAGGCGCAAAAGTTACATTTATAAACATTATTCTTCATATGTGGCGTCTCCAAGTGATGAGCCATTGCCAAGTTAGATTCTGTCTTAAAACTACAAAATTCGCATTTCTTCTGAGGAAATGAATAAGGTGCATTATTTTCTTTGCTGAATTCAATATTTTTTTTGAGCGAAGCAATAGAAGTTTCAGTGTTCTTAGTGCTATTGCCTGATTTCTTTTCTCTATTTAATTTTCGGGTCTGCTGTTTTAATAAATCACTTTGTACATATTCTTGCACAAGACTTAAACCAATATTAATAAAAAACTTTCCTAGGGAACAGTCAAAATAATTATCTGTTTTAGTTGAGGACACCTTATCTCCAAGTAAGGCTGAAACATCTTTTATATCTTCCAATGAGTCAACCTTATCTTTGATTATAATAGTCTTGTTTTCTTCATCACTCATAGTCGTTTCATCCTCTGAGTCTGTAGTGGATGACCCATCCCAAGACACGTCATCTTCTTCGGCGCCACGTTTCCTTTTCTCTAAAATATTTATAGATATTGTAATAAAATCTACTCCACTGATAACTGATGATGCACATTAGTTGGTGGTAGCGACACATGTGTGGCATCATCCACTGAAGATAACAAATAGCTGAATTTACATTAATCAGTTGTAGTCCTAAACTAAAGGAAATCTAATACCACTGTTGTCAGTGGTGTCAAGAATTTGCTATCTACACTAATGTTATAAAAAGAAACGCTTGTTTTTATGTTTGTTTGTTTGAGTCCTACGTTATCCCTGATGGACATGGGCTATAGAAAAAAAAAGTTACGGATCCGTATGATAATGTCGCTAATGTAGCCAAGGTATGAAAAAAAAATACCAAAAAGATCCTTACATCGCGTACGCTGCGGAAACTATTGACAATGGACAAAGTGATGTACTACAGTTTTATAGAGGACATCAATATCTGCAAAAAAAGTCAGCGAGGGTATATATCTAACTATTATGGTTAAGTCACAATGACTGCTTTTTGTTCAAATTATTTAATCAAAACCCGTGTGAAATGGAATAGTAGTGATTTTTATCATGATGTAAAAAAACCTTATCCATTTAAATTGTTTAATAATTAAGGTTGGTTATGTAGATGTAGACTACACTTAAATTATTAAAATTGAACCTTTCGCTTAGAAGTTACGACAGGTATTAAAATACTCTAAGTAAGAAAAATGTTGCGGTTTGAGCGAACTGCCCTACGTTTAGTCTTAAAATATTTTCTGTCAATTTCCATTACTTGTAGACAAAATAAAAAATTTGGCAATATGTATGTCGCAGCCATATCGTATAAACTCGCCGTATTCCAATGCGTCTAAAACAACATTTAATGAACGGGCTGGCAGATGCTTAGAGGCCGTTTTTAGAATATGTTAACCGTGTGACAAAAATATATGATATATTGAATTTTCGGAATACTTAATTCAAACAATCAATTTCAACATACTAACCTCGACGACGGAGCTCTGCTGGGCGGGACAGATTATGTCAGTAATGTTTTAAATTTAAAGGAACTGTACAGAAACGAACCCAACATATCTGTGTCGGGGTGCCTTAAGTACCCTATGTTCCGCTACTTAGCTAGGCAAGCCATTAAACGATATTGAACCAAGTCATTTGCCTAACAGTTAAATGCCGGAATGTCACCTCAGCCGCGACGACGACTCAATTAATTTAGCTAGATGTTAGAACTAGAACTTTCAAAGCGGCGTATCGAAAATGCGCCTGTTTGTATAAGGGCTCCACGTTACTAAGCCGCTTTCACGAACACAAAATGCTCATTCAATGCGGCGTGCTTTATTTCAACTGAATTGAAATCTGGCTGAACGCGTGGTAGCCACATTACAGAGGCGTTTTTATAATTAGACGCGCCTAGTTGTAATATGGCGTGTTATACGATATAGCTGCGACATGTACATAAATTAGTTTTATGATGGAAATAGAAAATCTATTATATAAGCCCCTAAAAACATCGGTAACAAGGCGTGCACCAATATTAATTAAAACGAAAATTGTATGTTTTGAAGAAAACACTATCTGGCTACATGTAGTATGTAGTGTTTTGATGGAAAACAAAATAGCATCTCAGAACATCAAATTTTGCAGGTTACAATGTTGTGAAAACTTTGTTTTTAGGTGTATACGTATGTCACTGGGAAATGGCAAACTCCGTAAGATTAAAAAACTTACTTGAGAGATTGTTAAATTGCAATAAATAATCAACCGAACATTTTAAATAATTTTTTACTCATTAAAATTTGATAATCTACAATTTCTTGAAGTATTCCGAGACATTGTGGACTGAAATAAAATAGCGACTAATCAGAGCACAAGTCTTACAAGCAACAAGGCTCTCATTGGTCTGTTCAGATGTGACGTCACATGTACGAGATAGAGTTACGAATGGAATTCCCGCTGTCCGATGTTGGTTGGGTTTACTTTGGGTGGGCAATGTTAGGTATAACGGAGTATTCCCATCTATATCCGAGTGTTTGGGGCATTTTCGTGTCATCTGTCTCAGAAATCATAATTGGGGACAGATGGGAGTTAAAAGTTTCATCTGTATCCGAAATATTTTTTAATTTAAGTATTTGGGGACAGATGGGAATTTTCAATCATCTTTAGATAAATTTTCCGCTGGAATTATGAACAGTTAGGAATCAAAACAGAAAAAAAAAAAGGAAAAAGGTTTTTCTGAAATAATGAGTGCTAAAGATTGACAAGCACGGGGCTGGAATTGTGAGCGGTTGGGATTCAAAAGTACCGGGAGACCGGGATCAGAATATGAATCAGAGAGAGAATGGGATCACGGGCTCACTCTAGCTCCCACAATCCCATTCGAAGTTTAGAACCTAACCTATCCGTGTCGGGGTGCCCTAAGTTTCCGAGCTGGCACGGTCGCTCTTTGTTCAGCGGTTAGATCAAATGTCAATTATACAAGATGATACTTAGATCGAAAGAACGTTATACTAAATAAGAATATTCCAAAATCCCAATTTTTTGTCAGGGGTCTTTTTTTATTTCGCGAAATTGATAACGACTCCATTCAATTCGTAACTCTATCGCGTACACGTGACCTCACACCAACAAAGACTAATGAGTGGCCAAGTTTTCAAATTAACTATCACACGAAAATAGATAAATTGTAGACTTATGCTCTGATGGGTCGCCATTTTATGTCAGTCAACAATTTCCCGGAATTACTTCGACAGATTATAGACAACTATAATTTTAATTTCGGAAGTCGATGTTTTTGGTTATTTCGTTTTTTGACACCGACTTCCGATATTAAAGTTATTTTATACTTTGTAGTGTACCTGCGTACCCATTCACAGCGTACCGGCGTGATGTTATGTTATGAATTGGGGCCTATTTAATAAAACTTACTTAGTGCTTTCGGTGCAAAGGTCTCGTCAATACGAATGAAATAAGCCCAAACACTTGGTATTTCCTACATACCGATGTAGAGTTCCCTTGACTCTCTGTCGTCTCTATCATCAGGTCTGATCCAAACCTTCATTGTTTTGTAGTATCACCCGATATGCACACGAATATCAAGTTTTTACCAGATGTGTGCCTACAATTTTTGAGAGTTGCCCTCGATTTCTCAGGGTTTCCGTCATCAAATCCTAACGTCATATTAAAAAAGATTCATCGAAATCGCTTCATAAACGACGAAGTTATCCGCGAACACACAAAATATAGATAGACGCGGTCAAATAGAGAATCTCCTTTTTTTTAAGTCGGTTAAAGTATTCCAAATGTTCAGTTGACAATTTATCGAGAGTTACAATCTCAAGAAATTTTGCAGTCTTACGTATTTTGCGTTGGTTGAAAAAGAACTACCTCCAATCTTTTCTTCTTCTCGTTCTAGTTAAATCATCCGCATACACTTTGTTTTGTATATGGGTACAAGAAGTGAATTCTAGATCAATGCGCACATCTATGCTACCATGAAAAAGAAAATAGTAACGTTTACCTTTTTTCTTCTTTTTCTTGTCGTCAACTGACTCATTCTGTTCCGCGTCTGCGGCTGCAGGCGGTGGAACTTGCGCTTCCTCTTCAGACTTGTCTTCATCTTCGCCCTTTTCTTTTGCTTCTTCCTTTTCCTTTTCTGTTTTTTCTTTCTCTTTGTTTTGTTTTTCTTGTAATTCTTTTTCTTCTTTGGCTTTCAGTTCATCCAGCTCTTTTCCCAGTAGGTCTACAAATTCTCTGAAGGGCTTAACTGAAGGTTTTTCGTAAACATAGGGCACTATAAACGAAGGTGCCTCAACTACAAACATATCATCTGTTAATGAAGGTAATATAGAAGGCTGGGCAGCTTGTGACGCGCTCTGAGTGGCCGCATTTAACTTGCTGCTGACTGGCGTGACCGTTGTTCCACGGGCTACAATGCTTTGATAAAGACTTTGTGCACTTAAACTGGAACTTATTGGCAGCCCAGATGGTTTATTCGAAACTGCAGATTTATCTTTTTCAGTAGACAATTTATTGGTGTCTATGATAACAACTGTTGGCTCTTTTTTCTGAGTGTGGTTCTGATTTGATTTCATCTGCCTAGCTGCCATTTCAACTAAAGCTTTAGTGTTATTAATAACAATTGGCTTATGTTTTCGTTGTAATGCTCCTGATGCTTCTTGTATATCAGATTCACGAACACCATTTTCCACGTCATCGTTATATCGTTTGCGCTTTATTGCTCTACTGCTGCGGCGCAATTGTACTTTGTTATCACTATTCGCTTTCGGAGTTTCTTCAGCCACAACACAGTCATCATTGTCACTTACTATCTCTTGAACTTCTGGACTCGGAGAATCATGTGAATTACCATTTTGACTGAGAGATCCATCTTCGTTTTCTAATATTATTATATTACTATCTTTTATTTTTATAACACCTTGTGATTGGTCATCTGCCCCTTCTGGATCACTATCTGAATTGATACTTACTGTATCTTCTGTTCTTAGTTCACCTCCGAAAATATCGTCATCAGAAGACTCTTCATCTGAATCCAACTCAGAATTCTGAAAATGTTGGTAACATTAGTGACGATTTTTTTTGGACAAATATAGTTTTTTGGAGGGTGTCCCTAAACCTGTATAAGAACACAAAAATTACTGTATAAGAAAATCCGAAAGTGAATTTTTTCTAATGCCTGTGACCTATTCTAGGAGATATTATTAAGCTCTATCTGAGGAGCAGCTTTTACAGATTTTATGTTCTGATAAATTTTATTTCTTTCTATGGTCACCAAAAACAGAAAGCCCAATTTTCGTAGTAGTGTTAACTTTTTCTTCAGTCTTTGGGTATTTTGTTTTAAACCTGGCATATCTATACTAATATATAAAGCTGAAGAGTTTGTTTGTTGCGGAGCAGTAATGAAAATTGAGACGCAGACAAAGTTGTGCGGGTCAACTAGTATTATATACTTTATACATACAATTTTCATTACTGTCCCGCTCCTTTTGGTCTTAGCGTGATGATATATAGCCTATAGCCTTCCTCGATAAATGGGCTATCTGATAGATGACTCGATAATGGGATAACACTGAAAGAATTTTTCAAATCGGACCAGTAGTTCCCGAGATTAGCGTGTAGCAAACAAACAATCTCTTCAGCTTTACATATTGTTATAGATTTACCATTTTAATTTATGATATAAACAGTTTATAAACTAAAACTCTTCAATTACCAAGACCTGTTACTTCCCTGTGGCTCTAAAAAGGCCACTTTAGCAGAATCAGAAAGCACATCACGCAACCCACTACTGTCAAAATTTCCCAATCAACCTTGGACCTGATGTGTTAGCAAAAACGATGAAAATTAAATTAGACAGATTGTTGAATGAGCCTAATATGATTCTACTAAAGTGGCCTTTTTAGACCCAAAGGTAACAGATTTGCTAACAGGTAGTTTTACTTATTGGGATATACATGTTCATTCATAAAAATTAGCTATTACTGATGATTATGTTCCAGTTATAAAGTAGTACCTAGAGCAAACTGACATACTGTAATGAAAACTTGAGAATATTATCATTATAATAATGTTACATACCTCTTCCTGAGTGATTTCAGTTATGCGGGTGATGGTAGTGGTACCTTTACCAAGCACCCTTGCTTCTTCTGCTTCTTGATTCTTTTCAACCATGATCTTACGCAGATTATCATCATTAGCGTCAGATTTAACTTTGCCATCGGGTATAGACTCTGGATATGATTCATTACTGTTGCCACAGTTATTGTCCAAAAATATTAAATTATTACTGTTTTCATTGTCAGGTAGTTCAGGGTCTTCTGTTGACAACTGTGTGGGAGGTTCCTGACTGTCACTATTAGTACTATTATCATTTTCCAAGTCCTCTGTGTTGCTGTGAGCTGTGCCTTCTGGACTACTTTCACTATCTAAGTGATTACTGTCCTCAGTGTTATTGCTATTTTCACAGATATTAGTTGCAGCCTCACAGCCTTCTGCAGCAACTTCTTTTTCATTTTGCAAACTTTCAGGTAGATTTGTGGCAGAAGTATCAATAGGATTATCCATAGTTCCATTTACTTTGCCATTCATGTTTATATGAATCTACATTCCATGTGAAAATACCTGTCAAATCAAAACAACATTCAACATGAGGTTGTTTGTTTTGTTTTAGGGGTTGTATCAACAAATGTGAATACTCATGTAAAAAGTTGAGCATATCAACTCAGAAAAGCAGTTCTGTGAAGATCATGAAAGAGAGACACCAAGTGTCTGAGCGTCACATTTTATGTAGTGAGTGGCGCCCCTCCTACCCGCCCTTCTCCCCCCCTGGCAAGGCGCTAGCAATCAAAATGGCGCCGTTCCATGGTATAGCTGTCTAAAGCTACGTGTACATAATGCACAACGATTATAAAGGTCACATATCTTCAAATCACAGAATGGCTGATAAGCAATCACATTTTCTAAGACTTACAACTCTGTTTATATATCTACACCGTTTTTATGTTGTGAATGTAGCCACACTCGAACTTTCGCTCCAAATACTATAATGTAATTTTAAACCATTGTATGACCACCATTTAACAAATTTTGAGTTATTGATAAAAGTAAAAAGTGCATCTCATTCATTTATGAAAAGTTTTCTTCACATAAAGTAGCGTTTTCAAGTAAACAACTGATGCCGGCATTCAATACAGCTTAAAAATATCAACAAAAACATTAAATTACAGTGCTTAGATGCTGTGTAACCAAAAGGAATTGTTCTATTACAATACCTGGTCCAGTCTGCAATGCGCTGTCGGTGAACCTTTTCTGGTAGGTACTCGGTCACCACTTGGTTATTTCAATGGTGGAACCCAGAACAACTTTTTATATTTTAATGTACACTATACACTTTATATGAAATGATACTAGACTTAAAACATGCAACAAACTCGGAAGTAAACAGACACCAATAGTTCTGAGTACATAATTATTTAAAGCATTTATAAAATTACAAATTGGGCATTGGTAAATGATCCCTCGCCACCGTACAAATGCAATATGGCGGAGCCCAGTCAATCACGTGACTTCGCTAGTGGCGTACTCTGTATAAATGGCGAAGAACTACATTTTATAAAAGAAAGTATTACAAAGGTGTAGCCACACGCACGCTTTTCTTGGGCCAGTTTGGTAAGTGTTTATTACTACGAGTTTTGTGGAGGTCGTCAGCTGAGGTCTCATCATCACGTAACGTAAATCATTACCCTTAAATTTCCTCCAAAGTTGAATGTTACCAAAATAAGTTTTATATTTAGACCGATAAATTTATACGACCGGTTAAACTGTACTCGATATAATTTTATAAATGTTCCACCAAGCTATCTTACTTATACTTTTCGAAAGTCCAGCAACTCACAGGGCTTTATTTTTAAACTAAAACTTCATATTTTTTAAAGTGTGATGTGTTGTAACTCAATGCCTATAAAACTGCTTTTGTACCTACTCTAACTGTAGCAAAAACGAAGTTCAATAAATGTATGATGCTTGGTATTAAAACTGAAACAGCCTTCTGATCTATATTTGCTGAATGAGTGTAATTATTTTAATGTGTTGGTGGTTGCGCATTTAATTTTTTTTCTTAGGAATTGGCAATATCGTTTTTACCCTATAGCTAAACTTATTAATGTAGCGGCTTAGAATATCTTAATTGCATTTATATATTTTAATTTCGATGAATTGGCTGAATCTATATGGAACTCGGAAGCGATAAGTGGCACTATGCTTGTTAGGTTTCAGTTTTTATCGATTTATATACATCATTGTATTTTATTCGGAATTGTATCGCAATCGCGCACGAAAGCACAGTATTTCATGATTTTCAAGTACCCGACTTGGTTTGAACCAAATATCATAGCGTTACAGTTCATTACAGTTTTTACCTGTTTTTCTTTTACAACCTAAGGAATAAGTACATATTTGTGATTTATAAAAAAAACATTTATCGATATATTTCGCTACATATAAAACCACTCTTCTCAACTATTTATCACATTTTTTTGCGAATAAAAATTTACTTACGAACACTCCGCCTCGCGGACTCAGTGGACATTAGGAATGGGCGATGCAGATCGAATATAGATACAATACCTATATTTTGGCACAGTAACTAATACCTATATATTTGATCGCACTGAATCTATATTTATTTATTGTACACCGTAACAAGCACAGGAAAACGCTTATAAAAACAAGTGTACAATGGATGGTCTATACAGGCTGAATTTTTAAGTGTAACTTTTGAATAATATTTATTTGCTTCTAGAAAAAACTCATCAAAAACTTCGTCCACATTGTTATAATCTACCATTGTATCATTGTCACATCTTATTATATGTTATTCTTGACTGGCCTGTTGGTCTATTGGTTAGTGACCCTGACTGCTATGCCAGAGGTTGTGGGTTCGATTCCCACCCAGGACAAATGTTTGTGTGATGAGCATGATCATTTGTTCTGTGTCTGGGTGTAGTTTATCTATAATATGTATGTATTTAGAAATATATAAGTATGTTTATCAGTTGTCTAGTACCCATAACACAAGCTCTGCTTAGCTTGGGACTAGATGGCGTTGTGTGATGGTTGTGTGGAATATTATTATTAATATTATATTATATTATTATTATTCTTTATCGCTACTCTCTCTGCTCGATGTAAGTACTATTTTTATAATAAATCCTCTATACAACGAATTTTGAAGGTGTAATTTCTTACACCTTAGAGGTTAAAATACAAAATATGATTTCGCGATAGAGGGTAACGCTCCTGTCGGAATTGTTGGTCAATTCTACAAATATGTCAATATTGCATGTCAATTTTCTGTTTATAAAGGTGATTTTACTACTTTTTCACGACAAATTATCACCTTACCTATCACCACTCGCTCAAAAAGTTTTATCAAAAATGTCGGATTGTGGCAACAATTTTTCAACCACAACCTGACCTGAAAAAAATTGTCGAATTGTCACATCTTGACATAAATGTCAGACTTTCGGATTGTCAGCGTTTTTAAACAGGGTGCAGTTTAAATATCGAATATCCAGACTGGTGGTTCTATTCTAAAGCCACTTACTAACAGTACTTGCCATTTTGTCGGCCTAGTCAAAATTTACTGTTTAGTTAAACAACAAAACATTTAAATAAAGACACATTTTACTAATTATTCATCCAGTACTCAAGATCAGCATTGATGCATAAATTCTTAGCATCTGCTCGCACCATTGACACGCTCTGCGTTCATAACAATCAGATTTAATTGGTGATAGAAATTATCGAAATATTATCGACCATAAGTTCCGCACCCAACGGGTAACCAACGGAACCCTATTACTAAGCCTCTGCTGTCCGCCCGTCTGTGTCTGTCGGTAGACAGTTGTTTTCACAGATTGTGTTTTTCTATTGCCACTATAACAACAAAACAATCAAAATTAATCTTTATGGCACAGAACCCCTAATGTGCGACAGGACAGCGGTGTGCACTTGAAGACGTACATGAAGCAAGTGTCCGATCCGATCGTTTGTAGTGAGGCAAGAACGAATACGCGCCGCGATGTACCAAATTCGAGCGTGTGTTACGGCCTTTACTTGACAAGTTGGCAACATTAACAAAATGATAAGATGACTGACTGTTGAGTTGAGAACTGTCGTGGAAGTGGAACTGTCATGGGCGATTGTAGGTGTACCGTGGTACTGCTAGTTTTTAGGTAGTATAGAGACTGCTTATACAAAACTGATAAGACTTCTGTTAGAAGTTTTAATCCATAGAAATATAACAGTCTCAGTTGTTTCTGAACATTACTTATTCATGTATACTGATAGTTATTTAGTTTAACTGTAGGTAAGAGTAGGTACTAGTCATTTGAAAATATTGTGATTATGGTGATAATGGCATATCGCGTTTTATTAGTCTTTATTTTAGCAATAATATGTGTGAAAACGGAAGAAGAAGCTGCATCGCGTATGTCAAAAGCAGAACGACAGGGTTTAAGGTAAATACTATTTTAAATCACATATTAAAATTAAGCTAAACTGAAGACCAGTTTCATTTTATTGTGGTTTGTACAAATCTGAATAATCTAATCATCAAGGATGTTTATTAGAACTCTGTATATAGGGTTTACAGAGGAAATCGATTATTAGTGTCCAAACATTTTGAATACATAAATAATTGTTAATGGGTTATTAATTTTCTTTATCAGCTGCCAAAATCAAAAACTTTTCTCTACCTTTTATGAAGTTTTAGGGCATGTTAGGTCTTAAGAATATGCACACAATAATTTACAAGCATACAGTGATGGTGTCACATTAAACACTCTTAGAGAAAGTGATAACAATTTCCATAACACGTTGTTTCACAACACCGGCAAAAAAAAGCTAATTGACTTCTGTAAAAATAATACACAAATACTAATACACAGAAATGGAACAATGTTACAAGCTAATTTAACTTTGTGTTGGTGATAGGTACTCAGCCCACCTTTTTGTTTATTTGATTAAAATAACATCAGCCAATCAGATCACTCATCGTAAGTGTTGTCAAAAGTTACACTTCAGTTGTAGTTTCTAGATGCTGAGGGTATGATTTTGGTATTTATACTTACAAGGTGTCTGAGATATTTCAATAGAAATCCACATTTTATTACGTCTCCCTATTGATTGTATTAGCTATTGAAGGGTTGCAATTTGAAATGATGTAAGATAAGATTTTGTAATATAGACTATTTATCTAAGTCTCTCGCTAAATATTGATTACTAACTGACCCGCGCGGCTTCGCTCCCGTCAACTGGCTACTCTGGCTACTCTACCTACCCTATCTACCCTACCTACCATACCTAACCTACCTACTCTACCTACCCTACCTACCCTTTTTTTTTTTGTTTTTAAACCTAACCTACCCTATCTACCCTACCTACCATACCTACCCTACCTACCCTTTTTTTTTTTTTAAACCTTCCCTGTATTCTAGCGAAACTAACAAAAAAAGAAATATTTAAATCGCTCCCGCCGTTCTCGAGTTTTAGCGAGACTAACGAACAGCAATTCATTTTTATATATAAAGATGTAGTTTCAGCTAATATGATAACAGTGAAACTTGTTGTGTTGTGTTTCCGTTGTGTTGAGTAGCAGCTGCTAATAATTCACAAACAACATTTTATTTTGATTGGTCAAGAAGGTAAACACATAGATACTAAGCCTGACCTTCCTATTGTATGCAGTAGGTAAAGCAGGGGTCAGGATGTTGTAAAACGTGTTTTTTGGTAAATTGGGAAAAATTAGGAATCATTATCATCATCATCATCATCTTTTTGATTAGGTAAATATTACTTTAAATAAATAGTATAAGTAGTAATACTGGTATTCATAATAATAAATAGTATAAGTAGTAATACTGGTATTCAGCTAAATCCGGCTTGACTGGAAGCCGACCCCAATATAGTTGGGAAAAGGCTAGGCAGATGATGATGAAGTAGTATAAGACAGTATTAATTGCCAAATTTTGATTCCCTTAGAGTATCGAAATATACGTTTTTTGCGGGATAAACGGCCGTGTTTTTTTTACGTTATCTTAGCATTTTAATTTTTTCACAGCTTCAAAGTACCGTACACCTGAGTATATAGTTTTAATTTCCATGCATTCCCAAGATAAAGGGTCTTGACAGAAAAACGGATGGACAACAAAGTGATCTGATAATGTTTCGTTTTCTCCTTTTGAGGTATGGAACCCTAAAAAAGAATAGCTGCCTGTATATTTACTTTGGTGGAGTGAACTTGTGAACTATCATTCCACCTTGATTGGTTTCGACACACCTAAGATCTTTACAGAACAACAATACTGCAAAGAGGTTTGATGCAGAATGTGCACTGACGTAGGGCTGCCATCACATAATTTGCCGACGCCGGACAAAAACTTTAAAAACCCCAGACATTTGGGTGAAATTGAGTGTTTTCACAGAGGCAACTAGAAAAAAATCACTCTTAAGTAAAAACGTAACAAAATTTAACTTATTTGCGAAAAATGTTACAAATTAAATATCAACTCAAAAAATAGACACTCTTCTCTTTCTCACATAATATAATCTGGTTACAAAATAACTAGGGACACTGTTCTTTTGGCATCAAGTTAAATAAAATTAAATATTTAAAAGTTTTGTTCTAACAATAATCATTTTGATAGTCTAATGTGGAATGTAACTCAAACGCGGATCCAGCTTTTCGCTCAAGGATGGAGCCAATATTTGCCTGTGCTGGGGAGAATTTCATTGTCATGTGTTAGACGTTTTCACAGTAGTTTAACTGTGTTTTACAAAAATAAACTAAACAATCCACATTAAAAGCGAGCGAACTAAGCACACGAAGGGTATCCGTACCATAAACCCAAATTTTTATTATTTGTTGTTGTAGCAGCAATGAAAATACATATTCTTTGAAGATTTGAACTGTCTATCTATTACAGTTCTTGAAATACAGCCCTCTGATAGACAGACGGACTGACGGACGGACAGCGGAGGCTTAGTAATAGGGTTCCGTTGGTTTCCCTTCGGGTGCAGAACCCTAATAATGCGGTTTATAATTACGAATTAGTTTTTAACTAGGATTTGTATTATTTTACTTCTACCTTAAACTGTTCAATCAATCGAGTTTCCTCAATTTAAATCATAGGTGTTAACATCATTGGAGCTATAAAAACCGAGATAATCGCGTATTACCGATTTCTGTGACCTTTGACTTTCAAAAACTAATGACGCAGACACGAGATTTTGGATCGATACAACATAAAATGAAGGTGCATATGAGTTTCCAGCTTATTATCTCTCATTACGAGGTTAACCCATTTTGTATGCTTATTTGACTAGACTAAATTACTGAATATATCTTATGTCACACATATTAAGCCAGTTGCAGTACAAGAGCTAAGGGCTCCGACGCAGAATGTCCACTTCTCAAAATGTCCACTGGTCGCAAAATGTCCTTTTCTCAAAATGTCTCTTTCGCAAAATGTCTCTTTCGCAGAATGTCCACTTCGCAAAATGTCTCTTTCGCAGAATGTCAACTTCGCAAAATGTCTCTTTCGCAGAATGTCCACTTTGCAAAATGTCCCTTTCGCATATTGTCCCCTTTTTATTTCTGACTTACTTTAATCATAATTCATTTTAGCAATTAGCTTTCACACATCATGTTTGACGTGTGTTTATTTGTATCGATATGGGTAAGCAAAAAAATATAGTACAAATCACATTTATTTCTTTGCATAATCGCTTGATTTAAAGTAATTCTCGCAATCATAAAAAGGTTAGACCATAAAACTCGTAAGACTTTCCACATTTAATTCCTAGCTAGTGTACTAGATGGCGCTGCATGATGTCGTTATATTGTTTTATTTGTTACATTACAAAAACAGTGGTACCCCAAAATGTCTACCACGTTGTTGAGTTGTGCTTTCCAACGCCATCGAAGAACGAATGCTTTGGAAGGCTGGCACCGACGCGTTAACCAAGTCTGTACATGTTTGTCTTTAAGTTGAAAAAGGAAAGTAAATACTGGGATAGGGAAATAAGGAACAGTTTTTTTTAAAATGTGCAGCACAACAGAAGAAAACTTGACATTTATTTTCATAAAAAATATAAGGCATTATTGGCTCAATAAAAATATTACTTTTTTTTATAAATTGTGGCTATGTCAAATTATTTCGTTCTAATTGAACCAATAATGCCTTATATTTTAATGTAGGTAATTAAAGGCTTCAAATTTCTTTTTTTTATTGCGTGTTAATAACAATTATGTTGGTAATGTAATTACTTTCAATCAAGCGATTATGCAAAGAAATAAATGTGATTTGTACTATATTTTTTATTTTTTTGCTTACCCATATCGATACAAATAAACACACGTCAAACATGATGTGTGAAAGCTAATTGCTAAAATGAGTTATGATTAAAGTAAGTCAGAAATAAAAAGGGGACAATATGCGAAAGGGACATTTTGCAAAGTGGACATTCTGCGAAAGAGACATTTTGCGAAAGAGACATTTTGAGAAAAGGACATTTTGCGACCAGTGGACATTTTGAGAAGTGGACATTCTGCGTCGGAGCCGAGCTAAGTTAGCTATAGGTACCATTGCTGCTACATGATTCGATTTTATCTACATAATAACCATGTACCTATATATTTGTTTGAAAAGACACAGGTTAAAGAAAATAAATCATTTCAGTCCATATGAAACAATCGTGTGGACTGAAATGATTTATTTTCTTCAATATTATCTTGTCACGGTTTTTTTTTCTGATAACTACGCACCGGGGGTTCCGTAGGTACCATCATATAAAATGTGAAAGGTTTTTAAATTTTCATTGGCGAGGCCTACAGATTTTTCTCTATGCAAACTTCGGAGATATGGGGGGGGGGGAGACCGACAGACTGTAGCACCGCTCCATTAGGGTTCCTTTTTAACATTTCAGTACAGAACCCTAAAAAATAATTTTGACTCTATATCAGATGTTTGATATTTCGTGACCGCGCCCGCCACAGCGCCCGTGAGTCAACGTGTACAAGTACTGAGAGTGACACCCAAAGGAAGTTTAAGCCTACGAGTAGAGTGATTTTGGGAGTTCATAGAAACATGGTCGCCCTTTGTGTTTAATGAATATTGCCTTAGAATAATTTGAAGAATAAAGAGTTACGCACTCTTATAACCTCACAGTAGGTACTCATAAAGTTCCTTGGTAGGGTAACGAAAAGGTTTAAAGGTAATACTTTTACTCTGCGCGCGTTCAAGAACTAATAAATTAGTCTTACGGGCACTGCCCTATGAGGAAATACAATAACTAATCAAAGATTGGCAACCATCTTTAAAATCTTATGGTCCGCGACGTGTCTCAGATGTTTGAAAATATGCGGTACACAACTTAATCTTTCGTCTAGAATCACTCCTAGATATTTGATAGTAGGAGCATTTTTAAGTTTTGGACAGTTGCATATAAATGAAGTATTTCGATCAGTCAGATAACTTTGAAACAGCTTCAGCTATTTATCTCTGATACCAATCTTCTCTAATTTTAGAATGTGTTTGGGGATGGAGACGGTTTCAAAGGCCTTAGCTAAATCCAGGAATAGTGCCAAACATGCGGTTTCAAAAAAAAAAAAAAAATCCAGTGAAGATGCTGTCTGTGGTTCAATGAGAACTGTGGTTATTGAAAGTTGAATTTGCAACTTTGTCTGCCAGCTCTTTCCCGATATTGGCAAAAACTGATTAACTTCATTAATAGACTCATCAACAGATCTTTTAATTTTTAGTAAAGCACAAGAGGATGATTTAGATTTTGTAGTATGAGTAACTTGGTTTATAACTTTCCACATTTTTTTGGGATTAGACCTGGCTTTGTCTAGTTCGTCTTTCTCATATTGTCTTTTAAGAGTTTTAGAATAGAATTGCAGTAATTGTGGTATCTTTTAAATGTGGTCCTGATAATTTCGTTATTGGGGTCATTTGTCATTTTTAAATACATCCGGTCCCTATTTCTCATGCATCTTAGAATGCCTGGAGTAATCCATGGTTTAATAATTCTCAAGCGATGAGGCACAGGAACACACTTGGAACTTATTTTTAAGGCTCTGGTTAGGAAATTTACGAAGTATTCCAGTGCAACATTTGCAGTTGAAGATTCATAAATATAAGTAAAGTACGTATTTTTGTGCTGGGTTCCTAATTTATTATAATCAATTTTGGTTTTCGTGGTTAGAGTGTTGTCCACTTTAACTTTGTCAAGTGAAAGTAATACAGCATTATGGTCAGTGACCACAGAATCAATTACTATAGTTGTGGCTTTAAGTTCAGTTTTACGTAAGATATGGTCAAGGGAAGTTTTACCGTGCGTAACCAGAGTGTGTGCTGGCAAAAGATCATGACTAGCAGCTATAGTCAGATAATCCGGAGTTCTGGTATCCATATTGCCATCTGTAATATCTATATTTATATCCCCAATGATAATTATATTACTAAATGATGAATTTGTGGTTACTAACCACAAATTCATCCTGATCCATTCCTGATCCATGGAAGACAGAAAATTAGATATTTCTTTAAATTACGGCGGGTGGCCTATATAATGCAGAGATACAGGTGTCTATTCCTATTCTTATTTAAATGCAGTTTGCGTCTGTAAAATTTGGTTCGATGATTGTTATATTAGTGATACTACTTCGAATGTGAACCACAACTCTCATAATTTTTGTTCTTTCTTTTTGTAGTAAAATACTAATTAAATTCGTTCAATGTATTTGGGTTGCATGATAGCCAGCACTTTGGACAATAATGTTACTAGGCTAGATATATTTGCTGAAATACTCCGAATATTTTGAATTAAAATCTTTAGAGATCCTGGGGTGACTATATTTTTACCATCTTCAGGTTCACATCTATGAGAATCCGAAATTCTAAGGTCGTCTATATTATTAGATGATTATCTAGCCTACCGAATTTTGTGACATATGGAATAACTGATCGTTATGGTAGTGTTATCATTTTAAGCATAGATGTTGTTTCTAGGACTTTCTTGGGCATTATAATAAAAGAGTTGGTTTTAAACCGAATATTTCGTAGGTAGTAGTGTTGTTGTAGTGAATTAGAGGTATGAACGATGGTGCTTGTGTGAGTAATAGTAAGAAGTGAAAATTAATGTTAATTCTTGTCAAGCTTACGATGCTGGGGGTGTTTAAATTAAATCAAACAACTATTTTTTTCATCAAATAAAATTAATTTTAATAAGGTTAAATAAAAAATTAACGACATAATCATACATTATATTTGTCATTATTCTGTATGTATCTTTGATATCGGAATCTTGTAACTTAACCTCCACAGCTTTAGTCAAGGACATCACTATCTTGCTAACATCTTCCTTCGTTTTTATACTTGTATTACCGTTTAGGATGGCAGGCACGTTGCGTATGTCTAGTCCTGTGGACTTGAATTTGCGTTCCATAAGCTCTATTTTCTCCTCCAACTTTAGAATGTGCTTTTTGTACTTTGCCCTGTCTTCTCCTAGGTTTGTAAGAGATTTGAGAACGGAGTCGTACTTGTCGGACATAAATTGCAAGCTTGCCTTGAGTTCAGCATTCTGCTGCTTTCATCATCGTCTGCCTAGCCTTTTTCCCAAATATATTGGGGTCAGCTTCCAGTCAAACCGGATTCAGCTGAATACCAGTATTTTACATGGAGCCGCTGCCTAACAGACCTCCACAACCCATTAACTGAGTAATACGGTACTTCTTGTCAGGACTGGAGTCAGATTTACTGGCTTCTGACAATCTGTAACGACTGCCAAAGATCTACAAATGACAGCCGGGACCAACGGCTTAACGTGTCGCTCAATGCAGCTACCAGGCGACCAATGTACCCGTAGGAAGCAAAAAGTACCAACCCCAGCTCCAATCTATCGTGTGCGTCACAATCAAGTTTTCTCAGCCGTAGTTTACCAGAAATCTTTCTATTTGTTCTTAAAAATATATGTATATATACAGTACTCAATAAACCACAAATGAAAAATCCAAAAGGCGTTTCTATATTCCGGATTCGAACCAACTCCAGCGGGCTTTGCTATCGTACTACTCAGCCCCAAGACCAAATGTGTTGTGAGTGCTATGTTCAAATAGTCCAGCTTATGCCCAAAACAATCGTTGATCGAGGAAAATTGACCTTGCTTTCGTTTTTGAAGGATGAACTCGCGGATCGCAAAGTCACTACACACCAATTTTACTATTTTGAATGGTAGGTAGTTTTAAAATGTTTTTTGCTCACTTATGTCTGTATTATTGTGAATTTGATTATTATTTTGTACTGATTTGTTTATCACTCAGCCACAATGTTGGACAAGATTTAGGTTTAAGGGGATATTTGTTTTGAAATCACTTTTTCGCAATAAAATGTACGGAGCGTATAAGAACACGTCAGTTCGCGGCGACGCTACCCACGTAGACACTGTTTTTGAATGTTTAGTTTATCAAGATGTCTTATCTATTTGCTAACATACAAACAAAAATGAAACACGGAATAAACTTGATCAATTAAGGTTAGAAATGTATTAAGTCACAGGGATCCGCAAGTCTACATAAAATTAAACCTAATTAAAAGTTTTTATTTTCACCTTGAAGCTGCTGTTTATGAGTAAACATGTAACATTGCATGGCAGCCGTCTTGTCTCTTACTTATAATATGTGTATTAAAACAATATATAAGACTTAAAACAGCTGACTAAATAAATGGCAATATGATTAATGCTTGAAAGTCATAGTCATAATATAACTGCCTAAATCACGTCTTACTCTAATTATTTCATTGTTAAACACAGGCAATGCCATATATAATAGGTATGGAGGATAGGAAGAGTTCATTCCAAGTCTAAGAATGACTGAGTCATTCTTAGACTTGGAATGAAGAGAGAGAATGAATTAGAGAGTTAGAGCATGCTCTAACTCACTTATAACCACGAAAGAGGCCCACAGTTTTACAGGTAAAAGTTATAGAAAGCCTATAGTAAGGTGTCAAAAAGGTCTTAAAGCTGCACAAGAGCGTTTATTCATCGTCAGCTACTACTTTAACCTGTATTACTGCGTTAGTGAGCACTACTGGTGGTAAAAAGCGCACGTCAAGATGAAAAAGCCTGTAACCTATAAAATAAATCTGTTCGTAATGGAAGTGTTATGTCATCCATTATTCAACACAGCAGAATAATATTATGGAATATTATGTTATTTAAGTATGTGAAGTGAAAAATGACTGCCCTTATGATTTCATGGTAAATGTATACCATGTTTCTCATCTCAATTTTAACGCGCCTAGGATTTATTAAAGATTTAAAAGAAAAATTATGATAATAAAATAGGTACCTCAAGCTAAACATTATTATTCATTCCTGCTTCCTGTAAAATTAAGTGGCATTCATGTAATGCTTCAAATAATGTAAGAAATTTCTTTATTTTTGTCAAATGTTGAATAACTCGAAATAATATTAATTGTTAGGTTACCAAAACAATGGCGAACTTTACAAAAGTGAGGTTAGTGTTAATAACGACCCATACTTGCGTTGTTTGACACCAATACCTTTAGAACGTCTGTAAAAGAGTACTGCCTAACACAATAAGCTTTAGTTAAACCCTTTATTACAGGTTAAACCTAGATAGAGGAGTTGTTTGACACCTTTAGTTTCTCGTGTTACTAAACTCTCGATAAACTCTATTTTATAGCCTATGTCTGCGATAACAGTCAATTTAGCACCTTAAGTGGTATAAAAGTGTTAATTGGAATCACTATACAACAATAAGTGTTAAGAGGTGTCGCGAACTTTTTTATAAAGACTTGGGTGTCACAAAAAGGTTAAAGCTATAACGTATTAAGTATACTTGCTGCTACTAGCGCCATTATAACTCTCAAAGCTGTATTACGTCGTCCATTAAAGCTTTAGTGCTGCGATTGGAGCTAAAACTTGTTTGTTAACTCCTCTATATCGTCTTTAGTAATAAGTGAGATAATTATAACCCTGTTATATTACTTAAAGTCATAAAAAAACCTGTAACTGACACCAAAATGTTATTTGGGAAATCAATCAAAAGTCATTTTAATCTACAAAAAATAATTGTACGAGCAGAGAATTATCTAAATTATTTCGGGCCTTATTTTGTTCGAAAAATCTTATTTAAATTCAAATATTTTATGTTTTTTTTGCAATTTGCCGGTCAGTGTGAAGTGTTTGTTGAACAAAATACGATTCGCGACCGTAACGCGTATTTGTCTAAAGAATTATAACCATTTTAATCATCAATATAGCCCTCTAAGTTCATGAAGCTCTATTAAATGACTTTTTCATGAAATAACCAATAACCCTGTTGAGTATAATTAAAAATCAATCATTCTTTTCAGGGAGGAGGCTAGAAAAATGTTTTATCATGCATATAATGCGTACATGGAGAACGCGTATCCTGCTGATGAGCTGATGCCGCTCAGCTGCAAAGGCCGGTGGAAGGGGATCACCCCGAGCCGCGGGGACATGGATGACGCTCTTGGAAAGTAAGTCATAATTATTTCGTTTAAAAGTAGTTCTATTATAATAGCAAACATTTAGGCGGCCCACCTGATGGTAAGTGGGACATCTGCAATTCCAAGAGTAGGTAATTCAATGCATTGCCTGTCCATGGGGGTATAGTGCTTTTGCCCTAAGGGAGGGGGACTAATTAAAGATTTCTTGTAGTAATTGGCATAGATTTACTAACTATGAAAGTCGAGGACCAGATGCAGGCGGTAGCTGCATTCTTTTCCTCCACTCCCAGATTACACTTACACCCATAAAGGTAATATGTATGTAGGTACATTCAAAACGTATGTTGGCGCATCACATATGTGCGTCATGGACCACCGCGGGGGCTGCGCGGGGTCGGGGTGCGGGGTCACAGACGCGCTCCGCTACGGGCATTTCTTTGTACCTTTTATGTATTCTATGTAAATTAGGGTATTATACCTATTTTATCCCCCTTCCCATCGGGTCCATGACGCACATATGTGAGGCGCCAACACGTATATTACATGACTAAGTAATCAACAAGCTGAACATTATTGAAAGTGTTCAAGTTACTGATAAGAAAGGTAATAGAAATGTTCCTGGCATGTTTTTTACAATTTATGTCTTATTTAATGTTGACTAGAAACGTTAAACTAACATTTATATAGGTAGGTACAAGTACATGTCGAGGTACATACACACAACAAAAAAAGTTTTTGATCACTAGCATAAGCTGATATTTTTTTTAAATTTAACTTTATCAATAAAAAATCCTTGTTGTGTGAAATTTAGAATAAAACTACTTTTAACTAACTAAAATTGAGTAATTAATCAGAATGTAATTGTAACAGGAATTTGATAGAAAGACCTTTTAACCAAACTTAAACTACAATTTATTAATAAAAGGTTTATATTCAATATAATATAACTCCTCCCCTGGCTCAAACACATGCGGAGATCCTCCTGGGCATGCTGAGGTGATCCTCAGCATGCCCAGGAGGATCTCCGCATGTGTTTGTTATCCAGCATTTCTTGGGGTAACCTGTCTCGTTCTTGAATAGCGGCTTCCCTGAGCTCTGGCACAGTCTGGGGACGTGGCTGACGGTTGCAAATAGCTCAGTTAAGAGCATCCCACGCGTGCTCTATTGGGTTTAAGTCAAGCGAGCCGGCAGGCCAGTCTAACCTTGTGATGTCGTATTCTTGGAGAGCAGCAGTGACTCGTTGAGCTCTATGTGCGGGCGCATTTTCATCGACCAGTACAAATTGGTGATGGTTTACTCGAAATGGTCTGTCAATTTCATCAGTAGCAACTGCTTTATACATGTCTGCTGTCATGAAGCCTCGATACGGGATCAAAGGCGTTCTAGCTCCAATCATAATACCACCCTAAAAGGACACCGATTTCTGCTGAACTGTTCCAGTGCCAATTCTGTGCCTTTCACGGTCTCCTGGTCTTCTCCAGACACGGATACGTCGGGTATCAGGATGAGTAATGATTCGCGATTCGTCAACGAAGAGACAGTTTTGCCAAATGTTTTCTTCTTGATCTTCTTTATTTTGCCGAAGCCTAGCCCACTGCAATCTCCGTCGTTGACGATGTCGGGAATTCAGAGGCGCTCGTCAAGACCGTGCTCGTAATCACCTCCGTGCTCGTAATCCAGCCTGGTGCAAGCAATTCCGAATGGTCTGAGTGCTAACTTCAAGCCCAGAGGCGGCCCAAACTTCTACTTTTATTTTAGTAGCGTTGATTGTTGGGTCACGGGCAGCCAGCAATCTAATATATCGCTTTTGGGCAGCAGTCCAAAGAGTTGGGCGACCACTGCGGGTTCGGTCAGCTAAAATACCCATCCCGTGGTACCTCTGCGACGTGGTCACGACACAGGATTGGGATATAGCTCTAACTCTGCGTGCTATATCTCTCGTGGTTTCGCCTTTTTCCCTCAATGTTACTATTCTTGCTCGTAAAACTTCTGGTAATCGTCTAGGCATTTTTTTTATTACAACTTTCCGCTAAATTATTTAAAATCAGTTAAAATTGACTAAATCAGAATTCTGGATGAGCGTAAGCTAGGACTAAAAGCCTTTATACATATATGGAAAAACAATTGAACTTGTTCACTGTTTTGTAAACTAATTTTAAATTTTTAAATAAAGAATCTAAAAAGAAGAAGTAATCTTAATATAATGTACCGTAACAAAGTTTTCGATTTTTCAAAGTGATCGCAAACTTTTTTGATGTGTGTACATTATATAACATGTGTTATGCATATTTACCTACACAATATAAAAAGGACTTTTAGTATGGTTTTGATTAATTGCTAAGACTGACTTGTTTTATAGTTGAACGTTATGTAACGCAAAATTCTACTTGTAGCGGAAGGATACCTATATCAAAGATTTCTTAAACATGGTAAGAAGCTATACGGCTAATTATTGTTCTACGGCACGCTTGTTTAGGTAGGTTTGTACTATTGTATAAATTCAAGTTCTTCAAACTTAACAGACAGTTGTGTTGTAGGGGACTTTGTTGCGCCACTTCTTCTTGGTAGTGACGGGCTGGGCGATTTGGACCCTCTGTCTGCATGTAAATTTTGACGTTCGAAAAGTGCTGTTTTTCAGCCTTGTTTAAATAAATGCATTTTGATTTAATTTGGTAAATCTACATAGCATTTCTGTTTCTCCATGTATCGGCAAGAAACTACTGGTGTTTAAATATCCTATTAATTGGAAGTCAAGGCAAGTTCGAAATAAAACTGCAAAGTTGAGTGCAAAAATGAAAGTATATTAAATAAGCAAAGTGCCTGAACAGCTTGACCTACATTTTAGAATAATAAATATGGAATCGAAGAATCGATACTAACGTCGACCGCACGTACTTGCAATGACTTTGCTAGAGGAAAACTGGAATGTAGAACCAAATACGTCATTTTCATGGTAACAATTTGATATTAAAAGCTATTTTTTGTCTTAACTAAATAACTCCAACGTTATTTTAGCATGCTCTTGTTATTCCACTGTCGTGCACTTGACGTGACGTCATATAACAGTCTGAGCGACACATCTGATCTTCAGAAAAAGGCGACCGACATCGGCTGGCTTTGGCTTACGCCGTAATGTCTTTAAATCGCCGGAATCACATCTGTCAGAGACCTAATATTTATTTATGTCTCGTTTGGAGAGAAGCGTGAACTTTAGAAAGGCGACCCCGTTCATCATGAAAACCTTTGCATTTTGTTTATAAATCACGAAAGCAGCATCAACTCGACGCTATTTATTTAAGAGTACCTATTGCCGAATTACGGCACAGAACACGTCACACTTTGTACTTACAGCTGAATATCGCCGAGTTATATGCTGCTAATGGTGAATTATGTTTCCAGCTTCTCTTTGACGTTGGTGGATAGCCTGGACACGTTGGCGGTCCTGGGAGACTTCTCTGAGTTCAGCCGCGCCATCAAGCTGGTCATCAGGGATGTCACTTTCGACCACGACATTGTAGTCTCCGTCTTTGAGACCAACATCAGAATGCTCGGGTAAGTTCGTTACGGCCTATCAGATGACAGGGTTCATACTGCTAGTACAGGGTTCTCACTGCTAGTCCTCGGGGACTAAACGTAGGGCAGTTCGCTCAAACCGCAACCTTTTTCTTACAGCTGTTTCAGAGCACAGGGTTTTTGATTTAATAATTGGAACAGAAACCGATCATTGTTACTTAACCATAATTTAATAGTTAGATATATACCCGCATGTTTTTTTATAGACAATAATGTGTATTTTAATCATATACTACATTATTTTTATGTCTCATTAATAGTTTTTTCAGCGCGCGCTAAATAATGAATGTAGGTATAGGCAAAATTTTGCTACTTTGGTTTATATTATTGTAATTTTCCTATGTTACTTCCTGATAATTTAGCTTTCTAATAGTGACAGATTTTTTTAAAATCGATAGAGTTGTTTTTTAATTACTTCGCAACAAACAAAAAATCAAATCTTTTCCTTTTTATTTGTTTAGAAAAAACAAAAATTAACATCGCTGCAAAAATGATTTAATTTTAATTCATCTCAAAACTTTATAAACACACGGAGCTATACTACACGGGTTTATATAAAATATAAAGACCTATTTTCATATTATATAAATATTGGTATGAATCATTGATGCTTTATTCGGTCATATCAAATAAGGATATTTAATACGAAAAATATGGTTTTCTACTCATCAAGTCAATTTTACATAAGTTTTCCTGCAATTGTATACATATACGTATTTTAATGGAAACAATAATAGTAGTCTTATTATATACGAGTACTTACATATTGAAGTCTGCTAATTTCAGCAATATTTAGGGATCAAAAACCTAGTTAAAGTACTTATCTATTATATAAAAGGATAGAACATTTGTAGGATAGCCCCTGCCACCAATTTGTTGCGGCGCACTATCTAACATGCATAACATGGGTAGAGGGCAAATAAACAAACAAAATATGCTAGCAACATGCTGCCCTAAAGTATTGCAGCTCCCATAGAAAATATTTCGTTTTCCCGACCTCTCTTTGTAAAAGGCCTTTAGCTAAGTTAGTGTCGTAACTGGCTGGTAATACTGGTATTATAAGGACTGCCACGATGTAGTCATAGCACACGCATTGTTACAGCGGTCTGCTATCGGCTCATGTTCTGGCTACAAAGCTGAAGAACGATGTACCAGTTTTGCAGTGGTATAATGGGGAACTACTCAAAATGGCCGAAAACCTGGGCAAGAGATTACTACCGGCGTTCAATACATCTACTGGAATACCCCACGGAAGGGTAAGTGCGCTAGCAGTTTTATGTTACTCGTTTTATAGGTACCTATATAAAGTCAACCAATCGGCTATGTTCGGAGTTTCCTTGCGTGATCGAATTAGAAAAGAAGATATCCGCAGGAGAACCATGGCTACTGACGTAACCCTAAGAATCGCCAAACTGAACTAGCAGTGAGCAAGGCAAATTGCAGATAGTAAATGGGGTCGAAAGGTGTGGATTGATGAATGGAGTGGCGACCACGTACCGTGGTGGGTTTTGTGCATAAAAAGGCCTCCCATAAGCTGGACTGATGACCTTGTGAGTGCCGCAGAGATCCGCAGGCACTCACAGGACCGGTCGTTGATGCGGCGTCACGTGGGGAGGCCTATGTCCAGCAGTGGACGTCTTTCGGCTGTAATGATGACGATGATGATGATGAAGGTGTATTAGAGATATAGTCGTAGATCATTATCTTTCTTCTACAAGGAACTTTAGGAACTAGCTTTTGGTGATTGCGACTCTGCTTTTGATTCAGCATAACCCTTAGGGAAAAATAAGCATGATGACACTGTTAAAGTAATTATTGTTGTAATTATTGTTGTACGTCGCACAGATAAACCTGCGCCACGGCATGCGGGGTATGTCCGAGTCCCGCGAGACGTGCACAGCGTGTGCCGGCACCATGATTCTCGAGATGGCAGCACTGTCGCGTCTCACCGGTAACCCCGTCTATGAGCAGAAGGCGCATAAGGCTATGGACAGGCTCTGGAAGATTAGACATAGGTAAGTCGTCACGAGTCATTGGAGATTGGGGAAGAAAATTACTTCCAGTTTTGAGAGTAGGTACCTACTATTGGCCCTTCCTAAACCCCTTTGCAACAACGACACTTAACACGTACTATTTTCCACCACGTGTTATTGTGGTCGAAAATAGGTCTTCACTTAAGAGGGGACTCTAGTCCCGAGGAATTTGAAAAATAGATATTTGAAGAAACTATTGCGGATCCGTCGCACTGCGCCCTATCAAGTAAAGTGCGATAGCGACAACTGCAGCTGAGAAAACCTTGACCAAAAGACTTTTGTACTCCGATGTTTTCTCTTCAAAACTAGACTGAACCAAACAAAAATTATAATTATATCAAAATTTAAAAGAAGACTATATCTATGCTTCTATTATTTTCTATTTTTTTTAAACTTATCAAATTGTTCTGATAGTCGTCTCAACATGGCGGTAAAAACGGGCTTATGTTTTGGGTTTTTGGATTTTCATAATTCTTTTAGTAATTATATTTTGGAAAAAAGAAAATTATGGGAGCACGTATTAAATAGAGGAAGATTTGTTTTAAAAGAAAAATCTATCTCTAGAAGCATTATCCACGAAGAAAAAGAGTTGCTTCTTAATTAAGATGGCGTACGATAAGGGTTAATATAAAGCGTTTTTCAATATTGCGCTACAAATTCTGTTTAGGTGATCTTTAAAAATCACAAATGTTGATTAATAATAAAATGTTGTTGCTTTTGAATGACAGTGTTGCTGTTGGTAAACATAAAACATGTTAAATTGTCTGTGAAAGAAGTGTTGATAAAACAAGATGGCGGCATTATTTCCGATTTTGGCAACAGATCCTTGTAGGTACAGCTATAACTTAAATCCCAGTTAAAGCTAAAGCGACCACTATCTAACAGAAAAACCTTTACAGGACGTCAGACCTGATGGGCACAGTTATCAACATTCATTCGGGCGACTGGGTGCGCAAGGATGCCGGCGTGGGCGCTGGTATCGACTCCTACTATGAATACTGCCTCAAGGCCTACATCCTACTCGGCGATGAGAAATACCTGGCCAGATTCAACAGACACTACAACGCGGTCATGAAGTACATCAGCAGAGGGCCCGTTATGCTGGCAGTTCATATGCATAGGTGAGTTTATAAACAATCAACTTTTGCAAATACCTTTACATTGTTGGCGCCGTTTTACACAAATAATCAACATTGCAACCGGTTTTCCTGTGACACGTTATTGAGATATTCACCTTTTACGGCTGAGGTTTGATCCCTAGGCCGGACGACGTATAATGGGGTTTTTCGTCCGGAATAAAGAAAAAAAAAGGATTTATTGCTACATAATTTACATGCATACAAAATAATTATAAACATAGAATCGAATACTATAATTAACATTAAACTGGTAAAAAAAAGAAATATTAAAAATGGAAACACCATAGCTATTGGGGAGAGAGTGAGGCTAAAAGTTTCCGGGGTAAGTTGTGCCGATTAAAATAGCTCCATGATAATCTACACTAATATTATAAAGAGGAAAGATTTGTTTGTTTGAATTGAATAGGCTCCGAAACTACAGGACCGATTTGAAAAATTATTTCACCATTAGAAAAGTACAGTATCCCTGATGAACATGGGCTATAGAATATTTAAAAAAAGTTAGGGATCCGTATGAAAACTTCGATAATGTAACCCAAGGCGTGAAAAAATTCCCAAAAAAGATCCTTACATCGCGTACGCTGTGGAAACTATTGAGAATAGAGCAAAGTGATGTACTACAGTTTTATAGAGGACATTCATATCTACAAAAAAGTCCGCGAAGGTATGTTTCTAACTATTATGTTTAAATCACTATGGCCGCTTTTTGTTTAAACCTTTCGTTTAAAAGTTACGACGGTTTCAAAAATACTCTAACTAAGAAAAATCTTGCGAGTGAACGAACTGACCTACATTTAGTCTATTAATAAGTAATTTTCATATACCCTATATGAGATTAGATAAGAGATAAAGTTCGTGGAGCTCTAACTAAACCCGCGCGAACGAAGTCGCGGGCGAAGTGCTAGTAAGAGATAAACACATCGAGTAAATTCATCATTGAACAGAATGTTGCAGCGCACCAACTATTGCCATCTTCGTTGGGTCAGTGGCATCAGATGCATCGGAAAGAGAGCATACGCTCCATTCTTTTAAGAAACTCGCCACTAGCCGGCTAGTTGTTCTCAACCTTGTTCCACACTGGTAACTAGGGCTAAGTAAGCTATAACTTTTTTGGAGTACAGAAAATCTTAGGGCAATCGTATTTATCTGGAGAGTAACCAGAGTAAGCATTGTCTAGCCCTACTGTTAACAACTAGACTTCAGGCCTTGTAAAATTAATACTTTTTTTTTTGTTACAAACACATCCTAAACAACCGTCTTTATATTAATGTTACATCTTTATATTAAAGCTAGAGCCAATTTTACGTATCTAATTATTAGGTTGAAATAAAATCAGAACTCTTGCCCCGCTCTCCCCTACAAGAAAGGTCTAGGAAGTTAAAGAAAGGTAAACAATCGAGATGTGTCTTATTAATTTAAAAACTCAGTTTACAAATAAAATACAACTAAAAACCAATGGAATAACAACAATAACGATGACTAAATCAATTGAACAATTACTTTAAGCAGTAGTTCATTAGTTTAATTAATAAGTGTTTGTGTAAAGAGTCACATCAGTCACAAGTGAGTCTTTATAATGGGCACATATTGAAATGAGGGTAACTATACTGAATTTTATCGACGGAAAACGTATTAAAAAAATCTTGTTCACTTCTGTGTGATCCCAGTGTTAACAAAGTTGTGTAACTTAAAAACAAAATGATCTACCGTAATGAAACAAACTCCATAATGATCGTAAGTAATTAGGCGTCCTCATTAAATGAAAATACCTATTGGGAAAACAACCCTCAATTTAAAATAAACATGTTTTTTTTGCAAGAATCTGTTTTTTTTTTCATTAATTTATGCAATAATCGTAAAATTTCTCAATAAGACCCCATTACCTACCTTTTAATCTCCATTGTACTACCCACCTAATGGAAAAATTGCATGTTTTTAACTAAATCCTAACATTTCTTATCAATTGTTAAGAAAAGCCCAGCGCGCGACTACGCACATTGTTTAGTTTAGCAGGTAGATAGCCATTTTTTTTGTAAAACTTGTTGTGTATGTGCGCACGTCGTCGTATTCGTAAATTTTCTCAATAAGACGGCGTCTTATTGAAATTTCACGATTAATAATAAACCATCCTTAAGGACGCTTTCACGATTCGCGACGAAAACTTCATGTTTTTGAATTTTTCGAGATCAAAATCGTAATGATGTGAGCAGATTGTTTCACAGAATATTACGGATTTAGAAAGAATAAGTCTTAATTTAGTGTACTTCGGCCCGGCACGAACTGATCGGCAAACGATTGCGCGCGGGGATTTATAGTGTTTTTTATAATAATCGTGTAAAATAAATGAGTACATAAAAAGGACTGAAAAAAAACAGGATATTTAAAAATACCTTTATTTTCTTAAAATAAATATAATAATTATGTTTCTTATCAAAACACAGTAAAAAAAAATGTTAAAGTTAACAGATTTTGTATTTTTTAAATTTGATTTTCTAAATACTTATTAGCCTTATTTTCATAATTAGGCTCTGTACAGCCCTTTGAGACTATAATATATCCTATTGGACAAACGTATAAAATAAGACGTTTTAGCACATTACAATGGTTGTATTTGTCCTGAAAGATAACTCGGACGTCTATTTTCGTAAAACACTGTTCGGGGATTGCCTTCTCTTTAAAAAACTGTCTATAAAAAATATAATTTTACGTTGAAGTACACTAAATTAAGACTTATTCTTTCTAAATCCGTAATATTCTGTGAAACAATCTGCTCACATCATTACGATTTTGATCTCGAAAAATTAAAAAACGAAGTTTTCGTCGCGAATCGTGAAAGCGTCCTTAAGGTGGATGCTCCAGGGTAGCCCGCGAAATTCAAATATTTTTATGTTTTTTGCAATTTGCCGGTCAGTGTGAAGCTGTATGTGGACCAAATACGATCCGCGACCGTAACGCGTATTTATCTAAAGAATTATAACCATTTTAATCATCAATATAGCCCTCTAAGTTCATGTAGCTCGACAGAATGATTATTTCTGAAATATTCATTCTGTCGAGCTACATGAACTTGAAATGTTATGTAATGTTTGAGTTATAAACATGCAATTTTACTAAATGGTAGCTAATGCGATGAAAAATATCTTAAATTAATAAAAACGGTAGGTAATGGGAGCGTCTTATTGAGAAATCGATTGTTGTTAAAGTTATGAAAATAAAAATAAACGAATTCGTGCTAAAGAACCATGTTTATTTCAACTAGTTGACCCGCGCAACTTCGTCTGCTCTGCTCCTATTAGTCTCCTATTGGAACCAGTAGTTCCTGAGATTAGCGCGTTCAAAACTCAAACAAACAAACTCTTCAGCTTTATATATTACTATAGATTGAGGGTAGTTTCCATTATTTTTTAGACGCCTATTTACTTCCAATCATTACGGAGTTTGTTTCATCATACATTATCAGCCTATATTGGTCCCACTGCTGGGACACAGGCCTCCACTCTTTCGAGCGGGCGTGGGCTAATCCACCACCCAGTGCGGGTTGGTAGATGTCACATGTCTTCGAATTTTTGGTTCTAGGATATGCCGGGTTCCTCACGATGTTTTCCTTCACCGCTTTGAGAGCAGTGGTGATGAAATAATTTACACAAAGTAAAACGCCTGTCTGGGTTCGAACCTACGACCTACAACTCGTAAGTCGCAGCCATTACCACCGGGCCACCACTGCACTCATCGCGTTTTGTTTTATCGCGATAGATCATTTAGTTAAAAAGTTTTGTTGATATTCTTTTAATCACAATAAATAATAAAAAAATCGTTTTCCTTCTATAAAATGATGCATATTTCCCATCATTTTAATATATGCACATTATAAAGACTCACACTGTATAACTACCGCGATCCGATCGCATACGCAACTCTTTCATCCGAGGTAGTCTTGGTGTCCGTGACGTGGGGGAAAAACTGCAAGAGTGTCGTCTGCGATGTTATGGCCACATCATGCATCGCCCTATGGAGTACGTTGGTCGGAGATGCATGAATATGGCTGTTCTTGGGGCTAGGTCCCGTGGTCGCCCTCGCAAGCGCTGGCTGGACGTCGTCAAGTCGGACATGAGAGCCAATGGCCTGACTGAGAAGGATGTTCAAGATCGGGCAAAGTGGAGGAAGCTAAGTAGGGAGGCGGACCCTGACAATAGCCGGGATTAACGCCAGGTGGAAGACACTGTATAACTACCTAAACCTTTCTAGTACAGGCAGATACCCGTCGCGCCTGTGGCAAATATACTTCTGTTCAGCATGATGCCGTGCCATCGGACCCATAGCACGGCGCTGATTTTCAGTGTCAATTTATATTTGAATTTGTGCCCGCTGCCATTGGCTCACACCTTGTTACAACGTAAACTGTCGTGATATATGAATGCTCATTATGTTTTAGGCCACATTTGCAGTCCCGTAACTTCATGGACGCATTGCTGGCGTTCTGGCCCGGGCTCCAAGTGCTGTTGGGAGACGTCAGGCCTGCGGTCGAGACGCATGAGATGCTGTACCAAGTCATGCAGCGACACACCTTTATTCCAGAGGCTTTCACTTCCGACTTCCAGGTGAATATAAACTTTTGATAAGATTTGACGATTGCATTTAGTTGCAATAATAATTTTAAACTTATTTTTAGGTACATTGGGGTCAACATCCTCTCCGCCCAGAGTTCTTAGAGTCAACATACTTCCTCCACCGCGCAACAGAAGACGATCATTACCTGCAAGTTGGGAAGGCCGTACTGAAAGCATTGCAGCAGTACACTCGCGTTCCGTGCGGGTACGCGGCTGTCAACGATGTCAGGACACGCATCCACGAAGATAGAATGGACTCGTTCGTGCTAGCCGAGACCTTCAAGTACCTCTACATGCTCTTTGGTGAAGATAAAGATGTGCCCGTAAAGTTAGAAGACTACGTGTTAACCACCGAAGCTCATTTCTTGCCGCTCTCTTTGGCCACCGACGGTAAAAATACTTCGTATTTCACACTGAAGATTGATGATGAAGACGAAGACAAGTATAGGAAGTAAGTTATTGATCTTTTGCTAATAAATTTAAATCTCATAATCGACGACGTGGATATAACTATGAACGTCATAATTATCACAGTGCGTACAGGATTAAATATTATTAGTTGGCAAAACTTTTAAGATGTAATTGGTATCGATTCTGTACGCACGTACCTGTTAGTCTATCTTGACTTTATAGTTGCTCTATCTCGCTGTAAAAAAATAGCTTAAATTGTCTTATTGCTGGGCAGTCCTTCCCCTAGTCTTTCTAAGTATTCTTTTACCGCGTCATCCAGTACTAGCCCTCATCGTACGCGTCCAGATCGTCTTGCCACCTCTTTCTGGGATGGCTTCAGCGGCGCCGTCCATTATTAGAAGTTATAAGTTTTAAAAATTATATTTGTTTTGTTAAATAATGTCGTAGTTTTGTTTCTGTAAATTAGGTCGGCGAAGTTTTGCCAGTATTTCGAAATTGATCTATTAAGTATCTATACTAATATATAAAGCTGAAGAGTTGGTTTGTTTGCTTGAACGCGCTAATCTCAGGAACTACTGGTCGGATTTGAAAAATTATTTCAGTGTTGGATAGTCCTTTTATCGAGGAAAGCTATAGGCTATATCATCACGCTAAGGCTAACAGGAGCGGAACAGACGAAGTTGTGCAACTAGTAATAACATAAACATTGATTTTGAACCCTAAGGCAGTTTTACACTTTAGTGAAAGAAAATAAACTGTATATTTGGTGTGTTTCCAGGACCTGCCCTAACACGGCGTCGTTGGTAGCGGAGAAGGTGCGCCGGCCGATGAGGCAGCTGCTGGGCTCGAGGCCGGAGCGGCCGGCCGCGCGCCTGCGCCCGCTCAGCGACCCGCGCCAGATCCACACACTGTCCGACATGGGCATCTCCGTGCTCACCCTACCCGACGGCAGGGTGCAGCTACTCTACACCACGTCAACGGTGAACAACTGCTTTTGTTTCTTCGTGTTACCCGAGACCACCGCCTGACATAGGCCTCCCCCAAGACTCACCACTTCAACCGGTTCTGCACGTCCCGCATCCAGTGTATTTCCGCGGCAAAACATATAATCTACTACAATTAGCAAAACTGAATTGTCCTTTCTTTGGCATTGTTCGTCGAATCCTTGAGCTCATTAGTCCTCATCTGCCTAGCTTTTTCCCAACTATATTGGGGTCGGCTCCCAGTCAAACCGGATTCGGCTGAATACCAGTATTTTATGCGGAGCAGCTGCCTACCAGACGTCCAAAACCCATTAACTGGGTAATACGGCAGTTCTTGGTAAGACTGGTGTCAGATTTACTGGCTTCTGACAATCCGTAACGACTGCCGTGCCGACTGCAAAATGCCTGGACAGATCTTCTCAACTCTGTGTTGTCCTTACTACAAGAGACCACCCACAGAAATTACCTACATGGTTCTCATATGATTTGACCATTACATGTTAACCATTGTATGGACTTTGACCTCTGAATTTGTTTCGATGTTTCTTCTCAGAGCAGTCAGCTAAGAAACATCGGCCTCGTCTAATTTAAAATTACCAAGAAAATAAAATTCACCTAATTGTAGATTCTAAATTTCGAAACAATTAGGTAAATTTTAATATATTTTTTTATACATTTGTACTTTAAATCACTCTCCTGTAAAGCTTACTCAATGTCGCTTAGTAAGGATTGCCTTGAAAGGCAATGCTTACGTCAAAATGTTTAATTTTTATTTGTCTAAAACAGTCAATACAATATTGACTTCAATGTTTATAACACTTATTTTTCCATTTTCAGGCAAAATCAGCTAAAGATGCCGCGGAAGGCCTCACGTTTATGCGTGAAATGTCCAAGTGGAATTCGTTGAGCGATATGGAAAACGGCGTCGTCCCAGCCGCAGTGAAGGTAAACGACAAGATCTTCCCGGCCGGCCCCGGACACTTCGGCAAGGAGATCACTGCCAACCAACAGTACACCAACACGGTCGCCTTCGTTCTTCCGCTAGACGCCTGCACACCCATCGAGAACAAAAACGATGTCGCAGGCAAGTTCGGCATAGCTAAACGAGGTCAGTGCACGTTTGCTCAAAAAGTACGCCGTATGCAAGCCGCTGGCGCTACTTTGGCTATAATCCTCGATAACATACCAGACTCCACCCACGAGAGCACGGCCTTATTCGCGATGTCCGGTGACGGTAAGGATGATATTGAAATACCAGCTGTTTTTCTATTTTCTCAAGAAGGCCGCTTCTTAACGGATACATTCTTGGCAAAACCAGATTTGACAGTGACCGTTGGCGAGCTAAAAGCTATGAAAGCGCAATTTGAAAACAGTTGTGATGGTGGGAATTGCGAAACTGTTCTGGAGACTCCGAACGTTTCAAATGACAAGGAATCTTTCGATCACCTGAAGAAAGTATTAAGTCAGCTGGCTGCTCAGTTTGAGCTGTCTCTATCCAATGACGAACAGAAAACTGTTGATGATTCGGAAAATGTAATTATATCGAAAAATAAATATATCAGTGAGGATGTCAACTTGGAAGGTCCTCCTAATGCTTGCGCGGCCAAGACTGACGCTGAAACCAATGAAGAAATAGCTGGTACAGTCGAGGATATAACAGAGGAGACCGAGAGTAAGAATGAACAGGACAGATTTTGACCATTGCAAATACGTAAAATGCAGTGAATACAGGATTCGGAACTTATTTTGACCTTGCCTTTGAGTTATAATATGATGGTATTCAGTGACACACGAATGTAATGAGAGCTCAAACGTGCATTAGTGGTAATAGTTTGTTTGTCTGGCCGACTGTGCAGGTTTCTCTTGAGCTTAACACCCATATTAAATTGAAAGTTGGCACATTAGTACATGTGTGCGTGAAAAAACCGTTTCGAGTTCAGTCGATGATATACTATAACACCTTTATTTAAGTTACAGTATCTTTAGAGCCATTCCGACGGTGTATTCGTTGATTTGTACAATTCGATTCTTTGTAAGTAAGTCCGTGAGCACTTAAATCCAATATTATAACTGTATGTCTGTATCATAGGGTTATTATCTAAAATAAATCAGTATATCATAATTTTATTTATACTTAATACAATAGGACTTTTTGTACACAATAAATAATGAACATACTTTATTATGACGTGTTAAGTAGTGAACAACAGTGAAACTAAGCTTAAGTATATTAGTTAAAATGTTTTAATGTTGTTTTTAGGTAATGCAAAGTATAATTGACATAACTGATAAGGGACTACTCACACTTATTCAGCTCCATTTGCGTTTCGCTGAATGATTCTGGTCGCACTTATACAGTTCTGCTTCTATCAGCCGCGTACAGCGCCGTAAGAATGAGAATTGCGTAGAATACGCTGCGAAGACCGTAAGATGTGAGTGAGTACCACAGGACCACCGAAGCCAATCGATTCCACATTTAGTAAATAGTTAGTACTCAATTGGAACTAATTAGTACTCGAACAAAAGAATTGGTACCTTCGTAGTTTTCGAGAAAATCAATTTGAAGGTGGTCTGGTGGTAATAGTCACGCTCTTTACTCATTTAAGTAGTAGGTATTGTGCTCTTAAAATGGACAGTTCTATGTGTGAAATTTTTAACGTTTGGCTTCTTGCAGTGGAAATAGATAAAATTAAACGTAAAAAATTAAGATCCAGTACAGGTACAGTCCAAGAGCTAGATCGAAGGATTGAGAATTTATCTGTCTCTGACAATTCTACGGACTTTAGACCGATAAAACTAGAAGCATAGGTCACATATTAAATAGCAATATTTTTTCTTGGCAATTTGTTCGAAGAGATTACTCTTCAATCTAGCTCTTGGACTATGTCTACCTTTAAAATTGAGCTCTATCTTCTAAAGTAAGACCCGACTAAATCTGCAATTTGGCGAAAAATTGCGACTAATTAGCGACTAAATTTGGAAGAAAACAGATCTTCGCTAGGTGCTTTGAGATTCAAATGGTCCATTCTGGGGAGGCGCAACCCAGATCAGCCACCTATAAACCCTTATTACTTTTGAACCAGTGACTGACTAATTCTGATATTTGGTGACTAATTAGCGACATTTTATATGTTATCAAAATTAAAATCCCTGACGGTGGCCATGCCAGTGTCAGCCACACAAGGAGTCGAGAACCATCCGTATACAGCACTGTTTCGCCGCGTTCGACGCTGAATGCAGCGGAACAGCGCTGAACGCGGTGGAACAGCGCTGAACGCGGCAGAACAGCGTCGAACGCGGCGGAACAGCGCTGAACGCAGCAGAACAGCGCTGAACTCTATCTATAGTACTTGCATGATAATAACACATTGTGTTCATGTCCGCATTTTATACTTGTTGGCCGCAAAAGCTGAATAGACGCGGAAAGCTGAATGAATGCGTACGCATCTCCATACAAGATCATTGTTTTCTATGGGCATAAGCTAAATAGAGTTGAATAAGTGTGAGTAGTCCCTTATTCAGAGTACAATGTTAACCATAAAAGGCTAGTTGACTCATTACAAAAAAAAAAAACTGTTTTATATGTTATATGATTATTATCACACATATCTGCATGGTTACATCATTGCCGCACCAAATAAAAGAAGTGTAATTACGTCATTGTTAATGGTTCCATCAGTAGTACTATCGAAACAACGTTTAACTAACAAAATAATAATATTACTGCTTTCAAGTAATTTAAAAAATATTCATAAACTCGAAAGCGTGAGAAACAATAGTAGTTCACTAGCGACGTAGGTAGGTAACTACACAAACCGCACACGTTGCCGATAAGTGAATAGCGATTCTTAAATATTCAGAACAAAATTGACTTTATCGTAAAAACCCGACGTATAAAAACAGTTGATGGCATCAGTAATTGAACTGCATCAGACTGCTTGAAAAGCGACTTGTTTCCAACTTTTTTGTTGTTTTTATCGGTCGGGTTTTTTTGACAAAGTAATTATTTTTATTTCTTACTTTTTAGTGAGTTACAATTTTGGAATCGTCTCCTCGAGCCCTTTATCTTGATACCCCACTCGATAGGTTTTGAAAAAAAAAAAACTATTAAAGGCATAATATGGCGCCAAAAATCCACCATTTTGTTTTTTTTTTTTTTTCATTTTGATATATTCTTGTCACTCTCACAGTAAGTACGAATCTAACGACATCTCTTTAGCTAAAATCCATCCAGTTGTTTAGGCTCTAGGGCGTGCCAAAGAAATACATACATACAAACACTCGAAAAACAATCCTCCTTCTTTCGCAGTCAGGTAAAAATAAGCTCTCATGCGAAGGAATAGATACGGCATTAACTGCACACACGCATCTTCCAATTTTAGTTTATTTTTTAAAACGATTGTATTACCAAGACAAAATCATTTAGCTGTCGGAAAACAACCATTAAAATTTTATGATAAATTTATAGTTCAACAAAGTTCGAACAAATTTTTCGTTTAAATACTTACCTAAAACGGCTGTTGAAATATTATATTTATTTAGGTATCTATATTAATAAAAAAATAATGTCTATATCTGTTGAAAAACGCGAAACTCGAGTAGTGCTGGACCAATTCTGCTGTTTTTTATTTCAACTATTTGTTCGAGGAAGTTTCTTACGAAGAGAAAAGTAGGATACATAGCGCGGAAAAAAATGTAAACCACATTATTATTTTGCCTAATCAATCTTTCTCTAACTGCCAATTCTATAAATAAATAAAATTCGTTTTATTCAGGCTATTACAACCCCATAGAAATCTAATTAATACCTACAAAATTTTATCCTTTTACAATTTACAGTCCAATTACTCCAGGAAAATTGGGGTTTCGCCTCGGAATGAGAGATAGTCGGCTATAAAGTTTTATAAACCTTTGTTTAAAATTTTATAATATATATAAAATTCTAAACAAAGGTGATTGATAGAATAGATAGAAGATTAAGTATCAATTTATTTAATAACACTTACCTGCCAGTGTAGGTATAGAATAGTTAAGAAAAACACTTATATTATATTTCAATTTTAATGTAATTTATATTAATAACTTCTTTCACTTAATGTTTTTAATAAAAATATGATTCCATACACGTAAGATAGTGGAAATAAAAAAAATACAAGAACTGCAAACTAATACTTTTGGCTAAGAGGACTGGACTATCCGCCCTCTATCTCGAAAACGATTTCACGTATAAAAAAAAATGAGACAAAAGTTGTAGGGAATTTAATCTTCTGCAATATTGAGAATACATATAAATAGCGAAAATCCCATAGGAAACGTGATATTTGCAAGAAATGTGTACCTAAAAAACGAGTTTTTGACCTTTAACCTTGGAATTTCTGTAATAGCAGACACCCTACGATAAGTAGGTTTTGAGACATGTTTTAGGGTGTCAAAATAAAGGTTTATACAAGTTTATAGCCGATTATCTCTCATTCCGAAATTCTTACCTAATTTTGACTAATTTGCCTGGACTAAATAGCTTTTGACAGAACAGCGTCTGTCTGCGCAGCTAGTTTAAATAATAATAGGAATTCCTGGAAACATAGTAATTAATAAGTCCATGCCGAAAACAACGCGACGTCATTCAGTCTGTGTTAAGTGCTAAACGTAATTGGCATAGTTTCCAAATGAAGTAGCATCATGGTCATGGCACAAATAATTATGGCTGAAATTATTTTCGTCTGTGCTCAATTTTTTTCGTTTTTCAGCCCTCAACAGAACAAATGTTTCTCCGGTCTAATAGAACTTTGATTAACAATAGGAAATTGGCATGCGATTTTTTTATTTGCAAAATGAAATACTTATTAGCTCTAGTAAACAACAATGAAATATTTTTTATATACCTTCATCAGCGATGAAGTTATAAAGCTTCAAAGATTTACAATTAGAAAGAGAAGTCCGATATGGACTTTGACGTCAAAATCCATGTCCAAATCTATTCAGCTGCCATAGAAAATAGAGTTTTCGCGAGAGAAACAGATTTATTTGTTCAAAATAGTTATATCTCGTTTGTTTTTCGAGTAATTTTGATTCTATTTCCACTGTTAGTATTATATTTTTAGATAATCTGTATGGCTAATGTTTTTTTTTTCAAACATTTCCCCAATTAAGCCTTATTTAAAAATGCGTCAACTGGCCCATTATGAACTACTTTTACTGAATAAAGGACAGATAGCAGCGAGACCCGCGAAAAGAAAATACATTACCTGTTATTCCCTACATTTTGTTGTTGTTATCTTTATGTCAGCATAAATAAATAATTGTTAATATAAATATGACACATATTGCAGTTAATTAAAGCACGAGCAACAAAAGGAGGTTTTCAGGACCAAACCTGTGAAGATTATTATTTATACGGCGTATGAACACGCACACAACTCGCTCGTATTCATTGGTCGCTGTACAAAATGACACTAACTGTACAATTTTATTATTATACTATTGCATGAACTTGTTTAATTACATTTTAATACATCACTGTTGTTGTAAATGAATAGAGTCTAAACGTACAATATTTAAAAATGAATCCTCAGACATTTTTAGATATATAATTTATGTAAATAGAAAGAGATCTCTGTCTATAAACATTTCGCGTTCGTCGAGATCTCGACGAACGCGCAGCGCTCATAGAACAATCACTTCAAAAAGAGGGTCAACCTCGGAACGAGAGATAATTGGTTGTAAAATGGTATAAAAACATTATTTTGGCATTTTAGATGTGGTCTCAAATCTCTTGTCTTAAGGTCTCAAACCCGGTCACAGTATATATTAAAGTCACATGTACCTATTGACATATACCATATTTTTTGTAGATGCAAATATCATTGCATAAGATGGGAGATATTTGCAAATAAACGATTTTTGCGACCTTTGACCTTGAATATCTTAAGACATACAAAACTCATGAGACTTTTGAGACGACTTTTAGAACACCAAAATTAACGTTAAACTATTTTACAGCTTATAATTTGTCTTTCCTATGTGACTGGACTATCTAGGAGTTTAATGAAGCCTGGTAATCAATTGCTAAAAAGCTCAAGAGGTTTTATAAATAGGGCCCAACGTGTTTTTCATGATATCGTATGAGTTCAATTCTTTTAAAGAAATTTCTACAGCTTAATAATTGTAACATTGTTAATCAGTTCATGACTGGAAAGAAAAGCTCACCTCACGAGTATTTTTAGTGATTTAGACAAAGTGTTGACTAAGAGCTGTTTTCAACTATCTTTTTCCCTATGTTTACATACATTTTATTATATCTGAGATTCAAATATGATGTAGGTAAAACTTCTGTTCACAATGATACTGAAATTATAATAGGTAAGTATATGATGAATTGTCGTGCCCTTTCAACTTGTTATTTGACTATTTTAAACTGTTTTACATACCTATATAAATAATAAGTGAAGTAGGAAAAGTTCTCACATTCACTGTTCTGGTATAAAGACTCTTGTCTTAATTTTTTTATTACAGTTTTTACTTAGTTTTTAAAGAGTGTAAATAAATTAATGTTACTTTTCACTTTATTGTTTTCTTTCTCTATAATTTTGTGTACAAATTTGATGGTGTATCATGGGGGCAATTGTTCTAAAAACGTGCAAACGTCACGCCCAATATTTGAGTCCCACCGGGTAGTTTTCAAGGAACTAAAACGCATAATCACAAAATGTATGGATGAACTTAACAAATAAATCCTGGGAACTTATTTTAATATCCTTGACTAGTTTCTGCCTGCGGCTTCGCCCGCGTGAGAAGTATTTTAGTGGTTTTTTTTTTTGCAAAGAACTGTAGTAACCCTTTTCTAAAATATCCTTAGATACTCCATGTAATATCAGCTAACTGCCAGTGATAATCCCATCAAAATCAGTCCAGCCGCTTCGGAGATTAGCATTATTTTGATATTATTACAATGAGATACTTCAATTGTACTGTATAGAAATGTAAATGCTAAAATGCTAAACCTAATTATTATTATATTTATACCCAAATAATGAGATCCCACAATGAAACAAAACAGATAAAATGTACAAAATATATAATATCTTAGTATATCAATAACATCAATAAATATAGAAATTTATTATTTAGGTTAATTGATAAACAGTGTTGTTTCACGTTTGATAATTTGCTATAATTTTTAGCAAGTAAAATAAGAACCGGACATACAAAGAACAATTTTAATGAAATAAGTACAATACGTGGGTAACATAAAGTCAATAAATCAAATAGGTACTGCCATTGATTCACCATTGACCTCCAGGTTTTAGGGCAGACTTCAGACGTCGGGGCTGCGGACTGTAGTCTGGCGCCGGCACGGGCGGGCCCTGGGGCTGCTGCCAAGGATCGCGGTGTGACCACGGCGCCTCCACAGCGGGCGAGGGCGGAGGCCGAGCGGGCACCGGCGGCCGCTTGATGTCTTCTAAGTACGAGAAGGGACGGGCGCTCTGGGCCAGGCTCGGCTGAGCGCGTTGCCACGAATCCGAACGGTCGTAGGATTGGCTGAAAATTGGCAAAAACAAATAGGTTGGTATATATTAAAAAACAATCTTCCGGTAGGTACTACAGATACCTATGTGCCCGAACCAGTTCTAGATAATGGCAATATCACAATGAACTGGGATCGGTCCATCTTCACTGACGGGACTATTGTAGCCAAAAAGCTTGATATAGTGCAAGATGGTGGACATCTGTATGACGAGATACCTCCAGCCTAAAAAGATAAGCAAAATAACTATCTTGGCTCGGCTTGCAGAGTTGTCGACATGTGGGAAGCGGACTCAGCGATTATTGTACCGATAGTTTTGTTAGCCAATGGCTTAATAGCCACGAGCTTCGACCAACACCTTAGGGATTCTCATTGGGCAGCTGGATCAAGGCCTTGATCTTTTACTTCTAAACGCGGCATGTATTGTTAGAGGTTCCTATCTCTGGAGCCCTTTGCCTGACCGGTAGCTTGGGCTCTGTTCCCGTTATAGAGGGGCTACTATTTTTATCACATAACAGATACATTTTAATCTTTATTTTGTATTGTTATGAAACATAATGTTAGTAATAAGTATAGATGACGAATGAACGGAATAATAAAATAACAAAAACTACAAACTTGGAATAGTTGGTGTCAGATCGCATCGGAGTACGTCTTGCCCCGCGTTCGGACTCATCGTCATTGAAGCCATTGTTCACCTGAGCTCTGTAAGACAAAAAAATATATAAATAATATTTTGTTAAACAAGTTCCTTAGACAATTGTACCACCGCCAGCGAGGAAGCTTGTAGCTATTGATTATTTGCTCGCTGAGGAAAGGTACAAAAGATATAAGTAGATCTCGTGTGAGTAAAAGAGACACATACATTCATAGCCGATAGCTGGCTGTGCACACTTCCGGCGAGCGGCTCTTACCTCTAGTTGATCGCAGCGACAAGACCTATCAGATTGTACTCGCTCAGTGACACTCGCTCGGCGATGTTCGCTTGGCGGTCAGAAGTCACCAAACAGCGGAACTTTCTACCTATAGTGCGGGCCAGAGCGAGTATTGCGAGTAAAAGCCCGTCGCACAAAAGCACTCGCTGAAAGCCGAGCGTCAAAACTATCGAAACTTTTAACTCGCTACTCGTTTCGAGTTTGAAGCTTTACTCGCTACTCGCTGATCGCTGGCGGTGAGACAAGTGTCTTACAATTCTAAAAAGATGGTGTTCTGATTGTACTAGGTATATACGTGGAACCTAGATAAATTGACCACAAGACTGATTTCGAATATTTTAGAGCCCGCAGCATAAGTCTGGCGCCCTTATACGACAAGCTGGAAACTGCGGAGGGGCAAAAGCTTATTTTTAAACTGGCGCGTGCTCGGGAGAAAGCTACACGGGACATTAGCAAATGTCTCTGTGTAAGGGACGCCCAGGGTAAGCTGCTCTATGATGCCCCCTCTGTTAAGGAGAGATGGTGTACATACTTCGCGGAGCTGTCTAACAAACAGCATCCCCATAACCTTCCTCCCGAACCGCCTCCTAACCTTGGACTTATTTCCCCCGACGAAACCCGCATTGCTCTTCGCCACATGAAGAACCGGAAAGCGGTCGGGCCTGAAAATGTGCCAATTGAAGTGTGGAAGGCGATGGGCCCACATGGTGTGGACCTTCTGACGGATCTTTTAATCGCATCCTGATCACCAAGGAAATGCCGAACCAGTGGCGATTTAGCCTGATTATATCTGTTTACAAAGGCAAAGCTAGCGTACAGGATTGTAGTAGCTACCGCGGTATCAAGATCATGTGCCACACCATGAAGCTCTTCGAGCGCATCATTGACACACGGCTCCGTAGCGAGTGTGCTGTCTCTGAGTGTCAATATGGCTTCCGGGTGGGTAACAGCACCATGGACGCAGTGTTCGCCTTACGGAATCTGGCTGAGGCTTACAGAGAGAGAAGGAGAGCTTTCCATATGGCCTTTTTAGACCTGCAGAAGGCCTTCGACTGTATACCTCGGCAGTCCAACTGGTGGGCACTGCGCTTCAAGGGCGTTCCCGAGGCCTATATTGTCAGTATCAGAGACATGTACCGCGATTCCGTGTCCTCTGTCCAGACCGCTGTTGGCGAATCGAATGGCTTCCCAATATCTGTTAGCGTTCACCAAGGCTCGGCTCTTAGCCCGTTCTTGTTTAACGTAGTGCTCGATGTAGTTACGGCAAACATCCAAGATAAGCTCCCATGGCTAATGATGTATGCCGATGACATCGCCCTCGTTAATCAGAACAAAGCCCATCTTGAGCGCAAAGTCAACATTTGGAAGGACACGCTGAAAACGGTGGTCTGAGACTAAATGCGGCGAAGACTGAGTACATGTCCTGTGGCAGCACGGATACAAACACCATCCGGATAGGATCGGACCTGATCAGAAAGTCCGATACGTTCAGGTACCTTGGATCCGTGTTGCACGAGTCTGGCAACGTGGACGACGATGTCAAAGCACGTATAGGCGCGGCTTGGGCGAAGTGGCGCGACCGCGCGATGTAAGGGGCGTTGTATGCGACCGCAAAATGCCTCCGAAGCTCAAGGGGCAGATATATAAATGCATCATACGGCCTGTCCTACTGTACGGGGGCGAGTGTTGGCCAGCACTAAGCAGACACACCCAGGAGCTTCGCGTCACGGAGATGAAGATGCTGAGGTGGATGAGTGGCGTAACGCGATCCGATCGCATACGCAACTCTTACATTCGAGGTAGTCTTGGTGTCCGTGACGTGGGGGAAAAACTGCAAGAGTGTCGTCTGCGATGGTATGGCCACATCATGCGCCGCCCTATGGAGTACGTTGGTCGGAGATGTATGAATATGACTGTTCTTGGGGCTAGGTCCCGTGGTCGCCCTCGCAAGCGCTGGCTGGACGTCGTCAAGTCCGACATGAAAGCCAATGGCCTGACTGAGAAGGATGTTTAAGATCGGGCAAAGTGGAGAAAACTAAGTAGGAAGGCGGACCCTGGCAATAGCCGGGATTAATGCCAGGTGGAAGAGAAGAAGACTGATTTCGAATATTTCAGACTGGTTTCTATGGTAGAAACTAAAACTACGTTACTAGATGTTTTTTGCCTTGCCTTAGGAAGACGCGTAATTTTGCTAGCTTAGTTGATCTAGGTGTCTTACCCTCTCGCAAACGGCGAAAATATTTCTGGTTCACGTGTGTTGTTGTTACTTGCCCAGTTGTTATCATCGGGCCTCCTCGGCTGGCTGTAAATAATAATAACTTTATCATGTCACAAAAAATCTCAAACAATCCACATATCCCGAGGTATCAGAAGTGTTTTTCACCACTTGCTTTTTGCAACAAGTGCCAGTAAGTGGTGAAAAACACTGTCACAGCGCCTGTTGTTAGATAGGTAGTACACACATTACATTACTTTTAAAAATATGATTACCTATATTTAGTCCGTCAGATAGATTATCGAAAAATGTTAGACAAGTATTTTTTCATAATAATAAAAATTGACAAAGATAAAACGTTTGAAGATGAGGAGTCTCAGGGGCTCGTGACGTCATTTATCGTTAAAAAGTGTGACGTCACACGGGTTTTTTTAACGCACTAAGAAGTATCATCTTAAGTCTTTGTTTACGTGAAAAAAGAAAAATATACGTTTCGAATATTTTTTGAATTAATCTATCTAAAGGACTAACTAGATTTTTTTAATTTACTACGAGCACCCCATTCATATTGGAAATATTTAATAAAATAACATGTCCTTGCCGATCAAACCGAGCACGGAAAAAATACGCTCAGCAGTGACGCTCGCGATCGCTGGAACAACGGGTTTGTCCATAGAAATATATACATTGATGATCCATAGCATCATCAGCACGAATGTTAATTTTAAATAAATGGGATTTTATTTAAAATGTAGGTAGGTAATCAAAAGGACACTTACTCGAATGCATTCAGAGCGCCCATTTTATGGATGGAATGCTGAAAAGATAATTTCGTGATTAAGGTAACTTTTAAATAAATATTTCGGTTTCTTTCATGTACAAACAGTCAACAAAGCTATTCGGTGTGCAGGCAGCAAACTTTTAAACAATGAGTAGACAATTATTGGACACCTCACCCGTGTGAGTATGTCATAAGCTTAAAAAGTTAGCACACATTAGAAAAAATAAATATTGGCAAGTCCAATGAAAAAAGAAATATTTTTGCCTGTATACCAAATAGCTTTGTTGACTGTACAGAAGTATTAATTAAATTAAAATATTAATTTTCAACTGCACTGCCAATATTCATTTCTAATGCGAGCACGAGATATAACTTTTTAAGCCTATAACATACTTACGTGTGTGGTGTAAAATAATTGACTACTCAACACACTCACAGCAACTTACTCACTGTTTAAAAGTAGTTGCAATGCAAGTTAGCTGCCTGCATACCAAATAGCTTAATTGACTGTACTTATTTGTGACACCGTGTCATTTGCAAGTATGAAAAACTTACGTCAGAAGTCTTCAACAGTTTGCGATGCTCCAATAAGTAAACAATCAGTAGTATAATCAGGATCCAGTTGATAACGAGAGCTACGTAGCCCTTCAGCCCTATGGACATCAGAAGAAACGCACCTTGGCGTAACACCTCAAATACGTAAATTTGATCAAAACTTGTCGTTGATCCCGAATCCTGTAGGCAGATAAGTTCCACATATAAGTACAATTTATTTTTACTATACACGGTGCCATTTTAGTCGTCTTACAAAGGCCGCCCACTTAATGTACCCGACATAAACTACCTTCAGGCGCCATTATTTTTAAAATCTATAATAATATATAAAGCTGAAGAGTTTGTTTGTTTGTTCGCTTGAACGCGCTAATCTTAGGAACTAAGTACTGGTCCGATTTGAAAAATTCTTTCAGTGTTAGATAGCCCATTTATTGAGGAAGGCTATAGGCTATATATCATCACGCTAAGACCAATAGGAGCGGAGCAGTAATGAAAATTGTGATGCAAACGAAGTTGCGTGGGTCAACTAGTAATTCGTAAAGATAATAGGAGTCTTCAATAAAAATTAATAATACAATACAATTATTAAACACCCTGTTAATAAAGTTTACGTTTCAAAACGATGTCACCGTTTTACTGCACCGTCCTTGGAACACAAGGCTGGGACTGCGCTCGCTCCTGGATGTTACAAACTACGTCATACGTCATGATCATGAACAATATATTTTCTTTTTTAAATAAGTACTTAATTAAAATATTCATAAATACTATTAGTCATTGGATTGTATAAAGTGGGCTGCCGTTGTAAGACGAATAAAATGGCACCATGTTACAACAACGTGTAACAGTATAAACACTTAACCTCTTACGGGGTCATTGTACTGTTCATTAGGAACAACTTTCACAACGGGACCAACACTGAAATAGTTCAGAACCAGTAACGGAAAAAATTACAATATTTTTAGACCATGTTATATAGGTACTTAGGTACATATTTTGTCCTAAAAATATTATTAGTTCGCCCATTCCGATCGGCTGTCTCTATCATCTGCGCGAGACTCAGGTCACTAGATCGCATCCCACATTGACTTTGATATTTAGTCCCCCAGAAACTAGAGTTCGAGACAATCCAACAAGCACGTAACATTGTGAGTTTTCATGGTTCATTTTTGCATAAAGATTCTATAGATGAACCTATTTGACAAGCGGTTTTTGTGTAAAAGTACTAAAAATATTGTTATAGTAGTGTCACTTTAGCGAGATATTAGCGATCATTATCCTTTCCCAAATACGAGTATGTTTTCGTTTCAAAGGACCCTGAGCAACATAGAAGTAATATTTGAGTACCTACCGCAATAATGTCGATTATAATTTATTAATTATAACGAATAATTTGAACAAATATAGGTTGACTGGAAGCCGACCCCAATGTAGTTGGGAAAAGGCTAGGCAGATGACAGATGATGATTTATTAGGCGAACATAAATGTACTGAACAGCAGATTTTTTTCGTGATTTTAGGTTTGGTCCTTTATTAAAAGTTGTTTGTTATCATGCGTACAATCACGTGTTAATGTATCGGTCACTAATTACCAGTCAACCTATATAGGCAGCTAGATGACCGCTATTGCGTTGCTAATACGCAACAACTATAGCGATGCTGATGAAGGGCCAGGGCCGTCTTTACCCAAAAGGTTCAAAGGGTACAGAAAACCTGGGCCCCAAGTCTGCTATTTTTTATAAATTCGTCATTCCTATACGATGTCATTGTCATTTTGCTAAAAGTTCGTAGGTAATCTGCTAATTCATAATGGTCGATCACTGGTCGGTCAATGGTCTCGTAATAGAATCGCGGTAGAAATACATTTTCGTATTGCTATTATTATAAAACTCGTTAGTAGAAATGATTTTCGAAAGAAAGTTAAGTTGTGCCAGATTGCTTTAATATATATTTTTACATATTCATTTGTCATTATGTACGAGATTACCTTTCTATGCCATTCCTTTCAATGGAGTGTCAGGTGGTTGGCCATTGGAAAGTCATAATGACGCTTTTACATTAGTAGATTACCAAACTTGTCAAAATCAACAAATTATGAAATCAATGATAGACCATTCTGACCACAGAAATATAAAAGGCAGTTGTTTCTTATATCTTATATTCTATTCTAATATTCTTATGTTGTTTCTTATATCTATGATTCTCACACTATTGTAATAGCAGACTTGAGGCCCTTTGTGCTGAGTCACAGAGGGCCCATTCCCATTGACCTGGGTAAACCAGATTTTTGAGGAGGTTTATCTTTGATAAATGGTAGTGTATAGTATAACGTATAGAGAAGACGTTGTTCATAAGTTAACAAAATTAGATAAACGTAATTCGATATGAATGGGCTTTTCCTATTCGAGTCATTTTATAGTTCTCTTCGCATGCTCTTAAATCATTCATCTTCACTTTGGAAGATATTTTGCATTAGTCTACAATATTAGTATTTTTGGGAGAATCAACTAAAGGAAACTATTGCCATTCGTAGGCTAAATGATCTAAGTCGGGAGGAGATATAAATTTTTCAAGCTGCGTTCGCTGTCTCGTGAATTCTACGTAATAACACCCAATTCTATGTGAATTGACAAAAGAAAATCACTACTTCTGACTAGCTTCGTTCGCTCATGCATCATAGACATTCTCTTGATTGTGAAGATTTTCTATATAATTGACTAAGCTACCCATATTAACGCATGGACGGTCTAAGGTTCTAAAAAAATTAAAAAAAATACGAGGCGTGAAATTTGTTGTACACTCAATCTTAGCTTGGGTGTCAGAGGTGTATAATAATGTGTAAATTTACAATTTTGGATAAAATTTATGTTTTGTTAACAACATAGTGATTAGATACTAATTGTAATTTGGGAAATAAAAATTATTATTATTTATTATTACTTACCATTCGAGATGCTAAGGCACTATGATCTATTCCGAAATGTGCGGCTGTAGTTAAATCTACGACTAAGGAGGCAAAGTTTGTCCCAATGTAAGTCGACACCACCATAGTGAGATAGCGACTCATCCCCTCATCTTGCATAGCTACAAGTAAAGAAAATCAGTTAGAGATACTATAAAATACCAAGTTACTATTTATGTCATCAAAACCATACAGAACAGTTTTAAGTGGTAATAAATATGTAAAAAGGCTAAAATTACAAACAATGGAAACCTGACTTCTAAACTAGACAAATGCCTGTATCTTAGAAGTCAGTGTCCCACCAAGATAAAGATGCAACGACAATCTCCTAAAATGGAAAATGCAAATCGACTCTACCTACAGTCAAACGTGTGCGAAGATGCATCTACATATTTAAAAATAACTTAGGGGGATTGCTGACTTCAATGTCTGATTACTATCTATCTTGCTCTTGCTCAATCAGTCCTTGGGTATTGCGTGAACATGAGGGGTGGAGCGCACAAAACTACCATGCTGCGACTAGAAAGGGCGCAGAGGGCCGTACTAAAGGTCCTATCAAAGACACCAATCCGCTTTCCGACTTCTGACCTCTATTCACTTTGCAAGGTCTTCACAGTAAGTCAGCTATTTGTACTGCAGACCGTACTCAGGAAACATAAACAGATACACTACTACCCAATTTATAGTACTGCAAAACGCCTCTCCAACCGAGTTTGCAAAAAGATACCCCGTGGAACGGTAGTAGCTAGAAGACATTTTAGGTTTATCAGCTTTAGGATCAATAAAAGCACATATAAGACCTTAAATATTTACCATCTACCCCGTAGTCTCTTGAGGCGAAAATTGACTGAGTGGTTGAAATCATTGTCATATGATGCAACTGAAAGAATTGTGGAAACTTAACTAGCAGAAACACTACCACACACCCAAACTCTCACTCACATACAACCCCACACTCTATACACGCACACATAAACACACGCTAACACACACCCCTCACACTCACTTTTCTACTAGAATTTCACTATTTGTACTGTATATCATCATTATATAACGGGTGATATACAGTACAAATATTTTAAGTCTGGAACTACTGTATTCTTGTTTAGATGGGCGTTTTTATTTGAATTGAGCCAAATGTTTATGTTCCAAATAAATAACTTTTACTTTACTTTATCTCTACTCGTTGGGGCTTCTAGCGGATGAAAGTGATGATTACGTAAGACACACTGAAGGACGTATAGTTGCCTAACGGTCAGCACATTACAGTCAGCGTATAGTTGGTAGTCCAGATCGGAAGACAATAAGAGACTATGACTGGCACAGTGGATCCGGCACGCCGCCGCGAAATATTATTTTGTATTAAGGTTCATATTCGTAACAGCGAGAAAGTATGCAAGCTTTTAAACGAATTTTAACATTGAAAATTTACTAAAAATGTTTTAACTAACGTCAGCCATGCCTTGGATGAGGTGGCGAGACGACCTAAACGCCTACTGCCAGGGTTGGTCCGAGCTGGCTCGGTACAATAAATCTGGAAGGACTTGGGGGCCTTTTCCCAGCAGTGAGACAGTATAGGCTAAAAAAAATGTCCTGTGTAGCTCCATCTCTCTCATATCACATCAGAATCATAACGGTATTGGTACGTCATAGAAGACTCAGGCCGGTCAGTTTTGAGGTCTGCTGCGACACCCAAGTCGATTGACCATATATTCAAGTAAGTACTGAGATGACCATTTTCGGTATGCGGCGACAATGAACGTCCAAACCATGGACCAGCAAACTGAACAAAGCATAGATACTACGTTGAGAAATGTGTCAGCTGGATGTAAGTTATGTAGATGTAAGTAGTCGAAATGGTTGACAAACACATTGGATAATGTTAAAAATTTGGATACTTTCCGGTCCTTATGTTGAAGATAACTCAAGAACAAGCTATAGAAACTGTTATGTTCTGAGAGATTCACAAGGTGACATCAATTAGATGAGAGTTGTCGAGTATCGAGATGAGTGACTTGGGGACAATATATTCGCAATAGGCTGCTCTAGGTTGACGATGAAAATGGGGATAGAGCCCAAATGGATCTGAAATTTAAAGATCCTTTCTTCAATTTTACTCCCCCCCCCCCCTTTACATGGGTTATCTTCTTTAAAGAGCTCCTCCAGTGAATGGTTCAAGGCCGCGCCGCCAGCACGCCGCCGCCGCCGCCGTCAAACATCGCCACGGCGCTCATATCTAATCAGGAACAAGGTTGGCTCAAGAATAATGCCTTGTGGGACACCATACCTTGTTCCAACCTGCCCGCTAATGAGAATATTCGTCACAAGAAAACTGAAAAAGGGTTATTTTTTTTCAAATTTTCTTAATCTCTGAGGTTATTTTAGATATAAGGATGAACTCTAAATTATTGTAGATGACTCTCAACAAACGTGACACTAGCTCGTGTCATGCATGGTAGCCTGCCTGATCAGTGATCACACAAATTATGGATTTATTTATGTTCTTTGTTATACTCACTTGCAATGAGAACGCTTGCAGAGGCTAGGCAAAGCACAGAGACGGCCAATGTTATCGTAGCTAGGACGAACACGGTGTGTGAAGGAGTAATATCAGTCACGTTAATACTACAATCTAAAAACAAAATGCTGCTTTAATAATTTTATTACTGGCGTTCTAGATCACTTTTATAATGTATAAGCTTGTGAATAGGGCAATTAAGCCGTTCATGTAAATAAGAAACAAGAATGGACCCAGAATTGTGCCCTGGGGGAGGGACTGCAGAGTTCTCTCATAGTTACTGCAATTCGGAAAACACTTTACTAGCAGTATGTTGCAGTATCTGGCATCAAATGTTTGTGTTTTTTCGGTATAGTTTTTTGATAATAGTGATGTTATTTTTACAAATGACAGTGGTACCTTCTCTAATATAGGCTGCAGTGACGATTGTCCAAAAAGCATTACTGTCGACTGTTGGTAAAACGCAGTCCGTAAATCTAAATATTATTGCCGCTATACTCAGTAATGTGTAAATTAGAGACAGTGTCTGAAAAATAAAACAATACACATCAAATCTCCTTAAATATAATTAATTAAAAACATTGTCTATTTCTATATGATCCTTTCGTAAGCTTTTAGGGTGCAGCCACACCAATCGATCGATAACATAGTAATCGAGGATCGAGCAAGCGTTGTGGTAGCTTTTGGTAGTTTTGGTGCAATAAGAACTGTTGATCGACGCATCCTTTCTACTATCTTCGACGACCTATTGTTTGGTGTCCTACCGCTCTCACTCTTTTCAAGACAGTGCCTGCCGCACTACTAACTGAAATGCTAATAGAATATTTTTCAGCAGAATAATGAATGGATTCCAAACATGCTAACGCATGGACTAGTTAACAAAATAAATAAATAAAGGTGGACAGACGATATGGTTGCAATCGCGAAGAGAAGATTGGGACAAGAGCGCGGGGGGTGGCACAACGAAGGAAAGAGCTATGCTCAGCAGTGGATGAACATCATGAAAGCATACAAAATTTTGTATGAAATACCGTAGAGTAAAACTCTTAAAACGTAGATGACATACAAGAAAACTGAAGAAATAATAGAAGAGAATATGTTTTGGCTGTGGGAGTAGAGAAATACGCCACTGGAGCGTACCACTCCGTGTTACAAGACATGGTCTACCCGTGCTTCATATTTATAATCCGTTTAGCAGTAAGAAATGCATGACTGATTGACTAACAAACATCCAAACAAATACATTCCAACATTATTAGTAGATTAGTAGAATACATTGAGATAACGATAAAAAACACTTTATACATATTCGTAGAGGAATTCTTCGACGCCTAGGTGTACTTATTTGGTTTTTGAATTTTCATATGTAGGTATATAGTTAGTTTTAGTACTTTTTGATAATAACCATTTGTTTGTTGATAGAAGTTAATAAAATACCTATCCCTAATGAGTAATATCGCCTAATTACCCAGCAATCAGCATGTATGTGATAGGTCTGAGTGCTTATTCTTTAGTTATAATAGTTGGAAGGAACATAACGCAATTATTGTCGTGTACCATGGTAACAACTCGCAATTATAGAAAGGAATAAAAATATGTGATGAGAAATTGTTTTGCGCTATTCAAAAGTTGGTCACATAATAAATTAACATGCATATGCTCTGAGAGATAGCCTGTAAAATATAAAAGCATGCCCTGTATCTAATAACAGTTTTAGGTACGTACTAACCTTGCATATAGAAGTCCATTCTTCTTATTGCAGGCAGTGCCTATACCTAAATGTATATACGAGTACTTAAACTTATGAATACTGCAGGGCACTGACTCATTTAAATGAATTACAAAGGATAAGTATTTTAAATTTCGCATAGCCATTAGAGATAAAATAGCAAGGCAGATAATAAACTTTAATGGTTAGATATCATTAGTGGGATTATATTTTTTTAATATGAACCCACATCACCTACATCACCATGTGTACCTACATCAGTATTTAAACACAACTGTAAAGTGAACACACATATTATTGATATTTTGTACATTATGGCGCAGAAGGGGATTTTTCTATGTATCTAATAAATGAGTCACACGTAGATACGCATGCATCGATCGATATTGTGATGAGTAACAGTATAGGTACATAGATATTGTAAAGTTGTACTTACTATGGTGATCCCAGCGGACAACACAGCCGTCAGAACCAGGTGCGAAGAGAATTTTTTATGCTTTGGATTATCCATTTTGCGTTTTTTTTCGTTCGCTTTATTAAACACGCGTCATGTCGAGGTAGTGTTCGTTTGTGAAGGAACTCAGTAAGATATCAGTATTAATCGCGCCATGATAATTGTTATCGGTAATAATAACGCCCACTATCTACATATAGAGGAGCTCCCTCCGCACTTCAATGTTTTTCGATCCCTCCAACAAACACTCATCATGGACATGGTCGTATTCGGTAACTTACCCACTCTCAGGCGTACTTACGGATTCCTAAATATTAGCTACGTACGTAAATCTTAATTATATCTAACTAAAAAGAAGAATAAAAGACTATAAAAGCACAACAACTTGATTCTTTATTGAGTCTCGTGACTGACTCATGACTGTATAATCAAATAAGTAATAGAAATATAGTCCTTTTCTGTTTTTTAAGGATAGGAAATAATTAAATGACTCCTCCCGCTCTGGGCTGGGCAGAAAGGAGTGTCAGACTCTTACTGACTAAAACCCATCCGTGTTCCTCACGCTCCTGCCCTTTACGTTCTAGGGGCCGCGTTGACTCTTTAGAACAAATTCCGTAACCCTAGCAGAGAAATATAGGGACTAAGTTTTGATTTGTCTCAAGGTAGTATGTTACTCTAGTTCCTTAAACATTGAAGATTATTGAAACACTGACAGACTCAAAAATAGAAAGAAGTTGTAGATCCCATAACCGCAGCCATAGGCAATAGTCATTGCGTTACTGACATCACACCTGTCGTTGCAATGTTATCAATGATCGGATGTCATTTTCAAGCAAACCACGCAGAGCATGTACTCGTAGTTTTGAATAATGAATACCAGTAATGTTTAACAGTGAAGATGGCTGTATATTCTCCTGAAATGAGCGTCGCTGTATGAAAAAAGTAACAGTAAGAACAAAAAAAACAGGTTCGTTAAGGCGGTGTTCGGACGTTCCGATGGTCCTTCGATTTGGGCTTCTGTATCGTCGCTGATCCCTGAAATGTTATGATACTGCTGTGCCTGTACTGGACATGGCGTCTCTTAACCTACCTGTACACCTGGTACGCAGTGTCAGCCACTTTGACTCCTGAAAATGCGAGCGCTAATGTCAAAACTGCACTTATGACGTTGCTAATGTTCGCGTCCTCGATCCTCGATTCACTCCCCCCGGAAGAGTACCCTGGCGTCGGCCTCGCACGGATTCTCATCAATCTCCCAACGCGGTTGTACCCAATTTACTTTCTCCAGTATTACGTACGGCCTTTTGTCAATAGCATTAAAGTAACTATTGCCATTCATATCATTTCTTTGCTGTATGTCTTACACACCGCCTATTTAATTTATTTAGAGTTCGATAAAAAAGATTAAAATCATTAATAATTTGGATGCATATCTTAAACCATGATTAATTCACACACTTTTCTTTTAGTAGTGCGCAACACGTAGTAAAGGTCCACGGATTGTCACAAAAGATAATAATGTGCCTATATTAGGATTAATAATATGCAGGAAGGCGTGTATCACTAAGTAAACAAAGAGAAAAGTATTTTATAGTATGTTTATTATAATAATTATAAAATCAATAATGTAAATCGTAGGCACGTAACTAAAACAAAGTACCTACACCACACCATTTACTTAGGTAAAGTCAACTGAAAGTCCATGGTAGCAATGTAACTTTAAAGGCACGTTTTTCCCGTTACAATGTGGTTTTTGTTGTTCAATTGATACTCCTCAAAATGCAGTTGACCGTACCCATACAAATAATAATTGCTGATTATAACTAGAACTGCTTATTCTCACCTCAAAATGCCTTGAGATTAGAAAGCTCTTACAGATTCCTTTTGCTGGGTAATCATTATAAAATTTATCTAGAGGTATGTAATTATAATAATCTGATATTGCACTGTGATCAATATCAGTTATTATCTAGGTAGGTACTAAAGGGTGTCGAATTACATTTTACTTGGTCTCAGCTCCAAATAAAATACTAATAAAAATATTCGAATCCTTATACAAACTACCTGTGCCTTATCATATTTCTATTAAAAAATACTTAGTTATGTCTAATAGTTATTTACAAAAAAATATCTTTATCTATCAAGTTCAGATTTGCTATCGTGCAACAGAAAATGTACTTTGATAAACATACATACATATTACACATTGCAAATGGATAAAATACTAAAATTAACAATAGGTACCAGCCTGAAGTAGTTGCACTGCAGAGCAAATGATACAAAAAAAAGGAAATTCAAAAATAATAGGTACTTTTTGTGAAAAGCCTCTTCTGAACCAACATTTACCATATACACTCACACGCATAAGTGCTATTAATGTCACAATATTATATAGCGTACTAAGTAGGACGAGTACCTAGACTATCTGACAATAATTACACACAAATTAAATTTGATTTCCTTGAGCTACTAGAGTGGTAACCGTTATTTCACGGAAAAATTAATTTCAATGATTTAAATCTCGCTTTGGGACGTGTTACGCTTTAATTATTGCCAGGTTAATAACCTTATCCGAAATGCAGAAGAGAGTACCTACTTGAGCACTGCAAACAATATACTCAATTCAGAATGAGAACTGAAATAATAACATACACAGTATAACAAACACTCAAACCGTAAAAACAATTAATTTTAAAGGTGAAAGGACACAGCAGACATAAACTCGGAAAGGGATCGTCACCGTATCAACTCAACTGCTGATCCGCTTTGGTTAGGTACGTGTTTACGTAAGTAGACACCTGTTTGACGGCGAGGCAAAAGGCGATACGATTTCGGACCCTTTTCGAGTTGATATGTGTGCTGTGTCCTGAAGTCCTTAACACACCATCCACAATTCTGAGATTGTTTTAACAGCTCTACTGAAACACTTCATTTTGAATCCTGCTGTAGATAACTTTTAACTAGTATAGAACGTCGGATTGATTTAACGCTGCTGAAAAGGAAAAATGTCTTGTTTTACATGAATTGGACCACATTTTATTTGTTTAGTTGCGGGAAAGGCTCTTGTGTGCAAAGTTGAAGTTGATAGGATCTTAAAAGGCAGCAAAATATCTACTGCTAAACTGCAATTAAAGTAATCTCATGGCAAAATTCCATCTGCGGTTCTAAAAAGGCCTAAAAAGCAGTTTAACCACATAACAATCTGTCAAATTTCATTTTCATCTTTATTGGTAACGCATTAGGTTCAAGGTTGATTGGGAAAATTTGACAGTGACTCTGCTAAAGTGGCCTTTTTAGACCCCCTGAACATGTTTTCCCACAGCTTGACATGAACCCGTAACATTTTTATTGGGACATTATTGGTATCAAATAAAAGCATATATCTATGTATCTACGACTATTTGACTGAACTTAAAAATGCAGTCTGGCTGTTCTAGTATCTAATAAAAATTGTGGAGTATTTTTCTCATGCAAGTCTTATGAATGACCATCAATTTTATTTTTGGATACGTTTCACTTATTATGTCATATGAACTAGTATAATATGTCTGTATGCTGGTTGATATTGAATTCAGTAATTAAGGGGTAAAGTTACACATTAACATGAACAACTTTTACTATGCTAATGAAACCAACTCAGAAGTGAAAAAAACATGACCACATCATCGCTTGCCAACAGGTGAGATAGTAGTCAAACGCGTGCCTATCAATATTAAAAAAAAAGCATCTAAGTAGGTACCTACCTATTTATTTGGATGACAAATCATTAAATCCCGCTTTTGGCAGAGCGGAAGGGAGTTTCAGACTCTTGCTGACTAAAACGCACCCGTGTTTCTCTAATTAATGCCCTTTGCGTTCCAGGGCGCCAACTCTTTCGAACAATCCCGCAACTCTGGCAGGAAGTGCACGCTTTTGTTTTTTGTATAAAATAATATAGAAAGTTACTATACTCGACACGATAGTCAGCATATAACGTACCCTCTGCTGGGACACAGACCTCTTCTCAGGACGGAAACAAGGAAAGAGGGAAAATAGTTTGTTGTAAATCAAGGGGGTCCATTTTTACAGCTGCCTGGTCAATACTTGGCAGTTTAAAGTCAGTGACATATGTCTTGATTGGAGTTAGCTTCAGAGTTGGCCGCATAAAAAGTTGTTCATTCACTTTTGGCTCCGGTAAGAATGCAATGAGTTCAATCTCAACCAGTAAATGGAAATATAGCAAAAGGTTTGATGAGGCTTACTTGCCAAAAGATGGGGGTTTCTTGTATGTGTAATACTCACAACGTGCAGACCGTGATGATGTCACATAGTCTTTCTTTTGTGTCAGAGAACTTAAACTGGATGCGGCTCGATGGACGGCTGAAATAAATATAAAATTAGTGTTCGTTAACTTCCCTATCGTTTCTTTTTAGTTGTGGAAGTCATTTATTATGCAAAATAATTGTAATTATACCAAGCTGCAGAAAGAGATGATCATGGTTTTTATAACGCTTGTATCGTACCTCCCGAAGGCATTAAGAATGCAAGCTGTTTTCAAGCATGAGTCTATGTTTTTTAAGGGTTGTGTACCATAAGAATAAACTTTGTAGTCGACAGTGGCGCACTACTGAAAAAGAAGCTGCTACAAAATCGCAACCCTGCGAGACTCCGCACAAGGACACAACACCCTCTAAATAAAATTGCGCAACATTTTAATAATGGTAGGAAACTTTCGTGGCGGTAATTATGAGTATGTAAGCGAATGTGGATGACTATAAGAACCAGGGAATAACAATGATACAATGGATGGGCTGTGTGAAACATGATATAGCTAGACAAAATTCTGAGATGACGAACTTCCGAAATCAGTGAGAAATAAGTTTTGTCGCGTCGATGTCTAATAAATTTGGATAAGACCAAAATTGATGATGATGACATTAAAATAGATGAAGACTTACATGCTTTTCTAACGGACTGGAGGGCGGTGTAGTCCGGTAGGGGGACAGGCGGGAGGTCCTCGTCCGGAGGGAGTTGGTCCCGCATGCGGTGCGAGGACGCCGGTATATACGCCCAGGGAAGCTGACCCTGGAGCCCGGCCGTGGTTCCGCCCCTTCTGGACAAACACATCATCTTACATTATTTACTTCATCCACTCCTACCAACTAGACTGTGGTGATCGACGACGACTGTCGAAGATATGTCGCCTCGTACGCACATCTTCAAAGTCTCAAAACTATACGAGTATGAAACAAAGCCGTCGATCGATCGCGGTCTATCGCATTTACGCGTCGGACTGATTGTATCACATCAAAGGGATTTTAGTATCGTCTTTATTTTTTTTTTTGTTGCAGAATGAAACCTGTAGGGGTACATAAATAAGTTTTACAATGAGACCAAAACTGGAATCGCAAAAATATGATCAGCTGTTTTTGTTGTCGAGTTAGGTATGCAAAGGTGAAAAATTTCGCGATTTCAGAGTTTGTTTAGAAAGTTGCTTATAATGATTGGTACAGTGACCCCTTTTCAGGTTTTGCTTTATTTCTGTTATACCTTGTGGTGTGTACTGTGTGGTATATCACCTATCAATAGCACAAACCGATGACCCCCGACACCAATGTTCAAGGATGCAATTTCTTTGGAAAATGAAAATGATGTCAGAAGATATGACGCAGTGGCTGTGAATCAGGAATGAGCATCCAAATGCCGTTAATAGCTTGTTGGAAACTTGAAGATAAGCAATAGCCTGCACTGCGTAACGAAAAAGTCAATAAAAACATTGAGAAAGATGATACAGCAGATGTATGTGACCGTTATTACAAGTAAATATTCTTACCAAAGAAGTCTCGAAGCGAGACAGAAGACTCATTGAGACTGAAACGATAACGATTGTGATAGTTATGATCGATTTAAAATAACGGATTTAGTTTATTCTTTAATAAGGGATAAGGCAGATGCCTGGCCAGTATTTCTGTGTACAGAAGTTTTTGAATTCAAAGAGAAATTTTAATACTACGCGTATATTCAAGGCATACATATAAAATTTGATGTTTTTTTACTATTTCTGTCGATATTTCGTGAGTAACAAATACTATTTATTAACATAGTTACGAGTATATTTATTTTAACGAAACCATCAATACTGGGGTTGGAAGTTGTCCTTTTTCCCATCGACCGTGATTCATATTATTCGTCTTCAAGAACTTCTCCCATAGTAGTTTTATTAGGAAGTGCAATGTCTTTACATACCCTCGTCCCTCTGGCTGGCTGGAGGTGGTGGCCAGGTGCGGCAGGGATTGCGAGGCGCGCGGCGGGCTGGCGCGGCCCGACGTGTCGATGACGGCGCGGTCCAGCCGCCGCTGCTGCTCCGCTATGATGTTTTCGAGGCGCTGCGGCAGCGACATCAGGTTCTCCGGGAAGTTCACCGTCCGTTTTTTGTCTAAGTCCACGTCGGCGTGGTGGGCGCGCGGAGATCTGAAACATTTTGAATAGTTGTAGAACTTGTAGAAGACAGTTTCAAAGGTGGGTGAAACTGTCGTTTTTTGAAGGCCTGGTGAAGGTGGTGGGATCCAATGGATTTGAGAAGCAGAGGATCGGTCGCGGTGACGACGCTTGGGGGACTATTGTCCAGATTTAGAAGTCTTTTGGCTGAAGCGATGATGATTATGAGCAAGAAGATACAGAAAGCGTCATCAACATATTATTCATCTTTGCTGAGGTTTGATGCGTGATTACGGGGTGCCCAATTGCAACTTATTTGTCCACCGTTGGGAACAAAAGCTATTTAGTTAACAATGTCATAGCTGTGATACGAAAAATTGTGAATGTTTAATAGGTGTCATATATACTTACCTAGATGTATAGGTAAATACATGTACTTATTTAGAGTACTTATTACTATCTCAGGAACAACGCGTGTAATCAAGCCCCCATTTTCGCTCCATGAATAATAATTATAGTAGATACCTAGTTACTGATATGTTTAGGCCAATTACTACATCTAATATTTATGCATCTTCTATTAATTACTTGTGATGTAAGAGATGAAGTCTCATTCATAAGTGCTAAACTTGGAAGTAAAAACCCACCTTTCAGGCGATGCTTGCATGGAATCTGGATTGGATCTAATTATTCTAGTATGGACCTCCGGCGAAGGTGACTTTCTGAAGAGGAAGGCTTTCATCCGTCGGAAGGATCGGCTTAGTCCCGCGCGAGGTATCCTGGTCGTGAATCTCTCACTAGGCAAGCTGGCCAGCTCTTCATCCCTGTCACTGACATCATCGGTGGTGATGATAGTGGGAGGGCCTGTCTCCTGAGGGGGGGTTGCTTGCACGGCAGTGGACACGTGGGTAGGAACGGGCACAGGAACTGGCGCTTGCGGAGCAGCTTGAAGTGGAACCGGCGCTGGGGCTTCTATGTTCTGAAATTGATAGGTACTTCTTTTTTTTTAACCTAATTAGTGATTGGAAATCCTTTTTTGTCGCTTGCTTTAGTCACATAGTTACTTATCCATTTTATGTGAGGTCTGCTGTAGGTAAATAAGATGTTAGATAAACAGGTGATCGAGAAATTTTGAGTTGTGAAACATAAAAGAGATGATGCAAAAGTATTTTTAATCCACAAAAATGTTGACATGAGAGCCATTCCGCCTCCATTATAAACAATTGTCGTACTTACATCACTCTCAGTTACTGGCTCCTTGATGTTGCAGTCCACGATCACGATCACTATGAGGGTGATATTGACGATGAAAAGGACGACGAAGCGAGAGTACAAGAGGACCATTATCCAGGAAGTCCAAACGGTGTCCAGGTCCACACCCCCGAGGCCGTTGACCTGCCCCCCAACGAAGTCCATCATGTCGCTGAGAGTCTGCAATTTAAATTATATTTATTTTGGAGTATTTATCTACAAAGACGCGTTCAAAAGGAGCCCATCTCTAAGTTGTAAACTGATAATTATACTCGTTATGAAGCAGAGCATTCGTCTAGAGATAGTCTAGCGTCTCGCTAGAATCTAGATAACTCATAGAGCTTCAGAAAAGGACTGTCACACCGGAGTCAGGCAGTCTCCTGTGAAGCAGTTTCCACAAAACAAGATCAATGATTGGAAATTATTCCTGTAGGTTTTCTCACCCTTGTATGAAATGAGTCGTTGGCGTATGTGACAGAGGCTACCAAGTCCAGCCCACAGACCGCTGCGCTGGTTATTATCCACGGCCATCGCATGCATTTCGTCTGCTTGTCCCTTGCTCCACCCACTAAACGTAATAAGAAGAGTAATGACATTAGTATGATCAACTTTAAGTACTCAGTGAAACATCAATTTGAGAAACTTCGTAAATTAACTGACTGGAACACTCATTTAAAGTTAAATTCAGTTAACTTTTAGACAATAAGTATTAAGACAATATTAAGGGATTCTAAATTATGATTCTTGCAGCATGGGTATAGGTTACCTTAGTCCAGTCATCTAGTAGTTTTACCTGGAAAGTTTTCCAGGAGTTTTGAAGAAAACTTAAATAAATAATCCCAAGAAAACTTTCCTGGTCCTTTTTAACCGACGAAAAAACGGAGGAGGTTCTCAAGTCGACGCATAACTTTTTACAGAGAAGTCTGATTTTGATAATTCTTATTTTGTTGGAAAGGGTATATTAGTTGGTACCATGAAGGAACTTCACGCGTCCTTTGGGAAAGACATGAAGGGGGAAAAGGATAAGGTTGTTCAGTCTGACGCTGTAATATGATCAGCAAGTTTGATGACGCCATTGCTGATTGAAGTGAATGAAGTTTGTTGAAGAAGGAGTTGGGCAACCTTTAAGTAGCAAGCCCATCTCCAAGATGGGCTTGCTACTTCTGCAGCTCCTACACCTTCGCTACGTGGGTTCAAAATGCTGCCGTTCGATGTCACGTCTTCATGGTCGGCCTACAAAATATAGTTTGAAGCTGTAATGAAGGCGAACGGATGGAATAAACACCAGGCCATGACTGCCCTCACTCTAGGCCTGCGTAACCAGGCCTTAACAGTCCTGGAAGAAAGAAGGAGGTATCTTACGAGCAGCTCCTTGAGGCGTTGGAAGCTAGGTATGGTGACACTCACCTGGAACACATTTTTTCGTGTGTAGCTCAGGGATCGCGTGCAACGGAGCAGTGAGAACCTGCAGCAGTGGGCCCTTGAAGTGGAGAAGCTGGTACAAAAAGCGTACCAGTCTGTACCTGCGCTCATTGAAGAGAACCTGGTGCAGGCATTCATCGACAGCATCCGCGACCTTGAGGTTAGAGCTGCAGTGCTACCACGGGACGCTTATGGATAATGGGCCATGCACTAGGGGCGGAAGCTGTGCGGCAGGATCATCGTTCCCACCGCGTTAGGGAGTCACAGCAGCTACAGTTCGTGACCGTTTGTAAGGGTACAGCCCTAGGTGCTATGGCTGTGGTGAATGGGGCCTACCTTCGATCCAGTTGCCCTAACTAAGCATACTGCAGAAAAGGAAGATAGCCGATCTCTAGAAGGTAGGGCGGCTGACAACAGCGCCCAGCGGCTGCAGCAGTACGACTTGGTGGTCGAAAATTGCACGGGAGATCTCAAGGCAACGCAGATTATTGTGAAGCAGAGCTTGCCCTGAGGGCTGCAAGCATTGTACTAGGCAAGAGGTTAAAGAAGTTTTACCAGTGAGGATGCTCAAGACAGACCTCAAAAACGAGTGGAAGGAAATCCTACAATGTGCACAGCAGGAAGATTCGGACATCAAGCCGATTTTTGAGTGGATGAAGGCCAGTGCTTTTAAGCCCACTTGGAGCAACGTCTCAGCGATGAGTTCGATCACGAAAAGCTATGGGCCCAATGGGACAGCTTAGTGATTCAGGATGGAGTCCTGTGCCGTAAATGAGAAAATGCTCGGGGAGACAGCTGTCATTTGCAAATGGTCGTCCCTAGGGCTAAAGTACCGGATGTTCTGCACAATCCAGTTTGCAGTAAAGGAAATTCTCCTAAGCTTCAGGCTAAATGTGACGGGCCGTATCGGATTGTGACAAAAATCAATGACGTGACCTACCGTATACAAAAAGGTACAAGAAGTGCTCTTAAGATCGTCCACGTGGATCGACTGGCGCGTTATAATGGGACCGATAATGCCCGGGACGAGCATCTCTTAGGAGGGGGCAGTGTTACGCACCAGAATTAATGTTAGGTACATAACGACATTTACGTATAAGTGGCGTCATCTAGTATCGAGTACCTATATGAATTACTGAGGTCAAGATGTTTCTAGAATTTTCTATGCTAGAATATTATCGATGTTTCGACACCTGGTCAGTCGGGACTGGTATGTACCCGAACTTTCCAGAAGTTTCCATACTAGAAGGTTCTAGAAAAAGACTGTCGCCGGTACATAAAGGGCGGACATCCGGCGACTGGAGTCAGTATTGAATAAGCGATACAAGCGATAACTTCGGAAGCGATTTTCAACTGCGAATTAAGTGAGGTGAAGTGTTCAGTAGTGTGATTGTGTGTTTTTTTTTAATTTGGTAATGGGCTTGCTCTTGACCACAATCACGCCTGATGGAAAGCGATAGACGAGGACTATGATGGAGCGAGCGTGCCCAGAATATGCCCGTTCTCTCTTGCTTTGATTAGTGTGTTTAAAGTGTTAATTACTGTTGTAAATGAAAGTGTCATTTTTGTTTGTTTCATCGGCTGTTCTTAGTGTCACGAACCCCAAGCTCGTAACAATATCATATTCTAATGGTATCCATTCCACATGCATTTTTCTTTTTATTTGGAGTTAAATGAGTAGTACACTTGCAAAGTCCGTTATGTTGCAACAATATAAATTTTGGACACATCACTGAAAATTTTCGGTAATTTGTTGTACCTAATATGCATTTTCTTAACTGAGGCCATGAGAACCATAGTGGCCTAACTATTTTTTTTACAAATTCTCAATAATGATTTAAATGATCAATTTGAACTGGAAAAATTCATAAAATCATTAATGATTTTTTCCAGTTCAAATTGATCATTTTGATAGAACCAGGGTGGCCTAAAAGTGATACAACGAATATTCATTAGATGGCAGCATAATCACTGTTATAGTTTTTAGTCTGTGGTTTAAATTTGAGGTGCCATACTGGCCTAAGATGACTTTATTTCAACAAAAAAGCTGGAGACTAACATTACAAATAGGAACATAACTGCTGAAAAATCAAAGGTTGCTTAATAAAATGCATCCATTTTTTTTAATAATCTGATAATGAAGATGTTTTATTTGAAAATTTAGATTTACAGAAAAGGTCTGCAGATTTGACTGGTAATAAGCTGGATCCTTTATACCCTGATGGAAAATCCATCAGTTTTGAGAAAAAAAGGACTTATTAGATCTTTTGCCTTTTATACCTCCAGTGCATCACAATTTTTATACCAGTGTCAAAGATAATGTGTCAGTAAGAAATGACATAGTTTTTGAGGATGCCATTGATAGTGACTTAATGTACTTGCTGTTATTGTTGATTTTTATTTAAGTGTTTAATAAACAATTGACCTAATAACCGTTTTTTTCTAACCTATTTATAAAAACCTACTGCCAAAGTTGCCTGTGTATAAAATGTGTAAATGTGTGTGTGTGTGTACTCACTACTAAAATCATAAATTGGAACATTAATAGGTCAATTAAAACATAAAAGTATTCAAAATTATGTATTCTGAAGAGTGCTAGTTGATTAAAAAAATACTGTTTTTATTTTCTATGGTACTCAAAAAGCTTGTCCATTGAATTAGGCCACTATGGTTCTCATGGCTTCAACTCCATTTTTAACACCAGAGGTTTCAAAAATTATTATTGTTTCAACATAGCGGACTTTGCAAGTGGACTCCTGAAATGTCTTTGGGTAAATATCGAAAAGACCTAAAAATTCAAATATCTCAAGAACGATTGAATTTCGGCCATACATAACGGGGTGTCAATTTTTTTGCATTTTGGCCCCCCTATCAGCATCTGACAGATATACATCGAATTACAAGTAACCCTGTATAACCTCACTCAAGATACGAACAATAAAATTGAAGGTTTTAGCAAAATAAAAGTGAAAGTTTCTTTCAAAACATGGGAAAGAGTCGTTAACAAAAGTCTACTTGAAATAACTAGCGTCGCTGAAATCCAATTCATCGCCGGTAGATTCACAACTGATGCCATACATTCGGTCAGAACGCTGATAAAAAAGTACAGAGACAACAAAATATAATTGCACATGATATTCATCGACCTAGAAAAATCTTTCGACCGGATATCGAAAGAATTAATTTGGCACGCTCTAAGGGCCCAGTCTGTCCCCGAGCATTGCATAATGATTGTCAAAAATATGTACCACCAAGTATCAATCAAAGGGCAAAGTCCGGCCGGAACAAGCTATGAATTTGATGTAAAGGTTGGTGTGCACCAAGGTTCCGCACTCAGTCCTCTGCTATTTAACCATCTCACCTCAAATCTGTGCCGAGTGCCGCCATGGGACACCCTATATGCGGATGATGACGATCATCAGTGATGATGTGATGATGAACAACAGATTTTAGAAAAACGGAGGGAAGCTCTGGAAACATCAGGTCTGCGAATAAGCCGAGAGAAGATCGAGTACATGCATTGCAACTTTAGTGGCGTCAACAACAAACACATCATCTGTCTGCAGAACACCCAGCTAAAAGAAGTGGACCATTTCAAGTACCTTAGGGTCAGTCATCAGTAAATATAGGTCAAAAGACACTGATGTCACCCATCGCATAAATACAGGGTAGATGAAATGGACAGAACTATGACATACGGAGCCGAATGCTGGCCACTCAAAAAGCAACACAAAATCAATTACTCTGCACAGAGATGAAGATGCTCAGGTGGGCAGGTGGTATAACTAGGCTGGGATCATGTTAGAAACACACACAGAAGAGGCACCTTCAAAGTGAGATCTATCCCAGATAAACTACAGGAGAGCCGTCTGCGGACACGGACACGTGATGAGGCGAACATCCGACCACATGACCAGAAAATTGCTAGATATCGAAACTAAACCCTGAGGACGAGGAAGACCCCGAATCACATGGATGCCCGTAGCTAATAAGAACCTCAAAGAAGCCATTTTTTATCGGGAGGATCCTCACCCGCCCGAGGGCGGAGGGCAGCTGTCAGACTCTTACTGACTAAAACCACCCCATCTCTCACCAACGCCGGGATCGCGAGAACTTATTTGGCTTTCCGTGATCGCCGACTTGTGCCGGCCCGCCTCTGGGGGCCACCTTGGGTCAGCGGGGGGAGTGAGGTGACAAATGATTTGTATGCATGCATGTCAGTTCTGTCTTCTCTATCTTTCTTAACTAGTGAATAGTCGTCAATGTCATGTCATGATTTACATAGATTGGTCCGTAAAATAACATTGAAGGTCAGCAAACCGTGTCACTCGTACCTATTCACTAGTTCACTTAGTAGGTAGATATTGAGACAACAGCTGAGGGAGAGCATTACATGCAACAGTTCAGAGATTTTTCCTCATATTTCCTTACGAAGTAGGTACAGGCGTTATTTCCAAGAGATTTAACTTACTTATAATAATCACACTGCTTATCAACCAAAACACGCTCAGTCCGAGACTAGTACAGTTGATAATGAAGGTCCTGAACACGGTGAACGGTTCGTATCTAAACAAAATAAACGCCTGGTTGGCGACACTGTCAATGATTTCCCCGATGTTGACTGTGGGGCCGCAACTGTTGGGGTCTGAAACAAACAACCTAAAATATAACATTCATAGGATTTCCTGTAGCTTAAAATATAAAACCTGCAGCATATTTGAGTGAGAGAGTGGTGAGTATGTGTCTATTTGTTTTTATTCAGAAGATATGTTTTTTTAGTTAACTACGTTTGTGTACAAGTAACTGCTATACTTACTGTGGAAGTAAAGAACTCTAATGTAAACTAGAACGGGGAGTCCTCTCAAAAAGTCGATCACGCAGAAATATTGCGCGAGGCCGAGTGATGTGAAGATCATCTGCCCCGTCGCTTGAAGCTGCAGTTCCAGAAAGAGAATCAATATTTTGAATTAATCATTTGTTAATTATATCTAAATCTATTTCTAGTCGTTGTTGCTTACTGAGCCAACACCGTGGAGCTGAATCGATCTTATTGTAGACAGTTCAGTTTTATTAGAATTGGAACTCTAATTTTGGGAGACCAACACACTCGTGCACGGTCTTCTAAAGTGCAGCTAAACTTTGAGCACACGAAGAAGTGGCTCAGCATTAGAGAGGAAGATCCACTTGTTCGCGTGCCCACACTACAGCTTACGTTATTTTGGTGGCGCTGAGTGGTGTTCTTTCCTACTTACTGAGTAGATCTACCAACCCGAGGTAGGTTGTGGATGGCCTGTGTCAGCTTTTCATAATTATGGAATTTTATCGTAATTATTGTAATTGAATTGGAACTTTGGCATCCTAATTATTAGGTATTCGCTTTATTATATTCGCGGTATACGCAAAACAAAAATCGGTGAAATTTTATTTGCCCTAAAATATGTAGTATACAGAAAGCCAAGTCTCGTGGACAGGCTGCAGGTAACCAAAACTAACATAGTAAGTAGTACGAGATTATGCATTAGTCTTCATTCTATGATTGTACCCAAGACTTATCTCCCAATGGTATGTAGGGAATTTCGTAAAACGATCCTAGTGCGTATTTGCCATAGATAGACAGTGTAGAGAATTTCCGTGCCACATTATGACGAGAGTAAGACGATAAGATAGCATCTATCAAAATGTTCTTTATCTATGTGTTATTATTAATAATTCTTGTAGGTACCTACTTAATGTTGAGGAATGAGGATGTGTAATAAAGACATCGGACAATTATTTTATGACTAAACTGATATCGCGTATTTTTGACTATAGACTGATTAACACAATGAAGTATTTTAGTCTATTACAACAAATATACATACGCGTAAGTTAAAGTGACTCAAATGCGATTTTCTAAGGGTGCGATGGTGAAAGTGGTAGAAAAATACTTATCAAATTATATCTTCACAACCAATCAAGATGCATGTGATCTAGATTTACTTGATAAGTATTCTTTACTTAAGTAGGTACATTATAAACGTAATGAGAATGACACATGCTGGAATACGAGGAAAACATAAGTGTATTTAAATCGCTAATGCAAGCACCTATCTTGGTCACGACTGAAGTCATGAAAATTCATTATCTAGGCGACACAAATAGGTACTGAAATGTTTGTTTATTCATTAGGTACGTGGACTAGGTAAAGATTGTTTTTTAATAAATGGCCAAAAGAGGGTTTCTTTTTGAAAATGAGTGTGCCGACAAAAGTCTATCTGAATCTATTAAAGGCCAAGGAATAATGCTAAGCAGAACATTTTACTTCGGGTCGCTAGCCCAAATAGTAAATACAGTAATTAAAATAAATTAAATAATCATTTATTTCAATCCTTTCAGATCACAATTAAAATTTAAGATAAAAGTAATTAATCAAATAATAAATAAAATTAATAATATAAATAATAAATACAATTTTAAATTGTCAAACCAAACCTAAATTAAAATCATAAAATATCATGAGAATTTTAGTAATACACCTGCCTCTGAGTCATTTGTTTGTTTGTCAGTACATTAATCATATAACAATGATTAACCTATGGTCACCCGGGCGCAATTGTCGTCGCGACGCAACAACAATTGAATAGTTTTAGAAAAAATCGGCGCAGCCATGTTTTTTTGGTCGATCGGGGGCCATAGGATACTAAACACTGCGGTTTAAAAAAAAAAAGAAGATTGAACTGCGTGCTTTGGTACGGCATTTGGGATGCCATTATGTGTACACGAAGTGCCGGCGTCGTATTGTGCTGTGTGGTGTCGCGTAGCCTTCCGCGGAATTGCCGAAACACGACATCCTTCGGCCAAAACTTTACCTTGAAGAAGGTCTCAATATGACAAGTCGATATTCGCACCACGAACGACTTGAAATTCACGAATTTCAAGTCGCTCACAACACGTTGTGGTGCGACTCCAACTTCTCGCTGGTCTTCGCTCGAACAAACTCCACGATCTCCAAAACCAAAGCTCCGGAATAGTATAGGATGAATGAAGTGGTAACAAATGATAAGACCTGGACTTACTGTATGAACCTGCAAGTCGATTCTGAAAACATGTCGAAGTGAAAACTTCGACACTTCACTGAACGACAAGTGAGCTGACAAACCATTCTAACAAGGTGAATGACAACTCCTGTCGTTCACTTCACCTAAGTTTTTTTCACTACGACAAGTTTACAGAATCGCACAGCAGAATGTTAGACTGTGAAGAATACAGAAGAAGAAACATTGCGTGTAGCTGAGATGAGAGTGTTGAGATAAGTTCATTGAATAAAGACATGAATGAGACAAGTGACGAGAATGCATGAAGGAGAAATTAGTATTTTAGAGTAAGTACTTAAAGTGGCGCTACTGACCGAAAAGTTAAAGAGAACGTTTGTCTTGGTATAGAGTTGTGAATAGGAGGGATGACAAGCATGTGACTAAAAGAGTTATGAAAATGTGGATGAATGTAAAGGAAGAGATGGCTAGATTGCGTAAGCAGGGATATGAAAGAAATAGGAGTAACGTGACGGTTGACAGGACGGACTGGAAGAAGAAAACGTGCTGTGCCGAACTGCGGACCCTGAGTAACTTGTGACAAGGTCAGGAAGATGACGACGCTAAGCAGTTAATTAAAGAAATGAAATGAGTGGATTCGCAGGAGCACCAAGGTCACCAAAGACAAAGACTCTCAAACTTCGAAAAGACGCTGTTTACTGACTGAATAGAGCTAAGTTCTGGAGTGATTATAGATCAACAGCTTTGCGACCACCAAAAAAGCACCGAGGTGCTGAAGCTTGACCAGACAATGAGTAAAGTCGGACAAGTCCCAAAAAAATAAGTGAAATTAGTCAGAAAATAACAATGAATGAACTAAGAAAATTCATTTTTATTTCACACAATGTTAGGTATGCAGGAGAAACAGCACATCTATGGGTTTGTTACTTTTGTGTACTTCATAAGATTTGTTTAAAATGAACCAGACGATGCTATCTCCAGCACTATTTTGCATATTTTGCGGCGTATCTACAGTATCAGACATTGGCGATTGGTTCCTTACATTGTATGATTGTAATTACGATATATAAATGATGTCAATCTGATTACGGAACAAAACGTTTTTAATTGCAGTGTAATTTCTCACATTAGGTATTCGAATGCAAATTTAGAGCAGGCTTAGTGTGAGTTTTTTCACGTTCTCGATCACGTTAGCGAAGACGCCAAATTGTATTGAAACTGAATAAGAATAAAAAACGGATTACCTTTTTTTATACAATATGACATAGGTAAGTGACCGTTTACGTTAGCAAGATGTCAAACTGCCTCGTTTTGTTACTCTTATTTACATCATCATCAGCCTAGCCTTTTCCCAACTTTATTGGGGTCGGCTTCCAGTCAAACCGGATTCAGCTGAATACCAGTATTTTACGTGAAGCGGCTGCCTACCAGACCTCCACAACCCATTAATTGGGTAACACGGTATTTCTTGGCAAGACTGGAGTCAGATTAATGACTTCTGACAATCCGTAACGACTGCCAAAGTTCTACAAATGATAGCCGGGACCAACAGCTTTACGTGCTTTCCGAGGCACGGAGGAAACTCGGTATGTTAAGATGGTCACCCATCCACAGACCAACCTAGGCAAGCGTTGCTTAACCTTGAAGATCGATCTGTGCGGCTGTTATTCTTTAGCCACAAGTTACTCTTATTTACAGTGGGATGTAAACTTACTGCATATTGACAGAAGAATATATTTTCTCTTTTAATTAACATAACAAGATGCTGAATCTTCTACCAAACAGAAAGAAATAAATGCTCGCAGGTTTCCAGGTTGGCTAAATAATATCCGCACTGGTCGAACTTCAAGGCTAGACTACGTTTATTTGTTACATACCGAGTTTTCTTCGTGCCTCGGAAAACACGTTAGATAGGCCGTTAGCTTCGGCAGTCATTTGCATTTCTTTGACAGTCGTTTACGGATACTAAGTTGATAATGACACAAGTCTTGTCGAGGGGTAGTATTCTATAACTAAGTAACGTACAGTTCGCATCAGCGTGGTTTGCCCCTCGGAAGTTAGGTTTGAGTGAAGTCCGCGCAGGTGCAATCGCGTAAAAAAGTGTTACGTTCCTAAAATTGTTTTTTGTTTATACGTATTATACTATAAACAAGTAACAAAGACTACCAGTAACAATAAAATATCAAAAAGTAACACAACGAACACATACACCACAAGAAAACAAATCAAACTGTAAGAAATAACCAAAATAAATCATTAAAAACAATAACAACGTGTAACACTTTTCGCATCCACAGTCGTATTGCATTGAGCAAGCGGGACACTCTTATGCATCGAACGTATAAGAGCGAGTGAGATGCCATTACATCCGCGCGCTTGCGCTAATCCGCGCATGCGCGAGCTACCCACGCATGCGCGGTTGTATGTTTGTTGTCAAATTGACATCCTGCGCAGCCGCTTGCGGCGTACTTTGCGGAGGCAAACTTGCGTGACGGGAACTGTAACGGTTGTGGAGATCTCGCTCCATGTAAAATACTGGTATTCAGCTGTATTCGGTTATATTGGAGGCCGACACCAACATTGTTGGCTTCAGGGTAGTAAAATTAAAAGAGGTTTTCCAACTATTTATGTATTAGGTGAGTCTAGGATAATAATACATTTATGTCTGTTTGTATGTAGGTAGACAATAGGTAGAGGCACAGTTTTTTCCTAGCACCTACTTCTTATTTTATTTGGCTCGGACAAGGCTTGGCAGAAGACAAGTGCTGAGATATTAAAAAAGGCTCTTTTATGTCTGTAAAGCAGAAAGGTATGTAGGTAATCATAATATTATGAAAGTACAGTATCTTTCTCACGGCATTCAATGGCGTCTGCTGTCCAAAACGTTTGGCGCTATATCGCTATCAATGACAGAAACTCTCGACTGATAAGCTGAAACTCTTACTATCGTCGTACGAATCACTATCTATTAGATACATTATTGCCATGCGTGCCATTTCCTTTAACTCATTGGAAAGGAATCGGCTTTTACTTCTCATGAAAGGACAATTACAAAGGATCACATGCTTGTTGAGTCACTACTAACACCGGTTATTAGGTTAGATTGGTAGTCAAGTTTGTAGCGTAAATTGGTTAACTTTCATAATAAAACTAGATGAAATTAGTACCTACTTCTTACCTTTATAAGTTTTAGTCATTAAGTTATTCTAATTTATATAAAAGCTAAATTTAATAATAATAGGCAGCAAACCTCCATTCATCCATCCTCACAAACTTTTGCATTTACAATAGAAGTAAAACGGACGGTTAATATTATACTTAGGTCATACAAGTCTTTCGTTCTTTTTTAAGGGTTTGAAATACTCTTTCAATAATTTATGTTAAGCCCATGGTCAGCCAAAGCAGGTTCTATTATATAAATCTTTTTAACTTTTTCTTTGTGTAAAGAGTCCACCCGTCTTTTTTTGCCACGGTTGGTACATAAAAATATTAGCTAGCTAGCTACGAGTATATATATCGTTGTTAATTTACTAACTTATTTGATGTCTGATGTAAACTACACACGAACAATCTGCCTAGCCCTTTCCAGCCTTTTGCAGCTGTACACGTGTCATCATCTGCCTAGCCTTTTTCATTGGGGTTAGCTTCCAGTCAAGCCGGATTCACGGCACGGTACTTCATGGTAAGACTTGAGTCACATTTACTGGCTTCTGACTATCCGTAACGACGGCCAAAGATCTACAAATGACAGCCGCGACCAACGGCTTAACGTGCTTTCCGAGTCACGGAGGAAACTCGCTATGTTAAGATGGTCACCCATCCACAGACCAACCTTGGCAAGCGTTACTTAACCTTGAAGACCAACCCGTACGGCAGTTATTATCTAGCCACGAGCTCCTCTACGCAGCTGTGCACATTTAACCATTTATAATCAGAAATAGGTACTTATACACCTTTTACAAGTAGCACTTCGCCCGCAACTTCGTCCGCGCTGCAATTTTCTTAAGGATCCCTAATTTTTTTCTAGACAAATTATATACTAAAACCTTCTTCGAGAACCATTTTATCTATTGGTGAAAATAGCAAGAAAATCGGTGCAGCAGTTTCTGAGTTTATCGCGAACAGACAGACAGACGCGGCGGAGGACTTTGTTTTATATTATGTAGTGATAGTGATATCATTAACGTTGGTCCTCGCTAACCACATTTATGTTTGTGGCTGGTGCTAACAGGGGTGTGTTTTGCCATGTCAACCGTCAAATCATCGAATAAGTACCTATAAATTGATTGCGGCTACTTATTCAATGTCCAGATATATGTATGCTATTTTTTCAACTTCTCGAATCAAGAAGTTGATTGTTGGGATTCAAGAAGTTCAACTTTGTTCTCGAAAGTTGTCAAATTTCAGAATAAGCAAGCTGAAGTAGCAACGGGCTGGCCAAATTAGCCGTAGACCCGATGACCGTTGGGGGTCTACCCCAACCAGTTCTAGAGTGAAGATCACGAATCGGCAAACGTACGGTAGGACACCCTAAGGCTAGGTGGACTTACGATCTTCACATTGTAGCTGGTAGCAGCTGGAAGAGAGTTGCCCGAAATCGAGTTGAATGGTTTGCATTAGGAGAGCTCTATGTCCAGCAGTGGAATTCTATAGGCTGATGATGATGATGAAGGTATACTTGCAAGCTATTCATTAATATTTCACATGGCAAAGTACGCATTAATTATAGCAAAAAGTGGCCAAATAACTTTCAGTAGCGCTATGCCGCCTTCATAGCTCAAAACATTTTTTTCTATAAACATACTTCGCTTTTCAATCGTAATCTCTCAAAAATGTATGAAAATTAAGGCTTTTTTGACAGTTTGCGATTGATATACGAACGCGAACGCTGCGCGCTGTTTAAAAATTATAAGTATTGGCCTACCTACATAAATGTTACCTAGACATAACACAACCTTGACATCGCTGTTGCATAAATCTAATCGTTGGTAATTATCTGCTATGTCGCAGGCGTATTTCATCGCATAGCCAATAACGAAACGAACGAACTGTCTTAACCAACTTAACCATTAAATACAAATATCGCCAGCATGCACGGGTCTCGCATGTATAGGTATGTATAGGTGCGTGCACTAGACGGTCATCCGTCGCGAAAAATGGAAGACTACAAGTAAGAATAAGCCCATCAATGGGGCAAACTAGGTTGAATAAAAAAGAGAAATCACTCACCATTGTGATGACGCCCGAGGTAACCATAATCTTGTTGAGTGCCATGGTGCCAGGTATCCTTAGAGAGCCACGAACTATAAATACTTAATTATGTCTCATTAGACCAGACTTGACAGATAAAGTAATTGAGTGTGGTCGTGTCAAACGTGAGAGGTAAGGCAGGACGCCTCATGTAGGTCGGCGCGCTCCGCCACGGCCCAGCATCACACTGATACGGCTGATAGCCCAAAACTGTGTCTTTCTCAACTGATAACACGACCAATATCGGATACTTGATAGATGAACGCCATCGTATCTCAATCGTTTAGCTCGAAATCTAATCTCGAAGCTATTACCTCACACCAAGGAAACATTGTTGTCGCTAATTTAACCAAACATTAAATGTCCAGTGGTGATTTCTGATTCTAGTCATTTGTCAAAACAGCTAGCGTATGAATATCACAAATTATAAAAATATACTAGGTATTTTCTATTAGGCACGTAAGTTTATGTTCGATAGCCAATCCGCAATGATAATCTTGATTCTTCGTATGGGTAGTAGAATAGCATCCACGAATCACGATTTAAGGAAAAAGGGTAAACAAATAAATACCTGCCATACCTACTATTGTGTCTTCAAAGATCCTCTAGAACGGTATAAAGAATGATGGGCGTTTTGGCCATATTCATACTTACATCAAATGAAAGCTTAGGCATATCAGTCAGGTCAGCCTTCCACTCTCAGAAACAGGAAAACTACTCAGTGGCGGATTAAGCCAGCGCGGAGCAAATTTTACTAAAGGGTCCTCGAAACCTAAACCTTCATAAAATGAAAACGAAACTTTTTTTTATTAGTTTTTGAGCAAACAAATACCAGTTGGACTGAAAAGTTTGTAGGTTAGCATAGAAAAATTCTTTTTTTGTTAGAATCCGGTGTGAAATGATGGAGCCATGATTCATCCATTGTCACATATCGAAGCAAAATTCGGGTTTATTAAGATTGAACAGCTTCAAACACAGCTCAGAATCATCAATTCGTTGTTGTATTTGGTCGATAGTGAGCTCGCGCGGCACCCTCTTTGAACAAAGCTTTCACATCCCCAAATATTCATTCACAATATGTCCAACACGTTCCTTTGATATCTTTAGGGTCTCAGCTATCTCAATCAATTTCACTTTACAGTTATCCAAAATTAATTTTGTGGACTTTTTTATGTTTTCGTCGGAAACAGCCTCTTTAGGGCGTCCACTGTGTACATCGTCCTCGGTTCTCATTTCGTATACTTAGTTAACCACTTCTTAACGGTAGATTTTCCTGGAGCAAAGTCTGGAGAATGTTTATCAAACCAAGCCTTCAGTATTTTTAATCCGTCAAATACCATTGCAGGTTTAGATCAGTGCCATCTCTTGATCGGTAGTAGAACTAATATAGTATGTTAGTAAGTTTTTTATTTAAGAGATGTTACATTATATAGTTCTGGTGCAGGACACATTCCGCCATTCTATATTGGCATGCAAATATTTATACATAACATTATGCTTATCATTAAACAAACTTCGAAAAAATATTAACGTAATTTTTGTTTCGATTATTTCTGAAACAGTGTGTTATTTAGAGACATCGTTTAATTTTTCCAGTAATATTTACATAAACTTCTATCACATAAAATTAAGGTAAGTAGTGGCTTACTTAGTTGACTAATACTATACCCATCGTGTTTGGGCTCATTTGAATCCTTCTGATGAGCACTATCTATTGCAGCTAGTAACACCGATCTGATGATGGAAACCATAAAGGTGAGAAGTGGCTCTGTTAGTTGACTACTCTTAAACACTTCGTGTTTGGGCTCATCTGAATTCTCCTAACAAGTACCATTTATGTTAGCTGGTAACAAGGTTCTTATGATGGAGAGACCAGAAACGGCCCAAAGGCGAGCCAACTAAGAGATCCAGTAGGATAGTTTAGTTGGCTCCTTATACACATCGTGTTTGGGCTCATTCCAAAGATACGTGTGGGTGCAAATCTTTGAAGTTATATCCAGTGTTGGGTCGCATGATAATAAAAATTGCAAATTGAAGACTAAGAAATCCACTACCCACCTTTCTGGTCTCCATCATCAGACCATTGTTCAGAAGCAACAATGAATAGTGCTCATCAGAAGGATTTAAACGAGCTCAAACGCGATGGCTATACTAGTAGCCAAATAAGAGATCCGTATTCGCTTTTCTGGTCTGCTTCATTAGACCCTTGCTCCCAACAATGATGAATAGTGCTAATTTGACGGATTCAAATGAGCCTAAAGACGATGGTTATACTAGTAGTTAACTAACAGATCCACTATTCAATTTTCTGGTCTCCATCATCAGACCCTTATTCCCAAAAATAATAAATGGTGCTCATCAGACGGATTCAAATGTGCCCAACCACGATGGCTTAACTAGTAACCAATTAAGAGATCCACTATCCACCTTTCTGGTCTTTATCATCAGACCCTTGTTCCCAACAACCATTAATAGTACTCATCAGGAAGATTCAAATCAAATGAGCCCAAACACGATGCATATCTGCAATCATATGGCAATCTGTATAATTCAGGTATTCTATAGAATACCTAGGTAATGTATAGAATAGCTGGGGCGTCTAGGCAATGTATGAAATATAATGAATATTAGGTATTGTCGATTTTATACTTTACCTAGGTAATGTATAATTGTGTTACCGGCAATCTGTTTAATCCGGTATTCTATAGAATACCTAGGCATTGTATAGAATACCTAAAACATTCAGGTAATGTGTGAGAAATATTATTCATTTTATACTTTGCCTAGGTATTCTATAGAACACTGAATACACAACCGGCAATGTGTGTAATAAAAAGACGATAGCTGGGAAAGAGAAGACGTGTGGGGCGGAAGTAACGCTACGTTCACACGACGGCATAAATTTCTCAGCCGGATCTGATTTTTACAGGATCCGGTTTAGTCACAATACAATTTATATGAATGAGTTCACACGTGAATTCGGTTTTAATATTAGAAAATAACCGAAACGGGCAAAACTCAAGATCTGATTGTGCTTATCACCTTACCACTGATTAATGGTAACACACGATTTGACAGTTACTGACAAACTGTGTTATGTTATTGAAAGTTTCCAGGTTTTTTCTGCACGTTCCATTGTATGGTCCGTAATTTTTAACTATCGAACAATTTGTACCTACAGGCTTCTAAATACATTTTTGAACAACTGTGTTGAAAAAAAAATATATAATTATATTATAATATTGTAGAATTAAAAAAGAACCTTCAAGGTTCAAAAATATTCAAACACTTTAAAAAAAGTGGTTTTAACTGTAAAATGCTAATAAAGTTTTGCTAATACAAACTCGAACTTGACCGGGTTTTACGTGACGGGAATAAAATGATTATGATGTAAATCATGGCCCAAAACAGTTTAAAAAAGCGTGCAATCGATGTTTCCCTGTGAGATATCTTGAAGCATTGAATGTGACTTGCAGACCTACATCATCTCTTGAACTTATCCCAGCGCTACAAATATGTCCATCTTCCACACTTGTCTATTAGTGATCATCTCATTAGTCATTGGCCTTTCTAGATTAACGATCACACAGTTCGCCCATCCTATACCTAATGAGTACCGTAAAACGGGGTAAAAAGAAACGCAGGGGTGAATAGAAACCAAACCTTGAAGGGGATTTTCACTTTATTTATATTCTGCTTGCAGCATTTAAGGTGGATGCTCCAGGGTGGCCCGCGAAATTCAAATATTTTTATGTTTTTTGCAATTTGCCGGTCAGTGTGAAGCTGTATGTGGACCAAATGCGATCCGCGACCGAAGAATGAATAAATAATCATTCTTTCGAACTACATGAACTTAGATGGCTATATTGATGATTAAAATGGTTATAATTCTTTAGATAAATACGCGTTACGGTCGCGGATCGCATTTGGTCCACATACAGCTTCACACTGACCGGCAAATTGCAAAAAACATAAAAATATTTGAATTTCGCGGGCTACCCTGGAGCATTCACCTTAAGGACTCTAACTAATATGGCATTCAAAAGAAAATACCATTTTATGTTTTATTTCTTTTCACCCTTGCATTTCTATTCACCCCGTTTTACCGATATTCCCTTACTGGCACAGTCATCTTACCATTCGTACTCAAGACTTTCCTGACGACATCTTCATTCCTCTGTATCACGTGCTCTGCTCACATACCGTAACAGCTAATTTCTGCACAGCTCCCCGTAATAAACAAATACCGTTTCTATCAAGAATATCACGAGCTTGTTAATAACGGTTCTAATTAGCGCAAAGGGCGTCGGATATCTCATACAGGAGCTAATTACCAGAGGCTATATCTAGAGGGATTGCTAGAAATTTTCCCACTGTGAACGTGCTGCATAAGAAAATGGAAAATCTCGTTAGTACCTACACCTGCACCTGCTTGATTCTCATTTTGTGTATTATTTATTTCTATGACCTTAGTTTTTTAAGCTTGCAGTTGAATAAGAAATGCGAATCACTTGTCCTTCTTCTAGAGCCAGCGAATATTTCCCTAGCTAGTATCTCTGTTCCAATTGTCAATGATTTGTCTTCTAGGTGGTGGTACTCCTGGTGTTGCCATGGCTGACCTGCGCACAGGTCATGGACGCTGTCAACGACACGCAGCTGCCTGCGAACTCTTCGGATCCGAATAAAGACATGTGAGTACTTAAAGTAAAACTATTTTGTTTTTCACGAAATGTAGCACCTATTATAAAAGCGTTAAGGTATTCATTGCCTACGGTTTTGATTTTACACTGAAATGAATCTTTTTTAGTGAGTCTCTTGTTATAATCTGCCCCCAACCCTGATAGAGCATAAATACGAATGCGAACTTTTGGATACCACAACCCTCTAGGGTTGTAACTGCGAGTGGCCATCGACAAAAAAAAAATTGATACCAAAACTTATAATAATCGAATTTTCGACCCATAAATTTATTCATGATCTACTAAGCTGGAAATTACGGTACCCAAGTGCGAGAACATTCTACAAGTACTTGACTAATTCATATAATACATGTTCAATTAAATATATTCTGAAAGAACAGTAAGGCTTAGGCGAGATATTTGTTACTACCTGTAAGATAAATAAAACGTTTTACAGGTACGTTATTCACGCAATGGTGTATCAAGTGGGCATCGTCACCAACAAAACTGACAATGAAACGGCCAACATGAATACTACGTAAGTTGCCCTACGCATTGTGAAATCACAATATTATAGACCTGGAAGGTATGTTCTCTGCGAAAACGTATCACGATGTCAGCTAATGATTGCTATAGAGACAAAAATTGTGTTAGAAACTTATTATAGCTTATTGCTCGAGCCAAAGTTAAAAATTAAACAAAAAAAAGAAACCGACCATGAAGCCCTGGATACCTATTATGGCATCTTAAAACCATCATGATAACGGTGTGGGAGGGAGGCGGAGCTATACAAGACGCATATCACTATCCCTTTTTCACAGCTTAATCATGATCGCATTAGCACGTCATAATAGGGCCCCTGTAGAGGATCTTTTAAAATAGCAACTCCTGTACTCCTATTCTGTAAAAACATTTTCGTGTCTCGACAGCGGAATTCGAGGTGAGTATCAAATTACGTCAAACGTAAGACCTTTATGTTGTGTCCAATAAAGCTCACTTTGTGAGGTTTGTCACTCAGGTGAAGATTCAAACTCTTTTGTTGTCTGCGCAGTGGCAACCAAGAGGCTGTGACATTCTTCCACTCCAATGGCTCTCAAGGTCTGGACTTGAGTAAGATTCCGGCTCCTCTCCTTACGAATGTGACGGCTCAAAGCATGGTGGGAGTGGCTCCGATGCCTGTCAACTCGGAGAACGCACCGAACCAGCTACCTTGGAGCACCCTGAATCACTTGACTAACATATCACCACCTTCAGCGCTAGCAGGTAAATCTACATCTACAATAATAATATAGTACAGATAGAAGAAAATCAAATATCTCCTAATAACATCAATCTTACATTAAATTGAATTGTTCACACGCTGCATTGACTTGGCTTGGCCCATTAATTAAGCTTACAACTAGCTTAGAACTAAGAAAAACTACACGTTGACCCATAATATTAATAATAAATACAACTTACGATATAAACAACGACCCTCAGCAACAAATGTTAGAAGACTGGAAAAAGAAAGTGCTGCACGGACGGCACCCCCACCATCTAGGAAGAACAAGCCCACGTAGATGCAGCTTCAAATAAATGGCTCAAGATAGGAAATTTATTCGCGAAAACCGAAGGTTTTATTATTGCAATTCAAGATCAAATCATAATCAAAAAACTAAAAACACTAAAAACCTACAGAAAAATCATTATCAAACACCCTTCAATAACGAATGATAAATGCCACAAGTGTCACAGCCAACCAGAGACCATACAATACAGCACACCACATTACAGGAGATTGCGCTCACACAGACTGACTATACTCACAGACACAATCAGGTGGCAAAGGTCATTCATCAATAACTAGCAATCAAACATAAACTCGTACAAGACACAAATACTCCTCACTACAAATACGTTCCACAAACTGTTCTAGAAAACATCACACACAAACTTTACTACGATCGCGCCATTCTCACTGACAGGACCATTCACTACAATAGACCAGATATCGCTCTCCAAGACAAAGTTAATATAGTTACTTACCTGATAGATATTGCAGTTCCCAACATGCACAATTCACAAAGGACAATAGGAGAAAAATATGCAGAGCTAAAAGAGGAAGAAGTACCTATAATATATATAATATATACCCCTTTGTTGTATACAGGGGTAATAACCCAACCATTTACACCAGTCTCAAATTAATAGACTTCAAAGACTCAGTTTACATTACACTTCAAAACCTGCAATTTTGAAAACCTGCAGAATACTGCGGAAGTTCATGCAGATAGAGGAAAATGAAACTCCTCAAAACCCCTAAACATTCACCACACGCTACATCTTACCAATATTTTCATTACTTACGCTCTTCAAAAAATGTTGTCTTGTTCAAAAAATTACTATAAAATTAATCGTACAAATAACCAAAATAATTTGCCTATTCTGTTAACTTTCCAAAAAGGTATTAAAGTTAATTTAAAGATACGCCCATCCGTGATCCGTGGCATGGCATGTGTTTGAATCGGCGCGGGGAGTGAAAATCATCTGTTAAGAAGTTAAGGATCCTCACTAAAACAACAGATTTTGAAATTCTTCGTGATGTCCGAGAACTCCAGATTAATTACCGGTCAAGTGCGAGTCGGACTTGTAGATAAAGGATTCCGTACCATAAACCTTAATTTTTAACCGACTTCTTCAAAAATGAGGAGGATTCTATGTTTGGCTGTATGTTTTTTTTAAGTATGTTCACCGACTCCGCCAATTGTGGACCGATTTACAAAAAACCTTTTTTATTCGAAAGCCTATACTCCTGAGGTTGTCATATTGTCACGAAGTCATAATCTGATGATGGCATCTCATGAAAAGCGACGGAAACCCTCAAATTTTATAGGTACTCGCAATGTTTTTCATAAACTTTCTAACGCAATTCAGATATTTGTGCCTGGTAATCATCATCTCATGTTGCTGAGCTGATGATGGAAAGTATAAAAAAAAAACAAAAAAAAAACCTATAATGCGAACGTTGCGGAAACTATTGACAATAGAGCAAAATGATGTACTAGAATTTTATAGAGGACATCAATATCTATTAAAAAGATCAGCGATGGTATTTATCTAACTATTATGGTTAAGTAACTAAATTACCGCTTTTTGTTCAAATTATTTAATCAAAACCCGGGTGTAATGAATAGTGGTGATTTTGGTATCATGATATCACTCCTTATCCATATAAATTGTTTGATAATTATTTGATTATGTATATATAAATTACACTTTAAATTATTCAAATCGAACCTTTCCTTTAAAAGTTACAACGGGTATAAAAATACTCTAAGTAAGAAAAATGTTGCGGTTTGAGCGAACTGCCCTACGTGTAGTCTTTTAAGAATTACACATTATACCATTAAGAGAGTAGAGGGGAGGGTAGAGGCGTATCAACTAAACACGCGCGAACGAAGTCGCGGGCGAATATCTAGTATAGGTACCATGAAAGTAATTAAAGAAATTAAACCGGCTTATAAAAGCTTTATTTTTTTAAATCTCAAGTAAATATGCCAACTATATTTTGAGGTCAGTGCCACCAATTTTAATGAAGCTTGCACTGTTCCTTAAGTTAGACTACACCTAGTCCAACAAAAAAATATTTTTTGCAAATCGACTTATTGTTTTTGAAATAAGCGCGGACAAACATACCAATATACAAGTATGCAATGCAATATACAACACTAATGAAATTTGGCACACATGTTTAGAAGTCGATATAAACTAACATAATCATACAAAAACTGTGCTATTCTGACAATATTACATATGTACGGGTCGTATGGATAACCTCCTTTTTTTGTAGTCGGTTAAAAAAACACGTGCTCGCGCGTATCTTCTTCCTCCCGCAGCCCTGCCTTTATCCCAAATACTCTTCCATACATCTTATTTGTATCACCTCAGTAATCACCACCAGTTGTCTTGCCGTATTATCGTTCATATTCAAGGACAATGTCAGAAACTCTATAGAGTTTTGACCCATCAAATAAAAGTTGGTTCAATAGGACTTGTGTTTTTAATTTCCTTTTATCTGTAACTTTTTATCCGCAAGTGTAACAGAATAACAGTTAAGTAATCAAGGGTCCTAATTTCAATGCATAATTTTGGTTTGATTTACCTTTTTTTTTAAATTAATGAAGTGTGAGGCAGGATCTGGTATTGTCTTTTACACAAGATTTGATAACTAGAAAAGACAGTTTTTCCTTTTAAATATGATTTTTTTAATACGTCTTAATGGGATATTGCATGTATAATAGCACATCGGGCAAGTGGTCTCCGAGGCTTTGTACACGTACCCTACCTACGCACTATTTTATCGCAATTTTCCATTAGGTACCATTTTGTATAAATTGTATGTGAGATTCAGCGATGAATCTCAGCATTGAAGGAGGAGATTTAACGTTGTGGGCTTGGTTGCTTTAGACCTTTGATTTCAAATATGTTAAAAATTCAAAAAGAAAAGTCCAGTGGTGTAAAATTGCATGATAGGGGGCCAATACCGATCACCGAAATGATAGTGTTTCTGAACTTTGACCACCAAACATAATGTTGTTTTTAGGCTTCCGTACCTCAAAAGGAAAAAACGGAACCCTTATTGGATCACTTTGTCTCCGTGCGTCTGTCTGTTTGTCAAGACCTTATCGGGAACGCGTGGAGGTATCGAGTTGAAATTAAAACCATATACTGAGGTAGGTACATGGTTTTAATTTCTCTCTTGAAGCTATGAAAAAATCAAACTTAGCGTAAAAAAACCGACCAAGTGCGAGTCGGACTTGCCCACCGAGGGTTCCGTACATATGACGAAATAAAGACTGTATTTTTTATGATTTAATTACAAATGCAAAGTTTTCATATTTTTTTCTATACCTACTTGCAGTATAAATGTCGGTATTATTTGACATTTACCCTATACATTTTGATTCCTTGACAGTGTCGAAATATACGTTATTTTGCGGCATAAACGGCCTTATCTTTTTTCGTTAACTTAGAACTTTGATTTATGATTTAATTTTTTTGGTTGTTTTTCGTCTTTTAACACCGATTTCCAAAATTAAAGTTATTTTAGACTTTGTAGTGTTTTTTTTATTTGTAGTCCGTTGTATTTTTTTTATAAAAGTTTTTTATTTTTGTCTTTTTATAAACAACTCACAACTCAACCAAATCTGAGCTAATGATATTTAGATCAGGTACCAAGTACTATGATAATGCATCTAATATAGTCTTGAATAGTACCCCTTTAAAATTTAAGTTTTTAGGTCATTGGGTCACTGAGGATTTAAAGGACTGTACTGACATTGAGAGAGAGCGCAGGTCGTTGTCTGTTCCTTGTAATATGCTGGCTCGCAGGTTTGCACGCTGTACTACACAAGTAAAGGTAACGCTTTTTAAGGCATACTGTCAATCCTTTTACACGTGCAACCTGGCTATTTGCAGAGGGCATACAGTGACCTGCGGGTGTAGTATAACAATGCGTTCAGGATGCGGTATTGGAGTGCCTCCGGCATGTTTCCCGAGGCCAACGTCAACAGTTTTGCGACAATCATGCGTAAACGTTGCACCTTGACCCTGACTCGCATGCGAGCTAGTTCCAACAGCACCTTGAGCGTATTGACGGACCGGTGGGATTCTCCGATGCTTGAGCGCTGGATACGACTGCACTCAGTGAAATAGCATGTTGTATGCGTTCTGGTGTTGGATTCTCCCAAAACCTGTGTTTTATTTTTTATTGTTATACTTGTCATACTTCATTTGTTTTGTTTACTAAAATTAGTTTTAAAGTATATTCGAGGTAGGTACTAACAATATATGGAGAAATATGAATTAAATTATTATTATTATAAATAGCTAGCCTGGCTTGACTACGGCATAGATGGCTAGGAACACCGATTTTCCGGAATTTCTAATGATGCAGTTTATATTTCATCAACATCGGGCTCGAGACTCCTTTCAGCGTTTTTCGTTATTTCTCATAGTTTAGGATTAATGGGATTAACCATCCAAGCACACTTGAAAAGTTCACCTGTGAACACTAATCCAATCTATTGTTTTCGCTAACTTAATCCTTATAAATCGCCCAAAACAAAATATGTCAAGACTGATTAAAGTACCTACCTAATTAAATTGTAACGCCATTCCAGTTTTACATAGAACCTTTAAACAATACTGGCAACTGTTCCAATAAATATAGGTAATGAAGAAGCCATAAACATTTTTTAGACAGTTTTTCTTTTCAGTTTTGTTTGACAAAGGGCTTGAATTTTTTTAAAGAAATAGTACATTACTGCAGCGGCCAGCAAAAGAGGCATTGATGGAAGAATATGTAAATGTGGGCCGAGGCAGACATCAATGCCTAGTTGTGGTCAAGGCTTGTACATAGTACTTTTCTCAAATATTGCGCGGATATTAAAATACAATTACTTTTCAAAACCAATGACGAACTACGAACACTTAATGCTCATTTGTTTTTTTTCAATAAACATCTTTCTATTTGCAAGCCAGTTTGAAATTTTAATAAAACCTTTGGTGAGTTAGGTATCTACTTGGCTGCCATGTTTCGGAGTAAAAGATCAATCTATTTTTAAATTACATGACAGATACTACTAAGTTACTATGTAATTTATTTGGCCGCTAAACACGACAGATATGGATCTTCATACAACTTTTGCCGGCCGCAGCTCGCATGTATTTGGCCAGTACAGCAATTTCGATTTATCTCGAAGAAATTTGCCAAATAAATATTTAAATTTCCAAGCACGTTTGAGATTTTTTTTTTCAGTTCTTTGCAACAGTAGGTAGGTAACCTACATAGGGAATCCTTTTTGCTACGGGTTAGGTAGGTCCCCACCTATCTAACCCGTAGCAAAAAGAAAACCTAAGGGGTTTTGTCGTTACTAGATTTAGGTACGAAGTAAGAAGGTACGTAGGGAAATATTTAGTTTAGAGCAACTGTCATCGTATTATTTACTACCAACCATTAAATATTTTAGACACAAAAAATATTTTTTGATTACAGGCTCACAACCACAGAAACTAACAAAGAGATCGAGTATTGAAATAATGGATTCAGACACAGTTGACAAAGACTCGCCTTTTAATAATTTCTACAAGAGTTTATTTAAGAGGGAGGTTCCTAGTGACAAGACACCCGTGGCCATTCACAGCGGTGCCGCCGTCATCCCGCAGGCAGTCGGGGTCCAGTCCATCGGCATCCCATCTCTGCTTACCCTAAACAACAATATGTCTGACATACCCGTACCTATACCCAACACTTCAGTCGTACATTACTCTAAGATAAACACCCTTGTGACTAAACCCTAACTTAACAAAGTTTCATTATTTTAATTTCTGGAATTAGTAGAAATATATTTTAATTCAGTTGGGTTAACAAGTTAGGTTTTCTTTCATACTTACCTATAATTATAAGCAATGTTTCTATATTTTTTCCTAATCCATAGGCCATACAGGACATATTTCATCAGTTTGACTTGGCAACAATAGTTAACTTCACAAATATTATTTTGGAATAACAATAGGTACTACTGTAATTTATCTTTGAACTGTTTCAAACAGAATAAAATTAAAATGAAGTACCTACCTACTGAAACAGTTTTTAGATAAAAACCATTTTTCTGATAGGTATGAGTTAGCATTGCTAAATACTTAGTACCTACGTGAAAGCAACTTTTTGAAGCCAAGTTACAAAGTCGGGAAGGTGTTGTCCTCGACTACGCACGCGCCAACCCCACGCATGCGCGAACGTAATTTAATGATTTGTCGCGCCTCGTCCGATGTCCCTGCCAGTAGCTAGGTAACGTTAAACTTATTACCCACAAGGCACCATGCCACTTCAGTTATCGTCTTTATAACACCCACAAAACAAGGCTCGGAGCCGAACATCTTGGAGGCGGGATGAGCTCACCCAAACTCAATGAACGATGTCCCAGCACAATGAGCAACGGAAAAAAAATTCTCTCCAGTGATTCGAAGGAGGATTCCTTAGACAATTCAGTAAGTATTTTTTTTAATATTTCAAATTATAATAATGCTGGTCATATTGAACGGAGGGATCAAGTGATAAGATAAGAAAACCATAAAAATGTTTCCTTATTGTGTCTTGGCTACATCGATGGGGTGAATGAACTATGTCTGACCTACTGCAAAGTAAGTCTTAGTACAAACCTTGGTATGTAGCAGTGTAGCCGTGCATAATGTATCACAAAATAAACGTTATCAGTTTGCTAGGTAGTTATTTTAAGGCCTGTTGACTATCTTATTGGGAGACTGACTTATAAGAAATCTTTATGCTTAGTTAAATTTAGAGAACAAATCTAAACTACTTCTAAGGTCTAGTATCGATAAACAGTTGGAGCCAAAATATATTTTTATATTTTCAGATAAGAGAATCCATCAAATCTGAAAGACCTGGAAAGAATGAGGAGGACTGGCGAAGACGCACCATTATCATCGAAAAGAAGAATGGCAGCTACGGTTTCACGTTACAAAGCTATGGAATCCATTACAAAAAGGTACCGTCCTGTTCTCTTGTGTTTTTTCAATAGACACTGCGAGTTGACTTTGTAGGATTTACTTCCATTGTCTTACCTTAACCAAGCATTGGCAATTTTTCCTGCGAATTTATTAATTATGAACATCATGGTTTTAAGTTTTTGTACTTATCAGATTTCGTGACAGTACCTAATTATGCGCTATTGTATCTGACGGATGCATATTGTAACCATTGTAACGGAGTATCTGTTTATCTACAGGAACAAGAAATCGAAGTGATCACGTATGTGGACCACGTGGAGTCGGACGGCCCGGCGGCAATGGCGGGGATGCGCGAGGGGGACGTCATCCTGTCCATCAACGGTACGGACGTGGAGCGAGCCGACCACGCCGCCATCGTCGACGCCATCAACTGCTGCGATGCCAGGATGCGTATGGTCGTCATCTTCGAAGACTGCGTGAGGAAAGTTGAGCTACATCTCAAATATATCAATCTCCAACGAACTCTACAATCTAAAATGAGAGAACTAGAACAACTCAGCATTCGAGAACGACAAATGTTTGATTGTAACTGGAAAACGCATAGTTTACCCTCTCAAAAGAAGAAAACGTCCCCATCCGATGTAATTTCAGACAACGAGGAAAATAACATCGGAGAAAATATCAACAACACGTACTGCAGACCGACGCTCTCCAGCGAGAACGTGACGGCAGCTAAACCTCCGCAGCCGAACGTGTTCATGTACCAATACCTCGACCCGCGCTACGGAGCGTGCCTCATACAGCCCAACCTGCGCACAGGGAGCTTTGTCATTACTGTAGGTTCCCCCAGGAACAGGCGCGAGTGCCACCACTATGTCGTGAAAACACCAGCCCAGCAGGAACAATGTCACAGAGCCTCAGAGCAGAACTACAAAGCAAGTAGTGGAAAACACAACAAAGTCCACAGAAGCAGTCACAGCCACGGGTGTGCTCCATGCATGCCTGCCTACAACAATCAAGACGCTAATAGTCTCGAGGCTTACGACCTCGCCAGTCCCTGCTGCGATCCGCATTGTGTGCCCAACACGAGGAAGAAAATGCGAAGAAAGAGAGAATGCTCCAAAGAACACAAGAGAAAAGAAAAATGCCAACAAGTTGACAAATCCACACAAAAGCCTGACAGTGGTTCTCACATGCGGACTAAAAAAGTTTGTCAATCGGGACACTGCTCCAATCGCTATCGATATTTAACAACGGAGTCCACACAGACGAGCCAGTGCAGCCTTCAGTCGTACGCAACGAGCAATGCCACCGTGCCATGTGATAACTCAGCTTCCAGTTATAGTACTTCCTTAAGTAGCGATACACTCTTTTGGGACAATGATAGGACAGAAAATAAGTCATCGCCTAAAATCCAGTACCAGAGCAGTCATCAACACGTAAAACCGAAGTCGTGGGATAATTTAACGACTAAGGCTTTTGGTGGTTATGGTTTTGGGTATGGTTACTTAGATACAACGACGAAACAATCAAACCGGTCCAAGAGTCACGGACGTAACCACAGCAGCCGCAGCACGCAGAGCCACCACGAGTATCAGCACCACGCACAGGAGAAGCACGCGCACCGACAGAGTGCGCCGCACCACTGCACCGTGTACGCCAGGAGCCACAGCCACTGCCCGCCTACCAAGTCTACGGAGAGCCTCATCATGGTGCCCAAGTACCAGCTGGAGAGCAGCGGATCGGAGAGCCGGCTCGCGTGCGAGTGCGTGGAGTCGATCGACTACTACCGCCGAGTGAGCAGCAGCAAGAGCCCCGCTGACCAGCACTCAGCGGCCTACTACACGCAGCACTTCATATATCCGACGCACTCGTACAAGAAAAAAGACCCCAACATAAGCTCAGAAATAACAAGACTTTAAAATTAGTGAGATTTAAGAAGCAATAATCAAATGATAATTAAGCATCACTGCTCAACAATCAGCCTGTGAAGATAACCTAGAGCCAATTTGTCATATTACTGTAGATCTTAACTGTAATTTTACCAAGTCCGCAATTAACCGCTTTTTACCTACTGATTAATAGTTTTTTTATAAGTAATAAATTAATATCAACAAATGAATTGTTTTCTATTTAACTTAAACCTCCTTGGGTAGTTTCCTAAATATAGATATCAACAAACCATTAGTTGTAATAATATAGGTAGACAGACGAGTTTGTGTTAGCTGTTAGTCATTTATGAAAACAATCGATAAAAAACAAAACAAGCGGACAGAAACTATACCTACTTATTATAATCCCATCAAAAACATAAATGTGAAAAGGGAGCCAAAGTTCAATGTTAATAATATCCGTGATGGTCGACTTCAGCGAAAAAAGAATTGTAATCTAAATGGGTGCCAAGTTCTGTAGATAATCCTGAAATAAGGTAAATGAAGGTTCAAGATTGGACTTGGCTAGTTTTTACATGGGTACTGGGTACATGTTACTTTATATCACGTGCTTACTTATCTTTATGCAGCAGTTAGAGTTAGTATCGGTTGTCTTAGTTTTGTAAATAATTCGTAAGTGCCTATAAAAACGACTTTTCATCAAGAAACTTATTTTCTTGCGAAGAAGAAAGCAGATGCTCTTACAATTATGAAAGGCGCTAAAGTGTTACCTAAACAACTGGATTGATTGGAAAAATTAAAATTCTTAGTTTCGGGGATTTCCGATTTTTATCCTTTGTATATGTTACCGGCAATGTGTATAATCCGGTATTCTATGGAATACCTAGGCATTCTATAGAATACCTAAAACATTCACACAAACTCGATTGATGGGAAAAATTAAAATTCTTAGTTTCGGGGTTGTCCGATTTTTTCCTTTGTATATGTTACTGGCAATCTATATAATCCGGTATTCTACGGAATAGCTAGGCATTCTATAGATTACCTAAAACATTCATGTATGAAATATTATTCATTTTATACTTTGCTTAGGTATTCTATACAATACCGAATACGCAGCCGGCAATGAGTGTAAAAGACGATAGCAGGGAAAGGGGAGACGTGTGGGGCGGCAGTAATAGGGAATGCAACCCGAATTATCCGTAATCTGAAAAATCCAGATGTTCGCACGTAAGGTTTTATCTATGAAAATGTTTTGAACAATCCTACAAGTTTTAGCAGGGTGCGAATTACTGTACCTTAATTCACTCCTATTTTTGGTCCAATTTGACCGGACTATGTAGATAAAAAACCTAACCCACTTCTAGATGTCCTAGAAAGTTGAAATTTGGAATGCAGCTGGGTAATTATGTGTATATGTTACCGGCAATCTGTATAATTCAGGTATTCTATAGAATACCTAGGGATTGTATAGAATACCTGCTGGTCCATCGGCAATGTGTAAAATAAATATTGTTTGCCTGTATTAATCAATTAACGAGTATATGTTGCAACCAACATTAGCGGCCTAAGTGATATGCCCCGCAATTAATTGAACAGCAAGGCAAATAATTGATACTTACTACCAATTCCTTGACAACGAGTGCAAAAATAGTTTTTTTTTATTTGCTTATATCTTGAAAACGGTGTGTCCTATTTTAATTTTTCTAATCAATCGAGTTTGTGTGAATGCTAAGGTATTCTATAAAATACCTAGGTATAGTGATTTTTTCTTTAGATCACATTTATTGTCTCAAAAAATAACATGTTTTAGGGGTCCGAATACCTGTAAAAAACGGAACCCTTAAAGGATCACTCAGGTGTCTGTCTTTCCGTCCGTCACAGCCGGTTTTCTCCAGATCTACTGGACCGATTCTGTTGAAATTTGGTACACATATGGATTTATGTGACTCAAAAGGCAGACGCATTACCCAAAATTTAAAAATAAATTTTGAGTTAGGGGGACACAAAATGTATTTTTTTACGTAATGCGTCAAACAAAGAAAAAGAAACATCATAATGAAATATTCAAAAACCTTTATTGCTGGTAGTTATTTACAAATCATTTCCGTATCTCATCAGCGTGTCCTACCGACACATAGGCCTCCTCCAGCTCCTTCCATTCTGTTCGTTTTCTGGCCACCCTGACCCAGAGCGCTCCGCGGTTTTTCTCGCTATCTTATTGTGTTTACCCTAGGGGTCCACTCATTGATCCTTTTGTTCCATTTCTCCCTTTGCTCTCTTAATATGTGGCCTGTCCACTGCCATTTCAGATGTTTGGTTTTCAAAGTCACGTCTTCTAGCCTGGTGGTTTATCTTATGTTAGCGACTCTTTTCTTGTCTACCCTACCTACAGTACATAGGTACCCTACATACAGTGCCCCGGCATGCTTCTTTGGCAAGTTCTTAATTTTTTCTGCAGTACTTATGTTGTGACCCAGGTCTGGCCACCATATGTGAGTATGAGCAATATGGATGTTTTGAAGAGTTTTCTCTTTACTTCCAGGGTGTGACGTTCTTCATTAGAGAACAATATAGAAACGCCCGCACTTAAGCCATGGCCGGACGTCGGACTGGACTTCGGGCTTAGAGAGTAGCCCCAGATTCGGTCACACGACAAAAACCAAATAAGTTTAGTGGCAGTAGCATTTTAATACATGCGTTCACAGAGTGGTTTAATTACCGAAAGCTGGAAAAAAATAGATAAGTACGACAAAGTTGGATCGTGGGCCCGGAATTTGAAAATTTTCATAATTGATTGTTACCTACATGTTGATAATTTGCCGCATGGTGATTTCTAAAGGGGGCGATTTTATTAATAATTTTACGAAAGGACACACGGTTTTCAAGATATAAGCAAATAAAAAAAAAACTGTTTTTGCACTCGTTGTCAAAGAAGTGGTAGTATCAATTCATTTGCCTTGCTGTTCAATTAAATGCGGGGCATATCACTTAGGCCGCTAATTAAACGGCTGATGAAGCTAGTTGGTTGCAACATATACTCGTTAATTGATTAATACAGGCAAACAATATTTATTTGACACATTGCCGGTGGACCAGCAGGTATTCTATACAATCCCTAGGTATTCTATAGAATACCTGAATTATACAGATTGCCGGTAACATATACCTACACATAATTACCTAGCTGCATTCCAAATTTCAACTTTCTAGGACATTTAGAAAATGGTTAGGTTTTTGATCTACACAGTCCGGTCAAATTGGACCAAAAATAGGAGTGAAGGTACAGTAATTCACAACTTGCTCAAAACTTGTAGGATTGTTCAAAACACTTTCATAAATAAAATCTAGAAAGTCCTCATCGATCCCGATACCTGGAAAAAAAAATACTCGGAGTCACAAAAACGAAGTTTTCGCAATTTTCAGCAAAACGGTAAGTTTTATCATAAAATTAGTTTGACAAAATTGTAAATGACCGCGTATAGGTAAATCATATGGACTTGAAATATTTGACTATATAAAAACAGTTATACAAATATGTGGCATATCGACACATAAATCATAAAAATACTGTCTCTATTGTCGACCAACACCCAATCCCAGTCTTTTATATCTAGCTGATAACCAAGCCACACTTGAACTTGATAATATAGGTACCCTTAAAAGATGTTGATGAGCAGCCGCTGAGGTTGGAGGAAGACAAGCTGCACTTGTTTTTTATTTCGAGTATTTTTAACGAAACATGCACATCGAAACTTATCTAAGCACATAATGTTTTTAGGAGCTCCATACATAGAGAGAAAAAAATGAATTCCGTAGGTGATAACTTCTTGTGGAGTTGAAATACTCTTTTTAAAAAACTTCAACACATTGAACTAAATCTTGTTGCTCAAACATTTTACAAAGTGTGGTTTTACTGCAATGTCGTTCAAATTAAACAGAATCACAACAGTTCCGTGTAATACTAGTAGGCCTACCGGAGACACCACGTTAAAAAACGCAAAAAGGTGGCGTGGAAACGTGTGCATATTATGACGATTACAACTCTTCCAGACCGTCTCAGAAACGTTGGCTCTTAGGAAAAAAGTATCTAGGCATTTTTATAGATAATTATCTGATCTACTATTTTCGTCTGAACAAACCTATACCTACTTAATACTAGCTAACACGCGCCGCTTCGCTCCCGTCAACTGGCTGCTCTACCTACCCTACCGTACTGATTTATGAATCTAAACCATCCAGGGCGCCACCCAATCGCATACAAAAAAAAATCATTAAAATCGGTCCAGCCGTTTAGGAGGACTTCAGTGACACACACACGTAGGTACAGTAGAATTATATATATAAAGAAGAAGATATATATAAAGCTGAAGAGTTAGTTTCATTGAACGCGCTAATCTCAGGAACTATTGGTCTGATTTGAAAAATCTTTCAGTGTTAGATAAATGTGTCGAGGAAGGCTATAGGATATATATTATCACGCTAAGACCAATAGGGGCGGAGCGCGCAGTAATGAAAATTGTGACGCAAACGAAGTTGCGCGGGTCAACTAGTTTTTGTATATTTTATATGATAAGAGTAATTTTCCACTGAACTATTTAACATATCAATTTAGAAAGTCCAGTAAATCACTGAGCTCCATTTTTTAAACTACTACTTCGATTTTTTGTGAATAATGTGTCGTGTATGATATGCCATATCTCAATACCTGCAAAACCAAATCAATTACATTTGCACTCTAATTGTAGCAAATTTTATCTACTTTAATTGTCCACTGATTGACTTTTATCTAAAATTCACCGTTTAGAAGATATAAGCCAAACTCTGAAAAATGATTGATAATGTAAATAAATTCCGAGCACCATGCCGTTAGCACAGGTCTTTCGAGGTTGAATATTGGGAGTACACTACTGGCATCTACCCTAATAACATACCAAAAAACCGGCCAAGTCCATGTCGGATTCGGACCATACCTAAGCCTTAATTTTTATTATTTGTTGTTATAACGGCAATAGAAATACCCAATCTGTGAAAATTTCCGCTCTCTACCTATTACGGTTCTTGCTGAGATACAGCCTGCTGACAGACAGACGGACGGACGGACTAACGGACGGACAGCGGAGGCTTAGTAATAGGGTTCCGTTGGTTACCCTTCGGAACCCTAAAAAAAATAAAATAAAAATCTTTTTACAAATAAAAAACTTTTTACAAAAAATACAACCGACTTCCAAAAACAAAACACTACAAGGTACAAAATAACTTCAGTAGAAAGAAAAGAACTTTAATTTCTGAAGTCGGTGTTTTTGGTTAACTTTTCGTTTTTTGACACCGACTTCGAAATTAAAGTTTTTTTTTTCTACTGAAGTTATTTTGTACCTTGTAGTGTTTTGTTTTTGGAAGTCGGTTGTATTTTTTGTAAAAAGTTTTTTATTTTTCACTTTTTAGTGGTACCCAGGTACCTGCGTACCCATTAACAGCGTACCAGCGCAAGTTATGTTAAGAACTGGTGTAAACACTAAAAAAACATGCGATTTCAACAATCCCGATCCCTTTGCTATCATTTATTGAAGAGTTCCGTTTCCTGCCTCCGAAGTTCTTCGTCAGATCTTCACCAAACTGAAACGGGACCAGTCCAGGAAAATACTCTTTCAAACAAAAAAAGAATCATCCAAATCGGCTGACAATTGGCGAAAGTATCGCTGAACAAACATTTTTCATGGGATCTTATCATCAGATCCTAATTTATACCTTTCATCATCAGCTCAGCAACACGAGATGATGATTTCCAGGCACAAATATCTGAATTGCGGTAAAAAGTTCATGAAAAACATTGTATGTGCCTATAAAATTTGAGGGTTGCCCTCGATTTTCGTGGGATCCCATCATCAGATTCTGACGTGGTGACAATGGGACCAATCGAGAAGTATATCCTTTCAGATGAAACAAAATTTTTTCAAATCGGTTCATAAATGACGGCGTTATGTTATGAGGTAACAAACATAAAAAAAAATACAACCGAATTGAGAACCTCCTCCTTTTTTTGAAGTCGGTTAAAAAATACTACCGAAAATACGAAAAAACTACCAAAAAAATCCACTTCCGAAATTGAAATTATTTTTAACCGACTTCAAAAAAAGGAGGAGGTTCTCAATTCGGTTGTATTTTTTTTTTTTTTTGTTACCTCATAACTCCGTCATTTATAAACCGATTTTTTTATTTACTTTAAGTACCTAGTGTTTTTTTGTCTAGTTAGGTAGGGCCAACTTAAGAGAAAGAGGTAAACCGTCGAATCCGACTCGGCTAGGCGGCGTTAGGGAAGCGGCGTGGTATCTTCTCGTCCCACATACCACAGTGCCTCAAGACGAAAGTCTATAGACCAGTGCGTGTTGCTAGTGATGACCTAGGTACGGAACTGAAACGTGGTCGCTCACAACGGGCCTCATCAGTAGGCTCAAAGTCACTCAAAGGGCTCAAAGGGTAATTCCTTGCGTGATTGAATCAGGAATGATGATATCTGCAAGAGAACCAAAGTTACCGACATAGCCCGAAGGATCGCAAACTTAAAGTGGCAGTGGGCAGGGCATGTTGCTCGCAGAATAGATGGCCGCTGGGCCCGAAAAGTTCTGAAGTGGCGACCGCATACCGGACCATCGTTGGAAGGCCACCCACAAGGAGGACCGATGACCTGGTGAAGGTCGCAGGTAGCCGATGGATGCGAGCATGCAGGACCAGCCGTTGTGGCGACGCTTGGGGGAGGCCTATGTCCAGCTGTGGACGTCTTTTGGCTGATGTGATGATGAGTGTTTTTTTATTTATTTGGAAGTTGGTTGTATTTTTATGTAATAAGTTTTTTCTTTGGCAATCGGCTGGATATGCTGGCGCGTGTCTAGATAATGTTGCGTCAACTTAACCCGAATAATAACAGTAATAATTGTGCGTATCAAATAAGTAACCGAATTAGCATCCGCGTGATAATGATAATTGCCTAATTATGTAATTGAAATCACTTTGAAACAATTTTGAAAAAGAAGAAACTAGTTAACGACGAAAGAGTTTCCCAAGCTGCCAACACCTTGCGTGGACAGTCCACAGTCCTTGAGTGATCCCTCTCTGCTGCCATGAGAAATTCTGATAAGTACTTACTTGATCGTGTGAGAAAAGAACCTTCGCTACTGTCATATAGATACTTAGTCTTATTTTCCTCGATATTCTCTTTCGGAACTCTGACAAAATAAATCTTAAAGAGAGCTTTGTGTTGCTAGCTACAAGCCGTGAGGTCGATTTTTACGTACCTAGAGCTAGAGGATAGGTACCACTACCAGATAGGATAGGTACATGTTGACTTATTTAATTCTTTGGCATTATTTCGGTGAAATTCGAAATGAATAGGTAAAACTTCAGAAGTTTTTAAATAAAAAAATAAAGGACTAGTTAAGTAAGTAGGTACTGTGTTTTATTCCGATTTTCCTTTTGATAGGAACTTAAGACCAGATAACAAAATGTTTAGTAGTTACGTATCAAATTTACATTATGTGTGGCATCAAAAATGTAATTAGGTTGTAACATTATCTTTCTTTAAGAGTCATACTTCCTCAATCTTGAAGCTGAATTGTGGCAAATTCGCTTGCTATCGCCGAAATTAGGTGGCTGAACTTATATCTAGCGCGGGTGGTGAGTTAGGCCAAGGGTCAGATGGCGGACAGTGCGCCTGCGCCGGCGGCGGAGCGGCAGAGCGTCGGCGCGCACCACCGCAGCCATGCGTCGAGTCACGCAGCTCGCCCGGCCGCGGCCCGCGCGCAACTTCTTCCTCGTCGCAGCTTTTCTTCTGTTCTTGTTCTCAACTACTACCACAGCGTCGCCGCAAGTAAGACATTTTATTTATTATTTTTTCTACTTCCTGAGACAAAAGTGATGTGTGAAAACTTTATTTCAATAGTGACATAATTTGATCAAATGTACTGAACGAAAGTGTTGTCTAATATCCACTTATTTCAGGAATATATTGTGTGCAAAGACTTTAATTCTCACCGGTGTTTTACAATACAAACTGAATTCATAAATGATGTGGCTGGCGCGAGGGAATCCTACTCAAGCGCAAATTTACCTGACAACTGCTTCATCAGCTACACGAAACCTCACCCAGGAGTTAAACAAAGTATTACGGTAATTTGAACAGTTATATTAGTTTGTTCCTGATGTAATTGCTTTGCGAACGACCTACTAAATTTGCGTTATGATAAGGCCGTAAAAGCACATGAAGCTTTGCGATATTTTATTTGCGCTCCAAATAGTACCTATTCACATTGTAAATAAGCTGTTATATTATAATTTATGCAAATAATAATTTATCTAAGCGTAATGAAGTCAGTATTAGTAACAACCGATGCCCTGAGTCAGGCGACGAGTAGCTTGTGACCTAGTTTACATGAAATAGGAAGACGCTACCTAATAACTTATCAATTCTGTTTTAAACGCAACGATTTTGTTTAACAAGTTATTCTGCGGAAACGGAAAAAACAAATTGACCGATATTTAATTTAAATGTAGGTAATCATATTAAGGAATGATAAATTCTGAAGTACTAAATTAGAAAATACCTACCTACAGATAAGCAAACCGAAATAGGTAGGTTATATAGGCGAAATATGTAGGCTATTGATAATGAAATTTTAATAGGTTAGTTTCTCAGTACGCCACACTTCATATTAGTGCCCTGTTGATGGCAACTGGCTCGTCCCTGTTACATGGGGATTTAACGTAGGTACATACCTAACAGGAGAAATTTGGGTATGTAGCCATGACACCTACAGCTGTGCCAAAACCTTCAGAAAAATAGGCGTGATGTAATGTTGTTAACTTATTAAAAGTTTTTTCTAGACGTGTTGACCACTTACCTAGTGAGACTTTCAAATTTTCCTTTCTTAAGTGCGTGCCTTTTACTAAAATCACTCATTTAAGGGCGATCGTCGTACTTTATCTTATTGAGTAAGTCATGTAAGTACCTATGGTGTAATGATTAAAGGTTTGAGGTTGTGAGGTATGTAATTGATAAAAACCACCACAAACCCCCGATAGAAATCGTTTGACAAATGCTGAACTTCAAATTCTTGATTTAGAAAAATCAAGATGTTGAAGTTGAGCATTTGTCAAACTACTAAAGCCTGAATCTGGCAAATTAATGTTGACATTAAAGAAGGATCCCATTAAAACATAAATGTGAAAAAGGGAGACAAAGTTCAATGTTCATAATACCCGTGATTGTCGCCTTCAGCGAAAAAAGAATTGAAATTTTTGATGGGATCATATACCTATCACTATTATTTGTAATTTTAAAGACACTATTATTATTCATCTTTCAACACGTAACCCCGCGTTCCCGCTCCTATATAAGTAGCAAGATTGTATAGGTACGAATGTAAATCTCTCGTCTATCACATTTGTACAATATTGTCATAATTGTTCGCAATGACATCAAAAAGATTTGCCGGCGTTTCCAGGAGGAGTTAGTGTTATTATCGGTTGTCTTAGTACTATAAATAATTCGTAAGTACCTATAAAAACGATCTTTCATCGTGGAACTTATTAACTTGAAAGGCGCTAGGTGTTCGGTACCTAACAAAATCGATTGATTGAAAAAAAATATTCTTAGAAATTCCCGCTTTTCAGGGGTTTTTTCTTTGTATACTCATAATTACCTAGCTGCATGCCAAATTTCAACTTTCTAGGAAATCTGGAAGCGGGTTAGGTTTCTGATCTATATGTCAGTGAGTCAATCAGTCAGTTTTTAAACGTTAATATATCAATAACGGTTTGAGCTAGGTACATTTATGAAATTTTGGATTCGAGACAAGCTAAACTTTAATAAATGTGCCAAATTTCATGTAGGTATATAGATTAAACAGTTTTCGAGTTGTGAAGTGTGAAGGGGTAAAAAGTAACTCAAAATGGTTCGTGTACATAGCTGCTGCGTCGCCAGTCCCTTTTTTCTTTGAACTATTGGCTGGACTCGCTGCCGCGTGTCTAGATTTGCGATTTAAGGTGGAAGCGCCAGGGTAGCCCGTGAAATTCAAATATTTTTTTGTTTTTTTGCAATTTGCCAGTCAGTGTAAAGCTGTATTTTGAACAAAATGCGATTCGCGGCCGTAACGCGTATTTATCTAAAGAATTATAACCATTTTAATCATTAATATAGCCCTCTAAGTTCATTAAGCCTTATTGAATGACTTTTTCATGAAATAACCATTCAATAGGGCTTTGCCATAATATCTAGGTCACCATAATTATATAATTGTATATGTATTCATAATAATTAGGTTACCTAGATATTATGGCACACTAATAATAACTCCATAACAAATGAATATAAAGCTCAAAGTTTTAAAATACTAGTGGCCCGCCTCGGCATCGCCCGGGTTTTTTTTTCATACAAATCTCCCCCCCAATTTGGGTCAGTCGTTACGAAGTTATGAACGGACAAACATTTCGGCGATCATTTTTATTTATATAGAAGAAGATAGAAGATATTTCCCATCCTCATATTTATAATGATCAAGCTTGAGTTCTAAGCGTAGGTATTTTTATTTATCACGAATATGTTAGGAGATAACTTCTTTTTGTCAAGGTTGACCGTGTTTCCTTGGCCTATGTTTCACAATTACACTATCGTAAATGGAACAAAGAAAACGTTTTATTATGTCAAGGCGATCTAACACTCAATAATGAGTTATACATAAGATATTGTTTTTGAATCAGGTCACGCCTTTTGGTAACGGATCAGCAAGGCGCTTGTTCTGCAAGTCCTTAGTTGTGGGTGTGTTGGACGGAAGAACATATGACAAAGTATTGGAGGGATTCCAAAGAGATCGTCGTGAGGCATCATATTCTCCTCGAGGACGGTACAGGGGCCAGACTCAGTCGCAGTACCTAGCGATAGACCGTGGAGGTGGCAAAGATGAAGGAAAGGCCGAGGCTCATTCAGCCGCCGATTCATCCAGGGCGACCGTTGGTGAGTATCTTGTCATTATCTACACTTTGTTTGAACGTAATATTGTAATAAATCCTCATTTACCTACAAAAATACAGATATGATTAAGTGACTTTCGTGTTTTTGTATCTATAGGCTCGTAGTTCTGATGACGATAAAAACACATTATATACAATAAAGTAATGTCTATTTCAGTTGGAAACAGTGGCATGGGGCAAGCCCAGAGTCAATCAATGTATGACCCGAGCTGCGATGACTGTCTGGGTCGGACTGACTTAGGAGCAGAAAATCAAAAATATCGACCAGGTGAAATGTAAGCACCTTCTGTTACGAGTTATCCAACAAAATTTATTGCATCGCCCATCACTGTGGGCTAACCTAGCCGGTATGTAACTCAATGTTACACTTTGAAGCAGGTCTTCTAAATGTAATCTATCTATACTAATATATAAAGCTGAAGAGTTTGTTTGTTTACCTGAACGCGGTAATCTCAGAAACTACTGGTCTAATTTGAAAAATTATTTCAGTGTTAGATAGCCCATTTATCGAGGAAGGCTATAGGATACATATCATCACGCTAAAACCAATAGGAGCGGAGCAGTAATGAAAATTTCGACGCAGATGAAGTTGCGCGGGTCAACTAGTATTACGTATGAAAGCTTATTTACTCGGTTAGGCACATTCAAATCGTCTGCAATTCAGTATCGAGTACCGACATGATAGGTTTAATGTTATCAGAGTCTGGAGTAATATTATTGTGGTCAGAGATCCGATATAAAATGTCACGAATCACATATTGCCGTATCCTGTGACCCACTATTTGTACAATTAGGGACAGTTTTACGAATTAAGGCGCAGCGAGTTCTCAACTTGTATAAATAAGTCCACATTTTATATTTCAGACCCAATCAGGGCGGTTTGCCAGGAAGCACTGGTTTCGGCAATGGGCTCAACAGGCCTGGAGGAGTAGGGCCCGGTCAAATACTTGACCCCAGAACTGGAGGCTACGCAGCGAATCAAGGCGGGACACCTGGCGGAGATTATGGCGGACGATTTGGACATCCTGGTGTAACCAGTGGCTTCGGTCCCGGGAAAGATGGGACACAAGGTGGTTCGAATTTATACCCTTCACGGGGTAACCAACCAGGTGGCATCAGTAATGGAGCTTTAGGGCCCAACGGAGAGTCAAGTTTCGGAACCAATCCAGATGGAACGCCGTTTGGAAATCGACCACCAATTATGCAAGGTTCGATTGGAATACCAAATGGAAACATAAATGGAGGTCAAGGGGGTACGTTGGGAAACCAACCTGGAGGGACGACATCCTATGGAACAGGTCAACCTGGCACAACAAGCGGTGGTACACATGGTGGTTCAAAGCCTGGGTTTCCAGGGTCGTACACTGGCACACCTGGTGGTGTACAAGGCGGTTCTCAGCCCGGGATAACCGGGTCGTACTCTGGCACGCCTGGTGGACTACACGGAGGCTCTATTCCTGGGGTTCCAGGGACTTATACTGGTTCTACAGGTGGGCAACAAGGAGGGTCTGTCCCTGGGATAGCTGGTACGTACACTGGTACACCTGGAGGACCACAAGGAAGCTATTTGCCTGGGGTTTCAGGGACGTACACTGGTTCTACGGGTGGACCACAAGGAGGTTCTATACCTGGGATTCCAGGGACGTACACAGGTGGCGGAAATGGTAACATGATCCCAGGTAATCAAGGTTTTGGATACATCCCAGGAGGCCACATCGGTGGGGGAAATATGCCACCGGGTTCCTTGACTCATCCTCAAAACGGTGTTGGGAGTTATGGTCCAAATCAAATCGGCAGACCGGGTAGTACAGGAATATATCCGACTGGCACCCAAAGTGGCTATCCAGGACAGTTAGGGCAACCAAATCCTGGAGGATCAAATTGGCCTTTACTACCAGGGCCAATACTAGGTGCTGATGGAAATAACTATTATTGTTGTGGTGTAGCGCAAGGAACCGGTGGGCCGGGGTCGACGGGGAACCAAGGCCCAGGTAATGGAGGACAAGGGCCAGGAGGGCAATACGGCCCTGGAGTGACTAACGGTCACGGACAATATGGTCCAAATGGTCCAGGAGGCACAGGAGGTGGTAACGGCGGACAATATGGACCGGGAAGCACAGGTGGTGGTACCGGCGGGCAATACGTGCCAGGTGGCACCGGTACAGGAGGTGGTCCAGGTGCAGGAGGCGGGCAATATGGACCGGGGGGTACAGGAGGCACAGGTGGCCAATATGGACCGGGAGGTTCAGGAGGCACAGGTGGCCAATATGGCCCAGGCGTAGGAGGCGGTACTGGTGGACAGTATGGTCCGAGAGGCCCAGGAGGTGGCCCAGGCGCCGGTGTTGGTCAATATGGTCCAGGGGGCTCTGGCACAGGTGGCCAATATGGTCCGGGAGGAACAGGCATAGGAGGTGGCCCAGGCACGGGAGGTGGGCAGTATGGTCCGGGAGGAACTGGTACAGGAGGTGGTACCGGTGGACAATATGGTCCGGGAGGAACAGGCATAGGAGGTGGCCCAGGCACGGGAAGTGGGCAGTATGGTCCGGGAGGAACTGGTATAGGAGGTGGTACCGGTGGACAATATGGTCCGGGAGGAACAGGCATAGGAGGTGGCCCAGGCACGGGAGGTGGGCAGTATGGTCCGGGAGGTACTGGTACAGGAGGTGGTACCGGTGGACAATATGGTCCGGGAGGCACTGGCACAGGAGGCGGGACCGGTGGACATTATGGTCCGGGAGGCACTGGCACAGGAGGTGGTACCGGTGGACAATATGGTCCGGGAGGCACTGGCGGTGGCACCGGTGGACAATTTGGTCCGGGAGGCATTGGCCCAGGAGGTGGTGCCGGCGGACAATACGGACCAGGAGGCATTGGCACAGGAGGCGGCCCATCCACTGGTGGCGGTACCGGTGGACATTATGGACCGGGAGGCACGGGTGGCGGTACCGGTGGACAATATGGACCGGGAGGCTCAGGAGGTGGTACCAATGGGCAATATGGACCTGGAGGCACTGGAGGTGGTACGGGCGGTCAATATGGACCGGGTGGCACGGGAGGTGGTACCGGCGGACAATATGGACCGGGAGGCACAGGTGGCGGTACCAGTGGGCAATATGGTCCGGGTGGCATCGGAACCGGAGGTGGTCCAGGAGCAGGTGGAGGGCAATATGGTCCGGGTGGCATCGGAACTGGAGGTGGTCCAGGAGCAGGTGGAGGGCAATATGGTCCGGGTGGCATCGGAACCGGAGGTGGTCCAGGAGCAGGTGGAGGGCAATATGGTCCGGGTGGTATCGGAACCGGAGGTGGTCCAGGAGCAGGTGGAGGGCAATATGTGCCGGGCACAGGCGGTACTGGCGGACAATATGGGCCGGGAGGCACTGGAAGTGGTTCCGGCGGGCAATACGGGCCGGGTGGCATCGGAACAGGAGGTCGTCCAGGAGTAGGTGGAGGGCAATATGGGCCGGGAGGCACAGGCGGTGGTACGGGAGGGCAATATGGACCGGGAGGTACAGGAGGTGGTACCGGGGGTCAATATGGACCAGGAGGTACAGGAGGTGGTACCGGCGGGCAGTACGGGCCGGGAGGCATCGGAACAGGAGGTGGTCCAAGTGCAGGTGGCGGGCAATATGGGCCGGGAGGTACAGGCGGCACTGGTGGCCAATATGGCCCAGGCACAGGAGGTGGTACGGGCGGGCAATATGGTCCGGGAGGCACAGTAGGTGGTACTGGCGGACAATATGGTCCAGGGGGCACAGGAGGTGGCCCAAGCACGGGTGCTGGTCAATATGGACCAGGAGGCTCTGGTACAGGTGGCCAATATGGTCCGGGAGGAACTGGCACAGGAGGTGGTACCGGCGGGCAATACGGTCCAGGAGGCGTTGGCACAGGCGGCGGCTCAGGCACGGGCGGTGGTACTGGTGGACAATACGGTCCGGGAGGCATAGGAGGTGGAAGCGGTGGGCAATATGGTCCGGGAAGCAATGGTGGTGGAACCGGCGGCCAATATGGTCCGGGGGGTACAGGAGGTGGTCCGGGGGGTTCAGGAGGTGGTACCGGTGGACAATATGGTCCAGGAGGCCAAGGAGGTGGGCCATATAGTCCGGGAAGCACAGGAGGTGGCACAGGAGGCGGCACCGGCGGGCAATATGGTCCAGGAGGAGGTTCTGGCACTGGTAGTGGTGGTCAATATGGTCCGGGGGGTACTGGCACAGGTGGTGGTACTGGTGGACAATATGGTCCGGGAGGGACGGGCGGAGGTGCCGGCGGGCAATATGGACCGGGAGGCACTGGTGGCCAATATGGTCCGGGAGGGACGGGCGGAGGTGCCGGCGGGCAATATGGACCGGGAGGCACTGGTGGCCAATATGGTCCACCACAAAACGTCATCGACCCTAATTCGATTGCTGATGGGGATGATTCAGAAGCTGAAGCAAGTGTGAACCAAGCTGCTAATGGTACCGTGGCATCTGCATCATCTAAAGGTGGCAATGACAAAGGTCGAGCTCAAACTAATGTGCAAGGAACATACAGCGGCAGCGGATCTTTTTCGGCACAAGCGGAAATTACTGGTGAAAATAAAGCTGCCAACAGTCAAGTAATGGGAAATAAAAAAAGTGCTTCCAGCACAGCCCAAGGAAGCGGAAAAAATAGTAAATCACAAGCTAATGTTGAACTTGGTTTAGAGACCGGTTCGGTTCTAACTGGATCGCAGAGTGAGGGCATTCTCCACTCGTCTAATTCGCAAGTCCAAGGCAGTGTTAAGGGAGGTATGGCTGATGCGCAAGCACGGGGTCCTGGAAGCACTTCTTCGCAAGCTCAAATAGGGTTCACTCCTTACAAAGAAGGAGATAAATCACACGACTCACAAAAAACACCATTTATTGGAGGAGGAGTAGCTTCGGCTCAATCTAGTGGGAGAACTGGCATGTCACAATCTCAACTTCATGGCACATTCAAATATGGAATTACATATAACGGAGCAGCTCAGGCAGGATCTAGTTTAGACAAAGACGCAGTGTTTCCAAATAGACTACCTTTTGACAAAATCGATGTTAACGACGAAAACAATAAAAATGTAGATGTTAATATAAATGACGAAAATTATAACATCACAGAAACAATAGAGTATACATCTGCCCTGCCCCAGATAGATCAGTCAACTACGGAATTACCGTATGAAGCAGAAGTAACAGAATCAAACAATGAAGAACCTCTTAATCAACCGAGCGACGATTCATACGGTGAACATAGACATGAAGATCATCATACATCAAATAATCCATTATTAGTGCCGACTCGTTCACCGCCGGTGGAAAGCAGGCGCTCTTTCCAACCATCGTTTAATGCTGATGGAGATTATAACGAGTATCCTCCTGACAAAGATGAAAACCAACCAGAAGAGTATGATGATGGATACGGGCCTGAAGGAGCTGATCCTGCTGACAATGAACAAGGCTATGCTGGTTATAATGAATTTCCTAGAGAAATTGAAACCACACACCAGTCGCTTCACAGCCCAAAAAGAAAAGGTGTAGAAGTGAGACAGACGACAGGTAGTAACACACAACATATTTTGTTAGGCTCCTTATCGGACCACGATGCAGAAATCACACAGAGGAATTCGGAACGCCCTGATGAAAGTAGAATTTACCAACCTGGAGAGCGTGTGCCCGGGACTGGTGGCTATACCATACCTATCGGGTTCACAGGCAGTGTGAAGTCCGTGGCGTCCAAGGAGAAAACATACGTGGTCGGCTCAAAAGAATCTCCTTCACAAGCCCAAACAGTCTCACTTACTCCAGGAAGCGGCAGAGTGAAATACAAATACCCACCTTTCCCAAGAAACGTGAACTCTAAAAATCTAAGATCTTTGTATAATTCGAAACCAGACGACAATAACAGGTACGTGTCAGTGTCTAAATCGGTTACACGCGACTTTGATGGTGAAAACAATGTTCGGAAACAATATTCTCACACATACTACACTAAATCCTCATCCTGTGGCTATTTTACGTTCACGTGTACCATGGTCAGCAGCGCCGAAGGTAGGAAAAAGGTTTGCAAACCCAAAATGCCAACCAACCCTGATGGAACTCCGATGAGGTGTAATTAGCTACAACATAGACGATACAGTTAAAATACTATTTAAATGCTAGTTAAAATTGTACAGAAATTTTATGTGTTAAGTGAAATTGGTGCTAGTGATTTAGGTAATACAATCATAATTATAATAACATAAAAATAAAGTCGTTATAGTATTGTTGATAGATTATTAATAGAAAACAAATAGTAACTAACAAAATTTTATAATACTTATTGGCATATTTCAAGTTAGTCAACCAGCCTTCTGTGTTGCTTATATTAATAAAAAACATTGTAATCTTGAGCGTGATGTGTGTGTACATATTATGAAATTAGCAATAAAGTCTATATGAAATATGTTGTAAAGTTGTCATTCTCCAAAACCCTATCCGTAATGTTGACAAGGTTACCATATTTTTTTTATTTTTTTTTACTATTGATAGGCTCGCGTTTGACCACTATCTCACCTGATGGTAAGTGATGATGTGGTTAGCATACATACCAGGGCATAATAAAAATACAGCACTTGTTTATTTAAATGACGACATTTTATTTCTTAAATATTTTTATCTTATGACATTTTTTTTATTTTATAATTTTAGAATTTGTGACATTTAGATAATTTACGATAGTAACAAGTAATTTTTTTAAACAGATAACTTGAAAACTACATACATTTTCTATTATTATTAAGTAATTATCCATACCATGTAACCTACCCATACATGTGTATACATAGTTAGTAGAAATATGTATGAGAAGATTATAACTAAGTGAGTTACGCTGGATATAAAAAGGAATGTGAAATTCAGGTATGATAAATCACATATCACAGGGCAAATGTATTTTACAAATTTTCAGTCCAAATATAAAAAATAGAGATTTAGAAGGCAATAAGATTAATTATTGCAGTTTGGTAGAATATAGAGCTTATTTGTAATCAAAACGTCAACGAGATTAAACATAGGGTTCTAAAATAATAATTAATTAATTAGAACGTGAGCAGTGGCAACTAGACTCATAGAATCAGCGTCAAAAGGGTCTACAACACCTTCATAACCACGAGTTATAGTTACATTTGCCGCTGATTGCAAAAATTATTTAGAATCGCCTAAAACCAGTAGGCGATTATTTAGGATAAAGTAACATATTTAAAGCAAAAGCCAATACTGTTTTTTTATATTGCCTTCAAAACACAGGAATAGGGTGTATGAATGCAATGGAATGTTAAACAAACATGTAAAAAAGTTCGTCACAGTAGTACAATATAAATAAATATTTTTGGACAACAATATTTTTACGACATGGGAACGTTAGTTCTTAATGTATTTGTTATCTATTTCGTAAAACTAGAACCAGTCATAGTGCATTAAAGTATTGATAACTTACATGAGGTTGACACAGATCGATTAAAGCAACCAGGAAAAATAGGGCCATAGTATAAATTAATCAGAGGTTAATTCTAACTCTAACATGGCAACTTATTTGTACACATAAAATTATTGAAATCGTTTGCGATCTTTAAAAGTATGAGTATTAAGTACATAAAATATTAAGTACAATGTTACTTAATGGTTCGTGAACACATTTTTTACGTAAAATATAATTAAAAAGTAGGATTATCGCGTTGTAAATACTAATGCTATATATGTGATATGACACATAGATTTTAAATAGGTACATATTAACTACATACATAACACATAGATGCATTTAATAATCTTTTTGCTTCAAATATTTTAAATGTTAATAACTATTCCCCATGCTGACAATATAATTCAGTTAACTTGGGTTCGAGACTGTATGTAGACATTTATTTAAATATTAACGGCCAAGTAAACATAAAATGCATAGTTAAAACCACAACTTTATGCTTAGTCCTATTTTAAATATAAATCATCAATTAATGTCTGTTTTTCTAAATAATAGTGAAGTAATCTAAATAGAAAACCATAAAAATAGCTACTTTCGATTTCAATCCATCAAAGGACAAAAAGGAACGCGTGCAATGTTTTATGCACAATAAATGCATAATACTACACCATAATATACATATTATCCGTCACACATATACACATTCGAATACACGTTTAACACTTGAACATAAATTACACAAAAATATAAATTCAATCACAAATGAGATCAATTTTCAGAATGCAAAGTTTAAAATAAATATTAAGTACTTACATTACGAGATTCATCATAATGGCGAGATTTAACAGGTAGCTAAATACTGATGTTTAAGGAACTTGGATTTAAATGGCCTCATAAATTAAGATCAAATAAGTCATGGAAACAATTTTAAAATCACACGTATTTCATATTTAAAGTCAATGTAGTAAATTCCATAGTTACATTTATATTATTACATATTGTTTCTTCTACCCGGTCTTCCGGCTAGTTATTCAGCTGGTATATTATACGTACGTCATGTATTATGAATTAAGATATTAATTTAATGTATCCCAACTCTCATATTCACATTATACTCTATACACATAAATAATTCTATATTTAAAAGTTTCCAGAATATTCTCAGTGGCAAAATTAAAATGTTATTGAAACTTATTGAGCAGTTTGTTGATATGAATATTTATTTATCGTTGGTCGTCTCTATGAATTCAACATACGGTAAAAATGTAATAGTAATGTCGCCCAATTTAGCTTGTAAACAACGTCCATTATCGAGCTGCTCCTATAAAATATTTATTAGTTTAGACTGAGTCAAACTTACATGGAATATTTATTTTTAAAGCAGAAAATAAGAAATGTTTGAGTAAGGATTGCTTTACTTAAAATAAGTAATATTATGAAACCACACACTTGAAACTTGGATCATGAATATGTGTTTGCATTACTTCTGTCTAAAATAAAGTATAACGTGACTTTCATGAAATGAAGTATAATTAGTAGCTATTCCTCTAAGGAAAGAGGTTATTACACGATGATGTAGTAATGAGATTAAAATTGGAACACATTATAACACCCGGCGGGCGTTTACCCATTATAGGGTTGAGAGTGTGGGCATTTAGACCGCGAAAACGAGGTGTTGTACCCAGTTTAACTTGCGCCTCGTAAGCGCTTCAAGCGCTCCTTTTCCTGATGGTCCACCGGTGGTTCACGTTCGAAAGATATGATTTCCAGAGCTGAAAGAAAAGTAGTACAATGTAAGTAACACTACATCGGGTATTCTTGCAAGTTTTTTATATATAAGGCTGTATGGCAGCTGGCCACCTTGCGTCTATTCCGCCTCGGTTGCTAGGACAAACTTCCCTACTTGCATCAAAATATACTGTACTCATATTTGGACCATTGTCTTCGTTATTAGCTGCTGCTATCATTTTTTGCGCCTTTCGGAAGACACTGTTTGGAAAGCCGCCACAAGGTGTAGGTACTAACGATTTGGTGAAGGTCGACGATGGCACGGGACCGATCGTTGTTGCGATGATTGGGGGACGCCTAAATTGTGTTCAGCAGAGTTTTTGCGGCCTAATTATGATGGAATCTAAAACTCGGAGTTAATAATCCAGTACTCTGGTAAACTATTACGGTATTCGGTTAAATCCGGTTTTACTGGAAGCCGACCCAATATAGTTGGGGAAAGGCTAGGCAGATGATTCTGGGAAACTCCCCTAGCCTGGTTTGTTTCCGATCCTATGAGTAGCGGCCATGTATCGTCTTCTATGTTTCGTAACTTCACGAAAGTTCCGATCAAAGATTGCGTGACGTTTTTGTCTCGTAATCCGGATTACGCGATTACGCGGCGTCAGATGAACTTGCAATAAAGCACATTGACCTTTCCCTATATCCCTTCGTAGGCTACACCCGAAAAAAAAATTATAACAATTTTTCATTGCTAAAGAACGTAAAGGATCACTATAGAAGTTAAATCAGGACAGCTTTAAGTCCTTATTTCTGTTTTTAGGGTTTCGAACATCCGTAAAAAATACGAGGGTGCGTTTTTAAGTTCGCGGAATGGGAGGGTAGATGATAAAAATAGGTCATTATCGAGGTGGCCACGACTTCAGCCACTCAATATTAGTATAAATACCAGGTTTTGTCTTAATTGGGTCATTAGTCTTTGAACTATCGTCAAGCAAACAACTCAATCGGGAAGAAAGTGTGCAATATGGAAAAAATCGAGTACCGTGCCGTAATAAAGTTCCTTACCAAGCAAGGAAAGTCAGTTCAAAACATACTGGAAGAGATGGAATCCGTTTACGGGGACTCTTGCCCGGGTAAAACCATGGTTTACAAGTGACATTGTCTTTTTAAACAAGGCAGGACCTCACTTGAAGACGACCCGCGGCCCGGACGGGCGATCGAGGTGACTACTCCGGAAATCATTAAAAATGTCGAAAAAATAATATTGGAAGGTGCCAGACTAAAGAAGAAACAGCTTGCAGAAATGGTTGGAGTATCGGATACAACAATTTTCAAAATTCTACACGATCATCTTGGCATGACAAAGGTCAGTGCAAGATGGGTGCCAAGAATGCTCACGCCGCCTCAGAAACAACGCCGCGTGGAGTGTTCTCGCACGTTTTTGGACCTCTGTAACAAGATAAGGATGGACTATTGAGTCGAATTGTTACTGGAGATGAAACTTGGGTTCATCATTATGAGCCTGAGTCAAAACAGGACTCTATGCAGTGGCACAAAAAAGGTACACCACCACCCAAGAAGTTTAAAGTGTCCCAATCGGCTGGGAAAATCATGGCAACAGTGTTTTGGGATTCAGAAGGGATTCTGTTGACCGATTATAAAGATAAAGGCGTTTCTATAACCGGAGAATACTATGCTTCTATCCTCGAGAGGTTGAAAGAAAGTATTAAAGAAAAAAGGAGGGGAAAATTGACCAAAGGTGTCCTTCTTCTTCACGACAACGCGCCTGTTCACAAGAGCCGTGTTGCGTTGGCTGCCCTGCATAAGGTGGGCTTCGATATTTTAGACCATCCACCCTACAGCCCAGACCTGGCTCCCAGTGATTATTACCTCTTTCCAAATCTGAAAAAAGAACTTCGTGGAAAGAAATTTTCAACTGATGAAGAAGTGAAGGACGCGGTTTCAGCTTATTTTTCGGACAAAGACAAAACATTTTTTTATGAAGGTATACATTAGCTAATTGAAAGATCTGAAAAATGTATTAGGGTAGCAGGTGAATATATTGAAAAAGAAAAATAATACAGTATTTTTATTTTCACTCCTTGCCCTCCATTCCGCGAACTTAAAAACGCCCCCTCGTAGAACACTAATAAGATCACTCGGGTGTCTATCTGTCCATTTGTCACAATCAGTCTGTCACTTCTGTGACCCAAACACGGAAGCGTTACGTAAATAAATACATTTTTAGTATGGGGATCACTATTGGGGGCCAAACTAGAAAATAATAAAAAAACAAACTCTATCGTGTGACATATCAAATGAAAGGGCTTACTGTGAGGGGTTTAATTTTTTTTTTCATAATTTTAAAATAAATACTTTTGAAGTTATTAAAGAAATTAGACCAAAAATTACCATTCCGTCCCCTTACCTCGGAAACTACTGAGCCTAAAACAAAAAAAAAAAAAACTAAATATTAAAGGAATCCTATAAGAAGTCTAAAGTGTTAAAATAACATGTTAAAAGAATGATATTAGTTCAGAACCCTTTGCAAGCGAGTTCGACTCGCACTTAGCTAGTTTTTATATTAACAGGCCTATTGCAATTATTTGACTGTGTTTTTTTTGCGTTAGGCACTTGTCTCACCGCTGGCGAGGAAGCGAGTAGCTATCGACTATTTGCTCGCTGAGGAAAGTCAGTGCCACTTAGGGCATCACGTCTGGGGGGGCACCATAAACAGATAAACTACAGGAATTAGAGGTAAGTACCTACTTAGCTTTTTGTTCAAGTGAGACAAATTTTTGCAAACCTTCTAAAAAGTCAGCAAACAAGACCCAAAAGTCACATTTGAGACGTGCACTAACAAAAAATACGAGCAGACTTCGATTAGGAGTCTACGCAAAAAAGGAAACTACTGGATGTGGATTTTTAAGACACCAGTTAAAGAAAATCCTACTCAAAAGTCAAAAATGTTCGAGCTTGCTTTGCTTGCTCTTGTAGCATGTTCTTATCATTTCTCACCTTTTCTGGTGAATAAATCGGGCAAGTAAATCTTATTACTGAATGAATTTGTAGATTGGAGTGCTAAAATTTACGATATGTCGACGCTGTTTATCAATGTTAGTAAATAAATTATTTTAATAAATATTAAGTACTTACATAGATTTATCTAGCGCCTACCATTGTTCAACTAATACTCCCTACAAAAACTTATTAATTCATACTTACCGATCTCAGTGAGCGTGGGCCTATCGTTGAGGAAGCGCCATACCGACAGATGGGGACTAGGATGCGAGGTCACAGGACTCTCCTCGCTCGTGAGGCGCCGACTGGCCAGCTGCGTGCTAACATGGCGACTCAACAGTGTACACTTCTCAAAGTTCACCCGATTTCCCGGTAACCTTAAAATTTATGAAACCATCTAGAATATTCGCATCTGGTTTTCGAGATAAAGCAACACATGCCGAGGTCAGCCTGTGGATGGGCGATCATCCACGGAAATACATATTGAGACTTCACCGTGCCTCGGGCAACACGTAAAGCCGTTGGTCCCAGCTTTTGGGTAGTGAGAGAGATCTTTGTCAATTGATACTGTTAGTCAGAAGGCCGGACAGACAGTCATGCCATGGAGTATGGACTCACCCAGTGACAGGATTGTGAAGGTTAGATAGGTGTTCCCCTATATATAGTGCTGGGTTTTCATCAGCTGAAGTTTAGCTGCATCCAGTTAAGACTACTAGGCCGCCCCATTTTAATAATTGAGAAAAGGCTAGCCAGATCCATTAAAAATATTTTATTTATCAAAAGAGTTTTCTTTTAACATATTATAGAAATAACTCACTTCGAAGGAGAACCCTGGTTGGCAAAGTGTAGGTCCCTGCAAGTAACAGACAGCAGAGGCACGGCCGTCTCAGAGGGCGCAGCGGCCAACGCTGCACGGTATCTGAAAATATCGGTACTATTTTACGAGTATACTTTCTATTGAAAACTAAAAATTGCTCTCACTGTCTCTGTAAAACAATTTTCCGCAAAAGTTTTATCGCGGCATAATTGCGTATGCGTATCAAGTTCCATTAACATTGACTCATTCAGAAATCAGTAGGAAGTACGATTAACAAGACTTTCTTATTCATGCCAAACCAAATTCAGAGGGTATAATAAAAAGTGTAAAAGAGGTGCGCAAAACACTAAACACAGACATAAAAAATGCAGACTTTGGCAGTGCTAACAACAAGAGATGTCAGAGTGAAAGCCGCGAGAACTCGCTGGATGAACGAGAAGTACAATGTAGCAATGCCTGGTAAGCTTATGTGGCATGAATAATAAGAGTCCGTTACAACTTCATCAATTATACAATGACACCTAGCTGCCGTACCTACTATCATAATATTAACAATAGAATATTATGACTTATGAATGCATAATGTTCACCTGGCATGGTTCCCACTAGGTTCAACGCAAAGTTCCAGCTGCCGTAACTGTTGACCGCACACGGCTGAAGTCCGGCTCCACTAAAACATATGAAATCATTGTTACCATCTTACTTTTTCTACAATTCTTCGTATGTACATAAAACACTTCGATCTAAGAGAGAATCCATCATACCATGGTGGACATCCCACCCATACGCACAAAACGTTTTGGGAACACATTCATAGTGCGTACAGCTAAGGAGTGGAATTCCCTGCCGGAGTCTGTGTTTCCTGATTGCTATAACCTGGGAGTCTTTAAATCAAGAGTGAATAGGTTATTTCTAGGCAAGCGTGCTCCATCTTCAACCACATCCTCGCTTACCATCAGGTGAGATAGTGGTCAAACGCGTGCCTATCAATAGTAAAAAAAAAAAAAAAATACCGTCTTTTTAAGTCGTGTCACTGGCGACATATTCAAAGCGCTTATAATGGCCATGAGCGAATTGAAGTTTCCAAGATTGAAGCATTCTCTGGCTGTCATCACCCACTGTTCAATAACTCGAGCGCGGTATTTGCTTTTAACTGCCTGTAATGGGAAATATTCATGACATAAGGAAACATATTCAAAGGACAACCATGTGCAAACAAAAACAGAATGTTCCTTGCCTTTAGTATGTCGGTCGCGACTAAATAACTGAGTCTGTTAAACCAATCAGCGTATGCTTCCAAATTCCGCGTGCTTTTAGTTTCTATGTGGTGCAAGCTAATAGACGCTTTGCCGCAAGATGATGTAGATTGAGATGGCTGTGTTGGCGCAAATGTTTGCACAAACTCCTCCGGACCAACGAAAGATAGCCTGTGCAGTTCCACAATTGTCAACTGATTCGCTAATTCGACTGGTGTTAGACCTAGTGTAAGGATGTCACCCTAAAACAAAAAATCAAAGGGTTTTAAACTATCTTAATAATAATTATAAACATAGTTTTACATGTCTGCAGCAAGTTGTTTAATTTATTATAACTTTTTTTATTTGTTTTGTTTGCTCTTGACTCTAGTCTATGTCAGAGATGACATAACCTTTTGCTATCTCAAACAATATAGGATACTAGCACTTCGCCCGCGACTTTGTTCACGCGGGTTTAGTTAGTACTCCACGAACTTTAATCTTCCAGTGTGACGAAAAAAAAAAAATTGCAGTTTGCGCAATCTGCAACATTTTTCTTATAGAGTATTTTTATGCCCATCATAACTTTTTAACGAAAGGTCCGATTTGAATTATTTAAAGTATAATTTACTTATAAATATAGGGATTAATATCATGGTACTAAAATCACCACTATTCCATTTCACCCGGGATTCGATTGAATAATTTTCAATCATAATTCTCCCGGACCGTTTTTGTGGATATTGATGTCTTCTATAAAACTGTAGTAGGTACATCACTTTGCTCTATTGTCAATAGTTTCCGCAGCGTACGCGATATAAGGATCTATTTTGGTATTTTTTTCACACCCTGGGTAACATTATCGAAGTTTTCATACGGATCCCTAACTTTTTGAAATTATCATTATTTGGAATCAATATTAAAAATGCAAAGATTTAAAATGGAAATATTTATGGAAACGGGAATATTTTTGTTTAAATCTTTGCATTTAGAACTCGTTTCTAACTTACTTATACCTTGTGAAAAAAAAAATGTTTTACTTGTCTCTCGAAAAACTCCTCTACGGCAGCTATAACCGCGTCAATATCGTAAAATTTTGTTCCACGAATTTCCTATTTTAATTTTGGGAATAAGTGAAAATCACTTGGGGCTAAGTCTAAAGAATATACATAGAGGGCGATCAAGGAGATTGAAGCCAGCACAGCGGATGGTGTTGAACGCAACTTCCGATCGATGAGCAGGAGCGTTATCTTGAAGAAACAACACGCTCAACGACAGTTTTCCACGACGTTTTTCTTTAATCGCTTCACGCACTTTCGGGATTAAATTTGCATAATAGGGTCCAGTAATCGTCTGGCGTTTTAGCATGTAATCAATAAAAAGGATTCCTTCACTATCCCAGAACACAGAGGCGATAACTTTGCCAGCGGTAGGAGCAACTCGAAATTTATTAATGGATGGAGAGGATGGTCGTTTCCAAGACATACTTTATCTTTTAGTTTCAGGATCGAAATGGTGGTCCCACGTTCCATCCATGGTGACAAGGCGACGGCAACAAAAATTACCCGAATCACATTGCCGCTGGAACATTTCGAGATTACGCTTGGAAATTTCCATACGTCGCTTTTTGTTTTCGTCGGTTAACATTCGTGGCACCCATCTTGCCGGCACTTTTTTGAACCCCAGTGAATCAATTAAAATGGATTGAACGCTACCAAATGATATCTTTAGGATCTCAGCTATATGTTTTGTAGTCATTATTCTGTCTTCCAAAACCAGATTCTCAACCTTTTTGACATTTTCTTCCGTAACGGAGGTTGAAGGCCGCCCAGAACGCGGGTCATCTTTACGGCTTGATCTACCTCTTTTAAATTCAGCCACCCAGTACGCAAACATAGAATACGGTACAGCATCATCCCTTAATGTCTTCTGAATGTCCAAAATAATTTCTTTCGTAGACATTTTTTTAGATAGATAGATAAAACATTTATTAGGAACATTTATTTTTCAACTAGAATTATTTTATCACCACACGTAACTCACTTTTATCCATAATTTTGGCTAATTAGCAACCTTACCTCAAGGCTTGTACCATCATGCGATTCGGAGTTGCTTGCGGACACGGCACAGATCGATGCGCAAGTAACACTACTCACCGAATCGCTGATAAACAGCTACCGAATCGCCTGCCCAGAAACGATTCCGCGCGACACACCGGGTAAACAACCTTGGTGGGGTGCAGACCTGGAGCGCAAACGCGGTAAGGTAAGAAAGGCTCTTAACAGAGCCATGAACACATGTAGTGATGAGGACTGGGACGCTTATTACGCGGCCAAATCGAGCTACAAGAGATGCATCAGATTCAGAAGAACTACAGGGTGGCGTAAATTCTGTGGTAACATTGAATCATGCCAACAAGCAAACAGGGTAAGGAAAATACTGGCGCAACAGAACAAACCTGAGATCGCCACACTCCGGAAACCCGATAACACGTTGACCACGACACCTGAAGAAGCGCAACGTCTCCTAGTAGAAACTCACTTCCCAGGCAGCGTATTCGCGCAGGTAAATGAATGGCTTGACGTTATCCAAACACCATCAGATGATGACTGGCTTTATGCAGAAAAGATGATTACGCTGGAAAAACTTCAGTGGGCCATCAAAAGCTTCCAACCTTTCAAGGCACCAGGTCCCGACGGCGTGTTTCCTGCCTTACTACAGTGGGGAGGTACCGCTGTTGCAACAAAACTGGTGCTCTTAATGCGAGCGTGCCTGGCCTTTAGATACGTTCCTAAAGGATGGAGGGAAGTGAAAGTCATATTCATTCCGAAGCCAGGTAAAAGTGACTACACAAACGCTAAATCCTATCGACCTATTAGTCTGACCTCGTTTTTACTAAAGACAATGGAAAGACTGTGTGAAAGGGAACTACGTGATGGCGTTTTAAAAACAATACCACTGCACGGTAACCAACACGCATACAGCTCGGGTAAGTCGACAGAGTCCGCTCTTCATCTGGTGGTGAACCAGATTGAGGAAGCGATTCACCAGAAAGGGTCCTGCCTGGGCACATTCATAGACATCGAAGGAGCCTTCGACAAGACAAACTTTTCCAGCATTAGTGCCGCTCTCTCCAAACACGGCGTGGAACAGGTACTAAATGACTGGATAACTAATATGTTAAGCAAACGAGTGGTTCGCCTTGAGGAAGAGCAGCAGTTGGCTCTGATAGCCAGAGGTTGCCCGCAGGGGGGTGTGCTCTCCCCTCTTCTGTGGAATCTGGTAATTGATGACCTGATCACCAAACTCAACGCACATCGTTACTACACAATAGGTTATGCTGACGACCTCGCAATCCTAGTGTCAGGGAAAGTGACTGGAACGATCTGCAACCTTACTCAACAAGCACTACGCATCGTGGAAAGATGGTGCGACGAATATGATCTGTCGGTAAACCCCACGAAAACTGAATTAGTCATGTTCACTCAAAAGCGAGCACTAGGCCACTACCGGCTACCTATGGTCTTCAATACAGAGCTCCAGCTGTCTAACGAGGTAAAGTAGATACTTTACCTCGTTAGACAGCTGACGCCTAGATAGGCGTCATCCTAGACAGTAAGTTAAGCTGGAGTAATCACCTAGACTACAAACTAAACAGGGCCTGCATTACCTTCTGGCAATGCAGGAAAATGATAGGGAAGAAGTGGGGCCTATCTCCCAAAATAATACTATGGCTGTACAGCGCAGTAATTCGGCCCATGGTAACCTACGGGGCCGTGGTGTGGTGGCCACGCTCAAAGCTAGCTACAGCCGTAAACAAGTTACAACACATGCAAAGGCTGGCCTGCATGGCAACGACGGGCTGCATGAGGACTACTCCAACTGCGGCGCTGGAAGCCATGCTGGGGCTCCCTCCGCTACACTCGTTTATACAACAGGAAGCGACGATGGCAGCAGTACGCCTTAAAACATTAGGTCTCTGGAGTAAGAGAGACACACGACACACCGCTCTGCTCGAGGAGCTCAACAATGAACTCCCCATAACAAAGGCAATCAATGACCGGGTGCCCAAGCAATTTATCTTCGATAAAAAATACAAAATCCAATTGCATGAGGATCATCGGTGCGAGGGGCTCTGCCCCGCCGAGCTGCGGATCTTCACCGATGGATCAAAAACAGGTACAGGTACTGGTGCGGGAATCTTCTCAGAGGATCTCAATATCCACATAGCCACACCATTGGGGGTCCACAACACAGTGTTCCAGGCTGAATGCATGGGCATTTCTCTGGCGGCATCAGCCATCCTAACCAGGGAAGTTAAGGACCACTCAATACGCATACTCTCGGACAGCATGGCTGTCCTGCAAGCTCTGAACAGCCACACAGTGAACTCTGGGTTGATTCTCGAGTGTCACCAACGTCTAAACCAGGTTGGTAGACACAACAAAGTAACCATTCAATGGATCAAGGGACACAGTGAATCTCGAGGCAACGACGCTGCGGATGAACTCGCCCGAAGGGGGTCGAGTTTGTCAGCAATGGGACCTGAGCCCATCGTGCCGCTGCCTTTCGGGTACTTACGCAATCTGGTAAGGAAACGCACCGGAGATAAACATCACAAGCTATGGGCTGACCATAGTGAGTGTAGGCAGGCCAAGGAGGCACTTCCCTCTATAAATGGCCGTTTCACAAAACAAGCCCTAAGACTGACTAAACAACAGTTGCGTTCAGTCACAGCCGTAACAACTGGCCATGGGTCTTTTAATAAACACCTCTATGCTATAGGAGTCACTGACAGCCCGCTATGCAGAGCCTGCATGGAGGAGAATGAGACAGCAGCACACCTGCTTCTAAGCTGCCCAGTGGTTGCGGATTACAGGGCAAAGTACTTCGGAAACCCAGGTACCCTCTGCGAGATAGTTAGTAACACCAAGGCGTTGCTGGCCTTCCTTGGGGAGCTGGGGTGGATCGAATGACGCATTTGTCCCACCTACACGCAAAATACGCGCTTAGTCGTGGAGTTGCGGAAACCAGCCCGATTTACATACATACATACATACAACTCGTTGCATAAACAATTTATTACGGGCGAACGAACTGACAAAAACAAGTGGCAATTTGCATAAATATTGTGCGATAGAACTCTTTAATTTGAATATGTACTTCTAGGAACTTTTTGATTCACCCTCGTATTATCATTATTTATTATTGCCTATATTCATCAGGGATAATGTAGGATTCTAATAGTGAAAGAATTTCGGAAATCTGTCCAGTAGTTTCTAATCTAACCCTATTCAATTCAAACAAACAAATCTTTCCTCTTTATAATATTAGAGTAGAAGTGTAGATAGAACATGTTGCGCATAAATATTAAGTGACATATTATTACCTGAACCAACTGGTCCACGGATGCCACCTGGGGTGGCTCTGTTAAGGTCTCTTCGTATTGTTCAAGTGCTGTCAGTTTATCAAGCAGTTTTTCTAGTGTAGTTGACATCTCCACTCTCACCGAAGTCATATGGTCTGCTGCACATCTATATTTAAGCATTTTTTTATTATCATTCGCATCTGCATTCAATCTCATCATAAAACAACTAATTAATTGTGAAGCTTACAGTATTGGGTGCAAAATTTAAGAATTATGAATGATAGTCTAGTTTACCTCTGGGTAATACTGCGGACAAGAGCCATGACCCTATCATCACGAAAATCGTATGGAAACATACTGGTCCATTGACTTAACACCCTCACTAAGGAAATCATATCATTGAGTTCCTTCTCTACTAGATCCTTCACTTCAGCTTTCCCCTACAAAAGATATAATTATGAAATCAAATAATATACAGCGAGACAAATGCTGCAATAATATACTGCTGCTCATTTTCTGGTGGGTCTTCACCCACGGGAAGTGTTGGGATGGTATTATTCTTTATTGGCATCATACGGCACCGGCCGACACCATACGGCAATTTACTCCTTTGCATGTATGAAACTTGATTTTTACATTAAAACTTACAATTTTCTCATAGCTTTTGAAGTAGCGTTTGCAGAGCTTGTTTAGCAGTTCATGTGGTTTGACAAACAGCCGTGAACATAACAGGAACGTGAATGTGAATGCTTTGCTGGCTCCAGGTCGGAGCATGTCTACCAGAGCTTCTAAGGTTGCACTCACAATCTGACCATCCCTATACTCAACCTCAGGCTTATCAGCAGGACAGTTCACATAGGGTAGAGTTGTTATTGACTTTACCCCAGAGGGTAACACTGCTGATAACTAGAATAAGGAAATACACAATTATTATAAAAGCATAAACTTAATAATTTTTTTAAATGAACACTAGACTGAAAATATACCTGTGGTGTATCTTTCTGGGATGAAACAAAATTGATTCCACCATTCATTACAATGTGTTTGCAAGTATTTTCTGACATAAATTTGTTTCCCCTTACCATTGAGTAGTAATCATCATTCTGAAAAATATTTTAACTTATTAAAATATTAGCTTAATGTATCAGTGTCTACAAATGTTTAAGGAAATTGGTTTCTCAGATATTTGCAGTTATCGTTACTGTTGGTATCAGCTATACATAGCATAATTTTATGGTACCCAAGATACAGGCTAGCCTAGTTAGGGGCCAATGTAAAAAACACTGTAATGTTTTTTGGTAAATAAACGTTTCTATTCTATTCTAATTAACTAGAGTTTATTATACTTTAATATTCAAAGAGACCAAAAAGTCATTTTATTAAAAAAAATGGGCATGTAGGTGTTGGTAAAAACACATTTTAGAAGCAAATATCTTAATTCGATTCAATTAAAAATCAGGCTTTTTACTGGCTGTTTTTTTTTAGTTGCTTTGGGTCATGTTTAGGGAGTGCCACCCCTTATTATTTTTTTGTAATTTCACTAAACTACTGTTTAGCAGACCTTAAAATACACCTTTCTGCCAAATTTCCTAAAAAACGTGCCAATAGTCTCCAAGTTTAAAAGCTGTCAGTCTGGATGGATGAGATGAAATGTACAACAGAATAAAAACAATACCTCTTAAAATTGTACTCATCATAATGAATAACTTCTATGGGACCCATACAAAAATTGAGGAAAAAAATTGTCTCCCCCATACATTTTTGTGAGCATAACACGACAAAATGTACAGAACAGATTAATTTTCATTGAATTTATCGAGAGTTGACAATCTCACAAATGTTTTGGAATCTAACAGAGTTTGCAATTGTCCGGTGACATATTCCGCCACAACACCCTAAAAATGAAAGAAACTACACAAAGTGGCCTACCAAGAGACTACTAAAAGAATAAATATATAATAACAATTAAAATCTTAATCATTATTATTTTAACATCACACAACATAACAAATCATTAATGCCATGGAAAAATAAAAATATCTTATTTTTATTGGACTTAGAAATAGACTTACATCATAATAAGAAAGACCGGTGCCGTGCAGGAGAGATGGGTCTGGAGGTAGCGGAGCAAGATCGGTGGGTGGTGGAGGCACAGGGGCCGGCTCTGATGGGGCAGGGGGCACTTTCATATTGCACCCACTACATGAGGCTTCATTCAATTTACTTGCGTAATAATACATAGCCATTCAATTCCTCAATGACAACTAACACTATAGGCTTCAATTGAAGCTTCAGGCAGGCTTTATGTTAAGGAACCCATTGAATAATCTGTGAAGCCAAAGGACTGTTTAGGTTTAGGGTTTGACTGATATTCAAGTGAATATAAATCATTATTTACTAGCCATATTTATATAAATGCAATGGCAATACAATAATTGTTGATTTAAAAAAATCACCAATATGTATTATTATATGGAAAAATTTACTAATATTTATCCATAAAATAATCAATATTATTTTTACTTGCCGCAGGCCCAAAAAATACTCCCTAGTTGTGTTACGCAGGCTTGGATTTTTATTTAAAAATTATTTTATTCTTAGTATTCTGTGATTTAACTTTCATTCTGTTTAACAGTGCAATACACTGGGTTAAGTTCTAATTGGACAATTTTATTTTATAGACTAAGAACTGTAACATTTTACTGAACACAACTTTGAATGGTTTTCAGTCTACCTATCTGTTTAGAATAATATTTTAGACTGATAGAAAGAGAAAAATATATTTTTTTTTGTTTAACTCACACAGTGTTAATAGTAAAAAAACTGTATTTAACACAACAATAAGTTAATTAGTTAAAATAATTAGAATACCATTGTATGCAAAAATAAGGCATGTGTGCTGAAATTAACTCTAAGTACTAGGTATTTTCGTTTACTAATTTAAAATGTTTCGTATTTCATAAATACAATTATCATTATTACAAATAACGAATGTCTATTATTTACAAAATGCTCTATTTGGAAAAAAACATTGTACCTGTAATTTGCGTCTTGTATCAAGGCTTCGGTATTTTATCGTTAGTTTTTACTTAGGGGCACAAAAAGGAAAAAAATCGATGTACACTATGAAACGAAACCTTAATTGAAATTAATTTATCACAGTAGTAGACAGTATTACTGCTGTAATACAAATAAAGTGGAAATGGTTCTTTTTGTCCTTACTAAAACTTATCGACAAAATTGACAGTAGCGAAAGGAGAAAGTTGCTTTCTAAATGATAAAATTATTTGAAAACGTACCTTGTAAGAAGCTTTTATAATGATTTATGCACACTTACGGAGACTATTATTAACTAGTATGTCATACATAACACAATAAATACTGTTTTATTTAGATAATCTTAATTAAAAACGCAAAATAGCGCCAATCACACAATCACAATCAAGTCATAGACAACTTTTAATTTTTTCAATCTGGTTTCGGCTTTTAAGCGCAAAGGTATATAAAATTTCTCTGCCAGTAAAAGAAATTACATGGTTTGTCAATGCAAAAAGTTATTATAACGTTTTACTATGATCCAAAAAATACTTTTAGTACATCTCTTTTCGATATTTTGTTGAAACAAATTATTATCAAATGATTTAAGTTTTGACGATAGAATCGTCACATCCTTGTATTTGGCGGGAACTTTAAATTGGCAGACGCGACGACGAGGTAGATAGGCATTTCTTCTAGAAAGTGGAAACCGGAATGAAGTAGACTCTGTAGACTAGTCACTAGAGTAAGAACGTGACCATGTACCTGTGCAGCATCCAAGGACTGAAGAGAGAAGTGTTTGTCGTTCAGCGACAAGAAAGGTAGACGCATTTTTGCTTTTATTCTAAAGAAGTCCTTCTAGACTGGATCGCCACATAAATAAAAAATGAAAACGCGTTAATTTATTGCTAAAATTGCGTTTTTAAACAGACAGTTTAAATTTTCGCGCCAAAACGGACGATGACGTCACTCATGTCTGTCACTGGTCAAGAACTGTCATAATTCAGTCATAGAGCAAGACCCCAATGCCTCCAGAACTTACTTATTTTATCAGTAACAAAATGTGTGGAATAGAATAGTGTTAGTATGTAGGTACTGTGAACATTACCTGCTAGTTTGAATTGACGCGACCGCCAGTTTTTATGTATCATCATCAGATGCTAGCTATAAAACGACTAGATCATTTTCAAAATTTAAGACTAATTAGTCATTGTAATAGTGTAAGTTCTGATCGCTAGCTCCACTGAGAATTGAGATCCTATTCACAAGTAGCTTTTGGACATAGTTTATTTACTAAGTACCTATAAAAAGAAAACTGTAAAACGACCTTCTATAAACTTTTGAAATATGTCATACCTACATACATCACTAAAAGCAAATTGCCCAATGGATGGAGCTAGCAGATACTTATTATGCGTACCTACGTTGAAATTACACTGGCACTACTCTATTCAAATAATTGATACTGCGAAATAAGTAACGGCTGGGAGCCCTGGGATCTTGGACTATAAACTAACACGAGTGACGTCACCAGACGCTGATTGGTGTATTAAAATACGTTCCATTACACGTTACTTTAAATTAAAAATCAATATTATCAGGTCTTTTTTTAAATTTTGCCCACAAAATCATCATCATCTGCCTAGCCTTTTCCCAACTACATTGGGGTCGGCTTCCAGTCAAACCGGATTCAGTTAAATACCAGTGTTTTACGTGAAGCGGCTGCCTACCAGACCTCCGCAACCCATTAACTGGGTAACACGGTACTTCTTGGCAAGACTGGAGTCAGATTTACTGGCTTCTGACAATCCGTAACGACTGCCAAAGATCTACAAATGACAGCCGGGACCAACGGCTTAACGTGCTTTCCAGAGGCACGGAGGAAACTCGTTATGTTAAGACGGTCACCCATCCACAGACCAACCTTGGCAAGCGTTGCTTAACCTTCAAGATCGACCCGTGCGGCTGTTATTATTTAGCCACGAGCTCCTCAAAATATTGGTAAATGTTAAATCTGCATCTTCCCTATTGTAGAAGAACCTGAATGAGACTGGGACAATAGCTTGTGGATTTGAAATGGGCGTAAAGGGGGCTGTTTAGGTGGTCCGGACACACCCCCTTAGCATACGACGAAAGTAAAAAATATTGGACAGAGGGCAAAGAAAAGCTGTGCCCCAAAATGTTAAGTTAGTAGCGCTTCGAATGAGATTGGTGTTCAGAGTTCTACCTTTTCTGCTTGAAGTTCGGGCAATAAGTAGTTTCCCTCTGTAGATTTTTTCTCCATGTGTGAAAGCTACGCTACGCCCGTAGGATTTGTAACTGCACGGGCTCAAGAAAAGAGAAGCCTTTACTCGGTAGTGGATGTAATAAGGCAGTAGGGGGACAAGTTGCATTTTACCTGAGGTTTTTTGAATTCTCATTTATTTGTTTTTTTTTTGCTTGTTGCCTGACCTGCTTTTCGAGAACTTAATCTGTGATCATCTGGACGCAATAGCGGTTTCTACGCCACAGCAATTGAAAATTTTACTGTAAAAAAAACGGCGACCGCCATGTTTTTTGGTCGATCGGGGGGGGGGGGGTCATAGGATATTATACAATACGTTTTAAAAAAAATTAAGTTTAAACTGCGTGATTTGGTATGGCATGTGGGATACCATTAACCGTCCATTTCCGTTGACTCCTAATGGTACACACGTGTGCCGACGATCATCGTTATTAACCTTTTTGGGGACTAAGGTATGCTACCTACAGCATAAGCCAGTCATAAAAGACATTTTAGGTCGCAGTATTTTGCACGATTCTGATTTTTGGGATGTTATTAGGGTATACGCCAGTAGTGTACACCAAATTTTGTGCTAACTGGAAAACTTCAAAATTTTTAGTCATTTTCAGACTTTGGCTTACTTATCTATATATTCTAAACGGTGAATTCTAAATAAAAAGACAATCAGTGAACTATTAAATTAGATACAATTTTCCACAACTAAAGTGCAAGTGCAGTTGAATTGGTTTTACAGTTATTGAGATATAGCACATCAAACATGAACCATTTTTTATAAAATCGATAATGTAGTTTAAAAAGTGGAGCACTGTGATTTGCTGGATTTTTGAAAAAGATATGTAAGATAGCTCAGTGGAAAATGTTTCTTTCATATAAAATGGAATCGAGTACCTACAATTAAAAAACACTAGAAATTTATCGATCTCAGCACAGGTCTTCCGATGTTAAAAAATCGGGAGGACACTACTGACATTTATCCTAACGACCACCCAAAAAATCAGGATGATCCAATTTTTTTCGACATTATTTTTTATTGTGGGTTAATCCTCATGGATATAGGTACTCCGTCTGGGCAAACGGATTGTTATGTCGGACTCTTACCGACTAAAACCCCCACAGTTCATCACAGTTACAATAAAGTTCACGCGCACCGTGGACTGGTATCAGACCGCCATTGCTAGCGGGCTCCACCTCTTAGAGCGGTCGTTTAACGACCGCACATGCTCCAATTAAGGCACGCACGAAACAGCGCACCACGTCCTTTAGTTCTGGCCTGGTTGGTCAGGCGACTACTCGGCCCCAAGTTAGCCGCCCGCAGGCTCCTGCTAATGGTGGCCGGAGATCGTTTAGCGCCCTTCGAAGCCCGTTTGCCCTTCTGTTGCGGTTGGATTGAAGGGTATGCAACGCGTTTAATCTGTCTACGCGGTGACTGGCCTAACTGTTCGCGACAGAACATTTTGCTTTGTATAACTCGCATAGACAGCCTTATGTAACTATAGTTGTAAGCTTATACACTTAAAAGTTAGGAGCTTTTATACTCACATAGTCATAGAAATATTCGCGGAGAAGCATTTAGCATTGTGTAACTCGCATAGATAGCGCCCATGTACCTATAGTCGTAAGCCTATGTACTAAAACTTAGGAGCTTATGTACTCGCATAGTGATAGTTTATAAGCTATGTAATCGATTAAAACCGTATATTTGTCGTTTTTCCCCAAACACGTAAAAGATGTTCTGGGGAAAACTTATTTTCATAGAAAATTAAACAGATAGGTAGGGCTACACATTTCCCCTACACATTCCCGATAGCACCCAAAAGGCGTGTTCTGATTGGTTGATGGAAATCAACCATAACGAAGGTACACGAGTAATAGACATTTCACACTCAAAGGTTTTCTCCATCCACCCTACTGGGTGGATGGAGAAAACCACCATGTACAGACACCTTCAGTACCAAGCCTTTAAAGAATCTGGGAATATAGGTCTTAAACCATAGGCACTGGAAACCTGGCACTCAGCCCTATCCAGATATGTACACATCTTTATGGTCAGGCAAGGCATAAAGCCGCAAACTAGAAAAAAGGAAAAACACAGATTTTTATCCCCTTCCGGGTTCCTGACCCACAGTACCTTCACCCTTAGAGGGGTGGCTTCATAAGTTGTGTATCTGGATAGAGGGATGATGCACCTACCCGAATACAGATAGTTTCATAGCCCATGGGGCACAGTTTTCCGGGAAATCAACCCTTAATAGTAAACAAGTTCAAACTTGTAAACAGTTTCGACAGTTAAATGCAACAAGCCCACTAGTGGGCAGGGTTGAAGGGTTGGTTTCCACCCCGTTCGACGGGGAATTTCGGGGGATTTGCATAGAGGTGCATCAACCCCTATCCAGACCTAGAATAGACCTAGATATAGCCAGAAATGTAGATGAACTATAGTTAAATTGTACAACTAAAATAAACCGAAACAGTTAGTGGTTTTTGGGCCTCGTTACGGTAAGGTAGCCTCGTACCTTAGTGAATTGTTCAGAAATAGAAACTCGTAGTTACCGGCAGAAGAAATATAGAAATTATAAATAGAATCACAGTACTCGCGAATTTGCCCTTAAACCATTAGCTGCAGTGATGTCAAATTCCTGCCTATTATTTAACCCTGGTAAGCATTCATCCTGCACCCCAATCTACCCCGAAGACAGCAAGTAATTGGCAAAATAGAAGAACGTTGTACGTGTGGTGCGGAGACCCTCAGATCCCGGTACAGGACGTCAGCGCGGCTGGACGCAGTCGGTCGGTCACAGTTCACATCGGAGGAGTAGAAGAAGGATAGACCTACCCCATCACAACCCCCGTTCCAGTCGATCACGCCTGTCCGGTACACTAACACTGCATTTTTTACCTATTCTAGTTTCCATGGTAATAAACAAAATTTTGAGTTGTTGATGACTGTCATTATCGATTGATTCAAAATAGTTGTGTTGTCTGGAGGACATCATTTCTATTTAAATGTGCGAAACGTTTATTAATAATTTAAAATGCCTCTTTCGACGAACAAGGAGAAACGTAAGTTACGCAGAACAATATCTACGACATTACCAGCTATAGAGATATTGCAGAGGAATATCAAGACAGTACCTACCTACTATGCAAGGTACCTAAATAACTTTAATCCTTATTATTTTTTTACTCTCAGATCCAAATAAAAATGATAGGATAAATACTCAGGTCGTGGAACCACGATGCTGAATTTGTTTGTCAGACAAATAAGTCAGTGAATACCTACCTAACATGAACTTGTGTCTATGGTATATCTTAGGTAGGTATACAGGGTACAGGTGCATAATATAATATTATCCGAGTGACAGGGTTATCAAACCACCAACTTTCTAACTCTGGGCTGCGACTGGGAAATTCATTATGGAAGAATTAGGTTAATTTAAATAGGATCAACCCGTTTACGCTTTGCCCGACACGCTTTAGGTTCTGGTCCAAACCTCATCTTTCTTCAATAAGGTGTCGGATTGCTATATTGGGCTCAAAACTTTTCAAAGCCGTGCCAACTGTTTCTTAATACATTTCAGGAAACCTCGGGAGGTACCTTTTCATATTCCACACAAAAAATTGCTGGAAAAAATTGAATATGTGAAAGCGGAGCCTGAACCTCTGGTATATTTATTTATTTACACATTTCATAATTTGTTATTCGTTATAGGTTTATTGAAGAATAAGTTTTATAATTACCTGCCTACTTAGATTATTTCTTTTGAGTAGCATAAATATTAGCCGTCGGCTTAACTTAACCGTTTAAAAAACGCGGGTGTTTTATATATCAATATAACCGTAGTACAAAATGGGAAGAGCAGACCACTCACTTGTTCTTTCTTACAGACGGGATTTGCAGCTGCCCAACAGGAAAGGTTCAGAAGAGAAAGAAAACCGGGACTTTTAGAACCTATAGAAGAACCGGGTAAGTACCTACCAAAAAGATCTATTGAAGTGAACAGCTTTATCGAAGTATATATTTATCGTGGCTTTATCTTTTATAAACAGTTTTAAAACAAAGTTGTTTTTCGTGTGTCTCTATGTGACCGCTTGGTTCACTTTAAATAGGTACCTACCTACATGATGTACGGTTTAATGGATGATGGTTTTCTTATTCTGGAAGGACTGTGTAGAGACATAATTTATACTAACTTAATAAACTTATGCAGACACAGCGGTTGAACATCACACAAATCTCGATGTTTTGATATAAAGGTGCCAAACGGAGCCCTATTACCGTGTGTCACTCACGTGTCCATTACTCAGTCTTCAAATTTTCTCAGTATAAGCATATTGTTGCCCGAAAGCCTTACCTACAGTGATTAAATGAAGCTGGGAATTATTATCTGAATTAAATCTAATGCATAGCTACTTATAAACACTTGTTTAAGTCATTTTTAGGGTTTCGTAACTTCGTCGGTAAAAACGAAACCCTTAATGGATTATTTTGTTGTCCATCTGTCTGTCTGTCTGTCAAAACGTATATTTTACAAATACGTATAATAAATATATTGGTACAGGACCCTAAATGCACTTGGCTGGTTTTCTTTTTATTGCCCACGTTATTTATTTTGATTTCGCAGCTTCAGTGTAAATTTTTCTGTTTCATCTAGTTATTAAAAAGAAAAGGAAACTTTTAATTCGAGAGACCGAAGAGGCCGTAAAAGGAAAGTTTGAAACCAAAGACCCTCTTAAAGTGAAACCACCGGTGGCGTCCCAGACCGACGTCATTAATTACGTGAGAGAGAACCCATCAGTCGGATTTCTTTATATGATTTATGCCGTTCATCCTCAGAATGTCTACTTTACTCCTTATTATCTCAAGTGAGTATCACACTGCCTTCCTGACAATATTATTTAAAAAATGTGAAGATGTTTGTTACCGTATCACGTCTTTTTAACCGTGAAACGCATTTTGTATGTGCTTAGTATGAGGCATCATTTGAGTTAGTGTAGTTCATGTTCTGTCCAGGCTAACTCCTGGACTAACTCATTAACTAACTGGTTAAGCGTTACCATCATTTCTAAATGCTCACTCTGCAAACGGGATGCCATTTGGTTTTTCTGCCCCGGGCTCGGACAGGAGAGTCTCTTCCTATATTCTTTGTAATAAGTTACCTACTGACTGCATTATACATTTTCCAGAGTCGTACCTTATGAGCACATCGACAAACATAATTTTTTTACAATAAGTCAATGTGGAGTGACGCATTATTCTAACGAGATGGTCTTCACGAAATTGCGATCATGGGAACAGGAGTACAACATATTTGTCAAACTTACAGATGTAAGAGTTTTGAACTTGTTTTTTTTTCGTTGGTAAACTTGGTTATACATATATTAATTTGCTAACCATTCCATTTTGAATTTTTCAATTCCGTTCACTCTATCAAAAGTCAGAGGTGAAAACCACCAACATTCCACTAAATGACGGAGCTAACATACTTACATAGAAATAACATCCGAATTGATAACTTCCGCCTTTTTGAAGTCGGTTATAATTGTAGACCGTAAGTACCTAAGTATTCTTATAACTAAGTAAGTATACCTAAGTAAAGGGCATACGTTTCCAGATCAAATTCTTCAAATTATATCGATATTGGAAAGCTTTTTATGTATGGAGAAAATCTATAGTGTTTAGAAAATATACGAAAATTCGTAACAAGTTGGCGAAGAATCTTTTCATTTTGACACCGGTCTTAGGCAAAGCTCTTCTGAGTATACAAGCGATGTGCTGTGAAATGTATAGCAAAACGTTCGCTGATTTAAGCAGAGATATGGATACTCCATTCTTCTACTTCATGGAAGATCAGGTAAACTATCGTGTACAGAATTTTTCAGTGGATCCATGTTTCTTTTCTGTAAAATAGGTACATAGGCAATTTTAAGTAAGTACTTAATGAGATATTTTCATAATTTTCCGGGAACAGTTTATAAAAATAACAGTTGTATTCTAGATGAAACGTATAGAATACATCAGAGACAAGTTGGAAGAATATCGCACCGTGGTCTTGGATGTGATCACACAATCATGTCACACAGCCCTGTACCAGCAGGGGTTCGTTTACGACGACAGAAACATACCCCCCTTCCAGATAATTAGGGGCAAGCCTACTGGCGGCATGTCTTACACGGAGAAAGCGAACAAGAGGAAGTATTGCGAAAGACTGGCTTGGTAATAATTCTCTTATATTTCCATACCAACCAAACTATTATTTTGGTCTCAACGCACCCGGAAGACTGGAAGGCTATAAATTGGGGAGAGCTTTGCCCAACAGTGGGAAAAATTGGAAGATCTAAAAAATCAAATAATTGTTTAAAGACCTGAAATGAATCAATATCAATACCTATATAAGTAAAGTTCGTCCGTTACTGATTAACTGAGCGACTGACAGACAACACAGCCGAAACTACTGGCCTTAGAAAGTTGAAATATGGCATGTAGGTTCCTTGGGTAGTATCATACTCCCCAAGGAACCTACATGTCATATTATTATTAGGAATTTTAGGAAATTCTCTCTTAGGGTCCGTTCACACAGACCGGTTCGGAGAGCATCGGCGCGCATTTTTCTTTTCACACAGACCGGATCGTATACGCTTGGAGTTGGTCGAAGCGGAGACGCCAACTATTTCACATAGACCGGCTGCACTGGCTGCATAGCGAGAAAGAGCATACAATCGGAGCCGAACGGCTGCGCGAACGAGAAAAAGTACGCGATCGGAGCCGGTCAGCTCCTCTTATTATTTCACACCAAGCGCGTTCAAGCATTCTTAATGACAAAAGCAGTGCACATGCAAAAATAAACTTTACTACAAATACTAAAAACTCTGTTTTCAACGTGATAAGAATCTGCTCTCCTCTCCGAGCCGAACTGTGTGAACGGACCCTTAGTGCTCCCCAGCACCTAAAATTCCTACGCAAACGGGAAATAACGGGAAATGCGCTTACGAAGTTGCGGGCTAAAGCAAGTTACACATAAATTAAATGCTGTTCAATGATGAGCGCGCATCACTTGGGAAAGTATGAACCGATGGTGCTTTTTATAATGTGCTTAATAGTCAGACTACAGTTTTTTGGAGGAAAAAAAATAATACCTAGTAGGTAGAGGAGACGGTGGAAGATCGATCTCAACCCATCTGATAACCAGAGACATAATTTTTATCAAATTTTATTGATTTCCTTGATTTAGCTGACTCGGCCGATTTTCATGTAATTTTTAGTGTGAATTCGGTAGGTACGAGAGACAATAGGTGACTTCACAATATTATTGGGACTTAGGTATAAATAGGTTAGAATTAGGTATTTTTTATAATTTTTTGTCTCGACCTTTGTCTCGTGAGGCTAAAATGATTTATTCATTAGTAAAGTTAATATTTAAGATTTTTGTTTAGCTTTGTTTTTGTTTGGTAATTCAAGATAAGTTTATGATGGGGCTGACATGAACTGAGTTCAAAAGTCCCTTAAAATAAAGATAAAAAAAAGCAATGTTATTGCTCCTTAGTCGTGCATTTTTTTTCAGTATGCCAAAACAACGTTTGCCGAGTCAGCTCATCTGCCTAGCCTTTTCCCAACTATATTGGGGTCGGCTTCCAGTCAAACAGTCACTCAAACCGGATTTAGCTGAATACCAGTATTTTACGCGGAGCGGCTGCCTACCAGACCTCCACAACCCATTAACTGGGCAACACGGTACTTCATGGCAAGACTGGAGTCAGATTAACTGGCTACTGAAAATCCGCAACGACTGCCAAAGATCTACAAATGACAGCCGGGACCAACAGCTTAACGTGCTTTCCGAGGCACGGAGGAAACTCGGTATGTTAAGATGGTCACCCATCCACAGACCAACCTTGGCAAGCGTTGCTTAACCTTAATGATCGACCCATGCGGCTGTTATTATTTAGCCACGAGCTCCTCAAAGAGTCTATATCTATGCGAAATACGGAATATTTGGAATAGGACGGACAAAGGGCATATAGGATCAGTTTTTTTTTTTGTTTTTGTGAATGACGAACAATGTACTTACAATGACGAATAATTACAACTTAATACTTATTATTTATGGTGATGAATATGGCCATAAGTCCGCCTCTGTACATTTTTGTGCTGAAAGTGTTTTAAATAAATAAATGAATGAGACTATACATTTATATACAGGAAAACTATTTGTACAAAGTAAAGAAAGTATTGAGGTAGGAAAAGGAATACCAAGGAATAAGAGGTTACTGAAAAAGAAAGAACGGTCATATAAGGGACAGGAGAAAAAAATATGATTCAAGTCGCCTACATCTGTGTCACACAAGCAAATAGGGTCGTCAATAATATGGAATTTGGCAGGATGGGCTGGAGAACAAACGTGACCCAGTCTCATCCGTATTAAAACAAAGGTCTCCATCTTGCCAAATTTTGTTCGGCTAAACCATAGTTTTTCCGGAATCTCGGGTTGAATAAGGGAAAAGTAGTATCCCTTTGATCTGCTACTGACATCCCAAGCAAACTTCCAGGTGTCCCAAACAAATCCCACAGGCATCTTAACGAGGTCATAGGTAAAAAATTTGTATGGGACTAAGTCCCCACAATGCACCGCTTCACCTGCCAGAGCGTCAGCCACCTCATTGCCATGGATTCCAGCGTGGCCCGGAATCCATACAAATTTAAGTGTGTTAGTGATCATCTGAACGGGTGTTATGAAGTCTAGTCCCATTAATGCACTCCAATTCGAATACGGGGAAGCTCTCTTATATCTTAGAAGAGAATTCCTTTCTGACAAATACTTGTTCCGGATTCTTCAGCTCTCAACTCATCCTCTCATTCCCAAACTGAACTCGTTTAATGTTGCACATGGAATCTTCAGATTATTGGTCCCGTAAACGTGCTCCTTGTTTAATTCAGCTGTAAAAAAATCCTTTCAATTTCTTCGCCTATTCACCGTTCCAATAAACTCTCAATATTTAGCAGTAGTTAGGAGAGTTTACAGTTCAGTCCCATCATAACTTACGACTGTGTGAGTAAATCAGATCCCGATTGCCATTTAAATTTTAACCATTTTCTGTTTGATGCTGCCAAACGTACTCCAACAGGTTGTGTTGGGATAGGTACTACCATTCTCAATACAATATCGTACAAAAAATCAAACTGCCTCCGGAGACGCGTTTTTACAGGGGAATAATTTGGTATTTTTAAAGCCATAGAATATATTCGTGTTTTTAAGCTCAAAAAAGCTATAATTTTTACGGACTCTCGAAGTGCTTTTTTAGCTATCAATAAATCCCCTTACGAATCCAAGTCCCAGCTTTCTTTAATTTATTTAATAAGTGAATTTGCGTTCAGATGATCACTGAGGGTAACACACTTAAATTTGTATGGATTCCGGACCACGCTGGAATCCATGGCAATGAGGTGACTGACGCTCTGGCAGGTGAAGCGGTGCATTGTGGGGACTTAGTCCCATACAAAATTTTTGCCTATGACCTCGTTAAGATGCCTGTGGCATGTGCAGATTCAACCCAAGATTCCGGAAAAACCATGGTTTAGCCGAGCAAAATTTGGCAAGATGGAGACCTTTGTTTTAATACGGATGAGACTGGGTCACGTTTGTTCTCCAGCCCATCTTGCCAAATTCCATATTATTGACGATCCTATTTGTTTGTGTGACACAGATGCCTACATCTGTGTCACACAAGCAAATAGGATCGTCTTGAATGACGTTTTTTTCTTCTGTCCCTTATATGACCGTTCTTTCTTCTTCAGTAACCTCTTATTCCTTGGTATTCCTTTTCCTACCTATCACTTTCAGCACAAAAATGTATAGAGGCGGACTTATTGCCATATTCATCACCATAAATAATATTAAGTTGTAATTATTCGTCATTGTACATTGTTCATCATTCATTAAAAACAAAAAAAAACTTTTGTCCGTCCTATCCCAAATATTCCGTATTTCGCATAGATATAGAATCTTTGAGGAGCTCGTGGCTAAATAATAACAGCCGCTCGGGACGATCTTTAAGGTTAAGCAACGCTTGCCAAGGTTGGTCTGTGGATGGGTGACCATCTTAATCCGTGCCTCGGAAAGCACGTTAAACCGTTGGTCCCGGCTGTCATTTGTAGATCTTTGGCAGACGGTACGGATTGTCAGAAGCCAATAAATCTGACTCCAGTCTTGCCAAGAAGTACCGTGTTACCCACTTAATGGGTTGTGGAGGTCTGGTAGGCAGCCACTCCTCGTAAAACACTGGTATTCAGATGAATCCGGTTTGACTGGAAGCCAACCACAATATAGTTGGGAAAGAGCTAGGCAGATGATGACAGAATCTTTGTTTCCCTGCCTTTATTTTCTTCGAACCAAGTAAACCAAACGTGACATTGGCTAAATGCACAAATCGTGCGAAGTCAAAGAAAAAAGAAAATAACAAAGGCAAAATAACAACAGATAAATCTGTTCTGTGGGTGAAACTATTTGGATGCGGTTTTTTTATTTGAAAGCAGGTTTTCTAGCGATGGTTCCTAGATAAGTTTGTTCAAAATCAGTTGAGGCGTTTGAAGATCATCTGCTCTTTTCAAGTTGATAAAGGCATTTAGCCAGGTTTTACGGGTCTTATTGATGCGAAATTTGGTTTTTTGTTACTTTAATGACATTGCATAAACATGGTTTAATTGACCTGATGCTGAAGCATAACCTGAGGTCTGCCTCACTTACTTACAGCAGAACCTCCGTTTTCGTATTCATTTAAACGATCGCAATAAATAAATAAAATAAAATAAGTTTATTGCCACAAAATACCTTTCATACAATATCATTTAGGTACATTTACATACATAGGTACATTGGATTTTAGCCAAAAGGCTGCGCATATTGTTGAAAACCCTGCCTCCTAAACTAGGGGTACCCTGTAACTTAGGAGTCAGTGTTCTACTATAACTTCGTGTACAAAAAAGTGAAAACCTTTATTTTCCGTATGTGTGTTAATAAAACCTATAATGAACTATAAACTATGAATATAAATGAATTAATGAGTTTGTGTGTAAAAGGGGGAGGGAAGGATGGCTGTGTGAGTGGGCTGGGATGTGGTGTGGTTTGGTGTGGTGCGACGTTGTGTGGTGTGGTGTGGTGTGGTGTGGTGAAATACGCAATACATAGAATATAGATAGATGTAATCATGTGCAGGGTCTGATGATGAAAGAAAAGAGAAATGAGTGAATTCATTGGTGAGAGATGCATAGCTACTTTCACTCGTTCTACCGATATGACATTTTGGTCACGGTAATAATATCTACAGTATTGTACAGTACCCGGCGATAAATATTGCACATCGACCTTTGGAAAGAGACAATCGGCTAATTTCGGCTTCGTAGAGCGTTATCTCTGTCGAGGATTTAGTGAGATGAGTGTAGATCTACGTGGATGGATGGATTGTGTGAGGAGCAATATGAAAGAAAAGTGAGTTAGTGATAGCGTGACGGCTGAAAGGACAGAGTGAAATATATACATAATTTCAAAAAGCAAGAAATTAAAATTAAATTAATTAATATAAATTAAAAAAAAACCTCGATACGTGAAAAAATAATACGTAGAACCTGATTGCTGACTAAAACCTATCCGTGTTCCTCCTAGTGCCCTTTGCGTTTCAGGGCCACGATGACTCTTTCGAACAAAGTCCGCAGCCCCAGCAGGCACTGGCCCTAGCGGGCCCCGTCTTCTATGCTGACAGCTATTTAAGGCGCGCGTGGAACACAGCGCGCCATCGACCCGGGCCTGGTTCTGATCAGAAGGCGAGCCACCCAATACTCGCCGTCCGCAGGCCCACACCTACGGTGGCCGAGAATCGCCCTGCGACAGCCGACGCCCGGAGCGACTTCTTCTGTTGCGGCGGCTAGGGCGTGAGGTTTCCCTCCCTCACGCTTATGATACCTACAGAGTTGATACGACAGAGGGGCATTAAATTAAACTACGTATACTATACGTGTTCAGTATTAATTCGATACGGTACAAAAACAAAAAGCGCCATAAATGAGAAAATATTTTTTTCAAACAAACTAAATAGCTTGCAAATCCGAATAAAACGCAACCACCCTTTGTAAAAAAATGACACTGACCTTAGATACCGCTAGGTAACAAAGCGGCAACGTCGCGCGCGCGCCGGAGCGCGGTGTGCGGTATCTCGTGTGCTCGGCGGGGGCCGGGCCGGGGTGGCGGCCGGCGACTTAGGCCTCCGCTCGCAATGGCTTTTATGTTAGGTAACGTTTCGAAGTACGCGCACAAAAACAAACACACTAATTTTTTAAATTTTCGATGTGTCCTCCATTCACATTGATGCACAAATTATACCGACGGAGAATATTGTTATTTATTTTTCTAATTAGATCACTGTCCGTCGCTAAACACTTTAATTTGCGAAATGCTAAAATAATCCTATTTTTTAACTCATCAATTGTATTTACCTCTGAGGCATACACTTCACCCTTAATGTAACCCCACAAAAAGAAATCCATGGGAGTGAGGTCCAGAGATACTAATACTAAATAATAATAATCCCAAGTTACGTGTCCTCTCACAATAACAATAAAATCACAATTGTTTGCTCGCGAATTCCACAAACCGTACGTTCAGAAACGACAGCGTCGGCGCACTGAATAGAGGCCCCACTTACCGATCGCAAAAAAACAAGGATGCAACAAACTGACCTATTTCTGTTTCTTTCAAATGCGCTACGTGTGTCGCTTTCGTAGTGAAAGTGCAAGTGTGTGTGTATTCATTGCTTCCTTGTTTGCATTGCCAATTTTTAGTGAATGTCCTTCGACATGCGTCAGAGCGGCAACAACGCATCGTAGATTCATCGTTGTTCATTACCTATGCTTAGACGATAATCAGCTGTTAGAAAAGATACATCATTTGCGACTAAACTACTGCTCCTAATTAATTTATTTTTGGTACAGAGCTTGAAAATGGTACCTAGTATAGGCAGTTTAAAGGAAAGCCCCTCTGTCGTATCAACATTGTTTAAGCTTGCAAACCGAAAATTATTCATGGCTATTGTTTTTTTTTGCCAGCAAGCTAAGTTTATTATCGTAATTAATTTATAATTTTTTCGATACCAATTTTTATTGGTTAACCAATAGGTGTAGTTACCTAAATTGACATTGTCCGTGCTAAATACCTTTTTTCTTATATCTATGCTAAATACTATCAGTTGAAACTAAATTGGTTCGGTCAAGAGCAAATAATAATAATTTAATTAATCCGCAAGGCAGTTTTGTGGCGAACTGTTGGGCACTAGCGACCCCACAGACCTGATCTCCAGGAAGAAGTCTTGTTCCTCATTTCCGGCTTGCCTTTATTGGCTGGCCGGAGTTAACAGAGCTCCCACCTCTTTCTTGCCTTAATCGGCCGGTCTGAGTAGAGATTCGCAAGAGCAAACTTGCTCGGGAGACGGATGTATAATATAAGTAAGATACTGGTAGGTATCTTGACCGTACATCCGGGATTGTTTTGATAGCCGTGGTATACCTCTGCACTCCTTTAGCATCTCAGAATATGTTGCCCACTTGGCGCTACGTCACTTTGTCCTAGCGACCATTTTCAGGGGCCCATTTATTGAGTGTGCAAGTCACCCCCTGCCATTTTAAAGCAGATTTAATTGTCAGGTAGGGGCCACACTTCACCCACAGTAAACGGTTACCAGTCCACTAAACCACCCAAACCCATAGCGTTACATGTTTTGTTTCCGTATACATATTCTTCCCTGCTCCAACCGGGGATTGTCCTTGGGTATATACAGTTCATATAGGGATAATCGTCGGTTGGTGTCCCATTCCATTTGAAATGTCTAACGGGGCCTCTGCGAGTTGGCTTCGGCCCCTCATACGCCTGTCAAAGGCCTGGGTCTCCAGGGACCCGAGAAAATAAAGATAAAAAAAAATTTAACTAAAAATATCCATGAACGATTTTCAATTGGCAAGTTAAATTTATAAAAGGAGATGTTTCAAAATGGGCCAGGTCTATGTACATTACCTCATAAAAAAGAGCAAAATCCGTAGAATTCGGGAAAAATACATTTAATTCATTTAAATGTTTACTGTTGTGGTAGTTAATTGATGTTTATAAATTACTTTTATCGATTTTCAACATGGCGTCGCACCGATTTAGTTACAGATCATTGAAAAATAACTGTCAGCTGTCATAACAATGTCACCTTAGTCACTTTCGTCTCGATACCGGAAAATAAATATGTCAGAAATAAACGTCATTAATCAATCAAAATGACAGCTTACCGCCATGACGGGTTTTTGTTGCGTGTTGCAATTTAAAGTGTAATTTCTTTTGTTTTACCAGCAAACAAAGCCATTTTAAAGAAATTGGACAATTGAGAACTGTTTTAAATAAATTTCTCTATTTTTAAGTATAGTGTACAAGGACCTGGCCCAGGGTCCATACATTTTGGAACATCTCCTTTGATAAAAATATGTCTCATCTGGTTATCAGGTAGGTGAAGGTCAATCTTCCACCGTCTCTCAGGCTATAAAAAGATGCATAGAAAAACAATCTGAAAGTGCCTTGACCTCTGGGACTTTAGCTTCAACTTAGAAATTATAACAGCACAACATTACAACGTCCATCAAGTCAGCTCCTATGGAATAAAATTATTTAAAATACGCTTACAGTTTCATAAAGTTGGCGGATAATATGACAAACTACATGTTGCACCGGCTAACAAAAAAGTCCAATCTTATGATGGCCAAAATGCTTCGTATTCATATCGGGTTTACTCCCGATGATGAAGAGCTCCTGGATACCGACGTGGAGAATCTCGTTGAAGAACTACCTCGGGAATCCGAAACTTGCAAGGTACTAACAGAAAAGTATGCGCTTTAGTAATCTTTGTGATACCCATTTGGGCCGATTGTCAGGCAACTGAGATGAAGCAAAATGTTTGCTTGATTTTATTAGTAACTACTTTAAGTGAGGACTCAAGTGTAGCAGTAACTCCGAAAAGTATGCGCTTCAGTAATCTTTGTGATACCCATTTGGGCCGATTGTCAGGCAACTGAGGTGAAGCAAAATGTTTGCTTGATTTCATTAGTAACTACTTTAAGTGAGGACTCGAGTGTAGCAGTAACTCTGATTTAATAATTATGTACGCGTTTTGCAGTGGGCTTTATTCCAAGTCGATGCGTACATTGTCGAATCTGGTGAAATGTTACTCAACCCCAGTGAGGAAGTACTAACATCGCACTTTATGAAAGTAATAGGATACTGGGAGGAGTACGTGCGGAGGTTCCACAACTTTCTACACGATGAGACTTTACAAATGTTCGTTCAGCCCACAATAATGGGCAAACCCGTCGAATGGTCCGCGGGACAAGCACCGAACCTTTATTTCTTGATGAACCAAGACGTCAAAATGCTGGATGACATAGCATACATTCCCTTTTCAATTAAATTCGGCTATGAAAGTGTGTGGAAGTTTTTGCGACGTTTCCAAACGTTCCGGGATAACTTTCAAGAATTTAGTGCAATGGATATTGACTTAATTAAAAGCGAGAGAGATGTACTCAAGTTCAGGCAGCTCTGTGAAATATTTGTTAAACAAATGGAATCTGTAGAAGAGATAGTAAGCTACCAGCCCATGGGCTTGCTCTTTTTGTGCCTTCTTCCCTTTCAAGAACTGTTTAGACCACTGCCGAAGAAACTATTCGGAGTCATCGCATCTGTCACACCTGAGTAAGTTTATATAAATACTTAATAAAAAGCAAAAAAACCTTTAAAAAAAGATTTTATTGAAAAGATCGCGAGGGTAAATTTCAGTTTAATTAATTAATTTAACTTATAGGTACTTACGCAAACTCGCGACAAGCTTTTAACATAATCATCATCAGCCTAGCCTTTTCCCAAGTATATTGGGGTCGACTTCTAGTCAAACCGGATTCAGCTGAATACCTGTGCTTTACGTGGAGCGGCTGCCTACCAGACCTCCACAATCCATTAACTGGGCAACATGGTACTTCTTGGCAAGGCTGGAGTCAGATTTACTGGCTTCTGACAATCCGTAACGACTGCCAAAGATCTACAAATGACAGCCGGGACCAACGGCTTAACGTGCTTTCCGAGGCACGGAACAAGCTTTTATGATCATATTAATTGTGTTTAATGAGTAAATAGTTAAAATTTTAAAGGAAAATTTTATTATCTTCTTTTTAGAGCATTTAAATAAAAGCTTTTTTTTTTTAATGGTTTTTTTGCTTTTAATTTATTTTTAAGTTATCGCTGGCTACGTGCATAAAAAACTTCAAAAGTCCGCCATATTCGATTAAGAATGTTGTCAGAATATTTTTATAATTATTCTCGGCAAGCTCTTTCGTTTGATACCTATATTGCAGAAGTGCATTATGAATAACTATTCCGCCATCTTGGATGGTCCGCACTATTGGATTTAGAACGACGTCACAGCTTATCATGTAATGTCATCCAAACTAAACGTGTATACAAAATTTCAGCTCAATCGGTTGAAGATATCTGCTTCAAAATTGAGTAACAAACATACATACATTGCAAGTTAAATAAAAGCTATTAACTTTTAGAAACTAATCTAATTTATCAGATTTTATTATTAGGGTCAAAAAAATATATTTGGAAAATTTCGCTTCCTGTACTGCGAGGGGCGGCGTAAGCCGACGTACTTCTACTGTCCGGGCTGTGGTTCACATTTTTTTTTTGGCTTGTATCTCTCGCTCTTGCTTCCTAAAGTTCTTTTTTATGCTTTTATGTCTGTCTGTAAAAGTTGTAACAGAAAAATAACAATCTGAGGCAGGTTGCAAATATTTTTGGGCGGCAATTTAATTTAATTCGCCGCTTCAATCACCGGAAATAGAATGGTACTTTGATTTTTTTAATATTGCCCATCATCTACAGCATCGGTCACGCTTGCATAGAAGAAATTGTATCTGGTATTGAAAACATCAACGAAGACGTCATAAAAGAACCGAAAACTGCTGCGGATCTGGTAGCATATAACTTTCTGATGAACACATTTGAACCACGAGTAGCGCACCTAGAAGAACGGCTGGAGTACCTCCGGGAACTCTACGATCTCTTGGGAGAATACAACATACCAGTTTCACCTGATGATATGACTGACTTTTTAGGTACGTACTTAACATTGAAGTTCAGTTAGACTGATATTTGTTCATTCCTGCCAGGGTTGCGGAATTTGTTCGAAGGAGTCACCGCGGCCCTGGAACGCGAAGGATATTAGGAGGAACATGCATCACGTGTGGGTTTTAGTCAGCAAGAGTCTGACACTCCTTTGGTCCGCCCGGAGCGGGAAGAGTCATTTGAGGATTTTCAAACCTTAAATAAAAAGCTATGGCACATCAGGTTTTAGTCAACTATACATAGATACTCTTCAGTCCATTACTACGCCTCGATTAGCATTTATATGCTGTACGTCATGCAATGTGTTGTACACTAGTACTTACTGCAGCAAACATTACAAATATGAGTTTTGTCAAAGAACTGCAGTTCCGAGCATTTGGACTTTGATATAAGGATATCAAAAATGTAATAGTTTCCCTTTTATAGGCCCTTTTTATCAGTCCTCTGCTACAGTTTTTTTTTTGCTGTCAGTTTTTGATTCTTCCGTCAACGTTAGGTTTGAGCGTGGCTTTGGGAACTCTCCGGACTAACGTGGATGCAAGACTCGAGACACGCAGCAAGCTTGCGGGACTGTTCGCAAGTCAGATCGGCAGGGACATTATGGAACTCATGCTCGACGTCAACAAACTAAGGGATGAAGTTGCGGTAATTATGCGATATTTTAAAGTACACTAACAATAGAAACACGTTTCGATTGCATCATCTACTGTCTTCTACTCTATAATCAGTATTCATCAGGCACGTTATAATAATTCTTCTCGTTTTCAATAATATCGTTCTTCACTCGATCCAACGAACTGCCTGCGTGGTAGAGTGGTTTAGGCGTTTGCCTTGTGACCCGGTGGTCGTGGGTTCGATTCCCACAGGAAAAGCATACTTTGTAAAGTGGTTTTCCAGTTTGGCTAGGACATTGCAGGCTTGAATTATCTGATTGTCTGATAAAAGATGATTCCGTGCTTTAGAAGGCACGTATAAGCCGGTGGTCCCGGCCGCCAAATGGCGGTCGTCAAAGAAACCATGTCAGAGGCCCTTGAGGCGGTTTAGAAACTCTGACACTAGGGTGTGTGAGGTCGTTACACCTTACTACACCATAAGAACAAGAAGACTCAATCCAACGATGTCTTTCTCTTTTTTATTTGAGATGATTTGCTTTTGATTCTAGTAAGTCAGAGATAACAAAGTCGACGATGGTGACTTTTCACCTTTCAACATTATACTTTTGGGCATTATATTCCTCTCTCTCTCACTAGCTCATCCAATACCTACACAGCCACTTCTATCTCTCCCTCCTCCTTCTTCTCTCTCTCTTCGACTTCTTTTTTCTTCTTGTATTCTGGCAGTGGCTTCTCTTTTAATCTTCGTTTAAAATACAACCCATTCTAACTTTATCCTTTCTTGTCACTCACATTCTCATCTCTGCTATTTGTAAATCAAGGTCTTAACTTGATCCTTTCACGTTTTTCATAATTTAGCAACCGTGGTTGTACGATGAAAAGTCTGAGTATGAGAAAGTTATGGAGGCGCTCCAGGACCTGCAGGAGAAACTTCAAGCGTGTTCCGAGAGAGACAAGCAAATACGAGAGTGGCAGAAAATATTTAAGGTAAATATGTACATAACTTGTTATTGTTTTTAAATAACTGGTGACCCTTTAACAGACTACTCAGTAGGTGGTCAGGTTTATAACTGCATGTTTGTTTTCTTTACACCACTATTGAGGATCTAATGTCCTCAATAGTGGTGTAAAGACGCTTGAGGCACTCCAACAAGTGGGCCATATAATGAACTGGTGCAATATTTCCAAAAAGGTATAAAAATAAATTCAAAGATACGATATTCGTGGCATGGCATGTGTTTGAATCGGCGCGGGGAGAGAAAATCTTTGTCTTTAGTTTAAGATACTCGCTAAAACATCCGATTTTACTAGCGAAAATGCAGGCAATGTCAACCTCAAACCTAAGCTCGACGACGGAACCCCGCTGCGCGTGGCTCCTATTTCTGTCTGTTTAAAGTTACCTTACATTAATGAAGACGGGAGCTAAGTTCGCTCGCTCACCCTAGCTCCCGCCATCTCATTTGAACCTAGCCTACCCATGTCGGAGTGCCCCCTAATTTTGATTGTGATTAATACAGGCATAAAATATGTATTTAACACGCCCGGTGGACTATCGGGTAAAAAAAACGAGCAAAGTTCGATCATCCAGGTACTCGTACTTATACAATAATGCATAAAATACTTTCTGAAATGGAAATGTTGAACTTCCCTCCAGATTCCACCAGCACGATTAGAACAATTAGACGAGGCAATTAATGACGTTAGACTCAGACAGTTACTTTGGAAATCATCTAAAGAATGGATGGATATGTACCAAACCTGGTAAGCACTATCCAAAATAAACACAAAATACCGATTGTGGCCTTTAACCTACTACACATATATTTGTTGCTTTAGGATCGAAGCTCCGTTCAACACGTTAGACATCGATGAAATGCAGACAACAACTATTAACTTTGGCAAGCTATTCAATCAACTTGACAAAGGTATTCCTGCAAATAAGATCGTGCCATCATGCAAGGCGACTATTGATGTTATTAAAGAAAAGGTTAGTTATATTTTTTTTAACTTCTAAGTAATGCAACCCAAAAAAATATATAATAAAGCAAATATTTAATTACCATGATATATTTTTTTATTTTAGCTACCTGTAATATCTTATCTCCGGAACCCAGCGTTGAAACCAAGGCACTGGGTTAAAATTGAGGAAATTCTGAATGCTCGCTTTACTCCCGGCAAAGTGTTGAACCTCAAAGTTTTCGAAGAGTTGAAAGCCTTCCAACACGCCGAGGAACTGATGGAAGTGGCCGGACAGGCTAGTTCGGAGGCAGGTCTGGAAGCGCTGCTTAAGAAGGTAACGCGAATTGTGTTATTAACGAGTGTGTGTGGATAAAAATAATTAAATAAAGGACTGGCATGTTATTTTAAAATAGAAGAACTATCAGTACTAACACGCTGATAAACCTGAAATTTACTTACAATTAGCATGCACAAGGACTAAATGCTTACTATTCAAAAACGATTTTGAATTCCTGTGTTCTTTAAGCAAATCTACAAAATGATGCTTCACAGTTTTTAACGGCTTTCGAAAAGTGCTGCTTTTCGATGAAGCTTAACTGTGGTTTACTTAGGTTGGTTAACAATAATTATCATGTTTCGTTGACTACATATAAATAACATTTTGGTGTCAGTTACAGACGTTTTTATGACTTTAAGTAATATAACGGTTGTAATTATCTCAGTTATATCTAAAGTTGATATAGAGGAGTTATCAAACAAGATTTGGCACCAATCGCGACACTAAATCTTTAATGGACGACGTAATACAGCTTTGAGAGTTATAATGGTGCTAGTAGCAGCGAGTAAACCTAAACAGTTATAGCTTTAACCTTCCTCTGACAACTAAAGCTTTATAAAACGTTTCGCCGACTCCTATTAACACTTATTGTTGTACAGTTATCGCAATGAAGTTTTTTATACCACTTAAGTGGTTATACTGTCTATTATTGCAGAAATATGTTATAAAAGAGAGGTTGTCGAGAGTTTAGTAATATGAGAAACTAAAAGTGTCAAACAACTCCTTTATCTAGGTTTAACCTATAATAAGGGGTTTAACTAAAGCTTATTGTGTTAGGCAGTACTCTTTTAAAGACGTTCTAAAGGTATTGGTGTCAAACAATGCAAGTATGGGTCGTTATTAACACTAACCTCACTTTTGTAAAGTTCGCCATTGTTTTGGTAAACTAACAATTAATATTATTTAGAGTAATTCAACTTTGACTACAATATACAACATTTCTTACATTATTTGAAGCATACGCGGTACCTTAAATGTGTATTAAACTAGTTAACGTAATAAAAATATAGGTACGGCTATTTATGCATCAATATGAGACATCTTTCATAACTCGCAGTAAATCAAGACCTGTTTATATTTCCCGTTGACCCAGATTCATGAAATTTGGCATGAAGCAACGTCTTACAAAACGTCAATAAATTGATGATTTGTTGTTTTATCACAAAACACCCTTTTTGCAACGACATAATTATGTTTGTCCTTCAATCGTGCTTATCGTTTCATCAGAGTAATGAGATTGTTTTACATTAATTCATCAATCACCTTTGTTGGTTATGTTTCATACCCGGAAGAAATCGAGATACGTTTCCTATAATAGACAAACGATATCTACTTGTTCGTACTCAACTCTCCGTGCGCGAGTCAGGCTCGCACATGTCCGGTTTTTTCTTACTAAGTGTGGTTTGACCGAGGTGAATAGACGCTGCTTAGCGCGTGCTGCAACCGAGCACGTGTCACTGACTGTATAGTTTCGTACCTATGAAACTACAACTGCATGAATTTAACAGAAACATAATTCAGCTACATTTTAATTAATTATCTAAATACTATTAATTTCATAGGTGGAAGAAATATGGGCATCTCTAGAGTTCCCCGTGATATTGCATAAGGACGCGAAAGATGTTTATGTGTTGGGTGGCTTAGAAGAAATCCAGACGTTTTTCGATGAGAGTAACATTCACATCAGCACAATACTCAGCTCCCGGAGCTGCGGACCGATCAGGGGCAGGGTGGAGGAATGGGCGAAAAACCTGGAGCTGTTCTCTAAAACTTTGGTAACGTTATTCTGATATTGTAGGTATTTAATTTATCTGAAGGAACTGCTCACCGTTCTTGGTAGTTCTAGATTTATTCATGAATTCAGACATTCAGTGTAGGTACCAATTTAAGCAAAAAATAATTACAAAAACTTACCTGGTAAAATAAATGTCTTTTTTCTCGAAAATTCATGACATAAACACAAAAATGTACTCACAAAGATGTGTAATACCTAGGGGACGTCTCGTAGTTTCACCCGCGGGAATAAAATATAGCCTGTGTTACCCGCTGATAATGTAGCTATTCATTGCTGAAAGAATTTTTCAAATCGGTTCAGTAGTTTTAAGTTTATTCGATACATACAAAAATACAAATCTTTCCTCTGTATAATATTGTATAGATATATTTATGTAGATCTTAAGTGAAAATGTAAAGAAGTTTTCGCTCCAACTGCCGAAAAATTAAATTTAAAGCTAATTAAAGATCAAATCATAAGTAAGATCTGATCTGTTTGGCTAATTATTTGTAATTTTCCACATTATATCTTATAGTGGACGTCACGCGGTTTCACATGCGAAGTTCCCGTTTCCGTGGGAGCACGGGGATAAAATTTAGCCTATGTCACTCGCTGATAATGATGCTATCCATTGCTGAAAGAATTTTTCAAATCGGTCCAGTAGTTTTTGGATATTTCGTTTTTTGACACCGACTTCCGAAATTAAAGTTATTTTATAATTTGTAGTGTTTTATTATTGGAAGTCTGTTGTATTTTTTTTTAATTTTTCATTTTTTAGTGGTAGGTACGCAGGTACCAATAAAAAGTGAAATGTTATCAACTGGTGTAAACAATCAACAGACATGCGATTTCAAAAATCGCGAGCCATTTGCTATCATTTATTGAAGAGTTCCGTTGTCTACCTCCGAAGTTCTTCACCAAATCTTTACCAAATTGAAATGGGACCATTCCGGGAAAATACTTTTCCAAACAAAAAAAAGAATCGTCCAAATCGGTTAACAATTGGCAAAAATATCGCTGAACAAACATTTTTCATGGGATCCCATCATCAGATCCTGACGTATACCTTCCATCATCAGCTCAGCATCATGAGATGATGATTACCAGGCACAAATATCTGAATTGCGATAGAAAGTTAATGAAAAAAATTGTATGTGCATATACCTAATTTATTTTCCCTTGATTTTCATTGGATTCCATCATCAGATTTTGACTAGGTGACAATAGGACCATATAATGATTTCGAATAAAAAAAGATTTTTTTTAATCGGTCCACAATTGACGGAGAAATCGGGGAACATAAATAAAAAATAAAACATAGAACCTCCTCATTTTTGAAGAAGTTGGAAAAATACAAATCTTTCCTCTTTATAATATTAGAGTAGAAGTATAGAATCATAATAATTTACCCATTATTTGAATATTTGACAATATAACTAAGCTTGGTTTTTATCTAAGGCAGAAATCCCGAATCGAAAAGATGTACAAGAATCTTTTGGCACGTGCCCAAAGTCAGAACCAATGCCACCATCCTTTGTTCCAATCTATACATGATACATGTATATTAATTAATCGCCGAAATGTATGTACACGCATAACTTCGTAACGACTGACCCAAATTGGATAATTCTTTCGTAGTTGTGTTTGTAATTAAAGTCGTAAGAAAATGTAAAAAAATACACTCGGGCGAAGCCGGTGCGGGGCCACTATTAGATACTAATTCCACAGACACAGTAACACTAACCGTGTCATTCTATCTCTATAAGATCCTTGTAGCACTCTATTTTAGATTATCTTATCGAGAGTGTTTCACGGATATCACATTCTTGTCTACAGGAAGAGTGGCACATTTGCCAACAAACTTGGATATATTTGGAGGTAATATTTAGTGCGCCCGACATTCAAAGGCAGTTGCCAAATGAAACTAGACTCTTCACGATTGTTGACAAGTCTTGGAAGGATATCATGCGTAGACTAGCGAAGGTAAAGTGCTTATTTTTATTATTCTTCTATTACAGGTTCAAGAATAGTTAAATACAAGTCGCGAAACATATGAAGCGATGAGGTATTAGCATACAAACTTTCATCACCTAAAGAACTGCCTGTAAGGGATGATGATCCTTAAAATGCGTCCTTTTTAGGATTCCGTACTACTACTACTACTACTCCTCCTAGCCTTGGTCCCATCATTTGGGGTCGGCACTCCTAGTAATTCTTCGCCAAGACCTTCTGTCCTGGGTCGTCGCAGATCTGTCATTTGCGCCCTTCATGTCCTTATTTACAGCGGCTATCCATGTGAGTCGGAGTCTACCTCGCTTTTTTGGGGCTGGAAAAATTTCGATTACTTGCCGCGTCATGTGTTCTGCGTACCATCTGAGACGGCCTTCCATAGTTTTTCCTGGATGGGTTTTACTCGAAAGCTGCCGCGGATGAGCTGTTTCGAATACGATCCAGCAACGTTACACCTCCCGACCAAAGTAGCATCCTCATCCTCGGCGGCATGCATTCTATCCTCTTGTTGTTTTTTGAAGGACCAGCATTCAGCACCGTGTGTTAAGGCCGATCGAACAGCAGTTTTATAAACTTTGCCCTTAATGTTTACCGCGGCAGTCTCCTATCCCACAAAACCCCCGATAGTTCCCTCCACTTCATCCAACCTGTGTTAATTCGGTGGGTGACGTCGGCGTCGATGTTAGCGTCTGTAGAAATCACTGACCCGAGGTATTTGAAACTATCGGCTTTTTTCAGAGGTGTGCCTTCAAGGTAGATAGTGTCACTGTTGCCTCTGCCGCTGCAGTTAAAATGTACACACAGTACCCGGCGATAAATATTGCACATATCGACCTTCGGGAAGAGACAATCGGCTAATTTCGGTTTCGTAGAGCGTTATCTCTGTCCCACACTACCTATGTGATTTTTTGTCAGTCGTTGTTGAAGTGCGGTCGCGTCCAGTTCAAAATATATATTTAGAGTTGTTAACACCCCCAAATTTAAATAATTTAAAGTTGTACTATGGCATCTTTAGGAAAAAGTGGGAAACCATTACGAGGTCAGTCACGCGTAATTATCAACAATGTTTATACATTCAGTCAAAAAAGTATCGGGAATGGATGATTTGTATAAGGTTCCAATTTTTGTTTTTTTGTAGTTGTTAGATTGGCACAACTGTTTTCCATTTTGGCGCGGAGTTTGAGTTGCATCTGTTATTTATATTAAATACAGTGCTGGTTTTAGTAATATCATATATAGTGTGTATTGCAAATTTCATAATGGACAAAAATATTGAACAAAGAGTTTGTCTTAAATTTTGCATCGCCAATGGAATTTCGTGTTCGGAGTCACTGAAAATGTTACAGAAGGCTTACGGTGAATCGACTTTATCAAAAACTCGTGCTCATGAGTGGTTCAAAGCGTTCAAAAGCGGTCGAGATGTGGTGGAAGATTTGCTTCGCTCTGGTAGGCCGTCAACGTCTGCAACTGAAGTTAACATCGCAAAAGTGAAGGAAATAGTGACTGAAAATCCCCATTCAACTCTGAGAGAGATAGCCGCCGAACTTTCTGTATCTCACGAGTCGATCCGTACCATTTTAACTAATCATTTGGGTATGAAACATGTTGCTGCTCGGCTAGTCCCAAAAGATCTGAATTTTCTCCAAAAACTTAATCGCATGAAAGTCGCTGAGGACATGCTAGAACGAGTCAGTTCGGACCCAACATTCATGAAACGCATTGTTACTAGTGCCGAGACGTGGGTTTACGAGTTTGACATGCAAACTAGTCAACAAGCTTCAGAGTGGCGCCTTCCAACTGAACCGTTTTCAATCGATAGAAGACATAAAGGAGAATTCGCGGCGAGAACTCAACTCAATTCCGGAAGCAGCGTTTAAAAAATGTTTTGATGAATGGATTATTCGTTGGCGCAAGTGTATCGTTTCTAAAGGAGCATACTTTGAAGGTAATAAAATAAATTTGGATGAATAAAAGACATTTTGTGTATTATTGATCTTTTCCCGGTACTTTCTTGACAGAGTAGTAAATGTTTTTTAATCGAAGCTGACAGATTAAAAAAACATGAAGATGAAAATGTAAGTTGTTATTTTAAGAAGGTTCAAGAGCGAGTTGCAAATGCTACTGGAATTTCAAAAAGAACTTTGAACAATATATTAAACGAAGTCAGTGAAACACATTCTACTGAAATTAAGTTCAGCACTCCAAAAAAAGGGAGACCAAAAAAGCAATTTCGATTGGATACGGACGATTTTGATTATGATGTTGTTCGAAGAATGGTGTATGATTTTCACTTACGATTTAATGAACTGCCAACAGTAAAATCATTAAAAGCTAAATTATCTGAAGCTATTAATTATAATGGGTCTGAAAAAAAGTTGAGAAAAATACTTCACGAGATGGGATTTCGGTTCACTAAAAACACTACAAAGTAAAAAATAACTTTAATTTCGGAAGTCGGTGTTTTTGGTTTTTTTGTTTTTGAACACCGACTTCCGAAATTAAAGTAATTTTTTACTTTGTAGTGTTTTGTTTGTAGAAGTCGGTTTTATTTTTTTGTTAAAACGTTTTTTTTTATTTTCACTAAAAAGTGAAACCGCAAACACAGCGTGCCGGCGTGATTTTATGTTATGAACTGGTGTAAACAATCAACAGACATGCGATTTCAGAAATCCCGATCCATTTGCTATCATTTACTGAAGAGTTCCGTTGCCTACCTTCGAAGTCCGAGAAAATACTCTTCCAAACACAAAAAGAATCATCTAACAACAACAACAATTGGCGAAAATATCGCTGAACAAACATTTTTCATGGGATCCCATCATCAGATCCTGACTTATACCTTCCATCATCAGCTCAGCAACATGAGATGATGATTACCAGGCAAAAATATCTGAATTGCGTTAGAAAATTTATGAAAAACAGTGTACGTGCTTATAAAATTTGAGGGTCTCCCTCGATTTTCATGAGATCTCATCATCAGATTCTAACTTAGTGACAATGGGACCACCTCAAGAGTATAGGCTTTCGAATAAAAAAAGAATTTTTTAAATCGGTCCAGAATTGGCGGAGAAATCGGTGAACATACATAAAAAAATAAATAAAAAAACATACATACAACCGAACATAGAACCTCCTTTTTGGAGAAGTCGGTTAAAAATGGAAGATAAACGAAAAATTCTAATGGAAAAGCGCGATATAAGTCTCAAACGTATGGAAAACCTCGATAAAATACGCAAATTTTGCGAATCAGGAAAAAATATCGTCTTCATGGAAGACTCCACAGATATAGATAGACATAGATAACGCAAGAGCAACTACTTCGCGTGCCTAGCTTACGTACAAAAATCGTAAGTGGTCACAGTCTGCATCGGTATACAGCGCTAGTTGGACGTCAGTTTAAAATATAAAAATGGTTAAGTGCTGTTATAAATTGTAAAAACTGTATAAATGCGAGGTGAAAAAATAAAGTAAACGTTTCCTTCCAAATAGTGCTTGTGATTGTGACGTCATATTAAGTAGTCAAAAAATGGCACGCTTGGTTTTCATACAGGTCGTGATACTTGCGTTATCTATGTCTATCTATATCTGTGGATGACTCTTACATACATACATCCCACACTAAAGGGAAATCTTGGAGTAAAAAAGCCTTGGAGTGAAAAGAGGACTAAAAAAGCCAATTTCAAAAGGTTAACGTTTGATAATAGTTCATGCGGGAAATGGAAAAGGCTTTGTACCCGGTGCCTTTTTAACGCTTAAATCCATGGACACTACAGGTGACTATCACAATGAAATAAATAACGATAACTACGAAAAATGGTTGGTTAATCAATTAATCCCAAATATACCCAGTCATTCTGTTCTAGTTATCGTCAACGCACCCTATCACAACAAATATGTTGAAAGACCCCCCAATTCAAACACCATTAAACAGGAAATTATCAACTGGTAAAAACAGACGAAATTCCAGTTGATCCAAAATTAACAAAAACCCAGGTTTACGCTATTATATGTCAGCACAAGGAGAGGTATACAGAGTTTTCCGTGGACAAAGTACTTGCCGAATATGGGCACACTGTGTTGCGATTGCCACCATATCATCAGAATTTTAATTCAATTGAAAATATATGGTCTCATCTGAAAGGCTATGTAGCCTCTAGAAATGTGGATATATGAATTTAACTATAGTAAAAACATTATTGAATAAAAAAGTAAACATGATCGGGGCTGAAGAGTGGAAAAAGATTTGCGATCATGCAATCAAATGTGAGAATGAATATAGAAGCATTCAACACGGTTTAGACAATTACACTGATAGACTAGTGATAAATACGGCTGACAGTGACAGTGATATTGACTTCTTTAAGAGCACAGATAGTGAAATGGAAGTAATTGAGAATTAGAATTTAATTTATTCATTTATATATGCATAGTAATTACATTTTTAAATATTTCTATAAAAATACAAAAAACATTAAAAAATATAAAAAATTGTAGCCCACCGGTATCGGGAACAGGGTCCAAGCTACCGGTGGTCAGGGCTCCTGAGAGAGGAACCTCCTAACGATGCGCGCCGTGTCCAGGAGTGCTGCTTTCTGGATCAAGCCCTTGATCCAGCTGCCCAACGAGAGCCTCTTGAGATGTTGGTCGAGGCTCTTGGCAATAATGCCATTGGCCGTCACGACTATCGGCACAATGACTGCTGTGTTCACATCCCACATGCCAAGTCGACAAGTCAACCTCGCGAGCCAAGTCAAGATACTTCGTTTGTTTATCTTTCTCTGACTTCACGAGGTTCTCGTCATGAGGGACTGCTATATCAACAATCATTGCGCGACGCTCTAGTCGGTCTATCACCACTATATCAGGCTTATTGGCAACAATAGTCCTGTCAGTGATGATAGACCGATCCCAATATAATGTGCAACTACCACTTTCGAGAACTGGGTCGGACACATACCTATAGTACGGTACTTCCGATTCCACAAGATTGTATTTAACAGCAAGTTGCTGGTGGATAATCCTGGCTACAAGGTTGTGTCTGTGCAAATAGTCTCCGTTCAAATTCAAATTCAAAGCATTTTATTTCAAATTTTAAACCATTCACAGGCACTTTTGAAACGTCAAGGTCGGTCAGTCAAAAACATGGAAGCTATTTGCACGTTCCAAAGCGTAGATCTCTATGGAGAAGAACGTGCAAGAGACTCCACGGACACTCTTTTAAATCATGTTCTGTTTTACAAAATTCCAAGTTACATATACTTGTTGCTTCTGCATGTGAGGACAATGCAAAGGAAAAAAAATGGGCTTATTATAAGAATTTATAATATAAAGATTAAATTGAGCCAATGGCAGTTAGACATGACCAGTCTCAACCGACGGCGCCCGTTCATGAACATGACGCGTGTATGCACCTTTTAGCTCAACTATTTCGAAGGGAACCGAAGGATCCAACCCACGCGCCGCCATCAGCGAGATATTGAGTGAGCATGACATGCTCTCAACCACCATGCTCGTTCATGTCCAACAAGTAAAACTATAACTAATCACATAAAATGTAAATGGCTTCATGGTACTCACATTTAAAATTTGAAAAATATGCTTCTACTTTACACAAAACTATGGTTGTCAATGACCAAATAATGAAAAATAAATTAATAAAGACAACGATTAAGTTCTTACATCAAAAATAATAAATAAGTAATTATAATAATAATATAATGTGTATGTAAATCAGACTAATATAAACGAAATAATGTAAGTACCCCTAAAAAAAAAAGAGAGCGAGCATCTCTTCCAAATATAAAAACCTAAAAAGTGGACCTAAGCAGCTGTGACTGTGGAGCAGGACCAGCATTTAGCCAAGCGTTTTTATCGAGGATATAATCTTCCAGATTATAATACGTTTGTCTACATAGTGTGCGTTTTATGCATGCTTTAAATTTTCTCTCATTCAGTTCGAGAATATCAACTGGTATTTTATTATAAAATTTAACACAGTACCCCATAAAAGAAGTGTGTACTTTGGCCAATCTGAATCGGGGTTGATCTAATTTGTTCCTATTTCTAGTATTAAAATTATGCCTGTCACTAATCTTGCTAAAGAGATGAAGATTTTTCCGAACATACATAATATTTTCGTAAATGTATTGACAAGGTACCGTCATGATGTTGATATCCTTAAACAGTTCTCTTAGGGAATCACGCCGACGGAGATTGTAAATGGCTCTGATGGCTCTTTTCTGCAGGATAAATATAGACTCGATGTCTGCAGCACGTCCCCATAATAAGATACCATAAGACATGATACTATGAAAGTAACTAAAATAGACCAGCCTCGCGGTATCTATATCGGTAAATTGACGGATTTTTCTGACAGCGTATGCTGCTGAACTTAGCCGTCCCGCAAGAGATGTTAAATGAGGACCCCATTGTAGCCTTGAGTCAAGCGTAATCCCCAGGAAAACCGTGTTTTCGACGAATTCTAGTTTCTCCTTGTTCAATAATATGTCGCAATCATTTCGTTTAACGTTCGGTAAGGCAAATCTGATGTATTTAGTTTTTTTCCCATTTAATACTAAATTATTAGCAGTAAACCCATTTTGGACCTGCTGTAGGGCGTTATTTACGTCGTCAAAATTTATGGAACGTCTATCTATCTTAAAAATCAACCTCATATGGTATTATTTGCTGACGATACGTCAGCAAATAATACCATATGGGGTTGATTTTTTAAAATATGGGGTAGATCATTAATATATACTAGAAAGAGGATAGGACCCAAAATAGAGCCTTGTAGTACCCCCATTTTGACTGTTAAACCCCGTGAATTGACACCATTTACTTGAACTTGCTGCTGTCTATCATTTAAGTAAGATTTTATTAGACTGAGTGCAAGTTTACCTAGTCCGTATTGTCCTAGCTTTAGGAGCAAGGTTTCATGATTTACACAATCAAATGCCTTGGAGAGGTCACAAAAGATTCCTATGGCATCTTGTGCCTCTTCCCACGCTGAATATATGTGTTTTAACAACGTGGCACCAGCGTCAGTCGTACAACGACCCCTGGTAAAACCATACTGTTGGTCGTGTAAGATTTTACTGATGTTAAAATGATTCAGCATCTGATTGAGCATTACTTTTTCAAACACTTTGCTCAAAACCGGCAAAACAGATACAGGTCTATAATTATTGGTGTCTTTGCTGTCGCCCGATTCAAATAGTGGCCCCTTACTATATTTCATTATATCCGGAAAGACTCCTTAGTCCACACATAAATTAAATATTAAAGCCAAGTATGGTGCTATAGTTTCAATTATGGACGTGCACACTTTAATAGATATTCCCCATATGTCTTCGGTCAATTTGATTTTGATTTGCCGCAAAGCTTTTATGAATGTCACAGGGTTGATATGTTTGAACTGGAATTCAACCGTACAACCTGGAACGTTAGCTTTTAATAAATTATAAGAGACCTCAGGTGAAGAATTTAAATATTCCGTAGTTTTAGTTGGTATATTGGTGAAAAAATTTAAAAATTCTTGAGCTACTTCTAAATTAGAGCTTTTGGCACCATGTGTAGTCTCCAGTAAATAATCAGTGTTTCGTTCTTTATTTCTATTAGTTTCATTATTAATAACTTTCCAAACTGTCTTTATTTTATTTTCTGACGATTTGATCTTGTTGCTAATATATAGGGCTTTAGCTACCTTGCAAGTATTTCTGAACATTTTTTATTTTATTTTTTTATTTTTATTTTATTTAAAAAGGAACAATAATCAGCTACAATATAAAACAAAGAAAACAAAGTTACACAAAACATATTACAATATTGTAGCCCACAACGCTGTTCACGGATAAGCGGAAGGATACACAAGAAAAAATCGCTAGGATGACAAATACGTAAAATTTAAAACTACTTAACTATCGTGCCATGTAATATAAAATAGATAATTTGAATAAATAGAGAGATGGAGAGCAAAAAAATTATGAAAGCTTTTTAAGTATAAGATCTTTGAACTTATTGACAGGACATGTAAAGATGTCTATATGTTCAAAAATCCTATTATAGGACTCAACCATTCTGCCTTATTTTAGAATATTTGTTTACAAACTTATTAAAAGAATCAGTGTTTATGACAGGCTTAAGTCCATATAGCTCATATAGTATTTCCCTACTTATCCTAATGCCTTTAGTCGCCCAGTCACTAAATACATACTTGGGGAAAGTATCCTTAGACTTCTTTTCAAAAGTTGCATTGAATTCCTTTAGAACCACTGAAAAGAAATTATCATAAAATTTATTAGCATCTTCAATATTATGGCCTAGAAAATTTAACTTTTATTTATTTATTTTAATAAATAAATAAATAAATAAATTTACACACATACGAATATCCTTACAGGCTAGACCCAATGCGATATTGCAGCACACTTAAAACTTAAATAGTTCCCTGTTTTTAATATAACAAATTTTATGAGTAGCTATTCTTGTAAATTCACCCAAAGTGCAACAGAATATGTCTATGTCCTCAGCAATGAGGTTGAGAGTGCGGAGCGCGCTCGTTAGCGGCGCCTCGCGCAACAAGTTAGTACGCGCGCGTGGTTCTGCCAGCAACCGTGGTTGTCGATGACGCCACACATACCCGTCTGGCACGACTAGTTCCACCTTTTGCAATATATCCGCATTGTGTATCTTCCCTCTTATTATCTTAAAGATATAAATCACTAGTGTGAGTTGCCTCCTGACCCTCAGTTCATTATATCCGACCATACCCAAGACAAATAGAGTTGGATACATCAATGGATAAAATGGATATACGCCAAATTCCCTCATATATAAGTACCTAATCAATTTATTTTGTACCCGTTCCAACATGAGACTATATTTAGTTTCATGTGGAGCCCAGATAACTGCGTTACATTCTAGTTGGCTTCTTACTAAAGCATTGTATAACGCCGTTATAGCTTTCATGTTTGTGAAGCCTTTAACCATTCTAAGCACAAATCCTAGGTTTCTATATGCTTTTTTACATATCTTAACTATATGATCACGAAAGGTGAGCCCAGTCCCTCACTTCAGTAACCCTATCCATCGGCACTCCGTCCACCGTATAAGTATGCATGATGGGTGTGTGTGCGCGCGAAAAACTTATGGTCACACACTTAGATGTGTTAAACTGCAGGAGATTACTCTTGCTCCAAGCTACCACTCTGTCTATATCTCTCTGCAGTCTCTCACAGTCAGTCACATTTGTGATGGGGAGATAAAGCTTGAGGTCGTCGGCAAACAGCAAACACTTAGCCTCTTGCACAACGTTTGGTAGGTCATTAATCATTATGAGAAATTCCAGAGGCCCTAAATTAGTACCTTTGGTTTACCCCAGATCTAGTATAGTATGCATTCGATTGAAATCCTGCATAGTCAACATACTGTTGCCTGTCACTCATATAACTAGCAAAAAACCTAAGTAAATGCGGGGTGAAACCGATCCCTGCTAACTTTTTCAGCAACACATCATTATCAACTAAATCAAACGCCTTTTTAAAGTCGAAATAAGCAGCATCGGCTTGTCCCCCACCGTCTACTATCGGCACCACACCCGCCATGTAGCTGAGTAAATTACTAGTAGTATTTCTAGTCGGCCGAGATCCATGCTGCGCGTCTGTGAGTTGCGAGCTAACTTATTTTGTAAGGTACCATTGAATTTAGCTAGTTTGCCAGTTGTATTTGGCCTATATTGTATATGATTTTTTTCTAAGGCTGCTTTAAACTGAAATGCTACCAATTGACCACTATGATCAGAGGGAAGGTAATTAACTATGGCTTTATCTAAATATTCACAATCGCAGAATACATTATCGATACAGGTTGAAGAAGTTGGTGTTACCCTAGTTGGTTCTGTAAACACATTAGACAAATTAAACGATTTAAAAAGGCTTATAAATCTGCTGCTATTTGAATTAATTTCTAAAATATTAATATTAAAATCCCCACAAATAATCGCGGGCTTGTTACCTGCTGCAAGTTTTTTTTGTGGATGGCGTCGGTGGTCGACTTGCCTGCGAAAAATCCGTATTGGTTTTCTGTGACCTTAGTGAGTTGAAGAAGTCTCCCATTTATTACTCGTTCCCATATTTTTTAAGAGTGTGAGATATTAGTTTAATAGTGTGATAATTTCCACACAGTCGATCTCCTTTTTTTTTGTAAAACGGAACTAGATAGCTTCTTCTACTCGACTTTGGTATACCCTGGGCCACTATCAGATTGAACATGTCTGTAAGAAAAGTTATGCCTTCGATTCCCAATTTCTTCCATAACTCCGAAGGGATATTATCAGGCCCCATAGCTTTGTGGTTCGCCATTGCCTTAACAGCAGCTTGCACCTGTGTTATGCACGGTATCGGGCCTTCCGTTCCAGGCATAGCTTCGGGAACATGTTTGCGAGGGTACTTTTCATTTAGGAGCCGCGTGTAGTATTCTTTCCATCTTTGTTGGATGTTTTTATTTGATGTGAGTAATCGGCCGTTTTTATTCTTAATGTACTTGAAGGTTTTCATATCCTTGCCGTTGGTATTCCTGAGTCTTGCTATCTTAAATAGGTCTCTGTTGTTGGTGGCTTCTTCGAGTCTGGAGTAGGTGTCGTTGTCACTGCTAGCTGTTGCATAAAGGTCCTTTTGATACGCCCAAGTGTTCAGCTGCTTTCTTCTTGCAACAGCTGGCGAAAGCTTCCCACATAGTGTTGGCTTCACCTTCATTTACTGGCAAGTGGGCTGTGATTTCGTTGCAGAGGTTGTGTCCTTCTTCTCGCCCAAGTCTGTGCCAGCGTATTTTTGGTGTTCGATCTTTCTTCACTTTTTCAGTATTTACCAGAAGGCCATGTTATATTCTGTGACCAGGACCCTGTGTTGGGGCGTTAACGGTTCTCCTGGGATAACCTTACAGTCTCTGAACAGCCTGAGATTTTTTCGATTCGCAAGAATATATATCTATTTGAGTTTTGTTGCCTCCACTCTTATATGTTACGAGATGTTGGTCTGATTTTGTGAAGAAAGTGTTGACGATAGCGAGATCGTACGTTGCCGCGAACTGTAGTATGGCTTCGCTCTCGATATTTTTTTTTTCCATAGCCTTGTTTTCCATGTAACCCTTGATATAAGTTTAATGTGCGTCCTACATGGCCATTAAGGTCTGCACCTATGTAGTTTGACTGGACTGGTGGGATTGACCTGGATGAGGTCATGCATGTCATCCCAGAACGTTTGTTTCTCGGCACTTGGGCAGCCAGCTTGTGGTGCGTATGCGCTTATGACATTCATACAAGGCTATCTGCCCAAGGCGAATTTTATGAACATAAGTCTATTGCTTACTCGGTTTACCTCGACCATACGCTCCTAGAGATCTGGTCCACTACTCTTCTGACACCATTTTTCGGCCCACTTCCATGATATATGAGTTTGTACTCGTTCCCTATCTGCCTGGCTTTGGACCCCTTCCATTTCATCGACTATACAACAGATGTTTATGCGTCTACGGTGTAGGGCTTCGCTCAGTTCAGCACTACGTCCCGACATCGAGCCTACATTCCAACTAGCGATTCGAAACTTATTTTTTTGGGATCTAGTCTCGGTGCCTCTTCATTCGCTGCTTTATTTTCCTTGATGCCGTCGCTTAAGGGGTACGCCCTAGCATTTGCGCTCTTTTCTCTTTGTGACTTTTTCATGACTAGGAGTAAACTTTTTGCTTTAGTTTTACGGCCGACTGCCATCAGACGCCAAGGATGTAATCCTCTTGGAAGATTTGGGCGCTACCGTTGACCTTATAGGGTTCTTCAGCTACCATCCCTTCTGCGCCCTCCATCCTAAGCACGCAGCACACTTCCGGGCCTCCTTGGAGCCCCGGTGATGGGGTCTGGTTACGAAGTATCCTTCTCCGGTGAGGTTTTGCCCCTTCCGCCAGCTCCGCCGTACTGGTGCACTTCACCTCCGCCTTCGCAGCCGTTGAGGTCTTCCTCCCGTAACCCTGGGCTCGGGTTCCGCGTTATACCCCGCAGACCTAGGGCCCTGCCCGAACTTCTGTTGGTAAGTAAACCGACCTAGCAAATTCGCCTTTGTTTACAACAGACCTGTTATAAAACCGGGCGAATGAATTAGATGAACTACTCCACCCAGCAGTTTTGCGAATACTCCGAACAAACTCGCGGCCGAAGTGGACGCGTGTCTTGTGCTGTAGGCACCAAATACACTGATGTCAACGCCACTTTCTGACAGCATTAAATTTGTTTAATCCAGGTAGCGTTGTTAAATGCGGGTTTGTGTGGCCGTTTGTACATTAAAAACAGATTGTTTGATGTCTCAGGTCTTATGTTTTTAGTTTTAGAAATATAGTCGTGAGAGAACTGTCGCTGGGCAAATAGAAATGTTTTCACTGAAGTATAGTAGAAACAACAAAGGGTAGGCTGGTCTTAAAGTCTGGGGCTTTTCAGGATTCCGTACCAAATGGTAAAAATGAACCCTTATGGTGTGACTAAGTCTGTCCGTCTGTCACAGCTGGATATCTCAAGAACTACTAATACTATCACTTGAAATTCGGAATAGATTTATATGATGTTTGATCAACTATTTAGCAAATAAGAAAAAAAATTAAGATTTTCTTTTTTACTTATATGGTGTACATAATAAAGAGTATTCTATTCTGTTCTATTATATTCTATTCTGTTCTATTCTATTCTATTCTATTCTATTCTATTCTATTCTATTCTATTCTATTCTATTCTATTCTATTCTATTCTATTCTATTCTATTCTATTCTATTCTATTCTATTCTATTCTATTCTATTCTATTCTATTCTATTCTATTCTATTCTATTCTATTCTATTCTATTCTATTCTATTCTATTCTATTCTATTCTATTCTATTCTATTCTATTCTATTCTATTCTATTCTATTTTTAAAAAGGTTGTTTAAAAATCAAATTGAGATTACTAGGGCATATATGAAAGAACGCTGTTTGCACATTCTCAAACATTTTTCTTTTTTTTCGACTTTTGACGAAAAATGTTTTTTTTTTCTTTTAATATTCTGAATAGCCAACAGAGGAGGCCCCATTCAACAAATTCTTAATATTGTAAGAAAATTATTTCGTGTAGTTTTGAAAGCTGGTGTTGTGCTCTTTCAATTGTCCAGAAGAAAATACTAAAATATGTGGCAGACGAGCTGGAAGAGGGGGGGGGGGAAGTATTTTTTTCAGCTTTTTTGCTTGTATTACGAAAACCATTAAAATATCTCTTTAGTCACTTCTACATAAAATTTTCTAAATTACAATAAAATTGTAAGGATACCTAATAAACCATAAACAAAGAAGCAACTAATTTTGATTCACTGTTCGTTGCTACGAAAGTGCTACGAGATTGCTATGACACCGCAAATTATGGTCATAATTATGGAATATAATTTTCACGCATTTTTATTTTGGATGATTTCCAACCGGAGCTCATGATTCAAATTATTTCTTTCCTTTATTGATCTAAGGCTTAAAGTTTAAATATTATATTGTGCAGCACGATCGAGGGATTGATCACATACTTGATTCCTGGGTAGTCTGCAACTTATTGCCACTTGCATGGTTGCTTGGTTGCAGGTGGAAATATAAGACGAACAAACAAAGCTAATTACCTAACTAATTAAACAGCAATTTTGTAACATAATCAATCTGTCGCAACCAAAAAGTTACGACTGTGCTACGATACGACACCGTAGAGGGCATTTTAGTCTAGAATTTTATGACGTAATTCGAAACATACCGTCGAATCAGCTGTAATATGTCAAGTTCCTGTCAAGCTACTATACTTGACAAGATTTTGATATATGATGGCTGATTCGTGATTCAACAATTTAACATATCAATCTGTTGCTTCAAAAGGGCTAAGGCACGGCTACCACGATGTAGAGGGCATTTTTTTTAAATTTGTCAATCTTTTACTAATAAAGACCGCCTAAAATTAAAGTATTTATGAAATATTTCAACACAACTTTATACTTTGAAAAGGTTACAAGTAGTGGTTAAAACTTTTTAATCAACGTAACTTAATAAAGGCGTTAAATCAAATCTACTGAAGTGATATAGTACCCTCAAAACATGATGTAGTTGAGAATAATATAAATATAATATAATTTACTAGCTGACCCGGCAAACGTTGTTTTGCTATATATACATATAAGAACAAGATTACACAAAAAAAATATATTTGTAGGGTATAGACAGTTAGTAATGGGACTTTATTTATACAATAAGGATTTGACTAATTCAATACAGTAACCAATTCGGTATACTACTCTGTCAAGAAAGTACCGGGAAAAGATCAATAATACACAAAATGTCTGTTATTCATCCAAATTTATTTTATCACCTTCAAAGTATGCTCCTTTAGAAACGATACACTTGCGCCAACGAATAATCCATTCAACAAAACATTTTTTAAACGCTGCTTCCGGAATTGAGTTCAGTTCTCGCCGCGAATTCTCCTTTATGTCTTCTATCGATTGAAAACGGGTGCCACGAAGTGGTAATTTGAGTTTAGGAAAAAGAAAAAAGTCAGCAGGAGCCATATCTGGTGAATATGGTGGTTGCTGGATGGTATTTGTTGAGTGTTTGGTTAAAAATTCGTTCACAATGATAGCCTTGTGCGAAGGCGCATTGTCGTGGTGCAAAATCCAAGAATTTTCTTTCCACAAATCTGGCCATTTTCGTCGAATTTGCTCTCTTAAACGCCGCATAACGCTCAAATAATATTCTTTATTTACCGTTAGACCTTCCCGTAAGAATCAGGAGTGCACAACACCGCGATAGTCAAAGAAAACAGTCAACATGACTTTGACTTTTGATCGACTTTGGCGTGGTTTTTTCGGTTTCGGTTCAGTTGGAAGGCGCCACTCCGAAGCTTGTTGACTAGTTTGCATGTCAAACTCGTAAACCCACGTCTCGTCACCAGTAACAATGCGTTTCATGAATGTTGGGTCCGAACTGACTCGTTCTAGCATGTTCTCAGCGACTTTCATGCGATTGAGTTTTTGGAGAAAATTCAGATCTTTTGGGACTAGCCGAGCAGCAACATGTTTCATACCCAAATGATTAGTTAAAATGGTACGGATCGACTCGAGAGATACAGAAAGTTCGGCGGCTATCTCTCTCAGAGTTGAATGGGGATTTTCAGTCACTATTTCCTTCACTTTTGCGATGTTAACTTCAGTTGCAGACGTTGACGGCCTACCAGAGCGAGGCAAATCTTCCATCACATCTCGACCGCTTTTGAACGCTTTGAACCACTCATAAGCACGAGTTTTTGATAAAGTCGATTCACCGTAAGCCTTCTGTAACATTTTCAGTGATTCCGAACACGAAATTCCATTGGCGATGCAAAATTTAAGACAAACTCTTTGTTCGATATTTTTGTCCATTATGAAATTCGCAATATACACTATATATATGATATTACTAAAACCAGCACTGTATTTAATATAAATAACAGATGCAACTCAAACTCCGCGCCAAAATGGAAAACAGTTGTGCCAATCTAACAACTAAAAAAAAACAAAAATTTGAATTTGGAACCATAAACAAATCATCCATTCCCGATACTTTTTTTACTGAATGTACTTAGTATAAGAACAGCTATTGGACCGATTTATCAATCCTTGATATTTTTTTTTTTATTGTTGATAGTCACGCGCTTGACCACCATCTCACCTGATGGTAAGCGATGATGTGGTCGAAGATGGAGCACGCTTGCTTAGAAGTAACCTATTCACTACCTATTTGTTACGTTTTGCACTTTTAAGGTTAACTGCAAAACGTGCAAGTTTAATTAGTGGGCACCAATTTTGGCTATCGCATTTTTGAAGTTATGTGCATTAGTTTGGCACGCAATTTATTTGTATTTTAAATGCTTCCGCCTATGTCCACATTCACTAGCTATGTGTTTACATATATTATGTATACCTACTATTTTTCTACCTAGGTACCTTTGGCGATGCCAGCGGCGACTCAGCCCAAACTTTACGAAGAATTCGTTAGAAATAATGAGATGCTCGATCAAATCATGAAGTGCTTAGAGGCTTATTTAGAAACTAAACGAGTTGCATTCCCACGATTTTTCTTTTTGTCCAATGATGAACTTTTGGAGATATTAGCCCAGGTAAGAATACAATTACTTATTGTTAGTTACAAATATCAGAATTTGCCTCGTGTGGTGGACATATTGTATAGTACAAGATTTAGTTGACTCTTGAGAGTTGGTATCCCTACCAAGCAAATGCCGCCGAACCTATGGAAGACTAAAAAACCAGTCAAAATTGCCTACTTATTACACAGGGGTGAGTATTCAATATCGACTGTATTTTTACTGTTCTTCACTCTGTTCTTCGTTGACGTTCCCGATTTAAGTAATGTCCATTATGTATACAGACACGAAACCCCCATGCGGTACAACCACATCTACGCAAATGTTTTGACGCCATTGCTAAGCTAGAATTTGGCGTGAAACTGCCCGAATCTGAGATGGAATTAACTGAAGAGGGTAATCTTGTAGAACGAGAGATGTCCTTCCAAACAAGGGACATGCTGCAAGCTAAAATGGCCAAGATAGCCAAACCCGAGGATCTGACGACTGACATCATAGCCATGCTGTCGCCGGAAGGAGAGAGGGTTAATTTAGGAAAGGTAACGATTAATTTTTATTTCTTTACATTTGAACACTATAGTTGTCACAGCTTTTATTGCAGAAGGTTTACCAATTTGGGTTGTCGAAGTGAGGGTGGCAGCCTCTCCATGTATAACACTGGTATTCAGCTGCATCCATCCGGTTAAACTGTAAGCCGACCCCAACATAGTTGAGAAAAGGCTCGGCAGATCGCGTGTATACCAAATTACCAAGTAGTTTACCTATTATAAGCATATCGTTGTTGTAGACTTAAAAAGTAAGCTAAGATCTGTCAATGGCGTAGCTATATGGGTGACACCCGGGCCAAACAATTCGGTCTTACCCCACAAATATACCCGACCCAGAAATAATTATGGGTTTCGTACGGGTAACTGCAGCTAGAACATTTTTCCAGGGTGTATGCTCCATTTGTGCCTCTAATTTTTTTTAGGAATGTTCTTACATAAAGTTTGATTTACGCTAAAACATACATACTTAATTCGAAGTAACTTTGTTTAGTGATGCGGGTAAGCTGTGTAGGTACTAAGACAGATATGAAAAAAAGAGCGAGCTCGAAAATTTTTTGCACTCCGCCTCCGTTAATATCTTTTCATTACCTATAAGTAACTAAAAATTACATAAATTTTGACTGATGCAGGTAAGCTCAAGAACTAAGAGATGGATGAACGTAAGAGCAGTGTAGCATGATCCAAATGTTTTTCATACCAACGTTTTTGGTCAGATTTCATTGCGTCACCCGTTAAGGGATGTCACCCGACCGTGGCAAAAAAGTCAACCAACGGTCAACAATCCGCAATGGGCCCGCGTGGTGGATTACGGCCCACTCCCTCTCACCGAGAGGAGGCCTGTGTCCCAGCAGACGGTACATTATAGGCTGATTATGTTATGTTATGTTAAAGGTCGGGTGACCCTAAACGCAGAAAACCTCTCGAAATAAGGAAAATGTTGCACCCCAACTCGGAAATGTTTAATTATCTTTTGATCATTCATATTAATTTAAAGGAAATTTTGTTAATTTACACTAAAAAGCTCGAGAACTAATAGAGTGCAAAATGCAAGAGCGAGCGAAGAGAGCTCGAAAATTGTTGTATCCCATTTTTGACTGCTTTATTGCCTCGTCCGTTTAGGGGTGACACCCGACCGTGACAAAAATAGTCGACGAACGGGCGGGTGTCAACCCTAAAGGGGTGTCACCTGGGCGGACCGGTCCTTGCTACGCTATTGAGATCAGTTTTAAGTAGCTTTTGACGTTCTGAATAGAAAAATAAATGTGTGTGAAACAAATAACTCCTATTTCTGTTTGAATATAACAGGGTCTTAAAGCGCGTGGTAATGTCGAGGACTGGCTTGGAAAAGTAGAAGATGCTATGTTCGCGTCTGTTAAGAGGTGCATGAAGTATGCTCTAAAGGATTTCTTAAACCGTCCACGAGTTAAGTGGGTTCAGCTGCACCCTAATCAAGTAAATATTCTATTAAGGAACTATTCACATACTTTGTTGTCAGGTTCCCGACGGTGTTTTGTTTGTCAGAGCAGAGAGCCTAGCACGAATATTTTTGACGTATAGTAACGTGACGTAAAATTTTACCATAGCTAAAATACTCGTTGCGCACATAATATTTATTTGAATTAGTATTAGTAGACCAGGGCTGAAGCCTTCAAAAATGGTTAAAAATGAAAAAAAAATACAGTAGGATGAAACCGGGAGAATATGATAAAAATGAAAGGAAAAATAAATTACGGTCGATTCGAGTTCGGGAAGTGGGAGGGGGTGAGTTTTTAAGGGTAAAAAATGGTTTTTCTTGATTTCCGGCAAAACTATGAGTCCTATGGAAAAAAGTTAAATGGCAAAGTTGTAGGTAATAAAAAGACCTACAACTTTAGTATTCACAATTTTTTCACATAACCTCAAAATTTAGGTGAAAAATTCAAATAACCAAGTTTTTGTTTTTTGTTTTTATCTTTTTCAAAACGAAATTTGGTGAAAACTTCCCTTATTATGCCCCAAATACACAGTAATTTATTTGATTTAAAATATTTATTTATTCGCTTTATTTTAGATTAATATCAAAAAAGCACCCTAATTTTCAATCGAAAATTCTGACGTCAAAATATCAGCTTTTTGCAAAAAGTCTGGGGGCTTTTTGTTCTTTGAAATTTCTACTTTCTGATGGTGTAAAAAAAATATACATTACTGTAGTAAATGTGCTCAGAAAATACAAAAAATCTCAAATTCGAAATTTTTTTTAATCGTTATGTAGATACTATTTTGAGCTATTCATAAAAAAGTGTAAACTTTAATTACTCAAAAAACGATACAACATCTGGATTTGCCGGAAAAGGAAAGAAAAGTGTCGTTAATTCATTACGCCCAGAATTTTTCAAATTTGGCCGATATTTTTTATAAGAAAGATGCAAGTAAGGAAAATATAAAAAAATAGAAAAATGGTAAACCTTGAACGCCATCCGTGCAACTTCCCACTAATTCCATACCTAGGTGCTTAAAATTACATTCATATTCCCCTCCTTTTCTAATGGGTTTCATCCTACTGTAATTTTTTTTGGTTTCAAAAATTATCGACCCTGGTCAGATACTGTATTAAGATTTTTTTATGATATAAAATAATGGTGTTTGTCCCACAAAATTAAACCAAAATTGTAGTTTTTCCCTTTCAAAATTCACTTACGTTAACGTTAATATTCGTCAAAATATTCCTGCTAGGCCCTCAGATCCCGTGACATTTAGGGCGCGGATGCGCAGTGGCGGCATAGCGTAGATTGGCACCCCGGGTGGGTTTGAATTGAGCACCCCTAGGTATTTAAAATAAAACACCAAATACTAAATATGCTTACGATACTTTATTTCACTACAATATTCGAAAAAATTGGTTAGTCGCGCTTGGCTCATTGCGGACTTTAAGTAAGATTTTATTAATTAGGGTTCCGTACCGCAAACGTAAAAAAAACAAACCCTTATAAGATCACTCTCTTGTCCGTCTGTCTGTTTGTCCGTGTGTCGCCACAGATTTTCTCAGGAACGGTCGGACTTAGCAAGGTGGACGAAGAAGATGGTTACGATGAATTTTCAGCAGAGGATATCGTGTTGGAGATTTTACGGTTGAGGTGCCATTTGGAAGCCGCCTACATTTCTGCCCAAGAAGCGGTTGAATGGACTACATTGACACTTCCCAGATTCATTGTAAAATGGGGCTATTATGAGTCAGTTCCTTTAGCGCTATGTCTTCGATTTGTTTTAACAATTTCTGTTTCGGTGGCTTTATGTGAAATAAGCTTTTCAAAGTTTAAAAAACCGGTCAAGAACGAGTCGGACTCGCGCCCCGAGGGTTCTGTACCAACATATTAGTCCCTATTAAGTGTATAATTATGTTACAGTTAGAACCTGTTCTTAGAACCCTCGGTGTGCGAAACCGACTCGTTCTTGACCGGTTTTTTAAACTTTGAATAGTTTCTTACACATGAAGCCACCGAAACAAAAATTGTTAAATCAAATCAAAGACATAGCGCTAAAGCATTGCCCATTTTAAAATGAATCTGAGAAGAACCAATGTAGTCTATTCAACGGCTTTTTAGCAGAAATTTTGGCGGGTTCCAAATGCCACCTCAATCGTAAAATCTTCAACAAGATGTCCTCTGCTAAAAATTAATCGTAAATGTAGGTAGGTATAAGACCAGACCAAGCGCTACATAAATTAAATATAAAAAAAAATGAAAACAGTTGCGATGCGTATTAAAATATGATTTTAGTATTTAAGTAGCTAGGTACAAGAGTAGGTAGTTAGTTATTGATATTTCTTTAAGTCACTTGTCTCTCCGCCGGCGATCAGCGAATAGCGAGTACAGCTTCAAACTCGAAACAGTTGGCGATCAGCGAGTAGCGAGTGAAAAGATTCAATAGTTTTGACGCTCAGCTTTCAGCGAGTGCTTTTGTGCGATGGGCTTTTACTCGCAATACTCGCTCCGACCCGCGCTACAGGTAGAAATTACCGCAGTTCGGTTGTTCTGACCACCAAGCGAGCATCGCCGAGCGAGTGTCGCTGAGCGAATACAATCTTTGATAGGTCTTGTCGCTGCGATCAACTAGAGGTAAGAGCCGCTCGCCGGAAGTGTGCACAACCAGCTATCGACTGTGAATGTATGTGTCTCTTTAATTCACACGAGATCTATATCTTTGTCCCTTTCCTCAGCGAGCAAATGGTCGATAGCTACTCGTTTCCTCGCCGGCGGTGAGACAAGTGCCTTAAGAAGGAGATTGTGTGCGCCTTCTTTGGATGTACCACGAGTGAGTTGTCGTCACCCCTTGGTGCTTGGCACCCGGAGCGGACCGCCCTCTCCGCCCTCCCTTTACGCCGCTACTGCCGATGCGCTTTACATTGACAAGGTTTTGTATGAACAGAACTTGTTCACACAATTCTGTGTTCTAAATGTAAGCAAGCATTTCTGTCCATTCTTAACGGACCTCTGACGGGACCTGGAACCAGAAATGTATAGATGGCGAGTTGATGTTGTTACACTAATCTACAAAAATCTGATTTAAAAAAATGTTATTTCAATAACAGATCATTCTGGCGGTCTCCCAAGTGATGTGGGCTAAAGGTGTTCACGAAATATTTGATCTAGGAATCCCTCTTCGCATTGACACCGGACTAATGGACTACGAGAAGAAATGCATCTCTGATTTGAATGACTTGGCGGCACTGACCCGCGCCGATATTGGGTCATTGTTCAGGAAGGTTCTTTGCGCCCTTATCACTATAGATGTACACGCAAGAGATACTATTTCACAAATGGTGGATAAACATGTTCAAAGAGCGTGAGTTACTCATTAATTTTATTAATAAAGGTCATAGTACCATTCTAGCATAGCCTACGTTATTTTATAGCATTGGTTATTTTTAGGGTTCGGTATCTCAAAAGGTACGGAACCCTCGATCGGCGAGTCCGACTCACACTTGGCCGGTTTTTAGGGTTCCGTAGCCAAATGGCAAAAAACGGAATCCTTATGGATTCGTCATGTCTGTCTGTCTGTCTCTCCGTCCGTATGTCACAGCCACTTTTTTCCAAAACTATAAGAACTATTATGTGACAAAACTTGGTAAGTAGATGTATTCTGTGAACCGCATTAAGATTTTTTCACAAAAATAGAAAAAACAAAACAATAAATTTTGGGGGTTCCCCATACTTACTTAGAACTGAAACTCAAATGATATTTTTCATCAAACCCATACGTGTGGGGTGTCTATGGATAGGTCTTCAAAGATGATACCTATTGAGGTTTCTAATTTAATTTTTTTCTTATAGTTTGCGCATAATTTCTAAAATAAGAGAATGATAAAACTAACAAAATTATACGATGTACATTACCATTTACCATGCAAACTTCCACCGAAAATTTGTTTGAACGAGATTTAGCAAGTAGTTTTTTTTAGTAAGTCATAAATCGTAAACCGCAATTTACCTTTACTTCAATCAACTCAAATAAAAAAATAAGGTTTATGGTACGGAACCCTTCGTTTGCGAGTCCGACTCGCACTTGACCAGTTTTTTCAAAGTTGCACGGTTTTATACTGTGGTGAGGATACTTCAACAAACAAAAAATATTAGGATCATGGTGGTTTCATGAGAAACTTACTTCGGAATTTTGGCTTTTTACAAATAGATAAGAGAAAAATGCGTAAAGTGAGGCCACTATGCTCAATACTAATAACTATTCTCAACTACCCAACAAGCCAAAGTTGTCTGAATATTTTAGTTTCTGAGAATGAGAAAGTCAAAATTGGTCATTTTACGCAAAAAGCAGTCAAATTGTTTAAACCTACAGCTTAAACCTTCGTAAGAAAATAAATAATAAAAACTGTAATCACGTTTCTAGGATGGATTTCGAATGGCTGAAAATGATTCGTTACTATTGGGAAGAAGACGTCGACAACTGTGTAGCGAGGATGTCGAGTGCTATGTACATTTATGGTCACGAATATTTGGGTGCTGGAGGTATGTACAATAGGTACTGATACTGATCTAATAACTTACTGAAAACAACATATTTTTTGCCAACATGTTTCCCGCCACACAACAAAAATATCGTTATACGGCACAGCTTTATTTACAGTTGAGGCTTTAGCATTGAAGGGAATCCTCATTATGTTACCGTTATCTCAAACGTCTATGGATCGGCGCAACATGTTTAATCCTTCTACGAGTATACTGCGTTATTAGTGGTTCCGTGGTTCCCAGGTGGTGCTACTCAGGCAACGACCGATGGACGAAGACGTACCGCCAAGCGGCCTAGCCGCGTTCCGGTACGATGCTCAGTCTAGCCAATCAAGTTGGGTCGAAATAGTTGTTCCAATGCAGGCAGACCGAACAGGCTCGCGTTGAGTTGTGGGCCCAAATAGTGTGCTAGCCACATATAAAAGACTGCCCCACCAACTGTCGAAAAATCCCAGAATGCACCATCGTGCTGGCCGATGGACATTTTCGGGGTCTCGGGCGTCCGCGCAGTCTCCAGACTAGTCCCCCAGTGATGTCGTCCTGTCAGAGCGTGTCTGATGGCTAGCAGCCCAAGAGAGCCGAGAATGAAATGAGGTTCCACTTCCTTCTCCTCTCCTCGCTTCACTCACATAATATGGCCATAAGGAACAATACAGTGTGAGTCTTTATAATATGCACGTACGAAAATGGGGGAAACTTTACTTAATTTTATCGACGGAAACGAAAACGCATTAAAAAAAATCTAATACTTTTTTTAATTTTTTATGTTTACTTTTCGCTACTGTGACCCGGTTTAACAAAACGGTTTAACTTTTAAACTAAACGATCTATCGCCATGAAATCAACTTTATAATGATCGGAATTAATTTGGGCGTCTTTATAAAATAACACAATTGGGAAAACTACCTTAAATTGAAAATTAACATTTTTTTTATAGCCAAAAATCTGCATCAATTTTTACACTAATCGTAAAGTTTCTCGATAAGTCGCCCCGATCACTGACCTTTTTAGGGTTTCGATCAAAAAACGGAACCCTTATAGGATCACTCTGGTGTCTGTCTGTCTGTCCGTCTGTCACCGCCAGTTTTCTCCGGATCCACTGGACCGATTCTATTGAAATTTGGTACACTTATTGACCTTTGTGACCCAAACACGGAAGCGTTACGAAAATCGTAAAAAAAAATAGTATGAGAATAAAATGTAGATAGTATCTTTAGCTATAGATTACTGGAAATTCTGTAAGAATTCTATAGTGATAAAAAAAAATTAAAAAAAAAAGAAATTCGTCCGTACGAATTTCTTTTTTGCACGCGAGTCCGACTCGCTTTTGGTCAGTTTTTATTACTTTAAATTATTCTCCATTATGTTAGCTATCCAATAGTAAAATTGCATGTCTATAACTCAAACACAACATAATCCATTCAGTGTTAAAACATGGTATTCCGAACGCACAATTTATTGTTCTTTTAAGGATGGTATTCGGGATGATAATTTGAGGAGCTCGTGGCTAAATAATAACAGCCGCACGGGTTGATCTTTAGGCTAAGCAACGCTTGCCAAGGTTGATCTGTGGATGGGTGACCATATTAACATACCGAGTTTCCTCCGTGCCTCGGAAAGCACGTTAAGCCGTTGGTCCCGGCTGTCATTTGTAGATCTTTGGCAGTCGTCACGGATTGTCAGAAGCCAGTAAATCTGACTCCAGTCTTGCCAAGAAGTACCGTGTTACCCAGTTAATGGGTTGTGGAGGTCTGGTAGGCAGCCGCTCCACGTAAAACACTGGTATTCAGCTGAATCCGGTATGACTGGAAGCCGACCCCAAAATAGTTGGGAAAAGGCTAGGCAGATGATGATTCGGGATGATAATTAATGGATTCTGGATGCTGCTAGGCTGCCCCGCTTTTGTAGCGCTTAGGGTATGTTTATGGAGGCTCGGGTTGCTGGCTTCCATGCCATAATGCGCGAGCGTACCGCCTACCTACTGAGCAGAGTGCGGGGCAGCACTAACAGCACTATCCTTCAAGTAATTGCTGAGAAGTATGTCTCGGCAGTCATGCAAGGTCGGATAGTGATGCAATCTAGGTTGAACTCGAACGAAACGTTTCATGACTATACCTACCAACTTTTATGTTACCCAATTTTTTTTTGTAATGTTTCAACTAACATAGTTTGTGAGATGTTTTTGTGTCTAATAAATGGACAATTTATCTGTATAAATAAATTGATTGATTCATAAAAGTTGGTAGGTATAATCATGAAACCTTCCTGAAGGTGCTGGATGGTGTGCTTGATTATCACCATACTAAGCATATACATCTGCATGATGCCCAGTTCGGTTTTAGAGCTGGGCTTTATTGGACTCATAAATTTTGTTCTCGATCCCGTATACTGTCAGTCAAACACGTCAAAATTTTCACAGGGTCTAGAACAAAATTTTCATCAATTTTCAACGGATTTTGAACGGCTCATCGGTCTCCGACTAGTAATCGAAAGAGTAATAAACTGCGAATCGCCTTGTCGGGCACCTGGTGGGGTTGACCTAGGAGAGAACCAGTTCGGTTTCCGCAAGAGGTGCTTGAAGGTGGACGCTATAATGCGCGTGAAATGATGTCCCAAGGCAGGGTCGTCTTGGCGGTGTCTCTTGACCTCGGCAATGCTTTTAATACCCAGCCCTGTAGTTGCATCAAGGAGGCACTCCAGTATCAATGGATGCCAACCTACCACTGTCGCGTGGTCGAGGCTTAACTGACGGGTAGGGCCGTCATCTACCCTCGCCAACGAGGTGAGTGGAACCGGCTAGAGATGTCGTACGGCGTTCCATAGGATTCGGTTCTGAGGCCACTCCTGTGGGACATCGGCTACAATTGGATGCTGCGCGCCAACCTCCTTAGCGGCATCATCAGCGCAGTCTGCTACGCTAATGACACGCTGGTCCTGGCGCAGGGTGTGTTGCACCAGGCGGTGACAAACGTAATGACACGCGAAGTTCGAGTAATTGAGAGGATCCGGCAATCGGGTCTCGAGGTGGCCCTACACAAGTTCGAAGCCAATGGCTTTCATAGTTCTCAAAAAGCGCCACCGTGGGGATCCCAAACTGCGGTAGGAGGGGTTCACGTCGGCGTCGGGTCACCGATAAAGTACCTTAGGACTCGACCGTCGACAGCCTATGTAACTTCGTCGAACACTTCGCACGTTAACCTCTCAAGCTGGGGCGGGCCGGCCGGGGCTCCTCTAGGGTCCAAACGCCTCCTGCTAGAGGCTATAAACGGGGTGGCATGTGTATGGCCCCGGTGAGGCGCTTTCGTCGAGGCGGTCGACCATCCGGCTGGCCTGGAGGTACCTCAGGGTCTCACGGACTTGCCGGATTGCCGCCATGGAATCTGGAGGCTCTTGCGCACTTTTACGCGAGGTGCGTGGCGTGGAGGCCCTAAGCCGCCGCTGGGGCGATACTCCACTGCCGCGGCAAATCGCTTTATAAAATAAGTATTCCATTTTGACCGACTGGGGGGCGCCAGGGTATTGATTGCACATTGCGCTATAGAGGCTAGAGCCGCCTCTGCGCCAGGGTAACCCGCGAAATTCAAATATTTTTATGTTTTTTGCAATTTGCCGCTCAGTGTGAAGCTGTATGTTGAACAAAATACAATTCGCCGCCATAACGCGTATTTATCTAAAGAATTAAAACCATTTGAATCATCAATATAGCCCTCTAAGTTCATATAGCCCTATTGTATGGTTATTTCATGAAAAAGTCATTCAATAGGGCTGTATGAACTTAGAGGGCTATTTGATGACTTTAGTTAAGGCGTACTGCCAAGTGCCAGACATTGTATACCTGTAGCCTGTGTTCCGCTACACGCAGAAGGAACTCAGTGCTCTTCGGATCCTCTACAATAATGGGTTTACGATGCTGATGGGCTTGCCGCGATACTGTAGTGCGTCGGGGATGTTTGCGGAAGTCAACAAAACTTGCTTTAGAGCATTAGTGCGCAATAGGGAGGCCTCCTTGATGCGTCGTGTGCGGGGCAGATCCAGCGGATAGGGTTCAGTGTCCTATTGTGAGGCATTGGAATAAGGTACACAGTTCTGGTGGTGTCCTCTGCAATGTAAAATAAATTGATAATTTGAGCAAGTAGATATAAGGTACTAACATATTTTTAAGCTTTACTAACAATTTTATATGGAACTTATTAACCCGCGCAACTTCGTCTGCGTCACAGTTTACATTACTGCTCCGCTCCTATTGGTCTTAGCGTGATGATATATAGCCTATAGCCTTCCTCGATAAATGGGCTATCTAATACTAAAATAATTTTGCAATTCGGATCAGTAGTTTCTGAGATTAGTGCGTTCAAGCAAACAAACAAACAGACGAACAAACAAACTCTTCAGCTTTATATATTAGTATGGATTAAGTTCTGAAATAAATTAAATTAAATACAATAGAAAATAATTTAAAGTAATAAAAAAGGTGATCAGGGCGACTTTTCAAGAAACTTTACGATTAGTGTAAAAATTTATAAAAAACAGATTTTTGGTTAAGAACATATTTTATTTTCAATTAAAGGTAAGTAGATTTTTCTCCACTATTTTTATTTTATTAGGACGCGCAAATTAATTCCAATCATTAAGAAGTTGGTTGCATTGTGATAGATCTTTTATTTTAAAAGTTTCACCGTTTTGTTTACACTGGGGTCACAGTTGCGAACAAAATGTTGTAAAAAATCCATAAAAATAAAGACATTACCTACATTTTATTTAAATGCATTTTCCGTTGATAATATTAAACATACTCGTAGTTTACCTCATTTTCGTATGTGTACATTATAAAGACTCACACTGTATAAAAAAGCTGTACAGCGGCAGCACTCCCTCTCTCACTAAGTGTACTTCTGCAACATACGAGGTCTGCCCACAAATCTCGCTACAACTGGCGTGTCTAGGGTTGCCAACATTTCTCCGACGAAATATAGTATTTTAAAAATAAGCTATAACGAAATGTATACTTAAAAATAATTTAGTATTTTATGAAAAAACAAAAAAAAAATAAAAAGATTTTTAACAATTTTCCGTCTAAAATTACAGTCTCATCTTCATCTTTAGGTCTGTCTGGCACGACAGCCTTATTAGCAAGCTTCCTTCCTTCGGTTTGCCCCCCGGAGTGTGTGATTGGATAGCAGAGTTGGCGCGGAGTCGGTGCTCTCAGCAACATTGTTCCTGCTGCATATTTTAAATTATCTGCTAAAACCCGGTACCTTTGGGTATGCAGACGAAAGCACTGTTGCTGAGAGATACATGTCCGACGCCCGTGCTGGTAATTCGCATATTCGGTCACTCCGAGAGGCTATGGTTGAGCGCGTGAAATTGCCCTTACAGGCTGTCTCTGAATGGGGCGTTGCCAATCTGGTCAAGAAAGACTGTCTTTTTTCCGCTAAAAGGAACTGGAACTAATTCCACCTAGCTCCATCTTTCTGAGCTGTAGCCGTGCCGATAACCAACTGACTTGAGCTTCTTGGTGTTCTCGTAATGTTAACTACCCTCAATTTTGGCCCTTTCATACAGGCAACGGCTCAAGTGGCTGCCAGAAAGTTGGGGATCCTAGCAAACGTGAGACGGTACTTCACGCCGGAACAACTGCTTAAACTCTATCAAGCTAAGATTTGATCGTGTATGGAATACCGCTCTCATGTTTGGGACGGATCTGCCAGATATCAGCTTATATGCCCTTAGTCAATTAAAAAACGAGCCAAGAGGATCATCGGTAATGATAGGCTCGTCGAGTCGCAGCTCCAAAGTCTTAAGCATCGACGCCGAGTTGCTAGCCTGCCGGTGTTCTGTCGATTGCATAATTTAATTCCGCCAAGCCCATTTCATCATCAGACCACAAGAGCGAACGGCGATGCGCCACCGGTACATGGTGGACTTCCCACCCACACACACGAAACTTTTTGGGAACACATTAACTGTGCGTATAGCTAAGGAGTAGAATTCCCTGCTAGAGTCTGTGTTTCCTTATAGCTAAAACCTGGGATTATTTAAGTCAAGAGTGAATAGGTCACTTCTAGGCAAGCTGTGCTCTATCTTCAACCGCATCATCACTAACCATCAGGTGAGGCAGCCTATCAAAGACATCTTTTTTTTCTAGAAAGGAGATGACTTTGATAGGCTGCCGCACGTAAACTCTGTAAACTCACAGTAAATTGATAATTTATTTGGTCTGCTTCTACTCCAACAGTAGCCAAATTTATCCTCAAAATGTTCCCAAACCATTTTCTCCAGTCCTCTACATCAAATTTCTCACTGTACAATTTCAAAAGTATTTATTTTTCCTTACATACTCATAGGAGTACTCGTAATAACGCCCCTGACGGATCGCTGCTACTTGTGTCTTATGGGAGCCCTTCAGCTAGACTTGGGAGGAGCGCCGGCCGGCCCAGCGGGCACCGGTAAAACGGAGACTACCAAAGACATGGCAAAAGCCGTGGCTATCCAGTGCGTCGTGTTCAACTGCTCGGAAGGTAACTGTCTCTTTTTTGCTGGGGCGGATGAAATGCTAGCAAAGATAAAGTAGAAAAAATTCCCAAATTGGAAACTAACATACCTATATAAAAATTTTGAACATTCCATCGAATTGAGAACCCTTCCATCCTTCCATCTGTATTTGAAGTACATTATAAAGACGTACTTTGCTAACCCATATTATTAGAATAAAAAACGGCAGGCTTGGTCACACCTAGTTGTTCAATTTATCAGGATTGGACTACAAAATGATGGGACGTTTCTTCTCGGGCCTCGCTACGTCTGGAGCGTGGTGTTGCTTCGACGAGTTCAATCGAATTGATATCGAAGTACTGTCTGTTATCGCACAACAACTCATCACCATCAGAAATGCAAAGGTTGCAAGGCTGAGCAGGTAGGTCACCTATTGCTAAGTAAAATTTAGCAACAAACGAAACGCGCCCGTCTTCTGATACTTACTTATCTGTTCCATCAGGTTTATGTTCGAAGGTCGCGAGATCAAACTGGTGCGCAGTTGCGCTGCTTTCATTACTATGAATCCTGGTTATGCAGGCAGAACCGAACTGCCTGATAACCTTAAAGCTTTATTTCGTCCTATTTCTATGATGGTACCGGATTATGGTAAGCGACAAGAAGACTCATCATTATTTATGCTTTTCTTGGTAGCTTGCTGAAAGATTTCCAGTTTCAAAACTAGGTCGTGCTGAAACACACCGGCTCCGGTGTGTTTCAGCACGACCCCGACACATTGTTAAATAAGCTCTTATTTAACAATGTGTTAAGGGGAAATTGAAGATAAGCAGCTAGTTGAAAATAATTTAAACACGAGTGGATTTTCGAGGTTAAGCGACGCTTGCTGCGCCGGAACACCTTTGGCAGTCGTTACGGATAGTCAGAAGGCAGAAAGTCTGACATCAGTCTTACCAAGGGCTATAGTTTTACTCAGACATTGAGTTGTGGAGGTCAGACTGGAAGCCGACCCCAATATAATTACGAAAACGCATGACATAGATATTTATTATATGGTGGAATTAAATCGAGAGTAAGGGATTAAATTTAATTACATGCATGGAATTAGAATAACAAGTAGAATTTCGCGGTACTATGATAATCTGACATTGTATTGCTAGGAATGCTCTTTGATATGGCCGGTCGTTGCAAATCGTACCTACTTAAAGATTAACGTAACACTTTGTTTTTTAAAGCTTTAATCGCTGAAGTGATCCTGTACTCCGAAGGGTTCGAATCTTCAAAAGGATTGGCTAAGAAAATGGTACAAATGTACAAGCTGTCCAGCGAGCAGCTTTCAAAACAGGATCATTACGATTTTGGCATGAGAGCTGTGAAGAGTGTATTGGTAATATCATTCTCAAAACTAACTGCTTTTTGGTTTTATATGGCTTCTGAAAATAGTTGAACGTGCATCATTATTTGTAATAGGTTCCTCAACAAAAAGTTTTAATATTAACCTAAACTGTATTTAAAATAAATGTGCTAGATTGCTACTAGTTATGTATGCTAGACTGCTTACATTTACGTTATCAAACAGGGCTCCGGTAGAGCCCTGTTTGAGCAAAACACTCTCGACAACGGCACATATTTATGTAGCACTAGAAATGACTTGTATGTTTCATTTTCCATCATTACATTCACAAGTTTATTCAGGTGATGGCTGGTTCGCTAAAGCGGGCGAGTCCCGACCAGCCGGAAGAGATGACACTCCTGTGTGCCCTCAACGACAGCAACCTGCCAAAGTTTCTGGCTGCTGACGCGATACTGTTCGCTGGCATATTGTCTGATCTGTTCCCCGGCGTTCAGCTTCCTGTCAGGGACTACGGCATCATGGATGAGGTCATCAGTAAGTACTATTAGAACCTGTCTGCACCTTTAATATTATCTATCACTTACCAGTATGTGCTCACTTCGATAGTTTTTGGTTTACACTCTGAGATTGAAAGAAAAGGAAACGTGACAAAGATAACTTTAAACATTCTTAGGGTAGCAGTAGTATAGCGTACATAACATATTAGTAACAAAGTAAGTATCTTACAGGAACAATACTTCTTGAGAAGAAACTTCAAATTGAAGAGTGTCAGATACATAAAGTGATCCAGCTGCATGAGACCATGATTGTGAGATGGGGCGTCATGTTAGTCGGACCGACTGGAGGCGGGAAAACTGTGGTCTTAAATGTAACAGACAATTATTTATTAATAATACTTTCTAGCACTTTGCCCACGACTTCGTTCGCGCAGATTAAGTGCTTCAATACCTGGTGTTGAAGTTCGTAGCCGAGGTCGAGCCGAACAGGTCGAGCCGCTTTCAGGTGACGCACTCACCAAAAACCACCAATTTTTTTTTATTTATTTAGATAGATATCATCAGATTAGTATGTTAAAAATCTACTTTTATTTTAAAGGTATTAGGAGATACTTACACAAGGCTTTTTGAAATGGGAATAGAAGGGCCACAAAATCAACCAGTTCAGAAGTACATCATGAATCCGAAGAGCCTTAATATCGGAGAATTGTACGGTGAAGTCAATCTACAAACGCTTGAATGGCATGATGGAATTTTACCTCTCAGTTTACGTACCGCTGTGCAAGTAAGTGTTATCCCATCAAAAAATACTAGTTCAAAAGGTACATATGACTTACGCGGCGACGCAGTTCGCCATTATTTAGATGGCCATAGTCGCCACATTCATGGAGGGATATTTATGATAAGTAAAAGCTACTAATTTACGACTTAGCAAGTTTTGAAAGGATTTCAAAGTTAAAATATTGTATATTTGGAACCATAGAAGCTTTAGTTTTGAAACCTGGTTAGATCTCAAATGGTCCATCATTCACATTCAGTTACCTACAGTAAATAAGTCGAGTCGAGACGTCGATCAATGCGATGAATAATTTGCGCTCTGGAGTTCGTTAAAAATCAATTAAAACTAATATAAATTATTATGAGCCTATACTGTCGAACTGTAAGGCAAAAGCAGATCGACAGTATATGCTCCTCTGCTTCCACTTTTTCCGGTCGTATGCGAATTTAGGCCATTCCCTTGAGAAGGAGTCCAGCTCATCACGCCACTTATTCTCAATCATCAATTTTACTAACCTAATGAGTCATTACTCATTTAGTGCGAGAGACCGGACCATCAGTGGCTGATCTGCGACGGCCCGGTAGACGCTGTGTGGATTGAGAACATGAACACCGTGCTAGATGACAACAAGATGCTATGTCTGTCCAACTCTGAGAGGATCAAGCTGTCACCTTACGTGCACATGATGTTTGAGGTAAATCTCTTGATTGGGTTACTAAAGGAACGGTGCTATTCCGCAACATTTGAATATTCCCAGTTTCTTTGCAACTCAACCAATTTAAGTGGTTAGAAGGGCCTCGATTGAAGATGGCCACCATCGGTATAGTCAAATTTAAGTATGTATAGTACTTTCACAGAGTTGACCAGAGTTTCAAGGAGAAGTGAAACATATTGTTTGGGTTAGCATGTCTGTGACTCACAATACTCAACGTCATTGCTACTCGTATAAAGATAATATAAAAAAAATTCACACGTTTCGCTAACCGTTGCTTTGTTCAGAGCTCAAATAGCAGTAAGGAAAAGCAAGGTTAACAAAATAATGACATTTGGCATTGACGACTACACATTCGATAACCTTCTATCAAATAGGATAGTAAATTTAACGTTATTTTGGTAGATTTAAAAAGTAGAGCGACACATTATTTATTGCAAAATCAATACCTGCTTGCAAAGGCTCTAAGCCGGTTTCTAAAAAAGAATTTGAACTTGACTTTGTCTCAATCTCTACTTTAGCCTGTGAATCAGATTTGGGCATTCAACTGGGGTTGGGATACAATCACAGACGTACAGGAGACCCGGGAGTGCCGGGTGGGCCGTGCCCACCTCAGAATGGTTTGAGGCCCACCCCAGGATGCTTGGGGACCGGTTCGAAATTCTAGGCTAGACACTTATTTAACTTCACAAAATCATCATCAATCATATTAACAATCTACCACCGAGAAACCTACAAACATATTATCTACACTAATATTATAAGGAGGAAAGGTTTGCTTCTTTGTTTGAAATAAATAGACTCCGAAACTGCTGGAACGATTTGAAAAATTATTTCACCATTAGAATCCTCATTATCCTTGATGGACATAGGCTATAGAATATTTTAGAAAAAGTTAGGGATCCGCAAAACAATCCATTTATCGCGATCCTTCGCCGCGAAAATTATTGACAATAGAGTAAAATGATCTACAGTTTTATAAGACATTAATATCTACAAAAAAGTACACGAGGGTATATAATATCTAACTATCACGGTTAAGTCACAATGACCGCTTTTTGTTCAAATTATTCAATCAAAACCGGGGTGGAATGGAATAGTGGTGATTTTGGTATCATGATATTAATCCTTATCCATTTTAATTGTTTGATAATTAAGGTTGGTTATGTACAATTTAAATTATTCAAATCGGACCTTTTGTTTAAAATTTACGACGGGTATAAAAATACTCTAAGTAAGAAAAATGTGGTAGTTAGAGCGAACTGCCCTTCGTTTAGTCTATCAATAAGTTATAATTATACAGATTACCCTATTAAGGGAGTAGAGGGGAGATGAAGTTCGTAGAGTACCAACTAAAAGTCGCGGGCGAAGTGCTCTCCTCCTTCTTCTACCTGGCGTTAATCCCGGCTATTGCCAGGGTCCGCCTTCCTACTTAGCTTCCTCCACTTTGCCCGATCTTGAACATCCTTCTCAGTTAGGCCATTGGCTCTCATGTCGGACTTAACGACGTCCAACCAGCGCTTGCGAGGGCGACCACGGGACCTAGCCCCAAGAACAGCCATATTCATGCATCCCCGACCAACGTACTCCATAGGGCGGCGCATGATGTGGCCATACCACCGCAGACGACACTCTTGCAGTTTTTCCCCCACGTCACGGACACCAAGACTACTTCTGATGAAAGAGTTGCGTATGCGATCGGATCGCGTTACGCCACTCATCCACCTCAGCATCTTCATCTCCGTGACGCGAAGCTCCTGGGTGTGTCTGCTTAGTGCTGGCCAACATTCACCGCCGTACAGTAGGACAGGCCGTATGATGCATTTATATATCTGCCCCTTGAGCTTCGGAGGCATTTTGCGGTCGCATACAACGCCCGTTACCTCGCGCCACTTCGCCCAAGCCGCGCCTATACGTGCTTGGACATCGTCGTCCACGTTGCCAGACTCGTGCAGCACGGATCCAAGGTACCTGAACGTATCGGACTTTCTGATCAGGTCCGAACCTATTCGGATGAACCTATTTGAATCCGTGCCGCCACAGGACATGTACTCAGTCTTCGCCACATTTAGTCTCAGACCACCGTTTTCAAGCGTGTCCTTCCAAATGTTGACTTTGCGCTCAAGATGGACTTTGTTCTGATTAACGAGGGCGACGTCATCGGCATACATCATTAGCCATGGGGGCTTATCTTGGATGTTTGCCGTAACTACATCGAGCACTACGTTAAACAAGAACGGGCTAAGAGCCGAGCCTTGGTGAACGCCAACAGATATTGGGAAGCCATTCGATTCGCCAACAGCGGTCTGGACAGAGGACACGGAATCGCGGTACATGTCTCTGATAATGTCAATATAGGCCTCGGGAACGCCTTTGAAGCGCAGTGCCCACCAGATGGACTGCCGAGGTATACAGTCGAAGGCCTTCTGCAGGTCTAAAAAGGCCATATGCAAAGCTCTCCTTCTCTCTCTGTAAGCCTCAGCCAGATTCCGTAAGGCGAATACTGCGTCCATGGTGCTGTTACCCGCCCGGAAGCCATATTGACACTCAGAGACAGTACACTCGCTACGGAGCCGTGTGTCAATGATGCGCTCGAAGAGCTTCATGGTGTGGCACATGATCTTGATACCGCGGTAGCTACTACAATCCTGTTCGTCAATTACAATTCGCCATACTTCAAATCATACTTTCAATCATGTCTATGTGTGTGTAAACGGTACTATAAGCGAGTTAGATATTATTTTCGTGAAGTATGGCGAATCAGAAGGGTTTTTATGCCGTATTTTGACTAATTTCGATAAAGTGGAATATCCGATTGTCGCACCATTATTGCTGCGACTTAATATTGTTCCAATTACACTCGCCACAAAATAAAACTGAAAATGTTGACTTCAGCGCCATCTCACGGGAAAATGGCAATGAGCAACCCGTAACATTCACCTTAAGGTATAAAAAATCAAACCTGATGAGATGGAAACATTTTCAAGCTCGCTTTGCTCGCTCGTGAAATTTCAAATCTCCGAATTCTTACCTTTCCTATACCTACGTATGAGGCAAAAAAAATACTACTATTTAGATATTAATGGCAAAAATTCAAATCTATCTCAAAAAACTGGCCAAGTGCGAGTCAGACTCGCGTGCTAGGGTTCCGAAAAAATATATTCACAGACTTCCTATGGGTTTTTCTGTAATCTTTAGGTATAGAATTATTATCTGCATTTGTATGTAAAATTTTAGGGTCAGTGGTTTCGGAGATAAGGGGGGGACGGGTAGTGGTAATTTATGGTCTAATTTCTTGAATAACTTCAAAACTATTTATTTTAAAATTATGATAGAAATATAATTAAAACCAACATATGTCACTCGATACAGATTCAAAAACATTTATTTTTAAATTTTATAGTGACCCCCAAAAGTGACCCCATACTAAAAAAATATTTATTTACGTAACTCGTCCGTGTTTGGCTCACAGATGTCCATATGTATTACTCTGTCAAGAAAGTACCGGGAAAAGATCAATAATACACAAAATGTCTGTTATTCATCCAAATTTATTTTATCACCTTCAAAGTATGCTCCTTTAGAAACGATACACTTGAGCCAACGAATAATCCATTCATCAAAACATTTTTTAAACGCTGCTTCCGGAATTGAGTTCAGTTCTCGCCGCGAATTCTCCTTTATGTCTTCTATCGATTGAAAACGGGTGCCACGAAGTGGTAATTTGAGTTTAGGAAAAAGAAAAAAGTCAGCAGGAGCCATATCTGGTGAATAGTGGTTGCTGGATGGTATTTGTTGAGTGTTTGGTTAAAAATTCGTTCACAATGATAGCCTTGTGCGAAGGCGCATTGTCGTGGTGCAAAATCCAAGAATTTTCTTTCCACAAATCTGGCCTTTTTCGTCGAATTTGCTCTCTTAAACGCCGCATAACGCTCAAATAATATTCTTTATTTACCGTTAGACCTTCCGGTAAGAATTCAGAGTGCACAACACCGCGATAGTCAAAGAAAACAGTCAACATGACTTTGACTTTTGATCGACTTTGGCGTGGTTTTTTCGGTTTCGGTTCAACTGGAAGGCGCCACTCCGAAGCTTGTTGACTAGTTTGCATGTCAAACTCGTAAACCCACGTCTCGTCACCAGTAACAATGCGTTTCATGAATGTTGGGTCCGAACTGACTCGTTCTAGCATGTCCTCAGCGACTTTCATGCGATTGAGTTTTTGGAGAAAATTCAGATCTTTTGGGACTAGCCGAACAGCAACATGTTTCATACCCAAATGATTAGTTAAAATGGTACGGATCGACTCGTGAGATACAGAAAGTTCGGCGGCTATCACTCTCAGAGTTGAATGGGGATTTTCAGTCACTATTTCCTTCACTTTTGCGATGTTAACTTCAGTTGCAGACGTTGACGGCCTACCAGAGCGAGGCAAATCTTCCATCACATCTCGACCGCTTTTGAACGCTTTGAACCACTCATAAGCACGAGTTATTGATAAAGTCGATTCACTGTAAGCCTTCTGTAACATTTTCAGTGACTCCGAACACGAAATTCCATTGGCGATGCAAAATTTAAGACAAACTCTTTGTTCGATATTTTTGTCCATTATGAAATTCGCAATACACACTATATATGATATTACTAAAACCAGCTCTGTATTTAATATAAATAACAGATGCAACTCAAACTCCGCGCCAAACTGGAAAACAGTTGTGCCAATCTAACAACTACAAAAAAACAAAAATTTGAAGTTGGAACCATAAACAAATCATCCATTCCCGATACTTTTTTGACTGAATGTATACCAAATTTCAACGGAATCGGTCCAGTAGATCCGGAGAAAACTGGCTGTGATAGACGGACAGACAGACACTTGAGTGATCCTATAAGATTCTGTTTTTTTCGGATGTTCGGAACCCAATTTTAGAGCTTAGCAGAGAAAAGGGTACAACAATTTCAGAGCTTGCTTCGATCGCTCCTGCATTCTACTCTCTTGATCTTTCCTGCATCAGTCAAAAAAGTTACTTACGTCGTCCCGGGCCCCGAGATTGTAGGGGGCTAACTGGGCCTTCTGACTATGATTGGCCTAAAAAACCACTTTTGATCGTAAACACCGCAACGATGTTTTATTGGGCGTCGCATCTCAGGTTGACAGTCAGGCCCTTCCTGGATAAAATCCCTAGATACGCCAATGGATAGAATATAATAGAAAAGGTATCTGTCTTTACTATTTCACCATTTATTTTTCTGCTAAATTAATCTGTGTCCCACTGACACATAATAATAATAAAAAAAAATATTCGGAAATCATCCATATGGTGCTGGTATTAGGACTAACAAACTATGTTAGTATCACTACAAATTCTTTTTATTTAACTAATTTTAATAATTTTCCTCAGCACTGGGCCCGCAGCTCTGTCTACGGGCCCAGCGCATCAGAAATGGGCACCCTGGCTTCTCTGCAATAACCTTCAGAATGCTATTGGAGCTTCCACGTATCCTACGCATTAGGGATGCTGTTCTTTTGCGCATGACAGCCTCAAAACTATCTATGCCTGCCTCCGCAAACATGCCCGACGCACTACAGAACCACAGAAGCCCCAACAACACGCGAAAAGCATTGTTATTCTGAACCCGGAGGACGTTGTAGGCCCTCTGCGTATACCTGACCCACAGGCTGAAGGTGTAAAACGTCTGGCAGTAGTTATGTCTTAAACAACGTAATTTTGACGTCTTTAGTACACCTTGCAAACCTGCGGGCCAGCAAACAGGCAACGCCCTTCGTTCTCTATACCCTCGTCATCAAACATGTTATCGGTCAAAATGTGCCCAAGGTATTTAAAACGAGACACTCCTTTAAGTGACACCCATACAAGTAAACGGGAGGCACACGACGGGGGTCGTGTCGAGATAATGAAATTTAAAAAAATACATATGCTCGTTACAGAAACCATTGCAACAACCTTATAAAAAATTGAAAGAAAATATGAAAGAAACCTTTTAACTAAATCATTAAACAATAATAAATTACTTTAGAAAAACCTGAAAAACATCACCTATACAAATAAATGCACTAGCACTAATACTGAATTAACTAATCTAAAAGCATCACCAACGGAATCAGCAAACTTTATAAATCAATATTTCGTAAATATTGGTTAACAACTTGCAAATGGCATCCAGCAAAACGTAATCCTGAATGACCTAAATCTATATCTACGTTCTTTACCTAGTCTCTCTAAATCTTTTGTTCTTCTGAATACAGATAACAATGAATTAAACTCATATAATTAACTCTCTAAAATCAAATAGTGCCCCAGGATGGGATAATATCTCGACTAGGTATTTAAAATATGAAATAATTCCAATTATAACACATCTGGCTAATCTTTGTTTTAAACAAAGCATCTCCCCTCTTTAAAAAAATCAATTATAACCCAAATATCACCCTTCTGCCCACCCTTGTATATAGACAAGGGTGGGCAGGAGGGTGATATCAACAATTATAGACCAAGCTCTGTCATTCCTGTTATAGCAGAAAACTTTTAAATTACAGATTATTAAGTTACCTTCAAACCAACAACGTATTATCTCCATCATCCCAATTTGACTTTAGACGCAATATTTCTAGGGAAGATGCGATCACATCTTTAACTTCATTGCTTACAAAAGAACTCGACAAAGGAACTAGGAGCTTATCCGTTTTATAGACCTAAAAAAGGCCTTCGAAACGGTCTATTCCCATCCTTGTCCAAAAATTAGAGAAAATTGGTATTAGAGAAACACAATCTGTCAAACAGAAAACAGCAGGTTAAGCTAGAGAATTACTTCAGCGGGGAATTTGATGTTACTTGCGGACCTTGCGGTATACGTATACCCCAGGGAAACGTTTTGGGACCTACCTTGTTCCTCATTTACTTGAACGACTTATGTAATATGTCTATCAATAAAGCAAACATTTTTTCGTATGCCGACGACACCGCTATTGTCTTCACTGGCTCAACCTGGGTTGAAGCCAAAACGAATGCAGAAAATGGTATGGTACAAGTAGCTTCATGGCTTAAAACCAATCTTCTAACGTTAAACACATACAAAACTAATTACATCTGCTTCTCAATATATAAAAATGTCCAACCAGTACATGATTTCAAAATTAAAATACATGAATGTAGGAGTGCGGCAAGTCACAATTGTAATTGTCCAATCTTAAGTAAAGTCAATCACGTCAAGTACTTAGGTATAATGTCGGACCAAAGCTTGTCCTGGTATCCTCAAATCGGAAAAATTCCTGCGAGAATACGAAAGTTAATTGGATTTTCAAAACATTGCGACACGTAGTCCCTAGGAGTGGTCAATCAGAAAATCTTCTAAACGAAGTGTATATCTCGCTAGTTCAATCAGTAATAATATTATATTGTATTTCTATTTGGGGAGGCGCACGTAAAACACGTTTTCTTGAAGTTGAAAGAGCACAACGGACATTAATAAAGGTAATGAATGTACTTCAAAAAAAGGAACTTTCCCACTTTTGAGCTATACCAAATTAGTAACTTAATTGTGCAGGACAGCCGCATTATAGTCTTAGGTTAATAATTAAGAGTTAGGTACGTGTTATTTTTAAGTAATTAAAACACCGTTAGTCGGCAACATATTTTTAGAAAGCAGCCAGATGTGAGGGACAGTTCGACGCTTTATAAAACGTTTGGGTCTTATTGTAGTTTATTAAGTTATTACCTATAGTTAAAGATCCCTTGTTTTGTGAGTTTTATGCCTGCCCATTAACTAAATGGTGTATTGTCTCTTAATATTTATTAACGTCCGGCAACAGTTAAAATCCCTTGTTTGTATTATTTTGTAAAAGTTTTACGAACGTACCTATCTCTTTGTAACCCACGCCGAAAATAGTTTGTAATTTTATAATGTATGTATGTATGTAAATCGGGCTGGTTTCCGCAACTCCACGACTAAGCGCGTATTTTGCGTGTAGGTGGGACAAATGCGTCATTCGATCCACCCCAGCTCCCCAAGGAAGGCCAGCAACGCCTTGGTGTTACTAACTATCTCGCAGAGGGTACCTGGGTTTCCGAAGTACTTTGCCCTGTAATCCGCAACCACCGGGCAGCTTAGAAGCAGGTGTGCTGCTGTCTCATTCTCCTCCATGCAGGCTCTGCATAGCGGGCTGTCAGTGACTCCTATAGCATAGAGGTGTTTATTAAAAGACCCATGGCCAGTTGTTACGGCTGTGACTGAACGCAACTGTTGTTTAGTCAGTCTTAGGGCTTGTTTTGTGAAACGGCCATTTATAGAGGGAAGTGCCTCCTTGGCCTGCCTACACTCACTATGGTCAGCCCATAGCTTGTGATGTTTATCTCCGGTGCGTTTCCTTACCAGATTGCGTAAGTACCCGAAAGGCAGCGGCACGATGGGCTCAGGTCCCATTGCTGACAAACTCGACCCCCTTCGGGCGAGTTCATCCGCAGCGTCGTTGCCTCGAGATTCACTGTGTCCCTTGATCCATTGAATGGTTACTTTGTTGTGTCTACCAACCTGGTTTAGACGTTGGTGACACTCGAGAATCAACCCAGAGTTCACTGTGTGGCTGTTCAGAGCTTGCAGGACAGCCATGCTGTCCGAGAGTATGCGTATTGAGTGGTCCTTAACTTCCCTGGTTAGGATGGCTGATGCCGCCAGAGAAATGCCCATGCATTCAGCCTGGAACACTGTGTTGTGGACCCCCAATGGTGTGGCTATGAGGATATTGAGATCCTCTGAGAAGATTCCCGCACCAGTACCTGTACCTGTTTTTGATCCATCGGTGAAGATCCGCAGCTCGGCGGGGCAGAGCCCCTCGCACCGATGATCCTCATGCAATTGGATTTTGTATTTTTTATCGAAGATAAATTGCTTGGGTACCCGGTCATTGATTGCCTTTGTTATGGGGAGTTCATTGTTGAGCTCCTCGAGCAGAGCGGTGTGTCGTGTGTCTCTCTTACTCCAGAGACCTAATGTTTTAAGGCGTACTGCTGCCATCGTCGCTTCCTGTTGTATAAACAAGTGTAGCGGAGGGAGCCCCAGCATGGCTTCCAGCGCCGCAGTTGGAGTAGTCCTCATGCAGCCCGTCGTTGCCATGCAGGCCAGCCTTTGCATGTGTTGTAACTTGTTTACGGCTGTAGCTAGCTTTGAGCGTGGCCACCACACCACGGCCCCGTAGGTTACCATGGGCCGAATTACTGCGCTGTACAGCCACAGTATTATTTTGGGAGATAGGCCCCACTTCTTCCCTATCATTTTCCTGCATTGCCAGAAGGTAATGCAGGCCCTGTTTATGGGGGGGTGTATGGGGTCCGTTGCCATCTTAAAGACCCAAGCCAACCTCACCTGCTAGCGGTGCACCCTGCTGTCCAACGGACGAGGCTCTGGCGAACCTGGTTTCCCTCTTGTAGGGTTGTGGGGGTCAGACGGCTGGTCGCCCCACGTAAAACCAACTTCAGTCATATATGTATGGAGAGAAACAAGTTAGGTAAGGGTACTCGGTCTAGGGCGTCGCCGCATAACGACGCGCAGGCACATCGCCCTAAACCTGCGATAAGTGGGCTAGGGCTACCGTGTCAAGTACGGGCACGGCTAAAGAGGATAGTACCCAAGAAGAAATTCCGCTTTGCCACCTGGAACATTGGCTCCCTAACCGGACGTTGCCAAGAACTCGCAGACGTACTTGCGAAGCGTCGGGTCCAGTGCGCCTTCCTTCAGGAGACGCGCTGGAAGGGAAATAAGTCACGTGACATCGGGCAGGGGTACCGGCTAGTGTACACCGGATCACCAACGGGTAGGAGCGGAGTGGCCGTGGTGCTGTCTAAGGACCTTCAGGATGGACTCCTTGAAGTAGACCGATGCAGCGACCGGTTGATGCGAGTTAGGGTGCTGTTCGAAGGGTCGGTAACGAACCTAATCAGCGCCTATGCTCCTCAGACTGGTTGCTGTGAGTCTGAAAAGGAGGCCTTCTGGGATGAGTTCGAGGACGTATTACGCGCTATCCCGAATTCCGAAGGTGTTTTGTTTGGGGGGGATCTCAACGGTCACGTAGGTCAGTTTGCTGGAGAGTATGGACGTGTTCACGGTGGTTTTGGTTATGGCCAGCTAAACGCAGAGGGAGTCAATATACTTAGCACCTGCGCTGTGTCTGACCTAGCCATCGCGAACACATTCTTTCCGAAGAAGCCCCAGCATCTTATTACGTACCGTAGTGGTGCCTACTCAACCCAAATAGATTACCTGCTGGTGCGACGGTGCCACATTGGCAAGGTTACCAACTGCAAAGTCATCCCAGGCGAAAACCTAACGGCTCAACACCGCCTCCTTGTCCTGGACTTTGCGGTTGTACCGAAGATGAGAGTGAACGAGAAACGCAAACCCCGCACTAAGTGGTGGTTGCTTGATGGTCCTAGGCAGTCGGACTTCATTGCGGAGGTCGAGCATCTTAAGATCAGTGCTCCGCATGAGTCCGCTCAAGAGATCTGGAGTAGGATCCATTCAGCAATCACCGGTGCGGGTAAGCGCGTCCTTGGCACTTCTCGTGGTGGCCGCACCATAGGAAAGGAGACGTGGTGGTGGGATGACGGGGTGCAGGAGGCGACTCGGAAGAAGAAGGTTTTATTTAAACAGTGGCAAGGGTCCAACTCTCCGGATGACAGGGAGGCATATGGAGCGGCTAAGCGCGCTTGCAAAAAAGCTGTAGCCAGAGCCCGCAGCAAAAGTCTGGCGCCCTTATACGACAAGCTGGAAACTGCGGAGGGGCAAAAGCTTATTTTTAAGCTGGCGCGTGGCCGGGAGAAAGCTACACGGGACATTAGCAAATGTCTTTGTGTAAGGGACGCCCAGGGTAAGCTGCTCTACGATGCCCCCTCTGTTAAGGAGAGATGGTGTACATACTTCGCGGAGCTGTCTAACAAACAGCATCCCCATAACCTTCCTCCGGAACCGCCTCCTAACCTTGGGCTTATTTCCCCTATTTCCCCCGACGAAACCCGCATTGCTCTTCGCCACATGAAGAACCGGAAAGCGGTCGGGCCTGACAATGTGCCAATTGAAGTGTGGAAGGCGATGGGCCCACATGGTGTGGACCTTCTGACGGATCTTTTTAACCGCATCCTGATCACCAAGGAAATGCCGAACCAGTGGCGATTTAGCCTGATTATCCCTGTTTACAAAGGCAAAGGTAGCGTACAGGATTGTGGTAGCTACCGCGGTATCAAGATCATGTGCCACACCATGAAGCTCTTCGAGCGCATCATTGACACACGGCTCCGTAGCGAGTGTGCTGTCTCTGAGTGTCAATATGGCTTCCGGGCGGGTAACAGCACCATGGACGCAGTGTTCGCCTTACGGAATCTGGCTGAGGCTTACAGAGAGAGAAGGAGAGCTTTGCATATGGCCTTTTTAGACCTGCAGAAGGCCTTCGACTGTATACCTCGGCAGTCCATCTGGTGGGCACTGCGCTTCAAGGGCGTTCCCGAGGCCTATATTGACATTATCAGAGACATGTACCGCGATTCCGTGTCCTCTGTCCAGACCGCTGTTGGCGAATCGAATGGCTTCCCAATATCTGTTGGCGTTCACCAAGGCTCGGCTCTTAGCCCGTTCTTGTTTAACGTAGTGCTCGATGTAGTTACGGCAAACATCCAAGATCAGCCTCCATGGCTAATGATGTATGCCGATGACATCGCCCTCGTTAATCAGAACAAAGCCCATCTTGAGCGCAAAGTCAACATTTGGAAGGACACGCTTGAAAACGGTGGTCTGAGACTAAATGTGGCGAAGACTGAGTACATGTCCTGTGGCAGCACGGATACAAACACCATCCGAATAGGTTCGGACCTGATCAGAAAGTCCGATACGTTCAGGTACCTTGGATCCGTGCTGCACGAGTCTGGCATCGTGGACGACGATGTCCAAGCACGTATTGGCGCGGCTTGGGCGAAGTGGCGCGAGGTGACGGGCGTTGTATGCGACCGCAAAATGCCTCCGAAGCTCAAGGGGCAGATATATAAATGCATCATTCGGCCTGTCCTACTGTACGGGGGCGAGTGTTGGCCAGCACTAAGCAGACACACCCAGGAGCTTCGCGTCACGGAGATGAAGATGCTGAGGTGGATGAGTGGCGTAACGCGATCCGATCGCATGCGCAACTCATACATCCGAGGTAGTCTTGGTGTCCGTGACGTGGGGGAAAAACTGCAAGAGTGTCGTCTGCGATGGTATGGCCACATCATGCGCCGCCCTATGGAGTACGTTGGTCGGAGATGCATGAATATGGCTGTTCTTGGGGCTAGGCCCCGTGGTCGCCCTCGCAAGCGCTGGCTGGACGTCGTCAAGTCCGACATGAGAGCCAATGGCCTGACTGAGAAGGATGTTGAAGATCGGGCAAAGTGGAGGAAGCTAAGTAGGAAGGCGGACCCTGGCAATAGCCGGGATTAACGCCAGGTGGAAGAAGAATGCAGGCCCTGTTTAGTTTGTAGTCTAGGTGATTACTCCAGCTTAACTTACTGTCTAGGATGACGCCTAGATACTTTACCTCGTTAGACAGCTGGAGCTCTGTATTGAAGAGCATAACTAATTCAGTTTTCGTGGGGTTTACCGACAGATCATGTAATTTTATAAATAAACAACCGTAGCGAGTACCGTTCTATCTTCACCGACCGGGGTGAAACTGACGCCAAAGACCCTTATAAAAGGGGCCCGCGGGCCAAAACAAATCAGTTCCTCTCCATACATCAGCGCGTTCAGTGTCTTCATAGAGTCCTATCTATCCACCACGAGACAGAGGGCTTGGCTCAGCAGGGACCGTACTCGCTACCATTTACAGTGGAAAAGTATTTTCATTTAAGTACATCCCAAGTGGTAGCACCTTCTCACAGTGACAGTGTCTTGTCGCATTTCAACCCTCCAATCCAGCAACTTGTACGACCCATCGTGCAAATAATTATTATCAGTCCGAAAACTATATATTATACAAGTAGTACTTAAAACACATGAAACCCTACTATTAGATTTCAATATCCTAGCTAGAAGAAGAAAACACAATGTTACTTGCACCACTCGGGTAAAAACAGAATTTGCTAAAATTTAATACGACTGACGCTCGTCTTACTTATATAATAAAAATAACTTTTTAACTTTAATTTCGGAAGTCGATGTTCAAAAACGAAATAATCAAAAACACCGACTTCCGAAATTAAAGTTATTATTTACTTTGTAGTGTTTTGTTAACAAAAAAATAAAACCGACTTCCAAAGTCGGTTTTATTTTTTTGTTAAAAAGTTTTTTATGTTTAGAAACCACAAACAGCGTGCCGTCGTGATATTATGTTATGAACTGGAGTAGACAATCAACAGACATGCGATTACAGAAATCCCGATCCATTTGCTATCATTTATTGAAGAGTTCCGTTGCCTGCCTCCGAAGTTTTTCATCAGATCTTCACCAAATTCGAGTCCGAGAAAACACTCTTCCAAACAAAAAAAGAATCATCTAAATCGGTTAAAAATTGGCGAAAATACATCATCAGATCCTGACTTATACCTTCCAACATCAGCTCAGCAACATGAGATGATGATTACCAGGCACAAATATCTGAATTGCGTTAGAAAGTTTATGAAAAACAGTGAATGTGCTTATAAAATTTGAGGGTTTCCCCCGATTTTCATGGGATCCCATCATCAGATTCTGACTTGGTGACAATGGGACCACCTCAGGAGTATAGGCTTTCGAATAAAAAAAATATTTTAAAATCGGTCCAGAATTGGCGGAGAAATAGGTGAACATACATAAAAAAAATACATACAGCCGAACATAGAACCTCCTCCTTTTTGAAGAAGTCGGTTAAAAATAAATAAAGAAACAGATATCTATACCAAACCGTTTAAAGAATGCAAATCGTTGCTGGTTAACTGGATAAACAAGTTATGTTATGATGAATTAGATAATCTGTTAAATCTAAATAAATATTAAATCTAAATTAAACTGTTCCTATTTACACAGGCCTCTTTCCGTATAAAACAACCTTGCCCAAACAACCTAACGAAGCGATTTAAAATAAAGGTCCAAAGCCACAAAGATTCCTATTACTTTCTAGGACTTGAAATAAAGAAAGAGGAAGTTTGTATCAAAATACTTACATCAAGGTGCCTACACCAAGAAGGTACTTGAAAAATTCCTCGAGAAAATCATCGATTATTGTCTGTGACGTGCCAGCAATGATGCCATCGTCAACATATAGGGCTAAAAGTCTGTCTTCTCCCTTTTTCATAGAGAATATACAAGGGGCTTCTCCAGGTTTGAATCCTTCTTAAATTTTTACAATATTTCGGGTGTGGCATTGACTCCTGGATGAGTAGGCATTTTAATTGCACCCTTTATAACATCCGTCGTACCTGGATAACTTCTAAGTAATCGAGTAATCATGAATTTCCATGTTTGCCAATTCTGTCCATCAAATTTGTTTATTTCGATCTTTGACCCAGCTACAGACTGCATGATGACGATCGTAATTTTTAGATATCGTAGATACAGTTCGACTTTTATATAAAATTGAAGTGTCTCACTTTTGTTTTGCTATCCACCCTTAGAATTTAGCCTCAGGCAACTCATCGCTCTGCTACCATATTAAAGTAAACGAAATAGAGGCATGAAATCAAAATATAATTTTAATTAATTCCATCTTACAGGAACAAAATATTTTAAGAAGTGACAGGCAATATTTTTCTTTTATCGCTTACAAACACTGAAACACAAACCCACACACTCATAGACTCACACGATCGCACACAAGCAGGCACACATGAACTCTCACACACACTCAAAAACACACCCACACCAACAGACATGACATAACTAGGATTAGACTATTATTATTCACTTTCACTCACGTTTTGTAAATTATTACACTCGTATGATATAAAAAAGCGGCACCTCCAGGTACAGGCATCTATAAGCTACGCCACCAACTGTATAACATTGTATAACGTGTAATAACGAAATAAACATTTTTTATTTTTTTGATGTTCAGTCTATAAAAGGTCTTGAAAAGTACTTATCTGCTATGGTCCTAATTCTTTACATGTCTGATTTGTTCTGGCTCGTGCATTAAGCATTTATCGTAGAACTGTCTTGAACTAATTTGGTACTTGCGAAATACTGGACGGTTCGACTTGCGGATTAGGCCTGTAGTTTTCCGTACTTTTCAACGAAACTTCCAAATTTGTCTTCTTTTTAATGTACGAAACAATATCGTTGGTCTTCGTTTCACTGTCAACATTTTAAATATAAAAAGGAACACAGATCCGCCGCTTTAAAAGAAAACTGAGCCGAGGTATCTGCCCTGCCTTTTAAACCAACAAAAAGGGCCTCTCCTTTCTCTTTTCCATAACTATACTCTGAGCTTATGTACACCGTAAAAGTTACAGAAAAAATGCCATTACGTAACTCCAAATTTTTTATTGGAAATATAGGTAGCGGATTTAGCTCAAGCTTCCCCAGCCACAGTGTCCCGTTGCGGTATGGTGTATGTGGACCCCAACGAGATGGGATACATGCCAATGGTGCGCTCCTGGATAGATGAGGCCTCTGAGAAAAACCTCTTCAGTTTAGAAAATGCTGAATTTGTTCACGAACTATTCAAATTGTTAGCAGTTGGACTCAAGCACGTTAATACCAAATGCCGCTTTGGAATCAGTCAGGTAACACTTTTGTTCGTTACTTCTATTTAATTTTATCCCGTATGCTTTCACAATATATACTAGGATATATACTAGGTGGATATAAGCAAAGTGTCTGCGGCCTGCTTCCTCCTGGGCGCGCTGCTCTCGGAGCCCGGGGATCGCTTCCCAGACAAGGCGTACATCAAGGTGTACATCGCCCACTGCTTCATCTTCTGCTACGTGTGGTGCATCGGCGGCAACATCATCGAAAGTGGGCGGAAACACTTCGAAGAAGTCATCAAGAGACAGTTCGAGGAGTTCGAGGAAGCTGAATAGTTAGTGTTTATATATGAGATTATTATTTATTTTTTATCAAGTGGAAGACGGACGTCACAACCGAGACAGGCCTAAAAGACACTGGCGTGACGATCTGGACTCGTCCCTGAAAGACTGGCCTGAGTAGGCAGTAGGAAAATATGGGCCCTTGCCCAGCAGTCAGCAGTGCGTCAACACATCATAACTAAAATAATGTTTTTATCTCAATTTTATACCGAACTTAATTAATCAGACTTTTACTAGATGAAAGCCTCTCAACATATAGGTATCTGTCTGATTATAAAAATCTAATTTAAGCGATTGCTCGGTTGAGGTGGAAAGGAATAACACCTAACAACCTGGCATCTAAAATGATGAGAATAGTGAGTATTACCGGTTTTGGAGAGCATTTTTGGTCGATGATTGATTGAAGCAAATTAATCATTTTATCTTTTATCAGCCTGCCGCAGGGCTTCAATTTCTTCGATATGTTCATGGACACGAAGTTACGAAGACTAAGAGTGTGGGCTGATATAATTCCTGAGTTCTTGTACGACCCCAGCAAGCCGTTCTTTGAGACTCTCGTACCAACAATAGATACGGTTCGGTACGGATATTTGTTTGAAAAACTACTGAGCAGTGGCAAGCCCGTCATGTTTACAGGAAACACAGGTAAATCGTTGATTTCTATGATCTCATAGTGCTAATGCGGAAAAAGATCTTGAATAAAACGAGAGACTCATTCTGCCCCGAAAAACAAGCAACACTGACACGACCACTGCTTGAACATACCGATTAAATTGTATCAATAAAATGCTATGCATAAGAATTTGATTTGTGTAATCAAAGTGTGACCTGGATTTATTTGCGAACTGTCTACAAATGGACACGAATCAGTTGCTATAAATACCTTTCTTTCAGGTGTCGGCAAAACGGTAATTGCGGTAGGGATGCTGAACAAAATGGCTCTGACTGGTTATTACATACCGTTCATATTGAACTTTTCGGCCCAAACCAGCAGTGGCCGTACCCAGGTAATTATTTTTAAATAAATTAAAATAAAATCGTGAACCTTGGTACAATTCGAATCGTATCGAGTTTGATTTCGATAATAATTCATCTTCCTTTTCTAGGCAGTGTTAGAGTTACGTTTAGACAAGAGAGCACGCAAGGCTATCGGGGCTCCTTTAGGCAAGAAAGTAATCATATTCATCGATGACGTCAATATGCCTCGTCTGGACATATACGGTGCACAACCCACTATAGAACTGCTGAGGTAACAATATACTATTTTATAATTAGGTCCACCTTAGACGAACGCGAGAATCCGCTGGATACGGGCAAGAGACTGAGTTGAAGGCAGGTTTTAACACTTATTGGTCTAAGATCCGGACTAATAAATATAAACCCACCCTCACACGTTATTTAATTCTAATCCTACTAATATTATAATGTGAAAGTTTGGGTGTACCCTTCTTTCGCAGACAGAAATTTAATAGAATTTTGTTTCGCAGAAAATGTTTCATATAATATTGGTCCTTGTAATTTTATGTCGCATATTATTGTTTCAAAGACTATTTATTCACCTCAATGAAACCAATTCAATGAATTTCATGATCACATTTTTTTTATTTAACAAACTTATCAAACACTCAATCACTCTGACACTATTGTACCTAATAGCAGACCTGGGCCCAGGAAACATATCAAAGTAATTCTGGGGCTGAAAGTACAAACAGCAACGACTCACAAACTATCAGGATACCAGAATCATAAAGATGCATGTCCGAAGATGAGAAAATGAGACAAAGAAATTGCGCACCAGTTCTATAGTCTACGCAGACGAAGTCGCGGGCAGAAGCTAGTATAGAATAAATACTAGACAATGTTTAGATTGATACGTTGGAAGTGCGTTGCCTATTTAAATCTTGTGCGAATAATGTTTAATCACATTTTTTTTACTATCATCCTTCATTTGTTATTTATAAAAATCGGCCATCAACTGATAGAATATACCCCAAGGACAAAAATATAGGTTGCCTACTTCCCCTCTGTGCAACTATGGGGTTTCCAGGTATAAACAGGTAGGTTAATTTACCCTCATAAGTTATTTAATCGAAATACATATCAAATGAAAGCTTGTTTTATTCACAATCCAACCGTATTAGGTTGCAAAAGCGTGCTAAATCCATGGTTTCCTTTTCTAAGATGTTAAATCTGCGCGAGCGTTGCGAGTGGCGGAGAAGCTTTGCGCCCGCAATTCCAGGTAACAGATAGAGATGAATCAAGCTAGGTGTGCACCCGGCAGCTACTTAGTAAAAGAGAGTGGGAAACGCTTCTTATTCTGTGATATAGAAAGAAAAGTACTTTCACTCACACGTTCAATTATTGACAATATATTCTTATGAAATAACAGATTTGGTTTTCCGTTAAAAATTCACGTCTTTGAAAATGAGTTTTTTCCGATCATGAAAGCGCGGATTACATAGGGTCGCTCCCATATTTAGTAACGTCAATTTTGGTAACGCTACATATACTTACCGGTTTATCGCATGCACCACGTACAAGTATATTAAATCAAATTTTAGGGAATATAAATATTTACTTGAAACGAAATTAAAAATTTAAGATTTTTGAAGTGCACATTATTTTATCATGTACTAGTTGACCCGCGAAACTTCGTCTGCTCCGCCTCTGTAGGTCTTAGCGGGATGATATATAGCCTATAGCCTTCCTCGATAAATGGGCTATCTGACACTGAATTTTTCAAATCGGACCAGTCGTTCCTGAGATTAGCGCGTTCAAGTAAACAAACAAACTCTTCAGCTTTATATATTAGTATGAGATAAGATAAGTGCTAAAGTAGGAGCCACAATGGTAATAATGGACTTTGCAATGTCCACTAAATTATCCCACCAGTCTGCAGTCTTTTTCACATTCAAACTGTTAAATGTTTTAATTATATCTGTACCAGTGACATGTTGGAAACTGCAAACTTTGACGTTTTCTTTAAGCAGAGACTGCGGCAAAGGGTGATGAGTTCAGAGACTTTGATGTTACAATGGGAATCTCTGAAAAAAACATGTTGAAAAGCCGCGGCAACCTAGGAGTCAGAATTGATTACAACGTCATTAATTACAAGGCTGTAATTAATGACAAATCGTTGTAGTGACTAAAGGCTGTAGCCTGTAAGCCTGTTTCACTAATTATAATCTTCCAAATTGTTTTGATATTATTATTAATCTTATTACTCAAAAAACGCGACTTAGCAATACAAAAAACTAAATTCAGCCGTATTTACATGGGCTCTTTCATCATAAAACTCATAGAGCCGAGTTCTACTTTTATGAATACCTACCGTAGCCCGTTCACTATAAGATATATTACTGCTAAGCGGGTTTTAGGTATGAAATGGAATTAAACTGTTTACAGTGCATGTGAAAAAAATCGTCATATAGCTTATTAGGATTATTTAAAGTAGTCAAAACTGGCAAATTATTAAAGATTTTAGTTTTGAATGTTTCCAAACGACTTGCAGTTCTTGGTTTAAGAGTGATATATTTTTTAGCCACTTTGTTGTTTTTATTTTGGAAGGTAATTATTTGCCCGCTATGGTCAAAATCTAGTAAATTTATAATTTATTTGTGACATGGCATAACATATCAATATTATCTATGCACCATAATAATATGCATATGCACTAGCAGGGGTTTTTCTTGTAGGCTCCAAAAATAAGTTGACAACGTTAAGTGTTCTGCCCAGCCCCATTTCAGTTCGCCCGTTTCAGTTCGGAAAATCGTTTTCCAATATCTAAAATCTTCGCACGTCTTCGGATCTAGACGTTTGGAACTCGAGCTATTAACATTAATACCATACGTCTTTGTCTAGGCAATACCTGGATTACGGTGGGCTCTACGACCGTGACAAGCTATACTGGAAGGACATTCTCGACGTGGTGCTCGCCTGCTCTTGCGCCCCTCCCGGCGGTGGTCGCAACCCTCTCACCGGACGTTTCGTCAGACATTTTGCCATGTTCTTCATTGCTGCACCTAATTCTGGGGCTATGAAAACTATATTTAAGGTTAGTCACGCTATGGATTTTAAGACACATGGACGTTAATGTAGCTTTTGTTTTATTTTTTTGCTCTCCTAAATTGTGTCCCACTGCTGATAAGCATAATATGCATGCGATTTTTTTATTTGCAAAATTAAATACTAATTAGCTATATTAAACAATCATGAAATTATTTTTAAATATGAAGATATTTAAAAATAATTTCAGCGATAAAGTTATAAAGTTCCAAAAATTATAATTAGAAGGAGAAGTCCGATATGAACTTTGACGTCCAAGTCCATGACGCCTATACAGTTGCCATACAAAACAGCGTTTTTGAAGCGGGTTTAAATTATAATATCTCGTTTTTATCGAGTAATTTTGATTATATTTTTACTGTTAGTATTATATTTTTGTATATTTTTAGATAAACTATATAGATAATAAATATTTATTTCATGCATATTCCCCATTATCCAAATGTTGTTACACCTATTCTTTCTCTCCAGGGTGGTTACTGGACAAGTTGTCCTCTCAAACACGATCCGATCGTCGCAACAACTAAAAACAGTCAATATTAATTGTAGTCCATAGTTCATTATCTTCTAAAGATTACACCTTAGCACAAAGCCGACAGCACTTTAAAAAGTTGGATTTTGCCGGCGGACGACAACTTCCACAAACTTCAGTAATATTCGTTTAGATCAATCATATTGTGATATTTTACTATCAATCAGGCAATCCTTGGCGGCCACATGGAAGACTTCGTAACCGAGGTCTCAGCCCTCGGGGGTCCCATAGTCGATGCAGCCGTATCTGTGTATCGGAAGATTTGTGCCGAGTTACTGCCGACGCCAGACAAGTCGCACTATGTCTTCAATCTGAGAGACTTGTCCAAGTGCATGCAAGGAGTCTTGCAAGCTGATGCCGCGTACATGAGGCTCCCGCAGGCAATGCTCAGGTATTTGTATCTTTTCAAGTTGTTAAAACTGCCTTGTGCGTTCGTTCGTTCATTATCTACAGTCCCGTGTTTTTTGCTTCCAGTTGCTGGACAGCCTCCGATTACTACAATAGTGTTTGACATAATTTTTAACGCATTTCAGATTATTTTATCACGAGTGCCTTCGCGTTTTCCACGATCGGCTTATCAACCTTGAAGATAAGAGTTACTTCTACCGCTTAATGAGCTCGGTCTGTGAGAAGCACTTCCATGCACCTATATTAGAAATCCCAGATGATGATATTATTGTAAATCCACCTCTTCTGTTGTTTGGTGATTTCATAAACTCCGGTGTACCGAAAGAAAACAGAAACTATGCTGAGATTTCAGATTTACCTAGGCTTATGGTGGTTGTGAAGGCAAGTGATTCATTTATTAGAACGTACGTTGATTTTTTTGTACGTCACAGGACTTTTTCAGAGAAAGTATTGTAATAGAATTTCTAATGAATCTTTGTTCAAGAAGCACGAGAAGTTATCAACTCATCAGGTCAGATTCACTCACATTTCTTAGACTCTGCGTTATGGCTACGAATCGCTATGCCCGGCTGTAGAGACCTAATAGGTAGTTGTCGGCGCAGCGATTCCTAGCTCAATGATTAAACCAAATCCATATAATTTCGAATCTTTGAGTTAGTCTGATATTAGTATTTAATATTTGTTTATGAGTAGAAATTTAAACCTTGTAAAACAAATGACACAGGAATACTTGGACGAGTATAACGCGACGGCACGCGCGGAGATGCGTCTGGTGCTATTCCAGGATGCTATCGAGCACATAGTGCGGACGGCGCGTGTGCTGCGCGCTGAGAGAGGCCACAGCCTGATGGTGGGGCCCGGGGGCTCCGGCCGCAGGAGCGTCGCCACCCTCGCGGGACACATCAACGAGTGCAAGTACGTACTTGCACCATCCACCCCATACATTAGTCCACAAACTTCCTAGGACCACACTTCAGTCGAATCACAATCGGCTTACCTGAGTCAGATGACTGACTCAGCTGCATATGAATGCAGTTCTAACATTGAAGTGACTAATGTGTACATGTTTAGTTTGTCGTATTGGGAGGTTCATCCTTCTGCATATTACAATAATTAATTGAGTATGGGAAGTTAAAAATACCAAGTTTCCAGTGAAGCATGTTTGATTCAGTGTGTGTGAATAAAATGGTAATTTTCATGAGGAAATTAAAATAGAATTACATTGACGTCAATTCACTGGGTTCGGGCCGGATGGGTGGGCCGGTGTGGTTGCCGTTCAACTTTTTTTTCACCGTGTTTTATATAACGTTGAGGTAAAATCTGCCAGGTTATTTTTTTAAAGAAAATGATGTTATATGACTTCCTTCACAATTTCTGTTTTATTGTTATCGGTTTTATAAGCGATTTATTATGGCTAAATATTATAATGGATAATGGATTTATATTACCAAAATTGGTAGGTACTTATTTTGGGAACACCACTATTAATGGAATGTGAAAGTTCCCATCGATCCCCCATCTGCAAGAAAAGCTTACAAAACGAATTATCACCTTCAGTAATGTCTATTTTTACCGAACTTAATTACGGCACTAGGTATTCAGAGTTAACGTTGGCAAACCTTTGTTACCCGACTGCCAAGGAAAGGTTATGTTTAATTAAGTTACATAAAATTTTCGAAATACCTTTTCTTTACGCAAGGCCGTATTAAGGTTCGGCAATATTGTACCTGGTGACCACCACCACCGCCACTCCATTCTCTTATTCATCTTTGTGTCGTCCTGTTTATTCCCGAACCAAGCGTTATTGGGTTTTTCTACCTGTAAAAGCTCCGGTGGTCTAGATTTATGTCCGATTCGTGGCAGTAGGCTCGCCCCTTCCACGGCATCTAAACTTAACTGTACCTACACTACAATGTACAGTTACACCTCTTCCGAACCCTCCGACTTAATGTTATGTGTTTCCACACACTGAATAACGATTGACGCAAAATGATATCCATTACTGATTCTTAAATGTTAACCCGCTATCTTGTTAAATCGTATTTTTATCATCATCATTAAGTCAGGCCCCGTCTCACTTCCACCGAGTTTCCGCTGCCTTCACTGGGTCTTCAATGCACCTTGTGAGAAGTCCGGAAACTCGGTTCCTTTAGGTACGCGCCATGCGGGGTCATTGTGAAGGGCGGCAAATATTGTTTTCCGGTGCTGCTTAATAGCTACATTGGGCCCTGGATTTATCAAAATCATAAACTTACAACAATTTACTCAACAAAGAAAGAAGGGTTTGGTCTTTTGCAAATATCCCAAAATGTGATCAATATTTTTGAAAACAAAATATAATTTTTAATATATTTATTTTAATATGTTTCATCAATTTCCAAAACTTTCTTAATTTTTTCAGTAATCTACACTAATATTATAAAGAGGAAAGATTAGTTTTTTTTTTGTTTGTTTCTTTGAATTGAATAGGCTCGGAAACTAATAGACCGATTTGAAAAAGTCTTTGACTTCTGAATCCTACATAATCTCTGATGAACATAGCCTATACTACTCTGTCAAGAAAGTACCGGGAAAAGATCAATACAACACAAAATGTCTGTTATTCATACAAATTTATTTTATCACCTTCAAAGTATGCTCCTTTAGAAACGATACACTTGCGCTAACGAATAATCCATTCATCAAAACATTTTTTAAACGCTGCTTCCGGAATTAAGTTCAGTTCTCGCCGCGAATTCTCCTTTATGTCTTCTATCGATTGAAAACGGGTGCCACGAAGTGGTAATTTGAGTTTAGGAAAAAGAAAAAAGTCAGCAGGAGCCATATCTGGTGAATATGGTGGTTGCTGGATGGTATTTGTTGAGTGTTTGGTTAAAAATTCGTTCACAATGATAGCCTTGTGCGAAGGCGCATTGTCGTGGTGCAAAATCCAAGAATTTTCTTTCCACAAATCTGGCCTTTTTCGTCGAATTTGCTCTCTTAAACGCCGCATAACGCTCAAATAATATTCTTTATTTACCGTTAGACCTTCCGGTAAGAATTCAGAGTGCACAACACCGCGATAGTCAAAGAAAACAGTCAACATGACTTTGACTTTTGATCGACTTTGGCGTGGTTTTTTCGGTTTCGGTTCAGTTGGAAGCTTGTTGACTAGTTTGCATGTCAAACTCGTAAACCCACGTCTCGTCACCAGTAACAATGCGTTTCATGAATGTTGGGTCCGAACTGACTCGTTCTAGCATGTCCTCAGCGACTTTCATGCGATTGAGTTTTTGGAGAAAATTCAGATCTTTTGGGACTAGCCGAGCAGCAACATGTTTCATACCCAAATGATTAGTTAAAATGGTACGGATCGACTTGTGAGATACAGAAAGTTCGGCGGCTATCTCTCTCAGAGTTGAATGGGGATTTTCAGTCACTATTTCCTTCACTTTTGCGATGTTAACTTCAGTTGCAGACGTAGACGGCCTACCAGAGCGAGGCAAATCTTCCATCACATCTCGACCGCTTTTGAACGCTTTGAACCACTCATAAGCACGAGTTTTTGATAAAGTCGATTCACCGTAAGCCTTCTGTAACATTTTCAGTGACTCCGAACACGAAATTCCATTGGCGATGCAAAATTTAAGACAAACTCTTTGTTCGATATTTTTGTCCATTATGAAATTCGCAATACACACTATATATGATATTACTAAAACCAGCACTGTATTTAATATAAATAACAGATGCAACTCAAACTCCGCGCCAAAATGGAAAACAGTTGTGCCAATCTAACAACTACAAAAAAAACAAAAATTTGAATTTGGAACCATAAACAAATCATCCATTCCCGATACTTTTTTGACTGAATGTATTACATAAAAAAAAAAAAATCTTAAGAAAATTGCAGGAATTAGCAAAGTAGCATAATTTTGCATAGAAAATTCATTATTTGGCATGCGCTGAGAAATCTATTGATGATACATAAAAATGATGTACATTTAATGTAATGTAAATTACTCTTTAAATTAAGTATCTATACAAATAAACTTTTGTTTAAAAGTTACGACGGGTATAATATGCACTAAGAAAAATGTTGCGATTAGAGCGAACTGCCCTACGTTGATTCTATTAATAAGTAATTTACAAATTATCCTATAAATACAAGAGGTATATGAGATGAAGTTCGTGGATTAAGTACCTAATAAACCCGCGCGAACGAAGTCGCGGGCGAAGTGCTAGTTGTTTGTAACTTTTTAATTTTTTCGAGCGGTACTTTATTTTTTTCAATAATCATCTACATGCTCTTTCGAATCGAATGCCATCTCATTCATATTTTTCCGAGAGTGCTGAAAAAATTTACGAAACAAGCAATTGTTGACTAAACTATCAGTGCAGTATAGGTTCTATCTACTACCAAAATAGGTACGCCGTCTTGTCGCGCAGCCATTTCTAGTCTAGCTATATCTTCTACAAAGTATATCTGGTCCTACTCTACTTATTCCATCCTCCTACACTAGCACTTCGCCCGCGACTTCGATCGCGCGGATTTAGTTAGCACACCACGAACTTCAAATCCCCGTTAAATTACTTATTAATTGACTAAACGTTCGATGACACGGCAGTTCGAGCATTCTGCAAAATTTTTCTTACCTTACATTTAATTTCATTGTTTACATTTTTCTTTACTTTTTTTTTTGTATTTTTATCCCCATCATAACTTTTAAACGAAAGGTCCGATTTGAATAATTTAAAGTGTAATTTACTTGTACATAACTAATTTCAATAGATAAGGATCTTATCATGATGCTAAAATCACTACTATTCCATTTCAACCGGGTTTTGATTGAATAATTTGAACAAAAAGCGGTGATTGTGACTTAACCATAATAGTTAGATACTTATATAGATACCCTGTGGACATTTTTGTAGATATTGATGTCTTCTATAAAACTGTAGTACATCACTTTGTTCTATTGTCAACAGTTCTGACAGCGTACGCGATATAAGGATCTTTTTGGTATTTTTTTCACAGTTTGGGTTCCATTATCAAAGTTTTCATACGGAACCCTAACTTTTTTTTAAATATTCTATAGCCTATGTTCATCAGGTTCATGTGTAGAGTTCTAGTAAAACTTCCGTGTGGTGCATAGCGAGCTTAATCAATATTACGCTGCTTGTCGTATTAGGGGCCGAACACACCGCCATAACGGTCTGAGTTCTGCGTTCCGCGTTCACACAGCTAACAGTCTAGAAATCTGGAGTTCATTAATCTTTAGCAGTGATAACACGTCACACGCTCTTTTTACTATAAACCAAATGTCACTCTCAACCAAATGTAAAAAACTTTTCGATATCGTTGGACATCGTGACCTATGTTCATCAGGGATATTGTAGGATTCTAACGGTGAAAGAATTTTTCATATCGGTCCAGCAGTTTCGGAGCCTATTCAATTCAAACAAACAAATCTTTCCTCTTTATAATATTCGTGTAGATTCATACTCAAAACTTTCCTATCGATATGTTGTTATTAATATAATATTCAGTTACCATGAAATGAGAACATGCGTGGGATAAGCATGTTTTCATTCCATAGCAACCGTATTTTCCTCCGTTTATTTTTTGTATCAAGGTGAAATTCGATGCTCGTTACTTCGGTATTTTTTCTTCTCAATGTTATTGGCTTTTATAAGCCGACGCTTTCAAATAAATACGGCGTGGGTTGTATCTAGGTATAACAAGCCCGTGAAAAATACCGAGAAATAATTATGGTTTCGGTAATAAGATCTCAATTATAAGAATAGATTTATTAAGATAGCTGAGATCAATATTATTTGGTCCAATTAAGTAAACGCGCTTTCTCTAATTGCCTTATTGGTTTTGTTGTCAAGGAATAAATAAGCGGATGCATCGTCACTACATGCCTCTTTGGGAAGAACGAATGTCTTCCACAACACAGCTTGTATTCTCCACGATTTTCATGTGTACTTAGTTGTCTGTGCTTTTTCCATTCATCCATGTTCTAACGCAGGTGCATGGGAATGGAAATCAAAAGGACTTACGATACACCGGAATTCCACGACGACCTTCGCCTGATGTACATGCGAGCTGGAGTTAATAATGAAGACACGGTGTTCCTCTTCACTGACACACAGATCACAAAGGAGGAATTCCTCGAAGACATTAATAACATGCTCAACTCTGGTAATTGGTTCATGTGTAGAGTTCTAGTAAAACTTCCGTGTGAAGCATAGCGAGCTTACTCAATATTACGCTGCTTGTCGTATTAGGGGCCGAACACACCGCCATAACGGTCTGAGTTCTGCGTTCCGCGTTCACACAGCTAACGGTCTAGAAATCTGGAGTTCAGTAATCTTTAGCAGTGATAACACGTCACACCCTCTTTTTACTGTAAACCAAATGTCACTCTCAACCAAATGTAAAAAACTTTTCGATATCGTTGGACATCGTGACCTTCCAGCTTTTGCAAAAATAGAAACTCCGACAGAACGCCCAGTCACTTTGACCGTCGATCTGACTGCTTTTGTGTGTGTAGGAATCACCGCATAGATAATAGTAAATGTGGAACGGTGAAATCTGAACTCTGACAGCGCAGTGGAGCGGCGCTTTAACCCCTGGTTTCAGGAAAAAAATTATCAACGCGTTACTTTAAGGTACATAAAAGTTCGTGGCCAAGTTTGTCCCGTTTCACATCGTCCCTCCTTACGCAAATCTTTAAACGTAGTTCGTAGCCGACTGATGTGGAGCCGCGCAGCACTGGTTTCTTTGTATTTCTGTGAAATAGTGGCAGATGAGGTGTCACTAGCTACGAAAGGTATATAGAAACCAGTCGTGACGCGGCGACACGTCGCCTGCTGCTGCTGCCTGCAGTCGGCTTCGAACTCGTACCCTTTTGCAAGTGTTGATGTTGTAATTTCATATATTGACTTGGCTCGCGAGGTTGTTAACATGTGGGAAGTGGACTCCGCAATCATTGTACCGATAATCGTGACAGCCAACGGCTTAATTGCCACCAACACCTTAGGAGGCTCACGTTAGGCAGTTGGATCAAGGGCTTGATTCAGAAAGTGGTAGTTCTGGACACGGCTCGCATTGTTAGGATGTTCCTTTCTCTGGAGCCCTGACCGCCGGTAGCTTGGGCCCTGTTCCCGATACCGGTGGACTACTATTTATTATTTTTTTAAATGTTTTAATATTATTATTTTTTTCAAATTTTTAAAAATGTAATTTGTAGGAATATTTAATGAATGAAGGAGATAATAATAATAAATCATTTGTGGCTCGGCTGTCAAGCCAACTGACGTAAGGAATTTTTCATCCCGTATTTTTATCGATTTCAATTTAAAAAAACCATAGAAACAATGCATTTTATACCGAACACATCAAGAAAAAAAAAATAGAACCACACGAAATTAAAAACAACTCACTAAATGGAAAAAAAAATGACAATATGGAAATAAAATGTTGACACGACGCCGAGCACGACTACAAGCCGCACCAACACCATCTTCGGGTTCGTCGCCGAGCTCCGCCTCGCAGCCGCCGGGACCTGCGCCAGCCGCGAGTCCAGAGATTCCGGTAGCTGCAGTTGCGTCGAGCTCGAGCGACGAATACTTCTCGCCGCCGACGACACCACCACCTGCGCGTCGGCGCGGACGAGGCCGACCACCGGCCAGCTTAGGACCTCGAGGCCCACCGGTCTCTGATAGGGTCCCCGCTATCGGTGGAAGTGTGCAGCGTATGAAATGGACTCAAGCCATAAATGAGAACGTAATACGCTCATACTTTGGGGCTACAGAGGGGGGAACTAACCTGACTGCGTAAAAGGAAAAAAATCATTTATTTCAGATATCATATCATCCATATTTGTTAGTAAAATTACAAACTTATAAACTATTGTTAGTAATAATTAAGCATTGGAATATAAATTAAGCTAGCAATTCGAGACAGGTTTTGTTTAAAAAACTGAGCCTAAGCTGTGTTCCCGTGGTACTAAAACGTTTGACACAGAAGTTTTTTTGTGATCGAAGAAACTCTTACAATAAAATTATTAATCCCTTTACTTAGGTGAGGTGCCGAACCTCTTCGAAGGTGACACTTACGAGGCCGTGCAAAGCGGCTGTCGCAACGATGCGGCCAAGTGTAACATAAACCCCGCTGACCGGGATGCTGTCTACTACTTCTTCATCAACAGGGTCCGGGGGAAGCTCCACCTCTGCATATGCATGAGTCCCGTGGGAGAGGCATTCAGGTAAACAATAAGGCGTTATTTAGCTTGATTTAGCAGGCAGTAAGTACTAACTCGTAAGAGGACGCCGAAGCTCGAATCCTTCTCGTGGTCGCAGGGGCTTTTATTTAAATTACAAAGACTGGTTAATTTTTCATTAAGCTTGGGTTATTCGGGCCTGTTGGCAATGAAAATGCTACCTCCTCCCGCGACAGCTCATATTCAACACGACGATGTCATACGACGCACATAGGGGTATTTTGACGATCTACGCGGCCAAAATTATTTTAAGTTCTTATTCTTTTCTAAAGGATATAAATTAGTAGAAAAAATACTTTTTGTGGTATAAAAGAGGTTTTATTGATATATATTCACTTTATAATATTTTCCAAAAGTATGTAAAAAAAATTAAAATTAAATTATTGGTTCTCTTCCTCGCTCTCTGAAGTATCAACATTAGGTTCCCCAGGCATGAGAAGCGCGATAGTTTCTGGCAAAAAACTCTGCATTTTTCTTTCTTTTAAGCTTCTCATACAACTTATAAGAGGGTCTGATGTCAAAAGCAACCGATTCAAAATATCTCTGTTACAGTTTTCTCTTGAAAATTTTCGAGCAAAATTCTGGCGATATGATCTAAAATGCTTATTGCGCGCTTCTGCGGCCTCTTCTGATAGCTGCCCAATAGGTAACAGCGCGTTTTTTATGACCACTGCACCATGAATTAGAATTTTGTGCATTGTAGGAGTCATTGGGTGCCAAGGGTATAAATCGATATATAAGCGGGCAGTATCCAAAGCGTATTTGTCGTATTTTTCCGAATCAATTATATGGCCGCTCGAAATAGTTTCTAGTATGACCTTAAGTCTGTATATTAGGTCATAATTTATGCCTGTTATGTCAGATGCCAATTTTGGGTCTTCAAAAAATCTCCTACTCGTGTTACCATCATTGGTATTGCCAAAATTTGCCTTTGGTATATCCACCAATAATCCAGTTTCTTCGCGAAATCTTTTCTGGATTTGGAGTTTTTTTCGTGTTCCAATTTTTTTTCGTTTTCTGTCTTCCTCTGTCTATACTTCTTTACTGGCAATTTATAAGCCAAATGGAGAATGCTTTCAAATAGACGAATCCGAGCGTGTAAAATTGAGAGTCCAAACTCGATAGCCTCGGGACTTATTTCTCTTTGATTATCAATCTTGTTAAAATCCTTAGAAGTTGCACCACATATGTAGCATCGACTTGTAGATTTCGTGCCAGTGGCCGCATTGCAGACTTTGCCATCCACCATTGTCATGACAAAGACATGAGAGACCGAGTAATTAGTCCCATTCATGTTAACCTCTGTGGCCCTTAGCGAATTAGAAGAATTTTTCACGAAGTTAATTTCTTCTTCCGTTATATCAGTATTTTCTTTAACAAATCGAAATCTTATAGGGCGGCAAAATCGTGGAGAAGAAGGTGTTGGGTTTTCCCATACAAGTTTTTCACCTTCACAGCAGGAAACTAATCGTAGAGGTACGAAACTACTTTGAAATATGTTGGCATCAGAGTCTGCATCATTTGCAAACTTTTAATTTTAAGCTCTCTCGTTCTTGTTCTTTTAATGTTGTTAGAACCTCTTCTAGGAAAATAGATAAACGCCTAACTGTATGGTCAACCAAAGGTTGTAAATCGGTTTCAGCATAGGTACTCGTCACCCTGCATGATTCTGGGGGCGGATAACATTCTTGTTTCGCTTTCTGTAACAGAGTATAACAAGGAAAGAACTTCTTGTTAGTATTTCTTACTATTTCGTATTGTCGACGAGTAAGATCGGCTTCGACATACATCGACAATGCTTGTACTGGAGTAAGTGAGCATGTTTTTTCTCTTGTTGACTTAGAAAAATCCTTTTTATATTTTGATGCTCGAGTTGGAGTACTGGTGATCTCTTTAAGTATTTCGGAAGCATCTCTTTTTCCAGATTTCCGCAACTCAACCCGAGCTGCATGAACAATAATATCTTGTGCCACAACAGACCGAATCTCTTCAGTTTTCCTCCTCTTGGTCCTTTCACTCGATTCGTTAAATAACTTAGATGGTCGTCCTGGTCGATTTTGTGAAATTGCGGGTATCTCAAACGTTCCTTCGAGCCATGTGTGGTTAACTTTGCGAAATACGTCCTCCTTCTTATGTGCTTTTAGCCATCTTTGCTTAATTTGTGATTTGAAGTGCGAAAAGTTACGTTTCAGGGTCTCAATTTGTTCTTCCGTGTAATCTTCATCAGACAATAAATGGCTTCTGAAGGAATTGAGTTTTTCTTCCAAGTTCGGCAAATCATAGCTCTGCACACGATCAAACATGTATTTACGGGTCACTACTCTTACTCCCGAGGTACCTCGTAAACCTAAAACAAAAAGATATATATTTTTTTAATTATAAGAATTACAGTAATTTTTTTATACATTACTCAAAATAAATTCAAATTATCAAAACATAACGTATCCGCGCTTATCCGCGGCAGTTTTTTTTATTTTTTACTACTCAAAGCTTCAAACTTTCATTTGTATATGGAATTATGGCAGGATCTAACTGGATAGTATAACAAATAGACGAAGAAATAAAATATTTACAATGAAAAATCGCCCTAACATGTGGGTACTTTCAAATGATTATATCTTACCTTTGTAATTATGAAAATATTAAAAAATAATAATAAAACACAGCATAAATACCTGCTACATCAGGATCCATCACAAACACTTCTTCAGTTCACGCAATATATTTAATATTTAACTTCAAAGTTAATGTTTTTGCACGAGCGCCGAGAACAGACACAAACAACAAGTTGAACGATCGAATTCCAACTAATTGCGTGACGCGACTAGTGCAGGTAGCGGAGCGGGGAGGGCGGGTTATTGTTCCCTGGACTGTTCTCTAGCTCACGTAGTCGTCCTATTCAACATTATCTACAGTTTGTAAATTCTACTTTTGGCCGAGTAGATTAGCAAAATACCCGTATGGCGACGTCCTGCCGATGACCGCCGACTTCTTCGCAGAATAAATACGCCACAGTGAAAAATATTAGCAGTTGAACTCCGGATTTGTTTTTCTTTTAGACATGATTTCGTCTGTTACATTTTATCGTTACGTTTTACATTTTATAGCAGTCGTACTCATGACAGTCAAGGCGGCGGACTGAATTTCATAATATGTATTGATCTAGTGCTAGTGATGTAGTTTGGATTATGATTTTACAAATGAAACCGACATAATTTTACAGACATGTTTTTTAACAACACAATGTAGCTATGTGAGAAAAAGTAAGGTAACATAGTAATAACAGAAAAAAAACCAACGTTTTCCATAAAGTTTCGAAATCTAAACATTTATTACAACAAACACCATTCGGTTCTAAAGCGGAGATCCCTATAGTTGCACTATTTTTGTTGCTTCTTGATTCGTCTTCTACATGTGACAAAAATATAAAAAAAAAACAATGTATAACAAGTGTAGATAACATAACAACATTAATAAGCTGTAGTAGTGCCAGTTAAGAGATGATCACACTTTAAAAAAACGGTCAAACAGTGGCGTAACTAGGGTGTGGCAAGTAGGGCACGAGCCCTGGGCGCCTATCGAAAGAGGGCGCAAAAACTCCAAAAAATTTAAATTTTAAAATCTAAATTTACCACGGAGAATTTCATACTATTACATTTAATTTACTGATTTCGTGATTTCAAATCAGCGAGAGGAAATGAGAGGTGCACGCCCCGGTGCGTAAACTGACGGCCAGGTTTGGGTCCCGCGGTCCTGGGTTGCAGAGCCCGCGCAGCCTAGGGCCCGGCTCTTACCAAAGATAGATCATCCAGGATGCAAAATTTTCGAGCTCGCTTCTCTCGCTCTTGCATTCTACACTTCTTGAGCTTTCCTGGGTTCGTCAAAATAGTTTCAAATGAAACTATTTTGAATTTTTCTTACCATGCACACTTATATAAATAGATATTTATATCTATTTACATTTTTTTTAATTTCCTTATATAAATAGATATTTATATAAGTATGGTCAGAAAACACTTAAAATACCTCTTTTACCTAGCTGTACAAACTAAAGCTATCCGAAGTAGGGTGAAAAATATTACGAGCTCGCTTCGCTCGCTCTGGAATTCTACGGTCTCTCAGCTTTTGACCTTTTTTGACCCAAAAAGTCACTTCTATTACTCTCTAGTACCGGGATGACATTTTTTGAAGATGTTGTTCACGACGTTTTCAAAAAAAGAAATCTAGCTAGATCGATTTATCGCTCCCGAAACCTCCTTTATACTATTTTTTTTTTAAATCGTTGGAGCCGTTTCCGAGATTCAGATTGTACAACGATGATACGTCAGAGGGGCTTTCCTTTAAAATGCCTATACTAGGTACCATTTTCAAGCTCTGTACCAAAAATAAATTAATTAGGAGCAGTAGTTTAGTCGCAAATGATTTTTAAAGTTTTTGCACGGTTTGAACACGATGTATCTTTTCTAACAGCTGATTATCGTCTAAGCATAGGTCATGCACCTTACAACGATGAATCTACGATGCGTTGTTGCCGCTCTGACGCATGTCGAAGGACATTCACTAAAAATTGGCAATGCAAACAAGGAAGCAATCAATACACACACACTTGCACTTTCACTACGAATGCGACAAACGTAGCGCATTTGAAAGAAACAGAAATAGGTCAGTTTGTTGCATCATTGTTTCTTGCGATCGGTAAGTGGGGCCTCTATTCAGTGCGCCGACGCTGTCTTTTCTGAACGTACGGTTTGTGGAATTCGCGCGCAAACAATTGTGATTTTATTTTGTTATTGTGATAGGACACTAAATAAGTATAAGACGGTATTTCTTTCTTTTATTGTGAGAGGACACGTAACTTGGGATTGTTATTATTTAGTATTAGTGTTTTTTTTTTGTGATTGACTGTTTTTTATGGTGATAAGACACGTAACTTGGGATTATTATTATTCAGTATTAGTATCTCCGGACCTCACTCCCATGGATTTCTTTTTGTGGGGGTACATTAAGGGTGAAGTGTATGCCTCAGAGGTAAATACTACTCTGTCAAGAAAGTACCGGGAAAAGATCAATAATACACAAAATGTCTGTTATTCATCCAAATTTATATTATCACCTTCAAAGTATGCTCCTTTAGAACTTGCGCCAACGAATAATCCATTCATCAAAACATTTTTTTAAACGCTGCTTCCGGAATTGAGTTCAGTTCTCGCCGCGAATTCTCCTTTATTTCTTCTATCGATTGAAAATGGGTGCCACGAAGTGGTAATTTAAGTTTAGGAAAAAGAAAAAAGTCCGCAGGAGCCATATCTGGTGAATATGGTGGTTGCTGGATGGTATTTGTTGAGTGTTTGGTTAAATATTCGTTCACAATGATAGCCTTGTGCGAAGGTGCATTGTCGTGGTGCAACATCCAAGAATTTTCTTTCCACAAATCTGGCCTTTTTCGTCGAATTTGCTCTCTTAAACGCCGCATAACGCTCAAATAATATTCTTTATTTACCGTTAGACCTTCCGGTAAGAATTCAGAGTGCACAACACCGCGATAGTCAAAGAAAACAGTCAACATGACTTTGACTTTTGATCGACTTTGGCGTGGTATTTTCGGTTTCGGTTCAGTTGGAAGGCGCCACTCCGAAGCTTTTTGACTAGTTTGCATGTCAAACTCGTAAACCCACGTCTCGTCACCAGTAACAATGCGTTTCATGAATGTTGGGTCCGAACTGACTCGTTCTAGCATGTCCTCAGCGACTTTCATGCGATTGAGTTTTTAGAGAAAATTCAGATCTTTTGGGACTAGCCGAGCAGCAACATGTTTCATACCCAAATGATTAGTTAAAATGGTACGGATCGACTCGTGAGATACAGAAAGTTCGGCGGCTATCTCTCTCAGAGTTGAATGGGGATTTTCAGTCACTATTTCCTTCACTTTTGCGATGTTAACTTGAGTTGCAGACGTTGACGGCCTACCAGAGCGAGGCAAATCTTCCATCACATCTCGACCGCTTTTGAACGCTTTGAACCACTCATAAGCACGAGTTTTTGATAAAGTCGATTCACCGTAAGCCTTCTGTAACATTTTCATTGACTCCGAACACGAAATTCCATTGGCGATGCAAAATTTAAGACAAACTCTTTGTTCGATATTTTTGTCCATTATGAAATTCGCAATACACACTATATATGATATTACTAAAACCAGCACTGTATTTAATGTAAATAACAGATGCAACTCAAACTCCGCGCCAAAATGGAAAACAGTTGTGCCAATCTAACAACTACAAAAAAACAAAAATTTGAATTTGGAACTATAAACAAATCATCCATTCCCGATATTTTTTTGACTGAATGTACAATTGATGAGTTAAAAAATAGGATTATTTTAGCATTTCACAAATTAAAGTGCTTAGCGACGGACAGTGATCTAATTAGAAAAATAAATAACAATATTCTCCGTTGGTATAATTTGTGCATCAATGTGAATGGAGGACACATCGAAAATTTTAATATTTAGTGTGTTTGTTTTTGTGCGCGTACTTCGAAACGTTACCTAACATAAAAGGCAGTGCGAGCGGAGGCCTAAGTCGCCGGCCGCCACCCCGCCCCGGCCCCCACCGAGCATACGAGATACCGCACACCGCGCTCCGGCGCGCGCGCGAGTTTGCCGCTTTTTACCTAACGGCCTAGGTAACTAAGGTCAGTGTTACAAAGGGTGGTTGGCGTTTTATTCGGATTTGCAAGCTATTTAGTTTGTTTGAAAAAAATATTTTCTCATTTATGGCGCTTTTTGTTTTTGTACCGTATAGAATTAATACTGAACACGTATAGTATACGTAGTTTAATTTGATGCACCTCTGTCGTATCATCTCTGTATATCGATGCTTTCTGCTACAAAGGGCATAACTCCAAATCCCATACTTTTGGCAATGAGCAAAAAAATAAATTGAATAACTTTTTGTTTTTATACTTTTAAATTTGAGTTCTAGGAAAGAAGTTCTAATATTTTGGCCATCTTTTACCTCATTTAATTACCATTGTCTGCAATAAAAATGATTTAAGAAACTTCTGGACCATTTCTATCTTATGCGTTATCTTCTATGCGTTTAGCAAAATATTTGAAAAGTTAATATTCAAGCAACTGCTAAAACATTTTAATGTCAATAACAATATAGCCTCCTCATAATGAACAGTATGGCTTAACAAAAGGCCGTTCAACTACAGATGCGGGGGTTGCTTTCCTAAAACACTTAAGTATTTAACGCATGAAAGAACTCGCAAAATGAAATTGGAGATTTCTGTTCTTAAGCATTTGATTGCGTACACTATGATGCGCTTTTGTCTAAACTACGTCATTATGGTCTCCAAAACGAAGCTCTTAACTTAATTGATTCATTTTTACGTAATAGGTTTTAATGTGTAGACATTAATGGTGTGAAGTCCTCCGCAGTTTCAGTTCATTTAGGTGTGCCTCAAGGTTCTATACTGAGTCTATTCTTGTTTCTTGTATATAAATGATTTACCATTTGTCTTTCTATTATTATTTCTTATTTTTTCATTATACTAGTTACAGATGACACCACTCTTATTTTTAAAGTAAATAGAAATAGACATGATTTTGAAAACTTAAACACTGCTCTCTCCATGGTTACGCATTGGTTTACAACAAATAACCTAGTTCTCATTGCCAAGAAAACGAAATGTGTCAAGTTTGCCTTACCTAATATTAGAAATCTAAGACTGAATGTCATCTTAAACAAAGAGGTGTAATTCTGTAAGTGTGTTTGTAATATAAAAAATCTTTGTTTGGTTTCCGGCTTATATTATGAGAGTGCAAGGTTAATAATTCTCGCAAATAAAACAATGGCAGACATGTTCTTTAATACTATTTTATAACCTGAGAGAGATCGAGACATTCTATAAATCTATCTAACGACTCAAGAGCTAGATTAACCCAGCATTAAACCGAAGACATTCCGGACGTCAGTCTATATGAAATTAAATGCTCTAAAGTATATTAAAACGTTTTGGGAACACATTCATAATGCGTACAGCTAAGGAGTGGAATTCCCTGCCGGAGTCTGTGTTTTCTGATAGCTACAACCTGGGAGTCTTTAAGTCAAGACTGAACACTTCTAGGCAAGCGTGCTTCATCTCCGAGATAGTGATCAAACGCGTGCCTATAAATAGTAAAAGAAAAAGATTCTTCAAAGTGTTCAGAACATATCCGTGTATACTGTAGATCTCCAATTATAGTATTTTCTCACATTTTATTAATTTATTTTTAACTTATTATCAGCAGGAAATCTGTAAAAATAACAAACATTACACAATTACAATAATTTAGTAGCAAGTAAAAGTTCATTGATAAATATAATGCAATGATTTGGGAAAAGTAGGATTTTTCGTTAATTCCTTCTTTTGGCAAGCTATAATATTCTGTAATCTTTTATCACTGAGACCAAAGCAGAGTCCAATTACTAGGTTCAGCATGGCGCAATCAATGCGAAAAATTCAGATTGTCCTAAAATCTGACCACTTACATTGTTTTTATTTCGTTATACGTATTATAAACTAACTGGAATATGTATGTGATTATACTTTAACTCTATCGACAAAACATCTAAGAAGGCACATCCTTATGAAGTACATAATATGTCAAAACCTATAATTTTTTTTTTTGTTTTTGTTTTTATTTTTGAATTGGAAACTGACAATAATGTAGAATCTTTTGTCTTTATGTTCAATAATGGAGATCTAATTTTATTGACATTTTCTGCTCTAGATGTGTTTTAACAATAAGTTATGATTAGGTTGACTTACCTTACCCTTACCGGTGTAAACAATACTCTTGTCAACTGGTTCGATTCCTGGGTAGCAAAAACGAGTTTTCAAAAATCCAATGATGCAATTTAGTTCTCATCAAAATCGGGCTCGAGACTCCTTTCAGTATTTTCGATATTCCTTGTAGTTTTGGATTTGGCCCTGAAGGCGCACTTGAAAAATTCATTCTGAATAGCTTGCCGGCTGCTTCAATTATAAATTATTTTAGTACCAAGCTCCAAACCTTATTAAACGTCACCTTTACTCCTTTTTTCGAATCTGCTTGTAGACTTCAAAAATCTTAATTAAATTTTGAGATATTTAACAAAATCTATGTTTATAACTTTGCAGTTTTTTCGAGCAGTACATAATTTTTTCAAAAATCATCTACATGCTAGATATTCTGAATCGGAGGACACCTCATTCATATTTTTCCGAGATTGCAGAAAAAAATTGAAAAAAAAAACACTTGTTGACTAGACTAATGTTGCTAATGACAAAAAAATTACATCCATCATTTTTTCCTGTTAGTCCGGTCAAATTAGACATAAAAATAGTAGTTAAATAACAAAAACTCCGACAGGGCTGATATTCTACTGGTGTGTAGGTACCCAAGTACCCAAGGTCGCTACCAAAATTCAGCTCTGTCGGTATTATTGTTATTTGAAATGTCTATTTTGACCGGACCATGTATCCTTCACTGGTCTTAAAACTCGTTTTATTGTAGGTTGGCAACTAATTTAAAAGCGAAAACCAGCTTCCAAAAGCGAGATTTGCTGTGACCAGAATCTATCACAAGGACCTACTTAGTTGAAACCTTGACCCTGCACTTTCACCCAACTCACATCTTGGAACGTTGCCAACCCTTGCAGTAGGGCAACTAGTCGACATTCCGCTCACTGAAAACGAACGTGAATTGCATTGCATTTCCAACTATAATACCTACAAAGTTTGGAGCAAGATTTTTGGTGAAACTTGCTGAGTTGGGGAAATTTAATTAAATATTCAGATAGCGTAAATAAGTGTCTTGCTAGTGCAGGCTGGTTTATTGGATGGATCAATAAGTGTTGATTGAGGCCAGCGGTGAGGGGAGGCTGACGGCTGCGCTGTGCAGCGATTCCCCCCCCCCCCAAGTCCCTGGCCCTCTCTGCACCCCCCGATGCAGTGGCTGGGTGGCTACGCACTACATTGCCTATATTATCATAAACACTATGACGCAAATCGTGAGACCCAGATGTAAAGGGTACAATCTAGGTTAATAGGGAAGGTGCAAATACAGAATTTATGAGAATGTTGTCAGTAAAATGATAAAAAAGTATAAAATAAAGGCCATTACAAAGTTTTTTTTTTATTTTTATTTTTTTTTTTTTTTTTTATTACGATTTTTAACAAAAATAATGACGATCGATAACGACGTTTAGTGACGTATCTGCTGTTATACCAACGAAAAGGCAACCTTATGTCTTTGAGTTGGGACAGTTCTTGACCAGTGATAGACATGAGTGACGTCATCGTCCGTTTTCGCGGTTTAAAAACGCAATTTCGGCAATAAATTGAAGCGTTTTCATTTTTTAATTATGTGGTGGTCTATTCTAGATGGAGTTCTTTAAAATTAAAGCATAAATGGAAATATTTGGCGCTTGTCAATACTGAAATTGCCGCATTGTGTTTTCTGTAGTTTCCTAATTTTGAGGATAATAGCTGCAATTTTAGCTTGTCAGGTATCTAAGGTACCCACTTGTGAATATGTGTTGCTCCCTGCTCCCTACATTATGCATTTAACCAAACTTCCGTTTCACTGCAGCGACATACTTACATGAATGACTACATGACAAACTTACATGATAAAATTTTTTCACCTCTTAGATTATTTATACTTTTCTGTTTCATAGACGTCGATGCCGAATGTTTCCATCTCTGGTGAACTGTTGTACCATTGACTGGTTCACAAAATGGCCGCATGAGGCTTTGCTGTCCGTAGCCAAACAATGTCTGCAGCCGCTCGGGGACCAGACGATCATTGACCAAATATCAAAAATGTGCGTCATCATGCATCAGGTAGGTAGCGCCTGTTTAAAAAGGTTTCGAAACATTCATTCCTAAAACAGGACATTACTTATATAACGTGTTACAGAATAAACGTAATCAAATTCCTCTTTAAGGGGTCATTGTACGCATAACTATGAAAAATGTTTACTACATGACAAACACCGACATCGCGAAAAAAAATCGACTGCACCATACATTTTTATCTGCGCATAACTCGACAATATTAACAGAAGATTTTTTTGCGATTTCGCGGTTAATGTTGTTCATAATGATGAGTACAATGGTCCCTTAAGAGCGTGGACTTGCGAAAGGTGACACGAGTGGTAAGAAAAAAAATTGGTAGGATAGCATAGGTAACAAATCTGACCATACTGGCAACACGTTTTGTGATTGCTTTCTCCACCACCAAGGCAAAATACCGGTACTACTTATTATAAGACTTAATCAGCGAACGGCCTTTAATTGAGAGCTATACGAAGTCCAATGCAAGACATTCAGTCAACACTTGACTTGGTCTATAACATGACGTTTGACTTAACAAATTCATTGGTTGTTTAAATAATTACACCGGTCGGTAAAAAAAAATCCGGAGCAAAAACTTACTTTATGATTTATTTATATTAAAATGGGTCTACGTTGCGGGCCCCGCTCCCACGCGGACGCCGCCGCCGTCCCGCTGCCCGCAAAACCCGAAGCAGAGGCCTAAGAAAACAATTCTTTTGCAAACGAAATAATTATGCTATTGCATCGAATTTAGACGTGCTAGGTGAATTCTAACTACTCGTACACATTTGGATTTAACGTATCCATATGTATTTCATCCACATTTACATTTTTTGCTCTTATTTTGTTGCCGGCCGGTGTTATGAATATCAACAACTTTAATTAAAGTACCTACATAATTTAATACATAAGTTCGATATTTGGTTTTATTGTAAAAATCTAAGTATAGTTTTTATCATCTCACCCACCTACCTCGATGCCAATGAGTTCGAAGTCAGACAGTCATGCCTACCAACATGTTTTAGTTTTTCCCTTTTCGGGTACCTAATGGCAACAATAAAAGCTTTGTTAAAGTAGGTGGTTATACCTGTTCTAGTACCGGACATGCTAATTTTATACTTCACAACAAAATAAGAGTCTACTAACAGATGATTTACACAGAAAGTGGCTACGACACTGTTTTACTGGATCCTTTTTCTCCGTTGAATACTAGATACAGTCGTGTTCGTAAATTCACTCATAGGTACCTACAACAATATAGTTGAGTCAACCGAAACAAAAAACGGATCCGATAAAAACGGTTCCGTGAACTGTTTCTGTGTGAACGAGCTGATAAGTTGTCATTCTCATTAAGCATTATGGTTATTTTTTATTAGGATGTGGACATAATGACAGATCGACTTTATCAAGAAATGAGACGTTATTTCTACACAACGCCAAGCAGTTACCTAGATTTGCTGAAACTGTACTTGATGCTGCTAGATAAAAAACAACAGCAAATTATCCGCGGCAGGGACAGAGTATCTTGTGGATTACAGGTAATTTCAATATATCGTAAAGTTCCATAAACTTATTCCTCATTTCCAGCGAGTCACTTATTAGAATCATTCTATTCTATACATTTTAATTTTAATAGGGCAAGCAAAGCCGATGTCGACTATTCTGCCAATGTCTAAAGTAGATTGGAGTAGCCGTAGAACCATATTTAGATCATAATAGTAATCATACAACCATAGAAATATAATTTGTTATACGAGTATCTATGCATACAACAATCTGTCAAAGAACAATGGGCAAAATGACGTGAGTCAGAAGAAGAGAGCCTTCAACAGGGCTGCCAAGTCCTGTAAGAAAGTGTTGCGGAGGGCACGGTTTGACCACACTAGCCGACTAGGGAACAAACTTGCCTAATACCCAGCAGGAAGTAAGTCTTTTTGGTCCTTGGCTATGTCGGTCGAATCGAACTTCTGCCGCTCCTCACTTCCACCACTGCTGAGACCCGACGGGACGCTGGCGCACTCCGCTGAGGAGAAAGCGAACTTGTTTGCTTCCTTGTTTGCGGAATCTTCACGTCTGGATCCTGGTGGCGCGAAGCCCCCTGCTTCTTCCTGGTGGAGGCGATTCGAGTATGTCAAACATTCGCATTCATCAGAAGGACGTCCGTAGGGTTCTGCATAACCTAGACGTGAACACGGCTAGTGGTCCCGACGGGATATCGGCAATTGTTCTGAAGACTTGTGCGCCTGAGTTGTCTCCGATCTTGACACGCCTATTTCGCCTTTCGTTTGAGACTGAAAAGATCCCGAAGGCTTGGAAGCAAGCTAAGGTGCAGCCCGTGCCCAAGAAGGGTAGTCGAGCTGACCCGTCGAATTATAGACCCATCTCGGTAACGTCCATACTCTGTAAGACTATGGAACGCGTGCTAAATCATAAGCTCCTAGCGTACCTAGAAGCGAATGATATCCTTAGTGACCGACAATATGGGTTTCGCCGAAATCGGTTAACTGGGGATCTTCTAGCGTATGCCATTCATATCTGGAGTGAGGCCATAGAGAAGCATGGGGAGGCACTAGCGGTCTCCCTTGACATCTTGAAGGCCTTCGACAGGGTCTGACACGATAGCCTTATTAGTAAGCTTCCTTCCTTCGGTCTGCCCGTTGGTTTGTGTGATTGGATCGCAGATTTCCTGAGGGATCGGTCTAACCGAGTGGTCATAGATGGCTGCTCGTCTGGCCTGCTAGATATTAATGCCGGGGTTCCTCAGGGGTCGGTGCTTTCGGCAACACTGTTCTTGTTGCATATTAATGATCTGCTTAAACCCGGTACCTTTGGGTATGCAGACGACAGCACTGTTGCTGAGAGATACGTGTCCGACGCACGAGCTGGTGGGACGCAGATCCGGTCTCTCCGGGAGGCTATGGTTGAGTGCTTGAATGTGTCCTTACAGGCTGTCTCTGAATGGGGCGATGCCAATCTGGTCAAGTTCAATACTGCTAAGACCCAAGCGTGTCTTTTTTCCGCCAAAAGGAGTCAATTCCACCCAGCTCCATATTTCCGAAGTGAAACCGTGCCGATAACCGACCAACTTGAGCTTCTTGATTCTCATTAACATCTACTCTCAATTTTGGCCCATTCATAGAGGCAAAAGCTCAAGTAGCTGCAAAGATGTTGGGTATCCTAGCAAAGGTGAGTCGGTACTTCACGCCGGAACAGCTGCTCAAACTCTATCAAGTGCAAGTTCGATCGTGTATGGAATACTGCTCTCATCTTTGGGACGGATCTGCCAGATACCAACTTGATGCCCTTGAGTCAATTGAGAAACGAGCCAAAAGGATCATCGGCAATGAGAAGCTCGTCGCGACGAAGCTCCAAAGTCTTGAGCATCGACGACGAGTTGCTAGTCTGTCGGTTTTCCACCGGTTGCATTTTGGGGAATGTGCGACGGAATTGTATAATTTAATTCCGCCAAGCCCGTTCCATCAGTGGACCACAAGACGAACGGCGATGCGCCACTGGTACATGGTGGACATCCCACCCACACGCACAAAACGTTTTGGGAACACATTCATAATGCGTACAGCTAAGGAGTGGAATTCCCTGCCAGAGTCAGTGTTTCCTGATAGCTACAACCTGGGAGTCTTTAAGTCAAGAGTGAATAGGTTACTTCTAGGCAAGCGTGCTCCATCTTCGACCACATCATCGCTTACCATCAGGTGAGATAGTGGTCAAACGCGTGCCTATCATTAGTAAAAAAAAAGGAATGGGCCCGGCGTTCTAGCACTTTCTTACCTATCTTAAAATGAAGATCCAAATAATCTCAACATTGTATTGTATGGCAGCATTTCTCTAATTATTATTATAAGCCCGTAGTGTCCCACTGCAGGGCAAAGGCCAACCTTCCTTCTTTCCACTTTAATCTTTCCTGAGCTATCTGAGTATCCAAATTAAAGTGGAACTGGGCAGGCCATATCTGCCGCATGCCACATGATAACTGGGCGAAAATAACCACGGATTGAGTCCCGAACTTCAGGAACCGGCGACGCGGTAGACCCAAACGGAGATGGCGGGACGAGCTGGACTCCTACTTAAGGATTGGACTTGGATAGCTCAGATTTCTCTAATAAATCAAAAACAAGATACAGCGGTTCCAAAAGTCCAATAATTTTATTACAGTTACAAATGCGTGGCGTTGGCGATTGTCGAAACGTCAAAAATTTACGAGATTGCCAATCGCTGTCGAAATGTCAATTCCCTACATTTTTGAATTTAGACAGTCGCATTCCCTAATAGAATGGCGCTTTGTATAGAGGCTCTGGTCCACCTTGTGGGAGGCTTTTCAACGTTGCGTCTTCAGGACCATCTGATTTGCGAGCAATGGGCCCTGCCCACTGCTACTTCAGTTTGGCGATCCTTCGGGCTATGTCAGTAACCTTGGCACTCTCGCAGATATCATCATTCCTGATTCGATCACGCAAGGAAACTCCAAGCATTGCCCTCTCCATTGCTCTTTGGGTGACTTTAAGCCCATTGTGAGCGACCGTTTCGGTTCCATAAGTCTTCACTAGCCCACACTCTGGTCAGGTCTGGACTTTTATCTGGAGACACTGTGGTATGTGAGCGCGAACTTCCCGAACGCCGCTCAGCCGAGTTCGATTCGACGGTTGACTTCTATCTCGAAGATCGCGATACCTAACTAGACCGTTTGTCCCAGGTACTCATCTACAACTTCGAGTGTAAAATTGTAGACCTTGGATTTTTCCATGTTTATTTTAAGACCTTCGTCTTCATCATCGGAGGACTATGTCATCGGCAATACGAAGGTTGCTGATGTACTCGCCAATGACATTTATGCTTATTTATGTCATACAGGCTGACGGCAGGGATGTCCTCGGTATGGTATAGTGCCGGGTCAATCTAGCTTTTGGGTCGTAGCTGGACTTTCCATGGAATGTCTCGATCTCTGAAGCTCCGATTTGACGGATGATGTGGTTCTGCCATCGTCGGTTTTTAGCTTCGTGAGCTAGCGTTACCCAATAGACAGATCTCCTTCAAAGGCCTTGGAGCCCAAATCCCGCGTCTTTAAAGACGCGATTGTGCGGATTAGTCCTTTCAGTATTAAGACGGCTGAGGTCGCTTTTCAAGGACCTAATGATGTGCGCCAATACATAATTTTAATTTTAGTGGTTTTATTTACAAATAAATAAGAGTTCGTATTTTATCACGCCATAATAGGTCAAAATGGTAGCATATTATTCCAAGATACAGATCAACTCCAATATTCAGGGCTTTATCGCTATCTAGGCATATTATTGCCTCGCTTAACAGGAATGAGGACTGTTGGAGCATGCGCCCATGTCGACAGTATTATACGAGAATGGTACTTTAGTATTGGGAGGCATTTAAAGAACTTTGTTGCTCCCGCAAGAGATAATACATACTCATTAAGAATATTCTTTAGTATAGTCTAGTAAGAACTAACTTCTTATCCTTCACATTCTGAGAAGGGGCCCGTACCCAGCAGTGAGACAATTATCAGCGGATTGTTCATGATTATGTCATATTTTTGTAAATACAGTTGTTTCATTTTGAAAGGTATTTTTTTATTACCACCTATCGCAATACCGAAATGAAGAATTGAATATGTTTACACCACTTATTCAGTAAACTAAACTTTTCAAGTTCAAGGAGACACATAAAAGAAAATTACAGTTTGACTGGCAACATGTAGATACAATTAGATATGCGCACCATTAGATCGTAATATTAGCATTTGTAACTGTAATTATTGAACTGGATCGTCTACGCAGGAATTGAAATAAGCAAAAATTGTCATAAAATAAAAAGTAGGTAGGTACTGAGCCAAACTAAATCCTCCTCCTTTTTTGGAAGTCGATTAAAAATAAGTTTTAGATATCTGTTAGTACTTAGGTCACAAACATTGGTACCGTGACATGGATAATTGAAGGTTGGTTGGAACAAAGTGAGTGCAGTAATGAATCCTAGGGGACCGCTTTTTAATGCCAAAGTGAGGGGAGACGACGACCTTGGAAAAGGGTCACAGTCACCTTGGCAACCCCTATCAAAATAATGTAAGTACAGATTTAGATGCTTACAGGAAAAAAACTGGCTGAATTGGACTTGCGTGCAAAGGGTTCCGAACGAAACTCATTTTAAGGGTTCCGTACCCAAAGGGTAACCGACGGAAACCTATTACTAAGTCTCCGCTGTCCGTCCGTCCGTCCGTCCGTCCGTTTGTCAGTGGGCTGTATCTCATAAATCATTATAGGTAGAGAGCGGAAATTTTCACAGATTGTGTATTTGTACTAATGTACACAACAGAAAAAGAATTAGCGAAATCGGTCCAACCGTTCACGCGTGATGCCGTGACCAAAGGAAATAGGGATTTAATTTATATATATTAGATATTTCTTAATAAATATTAATCATACTCAGAAACTTTACGAAACCTACGAAGTCGTGGGAGTGATGGAACAACAAGTTCGTGAGATGGAGCCAATCCTCGCGAAGAAAGCAGATGAAAGTATTGCTCTGGTTGACAGGCTGAAAGTGGAACAGAAAGCCGCTGACCAAGTCAAGTCTGCAGTCTTGAAGGACGAAGCTGCTGCCAAGGTACGCTTGACGAGCTAGCAATAGAGCATGTAAGACTCACGCATAATCGAGAAATAGATAGGTACAGAAACTAGGTGCTGCTGTTATGAATTACAGCCTATGTGTTATCCTGATCTAGATAAACGATATTACTGTAAATTTCATTAAATCCGTTCTGTCTAATGTAATAATCATGTGTCTGTAATGTAATAATCATCCATCCATCCTCACAAAATTTCGCGTTCTTACAAGTAGGTACATAAGTAGAAAAGATAGGATAATAATGTACCTATTAAGTTTCTTACTGCCAGCGGACTTAATCTCTATTGCCTAGGTAAAAGCAGAAGAGGTAAAACAAATAGCGGACGAAGCGAAAGCGGACTTACAACTCGCGATGCCCGCAATGGATGCTGCATCAGCTGCCCTGAAGGCGCTAAACAAAGCCGACATCAACGAACTGAAAGCTTTCCAGAAACCTCCCGTGCTTGTGCGGTTCGTCATGGAACCTGTCTGCATACTTCTTGGTGCAAAGTAAGTATCCAAAGACAAAATATATCAACGGAATCACGTCTCTTGTAGACATATCTTAGGTGTGGGCATTTAATTATTGTTCGGTATTGGGTTTATTTTGTTTGATATAGGTATCTCTATCTAAAATACTGCCGCAGTTATAGCCGATCGATGTAATAGGGAATATGCATTCGATTTTTTTATTTGCAAAATGATATACTTATTACCTCTAGTAAACAATCATGAAATTATTTTTTAAATACCTTCATCAGCGATGAAGTAATACCTTCAAAGATTACAATTAGAAAGAGAAGTCCGATGTAAACTTTGACGTCATCGTCTATGACGCCTATACAGCTGCCATAGAAAACAGCGTTTTCGCGAGAGGGACAGATATATTTGTGTAAAATAATTATATCTCCTTCGTTTTTCGAGTAATTTTGGTTGTATTTTCACTGTTAGTATAATATTTTTGTAGATTTTTAGATAAACTGTATTGATGATAAATATGTTTTCATGCATATTCCCTATTGAGAGGATTCGTTAGATACCTAGATCTACGACACTTCAATGGAAGTTCAGTTCTCAGTTTCATTTGAATGGTTTTTTTGTTAATTAATTCTGCATCGCATAATCTGCTGGCACTGAATTTACTTTAGTGGCTTAGAAGTTAATGTAGAAGAGAATTCCATGTATACTGTGATGCCGCTAGTTACCTTTTGATGGATATTGCTGAGGCATAACGTTAAATAATCAAAAATAAAAGAACGTTTGCGTTCAAAGGAAAACTTATTTATACTACACCGGCTCGGAAAGTACCTTGATACTTTATCAAATTTACGGTAGAAAGTACGTCATTGCATATCGAACAAATATGCGGCGAGAAAACGCATCTGAGCGGGAAAGAAAAGTGTATGAAAATCCATTTCTTACGTGGTTTTTCTTTTTTAATTTTGGGTAAGACTATGCGCTGGTAACCTAAATATCAAAAGCCAAAAAGTTTTTACAGTGAGTTTTTATCTCCAAGTTCGCAAAATGACACTGGCCACTAGCTGTGTGTTGGATGGTGTCAAACAATTTGAAAAAAGAACATGTGAAAATTGCAGACGCCATTGGCGCCATTTTCAAATTAAGCTTCACTAACTGCAACAATTTCAATATAAATTTCAATTAGTAAAGATTTAGTTTTTTATTTTCCTCGTAGGTGTAGTATAAAGCACTATGTATCACTCGAGAGAAAGTGCGATTCCCGATCTCGGGTGTTTTAAAGCCCTCGCCTACGGCTCGGGCTTCAAACGACACCCTCGACGGTAATCGGTCACTTTCTCCTCTCGGTGAACAATGTACTATTAGCTATCTGGCTTAGTAGGAAGCTAATACAAGACTGACGTATAAAAACAAATCTACTGCTATCGTTCCTATTTTCAAATCCTATTACACGAGTATATTTATTTTTGACGTTTCCCAAAACTTCAACGAATAACTTGTCTGCCAGCAAGTGCAGCTCATTTAGTCCACTGATTAAACGACGCCGATCAATGAAAAGGCTAGGCCGCTAATTAGACGGTTGATTAAGCCCACTGACTGCAACATATACATTAGTCATATGCTCCGATTTTAGTTATTTAGGTAAGTGATATCTACTCTTACTTTTTCATATTACAGGTGGGACTATAGCGTTCTACAGTATAGATTCGTGCTTGTATAAGCGTGGGCTTGATAGATTGCATGCGTGTATCGTACGTAGGTCAATTGTTTTCAAAATAATACACTGAGTCTGTGTAGGTGGGCCACCCTCGACTGCCTCCAGTGGGTTCAGCTTACCACCCCTAAAAAATAATATAGCCGCCCCCATCAAATGTAATACAGTACATCCGATATTTGTATAGTAGGTACTGTCTGCCCCCTACACCACAGAAGCGTGGGCTACGAATCAATTTCCGTCTACCTGTACACAGTTTATAAAATCAATGAAAGGCAATAGTTAACTACGCATACGTTACTACGTGGCAATGGTTTTCTAATTTCTTTAGAATGTTCAAGGTCGTTTGTTATCACGGTCAAGACTAGAAATAACAACAACAGCACTCATTATAAGTTTGTATGCACACTTGAGGTTCCAGAACGGTGGTTCAGAATGACTAAATGTGAAAACTGGAACTATTAGGGTGCAGTTTATTTAATGGGTGGGTCTGTACCGTCACTATCAATTTCAGAAGATTGTAGTCAAGAAAACAGTATTAAAAGGTATCGGAATTCATTTCTAAGTTTTTTTCAATAACTCGGGACTCGAACCCAGATGTTTTCAATAAAAACTGATCTTGTGACCTAATCTGGGGAAACTATGTAGAAGAGAGTCGAGAAAGTTTTTAAGTTTTTAGAAGCGGTTTTCTGCGAGAACACCGAGAATATACAATATCTGAAAAGTTTCAGATGAATCACAGTGTGCCCAGTGCGTTTTGTGACCATTCATATATGCATAACGGCTCTTCAAATATCGTAACGTCATCTTCAAAGCCCTTCTTTTTCATTTTATTGGAAGCGGCTTGTTGTGTAATGACATAAATAGGCAAACCATGAAACTGTAGGCAAAGCTCTGAAAGCCGAGAAAGATAAAGCAAATCAATCTCAAGTATCTCCACTTGGCTCGCGATGTAGTCGACATGTGGGATGGGGTGGCCTCAGCTATCATCATACCTATCGATGATCAGCCTATGGCTTTAATGATCACGAGTCTCGAACAACAACTTTGGAGGCTCTCGTTAGGAAGCTGGATCAAGGGCTTGATTCAGAAAGCGGTACTTCTGGTCACGGCTCGTACCTATTGTTAGAAGTTCGTCATCTGTATTAAATGTACCCGCGGCCTCCCCTAGCGCCGCCGTAACGAGCCGACCTGGCGGCTTAGTAACCTACTCATCGCAAACTGCTCTTGCAATCGATAACTCTTTTTTATAAATGGATGGGGTACGCGGACACCAAATTACTGTACTCTTTTGGCTCGCTCTACGTTTTATAGGAGGAAAGAGGCTTGATACCACTATGGGTAGGTTTTTAGCAAAGTACAAACACACTAAAAAAGCAAAAAAAAAAAATATTTTATTTTTTTTAACGCGTAACAAGCCTCCTTAGCTTACTTCGTCAATGACTTCGTTAGGTTGTAGACTACCGATATCCGGCTTATGGATTAGGGTTTGAGCCCCTTTGTCCCCCTCTTGGATCCTGCAGTGCTTATTTGACCCATATCTACCTAATAAATTAAATAACCTTTTTTAATACTTACCAAATGTTTGCATTCTAATCATCATCATCATCATCTGCCTAGCCTTTTCCCAACTATATTGGGGTCGGCTTCCAGTCAATCCGGATTCAGCTGAAACCCAGTGTTTTACGTGGAACGGCTGCCTACCAGACCTCCACAACCCGTTAACTGGGTAACACGGTACTTCTTGGCAAGACTGCAGTTAGATTTACTGGCTTCTGACAATCCGTAACGACTACCAAAGATCTACAAATGACAGCCAGGACCAACGGCTTAACGTGCTTTCCGAGGCACGGAGGAAACTCGGTATATTAAGATGGTCACCCATCCACAGACCAACCTTGGCAAGCGTTGCTTAACCTTAAAGATCGACCCAAGCGGCTGTTATTATTTAGCCACGAGCTCCTCAAATGTTCGCATTCTAATCTCTGTCTCAATCTGCCCAAAAATCCAAAGTTATTTTTTACTAGTTGACCCACGCAACTTCGTCTGCGTCACAATTTTCATTACTGCTCCGCTCCTATTGGTCTTAGCGTGATGATATATAGCCTTCCTCGATAAATGGTCTATCTAACACTGAAAGAATTTTTCAAATCGGACCAGTAGTTCCTGAGATTAGCGCGTTCAAGCAAACAAACAAACAAACTCTTCAGCTTCATATATTAGTATAGATATTTTTTGACATTGCGATCTTGTGATTAATGGCCATGGCAACTAATAAAAAAAACAACGCTCTGGTCCGCTTTTATATAACTACTACTTTGTACTTCTAAATTACCTACTAATAGTTTCGTCCTGTTTTAGGCCCGACTGGGACTCGACAAAGAGACTGCTGGCCGATGTTAATTTCATCGGCAAACTTGAAGATTACGACAAAGATCACATACCAGATGCCATGCTAAAAAAGCTGAAAGTATACCTCACTCATAAGGACTTCAACCCAGACACTGTCGTAAAAGTCTCGAAGGTAACACCATTACAACTCTATTTTTAAGGAATAGGGAAACATAGTGAGCTCTGTAAGTCTATAGGTATAAAAGTGCGAGCGTTTATTAAGATAAACTTTGCAAATATTCCGACATTTGTCCTGAAAAGGTTTTTTCTCAAATCAAAATCTTTAACATTAGCTAACCCAGACCCCGGCCGACGATGCTGATGCTCCAAGGTAAAAATCTGGCCAAGTGCGAGTCGGACTCGCGTGCATAGGGGTCCGAACAAAATTTTTTTTTACATGTGTGATAAAAATATCACTACAGAATTCTTATACATTTTCCTGTAACCTATAGGTAAAGATCTATTACCTCCATTTTTTTATCAAAATTTTTGGCTCAATAGTTTCGGAGATAAGGGGATAATTTCTTCAATAACGTCAAAACCACTTATTTTATAATTATGAAAAAAATATAGTTAAAACTCTCACAGCTGCCTTTCATTTGATATATAACACGATATTGTTACATAAATATCTAGTTGACCCCCAAAAGTGAACCCCATACTAAAAAAAATAATAGCTTTCGTAACGTTTTCGTGTTTAGGTTACAAAAGTCCATATGTGTACCAATTTTCAACAGAATCGGTCCAGTGGATCCGGCTGTGACAGACGGACACGCAGACAGACAGACACCCGAGTGATCCTATAAGGGTTTCGTTTTTTGTTCAAACCCTAGAAATACGTGAAAAACAATATATTTAATGGCATGTATAGTTTTTCAAGACGGCTTTGTTTTTTTTGCCCAAAGTTTCGCTATGAAAGGGAAAAGATATTATTATGATTGTCACCTTTTTACTGAATGTTCAATAAAAAGAATAGGATGTCACCTTTGCACTAGTCCGTGACTCTTCCAGTACAAGAAAATGTGTGTTTTGAGACTTAAAGTTGAAGTAAAGACGATATAAATAGCTATATCATAAACATCCGAGTCGTTGTTTTCCTGCTTTTCACTGACTATTGCTTTTCCCCAGGTGTGTCGATCCATGGTGCTGTGGGTGCAGGCCATCGATATGTATGCCAAAGTGTTCAGGGTTGTGGAGCCTAAGATTATCGCGTAAGTCCGACAACATTACCATTTCATCTAGGAGGAAGCTTTCATCAAGTTAATATCTAAGAAGTATTCCACGGCCATCTTCGAGTAATAGCGCAATAATATACTTATTAACTGCATGCGACATTTTAACAGGGACCGAGAGACGTTTGGTTTTAGAATATCTTAGGGAAAGTAAATAAACAAAACTAGGAATGGGTTATATTCACTATATTAATGTACAACATTCACATTACAAATTCACAACATACATTGATTCTGTTACAGTATATATATAATCATATTCATCACATACATCAAGATTTGTAAAAAACAGTAATTATCGTACGTATCCGTATCGACTGCCAAAGATAATTATAGAAATGGCAGCTAGGACCAACTGCTTAACAGTGCTTTCCGAGACACAGAGAGGTATCGACTTATACCTACTGACTAGACACACATTGACTTTATTAATGTAAAACACTCACATTACAAATTGACAACATACATTGATTCTGTTACAGGTTATTACAAAAGCTTAAGTTTCACCATAATGTGTGAATTGGGATATGCACCAGCTCACCATCACATAAATATACTTACAAATATAATCATATTCATCACATACATCAAGATTTTTAAAGTACACAGTAAATTTATCGTACCTACTATCTTTTGAGTCCGAATAGCTTACATTAATTTAAAATTTCATTTCAAATTACACCTTCATAAGGATTTCAATTAAATTCATTTCACCATAATTTAACTAATTAGCAACAAACTCGATACAATATTGATGCTTCCTCAAAAAAGTGATAAACCTATTAGTACAAGTAGATACCTATAATCTGAAATATACCTACTTAACCAAAAATATATATTATTTGATAGATATACTTACCGAGGCCAGTTCCTCGAAGGACTTGGGGTGGCGTTTGCCTAGCAATAGGACAGCAATGAACAGATATAAAATGATTTAAAAAGAATGAGGCCGATAAATTATACATTACTAGCTGCCCTTGCCCACTTCGTTGGGCGGTATTTTTCGGGTTAATATACAGGTGAATTTTTAAAGTGTGCCTTCATGGCCAAAACCGAAAGTGCATCATTAGATTTTTGAAAAATAGTTTTACCTACCCAGCAATCGAACCGGTTGATTTAAAAAAAACAGCCTGTGTTATTACCCCATTCGAAAGTGTAGCTAATAAGGATCAAATTAATATTAACATAATATGGCAAACTAAAGGAAAGCTCTCATTTTTAGCAAATTAGCTTTTAACATTTCTGACTAAAGCTACCTACCTAAACCGTAACTCATATTTTTTTTACATTCTCGAGCCCGATGTTGATGAAAACTAAATATGCATAATTGATATTTGAAAAAAATTAAATAAAAAGTATTTTGTTAAAATGAGTGCTTTCCTTTAGTTAGCCATGTATTATTATTTCCCAGTATTTGATCCTTATTAGCTACACTTTCAGACGGTGTAATAATAGAGGGTGTTATTTTTTTCCGAAATCAACCGGTTCGAGTCCGGGGTCCAGTTTTAGTTTTCATCAAAATCAATCTCGAGATTCCTTTCAATGTTTTTCGACATTCCTTATAGTTTCGGATTTGGCTATGAAGGCAAACTTTAAAAATTCATCCTTTATAGCCTATGACACTCATAAATAACATAGCTTTCTATTGGTAAAAGAATTATCAAAATCGGTTCAGTAGAACCTCACAAACTTTACCTCTTTATAATATTAGTATACTTAGATAGTTTAACAATCTGTAGAATCAATCTTAGTAGGCAGGTACCTACCTAGATAAAGTTTATCATAAAATTTGGATACAAATCAGTTACATTACAACCCTGACACATCAAACTACAAAAATATCATAAATAGTAATGCCGATTTGATACGCCTCTGTGGATCGACGAGTGGCGAGAGGTCGTCAGTTCGAACCCGCCCATTGCGCGTTCGTTTTCAAGTTTCAAGCTTAACGATAAATGTAGCTATTTCCGACGCGGCGCCAGACACGCATATCACGAATGTTGCGGCCGCGGCCTCCCCGGACCATCCGAGGTGGCTGACGAGGTGGCAATGCCTGAGCCACTCCCATTGGGACATATTCATCATCAAATAGTCTATACTCAGCTGCGTTTATGACGTTAACTGGCTCATTCCAATAACGGCCAGGAACCACTTCTGGTTCGAAAAAAGGAGGCGGGGGCGGCGGCGGCGGCAGCGGGCGCGTAGCGGCAGCACCTGCGGCGTAGGGCAGACTGCGCGCGGCGCGGCGGTTCGGGCGGCTCTCGCCCGCTGCTCGCCGGAGCAGCTCGGACTCCAACAACACATCTTCATCATCTTCGCCTTCGGGAGTTTTCAGGAATCCTATCAGTGCTTTGACGTGATCTAAGATGAATCGTGTTGCGGGATGATCTTTCCCTTGCGGCAGTTTACGCCAATCTCGTGAAACAAATATAGGTTGTTTATCTTTTGGTGTGCTCTTGAAGCGATCGAAAATGTCCAGTAGGTTAGACTGTTTATCTATCGCATCTATGATCCCCACATCCATACCGAGACTTTGGTAGAGTACTGTTCTGGCTTCCGCAATAGCGTCCGCCTCAAAAAAATGTAGGCATTTTATTTTGACATGTATCATTCTTTGCGGTGGGACGTTTTCTAATTCAGTTTGTATGTAAGCAAGTAACTCATTAACTACATAACGTTCACTCATGTTGGAATCGCGCGCACTGTTCTGTATTTGCCGCTACAAAGACAATATTCAGGGTCGACTCTAAGAAGTTCCCTTATCGCAACACGCACGTCGTGTGCTCGGCGCGCCTCGCGTCCAACTGCACCGATGCACTGATAAACATCAGGAGGCACGCGCCGCCCACTGCTACGCAGCTGGATTCGATTTTGAACTTTTTGGAATTGTTCAGTTCTAGACAGACTTATTTAAGAAAATTATCATCACATCGTGATTTTTAGTTTTACGTTAGGTAATTGTCCTAAAAATTGGCCACTGATCGGTTAAAAAAATCGGCCAAGTGTGAGTCTGACTCGCACACGAAGGGTTCCGTACCATAAACCTTAATTTTTATTATTTGTTGATATGGCGGCAACAGAAATACACAATCTGTGAAAATTTCAACTTTCACCTAATACGGTTCGTGAGACCCGCTGACAGACAGACGGACAGATGGACGGACCGACGGACAGCGGAGGCTTAGTAATAGGGTTCCGTTGATTACCCTTTGGGTACGGAACCACTAAAACCAGGAAAAGGTTTACGGACCCAATGAAACGGTTCGTAAAACTTTCCCTGGTTTTTAATTGGTGTGGCCTAATAAGATCCTTCTATACCTAAGTACCGGCTACAGGATTAAACACTTAAATTCTGTTGTAAAAGTTTCATTTTGAAATACTTATAGCTTTATGTCCTTTACATGGTCTTGATATTCTGATAGCAACTTGGTTGTTCCTGAAAGCTAAGTTGGTTGCCTTGTGCGATCAAATGCCGCAATCCAACACCAAAACCTATTATGGCAGATAGGTATCTGCCTCTTGCAGTAGCAAGTATTCTTGTTCCATAGACATAAAGAAGCAGCAGCTATACTGAAGAATGTAATGGCGGTGCTCAGGGCCAAACAGAAAGAGGTGGAGGCCATCGAAGCCCAGCTCGCTAAGATGTTGGATGAACTCAGAGTATGTAATATCTACTTACTATTTAATATTAACACTGTAAATGGCATCATGTAACAAGCGATAAAGGCGGGACTCAAAACCGGCCAGGTTTCCTAATCGATTACACCATCTATCTTCGTCACGCTAGCTTACTTTAATTTATGCACAAGCGAGATGCAACATACAGTGGAGATGCCTGCGTTGCACACTAAGAGATAAATTGACGCACTCCCTGCCACCCGAACCCGACGGATAGCGAGATCAATACATGCCACCCTGTCACAACATTTATACAGGTAAGTAGGTAGGTACTTCGGATTGCTTCCTAAATGTTCTGATTCTGGAATAGCAATCTGAAAAATTTCAGAAATATGCTGTGGCGTAGATTAGATGTATTAGGCTATATACTGATACCGGAAAAGTGAGAGATTGTAAACGTTCGTTAAACTGTCAACTGAATATTAGGAATGCTTATTTACGAAAAACAATCAGACGTTTTCAATTTTAAGTTATTTTATAATCTTGCGGAGTTTGCCACTTTCCGGTGACATATTATACTTTACTGTGCCTCCAGACTTTCAATTTTTCATCTTATAGGTAAAAGACTTGTTGAAGTAGGTATTGAAACATCGTAACCCCTTTCTGAACGCCATACACAATTGCACATTCCAATAAATATTTTTATGGTAGATAATCGATCATAAAGGTGAGTAGTGGCTCACTTAGTTGACTACTCTTATACCCATCGTGTTTGGGCTCATAAGAATTGTACAGATGGGTTCTATCCATTGCAGTAAGTAACAAAACTCTGATTATGGAAACCATAACGTTGAGTAGTGGGCTCTCTTAGTTGACTTCTCCTATACCCATCGTATTTCGGCACATTTAAATTCTTTTGATTAACACTATTCATTGCATATGGTAGCAACGATCTGATTATGGAAACCATAAAGAAGAGTAGTGATTGTTGACTTTATGAGTTCCATTAGCAGATCTTTGTTATCAGCTACAATGAATAGTACCACCTCGTACAATTCATAAGAGCCAAAACACAATGAGTAGGATTGAATAGGAGTTGTCAACTAAAAAAGTTATTACTCATCTGCAAAAAAACCATGTCAGAGGCCTTTGAGGCGGTTTAGAAACTCTGACACTAGGGTGTGTGGGGTCGTTAGACCTTCCTGCGCACACAATAAGAAGATATCTGCAAAACCCTTCGGGGGTTGTTTTGTGTGGTAGGTATTCAAGTAAGTCTTATTGCAGTTGAATGAAAATATGGGAAACAATAAAAAACAGAGCAAGAAAAATCCAGTATTGGTCTGGTGCGAAACAAAGATATTTCATCTTGTTGAATTGTTTACCTAAGTGTTTTAAGTTATTTGCGATAAAACAATACTCGAACATACTCAAATATGTTCTGGTAATAACATGTTATAAAAATTCGTTGTTGGTTACCTATATTAATAATTATTGTGAGTTTGAAAAATGTCAGTCAACGACATTTCTGTATGGAAAGATTATGGTATCGCTACAATTTTGGCTGTGCGTTGATCCATCAGTCAAGACAAAGCATCTATGTAATAAAATGCTTTGTCCTGCCTGACTGAAGATAGATAGATAGTTTAAACAAAGAAGCAGGGTAATTTTGTGTTTAAAATCTCATACTCTCTTGAAATATGGCGGTGTGTGACCGTGAGTTTATTCCTATTTGACTATTGAAATCAAAATACTAATACTAGGTAGTTGAAGAAGAGCGCAAGAAGTTGCAAGCCGACGTAGACTTGGCTGCGGCGCGCCTGTCCCGCGCCGGAAGGCTCACTCAAGCGCTAGCTGATGAGAAGACACGCTGGGAAGAAAGTGTTCAGGTAACAACATCGCTAACCATTTGTTTAAGACAGATTTACAGAGCTAAATACAGCTCTGTAAATCCCTGGGGTGCAAGGGGGGCAAAACCCTCGGGCGCGATTCCTAGTGGGCGCAAACCGACTGACACAAATCTTGATAGATATTTCTTACTACAAAAACCTTTACCAATTCTGTAGCCCACGAGAGAAGATACATATATCTTCTCTCGTCGAACTTTTCACACTAGCTCAGTTTATTGGTTCTATAGATGTTCTTCATTATGCGAGTAAGCATAAGCGTCAGTTTGAATATACGAGTATTTGCCATCAAAACGCTAAGTGGAACGGAACGATACTATAACATACGCCATTTACATTTGCTTATCTTACACTACCAGTTGTACCTGTGTATTTTTACGCGAAACATTGTTTTGTTTCATTGTCAATGTGCATCTCACAGGCCGCGACCGAGGCTTTGCACTGTACGATAGGAGACATCATCATAGCTTCGGGCTGCATCGCGTACTTCGGAGCCTTCCCCACGACCTACAGGCGCGAGCTAGTTGGCAAGTGGATAGTCCAATGCAAGGAGCTGGAGATACCTGCTTCCACGACTTTCGAGTGAGTCTGCATTTAAATCAATAACTAATAATAATAATCAATTTTCTATGTAGGAATCGATTTACACTTCTACTATATACTTCTTCTTATATTGAATTTCTAAAGAAAGGAAAAAGTAGCGTAACGAGAGGCAAGGCGGGTCCGGGGCGCACCGTGTGACACCTGTTTCGGGGTGACACTCAACCGTTCGTTGACTGTTTTTCACGACTTTCGAGTGAGTCTGCATTTAACACCTACATCAATTTTCTACGTAGGCACCGATTTACATTTCTAGGCTACTATATTTAATTTCTAAAGAAAGGAAAAAGTAGCAGGATGTGCACTCGACCGTTCTTGACTGTTTTTTTGTCACTTTCGGGTGTCACCCCAAAACATTTGGCGCAATGAGACCAGTTGGGAGTGAGGTGCGAAATTTTGTGAACTCGCTTCGCTCGCTCTTGCTATCTGCGCTTGCTATTTGATACACACAACACAACGTTAGTTGGCAAGAGTGATCTTCAGGAAATCGCCATGACATTGACATTATAATTATTTTGAATTCACTTGAGATTCTTTATTTAGGTGTGACACTCGACCGTTCTTTGACTTTCGTCACGGTCAGATGTCACCCCCGTTGGGTGTATAAAATTGGGATCTCGCTCCGCTCGCATTTACATTCTGCACTCTCTTTGTTCTCGAGCTATTCTGAATAAAACAACAGAACTACTATGTTTACGTATGATTGATCTAAAGAAAAAAAAAACTTTTCCGGGGTGGCATGCAAAATTTTCGAGCTCGCTTCGCTTGCTCTTGCGTTTTCTCATCATCATCTGCCTAGCCTTTTCCCAACTACATTGGGGTCGACTTCCAGTCAAGCCGGATTTAGCTGATTGCTTTTACGTTCTATCTTCTATTATTTCTTGAGCTTACTAGCGACAGTCCAAAGTTGAGTTTAGATAATAATGAAAAGAAAGTCAAATAATCCGAGGCGAGCTGCTCAGATTTTCGAGAATTTGTTTGAAAGAGTGATGTGAGTGAACAATCCTGAAAATAAAAATCTAAAGCATAAATAGAACGGAGGTGTTTTTGTGCTACAGATACTGATCATTAGGTTGTAATGATGCTCCTATTCCAGGGCTGGCGAAAGTAAAGCACAAAACATAGGTACTTACTTAGTACAAATCTTTAACCCAGTTTCTAATCAAAACTTAACTTAAACCTAAAACTAAGGATAACATCAAATCACGTGCTTGCACGCAGTAGGGCACTGTCTAGGTTGCCTGCAGGCTGCAGACAATTAAGATGTACCTCATGCAGGCTGGCATTCACTGGCAGATAAATGGTTTTGAACACAAAGTGAGTTTAGAATTTGTAGAATGTAGGTAGGTAGGTATCCTTTTTTTAACGCGCACCAGACCAGTAAGCACAAGGGTCCAGCTAAATGCAAATACGCCACTGGACCTAAACAATTAAATATGAAACTACCTGAGCATTTTATTAGAGCTTTGACTCAGTACTGTTACCTGTAGATAAGGCTGCGTGTCTTACAGCACCTTTTTAGGTCTTGTAAATTAAATTGTAAGTTTTGTGACCAACAAAGTCACCGCTGATTGATACGAACACGTTAGGTTTATGTATGTAGGCACCTAAATAGCTCGGTCAGGCTCTGCCCGGGCTCGCGCAACCCACGGCTGCTTCCAACGAAGATCACGCACACGGCTTATTGTTGCTACGCAACGCTCTCATTGCACCCTTCGATGCCACCCTAGTTGCGCTTGTAGAGGTGAAATCTATCGGGGCCTCGGAGTCATAACTATATTCAAAATCTATATCAATATTGAATAACGTTGCAAACGTAGCTGTTTGTAGGTATCTACCTACTTACAGTTATCTGCGGTGTGCTGCATAAGAACTTGACAGGTCCCACATAAAATAATTTAAAAATAATTTAAAAAATATTTCAATAATTTCAATTATTGAAATATTTTTTTTTGTGCTTTTACTATGGATAATGTTTATTTCTTTGTTATTTTTATAAGAGCCAAGATCGAATGCACGTTTCATGAAAAAAAACCGATTTAGAATTGTTTGCAAAGTTGAAAGCTAAGTTGCCTGGCCTACAACCCATTGATTCCGCGCACACTGTTTGCTACTGGTAGCTCTTTAAAACCCTGAAAGATTTTTTAGCCCCTATCCAAATGCAACATAATTATCATCCCAATAAAAAATGCAAACTTTTTGTCATCAGTTTGATCGAAGTAATGGCCGACTCTTTTACGATTCGAACATGGAATTCGCAAGGCCTGCCACGCGATGCTATATCTACGGAGAACGGAATCCTGGTGACACGTGCCGGGAGGTGGCCTCTCACTATCGATCCACAGGAGCAGGTCATACACGTATACCCCTATTATACTAGCCCATATAACTGCACAAATGCAAAGGAGAGCAATAATATGCACTTCCTGCTCTGACACACGTCCGAGCCCCATATAAAAAGTTATAGATCAAATCGTATTTGTGTGGGTGGCTGCGCTGCTATCCCTTATCCCGCGGCCGGCCATATTTCACTAAATAATACCTATACCTACCTGTCTAGAACGGTAGATAGATGAAGTAGGAAGACTACGCATTGTTGTTAGAACTTACGAAATACCTATTGACATAGCGATTTCAGATAGATGATATTTATTTCTGAAAACACTGAAACCAATCTCAACGCAGCATTGGCCAGAATATTAAATAAAAGATGTTTTGACAAGAAACACAAGAACAAGGAGAATTTGATAAGAAGTACCAAGTTTCCTAATAATTTAGTTTTATAATGACAGGCAAACAGATGGATACGGAATATGGAGAAAGAAAACGGGCTTATGATAACTAAACTGAACGACCCAAACTATCTGAGGGCCCTTGAGAATTGCATCCGACTTGGTTGGCCAATGCTCATCGAGGACCTTGGGGAAACACTTGAGGCCACATTATCGCCTGTGCTACTAAAGCAAACATTTCTGCAGGTAACTTTTTTTATGTAAATATAACATGCTGAAGTCGTAAATGGACTAAGTTTTCCGTGTGAAATTTGAATGAAGTAAATGCTTCATTTAACCAATAATATAATACCAACTGGACATGCTTATAACAAGGACATGATAATAATTATGATGAATTATTCGAGCCCGCTCTATAGTACCTCAAAAGTTTTCCGGGAGTTTTGATAAAAAACTTTTTTAATTTTCACTTTTTAGTGGTGTACCTCGTACCCATTCACAGCGTAGGTACGTGATGTTATTTTATAAACTGGGGCCTATTTAATAAAAGTTACATAGTGCTTTCGGTGCAAAGGTCTCGTCAATACGAATGAAATAAGCCTAAACACTTGGTGGTTCCTACATACCGATGTGGAGTTCCCTTGACTCTCTGTCGTCTCCATCATCAGATCTGATCCAAACCTCCATTGTTTTGTAGTATCATCCGATATATTCACACTAATATCAAGTTTCTACCAGATGCGTGCCTACAATTTTCGAGAGTTGCCCTCGATTTCTCAGGGTTTCCATCATCAGATCCAGACGTGGTGGCAATCGGACCACCTTGGCAGCATACCCTTTCATATAAAAAAGATTAATCTTAATCGGTTCATAAACGACATAGTGTTATCCTCCATTTTTTTGAAGTCTGTTAAAAATGCTAGTTTTATAGATTTTGTTGTGCTCTTTGCGAATTGAATTTCAACTTTGCCGCCATCTATGCCGCTCGCGCAGCCATATTGAAAAAATGACGTTTTATAACAATTTTTAGGGTTCCGTGCCTCAAAAGGAAAAAAACGGAAACCATATAGGGTCACTTTGTTGTCCGTCCGTCTGTCTGTCAAGATTTTTTATGAGAAGACGTCTGTCTGTCGAGAACGCGTAGAGGTATCCACGCGTTCCCGAGATAAAAATCGAGGTGGAATTTAAACTCAAGTCTACGGTCCATTGAAGCTGTAAAAAATACGAGTAATAATTATAAGTTAACATAAAAGAAAGATAAGGCCGCAAAAAACGAATATATCGGCACTCTCAAGGGAATCAAAATTCATAGGGTATTTCCCGTTGACCTAGAATGAAAGGCAACTAATGCCGTCTTATACTACAGGTAAAGGGAAAAGTCTAAAAACTATGCATTTGTGATTAAATCATGAAAAATATAGCTTTTATTTATTTAAAGTACGTAATCAATTATTGAGCTTAATAAACCATTGATAGGATTTTAAATCTAGGTACTTAAAAAAATTAAGTGTTATCCCGAGTAACATTTAACGTTCATTTCATCAAATTCGACCCACAAAATCAAAAGATATTGATTTTTTAAGTTTAAGAAGAAACTTCCTGGTGCATAAGTCAGAGCGCCATCTATTGAGAAAAAATAAAATGCACGAAAGCATGAAAATAACACCATAACAAGTTATTTGTTAAATTTTAATTAATATCTTATCGTTATTAATCGTAACATTCGTTCTTTAACATCTTCCGCGGCCAAATGTTTTGTCATGTCAGAATAGAATAGAATAGAATACTCTTTATTATGTACACCATATAAGTTACAGAAAAGATAGATGAAGAAAACATTACATAGGGTGACACAATGGGCGGCCTTATCGCTAAAAGCGATCTTTTCAAGACAACCTTTGGATGGATTTCAAAGGTAACGGAAATACAGTACTGCAGGTAGTCTTAGGTGTACGAATTATATAAATAAATACATAATAGATAAATATATACAATTATAATTGTTACAAATAAATAAAAAGCATAGGAATCAAGTGAAAACGATCAAACAGAAAGGTAGTGATTTTTGACCATTGTTTTGTCAGTTTACGAAATGGTCGATAGATGGCGCTGCATTGATGACGCGTTTATTTGAATCACGGTGTTAATATTTTCCATTGGAGAACGACCCTCCCGCGATATGTAAACAGCGCAGCTTTGTAGGTCTTGCTTGAAAAGTATCTGCTATGGTCGAAGACCGTTAAATCTCTGATTTGTTCTGGTTCTTAGCTCGGAAAAAACTGCGAGACTTGATTCCTGAACTATTTCTAATACGTACCTACAAATTCGTACGGAACCCTCGGTGAGCGAGTCCGACTCGCTCTTGAACGGTATTTTAGGGTTCCGTAGCCAAATGGCAAAAAAAAGGAACCCTTATGGATCCTTCAGGTCTGTCTGTCTGTCTGTCCGTCTGTATTTCACAGCCACTTTATTCCGAAACTATAAGAACTATACTGTTGAAACTTCGTAAGTAGATGTATTCTGTGAACCGCATTAAGATTTTCTCACAAAAATAGAAAAAAGAACAATAAATTTTGGGGTTTCCCCATAGAACTGAAACTCATATTTTTTTTCCATCGACCCATACGTGTGGGGTATCTATGGACAGGTCTTCAAAAATGTTATTGAGGTTTCTAATATTTTTTTTTGTCTCAATTGAACACTTCCAAAGTGGTAAAGTGTGTGTGTCCCCTGTAACTTCTAAAATAAGAGAATAATAAAACAAAAAAAAATATATGATATACATTACCATGCAAACTTCCATCGAAAATTTGTTTGAACGAGATCTAGTAAGCAGTTTTTTTTAATACGTCATAAATCCTTAACCGCAATTTACCTTTCATTCAATCAACTCAAATATAAAAAATAAGGTTTATGGTACGGAACCCTTCGTGTGCGAGTCTGACTAGCACTTGGCCGGTATTTGACGATATCTCCTTTCGCATTTTAGGATAAAAACATTCAAAACAAAATTAAAGTAGAAAAATATTCCTACAGTTTATGTCTGGACAACTTTTTGTAAAATTAATAGTTTCGGCGTACGAGCACCGCAAAATTTTATCGTAGAATACCTAAGTCGGAAAGGAGATATCGTCGTATTTTTCCAATACGGCGGCGCGACCGGCAAAGATACGAGGCGGCAAAGTTGAAATTCGCAAAGAGCACATCAAAATCTATAAACTTACCCATTTTCAAAACTCCCAAAAAACTTTTCAGGTAAAAGTACCAGATGACTAGACTACTAGCCATTTGATTCGGAAAACAATTGTTTTAAAATTATTCTATGTACTTGTATAGTTGCAATAACTTTTTGCTTCTTTTTAACCGACTTCAAAAAGGAAGAGGTTCTCAATTCGTCGGAATATTTTTGTAATTATACTGAACCAGCAATAAAATGGGTCAATAAGTAGTTGTTATAACCCAACAGGCAGGCAGACTGCTCATCCATTTGGGAGACAGCGACATAGAGTATGATACAAACTTCCGCCTGTACCTCACGACTAAACTAGCGAACCCTCACTACCTGCCGGAAATCTGCATCCAAGTGACCCTGGTTAACTTCACCGTGACATTGTCTGGACTTGAGGATCAATTACTGGCGTAAGAGTTCTTTTTATAAGTATACAAAAGAATAATGAAGTATTCTTCGTTTACTTTTCAGAACCATCAAGCCTGACACTCCACTAGTTCGCTTTGTTTTGTTTCATACCGTAACGGTAGATTAGTAACAACGCTTTTTCTCAAAGACCCCATGCATACTTAGCTAGTCGAAATCCTAGTCCTACCAAATTCTTCTATTGATGAGTTTTTAACCCACATTTTTCGTTATTAGCGACGTGGTAAGACTGGAACGCCCAGACCTTGAGATTTTACGAACCGAGCTCATAGTTCGTATCAACGCCGACAAAGCCTCGCTACTTGACATTGAAGACAAAATCCTCAGATTGCTATACGCCTCGACAGGGAACATTCTGGATGACGAAGAACTGATAGAAACACTCAACGAGAGTAAGGTAGGAACACATAGCTATGGTTTTATGTAGGTAAAAACACCAGCACATCAAGGTTCAACAATCTGTCAAATTTCTTTAATAAGTATGTTTTCAACTTTATCCCCAAATTTTTATTATTATTTATTTATTTAACATACAATTATAGTCCAAATTGACACTCACAAAAACAAAACAAATACAATTTAGACTCAAGGTTGATTGGGAGAATTTGTCAATTTCGAGTACCTAGATGTGCTATCGTCTGTACCTTAATAGATAGTTCATAGGACCTATCAGTGTATCAGTACGCCTATACCTTGTCCACCTGATTATTCACTTTTTGACAGTAGACACTACAGTGATTGAAACAACGTAAAATTTTTATTTTAGATTCGATTATTGCCACCTTAAATAGTGGGCATGTAGAAGCGATTAAGTATAAAATTCAATTATTCGCTGTCGAATAAAAATAGTGTTTGAAAATCTTATAAATCTCAAATTTTATAGAAACTTTGCGTGACCCGAACTTTAGCGTACGTTCAAAGTTCACAGACTTTTGGACATTCCAAAATGCTGATGCTGGGAAATAAATGTGACCTAGGTTAAGCTAGGTAAGTTCCCGTCGGATATATATTTACAGCGTCGTTGGTAGAGGTTGGCACGGTGGGTAACTGCCAGGGGCGCAACTTTGGGGGGGGGGTGCACTTTGCAGACACACAGCCTGTAGGCAGGCATAGACAATTAAAACTTTATGCTAACAAAATAAAACTTGTACTAATTAAAAAAGGCGCAAAAGGACGCATTGCATAATTATTTTATTTATCTGCCTTTTCCTGAGCCGAAGCCATGCTCCAATCCAACAGGGATGCTGGCTTAGCACCATCGCTGGATTGAAATATGATCAGTCGTTACATTTGAGTTTGACTAGACTAGACTGGCATGAATGAGGCTTCCTTTGCTCTGGCTGTAAGTAATTCGGGTATATTTCTGAAGGGTTAAAAGAAAATTCGTGTCAGAAGACGGACTGATAAATTTTCGAGCTTAATTTCCTTGCTCTTGCAGTCTGTGTCTCATCATTTCGGTATAAGTCGACTTAAGATATTGACTTATTTTATTTATTTATTATTTATTTATTAAAACTTTATGCACAAGTGAAACACTGTACAAAGGCGGACTTAATGCCGTAGGCATTTTCTACCAGTCGACCTTAGGGTGGTGCAGAGACAGCATGGCAGGTGCAACATAAAGAAAAGACAAATAGAGAGAAGAAAAATAAATACAATCTATAATAAATACATAGATACATACATACTAATAAACAAAACTAACAACGTTATTAAGAAAACACGAAACCAACGAATTAACGATGTAGTGATTCTTCCAACATCTTGTGAATATGCTCACGAGCCTTCACCTTAAACGACAACCGACTTTTTGCCGTCCTGATGTTCAGAGGGAGCGCATTCCAAAGGAAGATCGCCTGGACAAAGAAAGAGGAGTGGATAAACCCAGAGCGGTGTGAAGGGCATCGTAGAAGGAGATTATTGGTAGAACGAAGATTTTTAGTGTGGGCGGAGCAAAGGAATTGAATTTGAGAAGTTAGATAAGAGGGACAAGAAGGATTGTTAAGAAAAGAAAACAGACTAGTCAAGGCCCTCAGCGCTCTGCGCTGGCGAATGGGTAACCATTTTAATAGTGATCGATGCGCGGATATGTGATCATACTTACGAAGATTGAAGACGAATCGAATGCAGTTATTTAGAAGACGGTCAAGTTTATTGAGGAGATCTGCATTCAGGTCGTAGTAGCACACATCACCATAGTCAATTATTGGGAAAATTAGGGACTGTACAAGCATTGCCTTTATGTGAGCTGGGAGAAGATTTTTCAGTCGATACAGTGACCGCAACGTTCCGGTAACTTTTCGACTGACACTCGAGACTTGCTTACGCCAGTCAAGACCGGTGTCGACAAGCAAACCAAGATCTTTAACCTCGGAGCCAAACGGAATGACTGTATTGTCAAAGATTACGGGCGGTACAGTTAAGCCAGTCAGTTTTCTCAAGCTATGAGGACTCCCAACTATTATAGCCTGACAATTTAAAGGTTTTTATCTGGTGCCTACCACAAATAAGTTATGTAAATGACAAGTACAGTGCACTTCTCAGTTTAACGAAGGTTTGCTTTGTGCAATTATGGACGAAGTTATAGCAAAAATAAAACTACCGTGATTTATTCTGAAGGAAGGCACGTTTTACTTCTGTTAGGCTTATTACCTACCGACCGCGTGAATCAATCGTCCAGATTATTTCTTGTTATTCTCGTCTGTCACTGATTATTAAGGTTATGTTAGCCAATAACACTGATATAGTGGTGATGGAGGTAAAGGTGTTAGTTGTCCCACAATCAATTCCTGAGGAGGCCCTTTTTCCACAGCTAAATAAAAAGTTTGATTCAGAAAGCGGTATTTGGACATGTCTCGTTAACGTCAGGATGTTCCTTTTATTAGGTTGTTTGTACTAAATGTACGTGTGATGATTGTGTTTTACGATTTTCCTTAGGTTGATTGTAGGTACTAAATTCGATTTGCCGATTACAGGAAACATCAGAAATAATAAACGCTCGGTTAGAAGAAACGGAAGCGACAGAATTGAACATATCGGCGGCCCGAGAGAAGTACCGGACGGTGGCGACTCGGGGGGCAGTGTTGTATTTCGCTGTGGCGCAACTAGCAGACATCGATCCTATGTACCAGTTCTCACTGAAGTACTTCAGCCAGGTCAGTAGAAGCACCATCATTTTATCATTGTTATCAAAGTACCTATGCCACACGTGACGACCAGGTAATGTGTTGTGCGACTACACCTAAGCTCGGCTTGCAACAATGTCGCCGCACATGTGTACCTACCTACATTTCTGGTGGTACCTACCTATCAAATTACCGCTCGAGTCCGGCTAACAGTGTTTCATCTAGAACAAGCTGAACAAGTCTGTTTTTATTTTTCTGCATTTATCAATGACTCGTGAGGTCATTTTGTGAACAAAACTTAAATCATTTAAAACACAAAATACCAAATAAAAAAAACTGGCCAAGCGCGAGTCGGACTCGCCCACCGAGGGTTCTGTATAAATTAGTAGGTTTAATATTATTACTATAAATAAAGACTATATTTTTTAATAATTCAATTACAAATGTACCTATAGTTTTCAGACTTCTCCCTGTAGTCTACTCAACAAGTGCTTTTTGGTCAACTTTTATAAGCAGTGTCGGAAAAATCGATTCGTATACTTTATTTTTTCAAAAATCATCTACATGCTCCTCAGGTTGAGGATGATTTTTGAAAAAATAAAGTACCGCTCGGAAAAATTGCAAAAGTTATAAACAATTTATTGAAAAAGGATTGGGTTTGGTCTTTTTCAAATATCTTAAAATTTGATCAATAGTTTTTAAATCTAAAAAAACAACAAATCAAAATAAAGAAATTAAAAAATCTGACAACTACTAGATAGATAAACGCACACTAATCTGTCGGCAATTTGTTTGTATCGAAAAATAATACGTTGCCTCTGAATAGAAGACTTTCAGAAATCATCTTAACAACAAAAAACAATTTGTTCCACTATCTGTAAAGAGATGGCGCTGACCTAAAACTGCGTATAATACTACTAATGTTATAAAGAGGTAAAATTTGTGAGTATGTAAGGTAACCTCTGGATCTACTAAACCGATTTTGAAAATTCTTTTACCAATAGTTTGTGTCATAAGCGAAGAAGCAAAATTTAGTTCTAATAAAATTTTAATAGATGGCGCGATATGTATCGATTTTCATTGAAGTTTTTCTGTTTAACCGACTTCTTCAAAAAGGAGGAGGTTCTATGTTCGGCTGTATGTAATTTTCTTTTTTTATTTGTGATGGGTTTGCTCTTTACTCTAGACTAATTTTTTGATGTATGTTCACCGATTTCACCGCCAATAAGGAATATGCATGAAAAACATATTTATCATCTATACAGTTTATCTAAAAATAAACAAAAGTATAATACTAACAGTGAAAATAGAATCAAAATTACTCGAAAAAACGAAGGAGATATAATTATTTTAAACAAATATATCTGTCCCTCTCGCGAAAACGCAGTTTTCTATGGCAGCTGTATAGACGTCATAGACGATAACGTCAAAGTTTACATCGGACTTCTCTTTCTGATTGTAATCATTGAAGCTTTATAACTTCATCGCTGATGAAGGTATTTAAAAAATAATTTCACGGTTGTTAACTAGAGCTAATAAGTATTTTATTTTGCAAATAAAAAAATCGCATGCATATTCCCTATTGTGGACAGATTTTAAAAATTCCTTTTTTATTCGATAGCCTATACTCTTGACGTGGTCCCATTGTCACCAAGTCAGAATCTGATGATGGGATCCCATGACAATCGAGGGAAACAAATCACCTCAAATTTTATAGGCACATACAATATTTTTCATGAAATTTCTAACGCAATTCAGATATTTGTGCCTGATAATCATCATCTCATGTTGCTGAGCAGATGATGGAAGGTATAAGTCAGGATCTGATGATGGTATCCCATGAAAAATGGTTGGTATAGCGATATTTTCGCCAATTTTTTACCTTTTGAACGCCAGAGCGAAAACGCACCGGCGCACCTCGCACGCCAGGCCACAAATTCAGAGTAAATATACCTACAAAAAAAATAGGGATTCCAACATCCTATCTATAAGTTATCGATAACCCAATAATCATTGCTCTTCGTCCCATATTTAAGTTAAATATGATTCAATACATTATTCTTTTATTTAATTTGACCCTATTTCGTATCACACTATCGTTAAAAAGCGGTTACAAATTTCTTAACAACCTAAAAGCAGATATAAAAACTACAAACGAATAAATCAAATAATGATAAGGTACATCACTAATTTCGTTCGTGACGTCATGCGCTGTCGGGAAGAGCCGACTCTGCCGTGGCTGGCACGACTTTTGACAACTTCTTCGCATGCGACATAGGGATTTGACATTGTGAGAGAGAATAAATAATAATCATAATTATATAGGTAGTATTTAACAAAAATTTACTAAATTTACATATAATTAGTCTGACTCTTCATAGCTTGGTAAACTTATGTCATTTAAGTTCTTCAGCTGTCGCACTTTTTTTATAACGTTCAATTAATTCACATTAAGTTCCTGAACGCTTCTCTTCTGGCACTCAATCTCAATCCAGAATATTCAGATACGAATAGTTGTCATTAAAAAACAACTTTCGAAGTAATAGTAAGCTACTTTTAATAAAATATTGCAGAATTTTGAAATATAAGTTACTTACCCATCACTAGCTGTCGTGTCTCGCCGACTGTGGCGTGGGGACCCTTTTTTACGGATTTCTATTAGCAATTTTTGATGATTCGTTTTTCTAGTAAAATGTTATTAATGGATAAATCTTTGCGCCATTTTACAATATAACATTAATGTAGTTTTAAATAATACGAAAAAGAAACAGAAAACTTGTATTATACAACATCGTTTTCTTGTCGGTTATTTTCTTAAGGTTAACCGGTTTGGATGATTTTTTTTTTGTTCGGAAGAGTATTTTCCCAGACTGGTCGCATTTTAATTTGGTGAAGGTAATGATAGCAAATGGATCGGGATTTCTGAAATCGCATGTCTGTTGTCTGTTTACACATAACATAACATCACACCGGTACGCTGTGTTTGTGGTTTCACTTTTTAGTGTTAGATACGGTACCTGCGTACCACTAAAAAGTCGAAAGTCGGTGTCAAAAAACTAAAAACATACCAAAAACACCGACTTCCGAAATTAAAGTTATTTTATACTTTTTAGTGTTTTGGTTTTGGAAGACAGTTCTATTTTCTTGTAAAAAAGTTTTTATTTATATTAAGAACTAGCTTCTGCCAGCGGTTTCGCCCGCATGATCCCTTGTGATCATACTCCCGGGATAAAAAGTAGCCTATGTCCTTTCTCAGACTCTAGACTATCTCTGTATCAAAGGAGATGTTTCAAAATGGGCCAGGTCTATGTACATTACCTCATAAAAAAGAGAAAAATTCGTAGAATTAGGGAAAAATCCATTTAATTCATTTAAATGTTTACTGTTTATCGATTTTCAACATGGCGTCGCACCGATTTAGTTACAGATCATAGAACAGTAACTGTCAGCTGTCATAACAATGTCACTTCAGTCACTTTCGTCTCATTGCCGGTAAATAAATATGTCAGAAATAAATGTCAAACGTCATTAATCAATCAAAATGACAGCTTACCGCCATGACAGGTTTTTGTTACGTGTTGCAATTTCAAGTGTAACCATTTAAAACCAGTGGGCCATTTTAAAGAAATTGGACAGTTGAGAACTGTTTTAAATATATTTCTCTATTTTTAAGTATAGTGTACAAGGACCAGGCCCAGGGTCCATACATTTTGGAACATCTCCTTTCATTTAAATCGGTTCAGTAGTTTTGGAGTGAAAGCGCGACAGACAGACAGACAGTTACTTTCGCATTTATCTTAGTAAGATATTAAGAAAGTAAATACTATTTAAATAAATAAATAATACGGAAGTAAGGATGGTATGTCCTTCTATATTAATTTTATAGTTTGTGAGATTGTGAGGTAATTCGCTGGATCTGCTAAACCGATTTTGAAAATTCTTTTACCAATAAAAACTCCGTTACTAAAAATTTGCATAGAGAAGAATGTGAAATTATTCTGATAGAAGCTAATGTAAAGATTAAGGAAAAATAAAACGATGTCTGCAAAAAGCGCTCTTTTTCAGAAATCATCAACAAACATAACATTAGTTGCTGTAGCGGCGCTGATCTAAGACTGCAGTATACTACGCAGTGTTAAAATTCTCAACGAATAAAGGCCTCGCCGATGAAAATATAAAAACATGTCACGTTTTATATGATGGTACGGAACTCTCGGTGCGCGAGTCCGACTCGCTCTTGACCGGTTTTTATCACTTCGGCCTTCTTTGAATGGATAAGTCTAGTCACAGGAATTTCATTCCCATTAGTTAGGTAGGTAGGTACCCAATTCGCATCGCATCGCAAGTCGCCGAGTCCAAGATGAATCATGACATAGAATCAAACAGAACTACAGAAAACCAACTGCTAGGTACTATCGCTACAAACACCTTTTGCATCGTATGCGTTCATTTCATACATCCGGTCGTGTCATAGACACACTCACCAGTAGATAACGGCAGTATGTGACATTGTGACCTAGATAGGACATCCTATCATGATGGGAAATCATCCAATGTCTCCTCCCGCTCTGGGTGAAGCAGGTGTGTCAGACTCTTACTGACTAAAACCCATCCGTGTTCCTCCTAGTGCCCTCTGCGTTCCAGGGCTACGGTACCTCTTTCGAACAGATTCCGCAGCCCCAGCAGGCACTTGCCCTAGCGGGCCCCGTCTTCGGTACTGACATCTCTTTAAGGCGCGCGGGGATCGCAGCGCGCCATAAACATCCAATTCTGGCGTTTCCACTTAAATCTTCCTTGAATTTACATTTTGTTAAGTTGTCGCATTTTATTCGTCTCAACATAACCGACCAAAATATTTAAGCATAGCATAGCTTCTAAGCACAGCACATTCCTACCAGCTAAAACGTTAAATTAAAAGGCAAGAAGAAGAGAGAGCTTCGGGAAGCAAGAGAAAATGACATACCTACCTAACTCTAATTTTCATTTCTGCCATGTTTTCAGTTCCTTGGTAAATAGATACCTAAGTACTAGGTACAGTTCTCGCATGTTAGCTGCTATTACCACCGTTGTATCTTTGCAGGTCTTCAATCTAGTCATAGAAAAGAGCGAAAAAAATGACGTACTGGAAATTCGACTGGATATCCTACGTCGCGAAATCACTCTATCGGTTTACCGGAACGTGTCCCGAGGACTATTTGAACGACACAAGCTGGTTTTCAGCTTCCTTCTAAACATGGCGATTTATTTGGATGCCGGACTTGTTACTCCGGAACAGTGGAATTTTATTCTACGCGGACCAGGCGGTACGGCAGTGGTTAGTACTGAATGTGAAATAATGTAGGTCGGTAATTTTTGATGATACCTTTTTCTACAATGTCCCTGTAGTTTATTAGCATCACATCGCATAATTATATGAAAAATTTAAATGTCTAAGTAAATGTCTTTTCTTCAGGACTAGTAGGTAACTAAGTACTTGCCGATTGAACGAATATTGGGGAAAAAAAATTCAGAATGTTCGAGAAATTATGTTTCAAAGGCCTAATCAATACCCTTTACTCAGTGTTTTCCTTTTATTTATTCAACTACTTATACAATTACTCGTGCAGGTATTGCCGTTTCTTGGAGTTTCTCCATTTCGCTCAATGTTGTCATTGCAAATCATTTCTACAAATTGACGCTTGCTACCGTTGTCATAAATTATAATAATAATATTGATTGAGCCATTGTTACAGAAAATTCTTATTAATTCTTATACTTAGTCGGTAGTTGTAACAAGTTGAGTTTACATGAAATAACACCGTGGTCCCCGAACTAGGCAGCGCCTGCGCCTGTATCTCGGGGGCAGGAGTTGCGTTAACATGTATTTGACTATTTGGGTTATACAGATTTGTTAGCAATGTGAGTTGATACAGTTACCAAAATTGCTAAATATTACATAAGTTAAATTATAAGTACAGTTTTGGCAAGAAAGTAACATAGAGAGAAAAAAAAAAAGAAAAGGTGAAAATCAAATAAAAATAAATATTAGAATTAGGTCAGTGATTTGCGTGAGTGTTTCTTTATGTTCCTGTTAGTGAAGTGTGGAATTATGATTGGAAGTAGGTACATAGCAAAACTTGTTAACTGAGAATTTCTTCGGTTTCATCATATGACAGGGAGATGAGTTGTTTTTTGGTAAGACTTACATAAGTTGTGGTTAAGGTTTTTAATATTACAGAATTTGTTTATTTGGTTGTAGACATGAGTGTGTGAATAGAAGGGGCACCGTCTGGCTAAGAGACTTTGCAGTGGGCAGAGGGACGTGAAAAACGCGTTTTGAGAGCAGACTTAGATAGTCAGGCCTGCTCTTTACTGATTTGTGAGCATGTATAGTAGCACTCAGAATGTATAACTGCCGTACTCGAAGAACTGGGAATTCACTGTAGAGCAGGTCTGTTGGAAACTGGAATGGTTTTTTTAACATCACTTATGACCGCCCTCTGAATCCTTTCTATATATATTATGGTGCTTTTACCGGCGCTACCCCAGACCGAGATACCATACTGAAGCACTGATTGACAGAGACCAAGATATACATTTCGTAGTATTTTAATGGGTGTGCAGTCCCGTAATCTTTTCATGACGTAAATAAGTTTTCTGACCCGAGCGGTGAGCAGATGTAAATGTGGTTTAAATGATATGTTTTCATCTATAGTGATACCCAGGTATCTTATTGAAGGAGTGCGTTCTATATGGGTACAGGTACAGTCTCTAGGCGAATGGTTACCGCATGAATGAAATTAAAGTGTTAAGTATGGAGGACTAGAAGCTGCGGTTTTGAAAAATGTGATAAGTTTTGTTTTTTTAACGTTCAGGGTCAGAAGGTTTCTGCTAAGAGTATCAGCAATAGTAAGCAGACCTTTCTCAGCATGACTTAGTTCCATGTCTTGGCATGGAATATAATGGCTGTGTCGTCTGCATAAGATATAATTTCGGCCTTATCCAGTGAAGCATTTAAAATATCACTCATGTAAAAAGAAAAGAGAGTAGGACCAAGGGTACTGCCTTGGGGAATTCCGAAGCTGATTGGTAGCAATTCACTTGAAGTGTTTCCTACTTTGACCAACTGCTGGCGATTGGAGAGGTACGACTTGAACCAGTTAAGCGCTATACCCCGTATTCCTATTCCGTCTAGCTTAGACAGGAGAAGGTTTACAGAAATTGTATCAAACGCCTTGGCTAAGTCTAAGAAGACGCCCATGACGTGCTGTCCATTTTCGATGAAGGAGGCTACAGAATTGGTCAGTATTATTGCAGCGTCCTCTGTCGACTTACATCTTGCTTGATATTTTGTGACGTCACAATCAAATCGAATTCATAAGGCTCGTGTAAATGCACCATCAGTTCTTTACTTTACACCATCTGTATTTTACTCTTGGAACTGCAGGCAATAGAGCAAAAAAATCTGTACCTAATGTATATTTATTTGCATGTAGGTAGTGTCAGATCGGAGCGTCGCGTCGGCTTGTTTCGGCCTCCTGCCAAAAAAATACTTTCGGCGAAATCTATAGCATTCAACACTTAAAATGTGGCGAAGTTTTGGGCGAAGGTTTCACTGAAAATTCACGTTGTTTCGAAGCGTTATAATTTTTGCCAAGTTGTAAGAAAATTCTGATCTCTACTACGTAGATCAAAATATACATTTTTCGAACTGAATTTATTAGTTTTTAAGTCTTCAGTTTCAAACGAAGATTGTCGCGACACCCGAATAGGTTTTGGCTTCGGGCAGAAATCGACCTTCGGTCTGACACTATCGTTACATATTGTTATAAAAATTGCAGGTACCACCTAAGAAACCTCCAACAGAAACGTTAACTGAACTAATGTGGCTAGCCACTAACCACCTTAATGAAACTGACCCGCGATTCAAGGGGATAGCTCGTGACTGTCTCAAGAGAATTCCTGTTACACTTGGATCTTTTAGCATAGTAAGTTTAGTGTATTTTTTTTAGATGGATAAGTATAATATCATGCTCATGATTACTTGACCACCAAAGAGTAGAGAATGGGCTGACTCCGAGCAGCTCACAAAACACTCTGTAGATAAGGACATAGTAGATAGGTATTGATTATATATTTCTAGGTTTAAAGTGTGAAGATAAGGAGTGTGACTTATGAGTTTTGAGATTTGCTTGTAAGTAGGTACATCGTTTTCGCTTCTTAACCGCACACACACGTGTAGTTGATAGCAATTTCTAGCTATAGGTACCGAGTGGTAGAGACCTTTACACGCTAGAAGAACTTTCGCAGCTTCATAGTGAGTGTATTTTTAGACGACTGACAGTGCCGTAACAAGGGCACGTACACGTTTAGGGCTGAGACATCGACTAGTTACTCGGGTGTCACACCTTAACAGGTAAGGCAATCAAACCTGACCGAAGTGGGATACTACAAAATAATTCGAAGACGCTTCACTTGCTCCAAAAACCATATTATCCGCACCGGGTGTTGCTATCCATGCTAGCTACGCCACTGGACGGCGGCTCTTAAAAAAAGAAGTGATATGTTTTCATAGTTTATGTATGTTAGTGAGTTTCTTCTGATTTTACCGCTCTGAACCCAGCTATTCGGCAACACGTAATTAAGCATCGAACACAAAACGAGCTGACACTATGTGTTAGCCGTCTAGCACAAAGTCCTAGACGCGATCATAAAAGTAGTACCTACCGCGCAGTGTCTGGCCTGGTTTCCAAGTAGTAGAATTGTTTTACGTGAGCTGTACCGATAATTCCCTTATGTTGTGCTTCACTGTCTAAAATACAATGTAATGTCTGTTTTAGGGAAAACAAACGATAGGTTCAAATAACATATTAGAATTCGTTTTTACTTTTATCTACATAAAGCTTTTGTTTCCAGGACATACATATAGACACTACAAATCTTAAGACCCCGGATATAGACTGGAACAATAAGCTGACTCCAATTGAAAAATTAATGTTACTGAAGTGCCTTAAGGAGGAGAAACTAGTATTTGCAATTGCGGAGTACGTCTCCACAAGTCTAGGAGCTGTGTTTATAGAAAGTCCCACCATTCAACTGAACACCCTGTAAGTATACTATGCCTTAGTTAATGTAAGTTATGTATGAGTGTAGACAGATAAACTTTCTGATCCATTTAGTAACTTTATTAGTTAAACATATATATACCTAATATACAAGTACATCGATGGTATTACCGAGTTACACCTATTTGCATCATAGTAGATAGAACATTCGATAGTATCGCCTCGTTTTCAACTAATAGCGATGAGTTTACAACAACATACAGACAATATTATGGATATTTATAAAATTTGGACATTAATAACAATATTTTTGGTAAAACACCTTCTTTTATTTAGATAAGTATATGATATTATTTGTAAAATTAAAACAGTTTGAAGAAGAAAATACATTCAGGATTATAAAATAATAAAATTCACCATGTTTTCGAATAGGCCAGAAAAACTTTTAGGTTTTATGTAATAAAAACATAATAACATGTAATAAAAACCTTACATTATCAATATCTCCCAAAAAACTCGATAGAATAGTCGGTAATAGACGACATAATAATTAATGTCTTCTCAAAAGCACGGTGCATCAGCGGCCAGTCGCATATAACGCTAATCAAACATGTTTTAAAATAAAACAATAGAATCGCTAAAGTAAACAATCGCATACGCATATATTATGCCATATGATAAGTTGTAATCTACAAATATGTTATGAGTGTAACAAAAACTACATCAACATCATAATCTATACATATAATAAAATCGTAGACCAATCCAAAATAAAATTGTACTTTCAGCTAGCAAGTGATTCTGTTTTGCAAACCTTTTTGAACTCGTAGATACGAGAAATACATACTTATTATGAATAAGTTATATTTTTAAGATAAGTCAGTACCTGAGATAATGCACCTCCTAATTTTCTTAAGCTCCATTAGTGGTCCATCCATATTTCATAATAAAGTATACATATTATTTATAGAGAGCAAAATAAGAGTGATCTCGAAAAGAGCCACCTTAAAAAAACCACCAATCTCCACTAAGTTATATTCCTCACTTACAAATTACAATTAACCGTACCTACCCTAGGATAAAGTCATACGACGCACGCCTCATGATAAGGAATCATCATCATCTGCCTATCCTTTTCCCAACTAAATTGGGGTCGGCTTCCAGTCAAACCGTATTCAGCTAAAACCAGTGTTTTACGTGGAGGGGCTGCCTACCAGACCTCCACAACCCATTGACTGGGTAACACGGTACATCTTGGCAAGACTGGAGTCAGATTTACTAGCTTCTGACAATCCGTAACGACTGCCAAAGATCTACAAATGACAGCGGGGACCAACGGTGCTTTACGAACGGCACGGAGGAAAATCGGTATGTTAAGATGGTCACCCATCCACAGACCATCCTTTGCAAGCGTTGCTTAACCTTGAAAACTGACCCGTGCGGCTGTTATTATCTAGCCACGAGCTTCTCATGACAAGGGATAAATACCCGATATTTGCGACGTTTAGGCCGGGTCCGTTAGCTCCCATAGTGCTCTATCTATCCAGTCCATAAAACTATTCGACTTTTTAGTATTTTTTTAAACACAATCATTACAAAGATGAACACTGTCAAATTGATTCAGTCATCTTATTATGAGACTAACCCCCAAAGCCCGTATTAGTTACACAGCTACTCGTGGTAGACAAAGACTGCAATCATAATCCGCCTCCTTAGATTATTTTTCCATAAACACTAAACACCTATTTTATTTATGTGATAAACACAGATTTATATTTCTATAAGTACCTAATATAACTTTACCTAAAGTGTAGTTAACTGTCTAATACCTTATGTATTGACTTGTATAGATTTTGTGGGAGTAATAACACCGTGTAGGTGTACCCACCTAGAAATCTGATCTTTTATGTCTAAAACTCTAAAAAAGCGAGATTACAATAAATCAGCAACATTGCGTTCTCTAAAACACCTAAACATAGAAGATATGTAAATTCACTACAACGTTTAATAAAACTTTTACAACTTAACTTTGCTACTATGCATTTTAATGCATTTCTAATTAACACTAAAAACATAGTTTCGTGCTTACGTCTCGTTGACGATATAATCACAGCCGGGGCAGCCGGGCGGACTACTAGAAAAGCAATTAAAATGTTTGTCCTAATAATAAGTGATATTTTTATAATAATTTTTATAAAGCCTTGCAAATTTGACATTTCTCAGTGATGTGGGGCGCCCGAATTACGTGGCTGCACGGTAGAAGTCCACCTACACCCTTTCATGAATCCTAGACGAATGAAGTGGACCTACTTAATCATCTTGCAGTGTTAAAATAAACACAGGAGCTGGTGTTATTAGCCCTATCACCTTTCTAATTCCAGAAAACCACAATCATATTATAATGGATGGATCCTTTAGGATCCACTAATATTGTTGCTATCGCCACACATGTAGCTACAACTATAATACTGCATTTACACAATCGTGATCGCCATTCGCCTCGTCACTCGACGAACAATCGACGAAACATCGTATAGGAGTGCGGTCGCGAACTACTGTTTAATCATCCGCGGGGTGAATTATTTTGGCATTCGCACACGAACGTTGAGGACGTGAAAATAAGAAATAATGAGTTTATGCAAAAAAAAGTAAAAAAAATGAGTTCTTCCTTTTGATAAAGTTCCAGGAATTCTAAAATTCGCACTTCACTTCATTTTGTCTGTAAGTCCTGTTGAGTCGGGCACTAGCTGTCAACAGAATGTAGGCGATGTGTAAACAGTAAGTTCGTGTTTGCTATTCGTGCCCTTTGATTGGCAAAAATCGCTCCCAACGCGAGCGCCCGAATCGCGAGGTGAAGCACGAGGCGAATAGCAAGCGCACTGTTTACGTATGCGTGTTCAAAATTCGCCTCGCGCCATTCGGCTCACGATTCGCACGAATTTGTAAATGCGGCATTACAGTTGTATAAATCATTTTGTTTTATTTACAACGCATTCTAACATATAAATCATAGATTACAAATGAACACACAATCAATGTCTTTGAATGGAAACTAGTATGTATAGTACACACTTCGCAACTGTAACGCACCACTCCGATAACACCCAGTAAAATTTGAATTAAAAGCTTTTAGTTCAAATTTACTGCAACTACGTAGTTGCAGCTTATTTGTGCTTCTTTGCACTTTTCTTGGGTTTGGTGCGTTTGGAACGTCTTTGTTAGACAACAACACGGGGATCCCACGCATACTTAACTGGGTTTTTCGAAAGGTTGCCCAGTATTTGCATATCTTCTGGAGAAATGTCGAAATCTAGAGAAATATTTAGTTTCATATGCACGGGGTCTGTCGATTTTGGAATTATGGCAACATTTAGTTGTCGTGCCCATTTAAGCAGCACTTGAGCATTGGTGACCCCAAGACTTTGGGCTATTTTTGTAACTGATGGATGCATTAGTAACTCGTCGTTGTTCATTGATTTTCCTCCAAGTGAGCAATATGCTTGTACTACAATATCATTTGCCTTACAATAGTCCAGTAATTCCATTTGATAGTAAAACGGGTGCCACTCCACCTTTAAGAAAAAAAAAATTAGAAAAATAGAAACTTTTTTTTTTGTGAAATTATGGTAAGGTATAAAATATACCTGATTGACAGCCGGGACGACACCATGGTTCCTTTCCATAAGGAGCTCTAGATGATAATTGGTGAAGTTAGAAACACCAATAGCATTCACAACTCCTCTATCATATAGTTCTACCATGCTCTCCCAGGTTGCATGCCGAAGCTCAGTATTTTTTTCATTATCAGCTGCAAGTTTCTGTGTTCCAGGAAAATGGATCAAATATAAGTCAGCATATTCCATCCCCAAATTTTCCATGGAAGCTTCATATGCTCGTTGTATAACCTCTGGCTTTCCATGATCAGCAGGTGCTGTAATTATTAAAATATTTCAAAACTGCACAAATAAAAGAACTGTGCTCCAAAAATATACCTACTAGGTTTTTCAGTAATCTTTTTGTATTTTTCATTAGAGTTAATCAAAAATACGTAACTTCGTAGTATCAAAGTAATTTGACATGACAGTAAACCCATTTTAACGGTTCTGTTCAGTATTGAATCTCAGTGTCATGAAACTAACATACGATTTTCTTTTACTAAGCCTATCCCTTTCCTGGTAAACACCTCCCCTAAATAATAGGGAATATGCATGCGACTTTTTTATTTGCAAAATGAAATAGGTACTTTTTTTCTCTAAACAACCATGAAATATTTTTTTAAATACCTTCATCAGTGATGGAGTTATAAAACATCAAAGATAACAATTAGAAAGAGAAATCCGATATGATCTTTGACATCAAAGTCCATGACGCCTATACAGCTGTCCTAGAAAAAGAGCGTTTTGGCGAGAGGGACAGATATATTTGTTCTCATCTCGTGTGTTTTTCTAGCAATTTTGATTCTATTTCCATTGTTAGTACTATATTTTTGTATAATTTTAGATAAACTATAGAAAATCAATATTTTTTCATGGTTATTCCCTATTGCGCTACTTAAATCGGAAATTAACTCCAAAAAAAAAAACATTCGCACAGCTTTCAATATCATATTTTGTTGGCACCCAATAATAAAACAACAACAGGACTCACAGAGTTTTGTTGTTATGAAGATATCATCACGATCCAAGCCATAACGGGGAAGCAATCTGCGGAAGGCCTCCTTCAAGAATGCTTCATTGCGGTAAACAGCAGCAGTATCTATGTAATTTTTATAGAATGTTAAAAATCAATGCACTTTTCAAAAACACATGCATGACAGCTGGTAGCAATATTTATTTACGTGTTCACACCATCGGAATTAATATAGTACTACGTAACGTAACTTACCAAACATACGATATCCTGCTGCCAAAGCATGGTCTACTACCTCTAGAACCTCCTGTTGATCTCGCATGCGGTAGGTTCCCACTACAAAAATTGATTTCACATTTCAGTATTGAATGGGCACCAATATGTTTCTGGTGTAACAATATTCTGTTAAACCAGAGTGCTTTGCCAACACAGTTGCTTTCGTAGTTATTTACTTTCTAGCATATAAAAAATATTTTGCTTCAGGACAAAACAATGCATTACATTATCTGTCTGTTATATATATTTTTATGATGTCGTTTTTAACTTCATAATATTTTATATGCATGGGCAAAGCACATGAAGTTATAACCTAAGGAAGGAAGATAAACTAGCCAAGTGCTAATCGGGCTCGCGTGCAAAGGGTTCCAAACCAATTAATTTTTTTAACATGTTAGTTTAAGGTGGATGCTCCAGGGTAGCCCGCGAAATTCAAATATTTTTATGTTTTTTTGCAATTTGCCGGTCAGTGTGAAGCTGTATGTGGACCAAATAATGAATATTTCAGAAATAATAATAAAAATTATTCATAATAAATAATCATTCTTTCGAACTACATGAACTTAGAGGGCTATATTGATGATTAAAATGGTTATAATTCTTTAGATAAATACGCGTTACGGTCGCAGATCGCATTTGGTCCACATACAGCTTCACACTGACCGGCAAATTGCAAAAAACATAAAAATATTTGAATTTCCGGGCTACCCTGGAGCATCCACCTCAATACTACAGACTGGTTTTCCTGTAATTTTTAGGGATAGAACTATTATCTGCATTTTTTGGCGCAGTTGTTTCGGAGATAAGGGGAAATGGTAATTTTCAGTCTAATTTCTTGAATAACTTCAAAACTATTTAAGTAGTTTAAAATTATGAAAAAAATATAATTAATACCCTCACAGTAAGCCATTTGATATGTCACACAATACAGTTTAAATAACTTTCTTTTTGTTTTCTAGTTTGACCCCCAAAAGTGACCCCCATACTAAAAAAATATTTATTTATGTAAAGCGTCCATGTTTGGGTCAAAAAAGTCCATATCTATACCAGATTTCACCAGAATCGGCCCAGTAGATCCGGCGAAAACTGGCTGTGACAGACAGAAAGACAGAGACGAAAAGACAGACACCCGAGTGCTTCTATAAGGGTTCCGTTTTTTAAAGATGTTCGGTTAATACATCACAAGTGCAACTAATTTGTGATGCCAAGTAGCCATTTTGAAAGACTCATGTCAAGGCCTACTTGCACCATAAATAATATTGTGTAATTATGACAAAGTTATTTCGCCTAAACTGTTGAATCTTGGAAAAGTCTATTAGTAATACAATCTCTCTTTCTAGTAGATGAAGTAGCGGACAGAAGGTTAAATTAAAATGACACAAAAGATATTTAAAACCTCATCAGAGGAGCTTTAAGTAGTAACAGCTGCCCAGGTTAATCTTCAAGGTTAAGCAATACTGGGTTGGGTGAAAGTCGCATAGGTAATTGTTCCATGTAATCTATCTGTTCAGGTTTGGTTTCCCAAGTTGTCCCGATGTTGGACCATTGTGTATGTGAGCCATGGTGGCCACCATGGCTCATGATTCCATCTAGCCTACCTTCCTCCAGAACCAGATTAGGCATACCAAACTGGTATTTCTATTGTTTACTTCTGTATTTCAATGACACCTGTGCACTCAAGAAGCATTACAAGTTAAGTCAAGCACTACAGTTTCATCCTCCTCCATGCAAGCCCTGCACAAAGGACTGTCCATTACTACACCAGCTATTGTGTGCAAGTGATTTTTCACTTTTCAAAAACTACGATTCCAGTTCTAGTATTTGTCTTAAATCCATCAGTGTAAATTCTCAGCTCTGAGGGTTTAAATATCTAATCATCAAGTTCCTGTGTTAGTGCTATGTTGTAATGCTTTTGGAAGCGAGCATCTTAACCTGTGATTGACGGGGCGCAATAGCCGTTAGAATGTTGAATAGTTTTATTATAAAAAAATGTAGGGCTGGTATGGGTTTTGGTTGATCGGGGGCCATTGGATATAAAACACCGCATTTAAAAAAAAAAAAGAAGTTTAACAGCATGATTTGGTATGCAGGGATGCCATTATGCGTTTATTTCAGTTGACGCCCCATGGCACGGTCTCGTGCCACAGGTATACCACTGGTTAAGAATTTTTGTCATTTGTTGATGTCATCATGGATTGTTTTTTAATGTCATATTCTGTGATGTGTGTACACTTGATGTTAGCATCTGTTCCTAGAGGTTCCAGAAATGTTGATCATGAATGCCACTAATGCAACTTCCTCCTGCACTATAGTGGTGGTAATCCAAAAATGGCCTGCTCGACAGCAGATAGTGCAATTCTTATTCTGCTAGTGATTTGTTACAGTTTTTCAAGGTCTTTTAGCCATGGGCCACTATATGTGATGAACGGTCTGATAACTGTGGGTGGCAGTATGCAGTATTGAGACTGATGCCCCAGTGTCTACCATGCATAGCATGTTTGTTTCATAGGATAATAAGCTAGGAAACACCGACCTCATCTAAATGAAATACCAAAAAAGTATTGACATGTAAAAGAGTTAAGTGTATTCTATTTACAAAATAGATATCTTTTGAATTTGCGTAGTGCACAAGGTATTGTTATCAGGCTCTAAATTATTTTTTTCCTATCCTGGACACTTGATCCCGTGTATTCATAATGACTTGAATTATATCTTCAGTTTAGTTTCCTCTTGGGTGAAGTTCCACTAGATTTTGCAAAACAAATTCGTGGTGAAGGCAGAGGTACTTAACATTCTCTTACACTAGCAAATATGAAAAGTTTTACTTACATCCCACTGCAGGCATAGGGTGTCCAGTGTTCAAAAGGAATTCGTTTTTACTATCTACTGCTGCAGCCATTATTTCCTATTCACATATTCTCAGCCAGACAGGAAAAGTTAGTTGTTTTTGTTTCGACTAAATAACGAATGCACAGGTAAATCAGGTAATAATGACAGTTGTCCACACTTCATTGACTGTCTACAGAGACTAGGCAGTAATAACGCAAGTTAAGGTTGTTTGGAATTATTGTTTGTGATCGAGAAACCACCACACTGTTCGAGAAACACGAGCAAGAGCAAAGACTACTATAGTATACTGGCTAAGCAAGAGAATAAAAGAAACGAAACGATTAAATCTAATGACCACAGAGTACACAGCGACGACGTACGTTATTGCGTCGCTACGTATGAACGAAATAAACGAATGCATCGGTATTAGGGTTGCGACGTATTTACCATACCAAGTTTGAAAACCATGGCTTTGCTTCAAAGTACGGCGCCCTGGTACGAAGTAGGAAAAACTTGCAAGAGTGGAAGTATTTTTTAAGCTATCACTGGCAGAGCTAGAAAATACTTTCATAGGAAATTGATCCATGTTACTTACTCTTAATTATAAGGAGCACAATCATATTAGCAAATAAAAGCCTTTAGTATCTGTAGTGTTTGTATATTTGTATTATATTATTTAGTATTGTATTATTTATAATTTCTATAAACATACGAATCAATTTCCTGTGGCAAGTATCTTGGCGTTGCCGCTAACGCCGCGAGCCCTTCACTGCAGCACGCTGGTGCACCTTGAGCGTCCGATGTGAAAATATATGCATAGGACAGTGATTCATTTTGCCTTGGTAACGAGAAGCATAAATAATCGTATCAGAAAAAAATACTTGGAAGTTTAAAGTATTTTTCATTTGCAAATGCGATTGTGCTCCATAATATTATAACATCACAGATTAATTTCCTATGAAAGTATGGCTAATTGAGGATTGGGGGCTCAGTAGCCGTGTTTGAAATATTCCAAAGTTGTTCGTGTGCACAAACCAAAATCTGTGTAGGTGTGTGTGACAGGGAAAGATGTTTTGTTATGTTTACGTTTTTTATTTTATTTTTCGTCAGTTGTGGTTTGAGTGAGTGCGAGCTTCTTATGAAATTGCCTACCTTACCTTATTTATTTATTTATTATACGCTTTTTTGTAAATACACCAAAAATAGAACAAAAGGAAACGTAAAACCATACAATGGGCGGTGTAAATTAATAAATCTTCTTTTTTATGTGTACGTTACTTTGTTTTGGTTTATTAGTTTCATTCCTATTAATAAATAAAGTTAACTAATAAGCTAAGTTTTTAACAAGTTCATGATAATATACCGTAAAAACAATTTAATTCTCTTAGCAGACTGTCCTAAGCCTGTAATTAAAGTAAAAAATTGGTTGCCTGTAAAGTCGGTATACGGGCGAAAGTTTTACGTGACAACGACTTTGAGTGGTAAAATAATTTTAATGTGAATATTCATTCGTATAGTAGGAAGAAGGATGAAATAATAGTAACTGTGCTCGAGTGGAAGGGACGCGTGCCTTTCACTTTTTATGTCTGTCTCTCTCGCTCTTAGGCGGGCTAACCATGCCCGAGTGGAAGGGACGCGTGCCTCTCACTCGCTCTCATTGTGAGCGCATAACGTGAGCGGAGCGTAACGCAGTTTCTAGAAGTGTCACCCGGCAAACCAATTTATAAGACGTTGTCACGTCAAAAGGAGAGATTTCATTTTCATCTACAAAAGCCATGTCGCATGATACGAACTAGACTAGTAGACTGAAATACGCATTTGGCTTAAAATACTTTCTAGTATTTTAATACCTGGTATCTGACCCTAGTATTTGTACAAACTCGTACTTGCAAGCCCAGGTTGCAAGTATATCTCATCCCTAGTCGGTATGAATGACTATGGATATATCAGTCATTCATACCGACTAGGGATATTTATGCCGATTGCCGCGTATGAAATGAAAATGAAGTACGAACGAATGAACATAACTCAAAACGAATGAACGACAGGCAGTGTAGCTTTGCTGAAAAAGCGTGGTAACGTGCGTATTATGACGATAACAACTTTTTGAATCGTTATATCTCAGAAACGGTGGCTCGTAGGAAAAAAGTATCAAGACTTTTTTGATAGATAATTTTATGATCAACAATTTTTGGTTTTCAGCAGGTACTTTTATTATAATTTAATAATTTTTATGATAAAACTTAACGTTTTTCTTTGACCTTTGATCTCGAGTAATTCTTTTTCCATACACGGGAATGATGGGGAACTTAAAATTTTATTTACTATTATGTTTTGAACAATTTTACTGATTTCTAGCTTGTTGTTATTTTATGCACCTTCGAATGTCTAGATTGACCGGACTACTAGACGATCCGAGAACAACAAGAGATAATGTGGCGTGGCGAATTGATTCTCCCGGACTGTGACATGTCCAACATTATGTTGCCCGTGCCGTCCTTCATAATAAATCTACTGTAGTTATTCGTCATGATAACTTCGTCCATAATTGCACAGACAAAATATTCGGTTTCTCGAAAAAGGTCACCGAAACGCAGCCATAGGCTACGGACGCTAGTTAATCTACGTTGAGCCCATGTAAGACCCGGAAAAAGCGTCCATAAAGCTCTTCTTCTGCCATACCGCCCTGCAATCGTTAGTTTTAAGCACCGCAGGTGCGCCTATTCTCATTTTCCAAGGAGAACGGGATGTTTCCCTTGCTATATAACATACTAGCAATTCGCCCGTGACTTATTTCGCGCGGGTTTAGATAGTACTCTACGAACTTCATCTCCCCGTGTAAATTATTATTAGACTACTTATAATTAGACTAAGTAATTATAATAGACTTCTTCTTCTAACTGGCGTTAATCCCGGCTATTGCCAGGGTACTTAGCTTCCTCCACTTTGCCCGATCAACATCCTTCTCACTTAGGCCATTGGCTCTCATGTCGGACTTAACGACGTCCAACCAGCGCTTGCGAGGGCGACCACGGGACCTAGCCCCAAGAACAGCCATATTCATGCATCCCCGACCAACGTACTCCATACAGGGCGGCGCATGATGTGGCCATACCATCGCAGACGACACTCTTGCAGTTTTTCCCCCACGTCACGGACACCAAGACTACCTCTGACGAAAGAGTTGCGTATGCGATCGGATCGCGTTACGCCACTCATCCACCTCCGCATCTTCATCTCCGTGACGCGAAGCTCCTGGGTGTGTCTGCTTAGTGCTGGCCACCATTCACCGCCGTACAGTAGGACAGGCCGTATGATGCATTTATATATCTGCCCCTTGAGCTTCAGAGGCATTTTGCGGTCGCATACAACGCCCGTTACCTCGCGCCACTTCGCCCAAGCCGCGCCTATACGTGCGTGGACATCGTCGTCCACGTTGCCAGACTCGTGCAGCACGGATCCAAGGTACCTGAACGTATCGGACTTTCTGATCAGGTCCGAACCTATTCGGATGAACCTATTTGAATCCGTGCCGCCACAGGACATGTACTCAGTCTTCGCCACATTTAGTCTCAGACCACCGTTTTCAAGCGTGTCCTTCCAAATGTTGACTTTGCGCTCAAGATGGGCTTTGTTCTGATTTCAGATCATTTTACATTATCGAAGTTTTCATACGGATCCCTAACTTTTTTGAAAATATTCTAGGTATATGCCTATGTTCATCAATGATCATGTAGGATTCTAACGGCGAAAGATTTTTTCAAATCGGGCCAGTAGTTTCGGAGCCTATTCAATTCAAACAAACAAACAGATATTTCCTCTTCATATATAAATATATGTATATATGTAGTGTAGATTATTATTTCGTTTATTCATTTTCCTTCATATAAATTACATTTTTAAATATTTCTTTAAAACACATTAAAAAGAATTGGCCAAGTGCGAGTTGGACTCGCGTGCAAAGTGTTGTTAAAAGTGTGTTATTTTAATACTACAGACTTCTTATAGGCTTTCCTGTAATCTTTAGGTTAAGAATTATTATCGGTATTTTTTTCAAAATTTTAGGCCCAGTAGTTTCGAAGATGAAGGCTCTCCAATGGTCATTTTTGGTCTAATTTCAAAATTATTTATTTTAAAATTATAAAAAAAACCTCACAGTAAGCATTGGATATGTGACACGATACAGTTTGTTGTTTTTTTTTTCAATTTGGATCCTCAAAGTGACCCCTATAACAAAAATTTGACGCGTCCGTGTTTGGTTTATAGGAAAAAAATGGCTGTGATTAACGGACAGACAGTGATCCTTTAAGGGTCCACCGGTGTCGGAACAGGGTTCAACTTACTGGTGGTTAGGGCTCCAGAGAAAGGAACCTCCTCACAATACGAGCCCTATCGAGGAGTACTGCCTTCTGTATCAGGCCCATCAGGCCATTGGCCGTAACGACAATCAGCACAATGACTGCTGTGTTCACATCCCACACTCGAGCCAAGTCAAGATAGGTACTTCGTTTGTTTATCTTTCTCAGACTTCACGAGGTTTTCGTCATGAGGGACTGCTATATTAACAATCATTGTGCGATGCTAGTCGGGCTATCACCACTATATCAGGCTTGTTGGCAACAACAGATGATAGACTGATCCCAATACAACGTGCCATTTTCAAGAACTGGGTCGGGCACATACCTAGTACGGTACTTCCGATTCCAAAAGATTGTACTTAATCAGCTCATATTCAATTATTTTCATTTTACTCACATGGTTACTTTACCTCTAAAAATTACAGCAACGTGGCACCTTGGGGCACCATGTTACTAACATTTTTCGTTTGTTTATGTGTCCTCTACCGATATATAAACGTATCATCGTGTGCCGCGATTTTGAACAACTTAAAAAGTAACAGTAAAATGTCATGTTTGTTTAACTTTCAATGGACAAAATGTTAAGGATACTCCCGGGTGTCAACACTGCGAGGATCGCCCGGAGGACACGGTGGAGCATACGGTGGAGATCTGCCCTGCTTGGGCGGAGCACCGCCGTGTCCTCGGCGAGGCGATCGGCGGCGGCGATCTCTCGCGTCCGGCCCTGGTTCAAGCCATGGTCCGGAGCGAGGAGACATAGGAAACGGTCACCTCCTTCTGCGAAGCAGTAATGCTAGCAAACTAGGAAGCTGAACGCGTGAGAGAGAGAGGGAAACCTCACGCCCCAGCCGCCGCCGTAACTAAAGATGTCGGGAGTCGCAGGACGATTCTCGGCCACGGTAGGCGCGGGCCTGCGGACGGCGAGCTGTGTACCACGCGCGCCTCAAAGAGCTGTCAGCAAAGAAGACGGGGGCCGCTAGGGCCAGTGCCTGCTAGGGCTGCGGACTCTGTACGAAAGAGGCACCGTAGCAAAGGGCTCTGGAGGAACACGGATGGGTTTAAGTCAGTAAGAGTCCGACACTCCCTCCTGTTTCACCCAGAGCGAGAGAAGTCATTTGATGATTTCCTTATTATCTTTAAAAAAAAGGGCTATGACAGACAACTGTCTATCTCTCAGAAATGTCTTGTCACATTTAAGAAAAAAATATCTGAATACATTTTAACAGACATTTCTGTGATTCTGATGAATAATAAATTCATGATCGTAAATCTCGTCGAGGAGCTCGTGGCTAAATAATAACAGGCGCACGGGTCGATCTTTAAGGTTAAGCAACGCTTGCCAAGGATGGTCAACCATCCACAGACCAACCTCATACATCCCAGGTTGGTCATTTGTAGATCTTTGGCAGTCGTTACGGATTGTCAGAAGCCAATAAATCTGACTTCAGTCTTGCCAAGAAGTACCGTGTTACCCAGCTAATGGGTTTTGGAGGTCTGGTAGGCAGCCGCTCCACGTAAAACACTGGTATTCAGCTGAATCCGGTTTGACTGGAAGCCGACCCCAATATAGTTGGGAAAAAGTTAGGCAGATGATGAAATCACACTTGCGCCTAAAAATTTGAAGTTCCTTTTAATGCAGTATTTTCAGCTACTACTGCAGTGACAGCATTTTTTAACGTATGCTTATCTATTGATTTTCTTATTTAGCCCTTCTTTGGTTTTATACTCGTACTTTCGCGGCATGGCTTCCTAAAGCAAAAATAAAAATATCGCATGTTCCCTATTATGACAGACAGCTTTATGAAACGTCTGGTTATTTGACGACAGGGTAGACTTAATCCGTCACGGGGACACAATATGATCCCGGGATCATGTGATATACATAGTGAGGTTGTACGTGAACGTGATGTAAGTACTCAAAGAAATTGATTACGTATTTCAAGTTTATAAAAGCTAATCCACACTTGAATAAACTACTAACAAAATAAACACTCACCAATAGCATTTCCTCAAAGATTGACTGGACGACTCTTCTCCAACTTTCTTTTGATAAATTTGGGGGTTTTTATTGACGTAAACTTTTCTTGACCTGCCCAGCTACAGGAAGTTATTCGCATCTGCTGCATCCTTAATTTTCTGCCGACAGCCACCAGTATTGCGCTTGCACAATCCCTTCTTTTTATCCATCCTTGATTATGCTGCAAGGCTATTCTGTAAGTAACCATTTCGATATCGAGCTTCACCTGAGTGAGATAGCTCACAAAGTGAACTCTATTGCACACAGCATAGAGGTCTTATAATTATACTCACCTCGGATTCCGCTGTCGAGACACGTAAATGTTGTTACAGAATAGGGGTACAGATGTCAGCTATGTTGATCTCACTGAAGACTTCAGTGAGATCAGCATAGTTGTACTTCAGTCTGAAGTACAACTTGATAAACTTGAGCGACTTCAAAATTTCTGCATAAGGTTTATATTTGGTTTGCGCAAATATGACCATGTTTCAGAATTCCGTGTTAAACTCAAGTCAATTCGCCTTCGCCAGAATGCCCATATTCTTTCCCTCTTGTACAATGTGCTTTTTTCCCAAACCACCCATCTTTACCTAAAGAAACGTTTCCAGTTTATTTTTTGACTCGCACACAAGATTCATCAGAGGTCATCAGATAACTTAAAACGCCAATGCATTCCACAATTTTCTTATAATATAAATCTTTTACAGTTCAGGCCGCTCGTTTATGGAACAGGTACCTACACTGCCTGTGTCAATAAAGCGCGCACAATCACTGCCTGATTTTTAAAAGCTAGATACGGAACACTACTTGTCACTATGCTATTTGAATTATTGATATATCCTTTTGCTTATCTATATATTAAGTATGTATGTATTGTGTATATATTTTGTATGATTTGATTTGTATAACGTTTCAGTTCCTACAACCTACGCATATTTCTCTGTTATAATTGTTTATTATGTTTAAGTACACCAGTTGTAGCCCCATTTCATGTCCAGGCTATCTCTTTCCATTCCAGGTTGCCTGGAAGAGATCGCGGAATGCGATAAGGCCGCCAATTGTAGGTATATTTTTTAGTTTAAGGTATCCTTTATGTTTTTTCATGTTTTGGTGTACAATAAAGCATATATAAATAAATTTCCTTGACATTTCATTAACTAAATCCAGTAAAACTCACCGAAAATTAAATATAACATGACACAAAAATTCCACCGTTCACCATTTGAAAACTGTTGATATTTGTGCGCCAGGATAGAAAGTGAATTTAGGAACGAATTAATCAGTGTCGCTAGCGTAAAAAAATGTTTCACGTTTGGTTAAACATATCTATGGGTTAAACTTTAAATCAAGTTTACCAAGTCTCCCGTAGGGATCGACGCTCCCCAGGTTGGTACTTATAACGATATACCAACCTATACCAAAATTGAGAAAATATTGACATGGAATGATATTAGTACCTACCTACTTTGATTGTTAACCATAATATAATTTCAAAATGAAAACCAATGAAAAAAGCATTTCATAATGAAGGATCCAGGCTGAATATTCCCTACCTTTGTTCTAGATATGCGGATACAACAGAAACAATCCCGCTGGTCTTCGTATTAAGCACCGGTTCAGATCCTTTCGGAGCTTTCCAGAAGTTTGCGACAGATATGGGTATGCGAGAACGTGTGCATTCCATCTCACTGGGTCAGGGACAAGGACCTGTCGCTGAAAAGATGATAACCGCCGCTAAACCCAAAGGCGATTGGATATTCTTACAAGTACCTACGCATAATAATAACCATTAACTACCTACCTTTGTACCTAGATGAATACGAGTATACCTACTTAAATAATATTTTTTAAAACATTACTTACATCTCAAGCGCTTATTACACTTTACAGTATCCAGGGCCCGGTGGCAAGGGTGGGCGTGGCCCCTAACTATTACACTAGCCAGTCAATTCGGCCCTAAATCAGTTGTGAAGTGAGCCAGGGTTGCCAACGTGTGGGGAATTCCCCAAACTGCGGGGAATCTCAAGTTGATTGGGGTTGTCAAGATGTGGAAAAATGCGTGGATTCTAAATATCGATTTTATGCTTCTGATATTATTCTAAATATCGAATTTGTGGGGAATCAGCAGAAATTTTTTCCCAAATTGGGGCATTTGACTTGCATTTTCGGGGAATTTGTTCACCACTGCTCCCTATCTCCCCACGATTACACTACCCGGTAGTAAGGGAGTTAGGGAGTAAACTAGCCGCTCGGACCGCTCCAGTCAACCTAATTAGAGTCCCTAACTCCCTAATTCTTTTTACACCACCCTACTACTTAGTCAAGAAAGTACCGGGAAAAGATCAATAATACACAAAATGTTTTTACGAGGTCTGCACTCAAATCTCGCTGCAGTCCATCACCACCTTGAGACCGAGAAACCAGAGCGCTCTTGTTCCTGTCGGAGACGCAGATCGGATGTCCGTCGGACGTGTCATACCTGTCTTACCCAGGGTTTACCCTGGAGCACCACTTCAGACCACGCGCGGGCGTATGCATGTACGCCCGGGACGACATCTGCTATCGGCGTCTCCGTTACCTTGAAGACTCCAGGTTCTCGACGCTGTGGGCTATAGTGGACACAGGCTTAGACAAAATTGTCTACGCCTGCGTCTACCGTTCGCACAGCGGTGATTTGGAGACAACTGGGCTTACACAGCACCTGAGTGAGGCGGCGGATGCGGCTCAGCAGCGGTACCCTTCTGCCCAATTGGTGTTATTGGGGGACTTCAATGCCCACCATCAGGAGTGGCTCTTCCCATACCAGTGCACTGACCATGCTGGACGAGAGACGCGAAAGCTAGCGCTTGCGTTAAATCTTACCCAGCTGGTCCAGGGAGCAACGAGGGTGCCCGATGTTGATTCGCACACTGCCAATTGCTTGGACCTTTTGCTGACAACAGATCCAGACCGCTATTCGGTGTCAATTTCTTCACCACTGGGTAGTTCCGACCACTGTCTGGTGAAGTCTGTATCCGTCTACTCCCCGCCCGATCCTAGCCCAAGAGGCACCCGGCGGGTATGGCGATACAGGTCAGCAGATTGGGAAGGCATGCGATCTTTTTTCGCATGTTACCCTTGGCAGCCTACTTGCTTTTCTCCACTGATGCTTCATCGTGCGCGGACGCCGTGTCGGATGTGTTGCGGAGGGGAATGGAGTACTACATTCCGTTCTCTGACATAACGAAATCTGGCGAAGCTCGGCCTTGGTTTGGTGCCGAGTGCAATCGCGCTGATGCGCTTAAGCACGCGGCGTACCTGGCATGGATCGACGCTCGTAAGCGCAAAGCAAATGACGTGAGTCGGATGAAGAGAGCCTTCAACAGGGCTGCCAAGTCCTGCAAGAAAGTGTTGCGGCTCGGTTTGACCACATTAGCCGAATAGTAACTGAAGCGCCCGACCGCCGCGGCTTACTTTCGCCCGACCGCCAGCGTCCGCGCGGCTATGAACATGTTTTTATACCGCTTCCGACCTTGGCGATAAAAACATCTATAGATCGCAAACTACAAGTGCTACAGCAAAATAAAAAATACAGTTATAAAGCTGAATAGTTAAGGAAACTACTTATCTAAAAATCAAGACCTATTGATTTAATTTTATACTAAAAAAAAGGTTTAACTTGAAAAATAAACACATAAACAGTAACTTTTTCTGAGGCGAAAATATTGGTACTTTGAGAGTATAAAACGACTTAACTTAGACATAATATTGTGGCACAGTTCTTTACAATCATTATGATGTATAATAGTATCAGATAATAACAATAATATAAGAATACTTACGACATATTTCCGGCGCCGACACACACTTCACAATCGCAGTTTGTTTACAAAGTTTAACAATTTTTTTCTGTGACGTTTTGCTTGTGTAGTGCTGCCAACTTTGTTATTTCGTTGAAGAATTTCATAGAGAACAACTTTATGAAACTATTTTCATAGACAACACGCGTTAGTCGAATTTATTGGGCATTTTTATACTGTTTCGTGCGGGGGGACCATAGTACCCCGTGGCGGACAACTCGATTGCTTTTTCGGGTGCCATAGTACCCCGCGACGCTTGAGTGGAGGAACAAACTTGCTTCATACCCGGCAGGTAGTAAGGCTTTTTGGTCCCTGGCTAAGTCGGTCGAATCGAACTTCTGCCGCCCCTCGCTACCACCACTGCTGAGACCCGACGGGACGCTGGCCCACTCCGCTGAGGAGAAAGCGAACTTATTTGCTTCTTTGTTTGCGGAATCTTCACGTCTGGATCCTGGTGGCGCGACGCCCCCTGCTTCTCCTGGTGGATGCGAGTCGAGTATGTCTAGCATTCGCATTCATCAGAAGGACGTCCGTAGGGTACTGCGTAACCTAGATGTGAACAAGGCTAGTGGTCCCGACGGGATACCGGCAATTGTTCTGAAGACTTGTGCGCCTGAGTTGTCTCCGATCTTGACACGCCTATTTCGCCTTTCGTTTGAGACTGGAAAAGTGCCGAAGGCTTGGAAGCAAGCTAACGTGCAGCCCGTGCCCAAGAAGGGTAGTCGAGCTGACCCGTCGAATTATAGACCCATCTCGGTAACGTCCATACTTTGTAAGACTATGGAACGCGTGCTGAATCATAAGCTCCTGGCGTACCTAGAAGCGAATGATATTCTTAGTGACCGTCAATATGGGTTCCGCCGAAATCGGTCAACTGGGGATCTTCTAGCGTATGCCATTAACATCTGGATTGAAGCCATAGAGAAGCACGGGGAGGCACTAGCGGTCTCCTTTGACATCTCGAAGGCCTTCGACAGGGTCTGGCACGATAGCCTTATTAGTAAGCTTTCTTCCTTCGGTCTGCCCGCCGGTTTGTGTGATTGGATCGCAGACTTCCTGAGGGATCGGTCTATCCGAGTGGTCATAGATGGCTGCTCGTCTGAACTGCTGGATATTAATGCCGGGGTTCCTCAGGGTTCGGTGCTTTCGGCAACACTGTTCTTGCTGCATATTAATGATCTGCTTAAGCCCGGTACCTTTGGGTATGCAGACGACAGCACTGTTGCTGAAAGATACGTATCCGACGCACGAGCTGGTGGGTCGCAGGTCCGGTCACTCCGGGAGGCAATGGTTGAGCGCTTGAACGTGTCCTTACAGGCAGTCTCTGAATGGAGCGATGCCAATCTGGTCAAGTTCAATGCTGCTAAGACCCAAGCGTGTCTATTTTCCGCCAAAAGGAGCCAATTCCACTCAGCTCCATCTTTCCGAGGTTTAACCGAGCCGATAACCGACCAACTTGAGCTTCTTGGGGTTACATTAACATCTACTCTCAATTTTGGCCCTTACATAGAGGCTAAGGCTCAAGTGGCTGCAAAGAAGTTGGGGATTCTGGCAAAGGTGAGACGATACTTCACGCCGGAACAGCTGCTCAAACTCTATCAAGCGCAAGTTCGATCGTGTATGGAGTACTGCTCTCATCTTTGGGATGGATCTGCCAGATACCAACTTGATGCCCTTGAGACAATTGAGAAACGAGCCAAGAGGATCATCGGCAATGAGAGGCTTGTCGCGACGAAGCTCCAAAGTCTTGAACATCGACGACGAGTTGCTAGCCTGTCGGTTTTTTACCGGTTGCATTTTGGGGAATGTGCGACGGAATTGCATAATTTAATTCCGCCAAGCCCGTTCCATCATCGGACCACAAGACGAACGGCGATGCGCCACCGGTACACTGTGGATATCCCACCCATACGCACAAAACGTTTTGGTAACACATTCATAATGCGTACAGCTAAGGAGTGGAATTCCCTGCCGGAGTCTGTGTTTCCCGATAGCTACAACCTGGGAGTCTTTAAGTCAAGAGTGAATAGGTTATTTCTAGGCAAGCGTGCTCCATCTTCGACCACATCCTCGCTTACCATCAGGTGAGATAGTGGTCAAACGCGTGCCTATCTATAGTAGAAAAAAAAAAAAAAAAAAATGTCTGTTATTCATCCAAATTTATTTTATCACCTTCAAAGTATGCTCCTTTAGAAACGATACACTTGCGCCAACGAATAATCCATTCATCAAAACATTTTTTAAACGCTGCTTCCGGAATTGAGTTCAGTTCTCGCCGCGAATTCTCCTTTATGTCTTCTATCGATTGAAAACGGGTGCCACGAAGTGGTAATTTGAGTTTAGGAAAAAGAAAAAAGTCAGCAACTTTCATGCAATTGAGTTTTTGGAGAAAATTCAGATCTTTTGGGACTAGCCGAGCAGCAACATGTTTCATACCCAAATGATTAGTTAAAATGGTACGGATCGACTCGTGAGATACAGAAAGTTCGGCGGCTATCTCTCTCAGAGTTGAATGGGGATTTTCAGTCACTATTTCCTTCACTTTTGCGATGTTAACTTCAGTTGCAGACGTTGACGGCCTACCAGAGCGAGGCAAATCTTCCATCACATCTCGACCGCTTTTGAACGCTTTGAACCACTCATAAGCACGAGTGTTTGATAAAGTCGATTCACCGTAAGCCTTCTGTAACATTTTCAGTGACTCCGAACACGAAATTCCATTGGCGATGCAAAATTTAAGACAAACTCTTAGTTCGATATTTTTGTCCATTATGAAATTCGCAATACACACTATATATATAATATTACTAAAACCAGCACTGTATTTAATATAAATAACAGATGCAACTCAAACTCCGCGCCAAAATGGAAAACAGTTGTGCCAATCTAACAACTACAAAAAAACAAAAAAATTAATTTGGAACCATAAACAAATCATCCATTCCCGATACTTTTTTGACTGAATGTAAATAGGACTTAGGGCCCTGAATGCCGTGTAGTGTAATAAGCGCTTTACTTATAGGTACACTAATAAAAACTGTTAATTATTTTCAGAATTGCCACTTGGCTGCTTCATGGATGCTGAGACTAGAAGTAATAGTAGCTAACTTTACTAGTGATACAGGCACACCCCAACCGGATTTTCGCCTCTTCTTAAGCTCAATGCCCACTCCCAAATTTCCTGTTTCTGTACTGCAGAATTCTGTCAAAGTAACAAATGAACCTCCCAAAGGTTTAAAGGCGAATGTAAAAAGAGCTCTAATAGAAATGGAAGAAGATTTCTTCGAGAATCATGGTATGCAGTTTAGTTTCATGGCCTGTTTGCTAAAGGTTTGATTATTGGAGCCGCAACTCTCTCATCTCCGCACCCTGTCTCATCTTTCTTTTCACTTTGTATGTGTAACAAATGTTTTACAGCTAAACGTACCTATGTAGGTAAGTAGGTATACTTACCTATAGTTATTGTTTTTAGGGTTCCGAACATCCGTAAAAACAAAACCGGGTGCCTGTCTGTCACACACAATTTTCTCCGAATCTATAGACAGATTCTGTTGAAATTTGGCACATATTCTTGAATTTCTGCGACACAAACACGGACGCATTATAAAAATTAATATTTTTTTTTAGTAGGTATAAAATAACTATCTATCTATATATATATAAAAAAATACAATCGACTTCCAAAAACAAAACACTACAAGGTTCAAAATAACTTCGGAAGAAAGAAAAGAACTTCGGATTGATTCTTGAAGTCGGTGTTATTGGTTATTTTTTCGTTTTTTGACACCGACTTCAGAAATTAAAGTTCTTTTCTTTCTTCCGAAGTTATTTTGTACCTTGTAGTGTTTTGTTTTTGGAAGTCGGTTGTATTTTTTGTAAAAAAGTTTTTTATTTTTCACTTTATAGTGGTACCTAAGTATCTGCGTACCCCAGCGCTATGTTATAATAAGAACTGGTGTAAACACTAAAAACCATGCGATTTCAGCAATCCCGATCCCTTTGCTATCATTTATTGAAGAGTTCGGTTGCCTACCTCCGAAGTTCTTCGTCAGATCTTCACCAAATTGAAATGGGACCAGTCCCGGAAAATACAGTTTCAAACAAAAAAGGAATCATCCAATTCGGTTGACAATTGGCGAAAGTATCGTTGAACAAACATTTTTCATGGGATCCCATCATCAGATCCTGACTTATACCTTCCATCATCAGCTCAGCAACATGAGATGATGATGGATTACCAGGCACAAATATCTGAATTGCGTTAGAAAGTTCATGAAAAACATTGTATGTGCCTATAAAATTTGAAGGTTGCCCTCGATTTTCGTAGGATCCTATCATCAAATTCTGACATGGTGACAATGGGACCAATCGAGAAGTAAGATGAAGCAAAAAAATTTCAAAATTTTCATTCCTCTCAGATGAAACAAAAAAATTTCAAATCGGTTCATAAATGACGGAGTTACGAGGTAACAAACATAAAAAAAAAAAAAAAAATACAATCGAATTGACAACCTCCTCCTTCTTTTGAAGTCGGTTAAAAATGAATTGCTTTTCGTTAGTCTCGCTAAAACTCGAGAACGACGAGGCCGATTTTAATAATTCTGTTTTTGTTAGTTTCACCAGAATACAGGGTTCCCCCCTGTATTCTGGTGAAACTTATAAAAAGGGTTTAAAAACAAATAAAAAGGGTAGGTAAGTAGGTAGGGTAGATAGAGTAGACATTTGACGGGAGCGAAGCCGCGCGGGTCAGCTAGTTATAAAATAAATATTTTTGAATCGAACTTTAAGTAGGTGTGTTAATGTTAACCACCCATTTTTTTAGTGTTGGGACAAGACTGGCGTACCATGCTATTCGGCATTTGTATGTTCCATGCCATAATTCAGGAGCGCAAAAAGTTTGGTCCCCTGGGATGGAACATTACGTACGAGTTCAATAACAGCGACCGCGAGTGCGCCATGATGAACCTACAAATGTTCTGTGAGGAAGGACACATGCCGTGGGATGCTCTAGAATATATTACCAGTAAGAAAGTTCACATTACCTTATAAAACAAACGTTTTTACAACCGACTTCTATCTAAAAACATAAAATCCTGATTTATACCTTCCATCATCAGCTCAGCAACATGATACCTCTACGTAATGACTCTGGCCCATCTGTCTTGATGCATCTTACATTATCTGACCCGCCCAATCCCACTTCAACCTGGCAGATTTGATGCCCATATCGGCGATCCCTGTTTTGGATCGAATCATGGTGTTACCTACGTATTCGATCGCTAAGCCTAACATCTAGATTTAATTCTTTGTTGAACCTTGACTTAAGTTTGCGCGCCATAGGTTAGGATGCGTAGAATTCACGTGTCGATGAGTTTGCGCTTCAGCGATAGGGGTAGGTCATGCTGCGTCAGCGACTTCATGGACCAGTAGCCCTTCCAGGCGTTTTTGAAATGTTGGTCGACAAAGAAGTCGACCAAATAATAGCCGGCTCAAGTAAATATACTCATCGACATAGTGGATTTCTTGCCCTTCTACCTCCACCCTACTTCTTGAGCTTATGAGTTATGAGAGGTTATGAGTTTAGTCTTTGACCGATCGATTCTTCATTAGTGCAACCTCAAGGCTGACTGTGCTCAGATCGTGAAGCATATTTTGCAACTTGGCAGCAGTCGGTGCAAATAGGATTATGTGATCAGCGAAACGAAGATTGGTAAGTTTTTTACCGCCGACTGCTGGTACCTTTACTGGACCATGAGTTCGCCAGACCCTTAAAATATATCTCTTCCCGCAAATATCTGAATTGCATTAGATAGTAGGTAGGTACTTATGTGAATAAGGGCCTTTAGTTCAGTCAAATTAGCCCGAAAAATAACCCTTGCATAACCCAACAAGCTGATAATTTACATGAACGTTAGGGATAAGTACCTACTCGTACCATTACAATTCAATTGTGGAAAGTTCCCCATCGAACTTACCTATGTGCGCAAAAAAATATTCAAGGTTTAATTAAGTTCGCAAAATGTTTTTTTTTGGATTTTTGGCGAAACGGATCTAGTTAGTTTTATGAAAAAAAATGTAAGATCATGCAATTATCTACAAAAAAGCCTAACACTTTTTTCCCTAAGATTCATTATTTGGGAGAAGAAGCGATTCTAAGTTGTATTCCGCATAATATGCACGTACTTGACTTTTTTAACATGGTTTCCCCAGTACACCTACTCCACGGCACAAAATATAATTTGTGTCCACGGTCTATCTAGGTGCATGGCCCATAATTTTGATGAGTCAGTCAGTGAGTCAGTAAAGAAACTCTTCACTTTTTAGTCCTCTGTTTCTCCTAAACGGTTTATTAAGCTAATGTTTTGAAATTGAGTTTTTTTTTAATCAGTTTAAAAATGCTGTAAACGTTTAAGCTTTCCATTTCCTAGTATCTTTTCCTATAGCTAACTCTATAAAAAAATACCTTTTATTAGGTAGGTACCTACAACTTCTCAAGAATATTAGCACTGGCTTGAATCTAATATCTTTATTTAAATTAAATGATCGTTACAGGTCTAATAACATATGGTGGCCGGGTAACAGACATGTGGGACCAACGTTGCTTGACCACTATTTTAAAACTCTTCTTCTCACCACCTACCCTTGAGGACGGATACTTGTACTCAGAATCCGGCACTTACTATTGTCCCAGGTCTGATAAATTAGAAGACTATCGTGAATATTTAGAAACATTACCTAATGTTGAAAAACCAGAAGTGTTTGGCATGCACGACAACGCTAATATAGCATTTGAGGTAGGTACCTAACTCCCCTACTTTATATTGATAACAGCTTTTATCAAACCACCACTACTGGTACAGATACAGTACGTACAATATTTGAAATTAAAAGATTCAACTCTCCCACAGAACAAAGAAACGCTTACTTTAATACACACAATAATAGACGTGCAGCCGCGAACTTCAGGCGGCGGCAGCGGAGACACGCCTGAACAGATCGTGTGGCGAGTATGTGACCAGACGCGGACCAAAATCGCGAAGAAAATTGACAAATCTCTCATGAACCCTGCCCTGATGATAGCAGACGATATGGGGCAGCTCCACTCGCTTACCACTGTGCTGATACATGAAACTGACAGGTTCAATGCACTGCTAGCACTTTTGCACTTTTCACTCAACGAGCTTCAAAAAGCAATCAAAGTAAGTTGAATTCAGACCTACTACTATCTGCGGATATGTAGTACGTCCTACCGTGCGATAAGTTTACAGTACCTAGTACCTACCGTTAGTCCAGAGCTTCTAACGTGATTGTTCGTTTCAGGGCGTCGTGGTGATGTCAGAGGCTTTCGAAGAAGTTTTCTCAGCTTTTTTAAACAACAAAGTTCCCAATATGTGGCATAAAAAAGGGTACAACTCATTGAAATCACTTGGCAGTTGGATATTCGACCTCACTTTGAGGATTGATTTCGTAGAGGTAACCATTTCAAGACTTTAGTACCTATAAAAGTTATAAAGTAGAATCTGTTCGAAAGAGGTGCCGTAGCCTTGGAACGCAAAGGGCACCAGGAGGAACACGGATGGGTTTTAGTCAGTCTCCTCCCTCTTGCTTCACCCAGAGCGGGAGGAGTCATTTGATGATTTCCCATCCTTAAAAATAAAAATAAAAAAATAGTACCTATAAAAGCATTTTCTTCACTTCCCTGACGGATCCGGCAGGCACCGTACATACATTTTGGGGATAAAATATCCGATAGAAATGTAGGCATTGTTGTAGTTGTTTAGATAGGGAGTGGAAATGCTATGTACAGTTTAGATTTTTCGACTGATGGTTCGATTCTGTGAATAACAGCTGTATTTTGAATCGTCAATTAGGTACTTTGATCTGATGATTTTTCGCAAAAAGTTATAATCTTGCTAAAGTTATAGGGACCGTGCACGGTGTCGGATATTCGAAGTTTTAAGGGTCAGAATACTTGACATTTACGCTTCTGTGTTGCCACCTGTGGTTCCTGCACGCTCAGTTTAGGGGAAATTATCATCTAGTCTTTTGTGAATAAACAGTCAAATACAAGCAAGGATTCAGGAAGGTGTTGATTTTTGTTTTAGAAATGGTTGGTGGAAGGTCTCCAGCCAAGCAGCTGGGTGTCTGGGCTATTCTTCCCGCAAGGCCTGCTCACGGGCTCGCTGCAGGCGTACGCGCGCCGCTACCGTGTGCCCATCGACGCGCTCATGTTTGACTTCTTCCCCTTGCCTATGTTCTTGTCGCAAGAGGAGGTTTTCAAGCAAAATACTAAGAAGAAGGTCGGTACACTAGTGGCGAATCCATGTTTATGAGGCTTGACTGATCTTAAAGGCTGATTATTATTATTTATCATAAACAAGATTTACAAAAGTCTTTCTTATAACTATGCCCCACAAAACCGACATATTGTGACAGTTGACTAAGACATTTCCCCATGTTCTTTCAGAGTGACGAGGGGCATAATGTATACCAGTTTTTAGAGAAACCAGAAGATGGTGTAAACATTCATGGTTTGTTTATTGACGCCGGGCGCTGGGATATGACGGCTAATATCCTTGTCGATGCTCTCCCAGGTCAGTAAGCAGTCAGTTGCTGTCGGTTGAATTAGCCCGAGCCGACCATTAGCTCCAGGATATAGTATTGAGCAGTATCTAACTTGAAGCATGAATGATGAATGAATCATGCCCAAACCAAACAAATAAATGGGAGATATTGAAATATAAATAATTCGACAGAAACAAACGAATCTTAAACAAGAGAAAGTTTATTGCCTTAAAAATAGTTCTGTGGCATACGAGTGCCTATATTCTATACATTTTTTTCTATTTTAATTTATCAAAATTAAATGGTTATTTTACTGGTTAAAAAGCTACAATATGAACATAGAGCAAAATAAAGTACGTTTGTTTTGGTTTGCGTTTACTGTACCTACATGCAGTGTGAGTCTTTATAATGTACACATACGAAAATTAGGGAACTATGCTTAATTTTATCGACGGAAAACGTATTAAAAAAATCGAATATTTAATTTTACTATCTTTATGGATTTCTTTAAAAAATTGTTCGCTACGGTGAACCCAGTGTAAACAAAAAGATGTAACTTTTAAACTAAACGATCAATAATTGCAACGAAACCAAATTCATAATGATTGGAAGTAATTTGAGCGTTATTATAAAAATAGTCGAGTTTTTCCACTATTTTTATAATAACGCCCAAATTGAAAATAAGCATGTTTTTTAGTCAAAAATCTGTCTTTTTTTCATCAATTTTTACACTAATCGTAAAGTTTCTCGATATGTTGCCCCGATCACTGACCTTTTTTATTACTTCAAATTATTTTCCATCGTATTAGCTACCCAATAGTAAAAGTTGCATGTTCATAACTCAAACATAACAAGTTCTATTCAGTGTTAAAGTATGGTACTTTGAACGTACAATATATTGTTCTTTTAGGGATGGTTTATTTGGGATGATAATTAATGAATTCAGGATGCTGCTAGGGCTGCCCCGCTTTTGTAGCGCTTCGGGTATGTTTATGGAGGCTCGGGATGCTGGCTTCCATGCCATAATGCGCAAACGCACCGCCTACCTACTGAGCAGAGCTTCCGAACGAAAGCCTTCATGACTGCCGAGTCATACTTCTCAGCAATTACTTGAAGGATACTGTTAGTGCTGCCTCCCTACTGAGCAGAGTGCGGGGGCACTCTGCTCAGTAGGGAGGCGGTGCGCTTGCGCACGCATGATGGCTTCCATAAACATACTCAAAGCGCTACAAAAGCGGGGCAGTCCTAACAGCATCCTGAATCCATTAATTATTATCATCCCAAACAAACCATCCTTAAAAGAACAATAAATTGTGCGTTCAGAGTACCATGTTTTAACACTGAATAGAACATGTTAAGTTTGAGGTACAAATATGCAATTTTTACTATTGGGTAGCTAATACAATAAAGTTTATAATGAAGGAATAAAAAAAGGTCAGTGATCGGGGCGACTTATCGAGAAACTTTACGATTCGTGTAAAAATTATAAAAAAACACACAGATTATTGGATAAAAAACATAACATAAAAAACATAATTTCAATTGAGGGTAGTTTTTCCCACTATTTTGATTTCATAAGGACGCCCCAATTACCTCCAATCATTATGAAGTTGGTTTCATCGCGATAGATTGTTTAGTTTAAAAGTTACACCGTTTTGATTACACTGGGTTCACTGTAGCGATATTTTTTTTTTAATCCATAATTCTTTTTTTTTAATACGTGTATGCCGTCGATAAATTAAGCAGTTCCCTCATTTTCGTATGTGCACGTTATAAAGAATCACACTGTATATTAACTTAAACGTTAGTGTTATCTTTTGAACCTAGGTATTGTTTAAGCATTTACAATACTTAAAACCAATCGATACGTAGGTACATATCTAATTAACTGTTCTATGTGACAGGTCAAATGAATCCACAACTGCCGGTGGTATGGTTCAAGCCCGTGCTGACACTACCTAAGCCTGACCCTCGGTATGAAGCGCCGCTATACAAGACGTCAGAACGAGCGGGTGTGTTGTCTACAACCGGACACAGTACCAACTTCGTCCTGCCCGTTCTGCTGGAAACCCAGCAAACACAAAGCTTTTGGATTATACGTGGCACGGCCTTACTCACACAGATAACCGACTGAAACATTCCATTTTATATGAACTAAACAAGTAGCAATTCGTCGTCATTAAGACTTGTGTTGTCATGGTAGGTGAGGGATGCTATAATTATTTTATTTTAGATATTGGTATATCTTGTATAACTTGATTTGTTAATTGAGGTTCAATGTGAACATCAGAATAACTGGCCAAAATCACCAATCAGCTTTATAATATTACTAAAATCAAATACCTATTTGCTACTAATGATACCTTTGTTTAAATAATTAGTACCTAATGTTAACTGAAAAAATGAGTTTAAATGGGCAGTGATTCTGATGCCATGGTGACTGCCCTCATCCTGGCGTCAGAATCACTGCCCATTTTCTTAATTTTCTCAGTTAATAATTAGGTACTAATTATTTAAACAAAGGTATCATTAGTAGCAAATAGGTATTAGATTTTAGTAATATTATAAAGCTGATTGGTGATTTTGGCCAGTTATTCTGATGTCACGGTTCAATGCGACAGACATGCCACTGATTTTCGCGATTGTTATATTTTGAGAAGTTTTCCCATAAGATAGAATTTTTGAAATGTTTTTAAGAAGCGGGCGCGAGGGCGCCCACACAAAAGTAACAAATTGTGTACTCGGGCAGTGAAAAGTAAAAAAGGTTGTTCTTTTGTATCTTTTGGGTTCTATTTTACTTTTATGCGTGTTGTGGCATGTCGGTCGACAATCAAGGCTTTCTTGAAATATTTTCGCTGTAGTATAGTGTATGGTGTTTCAAAGATGATTACAAGCATAGGTTAGCAGCTATTTTGTTTCATTTCCATAGCTCCGCCGGGAGTACTTTGACATTTGTAATGTGAAATCTCTTGTAACAGGTTCAGTGACAAAAACAGAAGGTATGTCATTATTCATCTGTTCCCAGAAACCTCATGAAATCCATTTAATTTGGTAACAGCCTAAAACTTGGCTTTATCTATCGGATGCAAAGTAATAATAATTAATACACATAATTATCAGAAACTGATTTATTTATTCCGGTTCAATTTTCATACTTCTATGTGAAAAAATCGTCACAATGTTGATAGCGCTTCCATAGAGACTGGCGGCCAAGCGTTCTGCGTTCCGTACGTCCCATCAATAGAGATTTCTACAAAAACGCGGGACAGTTGACTGCCTTCTACCTACGCAAGCTCTGACAGAATGTGGAAAGAATTTTAATCCTAAAGAAGTCCTGCGTGGAGGCGACGTTCCAAAGTCGCTTAATATACATCAAATATGACTATCCTAAGTTTACGGCGGGCGATTCGACAGGTCCCTATTTAACACTAAAATACAGTAAAAAGACGACGGCTGAAGTACGACGCTTCGGGTTCCTATTAGAATTTGTCAGAGACCTGATTTCAGAAGCCCTAAAAATATAAGTTAAGTGATTTATAAACAGAGTGCACCTAATTACAGCTCCACACAGGCCTTTCATACATACATGCCAACTTCTATTAATTATACATGTGAAATAATGAATATCACAGTAGTATTTCCTTTGATTTATTAATTTATTACATGTCAAGGTGATTTAATTTCAGCAGTTCAAACAATAAAATTAGCTCTATAATATAGAAAAAGACCTAGACCGGAGTTTGTTTTACCTAAATAATGTTTCACTATGTTACTCATAGAAGTGAATAAAAATATTATTTATTCCTTCACTTCGCTGTGTTGCACTTTTAAATAACAAAAAATGACCTAAAAACAATGTCACTTTTCCTACTAAAATTATTTAAGTTTTTTAATCAAGCCTGAAACACAGCTTGAAAGTTAGTTTGGTATTATTACTAAAAATACTTGGTTCCTGAAACATTTGTAGCTAGAAACTGAACAGCAGCACTCATTCGCGACAAGTTCAGCGCGACGACATGCGAGCACATGCGACGACGCGTGAGCGTCGAGACCGAGTGATGCGCTAGGTGGCCACTATCTGCGACATCTTATGTAATGACGATGCGTTTCAACTATTGAAATCATTCTCTACCAAATACATTATTCAATAATTTAATTTTTACAGTAAACACATTACAAAAGACTGTAGTATCCTTACATTGACAAATAATCATTATAATCTAAGAATGAACCAACGGATAATACAATAATACACTATTTAATATTTTATTTGTATTAAGATTTTTTCACTGAAGGAAAACTTGAGAATCAAAGTGGGTGAATAATTATTTTTGAAAAATAAGTGTTGGTTGTTCAAAGAAGGTTCACAGTCCATACAAAACTCCCCCACATCCTACAGAAAAGAAAAATATCTCATAAGTATTGTAAAAAATAATATGACGTACTTCCAAATCCCATCCTTACAGTCTAACATATTATAAGAAAATGCTATGAAAGTCGTCTAGGGGTGATTATGTTAAATGAATAGTTATACTAAAATATTGAGAAATACTTGGCTATATTGACTTGTGAAGAACTTTAATTAAAGGCAAGTTTCGAATGTTTGTTACTCTTTCACGCTAAAACTACGAAACGGATTTTGAGGAAACTTCAAATATAGCTTGTAATATAGCTTTTACGTTACTCTATTATAATTTTACCGGGACTGCTGTACTGCGCCTTAAGGTGGATACAGACATTGCGAGGCATGCGCTGCGCACGCCTACGCCTCGCAACGCACACGTTTCGATGTAAATTTGCCTGGGTAGCCATGCGTCACCACGAATATAAACTTCCACACATTGCGAAGCATGCGATGAGCGCCCGTGCGCTGCGCATGCCTGGCAACGTCTGTATCCACCTTTAGGTATATGCGCGCCGAGACGGGAGGGCAGTGCTAGCCGAGCGCTGTCAGTCCGCCGCCGTCAACGTGAGCGGCAGCAGGTAGAGCGCGCGCAAAATAAGACTGCGCGCGGACGGTGGCGCTGCTTCAATTTGAAGCAGGCCTAATTAAATATATTTCAGACATTTATTTAAAAATACTACTACTCTTCCTCCTCCTAGCCCTGGTCCCATCATTTGAGGTTGGCTCTGCTAATCATTCTTCGCCAAGAAATTCATTCAACATGTATTTAAAAATGTTGTTACATAAATCAAATTGTAAGTGAAAGAATAAACTACCAACGTATAATGAATACTAGATATTAGTTAGTATACTTATAAAATTTTAACACGTTTAGTTCCGATTTCAACCGCGCGCAGACTTATCGTGCGCGCTCTCTAGTGTTATTGTTGCCGGACTGTCTATGTCAGACGCACGTGAGATAAATATCCAGAGATGGGTCGTGCGTTATCTCGCGATATCAAGATCATCTTACCGATGTACAACCGAGATTTAAATCCCATGTCAGAGTAAGGCTCAAGTCCCACCAAGGTGGCAGCGGAGCGGCAAGCAGTTTCAGTGTCATATAATTTTATACTTTATCTTCATTACTATAATACATATTATCGCGGGAGTCGTCGGAGCGGCCACGTGACCTTTTAAAGTTTCTCAAGCGATACTTTGTGTTATAGTAATGAACATAGAGTTTAAAACTATATAACACCAAAACTGCTCGACACTTCGCTTCCATCTCGGTGTGACTTGAGCCTAACTATCTTTATATAATAAATTTAGTTTTTATTCACCATCTATATAACATGAATATTTCGATAAAAATGTACCTATACTAGAAGGTAAAGAATCTTGATGCGTGTTTTTATTCTAATTAAAAAATAAAAATAGTTTAAAAATGGAACTAAAAAGCTATGTGAATACAGCAACAACGATTACTAAATCAATTAAATCATTAGTAGCAGTCGTTTATTGAATATGTGTGAGTAAAAAGTCACATCAAGATTGTTTATCTTTATTTGTACCTAAACATTTCTAGTAGTTAATTTTTAGGGTTCCTTACCCAAAGGGTAACCAACGGAACCTTATTACTAATCCTCCACTGTCCGTCCGTCCCTCCATCCGCCCGTCAGTCTATCTTAAGAACGGTAATAGGTAGACAGTTTAAATTTTCACGGAGTGTGCATTTCTATTGCAGCTATAACAAATAACAAAAAATTAACTAAAAATTAGAACCGGACCCTTCGTGTGAGAGTCCAAGTCGAACTTTCGCGGTAGTTTTCACTTACCACTATAGCTATATCTCTAAGCTATAAATCAGCGTAAACTGATATCGTAAGATCTGTCCAACGGTATAGAACCCGTGTGATCTCATGTTCTTTCCTGTCACCACCCCGCTTCACCGTACCTTCCTAAGACGCGGTACAGCGGTCCCATTTTAACTATAAGTCTAGGACGTTAGATTAGGATTCGGAAATTGCCATAATTTTACAAAGGGTTCCGTAGTCGAAGGGTAACCAGCGGAACCCTATCAATAAGCTTCCAATGTCCGACGGTCTGTCCATCCATCCAACTGTCAGTGGCTGTTTCAAGAACCATAATAGGTAGACTGTTGAACTCAGTGTGTATTTTTTTTAACCGCTATAACAAAAAATGATAAAAATTCAATAAAATTATAAATTAAAGGGGGCTCCTATACAAGAAACGTGTTTTTTTTTCGGTTTTCATAAAACGTAAAAAAAAGTCCGACTCGTACTTTTCAAAATATTTCTCGTTTCAATAAGACGTGGGATTATTTTGAGCCTTCTTCATTATGGGATGAAAGATAATATTATTATAATATGATCTCAGCTTCTTGACGCGCGCTGCGTCGTGTGTCCAGTCGTACCTACTTAACCTATCTACATAAACAATAGTTTCATCAAAACATACTTCCTTTGTATTATAATTACATAATTATATTGATTACTCAACATCTCGATAAAATTAAATTGAAGCAGAATAATTTTGAACGTCGATTGAAAAATTCGAATTACATGCAAATTGAAAAATCCTGAATCTCGAGTCATTGCTTAAAGTTTAACAACATCAAATCACACAACACAAGAGTAAACATTCGATCTAAATTACATAGAAAGTGAACGGAATGAACAATGTTTAGCATTGACATGTGAAAGTTCCCCTGGGAGGGCAGGAAATGCAGCGCGCGGGCGAGGCGGAGGCGCAGGGCGCGCGTTGTGCGCGAGCGGGGTGGCGGGGTGGCGCGGCGTCCCCGCCCTGTGCCCTAGTCCTCCGACATGAACGAGTTCTGCGACTTGAGCTCCTCTAGCCGTGAGATCTGCTGCCGCAGGTACATTATTCTGTGGGGCATTTTATAACATTCGTCATTTAAAATAAACGCGCTTTGCTTTGCTTTTTTTTTACACACTCAGTAGGGCTCACAAGTACACTTACTTGCTGTCGCCACCTGTTCTGTGGACGATCAGCACGATACTTGCTGACCCGACTTCGAAAGTTTGTTTGTAGAAAGAACATTCTTTCACACAAGTTGAACATGAAATCAGAGGGCCTAGCACAAATATTTTTGACGTATAGTAACGTAACATAAGATTTTACCCTACCTACAATACTCGCTTTACACTTAATATTTATTTGAATTGGATACAATATTCATATTTTTGTATGATATAAATTGTGTATGTAGCATAAAAGTAAACCAAAATACTATGGGGTTGTAGTTATTTATATTCAAATTTCACTTACGTTAACCTTACTTACTATACGTCAAAATATTCGTGCTAGGCCCTCTGAAGACTAGGCTTAAATGACGATTAACGATAGCTTCATCAGATAAGTTTGTAATTTTAATAGAATCCTACAAGTACTGATAGTTTTAGGTAGTTAAATATAGGTAAACAATATTGATGTGACTTTTTACACAAATAAATAAACAAATTTACTGCTTAAACTAATGGTTCAGTTGCTTTAATAATCGTTACTGTTGTATTAACATTGGTTTTTAGTTGCATTTCATTTTTAAACTGAGTTTTGTAATAAAAATAATTGATAAGTCACATCAAGGTTGTTTATCTTTATTTACGTACCTAACCTTTCTAGGACAGTGGACTGAAATCCCAGAGCCACCAGACCTTATTTTCTCACTAATAAAATATGTGGAATAGAGTTAAAAATTTGCGTTCCGTAAATTATGACCTATATTTTCAATATAGGTCATAATTTACGGAACGCAAATTTTTACTTTTTTTTTAATTTTTTTTTTTTTTTAATTAAACATCTAGACAATACTTCATGGCTCCTAAATCAATTTCAAGAATGCGCCAGATTTTCAGCTTTCGTAATCATTAAAAAAAAGAGTTATCTTATAGGGCTACTTTTGCAAGGCTTTGGCCTCCAAGGGCGAGGTTTTGAAAATTAGCCATCTGATTAAAAATAGTTTTTTGGCCCCTTTTACCTTACTTACCACATGTGGGCGATTTAAAACCCACATGAAGTGGGACTTTCAACGTTTCAGAATCATTTCAGCGTTAACCTGTGGTCTGGTATCCTCAATACGAACTGATTGGCCCGTTTGAACTGCCGCGCCGTCCAGATTTAGTGGAAACCTATAGCGACTTCTTGGAAAATGAACTTCAATTGTTGCTGGAAGATGTGAGTCACGAACTTAAACGAACCAAGGTGTTAAAAATAAAAACTTTTATACAAAAAAATACAAATAACATTAATTTATTGTTTTTGGTTTTGCGTCTTCGTTTTTTAACACCGACTTCCAAAATTTAAGCTTTTTTTATATTTTGTAGTGTTTATTTTGTGTCTAGCTACAATGGAAATCTCAAGAATTTTCGGTAGGGTCTCCATTAAGTCTGGAAGTCAGTTAAAACGGACCAATTAGGTACTTCGTATTGAGGATACCAGACTGGAATACCAGAGGATACAGGTGCGATAGATAATAACAGCCGCACGGTTCGATCTTCAAGGTTAAGCAACGCTTGCCAAGGTGGGTCTGTGGATGGATGACCATCTTAACATACCGAGTTTTTCCGTGTCTCGGAAAGCACGTTAAGCCATTGGGCCCGGCTGTCATTTGTAGATCTTTGGCAGTCGTTACGTATAGTCGGAAGCCAGTAAATCTGACTCCAGTCTTGCCATGAAGAACCGTGTTCCAGACCTTTGGAAAGAGATAATCGGCTAATTTCGGCTTCGTAGAGCGTTATCTCTGTCGCTCACTACCTAGGTGACGTTTTGTCAGTCGTTGTTCAAGTGCGATAGAGTGCAGTCGCGTCCAGTTCAAAAAGTTGTTAACACCCCAAATTTAAATAATTTAAAGTTGTACTATGGCATCTTTAGGAAAAAGAGGGAAACCTTTACGAGGTCAGTCACGAGAAATTATCTACAATGTTTATAAATATTTTGCAACCGAAGCTGACAGTTTAAAAAAAAATAAGAAAAGAAATGTAAGTTGTTATTTTAAGAAGGTTCAAGAGCGAGTTGCAAATGCCACTGGAATTTCAAGAAGAACTTTGAACAATATATTAAACAAAGTCAGTACTGAAACATATTCTACTGAAATTAAGTTCAGCACTCCAAAAAAAGGGAGACCAAAAAAGCAATTTCGATTGGATACGGACGATTTTGATTATTATGTTGTTCGAAGAATGGTGTATGATTTTCACTTACGATTTAATGAACTGCCAACAAAAAAATCATTAAAAGCTAAATTATCTAAAGCTATTAATTACAATGGGTCTGAAAAGACGTTGAGAAAAATACTTCACGAGATGGGATTTCGGTTTACTAAAATGGGAGATAATCGAAAAATTCTAATGGAAAAGCACGATGTAAGTCTCGAACGAAACGAATACCTCGATAAAATACGCACATTTCGCGAATCAGGATAAAATATCGTCTACTTGGATGAGTCTTACATACATACATCCCACACTAAAGGGAAATCTTGGAGTGATGATAGGAAAAAAGGAGTAAAAAAGCCAATTTCAAAAGGTCAACGTTTGATAAATAGTTCATGCGGGAAATGCAAAAGGGTTTGTACCCGGTGCCTTTTTAACGTATAAATCCAGGGACACTACAGGTGACTATCACAATAAAATTAATAACGATAACTACGAAAAATGGTTGGTTAATATATTAAGTATAGATATATATAAGTACCTACATAGGTATATTAGAATTTAATATCAATATATGGTTGAAGTAATTAAAACTAACAAATACACTAAACTATTATATAACAAACTAAAATATAGCATCAAAAAATTCATCCTCAACGCTGTCAGCTGGTAATGTGCCCAAGAGACTGGCGGCATTGCCACGTTGAATGGCAATGCTTAATCTTTGCCCAAAGTAAAAGCCAGCTCTTGGGTCACGGGAACTGTCAACCAGCCGTTTCGAAATTTCTTTGAAAAGGCTGTGAGCACAAGGGCCCCACGGCCCGAGGGTTTCAACCCCAAACGGCTCGAAAATATAATTACCAAGGTTACCATATTTCCGCCGCTTGAGGTTTTCCGCAGCCGCAGCGGCAGCGCCGGCACTAATTCGATGAACTAGGAAGATGGGATGGCGCAAGAGTATCGACACAGGTTGCATCCCACACTAAAGGCCTACCCATCTTCCAAGGAAACAAAGACATGCCGTCCGGTCTTTTGCCATCGTCTCGTGCCAAGCCATTGGGTTCTACCAATTAACGGCTGGAACGCCGTTAATTGGTTAATCAATTAATCCCAAATACCCAGATTTATATGTCAGCACAAGGAGAGGTATACAGAGTTTTCCGTGGACAAAGTACTTGCCGAACATGGGCACACTGTGTTGCGATTGACACCATATCATCCGGATTTTAATCCAATTGAAAATATATGGTCTCAACTTAGCCTCTAGAAATGTGGGTATGAATTTAACTACAGTAAAAACATTATTGACTGAAAAAGTAAACATGATCGGGGCTGAAGAGTGGAAAAAGGTTTGCGATCATGCAATCAAATGTGAGAATGAATATTTCTATATATTTTTTTAGCATTCAACGCGGTTTAAACAATTACACTGATAGACTAGTGATAAATACGGCTGACAGTGACAGTTTGACCTCTTTGAGAGCACAGATAGTGAAATAAAAGTAATTGAGAATTAGAATTATTATTACAATGTCTTATTCTAACAATAGGTATAATGGTGTTTATTTTGTACACTACAGCTGTAATTTTCCAAAATAATTAAATACGTAAACATAATGTGAACATGTTTCTTTTATTTTGTTTTACCCCAACCTAAAGCCATCACTTATAGAAAAATTGGTGTATTTTATACAAAAAATAAAAATAATTATCAAAAGAAGCAAATCATAATTGTTTTAACAGCTCCTAATAGATACTGGACTGTTTGTATTTCGTGCAACAGAGATAACGCTCTACGAAGCCGAAATTAGCCGATTGTCTCTTTCCAAAGGTCGATGTGCAATATTTATCGCCGGTTACTGTAATGGGTTGTGGAGGTCTGGTAGGCAGCCGCTCCTAGTAAGATACTGGTAGTATTCAGCTAAATCGGGCTTGACTGGAAACCGACCCCAATATACTTGGGAAAAGGCTAGGCAGATGATGATGATGATGAGGATACCAGACCACAAGTTAACGCTGAAACTGTAACGTCATGTGGATTTTCAATCGTCCACATGTGGTAATTATGGTAAAATGGCCAATAAAATATTTTTAATCAGACGGCAAATTTTCAGAATTTTCCAACCCGCCATCTTTGGAGGCCAATTTCAGCAAAAGTAGCCCAATAAAAGTATTTTTTTTTTAATGGTTATGAAGGCTGATCTTCTGGTGCATTCTTCAGACTTACTTAGGAACCATGAACTCATCTGTTTAGATAATTCATTTAAAGTTGAAAATTTAGGTCATAAATTTAAGGAACGAAAATTTTTCACTTTAGACCAACATTTCCACAAGTTTCAACACAGTTTTAAAGCTGATAATTTTATGTATAAAAGTACAACTCATGAAGGTGTACTTGCAAAATAAAAATCACGACAAAGTCTACTAGTTCTACTTTTATCTTTAGAATTTTTTCAAGTTGGTCAGATCGATAATAAGTTACGAAGCTGATAATTTTAGCATAAAACAACAACTCATGAAGATTCAACTGCAAAAAGAAAGTCTTCTCAACAAAGTCTTTTACTTTTAATAAAAGAATAGGACTTCTACGAAGCTCCGTTTTATTAGAACTGCGTGGCCGCGCGGCCCTCCACGTTTCGACCGCGCGGCTATGGTTAAAAGGAACTTTCTAAATATTGGATCTACGAATTTGCAACTTTGACTGTTGGTGTTTTACAAATTCCTTCGTAATGTTGACGTCGTCGTTTTTCTTCTACGACTCTATGTCCGAGCAGTCGAAACGGACACAACTCGATGGGAAAAAATATTAACTGGCATATTTGTTTGGAGCATTTGTAAATGAGAGCGAGTTTTACAAGTAGGTCACTAAATAAAACATTTTTAATTAAACATCCTATTATATTATTTCAAGCTAAAAATCAACTTCTTTCTTTTCCTAGAATTTCTTAATAAAAAATATTTTTTATTATTCGCTAATTAAGAACATTATCTATTAGTGCAAGTTATTTATATTAGTTTTCACTTTTCTCGCTTACCATCAGGTGAGATAGTGGTCAAACGCGTGCCTATCAATAGTAAAAAAAAAAAAAAAAAAAAAAAAAAAAAAAAAAAAAAAAAAAGTTTTCACTGCTTTAAATTGAGTTTAATTTATAGGCCATGACTGACTTAATTATAAAAACTTCTCAATTCTTTACAATAAAAATGTAGAAAAAATACTATTTGTTTAGGTATCAAATATGTATTAAATTTTTGTAATGGCGTTGAAATTTTGGAGCCCTTACGTGGAGATTCGAAATATGGCCAGTCATCCTGACGTCAGAATCACTGCCCATTTTATTATTTAATTTTCTCAGTTTATAATTAGGTACTAATTTTTTAAACAAAGATATCAAATAGGTATTCGATTTTAGTAATATTTTAAAGTTGATTGGTGTCTTTGGCCAGTCATTCTGATGTTCACTCAATGCTCAATGCAGCCAGTCGCCGAGGTGGTTAATGGGGACGGCAGATCATCGATCATCCTTGCACCTACTTTAGACCTCGTAACAGCTGATGCCCGGAAGAAGGTTCTATTTAAACAGTGGCAAGGGTCCAACTCTCCGGATGACAGGGAGGCACATGGAGTGGCTAAGCGCGCTTGCAAAAAAGCTGTAGCCAGAACCCGCAGCAAAAGTCTGGCGCCTTTATACGACAAGCTGGAAAGTGCGAAGGGGCATTAGCTTATTTTTAAGCTGGCGCGTGCCCGGGAGAAAGCTACACTGGACATTAGCAAATGTCTCTGTGTAAGGGACGCCCAGGGTAAGCTGCTCTACGATGCCCCCTCTGTTAAGGAGAGACGGTGTGCATACTTCGCGGAGCTGTCTAACAAACAGCATCCCCATAACCTTCCTCCCGAACGGCCTCCTAACCTTGGACTTATTTCCCCTATTTCCCCCGACGAAACCCACATTGCTCTTCGCCACATGAAGAACCGGAAAGCGGTCGGGCCTGACAATGTGCCAATTGAAGTGTGGAAGGCGATGGGCCCACATGGTGTGGACCTTCTGACGGATCTTTTTAACCGCATCTTGATCACCAAGGAAATGCCGAACCAGTGGCGATTTAGCCTGATTATCCCTGTTTACAAAGGCAAAGGTAGCGTACAGGATTGTAGTAGCCACCGCGGTACGATCATGTGCCACACCATGAAGCTCTTCGAGCGCATCATTGACACACGGCTCCGTAGCGAGTGTACTGTCTCTGAGTGTCAATATGGCTTCCGGGCGGGTAACAGCACCATGGACGCAGTGTTCGCCTTACGGAATCTGGCTGAGGCTTACAGAGAGAGAAGGAGAGCTTTGCATATGGCCTTTTTAGACCTGCAGAAGGCCTTCGACTGTATACCTCGGCAGCAGGGACTGAAAGCGGTTACGGTTAGAGGTTAAGATACCTCAAAAATATATCGGTACCAGATTAAAATAAAGGTAGAGCTATACCGATACCTTTATAAATAAAGGTTGGGCTATATTGTTATTTAACCTTTATATAATTTCAGTACCTACCGAAAAACATGCGAGACGGCGTACCTACCACTCGTATGTTTGCATGTTCGCGACGCGACGTTGCCGTTCTTGCCGACTTAGTTACCTACATTTTTATTTGGCTATCTGTAATAGAGGCATCTGAGCTTTCAGATGGCCCATCTGTGATGACATGTGCAACTGCAATTTAACAGTTTACTTGTAAATACTGTAACTGTACCTACTTAGGGGCTGTGGGACGCAGAGCACATTCGAAAATCGCCATTTTTTTCTTCGCAAATATGATCTCCATAATGCCAATACATTTTCAAGCGTAAAAGACTATAACTACAACTTTGTGTACAGTCGCCAGCATATCAAGCTATAAAAAGCTGTCAAATTTATTTAATAGATTTTCAGTTATCGTTAAAGCATTAGGTTCAAAGTTGACTGTGTAAAGGAGATGTTCCAAAATGTATGGACCCTGGGCCATGTCCTTGTACACTATACTTAAAAATAGAGAAATATATTTAAAACAGTTCTCAACTGTCCAATTTTCTTAAAATGGCTTTGTTTGCTGGTAAAACAAAATAAATTACACTTGAAATTGCAACACGCAACAAAAACCCGTCATGGCGGTAAGCTGTCATTTTGATTGATTAACGACGTTTGACATTTATTTCTGACATATTTATTTACCGGCAACGAGACGACAGTGACTGAAGTGACATTGTTATGACAGCTGACAGTTATTTTTCTATGATCTGTAACTAAATCGGTGCGACGCCATGTTGAAAATCGATAAAAGTAATTTATAAACATCAATTAATTACCACAACAGTAAACATTTAAATGAATTAAATGTATTTTTCCCTAATTCTACGGATTTTTCTCTTTTTTATGAGGTAATGTACATAGACATGGCCCATTTTGAAACATCTCCTTTGACACAGATAGCCTGATTTGCTGGCGTCTGTACCTATTCAATAGGAAATTTAATACTCGTATGCATTTTTGGAAAAAAAATATACATTTTAATTTATTTATGATTTTATGACGGTTTTTAACCGAATTTGACTCATTTCTAGAATTCCGAACATCCGTGAAAATCGGAACCCTTATATAGGATCTTTCTTTCTGTCTCTCCGTCTGTCTCAGCCAGTTTTCTCTGGATTTACAAGACTGATTCAGTTGGAATTTGGTACACATATGGACTTCTATGACCCAAACATGAACGCGTTACTTAAATACTCGTAAATACATTTTTAGTATGGGGTCACTTTTGGGGGTGAAACAATAAAATTAAAAAATAGTTTTTCGACCTGAATTGTGTGACCAATCAAATAAAAGGGCTTACTGTGAGGGTTTAATCCGATTTTTTCATAATTTTATATAATATTTTTTTCATAATTTTTGATATTATTCATAAAATTTGACCAAAAATGATCATTCCCTCTCCGAAACTGCTGAACCTATTTTTTTTTTTAGTTCAGATAATAGTTTTTGTAGATTACAGGAAAACTTATAAGAAGTCTATAGTGTTAAAATAACATGTTAAAAAAATAAATTGGTTCGGAACCCTTTGCACGCGAGTCCCACTCGCACTGGGCCAGCTTTTGCGCTCAGATTACTCAGACTCCTGCGAGACTTGCTTGGGAGCAGCCCTGTGTCATTTAAAAAAATAGAAATATACGAAGAACATAGGTATATAAATTACAAACAGCCCAAATAATTAAGATAAAATATATCTTAATTATTTTATTCATAATATTGATTGTGAAAATAAGATTTTAAATTCGGCATATTGACGTCTTATACACAATGTCAAATTTATCGATAAAATAATGGTGCAAATGCGAGTCCTAAATTATACAACCAAAGTAACATATTGTGAGCACTAAACTCTTCAAGACCTGTGCATCAACTGGTATAAAATCGAAAAAAAAAATGTTAAAAAAAATCTTATAGTGCCGAAAATTCGTCGAGGTTTATCATCATCATATCAGCCAAAAGAAGTCCACTGCTGAACATAGGTCACCCGTATCCATCGGCTACCCGCACCTTGTGGGAAGCCTCTCAACGCTGCATCTTGTAGTACGCGTTCGCCACTCCAGAACTTTTTTTTTTTTCTAATGTTGGGCACGCGTTTGACCACTATCTCACCTTATGGTAAGCGATGATGTGGTCAAAGATGGAGCACGCTAGCCTAGAAGTAACCTATTCACTCTTGACTTAAAGACTCCCAGGTTGTAGCTATCAGGAAACACAGACTCCGGCAGGGAATTCCACTCCTTAGCTGTACGCATTATGAATGTGTTCCCAAAACGTGTGGGTGGGATGTCCACCACCAACATGTGGGGTGGCGCATCGCCGTTCGTCTTGTCGTCCGATGATGGAACGGGCTTGGCGGAATTTAATTATACAATCCCGTCACATTCCCCAAAATGCAACCGGTAGAAAACCGAAAAGCTAGCAACTCGTCGTCGATGCTCAAAACATTGGAGCTTCGTCGCGACGAGCCTCTCATTGCCGATGATCCTCTTGGCTCGTTTCTCAATTGACTCAAGGGCAACAAGCTGGTATCTGGCTGATCCGTCCCAAAGATGAGAGCAGTATTCCATACACGATCGAACTTGCGCTTGATAGTTTGAGCAGCTGTTCCGGCGTGAAGTACCGTCTTACCTTTGCTAGGATCCACAACATTTTTGCAGCTACTTGAGCTTTACCCTCTATGAAAGTGCCAAAATTGAGAGTAAATGTTAATGTAACCCCAAGAAGCTCAAGTTGGTCGGTTATCGGCACGGTAGCACCTCGGAAATATAGAGCTAGGTGGAATTGGCTCCTTTTGGCGGAAAAAAGACACGCTTGTGTCTTAGCAGCATTGAACTTGACCAGATTGGCATCGCCCCATTCAGAGACAGCCTGTAAGAACACATTCAAGCGCTCAACCATAGCCTCCCGGAGAGACCGGATCTGCGATCCACCAGCTCGTGCGTCGGACACGTATCTCTCAACAACAGTGCTGTCGTCTGCATACCCAAAGATACCGGGTTTAAGCAGATCATTAATATGCAGCAAGAACAGTGTTGCTGAAAGCTCCGACCCCTGAGTAACCCCGGCATTAATATCCAGCAGTCCAGACGAGCAGCCATCTATGACCACTCGGATAGACCGATCCCTCAGGAAATCTGCGATCCAATCACACAAACCAGCGGGCAGACCGAAGGAAGGAAGCTTACTAATAAGGTTAGACCCTGCCGAAGGCCTTGGATCCTTGGAAGGATATGAATGGCATACGCTAGAAGATCCCCAGTTGACCGATTTCGACGGAACCCGTATTGTCGGTCACTAAGGATATAATTCGCTTCTAGGTACGCCAGGAGCTGATGATTCAGAACGCGTTACATAGTCTTATAGAGTATGGAAGTTACCGAGATGGGTCTATAATTCGACGGGTCAGCTCGACTACCCTACTTGGGCACGGGCTGCACGTTAGCTTGCTTCCAAGCCGTCGTGACCTTTCCGGTCTCAAACGAAAGGCGATATAGGCGTGTCAAGATCGGAGACAACTCAGGCGCACAAGTCTTCAGAACAATTTCCGGCATCCCATCCGGGCCACTAGCCTTATTCACGTCTAGGTTACGCAGCACCCTACGGACGTCATTCTGATGAATGCGAATGTTCGACATACTCGACTCGCATCCACCAGGAGAAGCAGGGGGCCTCGCGCCATCAGGATCCAGACGTGAAGATTCCGCAAACAAGGTAGCAAACAAGTTCGCTTTCTCCCCAGCGGAGTGGGCCAGAGCGTCCCGTCGGATCTCAGTAGTGATGGTAGTGAGAGGTGGCAGAAGTTCGATTCGACCGACTTATTCAGGGACCAAAAAGCCTTAATGCCTGCTGGGTATGAGGCAAGTTTGTTCCTTATTCGGCTAATGTGGTCAAATCATGCCCTCCGCAACACTTTCTTACAGGATTTGGCAGCCCTGTTAAAGGCTCGTCGACCCATGCCAGATAAGCCGCGTGCTTAAGCGCATCAGCGCGATTGCACTCGGCACCAAACCATGGACGAGCTTCGCCAGACATTGTTATGCCAGAGAACGGAATGTAGTACTCCATTCCCCTCCGCAACACATCCGTCACGGCGTCCGCGCACGACGAAGCATCAGTCGAAGAAAGGCAAGTAGGCTGCCAAGGATAACATGCGAAGAAAGATCGCATGCCATCCCAATCTGCTGACCTGTATCGCCATACCCGCCGGGTGCCTCTTGGGCTAGAATCAGGCGGGGAGTAAACGGACACAGACTTCACCAGACAGTGGTCGGAACTACCCAGTGGAGAAGAAATCGACACCGAATAGCGGTCTGGATCTGTTGTCAGCAAAAGGACCAAGCAATTGGCAGTGTGCAAATCAACATCCGGCACCCTCGTGGCCCCCTGGACCAGCTGGGTAAGATTTAACGCAAGCGCTAGCTTTCTCGTCTCTCGTCTAGCATGGTCTGTGCACTGGTATGGGAAGAGCCACTCCTGATAGTGGGCGTTGAAGTCCAGTAACGCCCAGTAACACCAATTGGGCAGAAAGGTACCGCTGCTGAACCGCATCCGCCGCCTCACTTAGGTGCTGTGTGAACTTCCCGAAGGCCTATTGATCATCTGTTCCACAAGCAATGTGGGCTGCCCTCTGCCACTTCAGATTGGCGATCCTTTGGGCTATGTCGGTAAAGTTGGTTCTCTTGCGGATATCATCATCCGTGATCCGATCACGCAAGGAAACTGCGAGCATTGCCCTCTCCATTTCCATTTGGCCCATTGTGAGCGACCGGGTCTCAGTTACATAAGTCACCACTGGCAACAAGCACTGGTCATAGACTTTCGGCTTGAGACACTGTGGTATGTGAGACGAAAAGATAACACGCCATTACGCAACTTCCCGAACGCCGCCCAGCCGAGTCGGATTCGACTCGGCTGGCTCGACTAAAATACTGGTATTCAGCTAAATCCGGTTTGACTGGAAGCCGACCCCAATAAAGTTGGGAAAAGGCTAGGCAGATGATGACAGAAACTCGCTTTTCAATTATTTGATCACTGTAGCTCAATAGATGGATCTCCCATCTATTGAGCTACAGTGTATTTGCACGCATCGTCTGAAGACTGCAGAATTATCTCCCGCCTCTCCTACGAGATCTTCAGAGTAGGATCAGAGAGCCTCTTGTTCTTATCTGTACGGTGAGTCTTGAAGAACTTAAACCCGACCGTAAGGACAGCTCCCTAGTTCCTAGAGAGCTCCGTGGACGAAATGATTCTGAAGTTCGGGCTGAAAACATTCGAAGTTTTGATCTGGATCTGTGCAAGGCGGAGCGTAGATTCCATCGGTCGAGATCTTTCCAGCTTAATATTTAGGTTCAATTTGCCTCTTACCATGCTGTGATCACTTCCGGTGTTCACTGCGTTGATCACAGAGACATCATTGAATATCTGCTTCTTCGTTGACATGATGAGTTCAATCTCATTTTTAGTTCCACAGTCTCTGCCACGTCCACTTCCTGTGCTTTGAGTTCATCGTGTAAGTGCCTTCCTTCTCTATAAAACTGGCCAGTAGGTGTTCCCGGTGGTTCCGACGTCCTAATCTGAATTGCCCCACTCATAGCTCATCACTGTCTCGTTTGCCCAGTTTCGCGTTGTCCCCCATGACCACAGTGAAGCAAACGCAAAGGGCACTAGGAGGAACACGGATGGGTTATAGTCAGTAAGAGTCTGACACTCCCTCCTGCTTCACCCAAAGCAGGAGGAGTCATTTGATGATTTCACATCCTTAAAAAAAAAAAAGTGAAGTGACACACTCAGTGAAGAAGATGTACCTAGATTCCAGATAAATCTTCATACATGGTCTCTATTTCGTTGTCGGTGTGTGTCGAGGTTAGGGCGCTAACCTGTACGACGTACAACGAATATCTTGATGATATTTTGAGTATAAAGTACGCCACCCTGTGATCATTCTCGTTCACATTGGACACAAGGAACCAGTGAACGATAAACCCGACACCACCCTGGAACTTCTGGTCACCCTCCCGTAAATAGAACAGAGTCGTCGGTGTTTGTTGGGAGTTGGGACAGCCGGATCCACTCCGGAGATACTTAGCTCTCCCTGCCTCGCCGTGATTTTGGCCACTACCAGAGTCAAGGGTAGGCGAGCTGCCGGGCACTAGGGGCCATTTTAAATTGTGCTCATCATATTGGGCGGTGGTTTGCCATAATCGTCACGCTTGGCAGACGGGTTGGCGATCGCAGTGTAGCTATTGCAATGTGCAGAGAGTGCTACTGCTCAATCTATGGTAAGTCCCTTAGAAGACTCTTACGAGACCCAAGGAAAGTGATGAGATGGTGGTGGCCCTGATTGCATATTATTAAATAATGTGCAATCAGGGCCTCTCAACTGAACGACAGAGTGGCGTGGCGGTGCTTCAAAGAAAACCCCTATATTAAGGTTTAGCTACTGCTACCGATACATTTATAAAGGTTAAGGTACTGCTACCGAAAAATTTATAAAGGTTATAGGACTTCTACCGAAATATAACCGGTATGCATTTCCATGCATACCGGTACTCTTAAAATTCCGCTACTGAAAATTATAACGATATCGAAATATTTCGGTAACCTTTATTTAACGGTATGACGTCATACCGAAATTTAAAGGTACCTTAATTTTTGGGTAATTCAGTCCCTGCTCGGCAGTCCATCTGGTGGGCACTGCGCTTCAAGGGCGTCCCCGAGGCCTATATTGATATTATCAGAGACATGTACCGCGATTCCGTGTCCTCTGTCCAGACCGCTGTTGGCGAATCGAATGGCTTCCCAATATCTGTTGGCGTTCACCAAGGCTCGGCTCTTAGCCCGTTCTTGTTTAACGTAGTGCTCGATGTAGTTACGGCAAACATCCAAGATAAGCCCCCATGGCTAATGATGTATGCCGATGACATCGCCCTCGTTAATCAGAACAAAGCCCATCTTGAGCGCAAAGTCAACATTTGGAAGGACACGCTTGAAAACGGTGGTCTGAGACTAAATGTGGCGAAGACTGAGTACATGTCCTGTGGCAGCACGGATTCAAACACCATCCGAATAGGTTCGGACCTGATCAGAAAGTCCGATACGTTCAGGTACCTTGGATCCGTGCTGCACGAGTCTGGCAATGTGGACGACGATGTCCAAGCACGTATAGGCGCGGCTTGGGCGAAGTGGCGCGAGGTAACGGGCGTTGTATGCGACCGCAGAATGCCTCCGAAGCTCAAGGGACAGATATATAAATGCATCATACGGCCTGTCCTACTGTACGGCGGCGAGTATTGGCTAGCACTAAGCAGACATACCCAGCAGCTTCGCGTCACGGAGATGAAGATGCTGAGGTGGATGAGTGGCGTAACGCGATCCGATTGCATACGCAACTCTTTTATCCGAGGTATCGATAAAAGAGTTGCGAGGGTCTTGGTGTCCGTGACGTGGGGGAAACACTGCAAGAGTGTCGTTTGCGATGGTATGGCCACATCATACGCCGCTCTATGGAGTACGTTGGTCGGAGATGCATAAATATGGCTGTTCCTGGGGCTATTTGTCGAAAATGCACTGTTTTTAACTTTCAAAGAAAAAAGTGAAAAACGTCCCATAAATTCGCATTTATCGAGTGGAACGCAGAGAGCACAAATTTTTCTAAATTGAAATTTGGGACCAGAACTACATCCGGCTCTGCGATCGTCTTTTTTAGCGTCGATTTGTACTGGGCTAATATTGTAAAAAAAATTAGAGATAACTTAATTTTCCTAGCGAGCTAAGATCAAAATACACCAAGAAAAACATACCAAGAAAAAAAGCAACGTTAGGAATTTTTGCAAGGTTCAAAGTTAATTTGACTGGGTTATAAGGTTTGGTGGCTCTGGGATCTTAGTCCATGTTTATGTAATGCTATATAAAACAACAACATCATGGATGATAATCATATCATCCATGATGACTATTTTTTCTGACAGTATAGTAAACAGCTAAAGGTAAAACGTAATCTTTTTGCATCGACAACGATGCCTGTTTTTGGGCTAGTATGTTGCTCGCTGGTGTCATCTGGCGTCTGCTTCAAATCAAGTCAATTTTTACTTACTTTTGTTCCTGTAACGTGGCCCTTATTTCTGTGTGACGTACAAGTGACCGAGAGCACTTGAGCTCAGCGGACACCCGCGTGCACTGCAGGCATCCCAGCTGATATGCTTCCTCAGTGAACTTATTCGCCTGGCACAACAGAAAGAAAGATCAACATCATCCTCTAAGTCATCTCAAATTCGTAGTACCATCACCTGCGGCCACTTTCTTCCTAGATTTAGCTACTTCTGCATCGACATCCACCTTCAGATAATAGCAACGAACATAGGAAAAATCCTGCGCCCGATGGATGTCTTGGGTGTAGACAGCCCGTTATGGATCTCGTACAAAGCTGTAGCAACAGGAAAAAATATCGACAGCTGGGCGAATCAACCAATGACGGGCATCATGAACCCCAGCTGCTGTCTTGTGCTGTGTAGCGTAACTTCAGGTTTGGAAACTTCAGCTTGGTGTCGTTGACAACAGGCAGTGGACAAATCGGTGAGTGTGGAATAGTTTCAAGTTACCTGCTTCTCTAGGATATCTGCAGGCCAACCAGTAACGTGTGACGTCAGGTCCGACCGAACATAGTTGACCAGCGACGGCGTCAGCATTGGAGGCGCGTGGTGGAGTGTCCCGCCCACAACTTGCGAATAACTTCCTAGGCATTCCACTGAAAAGCAAATGTATTTCGTTACCACAATATCAAGTTTTTATATTTATTTCATTAGTACTCAGTGTTTAAATTAAGCTATTTTGTCTAGTATCGAAAAACACTGAAAGGAGTCTCGAGAAAACTAAAACTGCATCATTGGATTTTTGAAAAATCTTTTTTCTCATCCATGAACAGAACCACTTGATTTTGAAAAACCGGTCAAGAGCGAATCGGACTCGCGCACCGCGAGTTTCGTACGAATTTGTAGATACGTATTTTAAATAGTTCAGGAAATCTCGCAGTTTTTTCTGAGCTAAGAACCAGAACCAATCAGAGATTGAATGTATTTGGACCAAAGCAGATACTTTTCAAGACCTTTTAGAAACCGAACCTATACCCTTAACGAACTACAACGCTGCGCTGTTTAAAATCGTGGACGGTCTTTCTCCAATGGAAAATATTAACACTAGATATGAGCGCCGAACCTAATTACTTTACGTGGAGGAAAAATAATGTTCGTGGATTACACAGAAGTAAAGGTGATGAATTTATCATCATTTGCCGGTGTTTTAGCCACTATTCATTTCCTGTTATGAGTCCATTGCTGCGTTCAGGTAAGTCCCCCAAACGTAGTGCTTTCAGTAGTTCTAGTCTTTTATTTCATACCATTTTTATACATCATTTCAATGTTATATATACAGTACATAAAAGTATAATGAAATAAAAATCTGTTCAGTATTTAGGTGGGTACACTTATTTTCTATGTTTGAAAGCAGTTTTCATAAAATCAATCTAATGCATTACGCTAAATGAAAATGGCAAAAAGATAGATCGAACTTTGAAATTTATTTCTATCGAGAAAATTTATTCGCATCGTGTATTCCTTTAGAATTTAGTTAGATCATAAAGTCAACACACAAACCAGAATATCAAATCTCTATTATTACAGGTACTTTACGAGAAAAAAAATCTCAAAACGGCCTTATTATTCGCTTATCGCCTTAATTACTTCAAATTTATTTAAAACAAGTTGACCCACGCAACTTCGTTTGCGTCACAATTTTCCTTACTGCTCCTATTGGTCTCAGCGTTATGATATATAGCCTATAGCCTTCCTCGATAAATGGGCTATCTAACACTGAAAGAATCTTTCAAATCGGACCAGTAGTTTATGAGATTAGCGCGTTCAAGTAAACAAACAAACAAACAAACTCTTCAGCTTTATATATTAGTATAAATATATAAGATAATGACAAAAATATATTTGAGATCCTCACAATGTTTTTTTTTTTTTTTTTTAAATTTAGGTAGTCACTGAAAAGAGCACTAATTTCAGGCAGAACATCAAAATCGTTATGTCCTCGGGCTTGTTTCATAATATGAAGAAACAGAGAAGTCTTAGTCGGTCTACTATGAAGTGATCATCGCACGAACACACGATCACTAATCTCGCAAACATAGTTCTCTCCGGATTAAAAGAACGACGACGCCTGAGGTTGAGTGATATGATAACAAACCAACTACAAATAGACCAGTGGAAATTAACATTAAATTCGCAAAGCTGGATGTAGTTTTGATTTTTTGGTATGTTGTATGGACCAGTTAGAATAGTGCGAATCCAAATTCGCAACTTCGAAAAACTTGTGATCGCTGCGCAACACGCGATTAACTGCGAAATTTTGGGACTTTATTTTTTCACTTTTTGCTCTCTAAGTCCAAAACTGCATTTTCGACCAATAACGTTCAGTAATCATATTTCCACATCACATCTTCCATAAGTTGTTGCTGGAAGAAGCCATACATGATAAATGGTGCAGCAGTTCGTTGGTGCCCATCTTCAAGAACAAAGGCGATGTGCTGGAGAGCAACCACTATAGAGGAATTAATGTCACATAGTATGAAGCTTGGGAAAAGTTGTTGAAAGGCGGCTGAGAGAAAAAAGTGTAGTCTCACAGAACCAGTTCGGTTTTATGCCTGGTCAGGGTAAAACGGATGCCATTTTCGCTATCCGCCAGCTGTGCGAGAAACATTGAATTGATTGATTTGTTGAATTCGTTGATCTCGAAAAGGCATATGACCGGGTACCTCGTGAGGTTTTGTGGTAGGCCCTTAAGGAGAAAGGTGTGCCTGGGAAGTATGTACAGTTGATCCGACCCATGTACATTCGATGCAGTACTCATGTCCGGTCTGCAGTGGGCACCACTTATAGTTTCAGTGTGGCAGTCGGTTTGCACCAGGGGTCGGCTGTCAGCCCTTATCTCTTTCTGCTGATAATGGACGCTCTGACATCGAACATCCAGAAGAGGTTTCCTGGTGTATGTTATTTGCTGATGACTTTGTGTTGGTTGGCGAAAGCGGCCTAGAGGTGCAGAGCAGATTGGAGACGTGGTGGCAAAGACTAGAGTGTTGGCCTAAAATTGAGCGGAACCAAAACAGCATACCTGTTCTGCGAATTTGGCGGTCTCTGCAGTCCTATACTTATAGCATTCACCTGATCGCCCATACCGATCTACTCCCGACTTTCGGTGCCTCGGGTCGCTTGTCCAGGAGGACGGCGATGCAGACCGAGACGTAAAGCACCGGATCAACTCAGGATGGATAAAATGGCGATAGGTCACTGGGACAACTTGCGACCCACGGATGGCCCCTCAAGTTGAATAGGAAAAACGACAAGTCTGTGATAAGACCTGTCGTAATGTATGGATCAGAATGTTGGCCATTTTCCGGTGACACATGAAATGAACGCACCAATTTCTTTTTGAGCTCGGGACGAACTGCCTACCACGGCCAGGATATGTGTGGAATTATCGATCAAATATAAGACCCCTTTTAGTAGAATTTTCTACAGCCCCCTTGCTGGCTTAATCCAGCGCTGGATGCTACCCAGGGTCACAAGATACAATGAACTCTGGGAACTTACTTTTTCTAGGTAACGCAGTATCTAGGTGTAGTGGCGGTGCGTGTGGGTCTGTGTTCTCCGAGTGTGTCGGCGTGGGTGGCCCCGGATCGCGGTGCGGCGTGCCCGAGCCGCTTCGGTTCCCGTCGCAGATGGGGGACGCCGCCGCGCCGTTGTTGTTGTTGTTGGACGGCGGTATCGTCACCGGCGGCTGAACTGCCACAATCCGGGGTAACGCCGCGGCTAGTAATGACCCACTCTGTAACATTCAAGAAATAATTTTAGTCATCAGCTCTATAGACTAAAAACTCAGCAACCTAACCTAACACTTGCAAAGAAAAACATACCGTTTGGTTTGAGTTATCGAGTACAACAACTGGTGGAACAGCATTATTTTCTGTATTATTCCGTAAAGCAGCATTTGCTTCTCTTGCTCCATACGAATTCTCAGAAAGTGGCGTACTCCTGTCCGGAGAGATGTCCATGTCTTGTAATGACTGTCCATCTATTGACAAAAATATAGTTTATTAACAAATATTTTGTAAGCAAATAGTGCCATGCCAACTTAACAAATGTAATACCTTTGCCGTCATGTGGAGTAGCCGAATGTTTTGGTCTAGTTCGATCATGCACTTCTTCATCTCGACTGCTATTCCAGTACCTCTCTGAGGCACTATTCGTTCTTTTACTAGATTTTTCAACCTCTCTCCTTCCCGATCTTGAACTTGATCTCTTATCTCGACCTAAACGAAATAAACACCAAATATACTTGTCTATTAGACAGATTCGATCAGGTTTTATAGTAATTCGTTCAAGCCATAGCCATGATTTGATGCGTAAGACACTCATTAAATATCCTTTAATATAGCATTATCTGGGGGTAATTCATGAAATAAATAAATTTACCGATAATTTTCTATAATTAATTAAATCATATATATATGTTTCAGAGATTACTTACTTGGCTTTGGACACATTGAGTATATAAAAGTAAATTCGAAAAATTACCGGTCAAGTGCATGTCGTAGGGCGCTTTGAGTTCAGCCGCGTGGTGCCGGTCTGCCGCCGCTGCGGAGACCGGTCCCGTGTTCACCTCGCCGTACTGATGCCGTGCGTGCGAAGTCCGGGTCTCGCACTGCTCTCTTGACGCGTCAACTGTATACAAAAAACAATCGCGCTGCTCAGTACATACCCGCATTGTTGCGCAGTACCAACGATCGGTAACGGTGTCGTTTTGAAAGCACTTATAATTTTGGCATTAATAAGGTAATCATATGGATCAAAGGACACAACGAATGCCGAGGCGAACGTTGCAGCGGACGAACTCGCCAGAAGACGGTTCGAGTATGGCAACGGCACAATGTGTTCTGGCCCATTGTGCCACTTCTTTTCGGGTACCTACGCAATCTGGTTTGGAAACGCACCAGAGACAAACGTCACAAGCTATGGATTGACCATGGTGAGTTTAGGCAGGCCAAATAGGTACTTACCTCTATAGATGGCCTATTCACAAAACAAGCCCTAAGACTGTCTTAACAACAGTTGTGTACATTCAGTCACAGCCGTAACAACTGTCCACGGGTCTTTTAATAAACACCTATATGTCATAGCAGGCACTGCAGCACATCTGCGTCTTACCTGCCCGGTAGTCGCTGATTACAGGGCTAAGCACTTCGGAAACCCAGATACCCTCTGTGAGATAGTAACACCAAGGCATTTCTAGCCTTCCTTGGGGAGCTAGTGGATCGAACCAGCCCGAATTACATACATAGGAGGTTATCATAATCAGATAAAGATACAGAACAAATAGTTTACAGATTCGTTAGTAAAATTGACAAATCATTGAATGACTGGTAACATGGACAATATTGGCCATTTTCCTGAGTTTTACATAGTTTAGCACCAGCAGTCTCGTCAAAGAACTTCATTCAGAAATGGTTTCTACTGAATTAGAAAGTAAGTTAAATAGTCAGTTAAATGGTAGTTAAGGGAAGTCATACTAACTGGCGAAAATTACACCACATTGATGTCAGTATCAATGTGGTGTAATGTGTGTAATTTCTTTGTGGAGGTCTTATCGATTTTGTTTAGATATTATTGAACCTTTAGAATATAATAAAATTAGAATATACTTTATTGTATTAAAAATAGTCGCACAAGTAGTTACAGAAACTTAATTCTCTGGTTTCAATGGCGGTCATAAATTAGTGAACGATAAAGTGCTAATCAGGTAGTGTAATGTTAAAATTATAATAAAAAAGAACAGTAAAATAAAGGTTAAGATATTCAGGTACCCTGGTACCTGAATATCTTACAAATATATAAAGCTAAAGAGTTTTGTTTGTTTACTTGAACGCACTAATCTAAAATTATTTCAGTGTTAGATAGCCCATTTATCAAGGAAGGCTATAGGCTATATACCATCACGCTAAGACCAATAGGAGCGGAGCAGTAATGAAAATTGTTACGCAGACGAAGTTGCGCCACTAGTACATACATAAAGGGGAGAGAAAAGGCTATAATAAAAATTAAGCCTCAACTGATGCTACTGGTTAAAATGGTAGGAAAAATTAATTGCAAGTTTACCTTACAGCTACTAATTATATATTACAGCAATATAATCAATATGCGATTTAGCTCCTAACATTCAGGCTCTCCGTATCAATACGTTAGAAAACAGGTACGTTATTCAACTTTGGTTTAAAATAACACAGGCATGTTTAGGGCATACTGCCAGTTATTGTACGTATGTGGGTCAGTTTTACACAATTACACAGGGCTCATACAAGTCTCTACGAGTCCAATATAATAATGCGTTCCGGGTAACCTCCCAGCTGCGTCTGCGAATTGCATCACTGATGCGTCGATTGCGCGGTAGCTCCAACAGCCTCGTGGCTACTGTAGCCGGCAGGGTGGATGGTCCTATATTGCGTCACTGGATGGCGGCACACAGACCGTTCGGATATGTTAGATTACAAGTTTTATTGTACAGTTAGTAAGTACCAAATTATTTTATTTTCCTCGTTTTTGTATGAATCTCCGGTCTGAAAATAAAGATTTTATTTATTATTTAAGCACTCCTCTAAAGTATGCTGCGCCATGTCCTCCGAGCAGTCAACTCAGTGATGATAAACGGCCATCCACCCTCAGCTTACGCGAACCAGGTGCTTTACGATAAACCGCCGATAGTTTTAATTTTTCAATACACTTACTACTAGTATTCTATTCATTTTTCTATTCAGGGATCCGTTTGCGAAATATACGCATTAAGTTTTACTTACTTTCTGTATCAAATACCGTCTATTTTTTAAATATTTGGATAGATGAAAATATTTGGACAGTTACTCCTTATAACATCAGCTATCTACAGCGACTCTGAATCGGTCCAGCTGTTTTTTAGACGCCAAATAAATGTTCAATAGCGGTCATTGACCCCCCTGCATTTAGTGACATAATTAATTACACAAACTAGCCAAGCGGATGGTAATTGTTGATCTAATTTGTTTTGGAATAAATTCAAGCTTTATTTTTAAATTATGAAAAAAAATAAAACTCTCACAGTTAGTTTTTTGGGGTGGTTTGGGATCTACCTCCTCGCGGTCCACCCCGGGAAACGGCACCATAGGCTTGCCTGTGGTTAGGCAGAACGATCCCACTTAAAGCGGTGGTAGACTCCGCAGGGAGCCGCCTGGCTCGTGACCACCATCCCGCCGAAGTCCAGCGCCAAGTAGCTTGCTGTGTTCCTTCGGTGTGCGGGAGTGCCAGTGCCTTTGGGGGAGAAGGAGACTGTCAGTTGCTCTGCTCAGAACCGGTCTTGGTCGCTGCACTGGGCTTTCCGGGTAACTCGTTTTGAAGGGTAGCGAGATCCGAAGCACGGTGCCAGCCGTTGGCCGACCGCAGATAGTAAGAGGCCTAAGTAGCACGCCAGCCACGTGTGAAAGGCTGCTCCGCTAACTAGCGAAAAATCCCGATATGCTCCACCGGGCCAGCCGGTGACTGGATGGGAGGACCCGGTGGCCATATCCGGGAGACTGCGGAGACGCCTGAACCCCCCCCCGGGTTCACGCGACTCCGCAGTCTCCAAATGAGTTCCCATAGGTTGGTTTAGCTCTAGTGTTCCACTTGGTTCACTGAGCAGCAGCTCGACAGTTCGAAATTTTCCCCCCGACTACTCTCCACATGATCAAAGCGAATAAGAAGAATAAGGCGAAACAACGGCTGCACTTCCTCCCACTAAAAGTGCACCTCACTAACATCAGCGGTTGCACTCCAATCTCGATCCGGTCCATCACCACCTTGAGACCAAGAAGTCGCACCTGTTTTTCCTAACGGAGACGAAGATAACAAACCCCGACAGACGCGGCGAACCTAAACTACCCGGGTTACTCTCTGAACATTCGTTCAAGAAGCAGGCTGGGGTCTGTGTGTACGTCCGCGATGACATTTGCCGTCGTCGTCTCCGTTGCTTTAGAAATCGGGTTATTCTGCCATATGGATACTTGTGGACACTGACGTGAAGAAATTTATCTACGTCGGCGTATACCGTTCGCACAGCGGTGACCAGGATACAACAGCGTTGTTTAATTCCCTCGTGGAGTCGAAGGCTTTTGACAGGGTCTGGCACGCAGGTCTACTTAGCAAGCTTCCTGCTTATGGCATCCCAGCTGGTTTTTGTAGCTGGATATCAGACTTCTTCTGCTCCTCTGATCTCATGGCTATTGATGTCGGAGTTACTCGGGGGTCTGCTCTCTGCAACTCTTTTCCTGCTGCACATCAATGAACTACTTCAGCCTGGTCTTGTTGGGTACGCATATGACAGTACGGCTTCAGAGAGATACTTTTCCAGCGCAAGAACCAGCGGGGATGAAGTCCGTTCCTTGAGAGAGGCCATGGTAGAGCGGACAAATTTGACCTTAAGCGTTGTCTCCCAGTGGGGTGATGATAATCACCTTTAACACAACCAAACACAGGCGTGTCTTTTTGTCGCAAAAAGGAGGCGTTTTGACCGGGAACTATAGCCGGGAATCGTCCTGCGACTCCCGACGCCCGGGGCGTCTGCTTCTGTTGCGGCGGCTGGAGCGTAAGGGTTCTCTCTCTCACGCGTTCGGCCTCCTTTTTCGCTAGCATTACTGCTTCGCAGAAAGAGGTGCCCCTTCCCTTACTTCATCGCTCCTAACCATGGATTGAACCAGGGCGCACGCGAGGGATCGCCGCCGCCGATTGCCTCGACGATGTCACGGCGGTGCTCCGCCCAAGCAGGGTAGAATCTCCACCGTATGCTCCACCGTGTACTCCGGGCGATCTTTGCAGTGTTGCTACCCGGGCGTATGCTCCCACCGAATTCAAACAGGTATCTCCCGAAACAATGGCACACAATCCAGTTTGAAAAATGTATTTTAACATATTCAAAATGTATTTATCCACATAAAAATTCCGTATTTGGGTCACCGAAGTCCTGATGCGTACCAAATTTCAACAGAATCAGTCAAGTAGATTCGGAGAAAACTGGCTGTGACAGAGGCACACACAGACACAGAATTTTCGGAACCTTAAAAACGGAAATAATGTCATAAAGCGTCCTGAAACGGCATCTATCGTGATCATTTACATTTTGTAGTAATAAACAACGGATCAAATTGTTTTCGGGTACCTACGATAAGATATCAGGGAAAGGTCAATGAACTTTATTGCAAATTAATCTGGCACCTACCATAACAGGAACTAACAGGCCGACAATCAGACAGAAAGGGCGTTCGAGGTTATAATTCTGAAAATACATAATTCTTACGCCCGCGAATCATACTTTAATCAACATATAACCTAATACTAACTTGCAAAAAACATAAGAAAATTTTAATTTCCCGGTCTACCCTGGCGCAACCGCCTATAGACTTGCAGATGACCTTGTGGTTTTCGCCGAGATCTTCGATGACCTCCAGAAAATGCTTCAAAACCTTTATACTGCTTCTCTTAAGGTGGGTCTTAGGATGAATCTTCAGCGATTCAAATCGTACTCTTTAAGTTGGAAATTAATCGACCGATATGTTTAAAATGTTTATGTGGCCATATCCTTTCATTTGGCAAAGAACATCAACAAACGGATGTATCGAGAAGAATACAGCTTGGCTGGGCCGCTTTTAGCAAATTAGACGACATTCTGAAGTTTGCCAAAATTCCACAATGTCTGAAGTCCCGCCTCTACTATGACTACGGTGCTGAGACATGTATGCTCACGCACTGTGTACAGACTGAGAGTTGCACAGAGAGCCATTGAGCGTTCCATGCTATGCATACGTCGAATAGATCAAGTTCCAAACGTCGAGATCCGAAGATATACGAAGATTTTCGACATCGAAAAACGAATTGCGGAAAAAAGATGGAGCTGGGCAGGACACCTAGCAAGGCGCGGTGATGACAGGTGGAGTAAGGCAGTGACTGAGTGGAGTCCGAGGACAGGAAGAAGTGTTGGTCAGCCGGCAGCGAGATGGATGGATGACATTGTTGCCATCGCAGGTAGAACCTGGATGAGGCTGGCACAGGAATGTGGGGATTGGCACAGGAATGTGGGGATTGGCACAGGAACGTGGGGATTGACACAAGAAAAGAGAGGCCTATACGGCCGCTGTCCGTCGCATCAGTCGCAGCCGGGGGTCATGTTAAAAGTTAATAGTATGGTTCCCATTATAAAATAAATCGAGAAAATCGGGACTACGGACTAGCTCACTATCGATGGATGGTTATGGATACCATTGCATTCATACAACGAAGACCTTTACAAAAATGACGCCCAGGTATTTCAGGCAAAACCGCGCGGGTATTGTTTGCTGAAAAGCTTTAGCCTGAAGAAAATTGGAAATTGAGCGACCGAAGCGAGCTCGACTTTTTAGAACCTTGTCTACGATAAGTTACATTTTCCTGGCCCGAGAATGCTGGAGCAATCTAGAAAATGCTGGTGAAAAATGTGGGTTAAATTATTTATTTTTAACCAACTACAGATATAGATGTAATTTTGTCTACATATAACGAAAGTGCGTCTATGTATCCAAACGCTCACAACCTTAATCTGTTCAAAGTTGGAGTGAACAGGCTCCTTCTGGGTAAGCTCGCTCCATCGTAGACTTTGTCTCTGTCATCTCTGACCTAGACTAGAGTCAAGAGTTTCAGCTTAAGTGGTTTCTTGTAAAAACCGAAGCCTATACCAAAACTTTTTTAATCATGGAATCACTTACCATATCTAAATATAAGTATTTAACTAAATTTGTCTTTATATTATTCTTCTGTTCAAATATCACAGCGACTATTCTATTTTTGCAAAAAATACATTGCTCCTTAACCACTACCTAAAAGTTAGTCACAAAGTGACTGAACAAGCAATGCAAAAATCACAAAACGATGCTTTAGTATGCGGATTTTTCGCGTATTACGCCCGCTGCTTCTTGCGACGAGTTAGTGGTGTCCTTTGCAGACCCACTTACGTAGGTAAGTGGATCATGGGTGGTGATATATCGGCAATAATGTCGATTCATCATTTGCCTAGCCTTTTCCCAACTATATTGGGGTCGGCGTCCAGTCAAATCGGATTTAGCTGAATACCAGTATTTTACGCAAAGCGTCTGCCTACCAGACCTCCACAACCCATTAACTGGGTAACACGGTACTTCATGGCAAGACTGGAGTCAGATTAACTGACTTCTGACTATCCGTAACGACTGCCAAAGATCTACAAATGACAGCCGGGACCAACGGCTTAACTTGCTTTCCGAGGCACGGAGGAAACTCGGTATGTTAAGATGATCACCCATCCACAGACCAACCTTCGCAACCGTTGCTTAACCTTGAAGATCGACCCATGCGGCTGTTATTACCTAGCTACGAGCTCTCTCTCCTCGGCAATAATGTCGATTGACGAAGGAAATCTTGCTATAAAGTTTATTTTTCAATTTGACAACCATTTTAACCCGCTTAGAAGATCGAAAAATAACGTTTTATACTTAATTTAATTATATTACAGCGTAGTAGAGAAATGCGTAACTAACTTTTGTAAATTAAGTTAATTAAATTCTATGTTAATAATCGGTGGAGTGCTTTTCAAATTTCCTGGACATGCCTTTTTTTTATTTTTAGGTCCGCTAAAAACCTTTTTTGTACAAATGGATGATTCGATAGCTTTCCGATTTAGTCAATCACTAGCGTTTATGAAAAATAAATTACTTTTGGACAGCACAAAGATAGCGCGAGTTGTTTTTGTGTGGGTGAGTTGTACGGTGCATGGTAAACACACGATGTATATGAAAGGATAAGGATAAGGTTTGATTGTGTAGTTCGTTCTGTTTTGGGAAATACGGGTGTGTGCGCGACTGCGTACCTATTGCTTTTACTGAAGTGCATGTGTAATAGTTGCCGTTTGGAAGGGACATAGTGGAGACACAGGGTTCCGGTACATTTTCGTCTAACGGGCATATTCCCTTCTTTATTATATCTATGACTTACATCATAATGTACTATTTCAGCATTACATACTGTACTTTACCAATAGGATGTTTTGCTAGTAGGACTTTTTGGTCAAAGGACATTTTGCGTAAAGTAAGTTCCAATGGAACTTCTTTAAAACTTGGAAACCATCTTGATAGATGGTTTCATAACGGCGAGGCGAGGAGTGGATGGGATAGACCAGAATTGAAATTTCTATGGTAAATTCCTGTCCATGTGAGAATTGAAAAATTTGATAGCACAATATCGAATTTTATTGCTGTTAGATTAGAGTATTTATTTGCTTTGTAAAACGGATATACAAATCGCGCACTGGCCATCGAGGTACCGCACGGTCTCTCCGCCAAGCTTTGGCTCGCGATGCATCGCGCTGGCAAGCGCCGGCTCGCTTCGACCATCGCGAGACATCGTTGCATACGATGCTTGAACAATACAAACGGAAAAGCTATGTGGCTCTTTCTCCACAAAAGAAAGGCGGTGGCCGGCGCGTGAGATCGCGAGCCGGCGCGAGGCAGCGCTGGCCATCGCGAGGCAGCGCGGTATAGATGGACATCTTTCGGAGTAAAAGGGTAAGCGTGATTTCAATTCACGTCCATCCCATTAATTGTTCGCCTTGCCGGTGTAAAACCACTTTGAGTGTCGTTTTGGGCCTGAAAATGCCCGACAAAATGGAACGCAGTAGGTTTCTTTTTACAGTAGATCATTTACTATCAACTAGAGCACACAGACAAACTGCATCATACGCTAAAGTACAGTGATGAATCCCCATATGCTTGACACATATAGACCATGGGACACAGCATTCTGCATTCTGCAACACCACACTCTGTTAAACAGGCATGATAGACTTACGCAAGAATTCTACCAGACTGAGGCCCGTATTACAGAACCTTACTCAAGTACTACTTAAACTGCGTTCAACCGATTACTGCTTGAGCAAAGAATCTCGACTTAAGCATTCAGTTTATTTTAGAACTGTCCTCAAACTCAAATCAAACGAAACTACGCTTGAGCAGAGATTTTGATCTCTGATTACGTGAGTAAGCAATTATTATGGTAACCCTGAAAAATTGATTGTTTTCTATTGCAATTCTTTTTTTTCGTACGATTAAACTGGATCAAATCCGAATGACGAGGTGGACGACACGACGTTATTGACACTGACAGCCACCCTTAACCCTACAGAGTAGGTACATCATAGGTACATATATGTTCTGTTGACAGCTAAACTGTGAAACTGAGTTTTTTTTGGCGGGATTATTTCAAGTGAAGTTCAGTGGCTGTTTTAATTGATTCCTAGTGGATGTTTTGAAGTAAAATGCTGTCAACTACTGCAAAAAAAAATTGAATGTGTTGCACCCCCATTCTAATAAAACTCAAAAAATATATAAATGAAAATAAAGACTTGACTTAAATCCAAAAAAAAACTGAAACTTCATCTTTATTGTCAAATTACTCAAGAGTCAAGCTCTTCAGAAATACAATAAAATATTGTTTACAATAATTATTGTGGTTCCGTATTTAGAAAGAAATTTATTAAAATCTACAAATATTAAAATCAATTAAAATGTTATAGAAAATAAAAATAAAAAATTATTATCATTTAAAATGTTTTAGAAAATAAAAATAAAAAATTATTATAATAATCAACTTCTGCAAATATATCCATTTTGATTAGGTATAGGTACTCGATTTACTCCAAATTCACAACAATTTTCATGAATATCTATGCTCAAGCGTGGTCTCGACTACACTTGCGAAAACAACGATCAAATCTCGCCTCAAGCAGTGATTCTGAGCTGATTTTGAGTAGAGCTCAGTTAGGACTCAAGCACTGTTCTATAATACGTAAAAAATGTCATTTTAAAGTGACATTGCTCAGGTGATTATTGATTGTAGTTTCTCTGCTCAAGTCAAGTTCTAAAATTAGAACTCCAACTGAGACTAGTTTTAAGTAATGCTTGAGTCTTGATTGTAGTTCTGTAATACGGGCCTGAAATCCGGTTGGGCAGGCCACGGCAGCCGCAAGCACAGTCATTGCTGGACTCATTTCATGGAGGTTGGTTCAAGTTGGCGAGAGAGAAAAGTTTGTGTAAAGAAATCACAGGACTAGTGGACTGCATTAGTACAAAAATAATAGAAATAATAATAAAACACTTCACCAATATTGACAACTATAGTAAAGTAAGCTTAAAGACAACTAAGTACAACATTGGTTGATAAAATATATTCAGACCAATTTTTAAACAGTTTTTCACTTTTTTATTTAAAGAGTAGAGAGACATAGTAGTATTTTGTTAATTTTTTTTTTTGAAAATGTAAGGTTTTTGGATCTTTACATTTTCAAAAAAAAAAATTAACAAAACACTACTATGTCTCTCTACTCTTTAAATTAAGGATTATCAGTGCTTATTTAATGGGATGTCTAGACAGGCGGCAGCGTCTCCAGCCAAAGTTCAAAGAAAAAGGAACTGGCGACACAGCAGCCGCGTGTAATATTACACGAACCATTGGGAACTACTTTTAACCCCTTTACAACTCGAAATCTATTTAACCTACATCCATGACAATTTACACATTTATTAGCCCCTAAGCATGTCTAAATCCAAAATTTAATTAATGTAATTCAAAAAGGTTTTGAATTATTAATGTGTAAAAAGTTACAGTTTTTATACTGAAAAGTCAACATATCTTACTCTTCTAATTTGATTTTCTGGTAAAAACTAGCCAAATCGAATATTGAGCCTTAATTTATCTTATTTCGCGGCTCTTTTAATAAACACGTCTATGCCATAGGAGTCTCTAACAACCCACTATGCAGAGCCTGCGTGGAGGACGATGAGACAGCAGCACACCTGCTTCTAAGCTGCTCGGTATCGATCGATGCTCGGTCGCGGATTACATGGTTAAGTACTTCAGAAACCTAGGTACCCTCTATGAGATAGTTAGGCGTTATTGTAACACCAAGGCGTTGCTTGCCTTCCTTAAGAAGCTGGGGTGGATCGAATGACACATTTGTCTCACCTACACGCAAAATACGCGCTTAGTCGTGGAGTTGCGGAAAACAACCCGATTTACACACATCATGTTATTTCAGGATTATTTGTATAACTTGGAGCCCATTTAGATCTCAATTCCTTTTTCTTTTCGCTGAAGTCGACAATCACGGATTTATCTGCCTAGCCTTTTCCCAACTATATTGGGGTCGGCTTCCAGTCAAACCGGATTCAGCTGAATACCAGTATTTTACGTGAAGCGGCTGCCTAGACCTCCACAACCCATTAAATGGGTAACACGGTATTTCTTGGCAAGACTGAAGTCAGATTTACTGGTTTCTGACAATCTGTAACGACTGCTAAAGTTCTACAAATGACAGTCGGTACCACCAGCTTAACATGCTTTCCGAGGCACAGAGGAAACTCGGTATGTTAAGATGGTCACCCATCCACAGACCAACCTCGGCAAGCGTTGCTTAACCTTGAAGATCGATATGTGCGGCTGTTATTCTTTAGCCACGAGCTCCTCGGATATTGATAACATTTAACTTGGCTCCCATTTTCACATGAATGTTTTTGATAGAAAAGAGTTAACATCATGTTTGATTATTACTAAATATAGATAGTCAGCAACATAATGTGAAATGAGAATTGAGAACCCCAGTAATTTTTACATTATCCTACCAAAAGCCTTTCCAAGAATTTTAATCATTTACTTGCATGGTGGTTATGATGAGTAACTAGGACATCACAAGGAAAATTGAGTATAATTGTGTATGGTTTATAACAACACAACGGAAGACCACAGAAATTATAAATTAACTATGTGAAAAACATAGTAAGATAAGGCTATCTAGAGATGTGTGGAAGATCACATGGTGCACTAAGCACAAATAAATTGAGATGGGACAGGCCATGAAGATTTTGAAATTGCCAATACTAACTCCTTGTATTTTAGTTTACTACCAGAAATGCAAGGTGTGTTACAAGTACCAGTAGTGAGTATGCTTACAGTATGAAATTTAAATTTTCTTTCTTCAAGGACCTATCAATTGACTTCTTGTTACACTTTCTTGGACAGCTGATAAGGGTTATGCCAATGAGGCTTGAAAAGCAATAACAATAACAGAATTCAGTAAGTCAGAAGATGTCTAAAGCATTTAGGTACACACAGGTGTTCCTTACATCCATACATCTGGCTCACATAAGACCTTGAGAAGGTTACTATGGGTTAAATAGCTAAGCATCTTAACATGAACTCAATATTATCATGGAGATATACAACTATCTTCAATTTTGTCATGTATGCTTACCTACATGAAAAAATTACAATATATTTATTTTATGTAGACCTACAGTTTACAAAGACAGCAACTTGCAGTGGCACACCCCTATTCACCCCATTTATTGATCAAAATGAACAAGCTTCAATCTTTATTGAATAATAGTAGTGCATTCTCCTTTTCCTTTATAGAATGATGCTACATGTGCATTCACTGAGTACAACACATTTAGTTGTTGATAAAAAGATAACATACATGAACTCAATAATAAAAATACATTTCCTAACAACTGTCTCTCAATGTTTTTGAAATATATGTGCCATTCAGGAAACAATATTTAAACTATTTTATGTTGCTGTAACTTCTAAAATGTTTTTGCTTTTACTGCTAAGTTAAAAATAGGTCTTTGAGGGCTAGCCTCAAAGAAGTCATACCTTACTTGAAAATATTTTTACTTTAGGGACCGTGCACAGCATTGACTATGCCATATTAGGGGAATGTGTGCGAAGAAGACTGTGCCACCTAGCTTAGCTATTTCGAATTAAATACTTGAAACATACTTGACAGCGACATGTGCATTCACTGAGTACAACACATTTAGTTGTTGATAAAAAGATAACATACATGAACTCAATAATAAAAATACATTTCCTAACAACTGTCTCTCAATGTTTTTGAAATATATGTGCCATTCAGGAAACAATATTGAAACTATTTTATGTTGCTGTAACTTCTAAAATGTTTTTGCTTTTACTGCTAAGTTAAAAATAGGTCTTTGAGGGCTAGCCTCAAAGAAGTCATACCTTACTTGAAAATATTTTTACTATAGGGACCGTGCACAGCATTGACTATGCCATATTAAGGGAATGTGTGCGAAGAAGACTGTGCCACCTAGCTTAGCTATTTCGAATTAAATACTTGAAAAATACTTGACAGCGACATTTCTGTGCTGCCACCTATAGTTTCTGCACTCTTTATTTATAAACATTTATCTGTTTTGATCAATTATCTGTTGTTATGATTCGTCCTGGCTTGGATAGTGTACTGTAGCCCTTGAAAAATAGTATGTGACATTGGCTTTATTAACTATAGAAAAATGGTAACAATGACATCTGAATGTTTTTGATGCTAAAACTATATTAGCCTATATAAAAATAATTTGCAGCACACACACAGGCTACAAATGAATCTTTTCAAACAAAAATGGACTTTCCAAAAAAGAGATGTAGATGCTAGAAAAGGCTAAAGACAAGAAAATAATAATAATTCACTCACTGCTTCTAGATGAATATGTTGAATCTTTGGATGACGTTCTTCTGGAGTCCCATTCTCTAGGCTTTTCCCACTGTGACACTTCACTGATACAGTTATAATAATACTTCTTCCCTGATGAACTAATATGTTCTGACCACTCACGACCAGAAACGCTTGCTGAAGGCGCACTTCTCTTGTCATATTTACTACTCCTACTAACACTAATGTTCATGCCACTAGTCCTATTTTTTTTATTATCAGGTTCATTTCGCTCATGATTACTTCTTTCTCTTTCACTGTCTTTGCTACGTTCCTTCGGTGATCTGACACTATCTGGAAATTATATAAAACAACAATTAATTATGCTCAAAATAATCAATTGTTTAATTCAATCATTTTCTTCAGAATAACTGAATGTGCACATAAATTTAGTATAATTTTCATTCGCTTTGGTAAGACAGTAGTTGATAGTGAATCCATCGCAGTGCAATGTCATATTTTATTTATTTTTATCTTTAACTCAACTTTTACTAAAGTAACTATTATGAAAAGAAGAAAAGATGTAATTGCAAAGGAAGTACAGTTTTATAAATACATACACTAAAAATTTGTTCTAAGTATTGTTTTTATCAGTTTATATTTTCTGACTCAATTACAAAACTAAACTTTGATTTTTGTATTAAACACGTAAACAGCCCAGCTATGTGGTAAATCTGCCCCTATTATGTTTTAAGTAGTTGAAAATGAACTTATCAATGCATAAATCTTTGTTCATTAGGCTGATTCCCAATACTAACATAAAATTTAAAAAAATATGTGTTTAACTAATATTGAATGAGCATCTGCAAAGTAAAAGTTATCAGCTGTAACTACTTGAGGAATGTACTTATAATTACTACAAATATGTACATTATGAAACTTTATGAATTTTCAATGATGAGACTTACAATAATATACTTTTGATAAATGAGTGTGGCTAATTTGCTTTTTTTCTAGGAATAGGTAGGTATTACCTGAAAGATAAACAGATCTTACCTGTATACTTATTCCTAGAGGATTTGTAGTCTCTATCTCTCTCCTTCTCAGAACCCTTCTGCAGGTAGGCATTCCTGGATGATGGATATCCTCTGTCATCAGCCATGTGACTGTAGTGGTGGTGTCCATGGCCTGACTGACTGGAGTGTGTGTTGTGACCATGTGCTGACACATTTCCATTAGGGGATCGAAGGGGAGTGTATCGGTTTTCAGAAGAGACATAATCATTGGCAGTCCTTCTTTCACTTTTTGAATTGTATTTCTGTTTAAAGAAAACACATTTTCAGTATTGATTAAAAATAACAGTCAGCTATCATAAATTTAGCAATTTCTTGTGCAAGTCTTATAATATTTATTCTCCTGAGTATTTTCTTTAACCTACTTTTGTGTTCATGTGAGCATAAACAACTAGAATGTAAACAATGATAAAAACATAAGCTCACAAAATTGATAGTACATAAAATGATTGTTTATAAGTTGAGCATCCCCAAAATACTGTGAAATACCAGTTTTATACCAATTAATCCTATTAACTGTTGATTTGAACAAGTAAACAAGCATAGTTACATGTTGGAGTGTCATTGTCATTGTTTTTTTTACAGAAAACTACTAAAATATTGTTACAAGAACTTTGCAAAAAAAAGTCCATTACATGGAATATTGGCCTTTTTACAAGTACCTACTGAACAAACCTATAATTCGATTATGTGTAGAAAGATGAAGGAATTATGTATTCTAGAGAAATATTTTGCTTTACGAAACTCTTATAATATAATAATAGTTTCTATACGTAAAATGTAGTTGATAAAAACAGGAAAGGAATACTCGGGATCAATTATTACGTAGAGTACATAATTCAAGCAAGGTTTAACCCATCATCTTTAGAAATGTTCCTACATCAGTTTACAGCATGAGGAGGGATCTTACCTGATACGGATGGGACTGATGCTTCTCAAAGTACCTGAAAACAGACAAAAAGATTAATTACATTCACCTAAATTACAGCAAAACTCAAATCGGCGACCGCCATCTACAGACTGAGAAGCCGAAGCATTCAAAACCATATCATACCCATCACTTATTCGCTGAGGTTTCCTTGCATGCATTACCATCAATGCAAATGTACGATTTATTACGGCCTCAGTAATAAAATGCAAAATGAAACCACTGTCATTAAAAACAGTTTTACAGAAGGCCGTGATATATCTTGATGGACGCCATGTCACATTCAAGACACTCAAGCAAGAAAGAGTCAGTAGTGAAACGAGAGAGATAAAAAATATGTCGATGATCGACGCTTTGATGATGATAGAGGTTTTGAAGAGTTACTAGCTATGGTTAGCTAGCTTCGTTCTTTATTTTTCTAATAATAATTGTAATAATCACATAATTCAAATTTCTTAAGGAATTAATATCTAAGCGAAAATTATTATTTTAATATAATATATGAAAGTTTGTTAAAAAAAGCAGTAGTTTACTTTTTTACTTTCAAGAGCCCGACACATCCCAGCCCCGAGTTTGTTGTGCATGGTTCAGACTGTCGCAGAAAGTAGTCTAGAGTCTAAAATTAAAGCATTTAGCCTAAGGAGATGTCATAGGTGAGCTAACCTAGCTATTCTATAGCCTATGTTACTCGGTGATAATTTAGCTTTTTGACGGTAAAAGAATTAATGAAATCGGTCGCAAAATCTATGATTTTTGTCACCCAAAAAGTGCTAACGCGCCTAAAGAAGTTTCATTTCAAAAAAGCACAACTGACGTGTAATATAAAAGAAATGAAAGTTTAATTGATTGATTTTACTCTATCCTACAATCTGTCTCGTATACATTGGGCGTGAATTCCCGACCCTAAATAACACAGTGACAGTTTCATATTATTCTGAGCTGAAAACTAGGTACCAGTCTAATATTAAGCTACTAGTTTATATAATAATTATGATGTATCATCATCATCATAACAGCCGAAAGACGTCCACTGCCGGACAGAGGGCACCCCAAAAGGGGGGTTTTCCATAATCACCATGCTTAGCAGTGGTTAGTTGGCAGCGGGTTGGCGATCGCAGTGTATGGAGTTGTGTTTACAGAGAACGTAGCTGCCCATTCTTTGGTGAGGCCCTTGGGTAAATTTAATTTGACGTATACCAACTATTTAATTACTATCCCCAGTTCGTCTACCATGCATGGGGTTTTTGGACATTAATTTGTAGTGGCAGTTGTTAAAAATAAATATATATTATGTAATCATGAAAAAAAATTGACACAAAATATTAAACCGTTCTTTTTTTAGTGTACTATAAATTATTTTGTCTTTAGTACTGTAGCTGCAATACATCAAGACACATACATTCGCCGCTGAGCCCGAGTTGAGTCAGCGACCGGCCAACCAGAGGACGGCGAGCTGCGCGCCCCGCACGCATTTCTGGGAACTACACTATAATACCGATTAGATTCCTATTGGTTTTTGGCTTTGCAAACAGACCCCCTCTTGTAGCTCAAGTTTAGATTTAAGACACGTACCATTTTGTAAAGGGGTATTCTTGCATTCTATTCGCAACCGTTCAATATACCACATCGTTACTATCTGGAGTATTATTTCCACACGCCACCTCAGCGCTACAGTACCTACTACGTAGTTAAATTTACACAAACTATATTGCGTATTTTAAAGTTTGTGAGTGTAGCAAAAAATAAAATGAACGAATTGGTCATTCATTCACGCAATAAAATGAAAGTTCACTTATTGTATCTTGTCACTAGCGTGATTGTCAAATTTTTCAAAACTCAAAAATCCTCATAGACATATAAATAGTATGGACTGGAAAAACCTACAAAAAGAAGGTGCATACCTACAACTCAAAATGACTCTTAAAATGGCTGCCAACCCTAGGGTTGTGTCAATCAGGGAATGTAGTGTTACTATAATAAGTATCTATACTAGTACTACATAAAAGTATTACGAGTCTTACTACTACTATTACTTTAAGCTATTGGTCTCGGCTGTCATTTGTAGAACTTTGGCAGTCGTTACGGATTGTCAGAAGCTAGTAAACCCGACTCCAGTCTTGCCAAGAAATACCGTGTTACCAACTGGGTTGTGGAGGACTGATAGGCATTAGGCAGCCGCTTCACGTAAAATACTGGTATTCAGCTGAATCCGGTTTGATTGGAAGCCGACCCCAATATAGTTTGGAAAAGGCTAGGTAGGCAGACTACACTTACGTTTGAATCATAATTATAACTTAAATTCTTACAGTATGTTGTAATAGAAAAATGAGCAAGTTTAATTAATGCCCTTCTGATATCTGACAACTAATTAATGCAGCGTTTTTCTGCACGGAATTTAAAAACACTTTCAGTTGCATCACTTTTGCGCTTTCGCTTCGTCCGCGCTGTATTTTTTTCTAGACAAATTTTATACTAAAATCTTCCTCGATAACCACTCCATCCATCGGTGAAGAGCATAAAAATTAGTGCAGTAGTTTTTGAGGGTATCGCGAACAGACAGACAGACGTGGCGGAGGACTTTGAAACCAATAAAAAAGTTAATATTTTTATTAATAAATTATTTAGTTTGAGCTGTTAAAATATGTAATTAAAACAAATAACAAAATGATGTCATCTGGTTATCGGATCTTGTATAACCAATCATCATAAAAGTCTGTGGAACAGTCTCTCGGTACTGTGAACCGCGAGCCGGGCCTAGCAAGGTCACTCGAATCGCAAACGTATTATACCGATATCGCATCAGCGCAGCAAAGGAACAAGTATCGGAAAATATAACCGTATCGATACTACACTATTCCATCACGACATATTATTGCAAACAAACGAATGGAATTATGAAATTAAATAAAGGGCTGTTGGACGTAAATATGCACAAATATGAACACTACAGCCATAAATACACGATAGCATTTTTCTCATCGAAAATATATTACTATGTGTAATATTGCATGAAAACCGGCTCCTAACCTGTGCAAAGACAATTGAGGTTGATTTTCCTTCTTTCTAGCACCACACTTCATAATACAACACAGGCATCTAGGATGGCAGTTTTCCAACACATGCGTGCAATTTTGAAAATAGAACTGACAGCAGAACTACCACGAAAGTCGTCGCATAATATGGCGGATGCGACACTTATCTACAACTATCAATACGTCACAGCAAAATGTTGGCATTTTGAGCAACAACTGAAATACTGTTGTCTCTTTTATCAAATATGATTACTACATTAGATAGAATAAAACAAAACGATATTTCACATTCTGTTTCGGATTTTACCCATATTTGTTGCAAATGTAGGTATAGAATATAGCGGCGCCTCCATATTTTTTCTATCTCTATGGTTTAACTCGCCCCCGTAAAAAATAGCAGAAATTTTTTTTCGATTATTCTCTGCTTGCCATCTCCATAAACTAAATGCTCTAAGTTTCTGAATACTTACTTTTATCACTTTTCTACATTTTTATAAAAGAAAGTCCTCCCCCAAGCCTTCGCCACGTCTGTCTGTCTGTTTGCTATAAACTCAAAAACTACTGCACTGATGCTATTTTCACCAATGGATGGCATGGTTCTTGAAGAAGGTTTTAATACCCAGTTACATAAAATTTCCGAATGAACACAGAGTGACAGTTGATGTAGACTCATGTAGTCTCATCCTTAGTTGGGTAACAGACACAGATTAAAAAAAAATGAACGAACTTCCGTTAAACTTATGAACGTTTTAGTTCTATTTATTGTGTTGACTGGATAATGTAACAGATAAAGTGTAAATAGAAGCACAGAAAATGGAAGGTAAATAAATACGTCTATTTAATATGGTCAAAGTAATATCAACATCTTAAAAAAAACTTAAATTTAAAAGTGATTCACTTGTATGTACAACTTGTAAACTGTTATGGCGTTTGTGTCTCGATATACACAACGCATATTCGTATCTCTTCTCAATTATTTCATTTAAAGTATTATTCTGATAAGTAAACGTTATTTAAATATGTTTATGTCTTAAAAATGAAGTTTTTGTAATCACATATAAGCAAATAGTGAAAGCGTATCGTTTTTAGGTTATGTTTCCATCTTTCATTGGTATTTTAGGTGGGTTCACTAAGACGGGGATATCAATTGCATGAATTTTTCGAAGACAGTCTCCCTAAAAGTGATGTCTGAATGAATTTCTCACGGTTTCTAGATATTCAGTCATGGTGGGAAGTGCCCAGCATCGCGTATTTTTGTTCTTTATTCAGAACTGCATTCAACCTTTTGGATTTTGACATTGAAGTAAGTAGCTACGACTAGCTTAGTGGAATACGCGCTGATGCAATTTAACGAACTGCGTTTAACATAATTTGTTGTGTTTCAGGAACTAGAAGAAGCTTTGTTGACTGATGGCACGGAAGAATCCGCTAGTTCTCTCCTCACTGAGTTGATAGTTCGTCTTTTGAATGGCTGTTTGGGCAACAATGACATCTCTGCCTTTAATTATCAGGTACCTACCTAGATCAGCGGTATTCGAAATGTTTGTTTGGTTAACCCTTGCTGTGTTATCATAAATTGTTTTTGTTATTTTCAGATGTACTTGAGGCGGTTGTTTAGAAGAAAATGTACAGATACAGGGAGATATAACCCATTCAACACAGACATTGACTTCCAATTTTTGCCCCTTCGTACTAAGGTTGAGATATTGTATGCACTATGTGACTTTCGACTAGATGCTGATGATGTTTTTGATTTATTTAAAAACCTTGAAGCGGAAAGTTTAAGAGTTGAGCCACTTGGGTAAGTGTTCTACCATTTATTAAATTTTAGAATATAGAGCTTGATTTTACCTCTTTCTGTCACTTAATTTGTAACATTAATCACTAAACAATTTAGAAGTTATAGATAGGTAGAAGTTATTTTATAAATTTTTACTACAGTTGGGATGACAACTACTCAGCATATTGGTACTTCTATGGAACAAGATTATATCGAGAAGACATAGTAAAAAAACAAAAAGGCAAAAATAAAAAGAAAAAGAATAAAGAAAATAAGAAGCGTGGCTGGTTTTATGGTGATGATTGGCTCGATGACGAGGATAGTGAGCGTGTGTGGCAAGTGGTCTGTTTTACTGAAGAAGATTGGACCCACCTAACAGAGAAGTTCAGCAAAGCGACTAGCAAGGTTGAAAAAGAGTTGTACCGTTCATTGTCACAAAACTTTTTGCCTGAAATACCCAGACTATTTCAAGAAAAGGAACGGTTACAGCGAAAAAGGTGAGTGACTTCATACTTCATCTGTTGCTTGATTGATAAAATAGATTATTATTGATTGGTAATAACAAAAGTAAAGTTTGGCAGAGAATTCTTAAGAAAAATGATAAAATCTCCAGTATTACTAAGTTGAAGCATGATAAATGCAAATAACATGATACATGAACAAGTCAAAAGTAATAATTTTCTACATTAATTATTTAAGTATGTATTTTGTTTAATATTATTTTATTGCTAACTAACTGCAGCTAATATCAATCAAGTGATCCTGTATTTGTTTATTATCTTAAAATTGGTTTTGTTTTTATATTGACCTCAATAATAGTATAGTAGCCGGCACAAGTCATGAGCACAGATCATTGGCATATCTGGGCCTTTTCTACAGGGGGGGCCTGGCCCCCAACCTGAGATGTGATGCCTAATAAGAAAAATCGTTGCTCTTATTGGGGGGGTCACATCTCACGCGGGAACACGTTTTTATGAATTTTATAAGTAAAATTAAATGCATCTCCATTTCCCGCGCTCTGTCGCAACTAACCAAGGATTTTAAACTTACAGACACATATCGACGCTTGAAAGGCAATCCTTACTAAGCGACAAAAATTCGTAAAATGTGTTATGTATACCATTCGATCCACCAAATTTTTCTGCGTCGTTTGGTCTAGGTCTCATAGTTCTACGACGATTTTTACTGTCCCTTAGATATTGCGTGATTTCGTTTCTACAATTTCTGCACCGCAACTAAAAAACAGACATTTTTAGAATATACAGCAGTTACGACATTCTAATAATTAGGAATATGAACTTATTCAGTTTTTCATGTTTTGACTTTTTCATTTATTTGTTTTTACGTATTTTTACTTACTTTGAAATTTTCCTTTGAATCCACTTAGTAGATTTTACCTACACAAAGCAATTGTAATTTATGTGGTTATATATTTTTACTTATAAATATATTTTATGACAGTGTCGTTTGTATAAGTTAAGTTAACCTGAAATAAAGTGTAAGATTATTAGAGCTTAAGTATTTTTACCTGAATATGAAATTACTAGTTGATCCGCGCATCTTAGTCTGCGTCACAATTTTCATTACTGCTCCGCTACTATTGGTCCTCGATAAATGGGCTATCTAAGACTGAAATAATTTTTCTAATCGGACCAGTAGTTCCAGAGTTTAGCGCATTCAAGTAAACAAACACCTCAGCTTTATATATTAGTATAGATTTCTTTTATAACATTTCATAAATTTTCATTCATAATTAACATAAAATGGTATAAGAGTTATTATTGTAGAAATTACAGCTATATTAATGATTATAGTTGCTGTTATTTTGAAGAGTGTTATTTGGTTTGTTTACAAACCATAGGTTTAATAGTTTATTAATAATAACTGTGTTTAATTACTGACAATTGTGTTATTTAAGAAAGTCAGTGATGAAGGTGAATAACAAAAGTTCAATTAAAAAAATATTGATCACAGACTGAACTTTAGGTCATAACTAGTTTCCTTATTGATTTTGTATAGTCGCCACTACGTAGAGTATTTTTAAAATTTTCAGTATGGTTCCACTGCACACACCACAGTGATGACGATAATTTTACCTGTTTATCAAATCAGGTAAATTTTATCTGACACGAACTAGTGTTTAAAAAAGTGTCTTATTTTGACAATATGGATAGCAATAAAAACAATATTTCTACGAGTGTCAACATCATTTGAGTTGAACAATTAGGTGAATTTTTATGATTTTTTGAAGTGAAATCTTCTTTAGCAGCGTTGTGCACGTTTTTTTAATTCGAAAAAAAATAAATATATTCGCGTCAGGACACGTGATCCTGATCGAAAATTCGTAGGACGGTCACGAGTCCTGCAAAATTCTTTAGCGGTATTGTGCACTTTTTGTGATGTGTAAAATGTTAAACTCGCGTCAGGAAATGTGACCTGATCGCAATTTCATAAGACGGTCACGTGTCCTGCAAACAATGTTAAACTCGCAACTCGCGTCAGGACACGTGGCTTTTTTTTTTTTTTACTATTGATGGGCATGCGTTTGACCACTTATCTCACCTGATGGTAAGCGATGACGTGGTCGAAGATAGAGCACGCATGCCTAGGAGTAACCTATTCACTCTTGACTTAAAGACTCCCAGGTTGTAGCTATCAGGAAACACAGACTCCGGCAGGGAATTCCACTCCTTAGCTGTACGCATTATGAATGTGTTCCCAAAACGTTTTGTGCGAAAAATGTGACGCAGACGAAGTTGTGCGGGTCACCTCGTGAAGTTAATAGGGTACTCAACTGTTTATTTTCCCACGAGGAAGGCTAAGCAACGACCAATAGGATAGTAGTATTCATGAAAATGCGACGCAGCCGATGTTGCGCGGGTCACCTCGTGTCGTTAATAGGGTACTTAACTGTTTATTTTTAATATTATTTCTCAAAATCTAGGAGCCACAAAGCAAGAAATTGTTCAGAAATCTCAAAAATGGCAATATTGTAATCGTTTTTAAATCAACTAGCAGATACAGACAGCACTGCTATCATCTGACGTTTTAACACAGAAACACCATAAAAACTTCGCGGCATTAAGTAAAAACGACGTTTTTTTAGGGTTCCGAACAAAAAGCGGAACCCTTATAGGATCACTCAGGTGTCTGTCTGTCCGTCTGTCACAGCAAGTTATCTCCGGATACACAGGACCGATTCTGGTGAAATTCGGTACACATACGGACTTCTTTGACCCAAACACGGAAACGTTACGTAAATTATTAAATTTTTAGTATGGGGTTCACTTTTCGGGGTCAAACTAGAAAATTTCAAATATCAACATTGTTCAAAAAAGTTTTTTGAACAATGTTGTGCGACATATCAAATAAAAGGGCTTGCTGTGAGGGTTTTAATTATATTTTTTTCATGATTTTAAAATAAATGGTTTTGAAGTTATATTATTTTGAAAAAAAAATGGAGATAATAGGTTACCTATAGATTATAGGAAAACTTAAAAGAATTCTATAGTGTTAAAGTAACATGTTTAAAAAAAAAAGATATTCGTTCGGAACCCTTTGCCCGCGGGTCCGACTCGCAAATGGCCAGTTTTTTTTTGACAAGGATAGAATATGATATTAAAAAGCGTGTAATTTCTCCATTATTCCACTCACTTTATTAGTATTAAAAACAGAACGAATTGTATTAATAACATCTTTATTATGACGTAAGTATCCTTAGATTAACAGTTTCAAGCTAACATTATCAAGTTTTTTCGACCTTTATGCATTGTAAATACACATAAACTATTTTTTACATTCGAATATTAAAACTTAACAAAATACAAATTTATGATTATATGCCTATGCAATTAGAACTTTACCCTCAATCCTGCAATGCGAAAAGTTGATACCCTAAGATTAGTGTTAGTAAAACCTAAGAGTGAATATGTTATGTTATGCTATGCTGCTCTATGCGATATAAAAAAGATATGGTTCAGATAAATTAAACTATGATAGTGGCTTTTGTATAGCTGGGCTGACTATTGCTTGCTTTACATGATCTCTGGATTAAAAATTGGAAGGACAGTGTTGACGAAATCGTCATAAATTGTCATGGGGGAAGACCTGTGCCCAGCTCTATGAAAATAAAGTTAGATAGTAACAGGAACATTGTGATGTTAGTAGACATGCATCTTGCACTTTCGACTTGTAAAATTTGTAAAAAAAAAAGTAAAATTTTGCAAATTTGGATGCGTAGCGAAGGGATGTCTTTGTTCGATATGTGTGCTGAGCGAGGCTAGGTAACTGAAGCGATTCTATTGGGTCTTAACAAATACATCCTTCGCGAATCTTTTTTGGAAACGCAACCTCATGCAACGTTCTGCTAAATAAGGCGGCGTCGCTCTAACTTAACAAAATCTGAATAAATTATTACTGCGCGCGCGACACACTAGGCTAGACGACGATGTACTAATTTTGGAATATGATATCGATTTTATAGAAATGTTACATAATTATACCAAAGCTCTAGTGGAGGGCTCATTATGGATAATAGAAATAATTACATCTTATTTCTACAGTATCGTTTTTAAATAAATTGTTCAGTGTAGCTTTGATGATGAAATTCATTGGTGAAAGATGGTGTTCTTTCGTATGCTTATTGGACTTAAAACAGCTTCATATTTTATTTAAAAGCGATACTCATAGCTTTGCACCATTTGCGAAATTAACTAAGCACAAGCTTTTGATATTTCGCTGGTATTCGTTTTATTTTGAAACTAGAATTCAAAGTTCAAGCGACCCTCTAATTAGTTTTCCGGTTAAAGCTAGCGCTACGTCTGTCTGCCGTTATGCTTAAACCTAGTAACTTATTTAATGCTAGCGTAGTTCCACTAACAACATCGATGATTTTTTTAAAGTGTTACTTACACTTTTAAAAAAGTCTGCGTATTGTTAATACTAAAGCGATGTTATAAAAAAAAATATGCAAACGTGTGCATTTCCACCGCTGAATCATTTATTAATCTGGATAATCTTCGCAAGAGAGAGTCCTGAACTACTTAGCTGTTGCGATGCTTCGCGTGGATTGAATTACCTCTACTAATTTATACAAAGTTACGCCATTGCAAGACATCTTCAGCGTATGGTCGATGTCCTGTTTCGCTTATTTTCGTTCTTTCTTTCTTCTTTCAGTTCTTTTTTTAATGTTACTAAAGTTAAAGTTATTTAATTTGCTCGCGATTGAAGAAGTCATATTTATATTATGTTCCATTAAAATAAATATTGATTTAATTATTTTTATTTAGAATGATTTTTATTTTAAACCAAAATAATAAAACATAAAAGTAGTTCTCTATACTGCATTTAAATTGCACCGAGTTTATTCATCATAGACAGTTGATTTCATCACGATTCCGAGAATTTGCTAAACCCGCAAAGCTAGGTCTATGATGTTAGAGATTAGGTTAAATTGATACCGAGGTGGCCCGCAGAAGCGGCCCGGCACCGGCCGGGGTTTACGGAAATCTGTAAAGAGTCTGACAGACCCCTCCGCCCGCCCCAGGGCGGAGAACATCCATGAGGATTTCCCTCCGTTAAAAAGAAGGTTAAATTGATATGGGAATGATTCGTATTAATTATCGTTACAGAACGATTGATATTGACATCTAATATTGATTTATATTTGTATTTATTTATTTATTAAAATTAGTACAGCCACATCGCATACATTGTGCAATAATTTTCAAAAAGCTCAATATCAAAATGTCCAATTTTAAATTTTGTATTGGTCAAATTATGTTGTGTATAGTTACATAGTAATTAAGGCAATAAAACACATTAACAGTCTTGGAATAAATTTCAAGCACGTCAAATTGATAACTTACTTATTTTTACGCACCATCACCATTTAGAATGAAAACTATAGTTTAACAAGGTATCATGCCCGCTATGATAGAAAGATATGTAGTCAATTAACAACTGTTTATGCTGAGAATTCTCGCGAGAACCAAAAGGTCCTCGCGAGAATTCTCGAGCACATACTATTAATATTGGCCAAGAAGCTGTGTACAACGCCATCTCTGTCGATACTAACAATATTGTCCACCGCGGCTAACAATAAGGCGGAACCATATACATTCCTTTTATTCTGTAATACTAATTTCATGTCGATGTATTTTTAAGGTTGTTAGAGCTAGCGCCGAGAAGAACATCAAGTCGTGTTTTACAAAAAATAAAACAGAAGGAAGAGGAAACAAAACAGAGTCCGCATGACGTTAAAGAAGAAGAGGAAAGGAAAGAAACACCTGATCTTGCACGGGAGAATCGAGCCAAGCGGAGAAATCTGTTGAGGTAGGTATTCATACTTCTATCAATACATTAGATGCGTTTATTTGTTTGGGTGAACGCGCTAATCTCAGCAACTACTAGTTCGAATTGAAAAAATAGTTTTGTGACTCAGACGAAGTTGCGTGTGTCTCCTAGTAATTTGTAAGGGTGCACGATAAACCCGCGTGGATGCACGGACCAGACTCTATGCTGCCGTTCTATTTCTAGTAGTACAACCCATCGCACGCGCTCGCCCCTGTTGCGCTGACAACGTGCGACATACTCTGAATTTCAGAAAACTTGTTAAAATAATCATTTCATTTTAACAAGTATTTTGAAATTCAGAGTTTATCGCAAAATAATAAGCTTTAGCAATTTCGGATCTTCCATTTTTAATTTAGTTTTATTTAAAGTACTTAAAATGAGTAAGCTTTAGTTTTATGTGGTGGTCATTATTAGGGTTCCAACGGAACCCTATTACTGCGTCCACCGTCCGTCTGTACATTCGATCGTCCGGCCGTCTGTCCGTCAGTGGGCTTTAACTCAAAAACCGTAATAGACCGTAGAACCGTCATGAAGAAATTCGACAGTAAAATTGGATGTTTAAGTGAGGATCAACTAAAAACACAGATGATTTTCTCTCCCCGCGCCGATTCAAACACATGCTATGCCACGAATTGCGTATTTTTAAATTAACTTTTATACCTTTTTGTAAAGTTTGCAAAATAGGCAAGTTTTTTTTGTTATTTGTACGATTAAGTTCATAGTAATTTTTTCAACGAGACAAAATTTTTTGAAGAGTATAATGAAAATATTGGTAAGATATTAATTATTCTTTTTTATATTAATTTTTTTTTTTTTTGAATTAAGTACTTTTTACCCGACTGCGAAAGAAAGAGCGTTATGTTTTTCGACTGTATGTATTTATGTATATTTCTTTGGTACGCTCCAGAGCCTAAACGGCTTGTAATATTTTTGTGTCAATAGATTTGTCTAAATAGTGAGAGTGACTCTGGGTAAATCAAAATAAAAAATAAACAAAATTCGACCGATTTCTGGCGCCATAGGCCTTAAAAAAATTCTTATAGAGTTACATCTCTAATCGACAAGCTACAGGCATACTTTCTACAATGACTTATAAAAATCGTAGCTCGAGTAATTCCACTGAAATATGTAATTTATTTTCAGAAATCTTTCATTCAGTTTATGAGAATTCTACATTTGATGTTAATACTTGGTTACCTCCGCAAGAGTACAATGAGAATTGCATTCTTATAAGCAGCAACTTTTAGCTATGAAAAAAATCTTAAAACATTAAAATCACTTGATTCTACGAAAGGTCCGGGGCCTGATGGTATACCACCGCATTATCTTAAAAAAAACTGCAGATATTATATGTACACCCCATGTCCACCTTGTCAAAGCTTTTTGAGAGACTGGTTCAAGACGAGTTCTATCCTATGTTACACCACTCAATAATTAAACAGCAACATGGGTTTGTACAAAAAAGGTTCACAGTTACAAATTTATAGGTTTTCACCGAATTTTTGTTCAATAACATGGATCATAAATTGATGCATGCATGTAGATGCTGTTTACACAGAAATCCAGAAAGCCTTTGACAAGGTGGATCATGAACTGCTTCTGACAAAAATAGCTTTCAACGGTATACGAGGTGATTTATTACGCTGGCTTGCAACATACGTCACTAATAGACTCGGAAAGTAGTCATCAAAGGCTTTGAATCCACATCTATACATGTCACATCCGGAGTGCCCCAAGGTCCAATTTTAGGCACTCTTCTATTTGCTCTTAATTAATTTGCTCTTGATTAATGAATTTGATATGTTCCAGATATTCTAAGTTTATCCTATATCCGATGACCTTAATTTTTTTTTGAAATATTCAAAATCAATCTGATTGAATTTATTCCAAGACGATTTGGATAGATTCTCGGCATATTGCATTAAAAATAAGTTGAAAGTTAAACATCCAAAAGTGTAACACATACATACAACCTAAATAACACCTCGTTACATAGAGTCACTGTAATCAGAGACCTTGGGGTACTTCTGGATAGTAAACTTCACCTAGATCAACACATTGATAATATTATTAGTAATACGTTTCGCATGTATGGATTTGTGATGAGATGCATGACCGAGTTTAAACGTGCTCGTACGTACATTCACTTATACAAATCTTTGGTTAGGTCTCAGTTGGAGTATGCCGTAATGGTTTGGAACCACTTGTACAAAAAATAATCAGCAAATCTTGAAATCGTTCAACGTAAATTCCTTAAAGCTACCCATCATCGTTGCTTCCGTAAAAAAACATCCTACGCTAATTTAAAGAAATATTATAAACTTTAAGTAATAGACGCATTCATTTGGAAACTAAGTCTCTATATGAACTGTGTAATAACAAGTATGATTGCTCAGAGTTAAGTAACAAATTGTGCTATATAGTACCTAGAACTGCGATGATCATGCGACGGGAAGTGTGCGAACGCCCGCTATTTGCAGTGTCCTCTTGTCGCACCATTGCATGACTGTCAAAAAACCCGACCGCTAAAAACGACTAAAAAGCTCGAAACAAGTCGCTGCAAGCAGTCTGATGCTGTCCAATCACCGTTCACCACCAACTGCATTAGACTGCAGTTGGTGGCATCAGATCAGTGATTGGCAGAGACATTGGTATTGAATGTAGTTCATAATTGTCACCTTACGTGAGACCGTCATACCCTAGAACACACAGCCTTTGCTGTGCAGGATTGAGAGAATCCCGCTCAAAAGCCAAAAATACAAAAAAATTTCGTCGGTGCCAATTATTGGTAATAGGCACCGTGGAAAATGCTGCTGGCTATGGCTTTATGTCATTCCGCGTTGCCAATGCCTGCTAAGGTTGGCATGGAGTTGGCTGCATGAGTTGAGCTTTAGTACGTACATGTGTACTAGCCTCTCCGTGTGCCGCTGTGGGTCTGCTCCTTAGTACTTGTTCACGTAGGAACGCGCGGGCGCGGTGGCGGGTGCAGGCGCGCTAGACGTGGCGAGCTCGTGTTCACATCAGCCGCCAGGCGTTTGCGCGAGTGAAAAGTTCAAACTGGTTGAACTTGCCTGACGTCGCGAGTGAATCGCGCGCTCTGCCGCTAGTTCGACGTGAACACACACAAACATCTCATCATCAAACGATTTGGGTTAAGTTTAAGTTTCTCGCCGATAGTTTGGTTCGAGATTAAGTTGAAGTTTTAGTTCTTCGAAAATGACGTAGGTCTGGCGTAGAGTTACTAACCTTATGTTTTCCCAGGTCAAGTCCTGGTTTTTGTAGTGTCCATATACTGGATAGTTTTTAAGCAGCTTCGTTTAGTCTCACAATGGTCAAAAGATAAAAAGAAGTAACTGCCAACAACAGCTGCAATCATCAGAACTATCTTAAGTAAAGGTATGAAGTGTGACCAATTTACGGAAAAATGGAACCCTTATCCTGACTCGGTTGTCTGTCTGTCCGTCTGTCAGAGATGTTTTTCTCCGAACCTACTGGATCGAATCAGTTGAAATTTTGTACACATATGAACTTCTGTGACAAAAATAAATATATTTTGAAAAACACTTTTTCGGGGTAATTATAAAATAAAGTAATAAAGTATTTCCAACTGTACCGTGTGACAAAATAATATCAAATGAAAGTGCATTTGATGCGAAGATTTCTAGATTTTTTTTTAAAATAACCCTGTTGCGGAGTATGTATTATTTTTTAATTGATTATTTGAATTTCACTTAACATAATTAATTATTAGCATTACATTTTAAAGTAACTATTACTGGTCTATTACTGCGTCCTGTTTTTAAACTGATTTGTCCTGGTTTTCCCAACTACCAATATGTAACTAGAGAACCGGAACCTGAGGCAAAAATCGAATTTTGAAAAAAAAAAAATATATTGTCACAAAGAAACATCATTAGTATACACTGATTAATCAAAAATATTCTAACTACGCTGTCGAAGTCTGTAAACAGATATTGTGAGCCCTGCCTCTTAAGCTAGGATAACCTGTATTTTAAGAGACAGTGTTCAGCTGTGAGGTTACATAAAAATAAGGGTTATACATCTGCGGACTGTGCCAACTTATTGTAAGTACTTGTTAACAGATCAGAACAATCTATAATGGGGGTGATGTGTTAAAAAAAAATGAGATTTTTTCGCTCTTTTTATAGAAGACATCAATATCCACAAAAAAATCTGCAAGGGTATATAAAATGTGATGGTTAAGTCACAATAACCGCTTTTTGTTCAAATTATTCGATCAAAACCCGAGTGGAATGGAATAGTGGTGATTTTGGTATCATGATATTAATCCTTATTCATTTAAATGGTTTCGTAATTTAGTAGTTGGTTTAGGTAATTGTGTGTATGCAAAGGAAAAAGGGCAGCCTATCGGGAAGTTGCGTGGTATCTCCTCGTTCCACATACCACAGTGTCTCAAGACGACAGTCTATGACCAGTGCGTGTTGCCAGTGATGACATATGGAACTGAAACGTGGTCGCTCACAATGGGCCTCATCAGAAGGCTCAAAGTCACTCAAAGGGCAATGGAGAGAAAGAGAAATGCTTAGAGTTTCCTTGCGTGATCGAATCAGGAATGATGGTATTCGCAAGAGAACCAAGGTTACCGACATAGCCCGAAGGATCGCCATACTAAAGTGGCAGTGGGCAGGGCACATTGCATTCGCAGAACAGATGGTCGATGGCGCCGAAATGTTCTGGAGTGGGCGGAGTATCGACCGCGTACCAGAAGACGTAACGTTGGAAGGCCTCCCGCAAGGTGGACCGATGACCTGGTGAAGGTCGCAGGTAGCCGATGGATGCGAGACGCGCAGGATCGGTTGTTGTGGCGATGCTTGGAGGAAGCCTATGTCCAGCAGTGGACGTCTTTCGGCTGATATGATGATAATGAAAGGAAAAATCGGAAAACCTAAGATTTTAAATTCGTATATCACTGTCGTCAAATTATCGAAAATTTAAAATCTCTCAAGATATTTTATAATCTAATGGAGTTTGCAATTATTTGGTGACTTCATTATTTTCAGTGAATTTGTAGATGCATAGTGCAAAAAGCTACACCTTTCAAAGCCTGCACTTACTGTTCGGTATCAGTATCGTTGATAGTTCTTTTTGAGATGGTGTTTAATGATCTCCCCCTTAACATTTTGTGGCCAGTAGGTGGCTACGTCTATAGCGACATCAATGGCATTTATTACGTCCTCTATGATGTAGGTGTAAAGCCACTTGGGGCTATCAACAGGTGGCCATATTTCAGGCGGAGGGACTGCACTCCACGTATGATACTTTTACTTGATTATCAATGTAATGCCAGTCTTTTGTACGAGCCAAGTCAAAGAAAATAGGCTTGGGGTGTAGCCAGCATAGTCGGTTTTAAACGCGGGTGCTGAAGCGGCTAGTGGCTGGGCTGGCATAGAGACTACCACCTGGTGAAACCCTGTAACTGACCTAGGTTACTAAACACCACATCAAAGAGACAGAAATGTGATGATGTATATTTGAAAATTATTTAAAACACCGTTTCAATAAATGCCCGTATGCCGCGACGGCTCTTAGCTGGAAAATATAGCAAGGTTCAGTGATATGACCCTTTTTAGCTTGCTTACAATGAAATGATTGTATACTAGCTGACCCGTGCCCATTGCGTTATTCCGGGTTAATATACACTCACAAATAACGTAGCTTTCTATTAGTAAAAGAATGTTTAAAATAGGTTCGGTAGATCCAGAGATTACCCCCTACAACCTCACAAACTACCTCTTTATAATATTAGTTTAGACTAGCACTTCGTTCGCGCGGGCTTAGTGGTTACTCCACGAACTTCATATCCTATAAGTCCTCTCTCTGTGTAGGGTAACGTGTAAATTAATTATTAATAGACGAAACGCACGGCCGTTCACTCAAACCGCGACATTTTTCATTCCATTCCACACGGGTTTTGATCGAATAATTTGAACAAAAAGCGGTTATTGTGACTTAACCATCACATTTTATATACCCTTGCAGATATTTTTTTGTGGATATGTCTGCTATAAAACTGTAGTACATTACTTTGCTCTATTGTCAATAGTTTCCGCAGCGTACGCGATAAAAGGATTTTTTTAAATAGTTTTTTCACACCTAGGGTTACATTATCGAAATTTTCATACGGATCCCTAACTTCTTTGAAAATATTCTATAGCCTATGTTCATCAGGGATAATGTAGGATTCTAATCGGTCCAGTAGTTTCGGAGCCTATTCAATTTAAACAAACAAAGAAATCTTTCCTCTTTATAATATTAGTGTAGATTATGACACTCCTAGAGACAGAGGTCTAGCTTTCGGATAGGGAAGCTCACTGTTACTTTTAAGTGTTTTTTTTTATAAATATATTGTGTACTTGTGTAAATATCTAGGACTAGCTTTTGCCCGCGGTTTCGATCGCGCTCATATAGATTTTCGCACAAAAACCGTCTCTAGGGTCCCATCTATCTCTGTACAAAAATTAATGAAAATCGGTTCTTAGATTTAGGGGTGAAGAAATTAAACACATTTCCACATTAATAATATTGGTTAGGATTAGTCTCTGTTCCTTCAAAACAACATTGACATAATCATGACATACACACAGCGCTCTCAACGCGGAAAATCTTTCATCGAGCAACCCCTTCGAAAATAATTTGTACAGGCCTTTTTAGGCCTTTAGTGTGGGACGCTACTTGTGTCGATACTCTTGCGCCATCCCATCTTCCAAGCGCATCGTGCTGTGCTGGTTTTGCCGCTGCGGCTTCTGAGAACCTCAAACGTCGGAAATATAATAGTCTTGTTGGCAATTATATTTTTGCGCCGTTTTGGGTTGAAACTCTTGGACCGTGGGGTCCGAGTGCTCACGTTTTATTTAAAGAGCTAGCTAAACGTTTAGTTGACAGTTCGCGTGACCCAAGGGCTGGCTTTTACCTCGGACAGAGGATTAGCATTGCCGTAAAACGTGGCAATGCCGCCAGTCTTTTGAGCTCACTTTTAGTCGACAGCGACGCGGACAAATTTTTTGACGCCATGTTATAGTTAGGAGTTTTATTTTCTATGGTAAGTATACATACGAGGCATGCCTTTTAAGTTTTGTCGTTTGAAGAAAAAAAAACACAACTAGAACCTTATAGTACTTTTTAATTGTATTTCAAAGTATTCATCACGTAGCTTAATACACTTTTCCATGCGCTCAAACCAGTTATTATAACATTTATTCCACTCTAAAGTGGGAATGTTAAAAATGGCTGACTTGAAAGCGTCGACTCCTTCTTCACCGGACTGGAACCTTTGACCTTAAAGACTTTTCTTAATTTTAGGAAATGTAAAGAAATCGTTAGGGCTTAGGTCAGGACTGTAGGAGGATGGTCAAGAATTGCTACTTTTTCCTGCTTCAAATACTCACTCGTTTGACTAGCGCTGTGTGAGCTTGCATTGTCGTGGTGCAGGATGATGCGTCGCTTTGAGTTAGATTTTCGAAGTTTGGCGATGACTTGTGGTATACCACTCTGCGTTAACCGTTTCACGACCTTCAAGTCACAACATGGCCGGTTTTTCCAACGAACGTGGCCACCATCTTCTTTGAAGTGCTTCGAGAACGAACAACTTTAGTCGGCTTTTTGGCTCGTCTTGAAAGACCCAGATTGTAGATTGTTGTTTGGAATCAGGATCGTAAGCATAGATCCAAGATTCGTCACAACTGATGATGTCGTAGACGTGATTTGACTCTCCTCGGTGGAACCTTTGCAGAGTTTTCTTACACCATCTGACGCGGGCCGCCTTGTGATCGTCGAAATAGCAAGCAAATGCGGTATCCAACGGCAGACTAGCTATCTCACACCAAAGCTTCATTATTGCACGAATATTTTCCTTAGAAAGATTCATTTTCGTACGTAACCTGACTGATTCCAATCGACGCTGTGACTAAACAATAGCATTAATCCTAATACTTTCAACTGTTTTGAGATTCAAAATTTAAACACATTCGAATATAGAACAGTTCCAAATTCAAAATTGCCGGGAAATATGGAAACGACTGAACTTAAAAGGCATGCCTAGTAGTTGTAGTATATAGTTTGTTATTAAAATAAAGTAATTTTACATTTGTATAGTAAAATGACATGCAAAGACCAGCTCAAATAAATACTGGATTTTCCGTCTTCCATATTTTTTTTTTCTTTTTTAGGTCAAAATCTGTTACGTCGGATTCGGAATCAGATAGCTCATCCAGTGCAAAAGAAGAAATGCCTCAAAAAGTAGCCAAGTCGTCTAAAAGTTATGATAAGCGTTCAAAAAACTCTTCTGCTACCCACAAAGGCGAACCACCACCAGAGCCGCTTATAAAAACGGGAAGGAAAACAAACAACTCGCTGGCATCTGCTACAGGACAGATTGTAATACCTGACAATGACGAACCCGTCAGCAGTACACGAAAAAAACTGAAGACATCACAAATGTATAAATATTTTTTTGTTTTTAATTATTTACTCGTGTACTTCAGCTGCTAACCCTCTTTACCTTTGCAGATTTGGTCAAACCGACGAGGATATCCAGACTGATATGTATAAAGTTTTAAAACAATTGACTGCTCATGATGATGCATGGCCCTTCATGGATCCTGTGGAAGAGGAATATGCGCCCAATTATTACGCCGTTATTAGGCGACCTATGGATTTACGGAAGATGGAAGAACGCCTTGACAGTGGCTATTACACTGACTTTTCTATGTTTAAAGCGGATTTTAAGCTTATTGTTAACAACTGCCGTTTGTACAATGGCCAGGATAATGGTTTGTAAAACATATAAAAATTAAAACTTGCAAAATTCTGATTACTCATCGACTTTTAAATCATATTTATCTTTTTTACAGAATATACTGTGATGGTAGATAATTTACAAGCTGCATTTGACCGACTGACTGAAAAATATATACATAGACTTTCATCATCTGATGAAGAAATTGCTGTTGAATATCAGTTACCAACTCCCTCAAGAAAACACAAACTAAAATCGAATGAATCTCCAACTCATCACAAAAGAAAAAAGCGAAAGTCGCATTCTGAAGGTAAGCTGGTTTATTACTGTCACTGTTTCAGTGCGGATTTAATGTCTATTTACACCACACCAACCCCGTTTTCATATCAGGTTCGTTCAGTTCATCCAATGGTTGCATGGTAGATATCGCTCATATAGAATCGAATACTCATTATTATGTACACCATATAAATCAGCCATAGCACCGCTATTGGGTCCATACAATTAAATATGTATGACATTATAAATTTTACTCCACATTTTAATTCAATGTTATAAAATTGTGAAGTAATTGATCATTTCGCAAAAGCGGTTAAATCCTTGTTTTCTGAAGAAAAAATAAGACGTATTCTTATCGAACGCACTGGGACTTACAGCTTAGTACGGCCGCTATACCAAATGCGTCCAGTGTGGCTACGTCCGAAACAATAGGACGTAGTACCTATGAGTTGCCTAATACCCTACTGACCAAACCTAGCCCTACAACAATCACCTAGCGCCCTAGTAACCCTAACGCCCTGACCTACCATACAAACCATAATACCAAACGTAGGTTACGTTGGTTTTACGTGCGGGAAGTCTGTTACAAGGAGACCTACTGTAACAGATGGAATTGGTTTAGGAAAAGGGGTTATGTACACAGAAAATAGTTTTCTCACTGCCGATCCCACAGACTCATAGGATCGATTACGGCTAAAGTTGTCTTGGCCACAGTGAGAGGAGTTGTAGGAGATGAATCAAAGTCGACTCCAGCTTGATCGACTAATTTATTTACAATTTTTAACATAATTATATACAATTTTTGTGGTCAATATATGTACATTGATACCTATTTACTTGTGTGTTTTGTGTGTGTCGAGCCGTTGAAGCGAAAATCTCACTAGGTCACTTCTTAGCGCTGACGCTGTGCTGCTGTTACTGGCACGTCTAGCTATTACATGTTCATGGCTATTTCATGTTCATGGTTGAACACTTATCTGTTATTCCCATTTCAGGTGAACCTAAATCAAGTTCGTCAGACATAATACACGAGGAGAAAGTAGAGGAAGAGGAAGTACCTGAACCAGAAGTAAAAAAGATTAAAGAATCTCATAAAAGTAAACAAAGCAAGGGGAAGAAGAAACGCAAAGGTCATCATCGTCATGGTAAACATTCCAAAAATCACAGAAAGGACTCTCATAAATCTGATAAATCTGATCACTCTGAATCTAAAACAAGACACAGCAAAAAACAAAAGCATGGGAAGAACAAAGACAGGGAAGGCAAGAAGTCGAAACAGAAAAAGAAGAAGAGCAAACATCACGAACAACAGCCCGAAGTTACAGAGGTTTTAAAACGAAGCATCTCTCAAGAGTCCTTAGAGAGTTCTAATAGAAGTCGGAGCGCCAGCCCCTTACCTTCGATTCACACGCCGTCTCCGTCGCCCACGGAACTGGATCAAACTGATCCCCCGGACCAACTTACTGATCCAGATTTCGTCAAAGATAAATATGATAAAATAAAGGAAAGAAGACGACATGCTGCCAAGGATGCATGGGAATCGCTGTTTGACTACAAACAAAAAACTGTTGATAAGCTAAAGCAAAATCTTCATATACCCGAAAAGGAGAAGAATCAAAAACTTAGAGAAACTATTGAAAAGCTAAAAGCTAAAAATGAAAAATATAAAGATAGTTCATTGTTCAATACTTTGATTTCCTCAAGTCAAAGCAATTTAGATAATTCTGAATCAAGCAACACAAATGATTTTACTGTCAAAGATGTTGACTCTGAAGATGAATCTATAGAAAATTTAAAGACTAAGTCTGCCCCTAAAAAAGGTAGTAAGAAAAATTCAGCTAAGAACGAGTCTGCTTCTGAAGCGTTAGAACAAGCTGTGAAAGATATAAGCAAATGGCTTGATGATGCTCCAAAAGGATCTAATGTGAGTTCTCCATGCGATAGTCCAGCTCAAACTATTTCTACCGAAGACCACGAAAACAGCCGGCTGGACGATGAACTTTCTCAAGGAGAAAAACCGCTACATACTAGAAAAGAACTATCTAGAAAACGACCTTCATCGCGTGAGCCGAAGTTGCTTAAGAGAAGAGAAATTCAGAGGACTATAGAAAGACTTCAACCTGGCAAGAGCAAAGGTAACTTGCTTACTAATTTGAGTAATAAAAATACAGAGAAAACGGAGGAAGTTTTACCAGTTGGTCCTCAAAACAAAGTTCGAGATGCTCAAAAGGCAGAGGAATCTAGCCCAAAACTTAGCCTCGGTTCTGTATTACCAGCTGTGGAATTCGCTCTAGGTAATGATCATAACTTTGGGAATAATGATGAAAACAAAACAGAAGATCAAAAGGATAGTAATAAAACAACAGAAATTCAGAAAGAGGAGAAAGTTGAAGATGTTCCTGTTGAAAACAAACCAGAAGAAGTTATTGTTCAACCAAACAAAAAAGACGCTGAGGTCGAAACTGAACCGCAAATATTAACAAAGCCAAATCAAGAAAAAGCTACTCCTAACCTCAGCGCGTGGTTTAAAGCCTTTGGTGCCCCCAAAAGTACCGGTTCAACTGCACCTGCTGCGCCTAAAAAGAAACCAGATGAAGCTGATTCTGAAGAAAAAGTACCGGAAAATGTGACCACTGACACCAAGGTTAACAGTCCTAAGAATCAAGTGAAATATGACTCGCCTACAGGGCCCGAAACTCCAAATCCTGAAGGTGGAGATAGTCCATTGCCTAATGTGGGCACAACGCCGAGGCAAAGAAGAACCAGCACTGGGAGTTCCGTGTCAGAGAGGTCGTCCTTCAGCCAGGACCTTGATTCGCCTCGTCATCAAATGTCACATACATCCCCGCTGCTGCGTTCCCCCGCTTCTCCGAGAACAGATGATTTCCAAAAGATTACATATCCGATAATAAATGGAACTGTGAGAGCTGGATTCTATCAAGATACAACCTCAATGAAAAGCAGCCCAGATAAAAGCTGCAGTCCACGTGAGGCTCCACAGTCGCCTTATTCGCCTTATTCACAACATGTTTATGCCTCAAATAATGCCACGGGACCGGCGACGCCCAATTATTTCGTTGACCACAACAAAAGTCCGCTTCCTGCATATAACCAGAACCCACCTCCCTACTTTGATAATGCAAAACCTCCAGCAACTAACAAACCCGCACGAGCTGATGATTTCCCTCCAATGCCTCAAGATTCATATCAACAGAACCAATATACAGGGCCGTTCTCGCCCGCATATACACCATACCCACAGAACTCTGCAAATTATTCCCAAGTACAAACTTCACCACAAGCGCGGGTATCAAGCACTCCTGTCCCCACTAATCCTACGCAAATAATGACTGATATTAAAACTTCGCTGTTCCCTGTTAAAAAACGCACTTACAATGAACCAGATAATTCCACATTACCTCCTCCCACCCCAAAACCAGAAAATAAAGAAGTTACAGCAGCAACACCAAGTAAGAATGAATACCAGAAGAATTTATCGTCATTGCATTCAATGACTCCCACTTCGGTTGACGATATAGCGCTGGCGTTAAGTGAAAAATCGGAGTTGGCTAAAATGAATAGCCTACGGGAAAAAGTTTCTATGGAATTTGCCGCTGAAAACAGGGAAGTAAAATATGAAATGAATGAATCATTACAGAATAACAAGAATACCATCAATATTGATTTGGATAAGCCAATTGGCATCATTAAAAAAGATAATGTTGACATGGTTAACATGGGTTATTTAAATCCTGAGATTGACCGCAGAAGCAGTAGTGATGCACACGCACACGAAGTTGATTACTTACCACGAGACATATCTAAATCGAATATGAACCATCCACAGCAAAAGGGGTATGATGTTGATGCTATTGCTATTAATTTAGGGTTAAATAGCCAACATCTGCAAAAAAGTATTGCTAAAGCTAACATGAATTCAGGAAATATACCTCCAGCACATAGCCAGTCCCATAATGAAATGAATTTGAACCAAAATCTTATCCACGCACATCACAACCAATATGAAAGTATTAGTGGACAAAACGTAAGCAACTTTTCAATAAGCGACATAGACATGGCGAACAAAAAATTGTATTCTTGCAGTACTACTCCCACATCTGCTGCAATAGATTATGGCAATTGGAAAATGACAAGTCATATGCGCAAACAACAAGAATTGTTACCTTCTGACTATTCTACTCCTTACAGTGCCAATAGTGTGGAAAAATTAAAGAATGAAATGAGTGCAATAAGTGCTAATACAATTGCTTATAATAAAAGTCTTCAACATCAGCAGTATAATTCATATAATGTGGCCAGGCCAACTTTACAAAGAACTCAGGAGTTGCAACAAAATCTTCCTGGTGAATTAAGGATACCGAATCCAAGAGGTCATCTTAAAAACGATCATATGACCACAACGTCGTCAATAAGTGATACTGATGTAATTGCCAAAAATATAGACACACTTGCCAAATCTCAAAAAACTGAAAAACTTGTACAAAATCATCCATTAGTAAGTTCAAATCCATATAAAACTCCATATAGTAATCCTACTTCACTCCCCCTCGATACTTTGCGTAACTTGCCTAATATTCCTCAAATGCTTGAAAGATACACTAATGATGAGAGGTATTTATCCAGTTTTGCAAGCAGCCAAGCGGCTTCATTATACCACGATAAATCATTTCAAATGGCGCAAATGTTTAACAAGAGTATTGCTTCAGAAATGCACCCAGTCAGCACATCCGTTAGTATATATTCCCAGCCAACCATGTCAATGAGCAAGGACAATAGTATTTATAAAACTCCCAGTGTTGCAGCTTCACAAATAGACACAAAAGCAAAAAATAAGAGGAAGAGAACTTCCGACGCGAAACAATCAGCACAGATCAGCCAAGCTTACCATCCTACTTCATGCGGGACAGATGTGTTATCATCAGTCAAGTCGAGCATGATGCCTGGGAATGCATTTAATTTTGGGACATCAACAAACATGGCTTTAAGTAGTGGACTGTACGGAGATAATGGCAGCTTTACAATCGAAGATTTCCGCAACAGCACCGCTAATCAGCTCATGGCAGCCAACTACATGGTTGCAGCAGTCGCTCATCAGCAGCGCAATAATGCCGAAGCGAATGCAGATAAATTAGTGAAACCAGCTCATCAAAACTCGACTCATACTGCGAGCACCTTTCCTTTCATCGGGCATTCACAAGTTAGAGCCGGCTATCCCTTCGTCGGAACCGACCCGACGTCACCGCTATACCAACAGTATCTCCAGCGGCACCAAGAAGAGCTGCTGCGGCAAACAGGCGCCCAGATCATGAGCCTGTACCCCGGTGGCTACCCGCCCTCCCTCGGCGTTCGGCAGCCCTACGACATCAACCGACCTTCATGGCTCTAGAGAAGTTGACAGTAGCATAGCTTCATAACGTGAATCCTAAATAAATGATCATAAATGTGACTATTATTATAGGAAATTGTAATTTATATTGTTTGTAGATTTAATGTAGCATTTTTGTGAAGATATTTTATGATTAATTCTTATTTACATTATTGTAATGGCAATGTTTATTTCATAATCATGACAAGTTAATCTTTAATAAACTATTATTATACTTATTTTATAATAGTATTCACGTAACCTGTGATGACTTGAATGAGAGACTGCTTCTTAGATTACAAACTGTGTCGAGTTATTATACACATTTTTACACATAGTTGAGAATCACTCTGTCTTTCCTATATGTTGAACAATTACATTGTTATTATATGCCCGTAGTTCCGTAGGCTATTTCGTCAAGGTTTATATGTTATCCTAATATGGAATAGAATACGCTTTATTAGTACAATTATTGTATTGCCCATTCCATAAATACTCAAATATATTTTATTTAATAGTAAAATGTTAAAATGTATAGAACATATTATATATCTATGTATTAAAATGGTTATTGATTATAAAAGAAGCAGTCTTTGCAATATCACTAGGTATTTTATACTCATATAAATATGTTAACGTTAACATTATTTAAATATATTCATTAATAACAATGCTTTTTAGCTTCTTTAGCTTTAATTTAATGAACATTATTACCATTTTATAAGGTCACATGAAGTAATATTTGTTATTAAATAAATTTAAATTTTACGTTATACTACTTAATTTAGATTGTTGTGTAAATATTTCACTATTTTATTTACGATCAACGTTTTTTTAGCAATTTTAAGTATTTTTCGTTAAGTAATAATTTAGTTAAAATAAAATTCATGAACCTAGTATTAAAAAAATCATATAAGAATTATTGAAAACAATTCTTCTTGTGTAAAAATAAAGATTTTAAAAATAATTGATGTGTTGATCATGATAACCTTCGTATTCTTTACTCTACCCTAAACATGCTGACTGAACATGCTTTAGGTACGTGGTGGATTATTTTTCATATTTATATAAAAAGAAGGAGGGTTTGCTTCTTTTCTTGCTACAAAAAAATTCATTCTATCTGACCACATGATTGACACCGACTAATATTTTTGTAAGAAATTCCTCAAAAAATTTATCTTTATAGTTACTTATCCTTAATCCTAATGGATACCCTCCATCTAGGGCGGACGTGCTTGAGTTTGATAAACGCGGTGATGTGTAAATTACTTATTAATAGAGCGGAAAAGTAGTTTTTTTAGGGTTCCGTAGCCAAATGGCAAAAAAACGGAGCCCTTATGGATTATAATGCGCGCGGAACTAGTTGGCCGCGCCTTAGATATGTGAGCGGTGGAACGGAGACGCGGGGGCGCTTGCTGCTCAGTGCGGCGTCGAACTTCGCGACAGCAGCACGCGTTGAAAGTTCCGGCTTGAATTAGTAGCAGAAGCAACAGCGATATCAGAACGAATTGTAAGGAGAGTGATTTCTGAAAGTAAAACTTCCTTGCAAAATACAGGGGAAGCAAAATTTAGTTTTCCGTGGAGGCCAAAAGAAATAAAAAAGAAAATACGAATAAGAAGAAAAATAAATCAGTTTTATACGGTAGAGAAAAAAAATCCATGTGTACGAAAACTAAATGCTGTTTTAAAAGAGGATAATATTTTATGTTGCGGATAACTTTTTTAAGAGAACTTTTGCACAAACTGGGATATTCATTTAAAAAATGTAAATGGAAGAGATCCCTTTTAATAGAGAGACCAAACATTGTTGAATGGCGAGTGAGATATTTTAAGGGCCATAAGAAAATTCAGAGAAGACAATCTAAATAATTATATTCTTTTTGGACGAAACTTACTTTCAAAGTCACAATGTCCAAAAATGTTGTCTTCAATCTTCGTCGGAGCCTAGAATTTATACAGCTATAGGCACAGGAAGGTGTTTAATAATAGTTCACGCTGGTAGCCGGAACGGGATAGTTGACGATGCTTTGCTAATTTTTAAATCAGATTAAAAAACGGGGGATTATCATGGAGACATGAACTCTACAAATTTTTACAACTGGGTTGATCGAAAATTAATACCTAAACTTCCACCTAACTCAGACATACTTATGGATAATGCTGCCTATCATTGTGTGCAAGTTGAGAAGAAACTGACTATGTCCAGTTTGAAAATTAAAATGCAGAACTGGTTGCAAAATCATAACGTGCCATTTTCTCCCACGATGATCAAAGCCGAACTCTTGAGGTTGATTAATACGACCCAATCAGAAAAAATATACACTGTTCATGAACTTCTGAAAGCTGCAGGTCATATAAATTTTGGGGATTCCCCATACTTAGAACTGAAACTCAAATATTTTTATTCATCAAACCCATACGTGTGAGGGTTTCTATGGATAGGTCTTCAAAAATGATATTGAGGTTTCTAGTATCATTTTTTTCTAAACTGTATAGTTTGCGCGAGAGACACTTCCAAAGTGGTGAAATGTGTGTTATTTTAGAAGTTACAGGGAAGTTAGAACGTTAGCTCATTGTACTAAAAGGGCGCCTCTAAATAGCCATTCAAACTTGGTCGGATCATCCATGTTTTGTGGTGGTTTTGGTATTTTTAGTTATATCGCTTTAATAGGGAATATGCATGAAAAAGATATTAATCATTTGTAAAGTTTATCTTAAAATATACATAAATATATTTCTAACAGTGAAAATAGAATCAAAATTTGTCGAAAAATTTATTCATTTTTCATTTCATTTTAAACAAATATATCTGTCCCTCTCGCGAAAACGCTGTGTTCTATGGCAGCTGTATAGGCGTGATAGACGATGACGTCAAAGTTTACACCGGACTTCTCTTTCTAATTGTAATCTTTATCGCTGATGAAGGTATTTCGTAATTGTTTACTAGTGCTAATAAGTACCTATTTCATTTTGAATTTAAAAAATCGCATTCGTATTCCCTACTATTCAGTGTAATGAGCTGAAATTTAACATGTGAATAGTTGCATTAAAACACTAAATATTGGAATATGTTTTATTTTGCTTTTCTTTTTAAATAATCCTACAATCGGATGTCATAAAACATAGTGGTTCGGTCCTAATAAATTATGCCATTGCTCTACAAAGAGCACATAATTGAAACTTGGCAGGATATTGTACTTACAAGGTACAAATAAACGTCATAAGTTAGGCTCTAAAATCCCTATTTTAACCTCTCGCGCGTTTCTCGTACAGTTCCCGTCACGCAAGCTTGTCTCCGCAAAGTACGCCGCAATCGGCTGCGCAGGACGTCAATTTAACGACAAACATACAACCGCGCATACGCGGGTAGCTCGCGCATGCGCGGCGCGCTGGTGTAATGGCATCTCACTCGCTCGTATAAGTTCGATGCATAAGCGTGTCCCGCTTGCTCGATGCAATACGACTGTGGATGCGAAAAGTGTTACAGGTTGTTATTGTTTTTAATGATTTATTTTGGTTATTTCTTACAGTTTGATTTGTGTTCTTGTGGTGTATGTGTTTGTTGTGTTACTTTTTGATATTTTATTGTTACTGGTAGTCTTTGTTACTTGTTTATAGTATAATACGTAGGTATACCTAAACAAAAAAATATTTTAAGAACGTAACACTTTTTTACGCGATTGCACCTGCGCGGACTTCACTCGAAGCTAACTTCCGAGAGGCAAGCCACGCTGACGCGACCTGTATATATCCGTATACCGTTCAGAAGATATCTTCTGAACGGTATGCTTTTTTCAAATTCTGTTTTCACAAACATTACTCACAAATTCAAAGCAACGTGTGTAAAAAAATATAACTGCACTAAACCGTTTTATATGATTTCATCAAATAGCCAAACGTCAGCGCAGCGGAAACTTCAATACCTCGGCAGTTTCATGACATACAAATTTCATTTTAACATATACATTTATACACAAATAAATACACAGTAATTATTGTAGGTATGTATTTTTTTTCTTGTAGGTACGTCCATAAGAAAAGAAAGTTCCAACGTTCAAAAAAGTTCCCGCTAGTGGTTGGATGCACAAATTCGACTTACCATACACATATTTAGATACTTACTGAAATTAAAAAAAAAAAAACTACACTTTTCCGCTGGGATGACGCACATGTAATTATGTATCGTTGACCCGCGCAACTTCGTCTGCGTCCCAATTTTCATTACTGTTCCGCTCCTATTGGTCTTAGGGTATCTATGGGCTCTATCTATCACTGAAATAATTTTTCAAATCGGACCAGCAGTTCCTGAGATTAGCGCGTTCAAGTAAACAAACAAACAAACTCTTCAGCTTTATATATTAGTATAGATGTAGGTACATAATCAACCTTAATTATCAAACCATTCAAATGGATAAGGATTAATATCGTGATACCAAAATCACCACGGTTCCATTCCGCCCGGGTTATGATTCAATTATTTGAACAAAAAGCGGTAGATAATTGCGACGTATCAAAATTAAATATAACAATGAATGCTCAAATAAACAATTAATCATCACTATTTTCTCAAAAATATAAAAATTCTACTTACGATTACGAGTTAAACTTCAGTAAAATATTTACTAACCGCGCACGAAAACACGTTACCTACTTCTTTTCAGCTCACACAGAGTAAAAGCGGAAAGCCACCGCTTCGTAAGAAGAGGCTACACACGTGTGTGAGGCTTCGTGTTGTATGAAAATGTATGAGATTATAATTGACGATTGAGATTGTAATGGCAGTGGAGACAAACTGGTCCCACGTACAGTGGCGTAGCTAGCATGAGTGACATCCGGGGCGGATAGCGGATACTGTGGTTTCACCCATGAACAGTGCTGGTGTTCAGAAATGATTATGAGTCATGCCTTTCGTTAGACATTTTTCGGAAGGGGGAAAGTGTTTCATTTTTTCTGCAGATCTTTATTTTCAGGAATGTTCTTACAACATCTCGGATTATTTGGATTTTAATTTCATCATTGTCTAAACTCAACTTTTTTGACAAACGCAAGCAAGCTCAAGAACTAAGAGAGGGAAGAAAGCAACAGCGAGCGAAGCGAGCTTCAAAATTTTTGCATCCCACCCCTGATAATAACTTTATGGACGGATGCAAGAAAGCTCATTAATTGAGAGAGGGCAGAACCGGAACAACTATAAGTAGCCATACAAATATTTGTTCAGTGCGGGAAACGAACCCGCGACACGGAGTGCGGCAGCCAATCGCTCAACCACTGCGTCAACAACCGTATCGTATTCCGATCATTCATACTTAAATAGAAGTAACTTTGTGGACTGATGCAAGAAAGCTCATTAACTGAGAGAGGGCAGAATATAAGAGCTAGTGTAGCGAGCTCGAAAATTCATGCACTCCGGAAAGGTTTTATTAACACATAAAAAATAGTCATTTTGTTGAGTTATACAGAGAAAAGCCCGAGACAAAGAAGAGTTTAGAATCTAGGAGCGAGCGAAGCGAGCTCGAAATTGTTTAACAACCCACCTCGGATGGGTCTCATTGCGATATCTGTTTAGTGGTGACACCGACGGCGGCGGTGACAAAATAAGTTAACGACCCCCCTCGTTACGCTACTGTCCACCTACGCATGCAATGTGGGAGAGTCGGTGTGCACACTTGTCCCGTGTACCTATGCAACGTAAATTGGCATCAGACGCTGTTACAATTTCTCAGAAGGTGCACGTGCGTCTGAAGTCATGTTTTCTGATTCTGATAGCGAGTTTGAAGATGACTTGTTTAGTTTACTATTTATAAATTTTTCCGCACTACCAAAACTAAAGTTAAGAACAGAATATATTGGGTTGATGAGATAAACAAACGGAGAGAAAAAGCTGGAGAATACCATTTAATGTATGTGCAGAAACTGGAATCTTATCAACAAAGCTATTTGGTATACAGGCAAAAATATTAATTTTTCCACTGCACTACCAATATTTATTTGCATTATAACTTTTTAAGCTCACGACATACTTGTGTGATGTAGGTACAATAATTGTCTAGTCACATGCACAACACCCTGACAATAAGTAACTTTAAAAAGTGAAAGTCTCTCGAGGCGAATACGCTTGGCCCAAAGAATCGTACGTATGTTAAATTAAATGGATCAATACGTATAATTTTTTTACTTTTTAATATATTTTTTTTCTTATCTGGGGTTTTTTAATTTTTTTGTTTATTTTTCTTGGATGAATATCGCGTCGGGGGACCGCTAATAAAGATACTTAACGAATACAAAAATTTGCGGTCTCCCGAGGCGAAGACGCTTGGCCCAAAGAATCGTACCTATATTAGAAAGAATCAATACCTTCGTATTATTTTTTTCACTTTTTATTGGGGGTTTTTTAAATGTTTAATTTAATTTTTATTTCATGCTTTTATAGGTACCTACTTAATTTACCTATAGGTACTATTAGAAAACGTACGATCTCATCTCTTCCTGCCCTTATCTCATATTAGGTACTTGGGGTCGGCGCAACACGTTTTTTACTTCCTTTCAGTCCTATCAGCCGTCACGCTATCACAACTCCCTTTTCTTTCATTTTGATCCTCGCACAATCTATCTATCTTCTTTTTGGCTTCCTCTCCATCCACATATGATATACACTCACCTAAACGGCACTACATCTACCGATGTATTAACTCATTTCTGTTTTTTGCTTCATCATCAGATGACAATTTCTATACAAGAGATATCGATATCACAATTTATTTATAACCTATTCATTGCGACCATTTAGATGAATACGAAAACGGAAGGTCTGCTGTAAGTAGGTAAGTGAGAATTTGGGAATCTTGCGGATTTCTGGACATGGTTCAGCATCAGGTTAAGGTGATCTAAATATAATCTGTTCATTGAAACCATTCCAGTGAGTTCTAACACGATACCTCAGCTGTAACTTTGTGAGGAGTTGGGTACCCATTCTGCAGACCTCGGGGTATGCTACAGCATCAGGTCAATATAACCATGTATTACCAATGTCATTGATGTAACATAATACCAAATTTCGCATCGATCAGACTTGTAATTGCTGGTTAAATGCCTTAATCATCTAGAAAAGAGCTGATGAACTTTAACGACTCAATCGATTTTGATAAAACTTCGTCGTCTAAGAACCACCGCTAGAAAACCTGCTTTCAAATAAAAAATCGCATCAAAATCGGTTCACCCGTTGAAGAGCTACGGTGCCACAGACAGACAGATGCACATAGCGGTCAAACTTATAACACCCCTCTTTTTTGGTCGAAGGTTAAAAAGTAGGCTGTACTTCCGCATATCTAAAGCATAGTTTGTCGAGATTCAATGCATGATTGAATGTTAAATAAAAAACTTTTTTTTATTTTTCACTTTTTAGTGGTACGCGGGTACCACTAAAAAGCGTAGCCTTTCCGTGTACCGCGGTGGGCCACGCTACATTTGTACATAGTCGTGGGCAAGGCCCGATTTAGCTACTTAGCCGCTCCGGGCAAAAATGACATTCGCCTCCCTTTACTGAGGGTGTGGACACATGTTTACGGTACGGCACCGGCCACCGTGTAACGGGACGACGCCGCTACCGGGAGACGGCACGGCCACGTTATCTATTTTCTATACTAATATGCTTAAAAGCTGAAGAGTTTGTTTGTTTGCTTGAACGCGCTAATTTCAGGAACTACTGGTCCGATTTGAAAAATTCTCTCAGTGTTAGATAGCCCATTTATCGAGGAAGGCTATAGGCTATATATATATCATCACGCTAAGACCAATAGGAGCGGAGCAGTAATGAAAATTGTGACGCCAACAAACTCGCGCGGGACAACTAGTAATATCTATATTTATACTGTGGCACGGCGCACCGAGGTGGCATACGGCGAACCGCTCGGTAGTTGTTTACCTAGTTCGCACGTTGCATAAGGGATGATTTATACTAGACCGGCCCGTGCCGTGTACGTGGCCCGGACGGGGCACGGATTTGAAACGTTACATGTTGTATGAAGTAGTAACAACCGTGGTGTAGATGAGTGTCGTCTGGGCCCGAACGGGACACAGATCATGTACCAACCGTGGTGTAGATGAGTGTCGTCTGGGCCCGAACGGGACACAGATCTTCTTATCGTGTGGGCAGTAAGGTCTAACGACCCCATAACGATTTTGACATATTATTTTTCCATAATAATACTTTACAATTTTTTTTTTTCGCCGTTTACGTTGGCATAATTATCTTGAAGGCTAATTTTTTTTGGCACTTTAATTCGCATAATACTTAATAGGTTACCTATTATTAATTACCTATGATATTGCCGTTTTGTATGAAAAAATTTAAACGATTTTTTTCATGTATTTTTTATTTGTATTAATCGAAGTAATCACCCATGCAATCAATGCATCTTTGCCAACGCAGTGGCAGTTTATTGATGCCCTTCTTAAAGAAATCAGCTGGACGGGAGGCAACAAATTCTTCAAAGGCATTTTGTACTGCCTCTCGGGTATTGAATTTTTTTCCCGCCAAGAAGTTATCCAAATTCTGGAAAATGTAGTAGTCTGTAGACGCAAGGTCTGGTGAGTAGGGCGGATGACGGAGAGCTTCCAACCCCAGTTCTTGCAACTTGGAGACCGTCTGCTGTGCAGTATGAGGTCGCGCGTTGTCGTGCAGGAGCAGCGGAGACGAGCGATTGTCCAATGCTGGTTGGAGATGTGCCAGCTTCTCCATCATTGTGTTCAGTTCTTCACAGTACACATCTGCAGTAATGCTCACCCCGTTTGGTAAGAAGCTGGATGAATCACACCGGCGCTAGACCACCAAACAGTGACCATCACTTTTCTAGGGGTAAGTTTTCGTTTAGGGCATTGTTTAGGTACTGAACCAGGATCCAACCAACTTGCTGAGCGCTTGCGGTTATCAAACAGAATAACAATGCGGTTCAAAATTCCTTCATTTGTGTGTCTGTTGAGCAGTGCAAGGCACGTCTCGACGCGTACTTCGCGCTGGCGATCATTGAGTTCGTGGGGCACCCATTTGTCAAGCTTCTTACCTTGCCAATTTGACACAAATGGACCAATATTGTTTTGACGCTAACGTCGAAAGCTGCTGCTAATTCAGCCGTAGATTGTGTACCTATCATAAGCTTCCACAATCGCCTTTAATTCGTCATTGTCGACCAAAGTCTTCGGACGACCGCGAGGTTCATTTTTCAGGTCGAAATTTCCAGAACGGAAGCGAGCAAACCAATAACGGGTGGTGCATTGGTTTGTAGTGTTAGCTCCGTAAACGTCGTTGATGTTGCGTGCCGCTTGTGCCGCGTTGCTGCCACGACGGTATTCATATTCCATATTTACTCGAATTTTTAACGTATCCATGATGACGAAAAGATTGAAATGCGATGAAAATGTAACACTAATCAATAAACAAATGACTACTTTGGAAAATAAAAACATGTTTTTAAAATAAAATTAATTTGAAATTAGAATTCTTAGCCAAACAAAAATTATTTTGATTTGAAATGGACAGTACTGCAGAACGGCAATTTCATAGGTAAAGACCTAATATTACTAGGCATAAAGACTACTAGCATAATAGCATTTTAGTCATACAATTATTGGAAATAACGGAAACAATTCCATTTTTAACCTTGAATTTAAATTAAATTATTGTCTTTAAAATTCAATATGTTGTGCTATAAAAGTTAGTGACAGAAACGAATCGCTGCAAAACCGACTCCACGTAGTCTTGTCTGCCCTACCCCTAGAGTGTAATCTAAGCCCGCGTAGGCACGGAGGGGCGAGGCAGCCCGGGAGCTGAGGAGCAGGTGTATTTAATGCTAGTTGTCGCGGCTGAGGCTGGCCGGCTTAGCCGAAGCTGCGGTGGTGAGAGTAAGACACATCTGCGACGATAAGCGTGGGGCTGCCGGAGCCCCGCAGCGGCGGAGCCAGTAGATTCTGAGATTAGCGCAATATTAGTTTAGATTACTGCCCTGCCCCCGTGGGTTATAGGTAGCGTGATATCATTAGTCTTATTTGATGAACAGGCTCACTAACAGAAATATTTATTAAATTGGACTTAAATTATTAATCTTTTAAGCTTTAGAGCCCTATCTCTCTTTAGTATATTACCTACTACAACTAGCATGTGTAGTAATACACATGCTAGTTTTAAAGAACAGCAATACCTACAAAAAATGTCTTTCTTCACACTATAGAATGTCTATCTTTTATTGCCACAATAATGGCATAATAATAATTTGATTGATTGAATATTTTTTATATTCAAATTTTATAAAAAACTGCTTTATTTGCAAAGGTGTTTTCATCAATCACTACATAGTATAACACAAAGTCGCTTCTGCTGTCTGTCTGTCCCTATGTATGCTTAGATCTTTAAAAATACGCAGCAAATTTTGATGCAATTTTTTTAATAGATACGAGTGGTTCTCGAGGAAGGTTTTAGTATATAATTTGTACCTGTGTGAAGCCAGGGCGAATCGCTAGTAACTATATTCATAAATCCTTGTCTAATTAAATGTGTTAGTCACCTTGAGTTTAATTTAGAGCAAAATTGCCATTCACACCATTTAATTAGGAAGAGTTCACAAAAATTAAGTAAGTTGCACAACTTACTATTATATTTTATGAACACTGTGTGGCTCTGCGGAGGTAGAGATACTGTCTCTAACTGGTAGACACCTGAGAACACACATCGTTGTTGGTAGTCTATTGCACTTTTTATTTTGGCATCAACCACAATATTATTGATTCTGGTAATTAGATGTTGGGTAAGTCACTAGTACTAAATAAAACAACAGTGAATTAGATAAGTATTTATAATGATTATAAGATATTTTGAAACATTTTAAAAGCTTAGGATTAATTCAAGTAGTTGCAAGCATGATAACAACAAAAAGCTGTTATAATACAATTTCATCACAAATTAACGAAATTTAATAGATTGTCATTTACAATTTAAGGAAACAACAGTAATTATTTGTTAGTGGCTGCCTTTCTTTGTTGTACCATTTCTCTAATGTTGTCTTCACTCTCTTTCAGATTCTTCTCTAAGTACTGTTTATTGTTTTCTAATTCTGATGTTCGAGATGTTAGTTGAGATTGTCGGGTTTTGAGGTTGTTCTTGACATCGTCTAGATTTGTGAGAATAAACATTCGGCCAACGGATTCATAAGTTTTAGTAGCAGGTGGGAATGCATTGATCTCTCTCTGAGTAATATCCACATGTTGCAAGACGCGCTTTAGTACGTCTAATTGAGAGTCGATGATCTGAATTTTTGCACTCGTTTCTACCTCTTTCAGGTGCAATTCAGTAAAAGCTTTTTTCAACTCTAAATCCACTGTCTTTGCCATTTTTGGAAGTTCAATCTTCTCGGAATATATTCTATGGATCACGTTTTTTACACTAATCAAAAAGTATTGCTATTGCCAAATCTGTGGTTGCTACTGTCAATGTCAAAACCATAAACTTTAGATTATGCTTTTATATCATAGACATAGAATCCCCTAGATAGACTGTATGAAACCGAAACTTGCGAGCACGTTGCGTCTCCTTTTCTCAAAGCAAAGTGTCATGTGCCTGAAAGACAAAAGTATAGTGTCCATAGTGCTTCGAAAATTATAGAAAGACGCCCATAGATTTCTATGATGTCGCCAGTTTGACTATACAAATATTAAGTCTCTAGCTATGAAATTGCCGTTCTGCAGTACTGGCCATTTCAAATCAAAATAATTTTTGTTTGGCTAAGAATTCTAATTTCAAATTAATTTTATTTAAAAACGTTTTTTTTTCCAAAAGTAGTCATTTGTTTATTGATTAGTGTTACATTTTTATCGCATATCAGTCTTTTTCGTCATCATGGATACGTTAAAAATTCGAGTAATTATGGAATATGAATACCGTCATGGCAGCAACGCGGTACAAGCGGCACGCAACATCAACGACGTATACGGAGCTAACACTACAAACCAACGCACCACCTGTTATTGGTTTGCTCGCTTCCGTTCTGGAAATTCGACCTGAAAAATGAACCTCGCGGTCGTCCGAAGACTTTGGTCGACAATGACGAATTAAAGGCGATTGTGGAAGCTGATGATACACAATCTACGGCTGAATTAGCAGCAGCTTTCGACGTTAGCGTCAAAACAATATTGGTCCATTTGCGTCAAATTGGCAAGGTAAAAAAGCTTGACAAATGGGTGCCCCACGAACTCAATGATCGCCAGCGCAAAGTACGCGTCGAGACGTGCCTTGCACTGCTCAACAGACACACACAAATGAAGGAATTTTGAACCGCATTGTTACATGCGATGAAAAATGGATTCTGTTTGATAACAATACAATTGTCTGATAACCGCAAGCGCTCAGCAAGTTGGTTGGATCCTGGTTCAGCACCTAAACAATGCCCTAAACGAAAACTTACCCCTAGAAAAGTGATGGTCACTGTTTGGTGGCCTAGCGCCGGTGTGATTCATCACAGCTTCTTACCAAACGGGGTGAGCATTACTGCAGATGTGTACTGTGAAGAACTGAACACAATGATGGAGAAGCTGGCACATCTCCAACCAGCATTGGTCAATCGCTCGTCTCCGCTGCTGCTGCACGACAACGCGCGACCTCATACTGCACAGCAGACGGTCTCCAAGTTGCAAGAACTGGGGTTGGAAGCTCTCCGTCATCCGCCCTACTCACCAGACCTTGCGTCTACAGACTACTACTTTTTCCAGAATTTGGATAACTTCTTGGCGGGAAAAAAATTCAATACCCGAGAGGCAGTACAAAATGCCTTTGAAGAATTTGTTGCCTCCCGTCCAGAGAAGGGCATCAATAAACTCCCACTGCGTTGGCAAAGATGCATTGATTGCATGGGTGATTACTTCGATTAATACAAATAAAAAATAGATGAAAAAAATTCGTTTAAATTTTTTCATACAACACGGCAATTTCATAGGTAAAGACCTATTATTATAGATGTGTATTTTCTGTCGACTATCGAAAATATGCCAGTCGCCACATTATACCAAAAAATGGTATTACATTTTGAAACAATAATGATTGGTAATATCAAAATTTCTTGAAAGATATTATTTGTCTTCATTTGTTTTTACCGTCTTATATCTTTGTTTGCTTGTAAAATCTCTTGTGTTTGTGTTATAAACTAAAAATATTAATTAAGATTGTAGGCAGATGGTTATGTATTTCTTTATAAAAGCGTTCCTCTCTCTGGAGCCCTGACCGCCTAGCGTAGCTTGGACCCTGTTCCCGATACTAATGGGCTACCATTTTTTTTTTTAATATTTAAAAATGTACCTGCTAATAAGTAAAGAAAATGAATAAATGAAACAATATCTATACCAATATTATAAAGAGGTAATGTTTGTGAGGTTGTAGGGGGTAATCTCTGGATCTACTGAACCGATTTTAAAAATTCTTTTACCAATAGAAAGCCACGATATTTGTGAGTCATTCTAATATATAAAATCAACCGTAATTCAACCGTTACTGAGTGACTGACAGACAACGCAGTCCCGAAACTACTGGTCGTAGAAAGCTAAAATTTGGCATATAGGTTTCTTGGGGAATGCAGAGGAGCACTAAAGCTGGATTTTCTAAAATTCTTAGCGGAATGCTAAAAAACGGGCGTATCCCGTTTTTTAGCATTCCGCTACGCGTACGAAGTCGCGGGTAAAAGCCAATCCTTACTTTCTTACTAATATTTTATATGCGAAAGTTTGACTGGCCTGTTGGTCTAGTGGTTAGTGACCCTGACTGCTATGCCAGAGGTTGTGGGTTCGATTCCCACCCAGGACAAATGTTTGTGTGATGAGCATGATCATTTGTTCTGTGTCTGGGTGTAGTTTATCTATAATATGTATGTATTTAGAAATATATAAGTATGTTTATCAGTTGTCTAGTAACCATAACACAAGCTCTGCTTAGCTTGGGACTAGATGGCGTTGTGTGATAGTTGTGTGGAATATAATATATATATTTAAATGAAATTTGGTACACAGAGAGTCTGACAGGTAACATGAGATAGGACATAGGCTCCTTTTTATTCCAGGAGTATGCTCTCTAGGGACCACGCGGTAGGGACTACCGGGGCAGCTAGTTTCTAATAAACAGTTGGCAACTCGTAAGTTTTACAGAATCTGACATTGTTTTGATCTTTTAAAAGGCCGGTCGTAATGTGGAGAGCACACGCACACACTCACACCTCTTCACCTTAATATACTTAATCTCTTAAAATTATAAAATATTCACATTCACAACTAATGAACCCACTCACCTAAAGCAACCAAATTGTAACAACATCCACGACTGAACACTAAGTCCCAAAATTCAAGCGACTGCTTAGTTTAGGAACCAGTATCAGCAACTTTTGCGATTATTGTACTTTCTATTTAGAAGTAATAATATTGTGAATGATTATTCTGCACCAATAAACCTTTTTTCTTTTGTTGTTTCAATTTTACATCGCGCTGTTATTGACAGGCTGTTTAGAAAGTTGGGACATAATTCAATAGAAATGTTCAACAAGTTTTTTTTTATTAATTTGACGCTTTTAGTTGAAGACCATTCTCCCTAGGGCTGAAAAGTAATACTTTCAACCCGCCCCTCAGGCAACTTCAAACCTACTTTCCGAGTGCGAGTAATGAAAAATATATTGATGATATACAACGTTGATACGACAGAGGGGCTTTCCTTGAAACTGCCTATACTAGGTACCATTTTCAAGCTCTGCACCAAAAATAAATTAATTAGGAGCAGTAGTTTAGTCGCAAATGATTTTTAAAGTTTTTGCACGGTTTGAACACGATGTATCTTTTCTAACAGCTGAATATCGTCTAAGCATAGGTCATGCACCTTACAACGATGAATCTGCGATGCGTTGTTGCCGCTCTGACGCATGTCGAAGGACATTCACTAAAAATTGGCAATGCAAACAAGGAAGCAATCAATACACACACACTTGCACTTTCACTACGAAAGCGACGAATGTAGCGCATTTGAATGAAACAGAACTAGGTCAGTTAGTTGCATCCTTGTTTTTTTGCGATCGGTAAGTGGGGCCTGCTCAGTGACGCCGACGCTGTCGTTTCGGAACGTAGGGTTTGTGGAATTCGCGCGCAAAGAATTGTGATTTTATTTTGTTATTGTGAGAGGACACGTAACTTGGGATTATTATTATTTAGTATTTGTTTTTGTGATTGACTGTTTTTTATGGTGATAGGACACGTAACTTGGGATTATTATTATTTAGTATTAGTATCTCCGGACCTCACTCCCATGGATTTCTTTTTGTGGGGGTACATTAAGGGTGAAGTGTATGCCTCAGAGGTAAATACAATTGATGAGTTAAAAAATAGGATTATTTTAGCATTTCACAAATTAAAGTGCTTAGCGACGGACAGTGATCTAATTAGAAAAATAAATAACAATATTCTCCGTCGGTATAATTTGTGCATCAATGTAAATGGAGGACACATCGAAAATTTTAAAATTTTGTGTGTTTGTTTTTGTGCGCGTACTTCGAAACGTTACCTAACATAAAAGCCAGTGCGAGCGGAGGCCTAAGTCGCCGGCCGCCACCCCGGCCCGGCCCCCACCGAGCACACGAGATACCGCACACCGCGCTCCGGCGCGCGCGCGACGTTGCCGCTTTGTTACCTAGCGGTATCTAAGGTCAGTGTCTTTTTTTTTACAAAGGGTGGTTGCGTTTTATTCGGATTTGCAAGCTATTTAGATTGTTTGAAAAAAATATTTTCTCATTTATGGCGCTTTTTGTTTTTGTACCGTATCGAATTAATACTGTACACGTATAGTATACGTAGTTTAATTTAATGCCCCTCTGTCGTATCAACTCTGTATAATTAGTACCTACGATAAATAAATAGGCTAGGTTAATAAACACTTACCAAAATAGCACCGCTGACATAGGTACTGAACTACTAACTGAATACTGCTGAACATTCATTCAAAATTTAAAACAGGGCGATTGACTCTCTCCCAAATTAATAAAGGAGGCTGACAAACCTCCGATTTATCGACGTCATTGACCTTTTCGCTCCCACAGCTCTACACAATGCTCCAAGAGTTGAGCACAGCTAGCTTCGAGGGTGCGATGTCTCTAAATAGCACACTTTTTCAGAAATTATCTAAAAAAAACCACTATAAGTCAAGAGATATGATTATACAGCACTTCAAACATCGGATTTTTTACCCAAAAAGTTAGAAATTGTAGCTTTAACAAAGCTTTAAACATTTCTTCTTCTACTTCGACCTGGCTTGTGGGGCAAGCCGCAAGACAGACGTTAGGTGGGCTAGGAGGCCCACCTAGCCTGGGGTCCGGCTCTTACTGAAGAATGTTACTTCCATCTATCTATTCTGATATATAAAGCTGAAGAGCTTGTTTGCTTGAAGTCTTGAACACGCTAATCTTAGGAACAGAAGAAAATTCTTTCAGTGTTAGTTAGCCCATTTATCGAGGAAGGCTATATATCATCACGCTAAGACAAAGTGTCGGAGCAGATGAAGTTGCGCGGGCCAACTAGTTTACGTCTAATAATAATAATATAATACCTGCGGTGCTTGACACTAACGATCGCAGGGCGGTATGGCAGACTAAGGAGCTTCACGGACGCTTTTTCCGGACCCTACATGGGCCCGACGTAGACCAACTAGCGTCCGTAGCCTGGCTGCGTTTCGGTGATCTCTTTGGAGAAACCGAAGGTTTTGTTTGTGCAATAGGGAATATGCATGAAAAAGATATTTACCATCTATACAATTTATCTAAAAATATACAAAAATATAATACTGTTACGAGCTTGGGGTTCGTTACAATAAAAACAGCCGATTAAACCACCAAAAATAACACTTTAATTTAAAACAGTAATTAACACTTCAAACACACTAATTAAAACACAATCGCACTACTGAATACTCCACTTCACTTAATTCGCAGTTGAAGATCGCTTCCGAAGTTATCGCTTGTATCGCTAATTCAATACTGACCCAGTCGCCGGATGTCCGCCCTTTATATATCGGCGACAGTTATTTCTAGAACCTTCCAGTATAGAAACTTCTGGAAAGTTCGGGTACATACCGGTCCCGATTGACCTGGTGTCGAAACATCGAGAATGTTCTAGCATAGAAAATTCTAGAAACATCTCGACCTCAGTAATTCCGCTATTCGTTACTAGATGGCGGTACATGTACGTAAATGTCGTTATGTACCTAGCTTTAATTCTGGCGCGTAACAATACTAACAGTGAAAATAGAATCAAAATTACTCGAAAAACGAAGGAGATATAATTATTTAAAACAAATATGTCTGTCCCTCTCGCGAAAACGCTGTTTTCTATGGCGACTGTATAGGCGTCATGGACGATGACGTCAAAGTTTACATCGGACTTCTCTTTCTAATTGTAATCTTTGAAGCTTTATAACTTCACCGCTGATGAAGGTATTTAAAAAATTATTTCATGATGTTTTACTAGAGCTGATAAGTATTTTATTTTGCAAATAAAAAAATCGCATGCATATTCCCTATTATGGACGAAGTTATCATGACGAATAACTACCGGAGATTTATTGTGAAAGACGGCACGGTCGACATATGTCGGGCATGTCACCGTCCGGGCGAATCAATTCGCCACATTATCTCTGGTTGTTCTCGTCTAGCTAACGGAGAATACTTGCATAGGCACAACCTTGTAGCCAGGATTTTCCATCAGCAACTTGCTCTGAAATACTCTCTTGTGGAGTCGGAAGTGCCATACTATAGGTATGCGCCCGACCCAGTTCTCGATAATGGCAATATCACATTGTACTGGGATCGGTCCATCATCACTGACAGGACTATTGTTGCCAATAAACCTGATATAGTGGTGGTGGACCGAATTGTGATGCGTGCAATGATTGTAGACATAACCGTCCCGCATGACGAGAACCTCGTGAAAGCCGAGAAAGACAAACAAATCAAGTATATTGACTTGGCTCGCGAGGTTGTCGACATGTGGGAAGTGGACTCCGCAATCATTGTACCGATAGTCGTCTCGGCCAATGGCTTAATAGCCACGAGCCTCGACCAACACCTTAGGAGGCTCTCGTTGGGCAGCTGGATCAAGGGCTTGATTCAGAAAGCGGTACTTCTGGACACGGCTCGCATTGTCAGGAGGTTCCTTTCTCTAGAGCCCTGACCACCGGTAGCTTGGACCCTGTTCCCGATATCGGTGGGCTACTATTTTTATATGTTTTTTTATTTATTTTATTCAAATATTTAAAAATATAATATATAAGTTTAGTAAATGAATAAAGGAAATATAATAATATAATAAGTTTACTTCAAATCATTTTAGCTTACATTACATGTCGAGGAGTCTCCATTTAGGCATAGAAGATGCCTGTAGTTGAAGGCTCCGCTCTTCCCTTACATTATAAACTTATAGTTTTATAACAAAAGAAACATAATAAATAAATAGAAAAAAAAAAACAAAAGGAAGAAAACAGAACATAAAAAAAACACGATCAATTGTAGTTTAATGTATGTGTGTGTGGTGTGGTGGTGTGTGTATGTGCGGTGTGTGTATGTGTGGTGTGTGTATGTGCGGTGTGTGTATGTGTGGTGTGTGTGTGAGACTGGTGCTGAGTGTACATTTTCACATGTATGTCTAAATATGTTATATGTATAAAGTTGATAAATTATCAAGTGTGCAAAAATTTTCGAGCTCGCTTCGCTCGGTTTTGCGTTCTACACTCTCAAGTGCTTGAACTATTGTGCAATTGTCAAAAATGTTTCTTCCACGTTTTATAATATGCTGATACGGAACCCTCGGTGCACGAGTCCGACGCGATCTTGACCGGTTTTTAAGGATCCGTAGCTCAGTCAGCAACAAGGAACCTTTGTATGATCACTTTGTTGTAGGTACGTCAAAAACCTTTTAGGGCCGGCGCTCACTGACGGCGTGGCACGGCATGGCACAGCAGGTTGTGCAGTGGCATCCCACGGCTTGCAGTGGCATCCCGCGGCTTGCAGTGGCATGCCGTGGCTTCCTGCTGAAAGCCCAGCCACTCTGCCCTCTGGCATCCATCAGTTTTGCTCCGCGCGTATTCGAAGTTGGTTATAAGTTCGTTGTGTCGCATAGAGAACATTTGTTGTGTCGTTATGGTTGACTGGGATTTAGTATTAATATTAGATTTAGTAATTATATACCGGAACGCGCCCCACCGAAATGTTGCACAAGTTTCAACCTTATTTCAACTAGCTAGCAATCAGAATTCCTCGACCCCAAAGTGACCCATACGTCTCGCGGGATGCAATGGCGCGCCGCTGCATCACGTGGAATGAAAAAGCAAGACACGTCATGCCGCCGCATCCTGCGGCGCGTCGCGTCATGCCGCAGCATCCTGCGGCACGTCGCGGCATCGTGGTATCAAAATAAAGTAAACTCATTGAAATAAGATTCAAAATACGAGTAACTTAATTAGTATTAAAATCCTTTGCCATGGACACACCGTGCCGTGCCGGCAGTGGGCGCCGGCCCTTAAGCGTTCCGAACATTCGTAAGAAACGGAACCCATATAGGATCACGCGGATGTCTGTCTGTTTGTCCGTCTGTCACAGCCAGTCTTCGCCGGATATACTGGACCGATTCTGTGGAAAGTTTGAAATACATATGGACTTCTGTGCCCCAAACACGGACACTACGTAAAAAAATATCAGAGCCTAAAATAAAAAAAAATGCAGATAATAGTTCTTTACCTATAGATAACAAGAAAACCTATAAGAAGTCTCATCATCGTCCTAGCCTTTTCCCAACTATACTGGGGTCGGCTTCCAGTCAAGCCGGATAACACGGTACTTCATGGCAAGACTGTAATCAGATTTACTGGCTTCTGACTATCCGTAACGACTGCCAAAGATCTACAAATGACAGCCGGGACCAACGGCTTATCGTGCTTTCCGAGGCACGGAGGAAACTCGGTATGTTAAGATGGTTACCCATCCACAGACCAATATGGGCAAGCGTTGCTTAACCTTGAAGATCGACCTGTATTAGCCACGAGCTCCTCTACTTATAAGAAGTCTACAGGTTTAAAATAACATGTTACGAAAATTAAATTGGTTCGGAACCAGATCGCGAGAACTAATGCGACTTCCATAATCCCCGGCTGGTGCCCCGCCTCTGCCGGCCACCTTGGGTCAGCGGGGGGAGTGAGGTGTTTGCTGCTGCCATGCTGTCCGAGAGTATGCGTATTGAGTGGTCCTTAACTTCCCTGGTTAGGATGGCTGATGCCGCCAGAGAAATGCCCATGCATTCAGCCTGGAACACTGTGTTGTGGGCCCCCAATGGTGTGGCTATGTGGATATTGAGTTCCTCTGAGAAGATTCCCGCACCAGTACCTGTACCTGTTTTTGATCCATCGGTGAAGATCCGCAGCTCGGCGGGGCAGAGCCGCACCGATGATCCTCATGCAATTGGATTTTGTATTTTTTATCGAAGATAAATTGCTTGGGTACCTGGTCATTGATTGCTTTTGTTATGGGGAGTTCATTGTTGAGCTCCTCGAGCAGAGCGGTGTGTCGTGTATCTCTCTTACTCCAGAGACCTAATGTTTTAAGGCGTACTGCTGCCATCGTCGCTTCCTGTTGTATAAACAAGTGTAGCGGAGGGAGTCCCAGCATGGCTTTCAGCGCCGCAGTTGGAGTAGTCTTCATGCAGCCCGTCGTTGCCATGCAGGCCAGCCTTTGCATGTGTTGTAACTTGTTTACGGCTGTAGCTAGCTTTGTGCGTGGCCACCACACCACGGCCCCGTAGGTTAACATGGGCCGAATTACTGCGCTGTACAGCCATAGTATTATTTTGGGAGATAGGCCCCACTTCTTCCCTATCATTTTCCTGCATTGCCAGAAGGTAATTTAGTAAAAATTTAGTAAAATTAACAGGCCCTGTTTAGTTTGTAGTCTAGGTGATTACTCCAGCTTAACTTACTGTCTAGGATGACGCCTAGATACTTTACCTCGTTAGACAGCTCTGTGTTGAAGAGCATAGGTAGCCGGTAGTGGCCTAGTGCTCGTTTTTGAGTGAACATGACTAATTCAGTTTTCGTGAGGTTTACCGACAGATGATATTCGTCGCACCATCTTTCCACGATGCGTAGTGCTTGTTGAGTGAGGTTGCAGATCGTTCCAGTCACTTTCCCTGATACTAGGATTGCGAGGTCGTCAGTATAACATATTGTGTAGTAACGATGTGCGTTGAGTTTGGTGATCAGGTCATTAATTACCAGATTCCACAGAAGAGGGGAGAGCACACCCCCCTGCGGGCAGCCTCTGGCTATCAGAGCCAACTGCTGCTCTTCCTCAAGGCGAACCACTCGTTTGCTTAACATATTAGTTATCCAGTCAGTTAGTACCTGTTCCACGCCGTGTTTGGAGAGAGCGGCACTAATGCTGGAAAAGTTTGTCTTGTCGAAGGCTCCTTCGTTGTCTATGAATGTGCCCAGGCAGGACCCTTTCTGGTGAATCGCTTCCTCAATCTGGTTCACCACCAGATAAAGAGCGGACTCTGTCGACTTACCCGAGCTGTATGCGTGTTGGTTACCATGCAGTGGTATTGTTTTTAAAACGCCATCACGTAGTTCCCTTTCACACAGTCTTTCCATTGTTTTTAGTAAAAACGAGGTCAGACTAATAGGTCGATAGGATTTAGAGTTTGTGTAGTCACTTTTACCTGGCTTCGGAATGAATATGACTTTCACTTCCCTCCATCCTTTAGGAACGTATCTAAAGGCCAGGTACGCTCGCATTAAGAGCACCAGTTTTGTTGCAACAGCGGTACCTCCCCACTGAAGTAAGGCAGGAAACACACCGTCGGGACCTGGTGCCTTGAAAGGTTGGAAGCTTTTGATGGCCCACTGAAGTTTTTCCAGCGTAATCATCTTTTCTGCATAAAGCCAGTCATCTTCTGACGGTGTTTGGATAACGTCAAGCCATTCATTTACCTGCGCGAATACGCTGCCTGGGAAGTGAGTTTCTACTAGGAGACGTTGCGCTTCTTCAGGTGTCGTGGTCAACTTGTTATCGGGTTTCCGGAGTGTGGCGATCTCAGGTGTGTTCTGTTGCGCCAGTATCTTCCTTACCCTGTTTCCTTGTTGGCATGATTCAATGTTACCGCAGAATTTACGTCACCCTGTAGTTCTTCTGAATCTGATGCATTTCTTGTAGCTGGATTTGGCCGCGTAATAAGCGTCCCAGTCCTCATCACTACATGTGTTCATGGCTCTGTTAAGAGCCTTTCTTACCTTACCGCGTTTGCGCTCTAGGTCTGCACCCCACCAGGGTTGCTTACCCGGTGTGTCGCGCGGAATCGTTTCTGGGCAGGCGATTCGGTAGCTGTTTATCCGCAATTCGGTGAGTAGTGTTACTTGCGCATCGATCTGCGCCATGTCCGCAAGCAACTCCGAATCGCATGATGATACAAGCCTTGAGGTAAGGTTGCGTGTGTACACCGATATATCCTTGTTGCGAGGATTACGCCTAGGTTGTTTGGGTGGTGTACAAACCTGGATGTCGAAGCGGATCCACCTGTGGTCTGAGCAGGAAGCCTCATTCGAGACTTGCCACCCAGTAATTAGTTCCGTTGCTCCCTCCGTAGCCAGAGTAAGGTCTATGATTGTACGACTGCGTCTGGTTACGAAGGTTGGTTCCGAACCCGTTTTTAGTAGGGATTAGGGATTTCGGTCTTGGAAGCATTTTCAGTCCCGGGACCAGTCTCGAACCTCGGAAGCTAGTCCCGGGACTCCCGGGAAATTCGAGACCCACGTGTTTTTTATATTAGAATGGTTTTTTACGGATACGTTACGTTATGGATGGAGGTATTGCAGGTGTGCAAGAAAATGGTGATTTTAATATTGTTTTGGAAGGTAAACTAGACTTATTTTGGTAAAAATAAAAGAAATGGCAATGACATAGTTTGACTTAGTAAATGATAAACTATAAGAGGGTGAGGGTAGTAGTGAAACTGACTGAAGTGTGTGGTGGTGAACTGTGAAGTAAATGATAATTACGATTGTAACTGTTTATAAATCACATTTATTACAAATTTACTCTTTAATCAATCTGACCAAACCAAACATTACAAAAGAATATTATAACAAATAGAAAAAATAAGATAGCAATCTTTCACATACATATCACGCACTCTTCGGTTTTACTCTGCCTCTGTATCCCTCCACATTCATTCATACTTAGCACTACACAGCTAACACAACATAAATATACATAATATACCATTTAATTTACCTTCACACAATTTTTTGGGAAGTCGTGAGAAAAAATACATATTACTTTAATATAACATTATTTATTTACAGGTAAATAAATAGGTAGGTATGTACTTGTGATAGGCCAGGCGTCTGACACTCCATACGACCGCCCACATATAATAGCCTACTACTACCTACATAAAAAACAAACGTAGTAAAGTAATAGTTACAATTCTTTGCTTAGGCACTGTTGCTATCACAAAACGAGATTAATTTGTACTTACGTTTTTATAAATCACTTGTCATGTCACCAGTTCACCACTCACTACAGAACAGACCGACGCGCTTCACTCGCTAGGGGCTACTGGGGCCAGCGGGTGTGAAAACAACGAGTCGGATGCGCGCGCGGGGCGGGGCATAAGTTCGGGTCTCGCTCGGGCATTGTCGGGACGCATTCGGCAAGCGGCAGTGTCACTAGGCGGTACATAGTGCGCGGCGGAGAATTTATAAGTATAAAATGTACAAATAAATTCTGGTGTTAAGAATATTTTAATGTTTTTCTACCGAAACATTTGGTCTCGAAATTCCCGGGAATTTTTATTAAGTCTCGGTCTCGGTCTCGATGATAAAAGTGGCGAGACTCCCGGGATTTCGAGAATCGAGACTCCCGGGGCGAAATCCCTACTGTAAGGCGACGTGCTTCCTAAAGGACTTCTATCGGCTGATATAATGATGATTCGTGAGTAAGAATTTTGTCGAACTTTGACTAACTAGGTATTGTGCATTTAAAAGGTACAGGCGAAAAACAAGCAATTTCATAAAAACCACTTTTTCTGTATTTTCGTTCTAAGGCGTCGCTGTAAGGCGTCGTTCTGATACGTCTTCCTAAGGCGTCGCTGTAAGGCGTCGTTCTAATACGTCTTCCTAAGGCGTCGTTCTAATACGTCTTCCTAAGGCGTCGCTGTTAGGTGTCGTTCTAATACGTCTTCCTAATGCGTCGTTGTAAGGCGACGTGCTTCCTAAAGGAGACGTTCTAAGGCGTCGTTGTAAGGCGTCGTTCTAAGGTGTCATTGTAAGGCGTCGTTCTAATACGTCTTCCTAAGGAGACGTTTTAATACGTCTACCTAAGGAAACGTTCTAAGACGTCGTTGTAAAGCGTCGTCGTAAGGCGTCGTTGTAAGGCGTCGTTCTAAGGCGTCGCTGTAAGGCGTCGTTCTGATACGTCTTCCTAAGGCGTCGCTGTAAGGCATCGTACTAATACGTCTTCCTAAGGCGTCGCTGTAAGGCGTCGTTCTAATACGTCTTCCTAATGCGTCGCTTTAAGGCGACGTGCTTCCTAAAGGAGACGTTCGAAGGCGTCGTTCTAATACGTCTTCCTAAGGCGTCGTTCTAATACGTCATCCTAAGGAGACGTTCTAAGCCGTCGTTGTAAGGCGTCGTCGTAAGGCGTCGTTTTAAGGCGTCGTTGTAAGGCGTCGTTCTAATACGTCTTCCTAAGGCGTCGTTCTAATACGTCTTCCTAAGGAGACGTTCTAAACCGTCGTTGTAAGGCGTCGTCGTAAGGCGTCGTTGTAAGGCGTCGTTCTAAGGCGTCGCTGTAAGGCGTCGTTCTAATACGTCTTCCTAAGGAGACGTTCTAAGGCGTCGTTTTAATACGTCTTCCTAAGGAGACGTTCTAAGGCGTCGTTTTAATACGTCTTCCTAAGGAGACGTTCTAAACCGTCGTTCTAAGGCGTCGCTGTAAGGCGTCATTCTAATGCGTCGCTGTAAGGCGTCGATCTGATACGTCTTCCTAAGGAGACGTTCTAAGGCGTTGTTGTAAGGCGTCTTCCTAAGGCGTCATTGTAAGGCGTCTTTCTAAGGCGTCGTTGTACAGCAATCTTCTAATACGTCTTCCTAAGGAGACGTTCTAACGCGTCGCTGTAAGGCGTCGTTCTACTACGTCTTCCTAAGGCGTCGCTGTAAGGCGTCGTTATAATACGTCATCCTCAGGCGTCGCTGTAAGGCGACGTTCTAAGGCGTCGCTGTAAGGCGTCGTTCTAATACGTCTTCCTAATGCGTCGCTTTAAGGCGACGTGCTTCCTAAAGGAGACGTTCGAAGGCGTCGTTGTAAGGCGTCGTTCTAATACGTCTTCCTAAGGCGTCGTTCTAATACGTCTTCCTAAGGAGACGTTCTAAGCCGTCGTTGTAAGGCGTCGTCGTAAGGCGTCGTTGTAAGGCGTCGTTCTAAGGCGTCGCTGTTAGGCGTCGTTCTAATACGTCTTCCTAAGGAGACGTTCTAAGGCGTCGTTCTAATACGTCTTCCTAAGGCGTCGCTGTAAGGCGTCGTTCTAATACGTCTTCCTAAGGCGTCGCTGTAAGGCGTCGTACTGATACGTCTTCCAAAGGCGTCGCTGTAAGGCGACGTTGTAAGGCGACGTTGTTTGGCATCGTTCTCATACGTCTTCCTAAGGAGACGTTCTAAGGCGTCGCTGTAAGGCGTCGTTCTTAGACGTAGCTGTAAAGCGTCGTTCTAAGGCGTCGCTGTAAGGCGTCATTCTAATGCGTCGCTGTAAGGCGTCGATCTGATACGTCTTCCTAAGGAGACGTTCTAAGGCGTTGTTGTAAGGCGTCTTCCTAAGGCGTCATTGTAAGGCGTCTTTCTAAGGCGTCGTTGTACAGCAATCTTCTAATACGTCTTCCTAAGGAGACGTTCTAACGCGTCGCTGTAAGGCGTCGTTCTATTACGTCTTCCTAAGGCGTCGCTGTAAGGCGTCGTTATAATACGTCATCCTCAGGCGTCGCTGTAAGGCGACGTTCTAAGGCGTCGCTGTAAGGCGTCGTTCTAATACGTCTTCCTAAGGCGTCGTTCTAATACGTCTTCCTAAGGCGTCGCTTTAAGGCGACGTGCTTCCTAAAGGAGACGTTCGAAGGCGTCGTTGTAAGGCGTCGTTCTAATACGTCTTCCTAAGGCGTCGTTCTAATACGTCTTCCTAAGGAGACGTTCTAAGCCGTCGTTGTAAGGCGTCGTCGTAAGGCGTCGTTGTAAGGCGTCGTTCTAAGGCGTCGCTGTTAGGCGTCGTTCTAATACGTCTTCCTAAGGAGACGTTCTAAGGCGTCGTTCTAATACGTCTTCCTAAGGCGTCGCTGTAAGGCGTCGTTCTAATACGTCTTCCTAAGGCGTCGCTGTAAGGCGTCGTTCTAATACGTCTTCCTAAGGCGTCGCTGTAAGGCGACGTTCAAAGGCGTCGCTGTAAGGCGTCGTTCTGATACGTCTTCCTAAGGCGTCGCGGTAAGGCGTCGTTCTAATACGTCTTCCTAAGGCGTCGCTGAAAGGCGTCGTTCTAATACGTTTTCCTAAGGAGACGTTCTAACGCGTCGCTGTAAGGCGTCGTTCTATAACGTCTTCCTACGGCGTCGCTGTAAGGCGTCGTTATAATACGTCTTCCTCAGGCGTCCCTGGAAGGTGTCGTTCTAATACGTCTTCCTAATGCGTCGCTGTAAGGCGACGTGCTTCCTAAAGGACTTCTATCGGCTGATATAATTATGATTCGTGAGTAAGAATTTTGTCGAACTTTGACTAACTAGGTATTGTGCATTTAAAAGGTACAGGCGAAAAACAAGCAATGTCATAAAAACCACTTTTTTAGTATTTTCGTTCTAAGGCGTCACTGTAAGGCGTCGTTCTAAGGCGTCGCTGTAAGCCGTCGTTCTAAGGTGTCGGTGTAAGGCGTCTATCTGATACGTCTTCCTAAGGAGTTTCTAAGGCGTCGCTGTAAGGCGTCGTTCTAATACGTCTTCCTAAGGCGTCGCTGTAAGGCGTCGTTCTAATACGTCTTCCTAAGGCGTCGCTGTAAGACGTCGTTCTAAGGACCCGCTGTAAGGCGTCGTTCTGATACGTCTTCCTAAAGTAGACGTTCTAAGGCGTCGTTGTAAGGCGTCGTTCTAAGGCGTCGTTCTAAGGCGTCGTTCTAAGGCGTCATTGTAAGGCGTCGTTCTAATATGTCGTCCTAAGGAGACGTTCTAAGGCGTCGCTGTAAGACGTCGTTCTAATATGTCTTCCTAAGGAGACGTTCTAAGCCGTCGTTGTAAGGCGACGTCGAAAGGCGTCGTTGTAAGGCGTCGTTCTAAGGCGTCGATGTAAGGGGTCGTACTAATACGTCTTCCTAAGGAGACGATCTAAGGCGTCGCTGTAAGGCGTCGCTGTAAGGCGTCGTTCTAATACGTCTGCCTAAGGCGTCGCTGTAAGGCGTCGTTCTAATACGTCTTCCTAAGGCGACATTCTAAGGCATCGCTGTAAGGCGTCATTCTGATACGTCTTCCCAAGGCGTCGCTGTAAGGCGTCGTACTGATACGTCTTCCAAAGGCGTCGCTGTAAGGCGACGTTCTAAGGCGTCGCTGTAAGGCGTCGTTCTAATGCGTCGTTCTAAAACGTCTTCCTAAGGAGACGTTCTAAGGCGTCGCTGTAAGGCGTCGTTCTAATACGTCTTCCTAAGGACACGATCTAAGGCGTCGCTGTAAGGCGTCGTTCTAATACGTCTTCCTAAGGCGTCGCTGAAAGGCGTCGTTCTAATACGTTTTCCTAAGGAGACGTTCTAACGCGTCGCTGTAAGGCGTCGTTCTATAACGTCTTCCTACGGCGTCGCTGTAAGGCGTCGTTATAATACGTCTTCCTCAGGCGTCGCTGGAAGGTGTCGTTCTAATACGTCTTCCTAATGCGTCGCTGTAAGGCGACGTGCTTCCTAAAGGACTTCTATCGGCTGATATAATGATGATTCGTGAGTAAGAATTTTGTCGAACTTTGACTAACTAGGTATTGTGCATTTAAAAGGTACAGGCGAAAAACAAGCAATGTCATAAAAACCACTTTTTCAGTATTTTCGTTCTAAGGCGTCACTGTAAGGCGTCGTTCTAAGGCGTCGCTGTAAGCCGTCGTTCTAAGGTGTCGGTGTAAGGCGTCTATCTGATACGTCTTCCTAAGGAGACGTTCTAAGGCGTCGCTGTAAGGCGTCGTTCTAATACGTCTTCCTAAGGCGTCGCTGTAAGGCGTCGTTCTAATACGTCTTCCTAAGGCGTCGCTGTAAGACGTCGTTCTAAGGACCCGCTGTAAGGCGTCGTTCTGATACGTCTTCCTAAAGTAGACGTTCTAAGGCGTCGTTGTAAGGCGTCGTTCTAAGGCGTCGTTCTAGGGCGTCGTTCTAAGGCGTCGTTCTAAGGCGTCGTTGTAAGGCGTCGTTCTAATATGTCTTCCTAAGGAGACGTTCTAAGGCGTCGCTGTAAGACGTCGTTCTAATATGTCTTCCTAAGGAGACGTTCTAAGCCGTCGTTGTAAGGCGTCGTCGAAAGGCGTCGTTGTAAGGCGTCGTTCTAAGGCGTCGCTGTAAGGGGTCGTACTAATACGTCTTCCTAAGGAGACGATCTAAGGCGTCGCTGTAAGGCGTCGCTCTAAGGCGTCGCTGTAAGGCGTCGTTCTAATACGTCTGCCTAAGGCGTCGCTGTAAGGCGTCGTTCTAATACGTCTTCCTAAGGCGACATTCTAAGGCATCGCTGTAAGGCGTCATTCTAATACGTCTTCCCAAGGCGTCGCTGTAAGGCGTCGTACTGATACGTCTTCCAAAGGCGTCGCTGTAAGGCGACGTTGTAAGGCGACGTTGTTTGGCATCGTTCTCATACGTCTTCCTAAGGAGAAGTTCTAAGGCGTCGCTGTAAGGCATCGTTCTTAGGCGTCGCAGTAAAGCGTCGTTCTAAGGCGTCGCTGTAAGGCGTCATTCTAATGCGTCGCTGTAAGGCGTCGATCTGATACGTCTTCCTAAGGAGACGTTCTAAGGCGTTGTTGTAAGGCGTCATTGTAAGGCGTCTTTCTAAGGCGTCGTTGTACAGCAATCTTCTAATACGTCTTCCTAAGGAGACGTTCTAACGCGTCGCTGTAAGGCGTCGTTCTATTACGTCTTCCTAAGGCGTCGCTGTAAGGCGTCGTTATAATACGTCTTCCTCAGGCGTCGCTGTAAGGCGACGTTCTAAGGCGTCGCTGTAAGGCGTCGTTCTGATACGTTTTCCTAAGGAGACGTTCTAAGGCGTCGCTGTAAGGCGTCGTTCTAAGGCGTCGCTGTAAGGCGTCGTTCTAATGCGGCGTTCTAAAACGTCTTCCTAAGGAGACGTTCTAAGGCGTCGCTGTAAGGCGTCGTTCTAATACGTCTTCCTAAGGAGACGATCTAAGGCGTCGCTGTAAGGCGTCGTTCTAATACGTCTGCCTAAGGCGTCGCTGTAAGGCGTCGTTCTAATACGTCTTCCTAAGGCGACGTTCTAGGGCATCGCTGTAAGGCGTCATTCTGATACGTCTTCCCGAGGCGTCGCTGTAAGGCGTCGTACTGATACGTCTTCCAAAGGCGTCGCTGTAAGGCGACGTTGTAAGGCGACGTTGTTTGGCATCGTTCTGATACGTCTTCCTAAGGAGACGTTCTAAGGCGTCGCTGTAAGGCGTCGCTGTAAGGCGTCGTTCTAATACGTCTACCTAAGGCGTCGCTGTAAGGCGTCATTCTAATGCGTCGCTGTAAGGCGTCGATCTGATACGTCTTCCTAAGGAGACGTTCTAAGGCGTTGTTGTAAGGCGTCTTCCTAAGGCTTCATTGTAAGGCGTCTTTCTAAGGCGTCGTTGTACAGCAATCTTCTAATACGTCTTCCTAAGGAGACGTTCTAACGCGTCGCTGTAAGGCGTCGTTCTATTACGTCTTCCTAAGGCGTCGCTGTAAGGCGTCGTTATAATACGTCTTCCTCAGGCGTCGCTGTAAGGCGACGTTCTAAGGCGTCGCTGTAAGGCGTCGTTCTGATACGTCTTCCTAAGGAGACGTTCTAAGGCGTCGCTGTAAGGCGTCGTTCTAAGGCGTCACTGTAAGGCGTCGTTCTAATGCGTCGTTCTAAAACGTCTTCCTAAGGAGACGTTCTAAGGCGTCGCTGTAAGGCGTCGTTCTAATACGTCATCCTAAGGCGCCGCTGTAAGGCGTCGTTCTAATACGTCTTCCTAAGGCGTCGCTGTAAGGCGTCGTTCTAATACGTCTTCCTATGGCGTCGCTGTAAGGCGTCGTTCTAATACGTCTTCCTAAGGCGTCGCTGTAAGGCGTCGTTCTAATACGTCTTCCTAAGGAGTCGTTCTAAGGCGTCGCTGTAAGGTGTCGTTCTAATACGTCTTCCCAAGGCGTCGCTGTAAGGCGTCGTTCTAATACGTCTTCCTAAGGCGTCGCTGTAAGGCGTCGTTCTAATACGTCTTCCTAAGGAGACGATCTAAGGCGTCGCTGTAAGGCGTCGTTCTGATACGTCTTCCTAAGGCGTCGCTGTAAGGCGTCGTTCTGATACGTCTTCCTAAGGCGTCACTGTAAGGTGTCGTTCTAATACGTCTTCCTAAGGCGTCGCTGTAAGGCGTCGTTCTAATACGTCTTCCTAAGGAGACGATCTAAGGCGTCGCTGTAAGGTGTCGTTCTAATACGTCTTCCCAAGGCGTCGCTGTATGGCGTCGTTCTAATACGTCTTCCTAAGGCGTCGCTGTAAGGCGTCGTTCTAATACGTCTTCCTAAGGAGACGATCTAAGGCGTCGCTGTAAGGCGTCGTTGTGATACGTCTTCCTAAGGCGTCGCTGTAAGGCGTCGTTCTGATACGTCTTCCTAAGGCGTCGCTGAGAGTCTAAGTTCGGAGAATGGACCCTACTACTTATACTACTACTCGCTCCGCCCTGCACTATAGGTATAAATCACCGCTAATTGGTGAGTTCTGACCACCAAGCGAGCATCGCCGAGCGAGTGTCGCGAGTACAATCTTTGATAGCTCATGTCGCTGCGATCAACGAGAGGTAAGAGCCGCTCGCCAGCATTGTGAACAGCCAGCTATCGACTATGAATGCATGTGTTAATTTTACTCACACGAGATCTGTCCTTTTCTTTAGCGAGCAAAAAATAATCGATAACTACTCGCTTCCTCACCGGCGGTAAGACAAGTACCTTTAGGCAGGACCGGTCGTTGTGGCGACACTTGGGGGAGGCCTATTTCCAGCAGTGGACTTCTATCGGCTGATGTAATGATGATTCGTGAGTAAGAATTTTGTCGAACTTTGACTAACTAGGTATTGTGCATTTAAAAGGTACAGGCGAAAAACAAGCAATGTCATAATAACCACTTTTTCAGTATTTTCGTTCTAAGGCGTCGCTGTAAGGCGTCGTTCTAAGGCGTCGCTGTAAGCCGTCGTTCTAAAGAGTCGCTTTAAGGCGTCGTTCTGATACGTCTTCCTAAGGAGACGTTCTAAGGCGTCGCTGTAAGGCGTCGTTCTAATACGTCTTCCAAAGGCGTAGCTGTAAGGCGTCGTTCTAATACATCTTCCTAAGGCGTCGCTGTAAGACGTCGTTCTAAGGCGTCGCTGTAAGGCGTCATTCTGATACGTCTTCCTAAAGGAGACGTTCTAAGGCGTCGTTGTAAGGCGTCGATCTAAGGCGTCGTTGTAAGGCGTCGTTCTAATAAGGCGTCGCTGTAAGACGTCGTTTTAATACGTCTTCCTAAGGCGTCGCTGTAAGGCGTCGTTGTAAGGCGTCGTCGAAAGGCATCGTCGAAAGGCGTCGTTGTAAGGCGTCGTTCTAAGGCGTCGCTGTAAGGGGTCGTTCTAATACGTCTTCCTAAGGAGACGATCTAAGGCGTCGCTGTAAGGCGTCGTTCTAATACGTCTTCCTAATGCGTCGCTGTAAGGCGACGTGCTTCCTAAAGGACTTCTATCGGCTGATATAATGATGATTCGTAAGTAAGAATTTTGTCGAACTTTGACTAACTAATACCTAGTTAGTCAAAGTGTGTCGAACTTTGACTAACTAGGTATTGTGCATTTAAAAGATACAGGCGAAAAACAAGCAATTTCATAAAAACCACTTTTTCTGTCTTTTCGTTCTAAGGCGTCGCTGTAAGGCGTCGTTCTGATACGTCTTCTTAAGGCGTCACTGTAAGGCGTCGTTCTAATACGTCTTCCTAAGGCGTCGCTGTAACGTGTCGTTCTAATACGTCTTCCTAATGCGTCGCTGTAAGGCGACGTGCTTCCTAAAGGATACGATCCAAGGCGTCGTTCTAAGTCGTCGTTGTAAGGCGTCGTTCTAATACGTCTTCCTAAGGAGACGTTCTAAGGCATCGCTGGAAGGCGTCGTTCTAAGGCGTCGCTGTAAGGCGTCGTTCTAAGGCGTCGTTGTAAGGCGACGTTCTAATACGTCTTACTAAGGAGACGTTCTAAGGCGTCGCTGTAAGGCGTCGTTCTAATACGTCTTCCTAATGCGTCGCTGTAAGTAGGGATTTCGTTCTCGGAAGCATTTTCAGTCCCGGGACCAGTCTCGAACCTCGGAAGCTAGTCCCGGGACTCCCGGGAAATTCGAGACCCACGTGTTTTTTATATTAGAATGGTTTTTTACGGATACGTTACGTTATGGATGGAGGTATTGCAGGTGTGCAAGAAAATGGTGATTTTAATATTGTTTTGGAAGGTAAACTAGACTTATTTTGGTAAAAATAAAAGAAATGGCAATGACATAGTTTGACTTAGTAAATGATAAACTATAAGAGGGTGAGGGTAGTAGTGAAACTGACTGAAGTGAGTGGTGGTGAACTGTGAAGTAAATGATAATTACGATTGTAACTGTTTATAAATCACATTTATTACAAATTTACTCTTTGATCAATCTGACCAAACCAAACATTACAATAGAATATTATAACAAATAGAAAAAAATAAGATAGCAATCTTTCACATACATATCACGCACTCTTCGGTTTTACTCTGCCTCTGTATCCCTCCACATTCATTCATACTTAGCACTACACAGCTAACACAACATAAATATACATAATATACCATTTAATTTACCTTCACACAATTTTTTGGGAAGTCGTGAGAAAAAATACATATTACTTTAATATAACATTATTTATTTACAGGTAAATAAATAGGTAGGTATGTACTTGTGATAGGCCAGGCGTCTGACACTCCATACAACCGCCCACATATAATAGCCTACTACTACCTACATAAAAAACAAACGTAGTAAAGTAATAGTTACCATTCTTTGCTTAGGCACTGTTGCTATCACAAAACGAGATTAATTTGTACTTACGTTTTTATAAATCACTTGTCATGTCACCAGTTCACCACTCACTACAGAACAGACCGACGCGCTTCACTCGCTAGGGGCTACTGGGGCCAGCGGGTGTGAAAACAACGAGTCGGGTGCGCCCGCGGGGCGGGGCATAAGTTCGGGTCTCGCTCGGGCATTGTCGGGACGCATTCGGCAAGCGGCAGTGTCACTAGGCGGTACATAGTACGTGGCGGAGAATTTATAAGTATAAAATGTACAAATAAATTCTGGTGTTAAGAATATTTTAATGTTTTTCTACCGAAACATTTGGTCTCGAAATTCCCGGGAATTTTTATTAAGTCTCGGTCTCGGTCTCGATGATAAAAGTGGCAAGACTCCCGGGATTTCGAGAATCGAGACTCCCGGGGCGAAATCCCTAGTAGGGATAGGTTAGTTGTGAACAGATAATCGACTAATGCCTTACCCCTTGCGTTTTGCGTCTCCATCCCCCACAGTGGATGATGTGCGTTTGCGTCGGTCCCAATGATAATCTCATCCCTGCTGCTTTCACAGTGTGTGATGAGGCGGACCAGGTGGTGTGGGGGCGGTTCCTCCGCCTCAGGCATATATACCGAGGCGAAGACGATCGCCAACTTTGTGGCTCCCCGCTGTATATTCAGCCTAGCTGCAGAGACATCTCTGCAACAGAAGTCGTTTAATAGCTGTGAGGTTACCTGTGACATAGATTCACGATCTGGGGTGATCATGGTCTGCAGTAACAAGGAGCTTACCACCAAGATTGGAGAGTCCTCGTATGTGGCCGCCCCTAATCCACGGCTCTTGGATCAGGGCAATGGCCGTGTGTTGAACCTCCAGCCGTAAGTGGCTGGAGGTTGAGCCGTCGCGGTCTGGCTGTGGTGGAGGTTAGCCTGCACGACTTTACAGGCCGACAAAAGGGACGCCATCGCCGGCGAGACCCTCCTCGTCACCCTCAAGTCGCAGCCCGGCAAACAGGTCGCCCTCGTCGAAACCGTCCCCTTCCGGGTCTGAAGCCGGGGACAACATTACATCGTCCGGCTCCCCCCCCCGATGAAGGGACAGCACCCACGGTTGCGGCAGGGGCGGCTGAGTCTGCTGCTACAGCAGGTTCGGCCGCAGTTGCTTCCGGGTTGTTTGGCGGAGAATCGGTGTCCTCTGCGTCTACCAGCGGCTGCTTCGTGATCGGGTCCCAACCCCGAGGGACGTCGACGAACCTGCCGTTCGGACCCTGAAACTTTACGTACACCGCTCCCAAACCAATTGAGAGACGGCGCTCGGCGCTCATCAGGGTCGGAACTTGGTCCTCGGGGATACCCAGCACCACGAACCAGCTAGCCTTCTGCTTCTCGGCGTGCAGCACTACCCACCTCCTTACGTCGATCCAGCGATTCTGGTACCAGAGGGCTCGTCCAATAAAGGCCGAGTCCTCGTAGACTCCCTGGTCATCGCGGATGGCGATGCCGCAGCGCACCCGCTTCTGGATCTCTGTCTGGCTCTTGACGACTAGCGAGGTGCCAGCCGGGAGAGCCAGGCTGGAGACTGTTTTCTTCAGCCAGGCTAAGGTGAATTCATTACCGCACCACAGCTTGAGGACTCCACCGGTGAACAGCGGCTTCGCATTGAAGGTCGGTCCCGGAGTGTCCTGCATAGCAGAGCAGGCCTCGCTGATGATCCGCTTGTGGATAGCAGCCAAGACCTGGTCCGATACTCCCTGGCTTATGATGCCCCTCCGGTCGCAGGTTATCGCGACGTTTAGGGACGCACTGGCAGCTTGGGCGTAGCTTCGGTTAGCAACCCTCTGGGATTGGTCAAGCCGCGGCCGCTTGTGCTCTCCACGGGGCGAAATCGTCTCGTTGAGAGCCCGCTTGGCCGCAGCCTGGTCGTTCCCATCGGATTGCTGCGTTGTGGTTGCCACCTCGGCCGGACCTCCTGCGGATTCAGATGGCAGTGTGCTAGGCGTTGGTCGGCTAGTGCCGGCCTCAGCCTGCGACCGCTTCCCCTCAGAGAAGTTCAGCTTACCTTGCTTGGTCGGTTTAACCGAGCTGGTGGCAGCAACCTGCTTGTTTTGGGGGGCTTTGCGTCCCCGCCTGCGTTCGTGACGCCGCTCCTTACGCGTCAGTCTTTCCCTCCTCTTACCCTGGCTTGTAGGAGCTGTTGGACCTGATGGGCCCGAACAAGAGCAAAGGGCTTGTGGATTTGATTTTTTGCCCTTGCCCTTGCCTTTACCTTTACCCCTACGGGTAGGCACCTGCCAGGCGCTGGTAAAAACGTCCTCGGTGTTGCTGACCGCCTCCGTGTGACCGGAGGCGGCTGCGACTTGGGAAGTGGCTTGAGGAACCACAGGAGGAGTGGGAGGGTGTTTGGGAAGGCTACTTCCGGCAGAGGTGTTAGCCGTCTCCGTTTTCGCCTTTGTGTGTAAAGGATCGGTACTGGTCCCATGCAGCGCAGTTCTCCTTTGCTTGGAGTGGGACTTTTTGGTCTTAGCTGCGGTTTTCGCCACAGCCGGACCAGCGCCCGCGCTGGCGCCTACGGCGTGAGCCGCAGGACATCCAGGGGCGAGCGAGGCACCAGAGGCACCTCGCTTAGGAGCTTTGCCAGCTTTCGCCGACTCCACTCCTGCGGTATTTTTAGTTGGCTTCAATTCGTCCATACTAAAAATTATAGAACTTCATCTTCCTGGCTCCCACCCACCATGGAGCCCGCACCTGGGAACGTCGCACTTCTGTGAGTGCGAACGTTAGGACTACCAGGAAGATATAGGTGCGCAAGGCTGGTTTACAGCGCGACATCGGGTGCTCGATCGGGTTGGCAAATAATCAACCCTCACTTACACCGTCAGCATGGCCTTTACCTACCGCTACGGCCGCCCGAGGACGACCTAAGCGGACCCCACGCACCTCGCCTGTGGCCCTCTGACGGGACACTTTGGCCATTTCCCTACCCTTGGCTAGAATATAGGGCCACCGTTTTGCTTGAAATCCAGACCAAAGGGGGCGTGTTGCCTCACGGTCACATTACCGCCAGTGCCGATCGGCTCAACCCCCCAGGACTTCTTCATCCCCGCTTACGGCGCTCGCCTGCGCAGGTCCTAGCGCAGGTGACAAAATTCTCCTACCCGCCGTCAGCTGAGTTTAGTGACGACCGAGCCCGCAACCACTTCGTCACAGAAGGGTCACAGTTAGGAGGGGAGTTGGGAGGGGTTATAGAGGGGAAAAGGGGTTTAGTGGGATTTGGGATGGGACTGAGTGGAAAGCCCGCCACTCTGCGGGTCGCCCGGTGGTTTCTGTTACGTCTATTTCGTAAGGAGTTAGACCAAAAACGGGGTGGCAACCTCGAGAAGGTATATCCACCGGACTTGCCTTGAGGATCTACACGACCGTTGCGCTCCCCCTCAAGACCGCGCCGCCTTCCCGTCTCTGAAGGAGACAGCAAGGTAGGCCTGCATCTATACTATCAAGCAAAGCAAAGCAAAGCGTGTCGTTGTGCAACCGTAAAAGCATACATACAGACCCCCCCGAGGAGCGCATGTAATAAAGTGGTTTAGTCTCTGTAATGATGAATCAGCCAGGACAAGTAATTTTATATGTATAAGGTAGAAGATTAGGTGACTACCCAAGTCTATTAGGTACTAAATAAAACATTTGTGAAATAGGATATAGTTTATTTATTCAAAGCTATTTTGGAAAAAAACATTTAAAAGCCTATGTTTAACCCCAGGATATAATACACGTGTCAGAGTGGTCACTTCAAATACTGCCCAAATGCTGGTGTCATTGTTACTTGCATTACCATCTCACTCTACTTCATTCTGAAAGTGGTAGACTGATATCTCTCACGAGTCAATCTGAAATCTTGAAAAGTTTTTTTCATTTGATTTAGCATTGTGGAAAATTCTCCCCAACACAGCTCCATGAAGTACTTCATTCTTGACTCTGTTTCCACTACATGATTAAAAAAACAGTTGGCCTGTTAGGTCAAGTTCTTACATCATTCTTCCTTTGCATTTGTCTAAGTTTTTTGTCCAATTGCATGCCTAGATATTTCATGTGTTCTTCCTGTGGGTTTCTTCGAAATTCAGTTTCACTGGAGCACAAATTTCTCTTCTGAGATAAATATGTGATATGGCATCCCATATCACATATTTTATCAATCTTCAATCATCATTTGCTTTGGTTAACCTATATTCACCAATATGTTTGGCCATTTCGAGTAATGATTGAAGTTCTTTTAATGCTGTTACTACATAGATTAAAGTGTGTGGACAGAATTTAAATATCATATCATTTATTATTACATTATGCGCATATTTCTTGAAGTTCTATGAAGATAACTAAAAGCATTTGAGCAAATGCAATTGTCTAGTTTATTTGTATTTTTTTTTAAATTGCCAAATTATCATATGCTCAGTCCAAGAGGTGTTGTGTTTGGGTTTTGTTTGGCGTTTTAATTGATTTTGAAAATGGTAATGAAGTGACAAGAGACATTGTGCAAATGTGGAAGTCGCTAATTTTATGTTATTGAAAACTGCTAATACATTTAGGTTACCACTTTGTTCTTCCACTGTTATTGTTGTGGTAAATTTGCCACTGCACTTTTTGCAATAATGCTAGATCGATTTTGTTTAATATATCATTGCAATTTCAGCACAATTCCTCAAATAGCATTGGTCTAGAAACATAATTTTATTAGATATGCTCCAGTAATATAAAAAATGAAATTAGAATCACTCAATAATAAATACACATTTAAACAACAATTTTAGGGATTGATCAAGATAGTTTTTATTAATTAGATTTAGCCTCACTCTGCTTGATTCCTGCCTTCCTTTGTTCTACCATTTCTCTAATGTTATCTTCACTCTCCTTCAGGTTCTTCTCTAAATACTGTTTGTTGTTTTCTAATTCTGTCGTCCGAGCTGTTAGTTGAGACTCTCTACTTTTGAGGTTGTTCTTGACATCGTCTAGGTTTGTGAGAACAAACATTCGGCCAACGGATTCATAAGTTTTAGTAGTAGGTGGAAATAAACTGAGCTCTCGTTGAGTTATATCCACATGTTGCATGACACGCTTCAGTACATCTATTTGAGTGTCTATGATTTGAATTTTTTCACTGGTTTCTACCATTTTCAGCTGTAATTCGGTAAAAGCTTTTTTCAGCTCTAAATCCACTGGTTTAGCCATTTTGATCAGAAGAATCTCCGTCGAATCTGATCGATCACAGCACAGAGTTTTTGACTTTTTGTTTCATCCGCACACAGATTTATTGACTAGTACGTCTTCTGTCATTTTGGTCATTGCTGTCAATTTATATTTATAGTGCGCGCACGTTATGTCTGCGCGCGGTTGAAATTAGAACTAAACTTGTTAATTTTATAAGTATGCTACTTTTATAGTTTACTACTTTGGTAGTTTGGTAGTAAATTTGAGTTACCTGTATAATAGTCTGGTCAATTTAGAAAATTGAAATAAAGAAAATTCCGACAGAGCCAAATCTTCGTGGAGACCTTAGGTTTACCACAAGGAATAAAGTGTCAAATGTCCCAATCAGTCCCATGTGCGCTAAGGGACTTATTCGGGGCCCAAGGTCAAAATTTTTGTTTTTTTTTGTATTTTTCTCGAAAACGGTAAGTTTTATCGAAAAAGTACTTCAGAGCAAAGTTGTAGATCTTAAAATTCTCTATAAAAATGGTCCTTATGATTTTAGGCACATTGTGGTATATTTACCGATCCCCTTCATCATTGAAAACTGATAGCGTTATATCTTCCCTTAGTTCCCATTTGGATACTTTGATTTCACAGAAAAATATTATAATAGCGGGTGAAATAAACATTAATATCAAACCCAAAAATATAGAGCCATCTTATGAGCACAAAAATAGAGTTAAAACATGCTTCATTGCATGGACACACTGAGACAAAAACTGTTTAGACCATTTTATCCAAAAAATAAACAAACAAAATATAAAGCTGAAGAGTTTTTTTGTTTGTTAGCTTGAACGCGCTTAGCTCAGGAACTACTGGGCCGATTTGAAAAATTCTTTAAGTGTTAGATAGCCTGTTTTTCGACGAAGGCTATATATTATCACACTAAGACCAATAGGAGTGGAGCAGTAATGAAGATTGTGATGCAGACGAATTTGCGCGGGTCAACTTGTCTATACTTCTATCTATACTAATATATAAAGCTGAAGAGTTTGTTTGTTGGTTTGTTTACTGGAACGCGCTAATCTCAGGAACTGCTGGTTCAATTTGAAAAATTCTTTCAGTATTAGATAGCCCATTTATCAACGAAGGCTTTAGGCTATAATATCATCACGCTAAGACCAACAGGAGCGGATCAGTAATGAAAATTGTAACGCAGACGAAGTTGCGCGGTTCAACTAGTACTAAAATATTAAGCTGAAGAGTTTGTTGGCTTGAACGCGCTAATCTCAGGAACTACTGATCCGATTTAAAAAATTATTTCCGTGTTAGGTAACCCATTTATCGAGGAAGGCTATAGGCTATAAATCATCACGCTAAGACCAATAGGAGCGGAGCGGTATCAAAAATTTAGACGCAGACTAAGTTGCAATGTTGAACTAGTAGCTAATAAAAAGATACCCAACATACTCGTAAATTATGAGCAAGCACTTAATTATTTACAAGAAAATAATAAAGCAGACTTGCTTTTTGTAGTGACTCTGAATCCCTAACTAACCTTTTAATACACTTACTAACGGAATCCATTAGTAAAAACACTATACCTCATAAAATAATAATATATGCATTTTTTTTTATATATAGAAACTTTTGCCTCCATCCTATTTAAACGAAAATATGAAAGGGAATTACTAAATCAGTAGGGAATAATAAATTACATTGGAAAAACATAAAAAACGATAACCTACACCAATAAATCGAACAATAACACCACAGATTGATTAAAAGTCAAATCATCTCCTTTAGAATAAGTTCTATATACGAGTAAATGAACTATTTCGCGAATATTGGAAAAAGCCTCGCACAAAAAATCCAGCCTAGTCTAAATTCAGGACAAACAAATTCCTTCGTACTGTTAGAAACTGACGTGGACGAAATTAATCTTATTCTAATGAACCTTAAGTCTGACAGCGCATCTGTTTGGGATAGTGTTTCCATCGGATTTCTGAAATATATAAGGAAGGATGCTTTTCTCGTAATAACTCACCTTGCCAATCTTTGTTTCAGTAAAGGCATCTTCCCGTCTCCACTAAAACAAGCTATCATTACGCCAGTTTACGAGGTGGGGATAGAGACGAGGTCAGCACTTATCCAAAATAATAGAAAAACTTATCAATATAATGCTACTAAAATTCCTAAAACAATTTAATATGCTATCCAGTTCACAATATGGCTTTCGCCAAGGTATCTCCTTTGAGGATGCAGTGACTGCACTAATCACGTTAATAACTGAACAACTTGACAGCGGCAAAAATGTTAAACTGCATTCCTTGATCTCAAAAACGCTTTTGATACCGTTTCTGTCCCAATCCTTGTAAACAAGCTGGAATGTGTCAGAATACGTGGAACGCCTCAAAATCTGTTTAAAGATTATCTGTCAATCAGGAAGCAGAGGGTTAGGGTGGGTCAATACACCAGTGAAAACGCAGAGGTATCATACGGCATCCCCTACGAAAGCGTACTGGGGCCAATATTATTTCTTATTTACGTAAACGAACTGTATGACTTACAAAAAAATAACGCACAAGTCTTCTCGTATTCTCATGATACTGCTGTCGTCTTCTGCTGGTGATACTTGGCGAGATGTCTGAATTGGGCTGGGTTTTAAATAGCCAGGTGGCTGGGTTAGAATCTGCTTACACTGAATTTCGCAATAACGAATTACATTTGCTTCAGTGTCTGCAATCGAACACATCCCAGCGAAGATTTCAGTGTAAAAGTACACGACAATCCGTGACGACGACAAACACACAAATTGTAGTGGCTCAACTATAAATGAAGTGCCATATTGGAAATACTTTAGTGTTTTCGTCGACCAGAGACTGTCTTGGTACCTTCACCTTGATCAGATTGCGAATAGAGTCAGAAAGTTTTGCTGGATGTTCAGGACTCCTCGATAAGTGGTTCTCAAAAATGTATATAGAGATCTTCATGAAAATATCTTAAATGAAGTATATGTTGCTCTGGTACAGTCAGTGATACTGTATTGTATCCCTAAATGGGCGGGCTGGTGTCGCGAAAACTAAGTTTTTATAGCGGGAATTGCATGTACTTGTAGCGGCATCAATACCGCGACAAGAAAAACCAACGGAGCAAATCTACATCGCAACAAAAAGAACCGCGACGCCATCTATCCGATTAGCAGCGAACTACAACGTTGAAATCCTGCATCGCGCAAGCAGAGTTTACCGTGCGATTTGAACATATACATCAGCCCGAATATCAACTATCGGGCAGTAGCCCGCCAGGCACAACAGCCGCCTGGTCGGAGGATCCTCCTTTTCAATTGAGGTGTGTGGGACTTTACTCTCTGTTCCGCATACCTCCAAATACTTTAAAAAGAATAGATTTTCATCTGCTGTTTTTATATAAAGTTAATAATTTGTTCTCTGTCAGGAAACTTTATATAATAAAAACTGTTTTGAAAAAACAAAAATCTGTTACCAACAAGCTTTACTATAAGGTAAGTACGACTACTTGCTCGTGCGTCTATCACCCACTTAAGGGCGCTATTACAAAATCGAGCGCTTGCCCCGGACTAAAGCTACAAACCGCGTTTCCCGAGATTTATAGTGATTGGGTGGGGTGAGGGCCTCCTTAATTATTAAATAATTTTTATTTGAATTTGGATTATACTTTCATAGATAAAAAATATAGTTTCGTACGGAAAATTGACAATAATTCTCAGTTTTACAAAATTATTTTTGGTTTATTAGTGCATGAATCGTAACAAATTGATTTGATCATTCCAAAGTAGAAGGTACAGTTGTATCATGGACATTTTTAAAATTGATTAAATTATTATATCTTCGGTGTACCAAAGCATCAAAAGATTCCCAAAAGCGTAATTTTATGAAACACCTTTTGCGGAGACAAGAAATTTACTGATGTACGTGAACAAATTGATATATTTATTTAGAACACTCCCAAGATCAACTATCAAACTTTCTTAGGCGTAATTTAGTTTTTTTTTTGTGCTATATCTAAAGCATAATCAGACATCAAAACTCGAATCCAACGCTCAAATTCAAGAAAAATTGTGAAAGCGCTCTTAAGGTGGATGCTCCAGGGTGGCCCGCGAAATTCAAATATTTTTATGTTTTTTGCAATTTTCCGGTCAGTGTGAAGCTGTATGTGGACCAAATGCGATCTGCGACCGTAACGCGTATTTATCTAAAGAATTATAACCATTTTAATCATCAATATAGCCCTCTAAGTTCATGTAGTTCGAAAGAATGTTTATTTCTGAAATATTTATTCTGTCGAACTACATGAACTTAGAGGGCTATATTGATGATTAAAATGGTTATAATTCTTTAGATAAATACGCGTTACGGTCGCAGATCGCATTTGGTCCACATAGAGCTTCACACTGACCGGCAAATTGCAAAAAACATAAAAATATTTGAATTTCGCGGGCCACCCTGGAGCATCCACCTTAAGAAAGCTTAGCCAGGTCTGCTTCCTGGGTGGGAATCCGTGTCATCACAGCTTTATAATTATCGTTGATTTTGTTTTTTTTTTTTTATTTTACTGGCAATACCTCTATCCTGCTTTTAAGTCTAACATTAATTTTCTCTTGCAACCCCTCAGACAAATTTGTGAACCTTACTTTTTTTTATATATTCAATCGCAAAAGCAAATTAATTAATTTAAAGCCTGTATTTATGTTATGAAATCCATCTAATGCGATGGTAAGTAGTAATATTCACAAATTAATTACTAAATGTATTTATCTCAAGTTTCACGCAGAAAAGAAACATCTCAGTGTTAGAAAGGTCAGACTGATGTGTATGGGGCGCAAATTTCATTTATAAATTGTTGCCTTTTTATTTACATTTGATTAACTGCATAACTATATGTCCCTTCCTGCTCAAATTATACTTACTTTCTATCCATGTAAAGCATTGAGTTTTAAGTTTTGATATTTAATGCAAAAGTTGCTATTATTTTGTTTGTTGATAATTTATTATGAACGAACTTCTGTTTATGTAATGATTTATTGTAATTTGTAATCGTTTTGTGTCGACTACATTGTGCGTAAAATACTGATGCTCCCGCATCAGTCGGAAATCAGTTGTGATTGTTGAGTGTACTGTCTGCTGTGTTTATCCTTTTGTCATAATTTTTATCACAGTAGGTACATGCTGCTGGAAGGCCATCATGCCGCGGGATATTTTGAGTGATAGTTTAGCTGTCCTGAGGATAGTCGAGGTATATTTTAATTACAATTTTTTTTTTTTGTATACAATTAGATTTTAAAAATAATGGCACTGAAATAGAGGATGTCTTCTTGTTTCTGTTATACTGTGTTTTTTGGTAACTTGCCAAAAATATGCATGTTGCATCTTACCCTAAATCATGGTGATAGAAGTTTTGCATGAGGAATTAATATGTTTTTGTTGCCCACTGAATTGCAATATATATGTAACTTTTAAATAATTAACTGGTAAGGTCATATATTTCTTCTGAAAAAAATGCCGTTCGATAGCAACGATTTGTTGAACTGGTTGATATAACAATTGTGATCCAGGCAGTCAACGTAAAATGCTGAGATTGATTTTTAGATTGGCCAAGGTAGTGTTGGGTAATTGATTTATTACCCATTTTCTATGGGCCATAATGCCCTGTTTATATTATTCCAGTCCAGCGATCAAATCCAGCGTTTGATTGCAACTGGAAAACTGTAAACCCACACTGGAATGCACTGGATGCAGTGCAGTAACTGGATTGGTGGTCTACTTTTGAATCCAGCACAACTATTCCAGTGTAACTAGAATCATGTAGACAGCCAATTCAGTGCCAATCCAGTGCTGACTGAACAATTGTACAGGAAGCATGTGTTGCTTGTTTTAGCGAATTTTTTAACTGAATGTAAATTGGGCATAACTAGATGCTAAATAGTGCCCTGCTACAAGATTGCTTGTTATTTCCATAAGACTCATAGCATAACAACCACAACAATGAAATTATGAACTGTATCTTTACCCGATTTACATTACTCCAGCCCAGTAAACCAGTAGCGCTGGACTGGAATGGACTGGACTGGCAATATTGACTACATGTACAGTAATTTAAAAGCTGTTGAACCGTCAAGACTATAGTAACAATGAGTTAGACAATGCAGTTAAGATTGTTTTAAAGAACTTTTACTTTTTTATTTTATTTTTCACATCTGCCACTGTGAAATTTTATTTACATTCTCATACATTTTTTCCAAACCCGATTGGCGCATAGTTTTATTTTTATAATGTTCTGATGATATGTCCCATGAACATGAATGTTACGGTTTAAACTGGTAAAGTTTGGTGTTTGGTTTTCAGCTTTTCTTTGTAGTTCAGGTATAAAATCAGCAAAAACAAGCAACAGTTGTTTTGTGTACAATTGTTGTGTTAACACTGGAATGACACTGGATTGGCTGTCTACATGATTCCCAGTTGCACTGGAATAGTCAAACTGTATTCAAAAGTAGACCACCAATCTAGTTTCTGCACTGGATTGCTCGCTGAATACAGTGCATTGCATTGTGGGTTTACATTATTCCAGTTGCAATCCAGCACTGATATGATTATTGGACTGAAATAATGTAAACCAGGCATTAGAGAAGAATATTGTATACCAATTCATGATATTTTGATTTAGGTTTCACACTAAATACTGTCCTTTATCATTATCATTGTTTCCAAGTAACTAAGATTGAAAGGAATGTGCATTATGTTCAGTACATAATGCACATTCCTTTCAGTCTTAGTTAGATTTCAGTAATCAGTCTGTTATCATTGTAGTATCATTTGCACTAATAATAACACCACCTTGCAAGCTTCATTACAATCAGCAAATCAATTAGGTTAATTAGGTTATAAAAAAAAATTACTTTGTCAAAAAACCAGACTAGCAGTACCTACACAATTGAAGCGCTGAAGCTGCGCTTGCTATGCACACAAATATTCTGGCATTGTAACATTCAAGCATGTTCATGAGATTTTGCAGACTGTACTTGTCAAAGAATCATGGTAACTTTTTGTGCCTACTAATGTTGTTTTCACCTATGTTTACCAATCAAACATTGGTTCATAATCTAAACTTCATTTATGCATTATGACGCCATGTCTGGACTATTGGAAAACCAATACACTGAAATAAGACTAGTTGTATGTATATGGTCATCATTGTAATATTCAACAAACATTACAATCATTTGAAAAATTTGAAACATAGTGAAGTGGTGTGCATCTAATCTTCTAATATAATAATAATATAATATAATATTCCACACAACTATCACACAACGCCATCTAGTCCCAAGCTAAGCAGAGCTTGTGTTATGGGTACTAGACAACTGATAAACATACTCATATATTTCTAAATACATACATATTATAGATAAACTACACCCAGACACAGAACAAATGATCATGCTCATCACACAAACATTTGTCCTGGGTGGGAATCGAACCCACAACCTCTGGCATAGCAGTCAGGGTCACTAACCACTAGACCAACAGGCCAGTCAACTATATAAAAAACAGAACAGTCAAATATATAAAAATCTCTGTCATAGTGTTTGTTATTGAATTCTTCTGAAACGGCTTGAACGGTTTTTTTTTTGTGTTTAGGTTTGAGAAAGGCTATTTTTCATTTAAACAGAATGTTTGCCGGATCAGTAATCAGCTCAACAACAACCTAGGTCTTTGGTTGTAAACAACATTACAAACGTTTTTCCACAATATTTACTATGTTTCAGCATGAAGATGAAGAGAACTGGCCTCTTGAAAGCAAGCCATCATGTAAACAGAGCAATAAGAAAGCCTCCAATGTTCCCGTGAACAGCCAGAAGACTATAACAAAGGACGACTGTGCCTGTTATTACAATTATGGGTAAGCTTCACATTTAATACATACATTTAATACTTATAAAAACTGTACCGTTTGCCTTATCAAAATTAGAACAACATTGTGGGCCCATATTTTGTGAAAGCTGAATTTTTTTTTTAGTTTCGTTCATGCATTGATATGTCTTAAATTGCTACTAGAAAGAAAAATGCTATTTTTCTACACATTTCTTTCTCGCTGTCATTAATTTATAAATCATGCAATTACAGTTTCTTTTTTATCTTCTTTGAGAGAAAGTAAATTATTATATTGTTTTATTCACAATAACCATAGAGGATGTTTATAAGTAAGAGAGATATTGTTCTTTAACGAGCGATTGTTATTGCATACAATACAAGAGGTCATTTGAGATAATGTTGTCTATCATGTTACTATAATTATCAACTTACTTGTACAAATCTTTTGATGTTTTTAAATAAGATGAACTATTAATACATGAGGTTATTATTATTGCCTGCATTATGTAGTTCCGTACAGTCTTGACTTGCGATGTGTTACTTTCTAATTCATTCTTTTAGACAGCTGTAATATATTATGGATATTGATTTCTCTATCACAAAACAGAACGAGTTTAATTAAACTGGTTTGAAGTTGCATACCTACTGGTAACGGTTTGTCACACACCTTTGTTAAAGTTGGTGTTGCTTTGTGCTATAAAGGAACACCAAATTTTAACATAGGTACATAATAAATAGTATGCTATAAAGAAAGTCTTAATCTTAGATTTATCGAACTTTATTTTACTTGAATAAAGTTTGTTCTTTCATAAAATGAGATAAAACAGTGGTTAGCATTGTAATTGTTCCCAAAAATATTATTTGTACACAGCCACGGCGACAGCGGGAATGGTAGGCAACATGATCCTATGTACCAGTACAAGACAAGCAGTCTGCCGCCTGCTTCGTCCATCAACCAGTCCTGGGATGAGATAGTATGCTCGGCACTGCGTATCACCCCAGAAGATATCGCTAATCAGCTGACTCTGCTCGACTTGCCGTGTTTTAAATCTATCAGACCTGAGGAATTGACTACTTGCGGATGGAACAAACTGAACAAGTTGACGGTGGCGCCCAACGTGGTGGCTTTTACTAAAAGATTTAACAGGGTTAGTAGATTTACTGTGACGTTCCTCTTGACTAGTCCTGTCCGTATTCGTTTGATTGCCAGCATGTCATTGTACAGTGTTATGTTAGAACTGGTAATAGACTTAAATAATGGTAAGAGAAGTCATGTCTTGCAACAATGTCAGTATTAGATCATTTTAGATGATAAGAATCACAATAAAGAGACCTCATCAGTACGGTATTCTTACTTTCGTAATTTGATGATTGCAATTTCCGGCACTGAATAGTTGACATCCTTTCGTCTAGATTCAATTGTGATACTAAGAATAGAGATTAATTTCTGAGAGCTGCAATCTGTTCGCAACTGAGACAGCTTTCGCTCTTATCTCTGATGTCCTCTTAATGATCTAATACTTAATAGGAGCTTCTGTTAGCAGTCTGTTGGTTTGGTATGTATTGAGCACTATATTATTACTTCAATTTACTGTTCAACCCACACAGTGGTATTTATTCAGTATCAATGCTGTTGCGTAGAATCAGTGGCGATAATAAGAACAACTTCCTATATTCATGACATTGAAACAATAATGTTCAAAAATGATATTAATATTATATATTTACTTTTGTTCTCAGGTCAGTTTTTGGACAGTACAGGAAATATTAAATGGGCAATCGCCTAAAGCACGGGCTGAAATATTGGCGCATTTTATCAAAGTAGGAAAAAAGTTGCATGAGCTGAACAATCTGCACTCTCTGTTTGCTGTTATCTCGGCATTGCATAGTGCCAGCATATACAGGTGAGAGAAAAATTAAATATCTAAGTACAAATATTTCGTACACGCCAATTTAACATGTGACCTACCATACATTTCTGTTAAGATATTGAAGAACTTGTTAGTTATACAAATGGCCTAATAACTCGTGCCAGCGGAAAGTACAGTTAGTGATCGATATATTTTCTCATTTACAGGCTGACAAAAACATGGGCGTGCTTATCTAAAAAGGATAAACAACAGTTCGATAAACTCGCGGAATTGTTCGGTGAGAAGGACAATTGGACTGCATTGAGGGAATATTTGAGATGTATTCCTTTGCCATGTATTCCATATCTTGGTGAGTAATGTATGTGTTGCACTAAATCACTAAACACATGATTAGTGAAAACGAAGATGGTTCTCGGAAAACAAAAGGCCACCCCTTTTCTAGCTAATAGTTATTCTGTTTACAACTGTTTCATTTATCAAACATTCAACCAAATGATTCGGGGAACAGCCATCATTTCACTATCGAGTTTGTTGGGAGCATTGATTATTTTGATACAATGATTCATAGTATTATTAGTTGACACTGTAACTATTAAGTTAAAACTAGCGACCCGCCCCGGCTTCGCACGGGTGCAAATTATATACTAAAACCTTCCTCGAGAATCACTCTATCTATTAAAAAGCCCGCATCTAAATCCGTTGCGTGGTTTTAAAGATCTAAGCATACATAAAGACAGACACAGCAAAAGCGACTTTGCTTTATACTATGACGTAGTGATGACGCAATCTTTTTGGTCATTTTTAAGACCTCTTTCCGCTTTAGTGCCAGGCTTCGATCGTCAAAGCATTTAAACGCGAGTTGATAGTGAAATAAACAACAATCACATATATGTCTGTTTAACTTACTTTTATGTCTTTATCTTTAAGCCTTTGCAACCTGTATAGGTTTCAAGCCAAAATACAATTACTTGAAATACTTCGGCTTGGAATACGAGTAAGTCCTCCTATCGGTATTGTACGCAACAAAAAATATTACAACAAGTTAAATGAATAATGTTATGAAAAGCTTGATGTTATATTTAAAAGAGTATGTAGTATTGAGTAAGCAGTATTTATTGATTTTTTCGTGTGAAAAGAACATGCGTGCGATGTGCTGCGTCTTGTTATAGCCGCGATGGTATTTGTTTTATGTCCGTCAATCAAGATACTATCAGGTCTGGCCTTTTCTATTCTTCTTTCGTGTGAACATAAAGTGTGTCCCTTTTTATAAGAAGTGACTAGTTTCTGTGGGGAACTTTGAGCTAGGTAGGAAGGTTAAGGCAGGGATGTTCGTAGTTGACAAAATCAAGTACACTTGTGATTATTCCTAGATTACCCTAGGCTGATAAACTTTTCGTTTTTCCAAAATTATCCTACTATATATTTTAGCGTTAAGATCGGTCTCCTCCATATTCATTATTTGATGAGCCAACTAGCGTCCTAGCTAATATAAGTTCATTTGGAATTTTTCTTCACAGTAGGTACGGAGCGACAGTTAACTCATTTCTAAAAATAACTGACACGCCACAGCTCTACTTTACGACGATAAACGCGACATAGAGTACCCTTAATGGACACATAATAGATGCCGTTTGTTAAACAGCCCGTAAGATTGCCAGCCCGCACATTTTATACGACATGATATGTAATTTACCAACGTTTTATTGAAATAATCATCAGTCTGATCTGTTATTTTCAGTGAATAAAGAAAGACAAACAGTTATTGACTAATTGGTTACTGGTTTGTAATTATGTTGCAAATGTGATTGGTAGCGCGTTGTTTATTTATGGTTAGGTTGACTCACTGTTGGGATCCGGTAATATAATAAAAACAGTAGGCTAGTAATCAAAGGCTATTAAATAAATTTAAACAATTGCAAAATAAATATGGTTTATTTGTTAATGAAAAAAATCCTTTAGTTACAACCAGTGCCGGATTAAAACTTCTTGATGTCCTAAGCAATCCAGTCTTGCCATGAAGTACCGTGTTACCCAGTTAATGGGTTGTGGAGGTCTGGTAGGCAGCCAATCCCTGTAAAATACTGGTATTCAGCTGAATCCGGCTTGACTGGAAGCCGACCCCAATGTAGATGGGAAAAGGCTAGGCAGATGATAATGCCTTAAGCAATCCACGCCTGTGGTGCTCCTATTCGCTATTCAACTAGTACTGTAGTGCTATTCTGTAACAACATTTTCGTGTCTCGACAGCGGAATCGGAGGCGAGTATAAGCATGAGACTTTTATGTTTTGTGTAATAAAGTTCACTTTGTGAGCTATCTCACTCAGGTGAAGCTCGATATCTAAATGGTTACTTACAGTATAGACTAGCTGATCTTTAAAATGAAAACCAAACTACCAAACATATTTTTTATCTATTAAAAACTAGCTTCTGCTAGCGGCTTCGCCAGCGCGGTCCCTAGGGAATACTCCCGGTATAAAAAGTAGCCTATATCCTTTGTCCGGCTTTAGACTATCTCTGTACCAAGTTTCATTTAATTGTGTTCATTAGTTTTGGCGTGAAAGCGCGCCAGACAGACAGACATACAGAGTTAATTTCGCATTTATATGCGAAAGTAACTCTGTGTGTCTGAAATTATCCTTACTTCCTTAAGTAAGGATAATTTACATATTAAACAAACAGCGTCAGCGTATCATAAATATTAACACCCCATCTACAAATTCATTCAGAAATAAGACTTACTTGGCCGATTTATTCATTACAGAAAAGGTAACAAATGATAAGAATACACGCTGCAAGAGCAAGCAAAGCAAGCTCGAACATTTTAGCACTCTGCCTTTTCACTTGGATTTTCTTTAACTGATCTTTGTTTTTAAAAGACAGTAGTTTTCTGGTAGTTCTTCTTTTATGTAGACTCTTATATATGTAAAGTCGGCTCGTATTTTGTTGTAAGTGCACGTCTTAAAAGTGACTTTTGTCAACTTGCTGACTTTTCGGAAGGTTTGCGAAATTTCTTCTCACTTGACCAAAGTAACTAAGTACCTCTAATTCCAGTAGTTTATTTGTTTATGGTGTCCCCCCGGACGTGATGCCCTAAGCAATTGCTTAATTTGCTTATGGGTTAATCCGGCACTGGTTACAACTTTGGAAGTCGTAACAATATTTATTTATGATCTGATTTTAACATTCTTTAGAAATGATTCATTGTCTCTTGTCTAGAAATAGGCACAGTTACGCGACTGGTAAGGCGAATATTATATAATACTTTTTCAAGCTTTCATTAAGCTTCAGTTCTTATATAAGTCTGTTTGCCTTTGTTTTCTCAATATAGGCTTTTATAAAGTTTTTTGAATGTAAATAAATTTTAAAGTGGCTTTATGTAACTGATCAAGACACAGTCTACTTGAGAAATCCTTCATGGCAAGACTGGATTGATTAGCGAGGACGCTCATAAAAAAAAGTTTAATTTATTTTGTTACTAACAATTATAATTTGTGCAGGTATATTCTTGACGGACCTCGTGTATATCGACATCGCACACCCCCCGGACTCGCCCCACCGCGTCGCAAAGATGACGGTGGTCCTGAAAGCGCTCGAAAGGTACCAAACTTCGGAGTACGACATCGCTCCGTTGCCCCACGTGTCCAACTATCTGAACAGTGTACGTTATATTGAAGAACTACAGAAGTTCCTGGAAGATGATCAGTATAAGTGAGTATTGTATTATATGGCTTAATGATTCCCGAGGGTTGTTACCGGGGGGCCGGGCTTCTCCTGAAGCTCTATTAGATAATTAATATTTTGTCAGTGAACGCGTATCGAGGGCTACTGTCAAAATTTCAAAAAAATGTACAGGAATGACAAAAACTGTTGAAATATCACATGATCAATCCAAATTGAATGGCACTTTGTTCAGAGCCTCTGGAATAGTGATAGCAGCCAGAGACTGAATAAGGGTCATTCTGTCAGTGGTAGCGTGGCGAAGGAGTTTGTCAAAACAACTATGGCAATTTATCTAGTCTAGAGCCTCAGAATTCTGGATTTTTGTCCGATTGCTGGAAATAAGCTCGTCACCTATTACGGCTAGAACATGACGTAGCCATATAATCGTAGAGAGGCCACGATCAAGTCGCGTAGCGGTCGCTGGTCTTATAATTTCGCCCACTTAACCGCAATTCTGCACGACTAATATCGCAATACAGTATGGATACAAACGCGATGCAGCGTCAATACCGTCGTGCGTAGTAAGGACTAACTGATAAAGAAGCTAATGCAGCAATCACTAAACGTGCTACCGAATCGATGCAAAAAGTCATCGTGGACAACTTTCCCTTACGTCAACAAGGAATGTCAATAAATGTAAGTACTCAGACTAAGACACGATAGTATTAAGACCGATTCATTCTTAGTTTATTGGTGTATAATAATAGGCCGTTTAATTGGCTGCCTAGCCTTATCATTAAACGGCACTACTTAGTCGGCGTCTAGTCAGTATTGCTGACAAGGCACACCTCCATTCACGTGGGTAATAAGTGACGAAAACGAATTGTTGATGACTACGCTTTGCGGCAATGAATTAAAGCCTCGTTGTATACTGCTAAAATGTTTTGAAGCAACGTCGTGTCATGATCGTGTCACTTTTACTTTTCTTGACATTTCTTCGTTCACATAAATAATCAGAAATTACCGTAGGAAATTACATATATACTAATATATAAAGCTGAAGAGTTTGTTTGTTGCTTAATCTCAGGAACTACTGGTCCGATTTTAAAAATTATTTCAGTGTTAGATAGCCCATTTATCGAGGAAGCTTATAGGCTATATATAATCACGCTAAGACCAATAGGAGCGGAGCAGTAACCAAAATTGTGACGCAGACGAAGTTGTGCGGGTCAACTAGTATTAAATTAAAACACTGTCATAAAATGTCAATATGTTGCGCTACAAAGTTTAGAGATAAAAACTAACCGCTGCAAAAACGACTTCACGTCTTGTCTGCATTTAAATCCTCATAGGCGCGGAGGGGTGGGGCGAAGCTGCGGTGGTGAGCGTTAAAACTATCTGCGACGATAAGCTCGCGTGGGGTCGCCCAAACCCCGCACACCGGTGCCGTGACAGAAACAATGCTTGCTGCATGTAGAAAGAAAGAAACTAGGCACGCACCTAGTTTCCTTCTAATTCATCTCATCTTTCACACATTCTATTTAACATTTCGTTGGCCCATTTTTTCCGTACAGCCCACTTTAATATTCATAACTTCTCTTGTATCATGCTAATTATTCTCTCGCATAGATATTAAACCTTTGCGATTTTTAAGAACCAAGTAAAACTCATTTTGTTGTCTTATTTTCCTGTGCGAATGTTTTGTGATTAGTTAATATTTATTTTTGTTTGTTTAAGAAATTAGCTGATGTTCATGTTATAGATTTTTTTTTAATTATGTGTTATCTATGCTTATTAAGTAAACCTCTTCCGGTCGTATTGTTATATCATACTCGATTGCTGGGTAGATGATGTGCAGGTCAAATCAAGGTTACAAATAATAGTTGACAAGTGGTGTGTCATTCGGTTTTGTAGAGGGAACATGCACGGACAACAGGTGACAGCACAGAAGCGTCTATGTCATGTATTTTTAACTTAAATGTTGTGATTTTGCTACAGTAGATGGCTTAGTTTACGTGGTGCTTGTTCCCAATAATGTTGACTTGTTAATGTGCTTTGTTTTAGACAAAGAACTATGAGTACTTACTAAACTATGTCTCGCACTCTTATGTGGTTACCTTAAGTTTCCAGAAAATGTGATTCTATGAAAAAAAGAATTTTTTTCTAGGTAGTTAAATATAACAGCATGAAACCAACATTTAAGTCCATTTTACAGAAAATTACAATCATAGCTAGATAGAATTTCACGAAGCCCTTAAAAATATGCTTTTATCTGCTCTTCTGCGGAACATTTCAAGTTCTGCGTTGGTTGTTGAAACAATCAAATGCACTTTTCCAGTGAATTGCCGCTATGCGAGGTCAAGCAATAAAAAAATTGTAAAACGAACCAGTCGAGAAGTATAAAAACTTATAGTTACGTACGGATTGTTTAGGGGAAAATTTCAAGAACATTTCATTTTAATTTGTTATCTACTGTGTAGGACGTATCACGTTTTTTTGCTGGCTCCAGAGAATTTTGATCTAGGTTTTGATTTTCGAGTTTAGAACTTACTCATGATTGAGCAAGAAGAATTTTAAAAACCTATACCTATATATATCAAATCAATCCTTCAGCTCAGGGCGGAGCGGAAGGGAGACTCTTACTGACTAAAATCCACCAGTGTTCCTCCAAATCGACGATGACTCACCCACTTTCACATAAAGAGTCTTGGGAGAAGATGGGTTGGTGAATTAAGTATATTGAATAAAATTGCTAATGGCTGTCCGTTAAAGCTTGAATTTATAGGGATTCTATTTGTTCCGCAATTGCCTTGCGCCTTGCGGTCCTGCAATGGACAGAAAACCGCATGTAGTATTTTTGCACCCCAATGTTCAATGTTTACTGCAGTTGTAGATTATACATATCTGGGTCCTGTTTAATAAACGTTACAAATTGTATATTGTAATTGTATTTTACAAGTTACAAGTTTCTGTTTAATAAAGAATACAACTTACAAATTTATTATAGTGGAAAACTTACAAAATTGTTAAATTGTAGCCACAATTTTACAAATTTCTGTTTAATTAACATTTTCTCCTTACAGGTGACAATTTACATATTTGTAAGGAAAACTGTTTTATTGAACGCATATTTGTTATTACAAGTTTACATATTTTGTAAATTGTAGAACAATTCTGACAGGTGGACTCACCTTGTGTCAGAACTTTACATTTTGTACCTCAATTTAATATGAGAAGAAATTTAATTAAAAATGGTTCTAACAATTAGTGACCGCAGTGATGACGAATATTAGACAGAATTGTGATTTTGATAGTTCCCCAATTTTTTTATTTTTATTATTTGTTGCGAAAGCTGCACTACACGATCCGTGAAAATTTCAACTGTCAACTGACGGACGGACAGATGAGGCTTAATAATTGGGTTCCGTTGGTTACCCTTTGGGTACGGAACCCTAAAACTAGATAAGTATTCTGTAAATCAAATGCTAAATCCAATTTCTAAATATTTTAAATTCTAAGATTTTTGAAATCTACTCTCGAATCTTCAACAAAAACTTACATTTTATGTAATTTGTAACTTACAATTACAAAGTAGGTACAATTGCAAATTTGTAGGTACAATACTGTCATCTAAATCTACTGGCGTTTTTCTGCACATGTAAACTTTTATTAAACAGCACTTGTAAAGGTAATATTTGTAAGGTTTTTACTTGTGAAATTATTACATAATTGTAAGGTTTATTAAACAAGGCCCTGGGTATTTGAATGACCAGTTATGATCATACAAAATACTACGCTACTAGCAATATTGGTTTTTTATTGTGTTTTGACGAAACAACGTCGGTTTCCGCAGGGCAGTTTTTCTGAAATACCTAATTGCATTTTGCTTGTTTCTATTTGCGTCATCGGTTGTGTCGTTGAGAAAATACACGACTGCAATACAGGTGTGCCGTCATATTGGTACTTGGCTTGATATCTAAATGTTAAAATGGAAATATAACATATAATCATTACCTTCCTGTCGTTACTCCATTTCGTATGCTATAATTAGGAGTTCCTATTGCGATTACACCCGTAAACCAAGGTGACAACCTATGAAAGGTAATAATGTCACTGGCAAAATCGGGGGCAAAATACCAAGAGACAGAAGTTCTATACTCTATCGCTGGTCTAACCAAATCTAAACGTCATTGAACATAAAAGGGCTGAGAACAGTGTATGTGATTTCGGTGAAATTGAACAGTGGCCTCCCATGCCATGCAAGCTAAAATGAAGGTATTATATCAATTCATTCCGTTCTCGTCTTCTCTTGCTCCTCGGATTATCCAAGCAGTTAGTTGGTAAAAGATAACTTAAATAACAATAGAGGTAGGTATCGTATTGATTTGTATTCCGTCCAACCTAGATGGAATCACATTCAAAACCTCACCCTACACCATGTTTTTTATATTTCTGTATGTGTAGGGTGGTTTGACATTCTTTTTGAATTCAGTGTCGTGACACCACATATGAATAAACGTGATTGTTTCACTGCGGGTCCGCATGTCAAGCAGTGGACTTGATTATATGTATTCGCTTGAATAATATAATTCGTTGAGTGGACCTCCCAAGATCTATACTAATATATAAAGCTGAAGAGTATGTTTGTTTGTTTGCACGCGCTAATCTCAGGAAATACTGGTCCGATTTGAAAAAAATCTTTCAGGGTTAGATTGCCCATTTATCGAGGAAGGCTACAGGCTATACTACTCTGTCAAGAAAGTACCAGGACAAGATCAATAATACACAAAATGTCTGTTATTCATCCAAATTTATTTTATCACCTTCAAAGTATGCTCCTTTAGAAACGATACACTTGCGCCAACGAATAATCCATTCATCAAAACATTTTTTAAACGCTGCTTCCGGAATTGAGTTCAGTTCTCGCCGCGAATTCTCCTTTATGTCTTCTATCGATTGAAAACGGATGCCACGAAGTGGTAATTTGAGTTTAGGAAAAAGAAAAAAGTCAGCAGGAGCCATATCTGGTGAATATGGTGGTTGCTGGATGGTATTTGTTGAGTGTTTGGTTAAAAATTCGTTCACAATGATAGCCTTGTGCGAAGGCGCATTGTCGTGGTGCAAAATCCAAGAATTTTCTTTCCACAAATCTGGCCTTTTTCGTCGAATTTGCTCTCTTAAACGCCGCATAACGCTCAAATAATATTCTTTATTTACCGTTAGACCTTCCGGTAAGAATTCAGAGTGCACAACACCGCGATAGTCAAAGAAAACAGCCAACATGACTTTGACTTTTGATCGACTTTGGCGTGGTTTTTTCGGTTTCGGTTCAGTTGGAAGGCGCCACTCCGAAGCTTGTTGACTAGTTTGCATGTCAAACTCGTAAACCCACGCCTTGTCACCAGTAACAATGCGTTTCATAAATGTTGGGTCCGAACTGACTCGTTCTAGCATGTCCTCAGCGACTTTCATGCGATTGAGTTTTTGGAGAAAATTCAGATCTTTTGGGACTAGCCGAGCAGCAACATGTTTCATACCCAAATGATTAGTTAAAATGGTACGGATCGACTCGTGAGATACAGAAAGTTCGGCGGCTATCTCTCTCAGAGTTGAATGGGGATTTTCAGTCACTATTTCCTTCACTTTTGTGATGTTAACTTCAGTTGCAGACGTTGACGGCCTACCAGAGCGAGGCAAATCTTCCATCACATCACATCTCGACCGCTTTTGAACGCTTTGAACCACTCATAAGCACGAGTTTTTGATAAAGTCGATTCACCGTAAGCCTTCTGTAACATTTTCAGTGACTCCGAACACCAAATTCCATTGGCGATGCAAAATTTAAGACAAACTCTTTGTTCGATATTTTTGTCCATTATGAAATTCGCAATACACACTATATATGATATTACTAAAACCAGCACTGTATTTAATATAAATAACAGATGCAACTCAAACTCGCGCCAAAATGGAAAACAGTTGTGCCAATACTGCCAATCTAACAACTACAAAAAAACTAAAATTTGAATTTGGAACCATAAACAAATCATCCATTCCCGATACTTTTTTGACTGAATGTATATCATCACGCTAAAACCAATAGGTAGGAGCGGAGCAGAGGAAGTTGCGCGGCTCAGCTAGTGCATTTATATTTTTGGTTTGTTGTGTGTATATAAATGATTGACAAGCATCTGCTCAGATATTAATGGAGTAATGAATGTTCAGATATTAATGGTAACTTGTAGTGTATGAAACTTATTGCCCTTTTGAATTGTTCAGTAATTTTGACCTTGTCTGCTACAATATATCTGACGCTGACTGTATTTGTAAGTAACTTAGATTATGATTGCGTTACTTTAAGTTTCACAAATATTTTTTTTAATTGATTCTTTAGATGCAGTTTTCTTGAATATTTATTATTTATGTCACAGTTTTCAACATACCAGCCAGTGTTTTAACTAAAGTTACTATTGAACACCAACAGTTTTTAAATTTACCCTCCCAGAGAAGTTAATAGTAGCACGTGTTATTTTATTTCACAATGCATCTTGCTAAAATTAATTTTGTCTCGAAGAAATAACGCTTAAATTAGATTGAACCATACTAATCCGTGTAATGCAAGCTGGGAGGAAATGAGTATATAATGTAATAGAGTGCTAACTCCATAACATTGTTTAGTCTCGCCTCTGTTCTATTTCACCCGATTTACATTTGGATGAAGTTTGTAAAATCTAGCTAGATTTTTGCGACTTGTCAGAATTTCTGGGCTTTAATACGAGTACGAGACCTTGCACGTGAGCTCGTGGCTAAAGAATAACATCCGCACAGGTCGATCTTCAAGGTTAAGCAACGCTTGCCAAGGTTGGTCTGTGCATGGGTGACCATCTTAACATACTGAGTTTCCTCCATGACTCGGAAAGCACGTTAAGCTGTTGGTCCCGGCAGTCATTTGTAGATCTTTGGCAGTCGTGCCGCGATTGTCAGAAGCCAGTAAATCTGACTCCAGTCTTGCCAAGAAATACCGTGTTACCCATTTAATGGGTTGTGGAGGTCTGGTAGGCAGCCGCTTTACGTAAAATACTGGTATTCAGCTGAATCCGGTTTGACTGGAAGCCGACCCAAATATAGTTGGGAAAAGGCTAGGCAGATGATGAACCCAAGTTTTTTAGTTTTGGATAGCCCATTTATCGCGAAAGGCATAGGATTTTAGAGTAATAGAATAGTTTTCTTGCTTGATAACCGATCAATTTGTTTTCATAGTCGATATAGGCATTTGAGGTAATAGGAAAAAAAGCTCTAAGCTTCTATAGACCAATATGATGATACTTCCAATGTAATTTTCTCATTTTATATTCTAACAATTAGTTGCACCTGACCGCGAATTGCGTTACATTTTTCGGTAATGCTCTTCCTATTGATCGTTCCGTGTGTATACAGTGTGAGTCTTTATAATGTGCACATACGAAAATGAGGGTCTGTGCTTAATTTTATCGACAGTAAACGTATTAAAAAGGATCTAATATATTTTTTACTTTTATGTATTTTTATAAAAAAAGGTTCGCTACTGTGACCCCAGTGTATACAAAACGGTGGAACTTTAAACTAAACGATCTATCGCGATGAAACCAACTTCATAATTATTGGAAGTAATTAAGGTCTCCTCATTGAATAAGAATACTGGGAAAAACTACACAGTAGCGAATTTTTTTTTAAAATCCACAAAATTAAAAATAAATATTAGATTTTTTTTTAATACTCGGTAAAATTAAGCACAGTTCCCTCATTTTCGTCTTTGCACATCATAAAGACTTACACTGTGTATATTGGCTGGACACGCTACGGCGTGTCTAGATTGCCTATAAGCACGGGTGGCCAACTTGTTTAGACCCAAGATCGACTTTTTACTGACGAAACCCTGTGCGATCTACTAATTTCATAGGTACTTCTTAAAATTACAAATGTAATAGTAGGTATAGTTCAGTAGGTAAGTTCAGGGAGCGAGGAGGCATGAGAAGCGGCCACCTCCTTCTGCGAAGCAGTGATGCTAGCGAAGTAGGAGGCCGAACGCGTGCGAGTGAGGGAAACCTCACGCCCCAGCCGCAGTAACAGAAGAAGACGCCCCGGGCGTCGGGAATCGCTGGGCGATTCTAGGAGCGTAGGCGTGGTAGGCGCGGGCCTGCGGGCGGCTCACGTTGGGTGGTTCGCCGTCCGATCAGGACCAGGCCCGGGTCGACGTCGCGTTGTGTTCCACGCGTGCCTCAAGGAGGTGTCAGCAAAGTAGACGGGGCCTGCTAGGGCCAGTGCCTGCCAAGGTTGCGGAATTTGTTCCGAACGTTTGAACGCAAGTTTTTTAGGAACACGGATGGGTTTTAAAGTAAAGTAGGTTGTAAAGTTTCGTATACAATTATGTACTTGGTATTTTTTAATTTTTATTAACATTACCTATTTAATATTCACATAGTTGCGCAGTCTGTTATTCGTACCTATTTATATTTTTTGCTCGCGATCGCGTTCGACCGGTTGGCCATCTCTGCCCTATAGCCTTCTAAAATATATAAATAATAAATGAGCTATCCAAATTAGTGGTTCCTGAGTTTAGTGCGATCAATCAAACAAACAAACTCTTCAGCTTGATTATACTTAAATTAGATTCACATGAGAAGGAAGAGACAATAATTTTATGTTGTGGTATTTTACTACAATTCGAAAGACAAATAACAAAGAAGATTTTTAATTTTTATGGTAAGTGGTCTATGAATCAACTATATCCTTGTGCTAATATTAGATTTTGATGCCCCAATACACAAGGGTATAGTTAAGATATCCTCACAGAAATACTACAACAGTATCGCTATTGGTTCATAGACCACTTTTAGTTAGCCTATAGTGATAGGTGTAATTAAAATTAAACACACGAATTGACGTATAATACTGGTCTTTATTAGCGAACCACTCAATATATAGGCTTAGGCTACTCTAAAAGTCTCCTTTAAGAATAATTTTGTTAATTCGATATGAAAATATTTATACTAGCCTTCCTTCGTATCAACGATAATGATTGTCGAAAACTCAAAAGCTACATAAGGGGCAAAAAATTTTGTCTAAAACCACAAAAATTTCGTCACTCCCCAAAAAAAAATAATACAAATAGTATCTAACAAGGGCATCAGGTCTAACAAGGAATGAGGTTTAAAGGAATGGAATTCTATATTGTTTAAAGTCTCCTTCAATAAGAGGATCGAGAGGCAATATAGAAAATGTAATGATTGCAATAGTGGATTTTTCTAAGACAAGTTAATCGTACAAGATGGTTTAATGGAAGTCCAAACAAGCTTCGGATTTAATCTGATCTTAGAAATGAGTAATATCTTATATTGCTTAGATGAAAGTACTGTGGCAATCTTTTAAAAATATAATGTAATTTTGTGGTTCCGCCCGCTACTTGAAACACAGATAGTGGAAATCAAATAGAAAAAAAAAATGAAAAATAATTGGGCTCGTCGGATGTCAGATTATTTTGTTCCAGTATCTAATACTCGGGTGCTATAAAATTATTGTAACTTGAGCTTCATAATTGAGATGTATCTACCTAACAATTGAAATAAAGGGATGTCCTTCATTAAAAAAATTCTTAGACCACCCACCCGGTCTAAGTATTTTTATGCATAATGCTAGAAAAAAGAACTGAAGAAATTAAATAAGAAACAGCAAGATAGTCATATGGATTTACTTTTATTTGCGCTAATTCTAAATGATTGAGACCAATTTTTTTCACGATTCTGATTAAGATCCTAAATAACTTTCTATTAAAAAAGTATTAAGTTATGAATGTGCGCTTGAGTTTTTCTCGTAATAAAATGTTTTACAGTACTGGCACGGTATTACAAAAAATTTCAATATTGCGATTCGAAATAGAAGCACAAGTACTTATTAAACTACATGTCTCACACTCATCTGGTTGTCAAAAGTTTCTAGAAAACGTGAATCTATGATTATGAAGTTTATTATATCAGCATGAAACCAATATTCCAGTCTATGCGAATATACATCCTTTGCGATTATTTAGCTGTGACGCTACTAAGTATTACTGATAGTCCTTGCGCTGTTTTTACCCTACTGCCAAGGAAGGGTTATGTTTTAAACATCTCAATTCAGTGGTATCCGCTAAAGCTGAGTGGAGGCGAGATGTATGATTAGCATAATCATAATCAGCCTATAATGTTCCCAGTGCTGGGATACAGGCCTCCTCTCGGTGAGAGGGAGTGGGCCGTAATACACCACGCGGGCTCAGTGCGGGTTGGAAGATGTCACATGTCTTCGAATTTCTGGTTCTAGGACATGCCGGTTTCCTCACGATGTTTTCCTTCACCGTTTTGAGAGCAGTGGTGATGAAATAATTGTGTGTGATTAACGAAATTGTTTAGGTTTTTTTTTATTTTAATAATATTCAATATTTGATCACAATATTTCACTCATATGTTGCATTGCAGGGCAGAGGCGTCTGCTTTTCTTGATCCACTCAACTCGATTCTGCGCCAATATATACCAGTCCTTTCAATAAGTGTCAAGCCAGTCCCACATCTCCTTTGAAAATGCTAACAACACATTTAATTACAGGCTATCGCAAAAATTGGAGCCTCCATCGCCCGTGGGCAGTTGTGCTGGTTCCAAGGAGTCCGTGAAAGAAGTAATTACACCGGGAGTGTCGAATACGGCTAACATATCACCATCTCACAAGCTAGGCTCAGGCTCGCTACGTCTGCAAGGCTCCTGCCACCAGGGCAAGTTCATCCCAACGCATCGGAAGTGCCGATCCCTTGGCTCCAAGTACGTTACAAATATTTGAATTATGCAATTTTGTGTCTAATATTTCATATTACCGATTAACATTCATTGCTACCTCGTAGAGTCCTTTTAACTGGGATATATGCTGAAAAATTAATTTATAATTAAATGTTTTTGAAACGTAAACATTATATTCGGTATTGGATGAAATTAGTATTTACTGTATCAAAATTATGATTATGAAAGGAAATTGAATTAGCTAGTGAATCTGCACACGATGCGATGGCTGTCGATATCCTATGTCGATAAAACGTATTTTAAACTAACTTCATAATTTCATGTACCTACCATTTATACTGCCGGTCGTCGTTGACTCCATAAAGTTATGGAGTAAGGATTCCCCCCCCCCCGTTTCAAGATGTCCTATTGGCAAATATCTAATAAGCAAAACCGCCTATTCACAAAAAGTCTCATTAGCAACTCTTATTCGCCAAACGTCCTATTAGCAACAGTTCTAAACGCGCAAAACGTCCTATTCGCAAATGAAGTCCGACATGAAGAACTTCCTATTGATAACAGTAGGTAATGCTCAAAACTACAATCGGTTTATCGTCATGAATATTAAATGACTCCTCCCGCTCTGGGCGGAAGGGATTGTCAAACTCTTACTGACTAAAACCCGCCCTTGTCTCTCGAAATGCCCTTTGCGTTCCAAAGCCGCGGAAACTCTTTAGATCAAATTCCGCCTTACCGCACAAGTACCACAAAATTGGCGTGCCCAAAGATAGACCCTTGCAAATCCGTTGCACTATAAATATCGTGTTCCAAGAAAAATGCGCTGTGCCGAGGCTGTCGCAGCTTTCAATCGTTTAGGGAAGAAATTATTGGGTCAGAGGACCCAAGAACTCGTGTCTCGTGTGAACTTGGGAGCTCGTGTCTGTTTTTAGAGGAATACTCGAGATAACCGATTAATTGAATAGTTTCCTTGTAAAATCTTATATTTGTGGTATGACTATACTGCCTGTCGATTTGGAAAAAGGTCTCCGTGAAAGCTTAGTTTCGTTGTCGTTCCAATTTAATTTTTTAAGCTGCGTGACTCTAGAAAGTTGTCCTGTATCGTGGGTGCGCTTACAAACATATAAATTCACATACAGCTAGACCCCGGCACAACTATCTGTCGGCCATAAAAATATTTGTACCGTGCGGGAATCGAACCCGCGACACAAAGTGCAGCATTCAACCACTGCGCCAACCACCAACCAATTGATGCTAGGGATTGACAGCTCTCCGCAGGCGTACTTCACTGAAGTTATCTCTGCGAGACTGTTATACTTATGTGTAACCCCCACACAAAAGAAAGGGAACGGAAGTGCTAATGCACTTCTGTTGCCATTCTTTGTTTTGGTTAAATACTATAAATTTGTTTTTTTTTTTTTCGGTTTATGGTACGGAACCGTTCGTGTGAGAGTCTGACTCGCACTTGTCTGGTTTTTTACCCGACTGCCATATATTTTTTTAATCAAACCTGTCGAGTAGAGATCAAAACGATGGAAATTAAATGGAGGTTACAAAGATATAATTATGTTAAGTGTTTAAATTCAATTAGGAAACAGTTCATAAAAGTGTCCTGGTTTCGTCTTTTTTAGTGCATTGCTTATTTAAGTTGACTGTTTTGCAGTCGGGTTTTATGATTTTTCTAATGATATTAAATATTGTTAGTAAGATTTTTTTTTAATAGGACGTTTAACGAATAAGACTTTTTACTTCGGAGAGTATTTTCATGCGATATCGATAACCAGCACATTTGGATTTTCGCCTGCAAGTTAGTTTGAATGTGGATAGTTTACATACAAAAAGTTAGGATCTTTTGTTAGCTAGTGTGAATCGCATCGTTTTCATCCTTTATAAGCAGCGCTAAGAGAAGTGGGCGCAATTAAATAAAAACCCGCTAGATAAATTGCTTTGAACCATCTAACATGTGTTTTTTTACACTATTTTGGTAAACCACTAGCTTATTGCTATAGTCATAATAGTTCAATTCAACATCATATCGATCTCATATCGTTAACATACTATGGCAGCTTAAAATAGATTAATACTAGCGGCCCACTCCGGCTTTTGTGTCGTGCAAACTATACAAGGCAATTTATAGAACACTAACAACCTTTTAGGGACTGAAAGTTCACTTGATTATAAACAACTTTTACTATTACCAAACAAACAAAAAACTCGAAAAAAAAAATCAGCTGTTTCATACATTTTCAGTAGCTAAATATTGCATGAAACATCAGATTTTTCCTTCCCTTCCTCGTCTAAAGCTCTGTTTATTAGTGAAAACAGTAACAAAATCCAAAATAAATATTTATGTGATAAAAGAAAATATACGTGTCCAATAATTTTTGAAAATCTATCAGACGGGGTAATTAATTGTTTTCAGTAAAATACCCAATTAAGGTTGGTTATGTACATGTCAATTAAATTTTAAGTGATTCAAATCGGACTTTTCATTTAAAAGTTACGAAGGGTATAAAAATACTCCAAGTAAGAAAAATGTAGCAGTTTGAGCGAACTGCTCTTCGTTTAGTCTATTAATAAGTAATTTACACATTACCCTATTAAGGGAGTAGAGGGGAGATGAAGTTCGTGGAGTACCAACTGTTTCCGCGCGAACGAAGTCGCGGGTGAAGTGATAGTTTCTAATAAATTGCTAGCATATTGCGATGCCTCGAGTTTGATGAGTTTCTGTACTGCTAATGGATATTTTATACTCGATAAAACGGACGTAGACTGAATGGAATCATTTCTTTTTTCGATCTCTGTCCGAAGTCTTATCCGATATGTAAATAAGATATTATTTCCTCTTTATCCTATTTACGTCATCCAAAAAACTTAACTTTATTTACAAGCATTTCAAAAACTGTTAACACTTTGAAGAGAAGTCGCAATAAAACTACTAAACTTAACTCTATGAACAATGATTATCTTTCCTGCCAAAACATGATTGATACCTTTAAATCAGAAACAGCTTAAATACATCATGGCGTGGTTTTAACCAAACTTATCGTTTGCGCGCCTGCGTTTGTAAATAAGCCCGCATACATTTTTTTGATCTAACGTCTGTTATGTTTTACTAAACATTTAAATCTTAAATTACCATGCTCACAGTGTAAGCAAAATTTATCCAAAAGAAGTACTTTTGAGTTATGGATCAAATTTAAAAGTTTTGCTAGTGCCATTTCTTACAGTACAGTGGAAGAATTCAGTCGTGTTTTATTTTGTTGCTCGATTGTTAACTCAATTGAAACGTAATAGCTTCACTAATAGCATAATACAACCTCGCAGTGAGCGATCAAGCGTCACTTGGCTGGCCTATTATCTCGCCATAGTCGCCACATAATGTTACCCTATCTAGGATAAATACAATGAACAGGCACGTTAAGAATCCAACTATAAATCTATTTATTTATTGACTGAAGTAACACATTTTTATATGATCTTTATTTGCTTATCTTATTTACTTAATGTTTGTTTTGTAGCAACATTTTTGTAGTTTATTTCGTATTTTTTTATGTTATAACTACTACGAATATTAACTTAAAAATATAAATTGCTATTTTTTATTTTAATATTCGTAGTATTCAAATATTGGCTCGTATTTATAAATATTTTTTACTGTAAGTATATACATTTTATGTTATTTAATTTGATAATAATATTCAACTCGAATTGAACTTGCCTTATAATCTATCTGGGTTCTATTTGTAGAAAATGTTACCAAAAGCTCGAATATGGATTTAGCTAATTTAACAGTGAATCGCTGCTCATAACATACAATGAGTGAAGACGTAACGTAACATCCTGTCGCCAATCAGGGGTATTGTGATTCCAAACCGCTGCAATTGAGCGTCATTGCCGAATTGCTGCGATACTAGTAACAATGGAATGTTTGAAGTTAAGCGATGTCACACAGAGTGGCCAACAGGACTAGGGCTGAACCAGTCTTGGGATTAGAACTTTTTCGTAACTCGATTCCGTCTCAGAAAAAATCTTCAATGCCTAGAATGGGGTGGCCAACTTGATTAGATTCACACAACCCAAGATCTACTTCTTACTGACACTGAAATGAACTGACGAAGACATGAAACAGAATGGTTCAGCATATATTTATTAATACTTTTAGCCCTTCCTTCCAGGAATTCTTTTCTAGCGTGCCCTCGTACCAGTCCTCACGGTACGCATTCTCTAAAATTTTAAAACCATGGGTATCATTAAACAATTCCTGTCGCTACTGACGATAAACTGAGAATGAGTTAAACTATACAAATCCTGAAAGGAATTTATTACATAACATTCCAAAGATTTTTCAGGGGTCGTAAGACAGTATACGGAAGATATTTTTAGGGGTCCATAAGACAGCATTCGAATGATATTTTTAGGGGTCCATGCCATTCGGAAGGGGTTATCATTAAATTCTTTATTTAATTGCTGGGACAAATAGCTTCTTTTCCCGGAACTGTGTGTAGGTATTGCAATAAGAGCTTGGAACTCTTATTGGCACAGTTGAGTTCCGAGCACTTGTAAGTAGGAAGCCTACTTTCTTTATATAAAAATCCCGTGTTATGATGTATGTTCGAGATAAACTCTAAGGCTATTGAACCGACAACTTCAATAAATAGCCAGTGTCTATTAAAAAAAACCAGCCGGACTGCTCGCGGCGGTGACGCGGGGTGTTCCATATTTAAAAGGCTGCGTGTGTTCATTAAATATAACCCAGTATACTGGCCAGTGTTCATAACGTCATAAATCCAAGCCATATTGAGATAGGTACCGAAATTCAAATCCCATCAAAAACGCAAATGTCAAAATGGGAGCCAAAAGTTCAATATCCGTGATTGTAGACTTCAGCGAAAAATAATTGAGATCTAAATGGTCGCCAAGTTCTGTAGATAATCTTGAAAATAAATTGGACCGATTTAAGCAAAATTGATCCAACCCTCGACAATTTCGAATTTTTGTGATCTGTGTACTCCAGATAAGGTATATTTTAACATATCAAAGACTTAGAATTCTATGTTAATAATTGAAATCTGAAATCGAAAATCCGTATGGTCCAACCAACCCACAGTTGTCATGGCGAACATATTTTTTTTTAATGCAAATTAAGTGTTTCAAGCTATTAGAATCATTTTAGCATTTTCTTGGTTACCCTAATGTTATTTTTTACTGTAAAGATTCAAACTGCTTGGAATAATTATGCTTTTTATACAATATGGTAAATATTACAAAAATCATTCTGCATAAATGTACCAATAACCTTGACCATTTTAACTAAATTCCAAGTAACATTTGACTACAGAACTATACTAATTCAGACCACATGAATATCTATTAAAATATAGGAAACCGAAAATCGATTAATTTGTAATTCTTGAAAATCGATTTACGGTTAGATATAAAATTATCATTGGGCCGATTTAACCACATAAACCTCATTTCGAGATAATAGAGTTTAAAGTTTATTGCAGTATTTCTCTGGTTTTGTAATGATAAATGTTGGTTTTTATATTTTACTAGTTGACCCACGCAACTTCGTCTGCTCCTGCTCCGCTCCTATTGGTCTATATCTAACCCTGAAAGATTTTTCAAATCGGACCAGTAGTTCTTGAGATTAGCGCGTTCAAGTAAACAAACAAACAAACTCTTCAGCTATATAATAATAGTATAGATTTTATTCTAAGTGAACTAAACTATTTTCATGCATGTATTTAGTACATACATTTTAATAGTTTAGTAGATTACATAATAAATTTTGTATGGAATTAGCTGTGTAGGAAAGAAAAATGCAAAAAATTGATGAAACGAGAATAACGATTTCAAAACATTTCTTCTTTTTGTTAATCAGTTTTCCCGAAGGCCATAATTCTTGCAAATCTTCTTCTACGACATCAAAAAAAAAAACAAACCAAAAATTAATTATAAATTTCTTTTTAACATTCAGTTCTTTGCAGTCCTCATTAAAGGAAGTATCATGAACAAAGAATGTCTTTTTTGTGATTAAAATTTCTTTTCAGTAGCGACCTCTTGAAAGTAGGTTTCCTACTTACAACTGTTACTCAACTGTACTAATAAGAGTCCCACGTTATTTAACCTATTAAGGTGCTTCTTCGTGCAGTATCACTATCATATTGCATTTGACCTATTTTAATGCACGTTTCATTCTTCAAAACGCCGAACATTTCTCATCTTGTGAGAGCGCTTTGCCTGTTACGAGTTGACAAAGCTTTATGTACTTTACGCCATTGTGAACGGAACACGGAGAAAATGTAATATCAGAAGTGCAGGTGTGGGGACAATACGGTTTTTTGGAAATATGACGCTCTTATTGCAACACCTACACACAGTTCCGGGAAAGAAATTATTTGTCCCAGCAATCAAATATAGACTTTAAAGATAACCCCTTCCGAATGTTATGTCATGGACCCCTAAAAATATCCTTCGAATGCTGTCTTATGGACCCCTAAAAATATCTTCCGTATACTTACGAGTAACGACCCCTGAAAATATCTTAGGATTTGTATAGATTGACTCATTCTCAGTTTATCGTCAGTAGCGACAGGAATGGTTCAATGATACCTGTTTTTTAAATTTTATTGACGAATGATTAGAGATGAGAAATCAGCCCATATTATTATCAAATAATGATGTAATATTGCCTCGATCGGAACCCATAGCGCGCAAGTCAACAACGCTCAACGCTCAAAGTTAAATTATAACACACGAACGCGACCATACGACAGACAACATTTTGAATGCAAATCATGAGGCTAGGGAAGATTTTTATGCTAAGCAATTCATTTTTACTTTTGATTAATCTGTATTCGAGCGTTGATAGCAAATGTAATACCGAATTATAATGTGTTAACTTGTAAATTCATTAATTTTTCAGTACCCTGTTTTCTTTTCTAAATATTTAATCTAATTTTACTACCTCCCTCACTTTCCACTCATTATTTTGATTTTGATATTTTGGAAGAAATATCTCGGAACACATTGGCAGTTGGCACAAAAATTATGTAAAGAAATCAAAATTTTAAGGCGTTTTGATATTCCAACCCTGAGACATAATCATGTTTTATTTATGGAGTGAAGTGATAATTATGTACAGTGTATTTTTCCCCTTGCGATTGGTACTTAGGTTTCGTAGCGCGAGCTTGCCAAGAAATTTTCACAAGGTCAATTTTGGTATTGGGTGAGTCTTTTCCCTTTATGGACACGGAGGCTTGCGTTGTAATGTTATGTAGACAACGACTGTATATGATATGTATATTTTATTTAAATGATTGTAGAAATAAAAAATAATTTTAAGCATGTTTTATTTTCGTACTTTCTTGTGTTTGCCGGGCACAAAGTTCGAAACTTGGCGGGAAATCCAAGGACGATGCGAATCGACGACGTGACAAACCTGCCGACTCGTAAGTGCTTCATAAGTGACACCGTGTCGCGATAACATAATATGGAATATGTATGAAAAACATATTTATAATCTAAACAGTTTATCCAAAAATATACAAAATTATCATACTAACAGTGAAAATAGAATCAAAATTACTCGAAATACGAAGGAGATATAATTATTTTAAACAAATATATTTGTCCCTTTCGCGAAAACGCTGATTTCTATGGCAGCTGTATAGGCGTCATAGACGATGACGTCAAAGTTTACATCGGACTTCTCTTTCTAATTCAAATCTTTGAAGATTTATAATTTCATCGCTGATGAAGGTATTTAAAAAATAATTTCATGATTGTTTACTAGAGCTAATAAGTATTTCATTTTGCAAATAAAAATTCGCATGTATATTCCCTATTATTATGTACCGCAGCCTCAAAGACCGGACATCAAAATATTTAATCATCACAACTAACAACGGTAATTATAGAGCTGTCAGTATATAAAACAGTTCTTCAGGCAAATTATTTGCACCCCATTTCGATCCTCGTTATACCGACCTTAACACACATACAACGTTGTTTGTAGTATGAAAGGGCTACACGGAAAATTGGCGCAACGTGTTAAACGTGTTTGCGAATAATTATTTACCCCGACGGTGGTGCAGTATTATTTAGTTAACAACACGGTTTAAGTTGAGATATTTACCCGAAATATCTCTTCGCAGTTTCACATTTATACTTGCGCATATATTATTTATCAATAAACTCGTGGTTTCGATCTTTGTGTCTAGCATTTTCATAAGAAGGCATCTTGGAACACTACTTTCCTAATTGGTTTTCAGATGAACTAAGTGAACAAAATATCAACACTTTTCTCTCTATTTAATTATTAAGAAAACCTAGCTCTTTATAACCCCCTAATAAAATAACATTGTGTACCTTCAATGTGCCTTCTTCGATTTATCAAAGGTGTAGTCTAAAAAGTTATTTGTATTATTGTGAATTTGCGCTTTCATGTAAAGTGCAATTAGCTGTTAGAATATTAACGAATTTGCTAGTTAGCGGAAATTTTTTGTTGGTCAATTTTTAAAAAGTTTGATAAAGAAAAAGTTAAATCGTAAGTTTATAAACGTTCAAATACTTAACGTGTACACAGCGCAATATTTAGCATATGTACTACATTAAATCTTATAAAATAGGTCAAAATGCATATTTGTCCAGACTTTGGTTCATAAAAACTTTTTAAGTAATACAATACATAACATAATATTATTTTTACATACATTACCTAGTATTTGAATTTAGTACTACACTTCATAACTTAAATTTCGAATGGTTTAACAATTGAATCGCCTCAAATACTTCTTCGAAATGTTGTATAACTAAATCTAATGGAACATCTTTTCGCCCTACTTACTCTCAGCAAATAGCGAAAAGTCGACATGAATTCAGACATTAATCTGACACGGTCTCGTATTTCGTTTGCTTTCCGTATAGTTCCCAACTAAAATGGAGACAAAATATAAAATATGTTTTGAAAACAACATTACTTTCTCGTTCGAAATTATGAAACTCTAATGGTAGGGGCAGCTCGTTTAGCTAAACATAAGCTTTGCGTTGTTTAGGGTGAGGTGGTCAATTAGTACAATAAAACGTGTAAGGCTTGAAACTCACTCGTTGCCTTGCAGTTGAATTGAACCTTCGCACTCAAACGCAAAGTTCTTGTCTCAGTGTGCGGGCTGTACTTATTTTTAGTTTTAGTTTAATTTAATACAATTTTAAAGATGATTATGTCTATTGGACGCCGGCGAATACAGTTTCGTAATTATTTTTAAGCTTGCATGTCATTGCTATTCTGTATTTAACATTTCCATTTTCACTATCTCTTTGTGTTTGTATTTTATCAGTGTTGTGATGTTTTTGATAGTGCTTACTGAATTTGTGATGCTTCGTGTTTACACTAATCACTTTCCCGGCACTTGTACACTTACGGCCTGTTGCACCATCTCCAGATAAGTCTCCGCTAACTTATCTGACAGCTCGGATGTTGAATTTATCTACCAGATACTGCTCGACATACTGAAACAGGTCCTTAAGCTTGCATTTAAGATTTTTTGTAGTAATAGTCAATCGATAGGAGATTATAAATCTTCATTAATCACGATGATAATCTACTATGAATTATGCGAGTAAGATTAGATAGTTTTTGTCGTCTACTCTCTAGGTCCCGGTTTTATAAATATGCCATTCCATTACATTTGTTACAAAAGTCGATTGTGCTTTAAATCAATTTTGCCCCTTACTAGCAAGATTTTCTAGCCGACTTGTATATATTTCAGTAGGTATAGTATAGTTTTACCGAATAGTATCTAGTGGACAACCCTGTAATTCCATTTCTCCTGCATCAAAAAACACTCAAAATATAGCGAAATATTCCGAGAGAGTTTGAAGAATAAATAACCATGCAACGATGACTAGAGGCAACGCAGACGACAAACTTTTTGTACTATCGAGCCTTTCGCGTTTTCAGTGCTGTTCCCTTAGTGAAAGTTGTTATTACTGACGAGTACAAAATTTGTGTCAAAGTACATTGGAAAGTCTGTCATCTGCGGAAGGCTTGATGGTCGCGTTTTGAAAATCGAGCTTTCTAATATTGTAAGAGGAAATTGCGGTCGTTGCTTCTTACAAATATTATCTTTTATTTCTTACTAATAAGTAGCTTCAGGCAATTGGTATAGCAAGTATTTTAAAATCCAATTGATCGGTATATGGCACTACATTCAGCTTCATGAAATCCTGTTTTTCTTATAATGTCTAAATTGCATATCTTAACTCCGTGTTGTCTACTAATTCGGCGATATTTTCCTTGTGTGTTTTTCGCACAGTTACTTGTAAAGAAACCGCAATGCATTTGCGTAAGTTCTCGGCGCCGCGTTTCCTCTTGGAATAACAATGCTTAAAAATAATTTGCATAAAAATGTGCTTTTTATCTTTGACCCCTTAGTTAGAGGTTGCACTATATGAGTATCTATTAAGTTACCGATTACCTTTCAGCATATTTGGAAAAAGTCACACAGACGACAAAATGGAGAATAAGACACCCGCTGGATCGGTAAATTTGCTCGATGACACTTTGTTGGAGTCTCCCAGCTCCGTCTCCGGCGGGAAAATGTCGCAGTCACTGCCTCACAGGTAACAATATGTTACGTTTACCTTTGATCTCTGAATCTAGTCAAATATATTCGAATAAGTCTTCTTTTTCCGTAGGTTGTAGGCTCCTTCTGGGTAAGCTCGCTCCATCGTAGACTTTGTCTCTGTCATCTGTGACATAGACTACAGACAAAAGCAAACCCATCATTTAAAAAAAACAACCTAACTTTGATGTCAAAAGTTGAAAGAGTACCAGGAAATTGGAAACCTACATAAATATGTTCTTGTTTTGCACTACGTCAGTTTAATCTTTTTTATTTATCAAAACTAGTCGGTATAATTGGAACGAAATATATTGCAAAAAGTTCTAAGAAAGTGTAATACGAGTAATTAGAATGTTCTGTATCACATGGTGCACTAAAGTGTCCCGTTGCCGTTTCTGTATACTTTATTAAAATAAATTTTCCATCTCTATAAAGGTTTTTCTTCGTTATCTATTTACTAATGAGGAAAAGCTTCCAAGAAAATTGTAAGATATTACTTTGCATTTCCAAGGATTCTGGAGCTTGCGGTCTAGCGATGGCGAGGACAAAATAACTTGCTGCAGAATTTTTCTCTAGCCTTAGGTTCTTTTATAAAAAGCTTGGTCACTAATAAGGGTTCCAGTCTTGAATAAATTTTATAAAAGCTGCTTATTGTGGGTGATACTCTTTCATGTTTAACAAGCGGTATTGAGAAACTTTTAAATAAAATGTAGTGTTTTACGTGTAAATAAATATGTTTATGTAATAAAATACGATACTCCAGTTAGAATAGCAAAATGTAAGTGATATCTTTTAATCTTTTTTAGGGTTCTGTACATCCTTAAGAACCGGAACCCTTACAGCAGTGGTTCCTAACCTTTCAATATTGTTACCCCTTTCGCACATCACTCTTACAATTTTAACGTTTTTTATATAGGTAGCAAACAATAAAATAGTCGCAGTTTTATATACCTAGTCGTAGTTTTGTAGTCGCAAGTTTTTTATATGTTAGGTTTAGTTTCATTTAAAGCGCATTTTAAGTCCATTTTAAGTTCCACTTTTGTTTCTGAGTGCCAATTCTCCTAATTTTCAAGCAACATTTGCATTTACTTCTCAGTCGCGATCTGTCAAAAATTTATGAGAAATTGAAGTTTTTTTTGACAGATGATAGCAAATGAGATGCGAAAGCGAACGTTGCTTGAAAATCAGTATAATTAGCCCTCTTGCCTTTGTTTTTAGTGTACAGTGTAACTCAAAGTTGAAAAACCACTGTTACATCTATAGGTGGTGGCATAGGGTAGGTATTAGCATTTTAAAAGCTCTGGTCGCTAGAACAGAATATTCGGCTCCAGCCTTTCGCCACAGGTGCTGAGATCATACTTTAGATTTTGTTACTCATGGCTGATATGCGACTTTAGAAAGAGATGCCACATATGGTATTCTACTTACTGTACGGCGATCTATAATTTCATATTTTTACAATCAACATAGCTACGTATTTTATTGGATGGTCTTTATTATTAGTTCCTTGGTTACCCCCACAGAATAGCTTATTTACCCCTGCGGGGGTAATTATCCCCAGGTTAGGAACCCAGGTCTTACAGGATCACTCGTGTCTGTCTGTCCGTCTGTCACAGGCAGTCCTAATTATGGACTTCTGTGACCCAAACACGGACGCGTTACGTAAATAAATAAATTTCCAGTACGGGGGTCAGTTTTTGGGCTCAAATTAGAAAATTAAAAAAAAAAACTTTCGTACTGTATCGGGCTTACTTTAAGGATTTTAATATTTTTGTTTTATTTTTTTAATTTTAAAATAAGTTCTAGCAATTATACCAAAAATTACCACTTCCCGCCCCTTATCTCCGAAACTACTGAGACTAAAATATTGCAAAAAAAATGCAGATAATAGTTCTTTACCTACAGAAGTCTATAATTTTAAAATAACATGTGCAAAATTAAATTGATTCGGAACCCTCTTGCATGCGAGTCCGACTCACACTTGGCCAGTTTTTTTTTAATAATTCAAATATTTCATACAACGTGTAATAGAATAAACGCAATACGTCTTAAGTCTTCCTACGCACTAGCGGTTGAACCGCTTAGCGGTTCATTTGAGCGGCCAGCCGCTTTGCCAGTTTAATATTTATTTCAGCAACCGCTTGTCATTGTACGCACAAAATTTCAAGAGGCCGCTCAAACGAACCGTTAGGCGGTTAGGTTAGGTCAGGTTAGGCGTAAGAGGGCTGCACTGGACACCCAGGCTGCGCCGATCTCCCAGTCCTCTTCCACACGGACGATGCGGGAATGTCGCTGGGTTATTTTAGTGGGTATACCGGGTCAGCCCGGGGAGTCCCACATACCCCTCCCATTCCCCCGATGGGCGGGTATGCGTAATGCATTTTTTCCCAGCGCAAAAAAAAGGCGTAGGTGGGCTAAGGGGTCTCATAATTATGAACATCTTTCACTATTGGAACAAAAATTAAACCGCGAAAAAAAAAATCCATATCTCTATAAAATGTACTAAACAGTTATTATTTTTTTTCGTGATTTTGTGTTCCCGTAGTAAAAGTTGTTCATAATGTTGAGTGTAATGCCCTCTTAAGAGGTTATGCGTTTATTCTGTGACACGTTATACATGTTTTCTAGGAATGTGTGGTAGTCATGGATAGTGAATGGGGCTGCCGTTGTAAGACGACTTAAATGGCATATGTAAAATTTTTCCGTTACTGAGTGCCTGACAGACAATGCTCAGCCAAAACTACTGGTCGTAGAAAGCCTACACTCCGTAGGGTAGCACTAAGGGAAGCTTTCCTGAAATTTCTACAGGAACAGGAAAAACGGGATATGCGCGTACGAAGTCGCGGGCAAAAGCTAGTCTACACTTCTACACTAATAGGTATTATAAAGAGGAAAGATTTGTTTGTTTAAAATGAATAGGCTCCGAAAATACTGGACCGATTTGAAAAATTCTTTCACCATTAGAAACCTACGTTATCCCTGATGAACATAGGCTATAGAATATTAACAAAAACGTTAGGGATCCAAAAAAATCCTTACATCGCGTACGCTACGGAAACTATTGATAATAGAGCAAAGTGATTTGCTACAGTTTTAGAAGTCATCAAAAAAAGGTAATGGAAAAGATATTATTTTCAAAGGATATTCTGAAAGGATAAAATAATAACTGCAAAATAATAAAGGAGCTCGTGGCTAAAATAATAACAGTCGCATGGATCGATTTTCAAGGTTAAGCAACGCTTGCTAAGGTTGGTCTGTGGATGGTTGACCATCTTAACATAACGAGTTTTCTCCGTACCTCGGAAAGCACGTTAAGCCGTTGGTGCCGGCTGTCATTTGTAGATCTTTGGCAGTCGTTACCGATAGTCAGATGCCAGAAAATCTGACACCAGTCTTGCCAAGAATTACCGTGTTACCCAGTTAACGGGTTGTGGAGGTCTGGACAGCCGCTCCACGTAAAATACTGGTTTTCAGCTGAATCCGGTTTGACTGGAAGCCGACCGCAATATAGTTAGGAAAAGGCTAGGCAGATGATGATTTTGAAAGGATATCCTTATGAGCCAAAGTTAGAATAAATAAATAAAGATAGACCGAAGAGATTGTACTTACATACCATCTATGTTCGGTTTTGGTATCATGTTGCTGTCGCTCACAAGCTTCTAAAAAGTTTTACAGAGCCAGTTACAGTTAAACTTTATGAGTCTGAAATTATGTGCAGATATTTAAGCGCTGGTGCGACGTCCTCAAATTTAACGTCCTCTTTAAAAATTTTGGTTCTCTTTTCTATGCGTAGTTTTCATATCTACACTGATCTAGATTTTCATTTTAGTGATGTCGTCAAATGGAGATGTTTTTTTCAAATATATGGTTTGTTTTAGTGATATATCAAAAGCAGATGTCATTCAGTGCGACTTCCAAGGCTTCGTGAGGAGGAAGACAATTTTAAAAGATGGCAGAAAAATCTCCTTGTCATCGTGGCAGCGTTACTGGCTTCAGCTCTCTGGCAACATCCTTATTTTCTATGCGTCGAAATCTTTCAAAGGGTAAGTGCTTACTTTAATTATCATTTTTTATTTGCTTATTATTTTGACCCTGTTTTACTCAAATGGGTTCATAATAATACTGCTAGGCTTTGCCCTTTATCACTGTGAGGATCCCTCGGAGGACACGGTGGAGCATACGGTGGAGGTCTGCCCTGCTTGGTCTATCGGCGGCGGCGACCCCTCGCGTCCGGCCCTGGTTCAGTCTATGGCCCAGAGCGAGGAGGCATGGGAAGGAGTCACCTTCTGCAAAACAGTAATGCTAGCGAAGGTGGAGGCGGCCCGCGCGAGGGAGAGGCAAACCTCACGCCCAACGGAAGAAGATCCATTTCTATTTCGTATTTATTTATTTTAAACTGTATTTGAATAAAAAGATGTGGTACATGGGCGGACTCAATGCAAGGCATTCTTTACTCACCTTTATGGTTTCAATAATCAGATCGTTGTTACCAAATGCAATGTATTCATTGCAGTGCGAATCAAAAGGATTTAAATGAGCCGAAACACGATGGTTATAGGAGTAGTCAACTAAGAGAGCCCCGACCGAGACCTGTGTAATTTCCATCACCAGAATATTGTTACTAGCTGCAATGGATAGAACCCATCTGTACAATTCATATGAGGTCGAACACGGCGGGTATAAGAGTAGTCAACTAAGTGAGCTACTACTCGCCTTTATGGTTTCCATCATCAGTTCGTTGTTACTATCTGCAATAGATATAACCCATCTGTACAATTCATATGAGCTGGAACACGTCGGGTATAAGAGTAGTCAACTAAGTGAGCTACTACTCGCCTTTATGGTTTCCATCATCAGTTCGTTGTTACTATCTGCAATAGATATAACCCATCTGTACAATTCATATGAGCTGGAACACGTCGGGTATAAGAGTAGTCAACTAAGTGAGCTACTACTCGCCTTTATGGTTTCCATCATCAGTTCGTTGTTACTATCTGCAATAGCTATAACCCATCTGTACAATTCATATGAGCTGGAACACGGCGGGTATAAGAGTAGTCAACTAAGTGAGCTACTACTCGCCTTTATGGTTTCCATCATCAGTTCGTTGTTACTATCTGCAATAGATATAACCCATCTGTACAATTCATATGAGCTGGAACACGTCGGGTATAAGAGTAGTCAACTAAGTGAGCTACTACTCGCCTTTATGGTTTCCATCATCAGTTCGTTGTTACTATCTGCAATAGATATAACCCATCTGTACAATTCATATGAGCTGGAACACGGCGGGTATAAGAGTAGTCAACTAAGTGAGCTACTACTCGCCTTTATGGTTTCCATCATCAGTTCGTTGTTACTATCTGCAATAGATATAACCCATCTGTACAATTCATATGAGCTGGAACACGGCGGGTATAAGAGTAGTCAACTAAGTGAGCTACTACTCGCCTTTATGGTTTCCATCATCAGTTCGTTGTTACTATCTGCAATAGATATAACCCATCTGTACAATTCATATGAGCTGGAACACGGCGGGTATAAGAGTAGTCAACTAAGTGAGCTACTACTCGCCTTTATGGTTTCCATCATCAGGACGTTGTTACTATCTGCAACGGATATAACCCATCTGTACAATTCATATGAGCCCAAACACGACCGGAATTCTTTTAAGAATGGATGTAAAATAACTTTTCGAGATTTCATCTACTGAAGACATATTTAAGATCATGTTAAAATCAAATCAAAGATCAAATCGAAAATAAAAATTAATATTCTGGTTCTATTTTAGATGACAAAAACTACGATAGATCTCAAATCTGTCGGTCTCTGGGTCAGAAATTACGATTCGTCTTTATATGTTTTGTGAAAAAACGTTTTTTCGTCAATTTTAGATACCCTCTACTTACTAAAGTATTGATCGTACAGTTATATGTGAAAGACATAATGTCTAGAAAATTTTATGTAGAAAGCATGGAGATATTTTTTAAAAACCAAAAAAAGAAAAACTTAAAAAAGGTACATTTCCCTTCCTCCCCCACCGCCGGCTCACCTCCCACCCTCAAGGATTTTTGGCATGTTCATCTGGACACCTCAAAGAACAACTGTACCAATTTTCAAAACTACACAAATTATTCACTCTGATTTTCTTAATTTTCCTGCACTATATCGACACTAGACGGAATTTTACTGTTCAAAAAGGCTAAAATCGCAAAACTGGATTTAGTTCTGGTTTTTTGGTATGTTGTATAGACCAGTTAGGGTAGTGTGAATCCAAATTTGCAACTTGCGTTCCCAACACCAATTTATCAAATTCCCCTAAAATTCAAGTCACATTCCCCAATTTGGACACAGAAATTCTGCTGTTTCCCCGCTAAACCCCCTAATTTTTTTAAAAGAAACAAGTTTCAACTGATTTTATGAGTTTTCTTTTTCCTTTTTAGAGGGTTCCATACCCAAAGGGTATCCAACGGAACCATATTACTAAGCCTCCGCTGTCCGTCCGTCCGTACGTCCGTCCGTCTGTCTGTCTGTCAGTGGGCTGTATCTCAAGAACCGTAATAGGTAGACAGTTGAAATTTTCACAGATTTTGTATATCTATTGCCGCTATAACAACTAATAATAAATACTAAGGTTTATGGTACGGAACCCTTCGTGTGCGAGTCCGACTCGCACTTGGCCGATTTTTACTTTTACATTTCACAATTTTGCGTTATAAGCGTTTTGCTCGATGGAGTAAACTTGACACGGACACCCAGATTTTAATTCCTTCCCTTGTTGCCATTCAAAGTATTACAGTATCTCTAGGTTAAATAATTGCGGTTCTCTGCTTTAAAAAAATTAAAGAAACTATTTCCCGTTCGATCGGTGCTTTCGTAAACGTCAGTATCAACAATTTTTCATTCAAGTTTGTAGTTTGCAACCAAAGAATGCATGATTGCATGGAGTATTGTAGCCACCTTTGGGATGGTTCAGCTAAGTATCAGCTTGCCGCGCTTGACTCGGTGGAACGCAGAGCTAAGAGGCTCATCGGCGACGTAAAACTGGTGGATGCCAAGCTATGAGCTTGGCTCATCGCGTAAGGTTGCCTGCTTGTCGGTCTTCTACAGATTGTACTTCGGTGAGTGTGCCCAAGAACTTCGCGACCTCATCCCACCGGCCCCCTTCTACCATCGGACATCCAGACACACTGCATCTTACCATCCCTACCTTGTAGCTATTCTACCAATTCGCACTAAGCGTTTTCAAACGTCTTTTATAATGCGCACAGCAAAGGAGTGGAACTCTCTGCCTGCGTCTGTGTTTCCAAAAGCTTACAACCCTAATCTCTTCAAAGTTACAGTGAACAGGCTCCTTCTGGGTAGGCTCGCTCCATCGTAGGCTTTGTCTCTGTCATCTCTGACGTAGACTAGAGTCAAGAGCAAACCCATTACAAATAAAAAAAAGACCGGAAAAAATGCGCAAATTAAACAAAGATTAAAAAATCTCATTTAATTATAAAATGAATAAAGGCATTGCTATAGTACGTTACTTAAGTTGGAAGCAAGTTACTCACAAAAGGCGTGTAAACAACCGGTTTATAGGATGCAAAGGGAGGGGGATGTTAAGACGACGACATACGCCAGCGAACAAAACGTGCCCTCGTTTCACACCCGCGCGACCCGAAATTCAGTATTTTTTTGTACTTTCAGTCATAAGTTTATTAATTTGTTAACGCATGTACAATAAATAGTTGTAAAAAATTGCCGTTTATCAAAATGTAGATAGTTAAATTTTCTTTGAGATAGTGCAAATTCTATTGAAAACGTCCGGCCTTTTTTGGTCCGATGGTCGTTTTTATGTCCGTGTAACTTAACAAATAAATTACACTATGTTGAACGAATAAAATTCAAAATTTTCATATATCAAATTACTAAGAAAATAGTCCAATGTAACATATTTTTCCAAAATATTACGACAAGCCGTTTAGACATGATTCTCTTTTTAAATCAGCCTCTGAAGGGTATCTGTGCCTTACGACAAGTAATTAGATTTATTTGTCTGTGGCGCCTATTTTATTTAAAGAGATGGTTGTTTAGGGGGCATTGGCCCGTAATTATTGTTCTGAAGTTATTTCTATCTAAGTTGAGTAGGCGTTTTGTTAGTCGTAGATGTAGACCATTGCCATTTTTGAATGCCTGCAGTCTGCAGCCCGTGACCATTTGTTTTTATGAGGTTCAGTTGATCTCTGGCGCATCCATGTACGAAACTGTGAGAAAGGTAGGGGAAGGAGTGGGTACGGGGCTTGCGCAACCATCTCGGAACCTCTCCTTCAAGATTTGACTTGGCTAGTTTATATCAGCAAACCAATTTTAGTAGATATAACATAAAGATGAAAAGTGAAGCCTAATAATATTATGACATAACATGTATGTGAAAACGTCGAATCTTGTTCCTTGATTTATCCTATTTCAGGATTATCTACAGACCTTGGCACCCATTTACTTCTCAATACTTTCGTCGCTGAAATCGACAACCGAATATTATTAACATTGAATTTGCTCCCATTTTCACATTAATTTTTTTGATGGGATCGGTTTTTTGCGATTATTTCGGTTTATAAGCTCAAATAATGTTAGCACCTATGAAAGTCAAAATTGTAGAGCGTTTAATCGTGGCTGCGTCGTAAGTTATTGTTATAGTGATTTGATTTGTTTTTTTTTTTCATTTTGACACAACTTTTAGAATGGCAAAATGTATATATATAATATACGAGTTTCCAGCTTATCTCTCATTCCGGGGTGAAAATCTAATTTGACTGAACTATGTTGCATCAATTCAATTTTAAAAACTTGGCCATAAGTATTTAAGTTTGAAAGTTGCCTCGTACAGCAGTTTCTTTTAACGTCAGTGTACATTTATCTGCAATAGGTTACTTATCCGAGAAATTGCAGGTGCTGTGTCTATCTGTACCAGTGGTTCCTAACCTTTCAATTTTACCACTTACCCCTGTTACTCTTGTGACCTATTAGGAAAACTGATTTTATACCGACCTTAAAATATTATTAATACAAACAATACAAGCAAATATCTTTTATAAGCACAAAAAAAAAAAAAACATTCAATTAATTTGTGTGATCACAAATAGCACATCAGTCTCATAAGATTTTATAATTTGGCCTATTTTCACAGTCGATGTTAACAATCGATGTTGAGGTTTGCTTGTCTAGTACCCAAAGGTACTAGACAAGAAAACCTCCGCCGGCTCGGTAGTAGTACCTTTAAGTACTAAGAGTTATGTCATACGACATCCTTTTTATTAAACCTCTGCTCTATACGAAGAAGAAAGGTCTTAACTGTCTTACAAAACCAGTTCTCATTCATTTCATACCGGACCACAGATATCCTGCCAATCGGCAGAAATACAATCACGCAGGCCAGCTCTTTCACACCGAGGATTCATTGACCGTTCACAGCAAAACACTTCTGATTTGCTGCTAGCAAACACTCGTCGTATATTATATGATCTCGTCAGCCTATAATTTGTAATCAATGTATTCTTCTATAGAACAAGCCGGAGTGACTTCCGGGACGAGAAGTGCAAGGTTCTGTGCTTGGTGGGCTGGTTCGCCAAGATAGCAGACGGTGACAGCGCCGACGCCTTCCAGCTCATCAACCATCACACCGGCACGCTCTACAAGTTCAAGTACGTAACTAATCTACCACAGTCTATTTTTACTAATTCCTTCGCAGCCTGTCAACGCAAGTTGCCGACGAACAATCCTGTGGACTTGCCGGGGAAGTGGCGGAAATTATGTTCCAAAACTTCCAAAGTATTTTTTATTCAAATAACATTTTTGGAATTCTACAGACCTTGCTCGTTTTCGAACCGGATGCAGCTGAGTACCAGTATTTTAATTGGAGCGGCTGCCCATGTGACCTCCAGTAGCTGTGTGACACGTTACCCCTAGGCAAGACTGGGGTCAGAAATCCTGGATTCTGATTATCTGTAACGACTGTCAAAGATTTACAAATGGCAGCCTGAACCAACAGTTTAATTATTTTAAATAGTTTTGTAAAATATAAAATGGCATCTAGCAATTCCCCAGCCGGTGGTAACATACATTAAACCCAGAACGCATCATGCAACACGGTTAAAAACCTAGATTCAAATCTACAATGAATACTGTTTATAAAGCATTTAAATGTTTCATAGATTGAGATTTAAAATTACCATTACCGCGCACATGCATGAAGCGCACACTCCATTTCATACGAAACGGCCATTTGAAACGTATCGTGAAAAACGTAACTCTTATACATGGATATCGCTTTGACAGTGCTGTAAGGTTAATCTTACAAATGTGTTTTCCTTATTCAAAAGACTCAAAAGCCAAATAAAGAGAATTTATCAATTGTAGTCTGCAATAAAAACCTCTTGTTTTAGGGCCGCTTCAGAATCTGCAGCGAAGATGTGGGTGAGGGTGATAGAAGACGTCACAACTAAGAAGCCTCTACCGGCTAATCTCATGTCGTTCGAATAACTGTTGTATACTCATCTACTCGCAAGTTATTGGTGATTGTACCTCGCCATCACATTATTCAAGTATCGTATTAATTGTACTACGTAAGTAAGTACACGTGAATGAACAAATTATATTTTAGTTGTTAAAGCTTTTCATTATGTGTGATAAATAAGAGCTATCGATGGTATTTTTTGTACTCATCTGAATATGACGCCATAAAGTGTGATCATGATTCTATTGCCGTTTATCAGTCATTCTAGAGTTCCGTGCTACCGCAGCAAGTTACGACGTGTCCGACTTATGTCCGTCCGGAATGAGCTCAGTTTCAGTTCTTTTGGCTCGATCTGAATGCGACTTCATAATAACGAAAAGCTTTTTAATAGTACTATGCAGGTTTTTTTATCCTACAAAAGGTGGAGTAGAAAATGTTTTATCCGGTAAGGGACCGTAAGCCCCAATCGGGGCCAAATCGTATTGTATTATTGTCTTTTAACCTCTCGCGCGTTTCTCGTACACACGGGTGTACAGTTCGCGTCAGCGTGGCTTGCCCCTCGGAAGTTAGGTTTGAGTGAAGTCCGCGCAGGTGCAATCGCGTAAAAAAGTGTTACGTTCCTAAAATTTTTTTTTGTTTATACGTATTATACTATAAACAAGTAACAAAGACTATCAGTAACAATAAAATATCAAAAAGTAACACAACAAACTCATACACCACAAGAACACAAATCAAACTGTAAGTAATAACCAAAATAAATCATATCGAACTTATACGAGCGAGTGAGATGCCATTACACCTCGCGCCGCGCATGCGCGAGCTACCCGCGCATGCGCGGTTGTATGTTTGTTGTCAAATTGACGTCCTGCGCAGCCGATTGCGGCGTACTTTGCGGAGGCAAGCTTGCGTGACGGGAACTGTACGAGAAACGCGCGAGAGGTTTGCGGAGCCTGACAGATTAATTTGTATTTCTTAAGTATAGGTTAGTCATTAAAAAAATTAAGTTTTCGACCTCGAGGGGTCACAGCGCGCTAAGACCCGTCGAGGTCGAAAACTTATGTTTTTTCATTTTCTACCCCACCTTTTGTAGGGCAATGTCTATATTTCGACCCCACTAATTGGGTTATTTGTTAAAGCTGAGAGAAGCGATGTTGCTAACTAAATATAAAAAAAAACAATCCTTTTGCCTAATTTTATACGAGGGAAAGTTTGTTAGGGCTCGTATTGACGGTGACGCTGCCGCGCCTACACTGCTCGTAACCATGTTGACTGGACATTACCACGAAATACATTGCTAGCCACGAACATCTCACTTGACGCGCATTCGTAGGCGGCCGGTAACAGAATGGGCAGTATAGGTACACAGCAATGAATCAAAAGTGCGCGGTAGAGCCGCGGCGACAGCACAGCGATGGCAGCGTCGCCCTGAGCCCTTATTGGCGCCCCACACTTTCGCGAGAAGCTCGCGAGGACGCGAGAAGCTCGCGAGGACGCGAGAAAACCACGAGAACGTGAATGTGGAACCAATCCACATAGACGTTTCTCGTGATTGGGAGCGGGGTTTACGATTTTCCACGTGGAAAACCCAAATTTCAATTTCAAATTACATCAAATTTTGGATGCAAACTGATCGTTTAAATTGTACAGCGATTAAACTGAAATTCACTTAGTTCCAACATGAACGATTATAAAATACACGGAACTTGACTGTGATCACGTTAGCAATTGAAATGTGGTAAACTATTTTTATGCTATTTCTGACGACTTATAATTCAATGCTTTACTATTATTATGTATTTGTGATGTTAATGCGTTTATATTCACCTGTCACATTGTATAAGAAGACACAAGCGTACCACGGTACCGTTGCTTTATATTTGTTGGAACATTAGATGCGCCACGCGTTTTAGAGATTTGTACAAATAAAGTAAAGAAGTTTATCGGGCAGTCAAATTATTGTTATTTTTAACTCTCATATTTTGCCTATTCAGTCAAACATATGCAGTAACTACTGTATAAGCCATTTTAAAACTATTATGGGACTCGTTTAAAGTAAACATATCACATAATATTATGATACAATTTTATTTTTTGGAAAACTATAATTTTTTTATTTATGTAAAATATTTGGTTTATTTTTGTATTGAAAAATAGATGCTGTTGTAGGTAGCTAGGTAGCTTTTCCTACATTATGTAATTATTATTTTTAAGATTATTATTACAATATGATAGGTACTAACACAATTAATTAAATGTTTTACTCGATAAAAAATACTCTAGAGCTGATAAGTTATTTGCGATGAACATTAATTATTACATGAACAAATTAGTGTGATAATGCTTGAGGCTATTTACTTGCCAATTAGATTATTCTAATAAAATTATTATAAACTAGCTTTTGCCATCGGCTTCGCCCGCAACCCATGGTTTCGGAGGGAATGAGGTGCATGAGCTCCACTGCGTAATATTTAAATACTATATAACATTATCCTACTAACATGCAAACATCAACACATGCCTACTATTATATTTATAAAATTAGTAGGATAGGATAAGAATTCCTTGCTAGCGGGCGCTCAATTTTTAACTTATTGATTACGCGTCGCTCAACTTTAGCGACTTTCACAGACCACACTGAAACAATTGTGAAAAGTGCCGCAGAAAGTTAGTGAACTTCTCGCTAGCGCTTGGGAAAGTTTAACGATTTTTAGTGCTTACAATTTGTGCTGAAATAAAAACTTGAACTAAATATTTTACCGTAGCTTTTAAACTAAATAAAACAAACATTATCTGGTGGGTTAGTAAGTAGCACATCGTTCAAAGTCCTACCAAATTATATAAACAGTGCCCATCTGCTGTGATTTAAAAAAATTAAGTTTAAATGCGAGGAAGCAATATGCTATAAGAAATCTAATAATTCCTTCAGAACGGTCATCTTTCGAAGCATGAACTGAAGTACTATAAATTTGACCCCATACAGTATCTTTTTACCAGTAGCCAATGCTCCCTATTATTGTTATTTTCTTAATACACATAAAATATTTTAAAATACGTGTAATATATTTTTTAATATCTCCAATGAAATAAATTCGAGTTGATGAGTGACAGAAGGTAAGTTCTTGTGCTCACTAGTACGTGTTGCTCAAATTGTATTGTTCGCGTTTAAGCTGAAGCAAGCCTTTGGACAAAACCGGCCACGAGTGACATCGACTTAACTGTGAATGAAAATAAGATTTAGTAATGTTACGAAAGTTGTTAGATAAATTATATATCTACGTTCAGTCAAAGACCAGAGGGCCAATTCTTCCTATTTTTCGCATTTGCATCAGATCAATGTCAAAAACACCAAAACTTCTCTACTTTTTTTATATCTCCCAACAAGTTTGTCGAACGTTGCTTGAAAATTAATAGAATTGGCCCTTAGTGTTTTGGTTATTGTAAAAATATCATACACGTAAATGTTATTGAAGTGCTAACGTTTTTTAATCGCGTTCACGTTATTTTTAGCTTGGTGCTATAACGTAGATATTAGTTTGTAACGATAACTATGCCCCGACTGTAGACGTTGTAATTGATCCTGTAATTTAGGTACGTTTCAACAAACAATATCAGTAATATTACAATGTTGTTAATGTGCATATTTTAATGAAATGTTGGAATAAAACTCTTTCAGTGTATTTTTTTAAGTTAAAGCTGTTAATCGGTCATAACCAGTTTTAGCTGGTTTCAGTAACAACGCGTATCTATTGAAAGACATTTTTCTATGAAACCTTTTACTTTCTCTCCTCTAGAATTACGTTGTCAAGTAAGTGGTCCCATAAAAGGTTTTAAGTAAATGTTATTATTTCAGTTTAGATCGGTCTAAAGAAGTTTTGATTGAATTCTGGTTTTGATCAATTAAAGGTTTTGACTGTGAGTACTGTGACATATAGATTTTCATATAAGCACATATTTACGTACAAAAATATGAAATTAACCATAACAAAAATAAATATTTTATTACAAGTAATGAGTTAAATAGAAGTAAATATAGATAAATAGATATTGTGCCATTATTATCCAATAAAAAATGTTTATAACTTAAAATACGAAGTATGAAAATATTCAGTTGGACACATTTTCATGTAAACACTCTATTCGCGGTATAAAAACATGATTCTATGAACTTTGTACTAACCATTCACTTTTATATTAATTCTTACTTTTCAACAGGAGGGTCTGGTATATTGTCGTATGGCTATCGTCTGCTTTTCGTAAAACGCAATGCTACGTTTATACTTTTCTTTCAGTTAAAAACTCTTCTGTTGATTATTATTATGCTTTGTGGCGGCCTATATTTTGCCAATGATGCTCATATGAAACATAAATACAATATGAATGTGTCAGCGTTTCTACATTACGTACTATAGGGAAGCTTTAGGAACTATAGATGGCAGCACAGTAGTGTGAATTTGCAACACTGGATCGCAGTCTTCGCCGTCCACGTTTTCTATACGTATACCTATTATAGTGACTATCCACTTGAGCTTTACCTATTGGCCTGTCGCTCCCGCCACTGGTATATGGTATTTGTTACATTCTCAGCTAAAAAAGACTTGTTACTCAACCAATTAGGGGAGACAGGGGTACCTAACTTTTCGCTTTATGCTCATAAAACATTCCGACGAATATAGAACCCTTACTTTTTTTGAAGTCAGTTTGAAATATTATTTGATATAATAATTTATCACAGTTATTGTTTGCTTACAGAACGAGCAGTGTTACGAATAGGGTTGAAACAGATGTGGGGTAGGATGTCTACAACAATAAATTAGATGATAGAAAAATAGAATAGATTGATGCTTAAAAATGGAACGTTAAAACATAATTATTCACAACTACCCTACATCCTCTACCCTACAATATTGTCTTAAAAAATATTGCGTGGTTTCTCTATGAGTGTTCTATTAAGTTTTCGATACACACAAGTGTACTTTATCTTGTAATGTTTCTAGTTTACGAAAACGATTACGTTTGTAGTACCTACAAATCTATAATTTAGGACTCCGGCCTACCGAAACCTAGTCATCAACCAGTAGCTGAAAAATTCGCAACATTAACATATAAATATGTTAAAAACACTAACATCCTATTTTATTGATACTAATTCGTTTATTTCCTAGCCTTTTGCTACAAGGCCACTAACAGCTCCCTGTTCGGCCACCATTTTTGTAACGTTTAAAAAAAGGGTGAAAACACATATCGCCACGTTAATACAGGTGGTTCAGGTACAGGTTTGTATTGTTCATCCCAGTCAGTGAAGCCAAAGTAATATAATAATACTAAACTTATTCTTAGACTAGAAAATGGTTTCCATAGTAGAAATATAAATTGATTAAAATTGGTGCTTAGATTGTAATTAGTTCGTTAAGTTTCGATAAAGATTGTTTGCAGATCAAGTGTTGTTTTGAGCCCTGTTTATAATTTCTGGTGTATTTTTACCATAAACAAATTTATAAGTATTAACGTGGCGTTAAGTGTTTTGTTAACGTGACAGCATGAACCTACTCTGTGTCTCATTTGCCTTACTTACCCAGTCTGTTTTTTATAAGACTTCGTTTGATAAAAAAAGAAATAGCTTTTTCAAATTAGTAGATTATTGATCTGCATCCTCACTATATTATAATGTTTTTATAAAATTTGACATCGGTGTTTTTCAGTGATGTTGGGTATACTCTTTTTTTCTCCTGTGATGTAGGTACAATTAAAGATGGGTTATATTATCCACGACGATTAATAACACATTTTATTTTGTTCAACTTTTTACATATTTTGCGAAAAAATAATCGAGGATGCAGATCAACACCTCGTTTAATTTTTAACAATACAACAAAGACAATATGAATAACTATAATATTAATGAAACACTTTACGAGTAAAACAAATCCATATCACTGAATCTCGCAACGAACCCTTGTGACTCACGATCAAGAGTTAGTGAAATCGTTCAAAATTTATGAATTTAGTCTTTGGTGCCTAGAACGTGAAAGCAATAAGCAACTAGTAACTCAAATCCTAGAATAACAATGTTACAATAGTAAAATTCAATGTATTAGAATGTTGTTATCTCTGTTCTGTAAGTAGCTATACAATATTGCATTAATAAGGTCGAAAATAAAACAAAATAATATAAATAGAACCTGTACTTATATGCATATATGTTCCGGCGTACCTATATGTGAATATTCTTGTTTTCTTTTCCAAGTAGCAGTTCGCCCTATTTGTTTGGAGCGCAATGGCGCTGCCACATGTATAATGGTTCTGTGCAAATAGGTCGACCGCTCTCTGCTACCAGTTCCGCGCTGCGCCTTTACCATTACGTAGAAAAGAAAGAAGGCCAGCTTCATATAACGAGCGATAACGCACTCACACGCACAGTACATATGTACAGCGATATCAAACGAATGTAGTCTTGAGTGCGCTTGCACTCGCTGCATGTAGACGCATGTCTGTATACTTGCAGTTTCTATCGTTGTATAGAGCCGACCTTCTGCATTTGTCTGCTCGGTGCCAGTATCGCAATATAGTAGCCGTTGCGTTACTATCGCGCTCTGACCCATAACACGCTGCACGCTAGGCTTTCGATGTGACCCGAGTGGCGGCGCTATGGCCACTCGAATGTTATATAAGTCATTAGTTTTACCTACATTCATTTTATAATCATCGTGTATGACCCGCCAACTTCTTTGAATATTAATGTATGCACAATGTTATTCAATATTTTGTATCTATTTAAATGCAAAATGTTTTTATTTTATATTACCAAAGCTACGTAAATCTATCTTTTGTATTGTAGTTTAAGTATAGTTATAGTGAGGCTATGATATTTGACTGATACTGAAAGTGTGTACCATTTTTTTTTCTGTCAAGTTTAAATGTTCGTTTAAAATTGTGAAGAGAATAGTGTCCGACTATTTGTTCATAGTTAAACGGTATTTTTTTGTGGAACTGCTACTGTAATTTGTTAATGTGTTGCATGTCTTGCACTATATTGATGATTGCGATTATATCTGTATAACAATCTCTTTATTATTATTCTTTGCTATTTCAACTCGAGGAACGAATATCATTGTAATTAAGCTTTGTACGACATTATCTTAAGTGTATTTACTAGCACTTGTGTGCTCTTGTGTTCAATAAAATTCCTACGAAATTTAAATTTTTGGTTTGTTTTTTTAACAAAAAAAGAAACTTGTGAAGGAATGAAGGTTCGCATTGTATTTCGTAGTTGTTTGTGCTGTGGTGACACCAACCCGTAGTGGGTGGGTGACACCACAACACAAACACCGCTCTGAAATTAGCGCCAAGTACCTACCTACCTAGCAGATTGTGCAGGTCAGTCGCATAGAAAAAGAAGCTCGACAATCTGTGCAAACATGTTCAGTGCTGTGCGGCGACGGCGACTGCGCGGCGAGAATCTTCATGCCCGTAACACACCTCCGCTGCGAAACCATAACAGCGGGAACGCAGTAATGTCGCCATATCTTAACGTGTTTAGGAGAAGCGGAACACTAGCGAAATTGCCTGTTAACACGCATAGATTTGACTATAATTCTGCCCCTTTCTCCTTGCGGTTTCGTCGATCTGCTCCGACGCCAGACACACTTCCGCGATCCGGCCGCCATTTTGTTGCGAAGCCACGTTGTTTTCGCACGTGTTTGCGAAACTACATTTTTGCATAAAATGGACGTCGATTTTACAGAAAAAATTATTCAAGAGGTCAGAAATAGACCTATTCTCTATTTATTAAAATCATCCAGACTATAAAAATAAAATTAAAAATTGCAGGCATGGAGCGAAATCCAGGGAATTAAATGAGGAAGTATGTACCTAGTCCTTTTATAATATGTAATAATAGACTGTAATTATTACTTACATGTATTTGTATCTATATATTTATTTGTTCGTAAGATAACATTATGTATTAAGGATATGTAATATGTTTAATTATTTACTTGTAGTTAGTTATAATATCATTAGCGGTGGCAAAATGGTGGCAAACATAATTGACTACCACTGCTTCTATCCAATATTTATTTACTAGTACGAGTATTTTTGTAATTAAAATCAGCGGGTCTATGGCCACTTTAGCAGAATCAGAAAGCACATCACGCTACCCGGCACTTAAATTTTCTCTATCAACCTTGAACCTAATACGTTAGCAATAGGTAATGATGAAAATGAAATTTGACAGATTGTTGTGTGATAAATATTATGATTCTAATGTGATTCTCCGAAAGTGGTCTTTTTAGCATTTAAGTGTACGTTTTAATGAGAAAGGTCGTATTATGTAATAGTAGCGATTCAGTAGTACCTACCTTATTTGTTTGGTTACTTAATGTTAATTTTACTCATTTATATTTTTATGGGTCTCATTTTGACGCTAATAAGATAACACAAAAATCTCTGCGTTTGTGCAAATTTATTGAACGAATTTATCTCTGCTCTCAAACTCTGCCGTCGATGCTCTCTGTCGGTTGCCAGGTCTATTTTTTGGTAGAAAGGAACCTAGCTGTTCTATTTCAAAAGCTGGAACTGTCTTATACGGCTGACTATTTCGTCTGTATAAAGTTGTGCAGACAACAAGCGGCTTTTACAATTATTATTGTGTTTGCAAATCTGTTTCGAAAGATCTTAGGAAATCCTAAACTTCTGTGCCATTATTCCAAAAGCACATTCCACAACTACACGTGCTCGACTAAGCGCCCGATATCTCAATTTATCTCTCTTGCATAGCAGCTTCTCTTACAAAAGGACTCATCAAAAACGTTTCTTGCTTAAATGCACCATCCCCTATTAAAATATAAGGTAAAGGATCTGTGCCTTCTTGTAATGTTAGGCATCAGTTCGCATTAGTTGTAAAAAAGGCGTGTTTTTTTACAAATATAGCACTATCAGAAATTTTTCCAAACGATCCAATGTCAACATAAATTAATTTGTAATTAGCGTCCACAACAGCCAAAAACACAGTATAACATTGTTTACTTTGTAACAGTAAAACATTGAGCCGCTACCTGGAGGGTATTTAATGGTTTTGCTTTCCACCCACACGCTACCCGAGGTTTCATAATATTTTTTCTCACATACTTCGGTTACAATTTTTATACATACTGTTGAATTTCCATACGATATGACACAACGATAATGTCTTGTAGCAATCTTCAGTAGTTAGCAATCTGTAATGAAAATAATACTGATTTTAAAATATAAATATTTTTTCTTATTTTGTTATTTTTAAATCCGAACTTTGGAAGCGAAGTTGAAGAATTTGAAAGAATCCTATAAAAAGTACAAGCTATCTAAAAAGAGTAGATACTTGTGGCCAAGCCGCAAAAAAATGTTCAAAATTGGACTTGGGCTTAACAAATGAATTTCATTAATCCAGAAGAAGTAAATTCTACTAACCCCCTCCGCAAAAACGTCAAAAATTTATAGAAGGCATAGTATGTAATTGGGATCCAGATCCAACAGACAGAATGATCCAGTACCTTTTTATTTTTTAGGATGAGAAATCATCAAATGACTCCTCCCGCTCTGGGTAAAGCAGGAAGGAGTGTCAGATTCTTACTGACTAAAACCCATCCGTGTTCCTCCTAGTGCCCTTTGCGTTCTAGGGTACGGTGCCTCTTTCGAACAAAGTCCGCAGCCCCAGCAGGCACTGGCCCTATCGGGCCCCGTCTTTAATGCTGATAGCTCTTTGAGGCGCGCGTGGAACACAGCGCGCCGTCGACCCGGGCCTGGTTCTGATCAGACGGCGAGCCACCCAATGCTCAGCCGTCCGCAGACCCGCGCCTACGGTGGCCGAGAATCGTCCTGCGACTCCCGACGCCCGGGGCGTCTTCATCTGTGGGGCGTGAGGTTTTCCTCTCCCTCACGCTTTCGGCTTCCTCCTTTGGAAGCATTACTGCTTCGCAGAAGGAAGTGACCGCTTCCCATGTCTCCTCGCACCGGACCATGGCTTGAACCAGGGCCGGACGCGAGAGATCGCCGCCGCCGATCGCCTCGACGAGGGCACGTCGGTGCTCCGGCCAAGCAAGGCAGACCTGGAGGTCTGCCCGTAGCGGAGGACACGGTGGAGCATACGGTCCACCGTATGCTCCATCGTATCCTTCAGGTGATCCTCGCAGTGTTGACACGCGGGTGTATCCTCCCGCCGTATTCGAAACAGGTACCTCCCGAAACAACCGTGTCCGGTGAGTACCTGCGTCAAACGGAACGTGCCCAGCGCTGGGTTCCGACAGTCTTTGTATCCTGCCGGAGCTCCGTCCGCCGTGCTGCAATTTGCCGCGGCAGAGGAGTCTCGCCCCAGCTTAATAATCCAGTACCTACCCACAGAATGATCCAGTACCTACTCACAAAATAGAAGAGAACGCAACAGAAATGACGAAAAGTTGAAGTGAAATGTGATAGAATAGATTTATTATTTTTGCGAAACGCTGATGCATTAAAAAAACTGTCAAAGCGAACATAAATAAAAACAAAATTTGATATCGCCTGAATTTTGATGGCGCTGAATAAAGTGATCTGGGAGTCTAAAAAGGCCACTTTAGCAGAATCAGAAAGCACATCACGCTACCCGGCACTGTCAAACTTTTCCAATTAACCTTGAACCTAATGCGTTAGCGATAAAGATAAAAATGAAATTTGACAGATTGTGTGTGGTTAATAATATGATTCTGCTAAAGTGGCTTTTTAGACCCGCTGGAGACTAAAGTCTAACAGCTGCCTACTCTACTGCACCAGGCAGTTCCAACTACTCTGTTCTGGAGACTACTCGGTGATCAGTGAAGCAACAGTTACTGACAAAGCTAATTATTCAATTCTTCGACAAGAGAGCAATACGACTGTGCCTGCTGAATAAACTAACACAAATCTAAATGATTCAGAAAGTAACAATTAATTTTAAGTTTCCATGTCCTTTACTGTACTACTTAACTTATGCTTCACTGATCGTCGAGTTAGTAAAAACCAGAATTATTTTTTGTATTAGGTAATGATTAATAAAAATATTACTTTCTTACCGAAAAGTTATGGGCAATCTATTTCTGCTAGAAACAGCTTCTCTAAGACACTCGTCTCACCGCCGGCGAGGAAGCGAGTAGCTATCGACCATTTGCTCGCTGAGGAAAGGGACAAGACATAGATCTCGTGCGAGTAAAATAGACATACTTTCATAGTCGATAGCTGGCTGTTCACACTGCTGGCGAGCGGCTCTTACCTATAGTTGATCGCAGCGACAAGAGCTATGAAATATTGTACTCGCTCAGCGACACTAGCTCGGCGATGCTTGCTTGGCGGTCAGAACAACTAAACTGCAGTAACTACCTATAGTGCCGGCCGGAGCGAGTATTGCGAGTAAAAGCCCGTCGCACTAAAGTACTCGCTGAAAGCCGAGCGTCAATACTATCGAAAGTTTTCACTCGCTACTCGCGATAAGAGCCGCTCGCCGGTAGTGTGAACAGCCAGCTATCAACTTTGAATGTATGTGTCTCTTTTACTCCCACGAGATCTATATCTTTTGTCCTTTTCCTCGACGAGCAAATGGTCCATAGCTACTCGCTTCCTCGCCGGCGGTGAAACAAGTGCCTAAGGTAGCCATGATAGATTGAAAATTAATAAACAATACATGTTTTGTTTACGTTCAAAGCAATATTAAAGTATGGTTAATATTGTATTTTGTTTTGTAATATGTGGCTTCTAAAGATTATGTATATCTTCAAAACTCTTTGAGCTCATTCTAAAATATGAATTGAAACGATCTTCATGTCAGTCTATTTCTTTACATAATCGGTTTTCTTCTAATTTCTTCCTTTTTACGGTTCCGTACCTCAAAAGGAAAAAGCGGAACCCTAATAGGATCACTTTGCGGTCCGTCCGTCTGTCTGTCACGACCGTTTATCTCGGGAACGCGTGGAGGAATCGAGTTGAAATTAAAACCATATCTCAGGTCTATAGCTTCTTGCAGCTGTGAAAAATTCAAACTTCTAAGTTAACATAAAAAAAAGATACGGTCGTTTATGCCGCAAAAAACGTTTACACTCACAGGGGAATCATAATGGTTAGGGTATTTTCCGTTGACCTAGAAATACCTCTACTACCTAGTATACATCTGTAATTAAATCATAAAAAATATAGTATTTATTTGTGCGGAACCCTCGGTGGGCGAGTCCGACTCGCACTTGGCCTTTTTTTTATTGATCTCGTGCACCCAATTTATACGAGATTTACGCCTTTTCAAAGTTAAAATCCACAATAATAGGTACCTATTGCTTCCTCCTCTGACTGATAACGACATCCGCTCCGATTGCCTCAACTCAACTGACTTGCGTGATGTCCCGACGCCTAGTTCCGCTACTCAAACTACACTTGATCGCAGCGGAATTCATCCAGCGGTTTCGCAGTTTCGCTACCCGTATTTTGCAGCGGAGGTGTGTTACGGGCGTTAATGTCCTTGCGCACTCCTCATGTTACCGCCTTCTGCGCAGGCAAGCGCCTCTCCTTCATGCGCGCGAACGACAAAATCGTTTGGCAAGGACGATCATATTAACATTTTTAGGTACCTACTCTTGTTGAAACAGTTTGGTCAACTCATCTGTGCAAAGGCAGATTTTGGAGCTTATTTTATAGGAAATAAGAACGGTTTTTGTTTGACTTTATTTTTCAAAAAGATCAATGGCCTCACTCATTTTTCTTTCGCATTGGTATTTTAAAAATGTGCCTTAAGTAGGTTGCTATCAAGTCAACTTCAAATTCTACTTCCTCACTAACCGTTATACGGGGTAGTGAAAAAGCGCTGGCAATTAATCTGGGATGCATACAAATGAAGGTGTTCGTACGAACGTAGTCGGAGAGAGGGCGTTTTCGCAACTGCATTGCGACGATGCCGCCACGCGGTGTCGCCCTGTATAGAGGATTGCTAGCGCTTTACTAGCGACAACTTATAGGCTGAGTTTAGATTTGTTGATATTTTTTTTTACTTCAATGGTGAAGAGATCGCTTCAGAAATTATGTTGGAAGGCGAGGGTTGGTGCGCGCGCACCACGCGCCGTGTTTCTCGCTACAGTCGCGTGATAGTTGCCGTGCTTGCCACAAGCGAGCGATCGCGACCCTAGCTACTGTGCACGATCTTCGAGGGTGCCGAGTTCGCGCGAAAACAGCTTTATACACAGAGCCTTGCGGGAAACATCGAACACACTATGCAAGATACGTAAAGTAAGTTTTAAACACTTTTGAGCTAGTTTAAAAAGTTCCCAAAACTGTAAAGCTGTCGTAATTTTCGCTATCCGACTGATTTTTATCAAAGTGGTGTTATTTTTAAGGAATTTTATTTAAGTATTTCTTTGTATCTGGCCCTTGCTTAGCATGTTATACTTGTAATAATATTCAGTCATATTACTCTTAGTCGATTACGACAACGTAAATTCTAAGTAAACATTCTACGTGGTCGTGGTTGGCTTTAATCGATGAAAAATTCGGCTGGGTCACGACAATTTGGTAGGGTGAATATACGCTTGCGTGTTGTTCCCTTAGGGCAGGGTTTGGCTTTCTTGTTTATATCTTGCGATGGCTATCCATTTATTGATCCAATATTTAGGTACGCATCTACAAAAGTCTCTTACGCCAGAAAATATAAGGCTATAATTTATTAGCCGGTGATAGAAACATAATAACGGAGATCAGTGATCCTAAGTTATCATGGATTTGTTTTTTCCAATTACGGAAGGTATAAAAGTATAATAATAATAGGTACCTAGTATTATATACTAGGTAGGTAAACCCGATCATGGTTTAATAAGTTAGAACGAATCGAGTAAATCAAATGAAGTGGCTATGAATAAGTAGGTGACTTGTTTTGCTAGAAAATTTTATACCTACGCTACATAGCATCAGAGTCGATTTTTCGAAAACAAGATGAAGTTGCAGGTAACTGGCGAGGCCGTGTCAGGAATACTTTACGATTCGGGGTGACAGCTAGGTTGACCACCGTAAACACTGCTCTCCCGTAAACTACTACCTACACTTTCGCAGGGGGGGGGAGTCGCACTTACGGCGGATCTACCTATATATACTAGCTATCTAGATCTAGACCGACTAAAAAGGGACGTCGCACAGTGGGGCAAAAAATCTTCCTTCATGCCATCAAATAAACTAAAAGAAGTAGTTGGAATGTTTTCATAAACACAATAAACTATCAGAAAAATAACAATTTCGGTGAAGAACGTTATTTTTATTATTAAAAATAACACATTCAAGTTTTTTTCTTAAAAAATGCATTATTTACTAGATACTGAATAGTATATTAACCTGTGAAATGGTTTTTAGGTAGGTTAGTAAGTTTATTATGGATTATGAATATTGTAAATAATTATGAAAAACTAGCTTCTGCCCCAACTTCGTGTGTGTGAACTTCAGATTAGGATAAAAAGTAAGTATTTTATGTGCTAATTCAAGTTTTAGAACAAACATCCATCCGGATGGATGTTTGTTAGCACAAGCTTTCACATTTATAATAGTAGTAAGATGTATTATAATCATAATTTATTCATCATAATGATAAATCCTCATCTTTAACAAGTGATGCGTTATCCTTGCTTTTAACAAAAATAGTGCTTCTGTTGTAAAATATTTATAACTATATTTATTGAATTTTGGTTTCTGGCTATTACAGGATCTGAGGTCAGTAAAAAAAATATCCCTGCTCGATTTTTCTCTGCTACATTTCCTAGAACTATGCTCTTGATAGCGCTTTACCACCTAGTTGGCTTTTCTAGCTCTTTTATTAAATACTAGCACTTCACCCGCGACTTCATTCGCGCGGGTTTAGTTGGTACTCCACAGGGGCGTAACTAGAGAAAGTGGCGCATAGGGCACGCATCATTGTAGCCAGGGGCGTAACTACAAAAAGTGGCGAATAGGGCACGCATCATTGTAGCCAGGGGCGTAACTACAAAAAGTGGGGCCTAGGGCACGTATCATTGTTGCGCCCTTTCGTAAATTATCTTAATATAAAAAAAAACAAATTTTATACAGTATTTAATATATATTTTAACCTTTTTATAACGTAAGTAAAGTAAGTCCGTGAAACGTATACCATTTAAAAAGTTGCATTCGCACCCTATTTCGGATTGTTTAATTTTCTTTTAGCCATTCATGAAGTGACTTTTTGAGTAATTTAGGAAACGTCAAAGGTTGGAGAGACCGTAGAATTCAAGAGCAAGTGAATCGTACACGAAAAATGTTTCACCCTAATTCGGATTGGTTTAATTTTCTTACCATTAATACTTATGTAAATTGAAGAAGCAATTTTGACTAACCTAGGGAAGCTTAAGGATGCAAATATTTTCAAGCTCGCCTGTCCTAGACAGGCGAGCTTGAAGCTTGAACTATCTTCGGTAAGAGCCGAGCCCTAGGCTGCGCGGGCTCCTTAACTCTACTCACCTACCACCTGACTTGCGATAAGCCAGGACCGAGTGGGCCTGCGTAGGTTACGGCGCAATCTGGCAACGTCGCCTCGAATGTATGTCCAGTTTAAATAGTTATACGAAGACAGGGTCGGCCCAGTCTTCGTAAAACTTCTCCGTTAGTTAACATCGCAACTATAGGAATCTCTTAATTCTTTACATTTCTTTTCTAAATAGTCGCAGTCTTTAGTGTCGTAACACAGAGTATCATAACCTGGACCTCAGTTTACGCACCGGAGCGCACCAATCATTTTCATTTCCTCTCACTGATTAGAAATCAGGAAATATAAAATATAAACCAAATAATAAAATAAAATATTACAGTGCGGTGGTGGTTTACGGTAAATTATGAAAATAAATATTACCTAAATTTAGATTTTTAAATTTAATAATTGGCGATTTTGCACCCCTTTCGATAGGCGCAGTTACAGTGCAATCTGTAGAAGACCGACAAGCAGGCAACCTTTCGGCGATGAGCCAAGCTATGCAGCTTGGTGGCCATCCACCAGTTTTACATCGCCAATGAGCCTCTTAGCTCTGCGTTCTACCGAGCCTAGTGCAGCAAGCTGGTATTTAGCTGAGCTATCCCAAAGGTGGCTACAATACTCCATGCAAGATCGGACTTGTGCTTTGTACCTGTAGGGCTAAAAGCTGTCCAGGCCTGAAGTATCGCTTCACTCAATTTAGGATGCTCAGCTTTTTGGCCGCAGTTTGGGCCTTGGACTCAATGGCACCTAGAAGCTCGAGCCGATCAGTCACAGGAACAGATGTACCCCGAAAAGTAAGAGTTCGGTTGTAACGACTCCTTTTTGCGGTAAAAGACACGCCTGTGTTTTGGTGGCGTTAAAAGTGACCAGATTGTCATCACCCCACTGGGAGACAAGGCTTAAGGTCAAATTTGTCTACTCTATTATGGCCTTTCTCAAGGAATGAACTTCATTCCCGCTGGTTGTTGCGCTGGTCAAGTATCTCTCTGAAACCATACTGTCATCTGCGTACCCAACACGAGCAAGCTGAAGTAGGTCATTGATGTGCAGCAGGAATAGAGTTGCAGAGAGAACAGACCCTTGAGGAACTCCGGCATCAATAGCGATGAGGTCAGAGGAGCAGTCGTCAACGACTACTTGGATCGACCGTTCACTGAGGAAGTCTGATATCCAGCTACAAAAGCCAGGTGGGAAGCCATGAGCATGAAGCTTGCTGAGTAGACCTGCGTGCCAGACCCTGTCAAAGGCCTTCGAGATATCGAGCGACACGGCAAGTGCTTCCCCGTGTCTCTCGGTGGCTTCGGCCCAGCAGTGCGTGACATACACAAGAAGATCGCTAGTTGACATATTGAGAAGTCATATTGACGGTCACTGAGGAGATCATTGTTTTCAAGGTAGGTCAGCAGCTTACTGTTCAGGACCCCCCTAGATTGCATCGCTATCCGATCAGAATCCGAACGAAAACCTTAATGACTGCCGGGGTTATATTTCTCAGAAATTACTTGAAGGATACTGTTAGTGCTGCGCCGCACTCTGCTCAGTAGGGAGGCCGTGCGCTTGCGCATTGTGGCACGGAAGCCATCAACCCGAGCGTCCAGTAGACCGGATATTATGTACCTATAACTTTTTTTCCCATTTGTCGATTTATGCGTCTATAATGAAAAATAAGGCAATTTTAACGAGCTTTATAAAGATGTATGTGTCATTCAAAGCCACACCTTGCATTCGAAGATTTTGTGTCTAGCCAAACACATTAAAGGCGTAAACTCACCGCGGCGCACGGAGAGGCTACGCACGTGTGTTAAAGTTCGCTTTGCCAGAAAATGTATGTGATTGTGTCCATGGCAACCCACTGACACGCTACGCATCGAATGACGTCATTGTAAGACGCGCGGCTTGCTCGAATATGGCACTCACATAGCTGAACGTTGTTAACACCATGCACGCTGTGCGTGTGGTTCACACTATACACGAATATTAAACCCACGACTATGTCAAAACGTTATCGGAGTCGGAGCACAGTTTTGAGATACTCATTGTGGGACGGAGCTGTGTGTAGCGTGTACCTACTGTAGTGAAAATGTAGACCCACGCTCAAACAAATGAATCCACGCAGCTAAAATACATGCGTCGCGGTGGGTTTGCTCCTTAATAGCGTTCAACTTGTTTTCCCTGAGCCGATTTTTTGTGTTCATAATGAAAAATAACACACTTTTATTATTTGAAGTTTCTTAATAATTATTATTAAATAATATATAAAATAATTATTGAAGACATGCTTGACATTTATTTTTGAAATTCAATACAATATTGTCTATGTTACTTGAAAATTTATGTTATAATTTTCGATAATTATTAATAATTACCAAAAGTCGAAGTAAAAAGTAAGAAATTAATCACATTTATCGGTGATTATTTATAATGTAACCTCAGTACCGATAATTGTAATAAATTTTTAAAAATGATGTACCTACGCTAAGCGTCTTTCTGATATGGAATATCTACGTAAATATTACGAAATACGAAAATATCTTTCCTACCCCCATAAATTAGGTTTAGCATGTCTTGTTAACCGACTTCAAAGAAAGGAGGAGGTTCTCAATTCAGTTGTATTTTTTTTTTTTTTATATGTTTGTTACCTCATAACTCCGTCATTTATGAACCGATTTGAAAAATTTTTGTTTCATCTGAAAGGGTATACTTCTCGATTGGTCCCATTGTCACCATGTCAGAATCTGATGATGGGATACTACGAAAATCGAGGGCAACCCTTAAACTTTATAGGCATATACAATGTTTTTCATGAATTTTCTAATGCAATTCAGATATTTGTGACTGGTAATCATCATTTCATATTGCTGAGCTGATGATGAAGGGTATAAATTAGGATCTGATGATGAGATCCCATGAAAAATGTTTGTTCAGCGATACTTTAGCCAATTGTCAGCCGATTTGGATGATTCTTTTTTTGTTTGAAAGAGTATTTTCCGGTCCCGTTTCAATTTGGTGAAGATCTGACGAAGAACTTCGGAGGTAGGCAACGGAACTCTTCAACAAATGATAGCAAAGGGATCGGGATTGCTAAAATCGCATGTTTTTTTAGTGTTTACACCAGTTCTTAACATAACATTGCGCCGGTACGCTATTAATGGGTACGCAGGTACCTAGGTACCACTAAAAAGTGAAAAATAAAAAACTTTCTACAAAAAATACAACCGACTTCCAAAAACAAAACACTACAAGGTACAAAATAACTTCGGACGAAAGAAAAAAACTTTAATTTCGGAAGTCGGTGTTTTTGGTTATTTTTTCGTTTTTTGACACCGACTTCCGAAATTAAAGTTCTTCTCTAAACAAACATTTTTCATGGGATCTCATCATCAGATCCTAATTTATACCTTTCATCATCAGCTCAGCAATATGAAATGATGATTACCAGTCACAAATATCTGAATTGCATTAGAAAATTCATGAAAAACATTGTATATGCCTATAAAATTTAAGGGTTGCCCTCGATTTTCGTGGTATCCCATCATCAGATTCTGACATGGTGACAATGGGACCAATCGAGAAGTATACCCTTTCAGATGAAACAAAAACTTTTTAAATCGGTTCATAAATGACGGAGTTATGAGGTAACAAACATATTAAAAAAAAAATACAACTGAATTGAGAACCTCCTCCTTTTTTTGAAGTCGGTTAACAAGACATGCTAAACCTAATTTATGGGGGTAGCAAAGATATCCCCCCCCCCCTCCCACGCCACTCAACGTGGTCGTAGTCGACGGAGCCCCGCTTCGCTTGGCTCCTATCTCTCTATCTAGATTTGGATTTCTTAGTTGACTTCTAGTTAGACCATCGAGTTTGGGCTCATTTGAATCCTTTAATTAGATGAACACTATGCATTTTTGTTGAGAAAAAGGATCTGATGATGGACACTAGAACGAGGAGAATTGAAGAGAGAATATTAAAGTGAGACAAACGTACTGAACAAAGCGCTGCCATCTACCTGAAACTCAAGCATACGCATGCTTGAGTTTCACAATACGAGATTATGATAAGATCAGAAGCTAGGAGGTGAAATAAAGCGCAGTATACTTTCCAATGTTTCCTATATTTTTCAATAATACTCAATTAATTATTAACGAAATTAATTAAAAGTAAAAGCTTATTCATTTTAAGTATTTTGAAGTTCATTTTAATATTGCAAAGATTTTTCCGACTGACACCTAAAAACAAAAAGTTTGTCCTATGTTATGACCTATCGTACTGTTTTCTCGCAAATGTGTTGTACAACGTTGTATGACTCACGTGCGGATATTGTTTTTTACAAATTCGTGACTATGGTAATTACATTCGTCAGTAGCGTAGCGAGATGCGGCCCGCACCGTGTGACACCCGTTTCGGGGTGACACTCGACCGCTCGTTGACTGCTGTTTGTCACTATTGGGAGGCGCCCAGTGTTTACCTCGGATGAAAGACTTATTTAGTCCCTCGAACTATTTGCGCCCTCGCTACATTCGGGTGCCGGACTCGAGACTAAATCAGTTACTTTTAGCCCTAAGATAACAATGTTCTATAGTTCTTGAGTCTGACACTCCCTCCTGCTTCACCCAGAACGGGAGGAGTCATTTGATAATTTCCCGCCCCTTAAAAAAAAAAGGATTGACACTCGCTCGTTGACGGGCGACGTAATGAAACCCGTCCGTAGTTGGGTGTGAAATTGCGAGCTCGTTTCGTTCACTCTTACATTTTGCACTCTCTATGTTCTCGAGCGTTTCTGTATAACTCTACAAAATGTCGGCTTAATAGGCCATTCGGCCGCTGAGTTTCGTCCGACCCGGTCGAAACAGGAATCTGAATCAAATACAACAATTAATATTTTTGAGTGGTGTTTCGGGCGAATCCTTTTTAAGAGGCGAAGTAACGGCAGAAACATAATGGAATAATACCTACTTTACTTTGAGGCCACTAAAAAAAAAACGAAATAAAATAAATTAGTGAGAGATCTCTTACGAGTCGGTTTATTTCAACTTTTGGCATGTTGCACGCACATTGACGCACAAACACAACAAAACTAAAAGTATCATTGCAAAGTATTGCTGCCTCTTTCTTACACGTGATTGATAAAAAAGGTAAAGAACTTTTGTTATAAACTTTATCTCCTACTACTAACAATTCCCTGACTGTTACTTAAATAAATGTAATTCTAACTGAGGTTTTTTATTCTGACTGTACAAGATATGCGTGAAAAGTGCGTCCGAAACACTACTCAAAAACTAAGTAAAAAAGAAATTTCTGTTTCGACCGGATCGGACAAAACTCAGCGGTCGAATCGCCTAATAAGTCAAAATGTCTATGTTTATGTATGAAACTAGTTGAACCGCGCTTCTTCTGCGTCACAATTTTTAGTTATTTAGTTATTGCTCCGCTCCTGTTGGTCTTAGCGTGATGATATATGGCCTATAGCCTTCGTCGATAAATGGGCTATCTAACACTGAAACAATTTTTCAAATCGGACTAGTGTTCCTGAGATTAGCGCGTTCAAGCAAACAAAACTCTTAAGCTTTATTAATTAGTATAAGATTATCAAAAGAAAATAAAACCTTTCCGATTTGGGGTACATGAATTTTTGAGCTCGCTTCACTCGCTCTTGTGTTCTGCCCTCTGTTTGTTAATGAGCTTTCTTGTATCAGTCCATAAAGTAACTTCTTTTGAAGTATAAATGATCAAAAGAAAACAAAACCTCTCCTAGGTGGGATACAAACATTTTTGTTCTGCCCTCTTTTAGTTCTTGAGCTTACTTGCGTTACTCAACAAAATTGATGAAAATAAAATCAAAATAATCACACTAATTTTCGAGGTTTCGTATATAAGTATGATGTAAAAACGTTCCTGAAAATAAAAACCAACAGCGCAAATTGCACACCTTTCCCCCTTTCCGAAAAATGCCTTGCCATTACCAGAACAAAAGGCGCAACTCATTCTCAATTATTTGGGGGAATGTGTGGGGTGACACCACATTATCCACCCTGAGTGTCACCCGTGCTAGCTACGCCACTGATTCGTCTACTCGTTTGTTAAAACCAACTTACCGTACTCATAAATAACTATTCTATACTTTCTCTTAAGAAACTCAAGCTCACATAGAAATATCTATGTGTTAGCCATCTAAATCCAAAAAAAAAATAGGTCTCAATTCTGTCGGACTCTGGGTCTGAAATGGCGCCGAAAACGTTTTACCGTTTTCCTCAAATTACCCATCAAACCCTCGTTATCAACTACGCATATTACCTATCGAGACAATTCAAATGAGCTCAAACACGATATTGATCAATGATATCTCCTCAGATTTCATACGATAAGCCAAATAAAAATAAACAATTGATCCGCTAAACTATTTATTCTTTACCCACAATTTATTTTTAGACTGCTAATTTCGTTATAATGGCGAAGTAAGATTAGACAAAGAGGCGCGTGGCAATGAGGGTTTCGCATTAAACGTGATAGTTGCTGAAATATAGTAGTAGTAGATAGCGTTTGTTATCAATGACATGGTTGGTGTAGGAGTTCAGAGCGAGTCCACAGGTATTTGGTTATAATTTAGTATCGATTGGGGCGGCGGTGCGGGGCGAGGCCGCGACCTTGGAGCGCCAGCTGCCAGAGGAGCTCCCACGAGGCGACCTTGACTTCACTTGCCGCGTGCGCCTCACGCTTCCCTCCCGAACAATAACACCGCCCCTAGTCGTCGCTCCGCGCCGGTGCGTCATTTCTGCGCGATACTTACTGGTTAAAACGATTAGTTTTTGCACTAAATTCGCGAATTTCGGTGTGTTAACGCAGATTAAAGTTTTCATATTTTTTTTCTTATTCCGTGATCTCGTATCTCATCGTGTTTACCCAATTACGTAAGTGCATAATGTTACATAAGTCGTGTATCTATCGCGTGAGCGTACTTGACCTTGCACCCCGGCGCCCAGACTATTTGGTCATTGCATTGCGTCGCGGAGTGACGTCGTTCTCTATAAATGGTGCGTTGTTAGGCTCTAAAAACGTTTTAATTATAACTCTTAACAAGGCGTCGTGTCAGTGTCTGTGTTGACTAGTAACGCATTGCGTAATAACAAAAAAAAAACCTGCTTTACGCGAATAAATACTACAATCCGGTGTATTTCGGCAAGTTCAGTCAATAGTAATGATTTTGGCATGAAGCCAATGGAAATTGTGATTCGTGTCGTGTGTGTTGTGACGTGAAAACATAGTTAGAATGAAATTACATCCCACGCACCGCTATGCGAAAATGTTTAGTGCCAAGTGCCAACGCGCATCTTAAATGTTGATAGCTTCGTATGTATATTGATGCTAAATATTAGTGTGTTGTGGTGCAGTTAATTAGCTTAGTGACGCAGTAGCGACGTCATTATAATTAGTGCCCGTGACCTTGTGCTTTAATATTGATGCTCACTTTGTCACTTTGGCTTTTTGGTCGAGGGTCAAGTGGAAGAAAATGCTAACTGCGAATTATTGCGGCTACGAGTGCATTCAAATTTGCGAATTGATCGTTGCGTAGCGCTACGGCGTGCGGCGCGGGCTGGAGGCGGTGCCTAGCTTGCGGTTCGGCGTAGCGCTCCTACGACACGTCATGCTTGCTCTGGCTACGAAAGCTATGCGATAAGATACGTCTTAAGTTTCCTCGAGATTTAATGTAAACTCGCGTACAAAACATATTTATCAGAATTTTTACTTTAGTTAAATTTGTTATTGGTCGAGCGCAGTAAAATTTTAATTCCATCTCATTATAACTGGCATCGTTAGCCTAGTGTCAACTGTCGGGTGTGGATCGCTGAGTTACCAAAGGGTGTGGTGTATCCCCGTTGTTTCATCATGAGAAGGTGATACGGATTTTATTGAATTTTGTGTGGGATGTTTGTTGTGTTTAAGTACGAAACATTTTGGGAATACTTTTTGTGTGCGTAGGTACAGCTAAGGATAGGCACGCCACAATTGCGGCGATAAGTCCCCACTTTGAGAAGTGGCTAGAGCGGCGCTACGGAGTCCTTACTTTCCGCTTGACGCAGGTACTCACCGGACACGCTTGTTTCGGGAGGTACCTGTTTCGAATACGGCGGGAGAATACGCCCGGGTGTCAACACTGCGAGGATCGCCCGGAGGACACGGTGGAGCATACGGTTGAGGTCTGCCCTGCTTGGGCGGAGCACCGCCGTGTCCTCGCCGAGGCGATCGGCGGCGGCGATCTCTCGCGTCCGGCCCTGGTTCAAGCTATGGTCCGGAGCGAGGAGACATGGGAAGCGGTCACCTCCTTCTGCGAAGCAGTAATGCTAGCAAAGGAGGAAGCCGAACGTGAGAGAGAAAGGGAAACCTCATGCCCCAGCCGCCGCAACAGAAGAAGACGCCCCGGGCGTCGTGAGTCGCAGGGCGATTTTCGGCCACCGTAAGCGCGAGCCTGCGGACGGCGAGCATTGGGTGGCTCGCCGTCTGATCAGAACCAGGCCCGGGTGGACGGCGCGCTGTGTTCCACGCGTGCCTCAAAGAGCTGTCAGCGTAAAAGACGGGGCCCGCTAGGGCCAGTGCCTGCTGGGGCTGCGGACTTCGTTCGAAAGAGGCACCGTATCCTGGAACGCAAAGGGCACTGGGAGGAACGCGGATGGGTTTTAGTCAGTAAGAGTCTGACACTCCCTTCTGCTCCGCCTAGAGCGGGAGGAGTCATTTGATGATTTCCCATCCTTAAAAAAATATAAAAAAGGGTTGTTAACGTGCGATAGAGCTACATAAAATTTGCCATGGCAAACCAACCAGAAGAGAAGTCTACCCCTGCAACGGAGAGATTAGAGTAGAGTAGAGACTCCGCTACCTGAACCATGCTAAACTCCCATTCCTAATCAATCCTGACTAAGTTAGCCAGCCTAGTTCCGCCCAGATGCTTCCTGGGTGCTTTACAGGTTTGGCGGAGCAACCTAACCGTTCCGAGAATTTGTTTACGTTGGACGGCAACTGATTCCTTGGTTCGAAGCAACCTTTGCAAATTGGGCTGCCTACAGCGCCTATGATGAAAATATGATTTTTGTTTTGGGGCAATAACCCGTAATTATGTCTATTATTATTCGAAAGGTATTTCTACTTGGGCTGAGAAGTCGTTTGGTTAGTCGCTTGTGCGTATAGGCTTGACAATGACAGTTTTGACTGCCTGCAATTTGTAGCCCGTGACCATTTGTTGTCACGAAGTTCAGTTGGTCTCTGGCAAATTCATGTACGAAATTATGGGAAAGAGGGAGTGGGTACGGATACAGAACTACCATCTCGGAACATCTCTTCGTGAGTTCGTCTGTGACATCATTGCCTAGGGATCTACAGTTCCCCTTGATCCACTGGACAGTGAAGCCCGCAACAGATAATTGCTGGCCATTTGCTGGTCATGGCGTGTCATAGGGTCTCTGGGAATTGAAAAGTTTGGAAACTAAACCAAAAACAATTTGTTGGATGTACATGACTTTGCAAAGTTTTGTAGAAATGAATATACCTAAATAGAAATCATATATAAAACGGATATAATCATATATAATCGGATGATATGTATCATTTTCTTTCATGGCCGTTTTCATGGAAATACATTCCTTATATTCTCCAGAAACATATGTCAATATTATGCGTATTGATGGTTGATACTTGGTCGGTTGGTTCCCCGTATACATGGCAGAAGAAATTAATTCATGCTGTGAAGCAACGGGATAATATAAAATAACCGAACAATCTTCATGAAACTACTTGATGAATCAACTTGTTTTTTTATTTATTCCGAACCAGGAACGCAAATCGAAACAATTTAATGTTTTTAAAACACAGAAACCCAATCTAAGCGGAGCTAATGCAATTCTTTCGACTCCTTTATAGTGGGACTTCACTCGTGGGTGATATTACGTTACTCCAAGCCCGTATAGGCCCAGTAGTGGGCAATTTTAGCAAATGTAAGCGCGCGCCTGTTGACCGTTATTCTAATCTTAATACCGCAATTGAAAAGTGCGCACTTCAAACGCATAACGCCATCTATCTATATGTAGTAGAACTGTTAAAATATAAGCCTGGTGTTTGTTTTAATTTTTATTAATAGAAATATTATGTGCATTCAGAACGAATTTTTTTAAGGTATTAAACGAATTACTTTTTTAAGACGTAAAAGTAATAAATAAATTTTCTAGTGTAATTCTTATGCTATCGATAGTAATAATATGTCGGTGAGTAGATGGTAATGCGTGTATCTGCATTACGTAGAATAATACGTTGCTAGAAAATTGCTACAATTCCTATCAGGTTTGTGCGTAAAACTGATCTACATTGGTTTTGTAGGTACATGTTAAACGTGATGCGATCAAAAGAGAAAAAAGGTTCTGTTAAGGTGGATGCTCCAGGGTAGCCCGCGAAATTCAAATATTTTTATGTTTTTTGCAATTTGCCGGTCAGTGTGAAGCTGTATGTGGAACAAATGCGATCCGCGACCGTAACGCGTATTTATCTAAAGAATTATAACCATTTTAATCATCAATATAGCCCTCTAAGTTCATGTAGTTCGAAAGAATGATTATTTCATCATCAATATAGCCCTCTAAGTTCATGTACCTAGTTCGAAAGAATGTTTTTTTCTGAAATATTCATTCTTTCGAACTACATGAACTTAGAGGGATATATTGATGATTAAAATGGTTATAATTCTTTAGATAAATACGCGTTACGGTCGCGGATCGCATTTAGTCCACATACAGCTTCACACTGACCGGCAAATTGCAAAAAACATAAAAATATTTGAATTTCGCGGGCTACCCTGGAGCATCCACCTTAATAATGCTTTAAGAGTCTGGATAAGTTCTGAAAAATATATATATACAACACTAACATGTTATGAATATTTGAAAATATCAAGTAAAATAGGAATCATAAAACTAAGGAAATGTATAAGTTAAATAAAATCCAAAAATAATTACGACTGTAGAGATTCGAACCCACATCAACTCTTTCGGCGGGAGCCTTTAAAACGGCGGTCAATGACTACTGTGACAATTTAATTAAATAGCCGATCTTAGTTATGTTTTGGTTTTTCGCTGCTCAGCTCCTTGAAAGTATAGCGTGATGATAAGCATTGGCAAGGTTAGACCCATAAATATCTGCAATTTTGTAATATGTAGTGACTTCTTATTAAAATTCTTCGCTAAACTGTTGGGAAATTATCGAATATTAATTTAAATGCTATTTTAAGTACGCGAAAACCCAGTTTATTTTTATTTTGACATTATTATGGTGTAAAAATACATTTCAAAAGAGAAAATAAATACAAAAATAATATCTGTTGGTGAGGCTCGAACCATGTGCAATTTCTCGTTCAAAACAGACATTTTTGAGTATTACTCATGCTCCATAGCACATAGCGTGATAATATGACCGTACCTATAAGGATTATTTTTGTAAAATTTGAAGAAAATCGGTTCAGTAGTTTTCTCACCAATTGGAAACAATGAGCTTAAGACTTACTATTTTATTATATGTATAGATAGATAGACTTATGATTATGTACTAGCTGTGCCCGCGACTTCGTTCGCGTGGATGCCGAAAAATATTGGTTTCGTAGCTAAAATTCGTTCAGTTAATACCTCTCGCAAAATTAAGAAAATAGGTACAGGGCACCTAATGTAGGGCGCTGCATCATATCTTCCGGTTGAAATGCCAACCAGCCCAGGTATCTCCTGGTTATATTCTGAGGCACGGAGAAATCTTGGTTAGTCGTCAGATAAACATGGACTGAACTCATACTTAACTCCGCGAAACTTAACACTGCGATTCAGAAAACCGCGTCATCAGTACAACACCACCTATCGACAGTGTAGTTGAAATGTCAAATATAGGTAAGCAATGAATATAAGTTTGAACTTAAAAACTAACATGTTTTAGATAATGATCTTTTCTTTTGCTACGTATTAAAAGTTTAACAAATAACTGTTTTATACATTTGTTGCTATTGTTTTTCTCAATAAGTAGATTGGCATTGCAAGTATCTGGAGGCTCAAAAAATGCGCTCGATGAAGTTTCTTCCTAAACTTATAAATTCAATATCTTTTGATTTTGTGGGTCGATGAAATAAACGCTAAATGTTACGCGGGATAACACTTAATACTTAAGTACCTAGATTTGAATCCAATCAATGGTTTATGCGCGATACTCCCACAAACTCACAGACAAACTGACAAAATATTTAAACTTTTTGCGTATTCCATATCTTTTTTCTAACATTTATGCAAAAAATATTCATTGTACAAACACGGCAAGTCTACGATTTTACTGAATGTAAAGATAGATGGTAGATAGTTATTCATTGAATAAAACGGACAAAAAAACGCAGAATTCTCGTGTTTTACAGGAACATTCGCATTGGTATCGCAGACATCGAAAACACGTCTAGTCTCCCCAATGTTGACAAATATTTGGCGATGATTGTCGCTGAGATGATATTGTGACTTAGGTATATTAAGAACGTTTTATTGGCCTTCAGAGGTTCTAGACAAGTGACATTCTATCGACGGTAGCGTGGTGAAGGAGATTGTCAAAACGTCAAAAATGTATGCAATTGACAAAGGCTGTCGAATTTCCACGTGATCACTCCCTTATATTTTGGAATTATGACAATCATATTCGATGATAGAATGGCGCTTTTCCTATAGCCATCGCACTCTCGAGGTTATGTTCGTGGTCTCAAGCTGACGATAAAGTCGTCTCGAATCTTGAGATAAAGTGCCTACATTCTACTATCGAGGTCGTCAGCTGGTCACACAAACATGTAATTTTTTTTTTATATTTGCAGTAATTTGTCCCGATTGAAAATTAAAGCTAACCCAATATTTTGCAGAAAACAAAACGTCAGCCGGCTGTACCTCGGTGGGAAGGTTGACAGTTAGCGCCCTGAAGAGAGCATCTATCGCCTACTGAAATTCACCAGCTGACGAGGTTTCTCTAGGCATCTTGCTAGCAGACTGTTTATTACTCACAGGATCATATTAACTATCAGCTTACAGTTTTTTATCCGGGAGGGAATGGCGTATCTAAAGTAATTCGACTTTATGCTCCGACTGAAAGATTGATCTTGGAAGCCTTTATTTGTTCCACAAAAAACCCTTCCAATTTATACATATTTAGATTTCTAAGACCTTGTTCTATAATATAAAACAATAATATAATCCATAGCTATAAAGAACGAAAAAAGCCTAGAAGAAATAAAGCTCACTTTGTGAGCTTTGTCACTTAGGTGAACCTCGATATCGCAATAGTTATTTACAGAATAGACTAGCAGGTCGTAGACAGCTGAAATAGGGCATGTAGGTTCTTTGGAGAGCGTAGGGGAGCACTTAGAGAGGATTTCCCGAAATTCCTACGGAAACGGTAAAAAAGGGATATGCGCATATGAAATCGCGGACAAAATCTAGTAAATATACAAATCACAATTAATGCATAAAAAGTTTTGGTAACAATAAGTTATTCTCGTGTGACGCCAATAAAACTGTATGATTGGAAGTGAATCACGATAATAATAGAGGCTCGGCCGGTCAAAGGTGAAGCCAATGACCGACGCTAGGAAATAGATAGATCCAATATATATTTGGATAGGAAGATTGTTCAGACGTGTCCGAACTCAATATAGGTACCTAGTCGTGTAGCTGAATTTGAACTAGCTTGGGGAGGTTGTGAATGGGGTCATTCTGCTCTACGATTTATATTATGCATAGTTTTACGTAGGTACCAATTACAATAGCTATACAGGGCTATTTTTAAAAGTGATTTGTAATCATTGTGTACTTTCACTCCCTAAGAGGTTAGCAGTGTTTTATAAATAACCCTGTATACAACAGAGTAGTCTCACCAATGACACACCTACACTCGGTAAAGGTAGAGGTACACATGCCTGTATCTCGCACAAAAGTAGGTATGCAAGTAGCTTGTTAGGTACGCCATTCTGCTAAAACAATTCAGATTGGCTTACACTATGGCAAGCAAGTTACTCGCATAACTTTGTGCAAGTTACAGTTTTAGACACGTGTATCACGACTTAGTTGAATTGCAATTTTGCAGCTGCCGTAAGGTTCAAATTTAGCCACCGCTTGCATTCTTTTAAACAACAGCAATTAATAATAAATTATGCCTGTAGTTGCTTTAACATCTAAGCGAAATTTGCGATCTAATTGTCTATCATGTTTTGCGACTGAAACCGCACTGCGATTACTTTGTCTACGCATCTTCCAAATTGTGTAAAAAATCGGAGTTGTAAGCAACTGCTGGCGCCATTCATTTTGGAACATGCGTGCATTTATTATAGATGTTAAACGTGCAAGATAAGAACATGGTATAAACCCTCCATTAATTAAATATCATTTGTTCTCTAGATGCTGATGTAAGGACTATGACCGGCCTAGACTAGTTCGCACGTTTCCGCCAATCAATCTAAGCGGTAAGTTGACTCATAATCACTAATAATAAATAGGTACATGTAATAGAATAGAGTAGGTACCAACAAAACGTCATCTTAGAGTGCGGGCACGATAAGTCCGCACGCGGTTGAAATCGGAACTAACGTGTTCATTTTATAAGTAGGTACCTATGATGATTATTATAATCTAGTAAATTTATTATAACTAGCTTCTTAACTATTTCAACTACAATTTTAGTTACTTTATAATAATATTTAAGCAAATGAAGGAAATATATTCAATTAAGCCTTGCATTTGCAGCAGCGCCACCATCCACGCGCAGATTTTTCTTGCGCGCACTCTACCTAGGATATATACAGGATGTATTTTTAAAGTGTGTCTTCATGGCCAAATCCGAAACTATAAAGAATATAGAAAACCCTTGAAAGGAGTCTCGAGCCCATTTTGATGAAAAGTAAAACTGCATCATTGGATTTTTGAAAAATCGTTGTTCCTACCCCGGAATCGAAACGGTTGATTTTGAAAAAAAAACATCCATTCTGTATTAGTAGATAGATTATAGTCTGTTTTTTAATCCCGGAGACTAAATTGACAAGTGCAAATGGCGAACTGACATAGATTACTATAGCATTTTAGTCAGTTTTGACATTTGCACGTGTCAATTTAGTCTCCGGGATTAAAAAACAAACTCAATATTATTTTAAAGTGTCACAGATAGCCCGTCATTTCGTCGGCGCCGCGGTGAGCTGTCACTTAGTCGTCTCTTAAAGTTAGTATTGTCTGGCCTCAATTCACTCGAATCTGACTCTGTTGAGACTCAATTGACCCGCATCTCAAAATTGGGTCTCCGCAAAAATAGACGGCCGCGGCGCTTTACTTTCGCGCGGTACCTTTCCGCCGAAAAGAGTTTAACAAGCTATTGAAAACTGACTTGTGTAACTATCGAAACTTCACGACCCAGTAAATAACTAACTAACTATTTTTATAAGTCTGTAACGGTAATACGTCGTGATTGGTCGTGAATGCGTGAATGTTACGCTTATGAGTCGGCAGTAATTGGTCGCGACACGCTCACCGAAGTCATCAATAAGAAAATATGAGCAGCTAGATAGAGGCAATAAAGTTTTTTTTTTTAATTCGCTAAGTAATAATAAAATACAAGTGAACAATGTAAGTCCACACATGCTCGATGTTATTACGTTCATTCGAGCAAGTTCGATCATATAGACCAGCCAAACCATTTTTCTCTCAGGGCCACATTGGCCTTCTACCATTGCCATGATAGGCGGCAATAGTATCAGCACATTGTCAAGGACAGTCAAATCAGTACAGTATAGATAAATACACATTACCTAATATACTGACTAAATATGGCACCAATAATGTGCCATGGCATAGGGCCACACGGAAAAGCTTGGCGGGTCATTTGCGGTCCACGGGCCGCAGGTTGAGTATAGCTGGTATAGACCATAATAACTTATGATTTATTGCTTGAAATCGAATCAAAATGTTTGAAGAGCAAGATTCATGTGGCTTAATTTATGTTTGATGATTCTTGCTCATCGAATCACATACGTGTAGAGCCACTATTAAACGTAAGTCATAGTGTTAATGATGACGATGTGATTTGATGAGCCTGTTGCGCAGTGTCCAGCCATGCCTGCCAAGATGATGAGTGCGCGCGGAGGCGCGGCGGCGGGCGGCGACGTCAGCGTGGCAGAGGGCCCACTCGCCTCCTTCGAGACGCTCACACAAGCCGCCATCATTGCCGTCATGGGCATAGCCATCGTCGTCTCCAATATACTCATCATAGCATCCTTCCTCAACCTCAAAGGAAGATGTACGTATGAAAATTAAATACTTTTCTTTAAATCTTGAACAAGGGTTGTTAAAGGTTCCCTACACACCAAAGCATTTCGCTACAATCTACTAACGAACTCTACCCACCGAGCGCTCGGCTTTGTTGTGTAGAAATTTATCCTACTGGTTATCAAAGGGATATTGGTAAATATAGAGACCACATAATTTACAAAACCACTCTTACCATGCAACCAAACCAAAATCATAATAATGATGTAGGTAATCGAACACTTTAATACACCCTTCTAATTAGCCATAACCGTTGTTCCAATTTATTTGTTGTGATAACCACAGCAGCACATTCTATTTACGAGTACTTATACAAACAAAAGGCTGCAGTTATAATTATGCTCGTATTATGTAAACGTTTTTCGTTAGTCCTTGTACTAAACATACCAGGAATAGAATGCCGATTCGTAATCGCTTTCAGTCTATATTATCCCAAGGAAAATTTAATCCGTGCTGAAGTGGATAATCTCGTGAATTGGTCAGGTTTCTTTCGAACGGTGTTTATTAGAACATCGAAAGTTAAGCTATCGTTCACCTAGAGTGACAGGGTGATGTTACAAGACTTAATAAAGTCTTGCTTGTATATTAGAGATAGTTATTATAGACCGCAAGTCAGGCTTTTCTCTCGGACGAAAACTTGTAAAATGTTTTAGAGTGGAACCTTATCGTTCAGGGCGAAAAATAGGGTCAAGAGAAAAAAATAGTTTCGAAATTTTACGTACATAGGTACTCGTAGTATTGATTGATTATGATGCTGTGTGTTAATGACTGATCATGCAATGTTTTGAACGCAGGTCTGTCGCACGAAGTGATCAACTACTACTTGCTGTCGCTGGCCGTGGCCGACCTGCTGATCGGCGTGCTGGTGGTGCCGCTGTCCGTGTACCCCGCCATCACGGGCCGCTGGATGTTCGGCGACCTCATGTGTCGCCTGGCCGGCTACGTCGAGGTCACGCTCTGGTCCGTCTCCGTGTACACCTTCATGTGGATCTCTGTTGACCGTTATCTCGCAGTTCGGAAGCCTCTCCGCTATGAGACGGTTAGTGCGACGGTAGTTATCCTTTTCAATATTTTTTTTATTAGCTAGCTAGCTTGCATCTTTAATGCATTCGCATTAGTAATTGATCATTCTGAATCCTTTGATAAAGCAATTAATAAACCCACTTTTTCCTAATCATACGAAATCGATTCTTCTTTTGATATATAAATATTACAATAATATCGTAGATTACGATTTCAATTTTCTCTCTTTTAATAGTTCCTGTAAAAATAACATTTACATCTACATAATTAGTCCAACTTAATCATTAGCATGAAAAATTATTTTGTAATATTAATATTCTTAGTATTTTAAATTATTTTGTCCCTATTCCAATAAAATGTCAGAAAAGTTAGATTAGTGTAGGCCGCACCTGTTTTAGGCTAATTATTAATAACAATGCTCATGGACCAGGTACAAACGCGCACTAGAAGCCAATGTTGGATGGTTTTCACGTGGATATCCGCGGCAATGCTCTGCTGTCCGCCGTTACTAGGTTACAAAGAGGAAGCCAACTTCGACAAGGAGACGTTCATCTGCATGTTGGACTGGGGCACGACGTACGCGTACACGGCCACACTGGGCATCCTGGTGCTGGGCCCTAGCGTCATTTCCATCGTGTACAACTACTACTACATCTTCTCCATGAAGCGCCGCCTCAACAGCGGCGTGCCCATCCACGACAAGGAGTACGCCACGGCGCTGGCCGAGAACCTGTCCAACCCCAGCCACTGGATGAGCTTCATCATGGTGTGCACCTTTTGGCTGAGCTGGACCCCTTTTGTCGTCGTCAAACTGTACGAATATTGCACTGACACGGAAATAAAGGTTCCCATGTTGCATTTCGGAGTCGTATGGATGGGCATCATGAATTCATTTTGGAAGATTGTAATACTGCTGACGTTTAGCCCGCAGTTCAGGATCGCGCTGAGAATATTGTGTCTAACGGCGTGCTGTCGCTCCAAAGGCCGCCTGGCAGCGGAACTCATGGGCCTTGATAATGATGACTGAGTCCACCTTTTGGCGGGTATGTAAGTCCTATGCAAAGTCGATCACCCGAACATATACACAGTATTGAGGATCAGTCAATAATTATGGATTTAGATACCTGGCCTGGCTTTACAGTCATCCACCGTGTTGTATAATAATGTTCTTTGATTTCAACTGTTTTGAGGCTTATTAGCCGCCTTGTCTTAATATTGCTGTTTATTAGAATGTCTGTACGTGTCTTGACTGTAAGTAAAATCCCGATCATTCCTGTAGATTAATCTTGACACGAATATTGATTCTGCCTTTTCAATAAATCGCAACTGACGAGTGTAAGTAGTCGATGTAAGGAAGACTACGGTATTAACTTTCAGTGTAAAAATGTGTGTAGTCAATAATATTTGACAATAATGTGTTTATGTTCAAACACTTTGCTCTGTGCAATAAAATTCATATCATTTTCTCAATGAATATTCGCTAGTTCTAAGCATTATGTAGTGTTTAATTTATTCTAAATTGTGGAAGCGTGTAAGGGAAAAAAATAAATATATAAGAGTGATGTACTATTTATTAGGTGTAAATAGGTAGTATAGGGTGCTGCATTTCTATAACTAATTTTTTGCAACGGTGGGTGGTGTTTTATGTACTTTTCTCAGCATATTTTTATATTATTACATGGAAACAATGTCTGCAAGCTTTTATTCTTTTCATATTCATGTATGTCAAGTCTAGATAGTATAATGTGTATTCCGAACAAACCAAACAAGTTGTTTAAACACTGGTCTCGCTGGTAAAAGTGTTTTCCTAAAAACTGTTTACTGTGTAACACAGCGTAGTGTTATGTCGTATTGTATACCTATTACGAAGAGTATGGATATCTTAATAATATAGAGTTGATTACTTATTAAACTAGCTAAAATAATAGCAGAACATTGTCAGTTCGCAGATATGCAATAAACATGGGTTATGAAATATTTAGAAATGAAGCCTCGTTATAGTGAGTTGGAACAGTAGATCAATATCAATATTAATTATGAATGTTAGCTTTCAATTATGAGTAGACCGTCAGCTGTACAAACTGAGCTGGCTTCTGGTAAAAGCTTGTATTTTATTATTTGGTTTGCACGGAACACAATATAACCAGTTGTGTTTGACCTACGTATTTATTGCTGATATATATTTTTCAACACATTAGCTCAAAATAGCTGCTTACAACACACTTACTCAAAAACTGCATTTACGAAGCCTTTAAGGATACGCACGGCCCTATACGCGCGCACGGAGCGCGTGGTGGTGAGAGTACCTATTTTACCGCACGCTCTATTGTGTGGTGCGTTATTTTTAACTTTCGAACAATCTATACAGGCTTCGTAAATGCATTTTTTGAGCAAATGTATTGAAACAACTATTATAGTCAGTAAATGGTCGAGTCAGATGTAGATATCGTTTAAAAATCATTGTTATTTCTGGATATACTATTACATTGTAATTTATGAAATATGATTGATATGAGTTTCAAATAAAATCTATATATTTTATTGTTGAACGCACATTCTGCAACCGCATGACGTGAGGGCGACACTTATGACTCGAAATCTTGAAGTTTATTAGTAGGTTAATATATCAACTAATTCGTCAATGTCAAATTTTCAATTTTGGAAAGAGTGTGAACTGTTCTGCTATACTAATATTGAATAACTATAAAATTTATGCTTTTCGTGTTCATTATAATAACTAATTATGGTATCGAAGGGCGGGTGTCCTGGTTGTAGTTACCAAGGAATACGCAGTTTCTGACGTGGCACAGATTCCGAAAACTAGACCTTTGGCGAGTTGCCAATTTCTGTATTTAGGCTGGTGAAACGATTGCGTCATAATCAATATTTTGTTATATACTCGTGCCCTGCAATATGTGATATCATACATAATAGATATAGATGTATATTTGAAGCCCGCTCTTCCTTTAAAGTTAAAGTTTTCTCAAATTTAAAGGCTGTGCTTAGACTATCTTTGATTTCTTTTGTTTCAGAGTAGTTTTAGGTTGTAAAGTTAGCTGTTATTTATCGTCTACTACCTATCTGTCTGTTTCACTGCCTTTTCTAATGTATTTCAATGCCTACCTATCACTTAGTATTATCTACCTATGTTTTGTTTACGAGGATAAACAGAAAGTGTTTATTGTTTGAATTTTGTAGTCGGTTACATTTATTAAGACTTTAATTTCTCGATTGCTAGCTGTTGATTTTGCAAGTAATTATATGTAAGTATCTACGTACATTAATGTCACAGTACCTACATTAGGTACTTTTTCTGTAATAGATATTAAGGTTTTTGTAGATGTGTAATCAACTATAGCTCTTTCGAATATAGCTAGGTTGGTACAGGTTTATATCGTGCTTTTAAATAGCGTGAACTGTGAAGTGGTTTTCGGTGAACAATACCTACGCTTTGGCTGAACTGATCGATGCAATAGATAGTGGCTCTCAAGAGGCCATCATTGTGCAGTCATGGAGACCACTGAGTTGCGATGACCTATATCGCTTGCCCTTCGTATATAACATATATATACACGGTGTAAATAGGAAAGGACAATGTTAGCATAATATGTGAGTTATTTTATGTAAGACAGAAGTTATATATCGCAAATCAAACATACATAACCATATGTTTAGTCTTCCCAGTGCTACTGTGGTCAGTTACAAACGCTTAAAAATGTTCTGAAGGTACCAAACTAAAACAATAAACGATAGCTTAAAATAGTTGAAATATTTTAAAAGGACGCTAATTAGGTTTGTTCATGTTCTCTGTAAAAATATTAGTTATGAATAGATACCTAATGTTTTAGGGGCATATATTTAGGTTAATGTCAGATTCGTTAAATAATCTGAAATAGCTTAATAAAAAGCATTTTTTTTATAACTATTGTAGTCTGATTCAATAAAGTCTGTTCTTATACGAATAATGCAAGTTTTTTAAAAGGGCGTGTCATTATTTGCGCCTTTTAGTGCTGGGTACATTTAATATTCTAAAGTAATTCTATGGTAGCAAAAAATAATATAAATATTATTATGGATGAATTAATTTGTAAGTATATTCTAAATTTCACCAATATTCTAAAATAGTACTTATTAGTCATATTCTTCGTTATTTTCTCATTTTAACGAGATTTAAACTACTTACTCAATGAAACATGTTCACTGCCTTTGTAAGTTTAATATTTAACCAACAAATAAAGCAGCTACGATACTTATTAATATTAAATTAAATTAAACTATTTAGAGGCCTTGTTTGCGCACTCCGGTGTTTGCCGAAATATAGAGTGTTAACATACAACATTATGAAGTTACGCCGCATCTAATACATTAAAGGTTCTCAAAATTGAAATCCGGTTTACTCTTATTGTTAATACGATTAAATGATTCTAAAGTTGTGCCTACATTGTATTTAGCCCACGAGGATGACATTCTAGTTAATTCTACTCTGTTTAGCTCGATTAGAACTTCACTTGTTTCTCACGAAGTCCCGTCATCGATCCTGATCGAATTACAACTCTGTTAGGATTTCAAAGTGAAGTTTATAGAATGGAGCTGCAACATAATAGTCATTTTTCAAGTATTATTTAACTGTTTCATAGGAAAATGAAAGCCCACTATAAGCCTCTATCAAGGATTTACTCGGAATACTGTATTAATTCTGTGAGGAGCTCGTGGCTAGATAATAACAGCCGCACGGGTCGATCTTCAAGGTTAAGCAACGCTTGTCAAGGTTGGTCTGTGGATGGGTGACCATCTTAACATACCGAGTTTCCTCCGTGCCTCGGAAAGCACGTTAAGCCGTTGGTCCCGGTTGTCATTTGTAGATCTTTGGCAGTCGTTACGGATAGTCAGAAGCCAGTAAATCTGACTCCAGTCTTGCCATGAAGTACCGTGTTACCCAGTTAATGGGTTGTGGAGGTCTGGTAGGCAGCCACTCCTCGTAAAATACTGGTATTCAGCTAAATCCGGCTTGACTGGAAGCCGACCCCAATATAGTTGGGTAAAGGCTAGGCGGATGACTGTATTAATTCTGCAACAGTCATATTGCCTTACAAATATACAATAGAACTTCACTATAGCAATATTTGTCTATAAGAATCGTTGGTAGGTATGTCAGATATGTATTCGAAACAGATTTATTCATAATCTCACTGTATTGTACCTAATTAAATAACATTAGACGTGTTTCATCATAGTGCGGTCAATTTATTTCACATAATCATGTCACTGCAGTACGTGGGTTTTTATCTTTTTACGAGTATATCTTAAACTCTTAAATCTTACCAGAGTGCTTTTTGAGTTTCACATACGATAAGGGCTAAAAGTTTAATTTAAATAGATAGATAGTGTTTTTATACGAATGATGGGTGGATGGATCCATCGCTAGCACCGTGATGCAAATAAATATAGATAAATGAGACTTTTGTTGAAAAAGTCACATATGAAGCTACGAGCCAGCTTTCATTCACAGGGTGTGGCAAAAATATTAATTCAGTTTTTAAATTAACCTAGTATCAGTATGGTACAGGAGGGCAGGGGGCTCTGTGAACGAGAATAAAAATAGGATTTCTAAGTGTAAATAGACTAGAATAGGTATGTCAAAGGGAACTTTTGGTACGTTTGTTGATATTTCAATGAAATCAATTTATTATGGATTCAAAAGAAATGTAAAGCGTGTTTTGTGGTGTGAACTGTATAAAATGTATTGTTTTTTCTCGATTGAAGAAATTAAGAAAAAAACTTTATTAAATCTTTAACTATGTAAATGCTGTTTACTATAATTTTATTTAAATATTTAATAATAATATTAATTTTATTTGTGTTTTTATTTTAGTGATGATGAACCGTAAAGCACAGAAAATATAATAAATGTATAAATTATTATAGTGCCCAAACTTTGTGGAACGTTGATGCTTATTTCAATTCATTTATTTTATAGATAACATGCAATATTCAAACTGGAGCTATGTTCGGCGAATCGTGTATACTAATATTCGTTTTAATTAAAAATATTATAAGAATACGATATTACATCAATTCGTCCAAAAATGCTGCCAAAACTAATTAAAATAATTTTAATACTATACTTTGAAAGTAATTATATGAAATGAGTTTAAAATTAAGATCATTGAAATATTTTTTTTCTGATTATGTGAAGAGCACACGAATAGGTGAAGTGCCATTTCAATATTTCAACCAAAACAATCATTCAGATAAAAATCTCCAGTGCGCACAATTAAAAACAAAGATTTTTCCGCATTTCTATATAGGTTACTGCAATTTATATCAATCACTATACGAACGATTTGAGGCCAATCTACGACTCTGACATCACATCACTTGTGACGTATTATTGCGGGTTATCAGTCGGAAATAGGTCAAAGCGTATTCGACGTTATTAACGGCTGCCTGTATACGTTGCTATATCTTGACTGGTTCATCTCATAACATAAACTGATTATCTAGCCCTGTCAGCGTAGGCAATTTAGCTGTAATCCGACATTAATTAATTAAAACTGGGTGTTAGCTAAGCAGGTTTGTCTAGTACACAGTACCTAATGTTGCAAGGAAACTTTTAATGAGAATAACGTTGAAGAGAATTAAGGAGTTAAATTCTAAGACTGTGTTACAAGATGCTAATTACCTATTAAGTTTTATTCGTTAGCATGTTCAGGTGTATTCTTGCAAGCTCATAATGGGCAACTTCTTGGCATATAAAGTTTTAAGTTTGGGTAGTAACTCGTTATAATTATTCAGAGGCCTTATTATGACGTGCTAAAGCCATCATAGCTACAGTGCCAGAGAGAGACGGAGCTATACATGCCACCATCCCTTTTTCACAACAGAATGTTGGTGGCATTTACACGTCGTAGTACGACCCTATATTAGGTACCTCATGCACCAAACAAGGTCTTCCCAACACGTTGAAAACCCTTTACTTTATATCGAGTTAAAAAGCAAAACACGTTAAGAACAAAACTATTGTAATCACATCAATGATCAGCATTATCTGATAAGAGCTAGATTTCAAAAAACTTTATTTTATATTAAATACATACCTATATTTTTTATTTAACTATAATATTGAGATTTCAATTTAATTTAATTCAGGACATATTATTGTTTCATTTTTTATTCATGTTAATTAGACCTATTATGAAAACGATGTGCCTGCCTGTAAGTGAGTTGTTTACAGAGAATTCTTTCGAAAATGTTGTTAAAAATGTTGATTTGTAAATAAGTCGTTGCGTTGGTGCGCCTATGTTAAATAAATAAACAACTACCTTTCTCCTAGTTACATTAGCACACATTCTGACCGTATAAATTCAGAATTCATAATAAACTGTAAATTAGGTTCGTTCCTAGTTTAGTTTAAAGTTGAGAGTATTTAGAATCGTGCTCGCAAATATGAAACATTATTTCGCTGACCGTGTGTGGCGTCCGAATTAGCTCCAGTTTGCAACTCTAATTAAGTTTCAGTTTCTAGGTGTAAAGCAAGTTAATGCATTTATTTTTAAACCCTGACGCAAAAACGACGGGGTTTATAAGTTTGACGTCTCTCTCTCTCTCTCTCTGTGTGTGTGTGTGTCTGTCTGTGGCATTGTAGCTCTCGAACGGATGAACCGATTTTGATTTTTTTTGTTTGATGGTGAATTAGTCGGGAGTGTTCTTAGCTATGTTTGATGAAAATCGGTCCAAGATGGCCGCCGCTGATGAATGGTGTATTACATATTTTTTCACAACTTCCTCAATATGGATATCAAATTAAAGGGCTTGACAAGTACCTACTATAATGTACACTTTATTGAAAGGGAATGAGGAATGTTAACGGACGAAATGAAAATTAATTTTAAAATTAATTAAAATTTTAAAAAACCTCAGACAAAAAAAAACTACTAATACTAACTATACGATTGTACTAAACTAAGAGATTCAATAGAAATTATTTTTTGTCGGTGGTTTTTTAATTTTTTAACTTATGGTAAAGTCTACGTCGTAACGTACGTCGACTTAAATATATATTTATTTTATTAGAGGTTATTTTTTGTACTAGTCTTAAGTTGTGTTATTGGTGATTATACGAGATAAAATGATCGCTGTATAAAATTCTATTCAAGAACTGTTTACGAATATTAAATCAATGTTGAAGGTCTTTATAGCATTTCATGTTATGAATATCATAAATATTTTCTAAGTTTTTATAATACCTAATATCCCAATTTATAGAACTGTTTATATATTTAGAGCAGAGGTACATTGTTACATTTATATGGTTTTTTTTTCAGTAGACTAAATCAAAATTATCTATAGTGTCACTATTAAAATAAAATTAGCTCAAATTTGGTGTTTCATTTAAAGGGTGGCTTTTTTCTTGGGGTCTCTGTTGAATGAAATATTACACACCTACAACAGTGTAGTTAAATGTGCTAAAGATATGTCAAATTTTTAGATTTGGGTTTTGACGTTGATTAGTTCAAAAATTGTCTTTGATTTAATAAAAGTCAAAAACCAAATAAAGCACTATTTTTAAATCAAAGAATATTTTACATTATTGAGACATGCTTGATATTAATTATAAGCTGGATAAAGGAGCGCCTTTATCCAGCTTATAATTAATATCAAGCATGTTTCTTTAATGAGCTTTCACAAAATGATCAGAGTAAAATTAAAAAGCCGATAATAATGCGCTAATTGATATTGTAGAATTTCAAAATGATATAGCAGACATGGTTTTATTCGTATCTACTCATTAAGCCTTACATCCAATTAACATAATGGATCATAACAACAATCGCTTACAAAAGGAAATTGTTCGGCGTTCATTTCATACATCGTTCGCTTAAGAACCAACAGAGACGCGAATTTACTTTTTGCGTCCGATAGACTGTCAGTGTGGGTGTTGCTCGTTTTACACAGTTCTTTGAATCGATTTATTCTGTTCGTAACTAAAAACCTTACTTATAGATCAAGCGCTGAGAGCACTGATTTTTATAATTACGGCGCACACTATAGACTCGATTCAAACTTGATGGCAGCTCACTAGATGTAAACAGACAGTGCTTTTACTACATTTATCCAAAATTGCTCATACTTAAAGCTGGTGTATTTGACGGGCCCCAAATTAGACAACTTACAACCATTTAAAAAATTCTATGAATGTGCTTGAAATAAGGTCTTGCCCAGCTGTCGTCTCAGTGATACAAGTTTTGTGGGAAATAGAAAATCTGTAAATTATATTGAGATTGTAGAAGACTTTCTTTTACAATATTAAATAATTTTGCAATATCAGTATACAAAAACCACTTTCTTCAAGGACCTGGACAAATTTCCTGAAACTCTAGGAGATATGAGCGAGGAGTATAATGAGCGTATGCATCAAGATTGACGAGCTATGGAAGAACACTTTCAGGGATTATTATGACATAAAGGGTAATTCCAGGATAGGTGCCCCACTTTTTGATATGGAGCCATAACTTATTAATTAAAAATCGTAGTAAAAGGTAATAATTTGAGGATCTCGTGGCTAGATAATAACTGCCGCACGGGTCGATCTTCAAGGTTATGTTTCCCAAAAAATCGAAAGAAGATATAAGCCAAAGTTGTAAAAATGACCGAAAATGTTAAAGATTTTCGAGCACCACGCAGTTAGCACAGGTCTTTCGAGGTTGGAAATTGGGTATACTACTGGAAACTACCCTAATAAAGTACCGAAATTCAGAACAGGGCAATTTATAGCGAACTAAACTATTTTAAATGACTGGCCAGGGAGTGTTCGTTAGTAAACACTTTTCCTATCTGTATTTTGTTTCTTTCATTCTGTTGGTATCTAGAATGCTAACAAGTTTCAGGTTGTTCAAGAACAACATAAGTTATTCTTATGTTGTTTATGATGATACCTAAGAAAAAGAAGTTGTATCTAGGTACTCTATTGCCAGATCAGACACACTGACTAAGTTTGTTAACTTAGTAGGAATAGCTAGCGTACCTATTTTAACTAGACAAAGGCACGTAAAATACCAACTTGCTGAACTTGTCGAGTCACCTGAAGACCTGTGGAATTACTGGGAGACCTGAGGAATCAAATCAACACCTGGGTACATCCCTTGAGAACTGTGAAGAACTGTTGAATACAATAAACAATACAGTTTCTAAACAACACCCCAGAGTCTTTCAGTTGGTCTTCACAGCAGCATTAAAAAACACCAATAAACAAACATTGCAAGCTGAAAAATAACTAATACGAAAATTGTTTGAGTACCACTATGCCACCCGCATCACCCCTTTGCGGAATGTTGCAAAGGAAACCTGCACCTGTTTAGAATAAATTACATCATAATTTTAAACCCGGAAGGCCATTCAGGCCTTCCGGGGCAAAATAATGTTGGTAGACCAACCCACTAACTGAGTACCTACCTACTAATGAAGACGTCTGGCCACTACTATAGTTTCATAAAAAAAGAAAATCATGGTATTTTTTATTACCCGACTGCCAAGGAAATATAATATTATTGATAGGCTAAACCCAACTCAACTAAACTGAACTGAATCTCAAGTGTTGGAAAACGGCAATGCAGTCAAAGATCGATTATGGATGGTGGTTAGACAGATGATCTAGGAAACGCTTATTTATTTCAATCTTAATTAATATGAAAATGTAACGCTGTTCGTTTGGACGAGGTCGTGTCGGGAAGTGATCTGATCTGATTTTGGACCAGTACCATGATATGACAAATTGGCTAGATAATAACAATGATCTTCATTGGATTCCACCAAATATTTCTGAGTGTAAGTAGAAACATAATGTTTCGGCACCATTATGTTAAAAAACTCGACGAAAGAGGAGCTCGTGGCTAAATAATAACAGCCGCACGGTTCGATCTTGAAAGTTAAGTCACGCTTGCCAAGGTTGGTCTGTGGATGGGTGACCATCTTAACATACCGAGTTTCCTCCGTGCCTCGGAAAGCACGTTAAGCCGTTGTTCCCAGCTGTCATTTGTAGATATTTGGCAGTCGTTACGGATTGTCAGAAGCCAGTAAATCTGACTCCAGTCTTGCCATGAAGTACCGTGTTACCCGGTTAATGGGTTGTGGAGGTCTTGTAGGCAGCCGCTCCTCGTAAAGTACTGGTATTCAGCTACATCCGGCTTGACTGGAAGCCGACCCCAATATAGTTGGGGAAAGGCTAGGCAGATGATGATGATGACCATGATATGACAAAGTCCGCCGTCGCGTCGCGTAGGTCGTCTGTCTGAACCCGATATACCTACTTAAAAACGACCAAACGGATTTTCATACCGTTTTCAACTTGGGATTTACAAATAATGTTTAGGTGTAAAATTCATTAAAGTTTACAGTTAATATGTTGAAATATTACTGTTAAAGATGTCGGGAAAAAATCTTGATGACTTTAGGAGTTTATAATATTCTCTGCTACCCGGAGCGGTATTCTAGTATTTGATATAACAAAGTGAAACAAATTTTACCCTTCACAATAATTAGACGCGTTAGCACTATTTATTTTCCGCTTAAAACTAGGTCAGTATACCCTGCAGCCACATTGTATTTGTTCGTTGTGTCTGCTGGCCATTAGCGGAGGTCAATTAACAAAGTAACCCAGTTTACTTGTGAAACCGGAGGCAGACGAACACTGTCATTGTTAAATGAGTTAGAAAAATCCGCTGTTGTTCGGAAAAGTCGATCTCAGTTACCCATGGAAACGCTGTGAATATGTACAGCTTTGCTTATGTCTGGATTAGCTCATAATAAGGGGGAGAAGTTCCAACCGACTTAGAACTACGTGCTTCCAAATACTTGCATCACAGTTTTAATTTAATTCTATGTTGATCATAGACCAAAAATAGATTCGGTAAACAAATAATAGGAAACTTTATGAAAGTGCAGTTTAGGTATTCAGATTTCTGATGAACAGCATTTTAAAAAGCCGAAAACAAATTCTGGCTGCGTACATACATACTTTATTATTTATTGGAATGGTAACCGCCGCCGCGCTGGTTTTTGAAAACAAAATAACTATCCGTCACAAATTAGGGCTGAGTTATTCGGGCTTGTGGGCATTAAAAAAGTTATTTTTTTAATTTTCACTTTTTAGTGGTACGCAGGTACCACTAAAAAAGTGAAACCACAAGCATAGTGTGCCTGCGTGATATTATGTTATGAACTGGTGTAAACAATCAATAGACAAACGATTACATAAATCTCTAATAATTTGTTGAAGAGTTCCGTTGCCAACCTCTGAAGTTCTTCATCAGATCACCAAATTTAAATGGGATAAGTCCGAGAAAATACTCTTCCAAACAAAAAAAGAATCATCCAAATCGGTTAACAATTGGCGAAAATATCGCTGAACAAACATTTTTCATTGGATCCCATCAAATCCTGACTTATACCTTCCATCATCAGCTCACCAACATGAGATGATGATTACCAAGCACAAATATCTGAATTGCGTTAGAAAGTTTACGAAAAACAGTGTGTTTGCTTATAAAATTTGAGGGTTTCCCTCGATTTTTATGGGATCCCATTATCAGATTCTGACTTGGTAACAATAGGACCACCTCAGAAGTATAGGCTTTCGAATAAAAAAAATAATTTTAAAATCGGTCCAGAATTGGCGGAGAAATCGGTGAACATACAGAAAAAAAAAAGATACAGCCGAACATAGAACTTCCTCCTTTTTGAAGAAGTTGGTTAAAAATGCTACCTCCGCCCGCGACCCCTCATGCTCAACACGACGATGTTATAAGATGTCCAGCCGATGACCGCCGACTTCTTCGCAGAATGTCTACACCACAGTACAAAATATTTGCAGTTGATCTACTGAAATGCTTTTTCTTTTAGACATGATTTCTACTGCGTTACATTTTATAGTCTCGTTTTACATTTTATGGCAGTCTATGAGTTATTGCCAGACGTGGCGGGGTCTTAGTTTAATAATATGTAGTGATTTAGTATTATGATTTAAGAAATGAAATCGAGACAATTTTACAGACATGGTAATTATTTTATTATGATTGTGAAAAATTAAGCAACCTTTCTGCTCTTTTTCATCAGACCCTATACTAGATGATAAAAAACTACGATAGGTCTCAATTCTGTTAGACTCAGTGTCTGAAATGACCATTCTTCTTTAAGGAAACAGTTTTCATTCACAAAAATTTCCCAGTTTCGTTCTTTTTAATCCATTGCTTTTAAGTTGACTTTTTATTTTATTTTTATAATTGTATAACTTGTATTGTTTTATGATATGTTCTTTTATAATTTTATAAAGAGCTAAAGTTTGTGAGCTTGTGAGGTAATCTCTGGATCACTAGAACCGATTTTAAAAATTCTTTTACCAATAGAAAGCCCCGTTATTTGTGAGTGTCATAGGCTCGCTCAGCGAAGTGGGCACGGGTCAGCTAGTATTTGATTATCTCCCATGTAATAATAGGCTCTAAATTCAAATCCGTACAGAAACCACGTCCCAGTAGATGGCACTGTTTAAAAATTTAGACATTTTCTGTTCAATTCAATCATTGAAATAAGCACCTTGGTAGGTAGCACATAGGGCTCGAATGATGCCCCATGCCCATAGTGCAAAGTAAAGTTTGCAAAACCTTTCGTTAGCATTTCACATGCGTACGTACTGTATAGTATATTATTAAATCGAATACACGAATCTGTGTTAGCTTAAGGCGTACTAGCTCTCACAATCCTCGGTCAAGTGTGAGATGGAACACCGGGGTGGTTTTTAGTCAGGAGGATATTCCACCCGGCAAAAAAAAAAAAAAAAAAAAAGGATACTATCTTGCATTTAGTTACACATATCTTGTATTTAGTTTTACAGCAAGTTTCAAGACCGAATTACAAGTTTACAAGTTTGCCTAATACCTACCGCAGATACAAAATTAATGCAATCTCAAATTAACAACGAATCTCAAGTAGTTATCAACTTTAAATTGAACGACGATCCTCTTTTTATTTTTATTTATACCTAATATCATTGGATTTGAAGAAATCTTTACATTTCGCTAGGACCTAGTTCGAGTCAAATGTTGTATGAGAAGGTGTTCCTGATATTGTCAGGGACTTGGACATCGACCGATAATGTACAATATAATATTTTATTATCTTTTAAACATCATTGAGTATTAATGTTAATACCGACTCTACATACAGTTCGTCGCGGCGTGGTGCGGCGCACTGGCGCTCGTAGAGCGTGAGGCGCGGGGCACGGGAGAGGATCTCAGAGTGTATATAAGGGGCGGTTGATACGGCATCGCTTTCAGCCGGTTTAGTAGTTGAGGCCGGTTTAGTAGTTGACAACCCTCTAGGGTTGATAACTGCGAGTGGCCATCGACAAAAAAAAAAAAAAGGCATCGCTTTCAGGCAGATTCCGAATTTCTATGAGTGTCGACGTTGTTTTTTTAGGCCCCATGGTTTAAAAATTACCATTATCTTCGAAGTTTGCATAGAGAAAAATCTGAAATTATTCTATGTGATAGAAATTTATATAAAGATTACAGTCAAAATAAAACAATGTCTTTAAGTAGCACACTTTGTCGGTAATGAATAACAAGAACTACATTAGTTCCACTATCAGTACAGAGGGGGCCCTGATCTAAAACTGTAATATACACCGCAGTGTTGAAGGGCAATAGAACCATTGTGGCATACAGCAACTTAGAAAAAAAAAAAAAAAATATGTTTCTTTTTTTCAAAGTTTTCGCGCATCCTTTACCTTCTAATATCTCGGCAACGTGACACTTTAGGGTACCACGTTGCTAACATTTTTTGCTTGTTGAAGTGTCCTCTACCTATGTATGCATGTTAGACCGTGCGCCGCAGCTTTGAAAAAAAAAAACTTAAAATGCCAGCTCCTCATATACGCCTTGCCGATGAAAATTTAAAAATATTTCACGTTTTATGTAATGGTACGGAACCCTCGGTGCGCGAGTCCGACTCGCTTCTGACCCGTTTTCTTCTACGGTTGATTGACTATGCTATATTACATTTTAGTGGAGTGCCTGGGGTTTTCACCTCGGACTTGTGTTACAGTCAAGAGAGGCTATCAGAAGTAATGTCATAGAAAAACTGTGATGCCATGCCAGGCTCAGTGAGGCCATCTAGCTTTGAATAGCAAACATAAACATTAAATTTTGTATTTTCCCTTTTTAAGTTTAATCGTCCGGTAGGTGGCCAGTGTGTGCTAGGGATGTTACCAACCATTTAGAGATATCGACTTTCGATTGCAAAAGTTGCCATTTTTATTCTTTACAGTTGAATAGATTGAAACAGATGCCAAATTAGGAAAGTAATAAAATGCAATAGTTTTGCAAATTATTTATTGAGACAATTTTTGTTGTATGCTAATTACTAAAATATCATTATTAGGTATGGTCAGTGTAATCCATGAAAGTAAACTACAGCAGACACCGTAGGCAAGCAAAATTTTTGCGCAGCTCTTTGTTATCAAAGGACAGCAATCGTCGTGGTGATCAATGTTCGTGCTTTCTCTGCCTTTGCCCTGCAGAGGGACATTAATAAGATGGTATTAATACCATGAGAGGCAGTCAGTGTGGAAAGTTATTGATACTGAACAATTTTCTCATCAATGACTAATGGGGCTAAGGCTGGTTTTTACCTCGGACAGAGGATAAGCATTGCCATAAAACGTTGCAATGCCGCCAGTCTTTTGAGCTCACTTCCAGTGGGCAGCGATGCGGATGAATTATTGACGCCTTATTTTAGTTAGGATTTCTTATTTTAAGTGTATTTATTTTGTTTTAATAAAGGTTTTTCCTAATAATATGACTAATTATAATAAAATCTTAGGCCCCATTCTACGTCACCATCTAATTTTGTGAACTTTAGCCTTATATATTTGTACTGAACATCTGCACCGGAGTCGAACTTTGCAACAAATCGATGTTGAATTCAATTCAAATATTATATATAGCGATCATATATAATAAGTATGTTATATATACCATATCACCAATTTCTCTTGGTGCCGGTCATAAATACGACTTTACATGCAGGGGTGACATACTAGACTGAGCGACTTTGGTCCACTAGCACATAAGTATCGGATTACGGTTTTGTCCGCCATGTCCTGTCTACTGGGTAGTATACATTTTATGTCTTTGCAGTGAACGAAATTGAAATTTTCCAAAAAAAAATTCAGCTTGTGAAGTTAAGTTGGTCCTTAAGTTCTATTTATCTTTTCGTCATGAAGTATTATTCAAGTGTCGAGTGCTTTCATAACTTTAGTAGGTAATTTTAATTATTCGTCGGTTTTTTCTGTCATGGTCTAGAGATAGAAAACTTCAGAACCTTACACTGTGTCCCAACTTGCCCTGGCCTTTTTATTCTGTTTACTATGTCGATTTAAGTAATAAGCTGCCTTAATGTTGATATACAAAGATATATTATTGTCTAATAAGTATCACATCATCATCATCTGCAACCCAGCCTTTTCTCAACTATATTGAAAACAAAAAGAACTTTCAGTTATTCAAATAGTACCCTATTTGAATTACTGAAAATTCTTTGTTTTTCAAATCAATGAACAATTTTTATACTTTTTATACATATTTTAAGCTAACCATAAAATTTTTAATTTTTCAATTTCGTTTACTGTAACCCAAGTCCGAGGTTTTTATGTTTCTAATGCCCCAGGCACTCCACTACTACCGAAACGTTCAAGTTAGAAAAACTTCATGTCTTGTAATATGGATCTTAGCCTCTCGTAGCATCTCGTAGCATTGCGTAGCTTCTCGTAGTCATCTTCGTAGACGCTCGTAGCAGGCTACTACGCCGTAGTACAGCCGCTGCTGCGATTAGTTTCAAAAGCTGTTTTTTTTGGTGATTATGTCTTGTTTTGAAATATTAATTCATTTATTATTATTGGTAGACTCGCGTTTGACCACTATATCTCCTGATGTAAATGACGATGCGTGGAGTTTTATAGGAAAATTTGGTGATGCTGTGATAATTTTTAAGATGCATCGATTTATTTAGTTATGAGATATTGGATATTGGGATGAATATTTGCCTAAAGTTAAGATCTTGGCTATTACGGAAATAACTTTTGATATGTGTGATTCCGTTACTGCGTGAGTTGTAATAAACCCGATTCGACCCAAATAACAGTTGCCCTGCTACAACGTAATAAAGTTTCTTTTTCCTAATTTTATTATTAGAAAAAAGTATGAACATTTGCAGAAAATGGAAGTTTGTGATCGTATTTAGCGGGTTCTACGGAATTAACTTATGCTATTTATATTTACGATTAGTTATACAATACCGAAGTCTACAAGGAAGGTGTACTACAAAAATCAGATTTATTAAATATTAATACGGAATATTACGAGGAGCTATATAAAAGAAAAAAAAAAACATTTTACAATAAAATAAAACCGACTTCCAAAAACAAAACACTACAAATTATAAAATAAACTTTAATTTCGCAAGTCGGTGTTTTTGTTAGTTTTTTGACACCGACTTCCGAAATTATAGTTAATATATACTGTGTAGTGTTTTGTTTTTGGAAGTCAGTTTTTTTTAAACGATTTTTATTTTGAAACCACAAACAACGTACCGGTGTGATGTTGTTATGAACTGGTGTAAACAATCAACAGACATGTGATTTCAGAAATACCGATCCATTTACTATCATTGATTGAGGAGTTCGTAGCTAAATAATAACAGCCGCTCGGGTTAATATTGAAGGTTAAGCAACACTTGCCAAGTTTGGTCTGTGGATAGGTGACCATCTTAACATACCGAGTTTCCTCCGTGCAAAGCACGTTAAGCCGTTGATCCCGGCTGTTATTTGTAGATCTTTGGCAGTCGTTACGGATTGTAAGAAGCCAGTAAATCTGACTCCAGTTTTGCCAAGATGTACCGTGTTACCCAGTTAATGGGTTGTGGAGTTCTGGTAGGCAGTCGCTCCACGTAAAGCACTGGAAATCAGCTGAGTCCGGTTTGACTGGAAGCCGACCCCAATTTAGTTGGGAAAAGGCTAGGCAGATGATGATAATTTAAGAGTTCCGATGCCTACCTCCGAAGTTCTTCACCAGATCTTCACCAAACTGAAACGGGACCAGGCCGAAAATTTACTCTTCCAAACACTAAAAGAATCATCCAAATTGGTTAAAAATTGGCGAAACTATCGCTGAATAAACATTTTTCATGGGATCCCATCATCAGATCCTGACTTCCATCCTTCCATCATCAGCTCAGCAACATGAGATAATGATTATCTGGCCAAATTGCGTTAGAAATTTCATAAAAACATTGTATGTACCTATAAAATTTGAGGGTTTCCCTCGATTTTCATGGGATTCCATTTCATGGTGACAATGGGACAAAGGAGTATAGGTTTTTGAATAAAAAAAATATTTTAAAAATCGGTCCGCAATTGGTGGAGAAATCGGTGAACATACATAAAAAAAATATAAGCCGAACATAGAACCTCCTCCTTTTTGAAGAAGTCGGTTATAAAAAATAAACTTGGTACGACTATGACAGACGACACGCAAGATACAAAAGTCAAAACGTTTATTCCAATTAGGCAATTAAACGGCACTTTTGAACGTCATTCACATTTCAAATATATAAAATATTCTGAAGTTACTCTACTGTCCATTCGGAAAGGTAGATTCTTATGGAGAAGAATGGACGAGAAACTCCATAGTTACTCTCTTCAAATAAATCTTTTACAATATTTGGTAAGTTTAAAAAAAAAATATATATGAAGACCATGCACCTAGGGTATGCAGAGGTAGACTTATCAATTTTCTAAATAGGTAGGTACATGATACTCATACATTTACAAATATTGAAATCACTAATTAACAGTGTGTGAGTTAACAGACTAAAAACTTTTTACAAAAAATACAACCGACTTCCAAAAACAAAACACTACAAGGTACAAAATAACTTCAGTAGAAAGAAAAGAACTTTAATTTCTGAAGTCGGTGTTTTTGGTTATTTTTTCGTTTTTTGACACCGACTTCCGAAATTAAAGTATTTATCTGTTCTTTTCTTTCTTTCGAAGTTATTTTGTACCTTGTAGTGTTTTGTTTTTGGAAGTCGGTCATATTTTTTGTAAAAAAGTTTTTATTTTTCACTTTTTAGTGGTACCTAGGTACCTGCGTACCCATTAACAGCGTACCAGCGCAATGTTATATTAAGAACTGGTGTAAACACTAAAAAAACATGCGATTTCATCAATCCTGACCTGATCCCTTTGCTCTTATTTATTGAAGAGTTGCGTTGCCTGCCTCCGAAGTTCTCCGTCAGATCTTCACCAAATTGAAACGGGACCAGTTCAGGAAAATACTCTTTCAAACAAAAAAAGAATCATCCAAATCGGCTGACAATTGGCGAAAGTATCGCTGAACAAACATTTTTCATGGGATCTTATCATCAGATCCTAATTTATACCTTTCATCATCAGCTCAGCAACATGAGATGATGATTACCAGGCACAAATATCTAAATTGCGTTAGAAAGTTCATGAAAAACATTATATGTGCCTATAAAATTTGAGGTTTTCCCTCGATTTTCGTGGGATCCCATCATCAAATTCTGACATGGTGACAATGGGACCAATCGAAAAGTATACCCTTTCAGATGAAACAAAAATTTTTCAAATCGGTTCATGAATGACGGAGTTATGAGATAACAAACAAAAATACAACCGAATTGAGAACCTGCTCCTTTTTTTGAAGTCGGTTAAAAATACAAACACAAAAAGAAACAGAACATCTTTAAAGTTAATACATACTATAAAGCCACCAGTTTGATTTTGTCCACAACATTGACTGTCCTATGGAGCAGGACCAGCATGCTTCCAGGCATTCTTATCCTGAATGTGATCTTCTAATTTGTAATAAGCTTGTTTATAAAGTGTGCTTTTGATATACGCTTTAAATTGTCTTTCATTTAGTTCTAATATGTCACAAGGTATTTTATTGAAACATTTAACACAGTAACCCATGAAATATGTGTGTACTTTAGCTAGTCTATAAAATGGTTGATCGTTATTGAATGAATTTATCTTTATTTCTAGTATTAAAATTATGTCTATCACTAATTTTACTAAAACATGGCGATTTTTCCGTACATACATTATATTTTCATGTACTGAATCTATAAAGCGACAATTCGAAGAAAACGAAAAAAGCTTGCATTCTGCTGCTAAGGATTGCAAACCGGTGTTACGGAAGGCGCGTTTTGACCACGTTGGGAGGATTGGGGCCAAGTTGGCGTCCTACCCTTCGGGTAGCAAGAAGTTCTGATCCCTGTCAAAATCGGTCGAGACGAACTTCTGCCGTCCTTCGCTGCCTCCTATGCTGAAGTCTAATGGAACGCTGGCTCATACCGCGCAAGAAAAGGCAAACCTATTTGCCTCGATCTTTGCCGAAAATTCTTGCCTTGATACGGCCTCTATTCCACCAAATCACATACCTCTTTGTGTCTTCACAATGCTGAAGATCTCAATTCACCTGACAGAGGTTCATAGGGTCCTTTGTAGTCCGGACGTAAATAAAGCTAGCGGTCCTGACGGAATACCCGCGAGAGTCCTCAAATACTGTGCTCCAGAGTTGTCCCCTATCCTGACGTGCCTGTATCTCCTCTCCCTAAAAACTGGAGTGGTGCCGAAGTCCTGAAAGCTAGCTAATGTGCAGCCTGTGTCCAAAAAGGGTAACCGTGCCGACCCTGTTATAACAGACCAATCGCCATAACCTTCACACTGTGTAAAGTGATAGAAAAGGTTCTTAATAATAAGCTGCTATCATACCTGGAAGACAATGAGCTCCCCAGTGACCAGTACGGCTTCCGTCGTGGTTGGTCAACTAGGGATCTTCTTGTATATGTTACGCATTGCTGGGGTTGGTTGAAACAGGTGAGATAGTGGTCGAACGCGTGACTATCAATAGTAAAAAAAAACAATGCTCGGCACACGCCTTTCTCTTCACTGCTAAAAGGAGTCCTTTTCAGCTATCTCCTACATTCCGAGGTAAGCCTGTACCTGTTACCGACCGCCTGGAGCTTTTGGGCATGGAGTTGACGTCCAATCTCAACTTCCGCTCAACCATCGAGTCAAAAGCAGAAACTGCAGCCAAAAAGCTGAGGATCCTAAATAGGGTAAGACGATACTGCACATCTGGACAGCTTCTGAGCCTGTACAAAGCACAAGTCCGATCCTGTATGGAGTATTGCAGCTACTTATGGGATGGCTCAGCAAAATACAAACTTGCTGCGCAGAGCAAAAAGGTTTATAGGTGACGAGAAGTTGGTGGGTCAGCTTCAAAGCCTAGCTCATCGTTTGTTGCCTGCCTGTCCGTCTTCTACAGACAGTTATTTGGTGAGTGTGCGTAGGAACTCCACGACCTGATCCCACCATCGCTCTTTTACTACCAGAATACTCATCGCTTCTCTTCCACATTTATTATATCTACGCACAGCTTAAGCGTGGAACTCTCTGCCAGCGTTTGTGTTCCCATCCACATTTAACCCGTCTGCCATCAAAGCAAGAGTGAACAGGCATCTTCTGGGCACGCTCGCTCCATCATAGACCTCATCTATCGCTTTTCATCTGGCGTGATTGCGGTCAAGAGCAAGCCCATTCCTTAAAAAAAAAATGTTGACCAATAATGAATTCGATTTTCCGATATCTTGTCGTGATATAAAAGATTCTATATTATTTTTAAAATTGAAATAATTGTAGAAAAAATGGTTAAAATTTTAATAGAAATGCATACGTATAATAAACGGTTTCTATTCCTAAATTGTTCCTTCAAACCACCTTCATTGGCCCCGAAACATGACAATTTAACTAACAACGTCGAATCATTTATTCAAAGAAAGTCTAGCTTCGAATGCAGCTTTACAAATTCTTTGAAACCCTAACAGGTTAATGGGCTGTCAGACAATCTCTACCCGTCTATTTCCACCTTATTTACTAGTAATTAATTATTAAAGTGACTTGTTGCACTAGAGTGAGCATTGTGTGCAGGGTGGCTGACTGGCTCCATCAATTATTCAGCACTAGCCCTGTTAAGCTTTGGACATGTTGAAAGATGGGGTGCAAGTTGAGTTTCTTTAAATTTCTTAGATGGATTATTGTTGCGTTATGCTGATGGCGTTTTTAGTTGATAGTGTGTTTCGATTGTTTTTCGATCGCATGTCAGATGAGCTGTGAGCTAAGAGAACCACTAATAATTTCTCCTTTAATGCAAGGCGAAATCGCGGCAGACGAAGAAGAAGGTAAAAAGTCGAGCTTTACTCTTACTGAAGGACTGGATCGCAATAGTAGAGGACAGAACTGTGTGGGAAAGAGCGAAAGAGGCCTTTGCCCAGCAGTGGGACATAACAGGGGTCATTTAGAATCTATGTTTCATGAAGCATTGGATAGGTAGTTTTGGCGATATATGGTTGGGGCTTATGTTCAGTCTTTTGCCTAGATGCGGTGGTGCCTATACATCATCCTCATCTTTGTCGGCACTTTTTGAACGTCAAAATTGACATGAAGACAGTTCTCTAAATCGCCCGCCCGGCACCACTTCCTGGTGTTTTAACTAGGAAGAAGAAGTGGCCAACAAACTCCCAGCAAGAAAAACTATTTTGTTTTTAATTTTCTTTTTAAATAGAACATTGCCCCACACTAGGAATTTCTCCTGCATCGTGGGTGCGCTTACAAACATAAAAAGTCACATTCACAAACAGCCAGACCCAGAACAACTGTCTGTAGGCTATACAAATATTTGTTCCGTGCGGGAATCGAACCCGCGACACGCAGCGCAGCAGCTAATCGCGCTACCCGTGTCGTCAAACCGCTAGGCCATAAGCAATGAAATCAATTCTTATGCCCAGATAGAGTACATTAGTTGGGGAAAATTAATAACAACACTTGCATTGTACATATATATATATAATTAAATATATCACATTAATCCATTTATAACTAATTATGCTCTCAGAACTAAATTGAATACACATAAAATAGATACACTCATAATATAATCTGTGATAATATAATTTCAATTGTTTGATAAATAGTGAACAACACGATGCTACTACAATTAGCCAGATATCGAACATATAAATTACTGAGCTCAAGTTATATAATTTTCTTGACACATATACTTTCTCGAAGATTGATACATTTCAGAATGACAACATTCAGTACATAACTATATCTACCTAAATTGATACTCAGTACATCTTAACAGCTTTATAGATAAGCAAACTCGATTGAAACAAAACGTAGGTTACTATTTGGCGATTCAATGTTTTTTCGAAGATTTTAATTTTAAAACTTATTTACTTTTCATACTGCATTTCATGTTATCCTGGCGACACTAGGTGCATGGCACGGTGAGATCATCAGTCAATTACAATTGACAGAACAATACGTAGATACGTAAAATATTCGAAAAATAACTCGATACATCCAGGTCTTACCTGCTCGATATAATTTTATAATAAATACACCATATCTGACTTGCTACAAGAGTGAAGTGATTAATATGATGACGTCAATTAATTTAACATTCATTTATATTATAGGTATAATATTTTATATATTTCAACTATTCTAACAAATATTGATCCATAGAATGTGAACTAAATAAATATATCTCTTTCAAATCTTAACGAAATATAGCGTAGAACACCTATTTATTATAGGTAAATGATTAGACCTGAAAATTTATTCTGTCATACATAGTACATAGAAACTTTTTAAAAAGTACAATAATCCGGGACAATTAAATTTCCTATCTAATTGTTCTCTCGTTATCCTGCAGAGGTTTGAGCTGTTAGTATATCATACATGCTGATTATCGGGGTTTCTAGTTGGTACCTTAGTTTTCAACACACGTGAGCTCACAGGTTCTTCATTGAGCTCTATTTACAACCTAACCGCAGTGTAGGGCGTGTGCTTGACTTGCCACGTTGAGCCCTTGCCAGGCCGTTCCACAAATATATAACAACAATACGAAAATACGAATTTGTAAGACTTCTACTATAAGTTACACAGTGATATCTAAGTTCATAATTATATTTAATAATATCTTATGATGACGAGAACTGTTATATTAAGAACAGTATGTCAACTCCTACGGTGAGGTTTCTGTGTTGTATGTAGAATTTATTATACATGATTATTTTAGCAATATTTAGTAAATACTTATTTCATATGGTAATTATAAACATCTAGGAATTATTACAAAGGTAATTTGTAGAAGATATGTAGGTTTGCAACTTGTTCAGGTATATGCAAAAAAATGCTTTTGGTTACAATTTTATGATTTTTTTATGACCCTCCTACTCCATTAGTTAATAATTATATATTTGTAATACTATACGGATAACAAGTGATAACTTGTTCAAATATATTAGGAATTTGATTAATATATTATATTATAAATATATATATATATATGTTTAAAAGCAAATTGACCTTATTTACAATGCAAAGGGTTTTATAATAATCACTATTATGTAAATACAATTATTCCTGTATCGTCGATAGTTAGGCGCATCGATCATGACTTTATAGAAACATGTCATCACCAAAACGACTGGATGTAGGTATGTTTTCTTTATTCATTTTCTCAGAACGCAGGGTGCATATAATTAATTTAATCAATTGTGTTCCATTTCAATCTCTCTAGTTCCAATAGTTCCTTAGGGGTACAATATTATAGGCATCAATTAAAACATTTACCATACACAAGTTAGCTTTTCAAATGTGTCTTCCTAAAAACGAGGACTCTCATTAATACTTTTGAAAATCTCATAAAATCAATAAAAGCTTAATACTTATAATTAGGCCGAATAAATTGTAAAGTGTTTAAAATGCCTTTAATGAAGGTGATTCTTGAGTCTCGGACGAACCGTCACAAAGAAAAACCGCTTCAAAGACAAGCCTCTTGAAGTGACGAGTTCTGTTAAAACTTATATTTTTAGGAAGGGGTACAATTTTCTTCGATATTTCAACTACTGTTATTACCTTGTATTTTTATCAAGTACACAGATATATATATTGATATAAAACAATAGATAAATTCGTTAGGTTTATAGTATAAGATACATAATTTTATCTATTATGTAGATGTTGCACTTAAAAATACTCTATTGTTTGGTATATTATTAAAATGAGAAACATCTCAAGGTGCGATTATTTAATATTTTTTGAAGTGTTTTTTATTTACTTTCCATAAAATTGAAAAAGTAATTTTTTTGTTTTTATAACTTGGTAGCTTTGCCTTCTGAACTACGAGTACATGGTGACGAGAAGTGGTTTACATTTTGTCAACCACTTTTATAAATGCACTGCAAGACTAGGCATATAATTCTAAACATACGTATACATTTATCTAGACTCTACTGTGTGAGTAATGAACCTGCTATGTACGTATCCAGAGTGAACAAACAGACAGAAGTTGCAGAGTATGTAGATCGATCGCCAGGTGGTGCGCACGAGTCGCTTAGTCCTTGGGCTGCGGCTTCACTATCTCACACTTCCCGGGGGTGGCCGGGGTCGGGTCCTCGGAGAACAGAGGGTTCTTCACTTCCATCTCTCCCGTCTGTGGATACGTAGCCCGATATTCAGTACAAGGATGAAGTAATTTGTTGACGACTATTTCATTCACACAAAATGATCGTGCATGAAAAACAAAGTTTCCTAGAAAGAAAAGAGCATTAAAGTGCATTAATTTAAATTTAGGAATATTCTTTTAGTTTAGGCTTCGCTACTCAGCCTGTCACGGTCCTTTGGAGGAACTTCCCGATGTCAGAATCCGGGCTGTCTATTTCCTAAATCATTAGGAAACTCCTGATTTAATGTTTTGCATATTCTTCCATTATGATTAGGGTTGCGTCTTTACTAGCAGTTTCTCAGTTTTAGGTATATTTGATAATTTTGAAAACTCATCATTCAACAGTGTCCAACTAAAGTCGCAAGTTCAAGGCAACACAACTGAATAGCTCCATGTGCGCAGAAAAACTTGAGAAACGAATGCAAGATGCAAGAGAGATTGAAGCGAGTTCATAAACTTTAGCGCTACGTACGCCTCGGAAAGGTTACGTAAGAAACTTTTGACCTTTCATACAGTAATAGGAGATAGTCAGTTGCTTTACGTAGAAAAGTGAGTTGAAAAGCGAGCTCGAAGATGTTTACACCTTATATCTGATGAAGTTTGAGAATGCAGAGAATTTTAGAGCGAAGCAAGTTCGAATGTGTTAGTTCTGTGTCTCAGATACTCGTAGGTTAAGTTATCTTTTCGCCTTTCATATCGAAATAGAAGTTATTCACACTGCTTTGGCAGAAAAGTTAGAATATAAAAGTTAAGATGCAAGAACTTGCAGAGCGAGCTTTCAAGGGGGCCTTCCACTGCCAGACTACGTCTTATTTATTAAGCTAGGAACACGCAAAACTGAATCTCTGGGATAATTCAATTTTAAGCATAAATATTGTCTCATGTTACCATAGTAAGATACCAGCTGTGAGTGTATCTTTACCGTTACTGTTATGCCGGTATTTTTCAAGAAGGACAATAACTTGCAGCACTTAAATTACTATAGTAGACCGTTAAGTTTCTGTATCCATAAAAATTTTAGACCAGCTTTTAAGTTCTTACAGCCCTTTAAATGAAAAAAAAAATTTGGTCTTTTAAGTACGAACAATTTAAATTCTTATATTACGTTGAAGATGTATTATGTCGAGGTTTACGTACCGTGGCGAATCCGGGGCATTCATATACGGTGTAATCTCCTTCCTCATTCTCCTCTTCAGATTCTGGGTCGGACACGGAGCCGTTACGATGCTCACAACCGTTCCTGAAATGTGCAGACAGACTTGTCACAATTTGGTGCTAAAAGCGATGTTGCTGGGTCAAAAGGTGAAAGAAATTGCGTTAAACTCGACTGATTTACTCGTATTTTAGCGATTTCTGGCGAGGACCCATTATAAAAGTGGTTCAGACTGATGAGTACCGTGATCTCTTTTCAGGTTCTGCGTTTATTCTGACAGTGTGACATATTTGTAACGTATGAAACGTTACACATGTGTCACACTTAAATTGTCGTTTACGTACTTACGTTGTCATAATTAAATTATTGTAATATTTTCGTGAAGGTGCTTAATAAAATAGAAAATGTTTGAAAAAAAAGACTAAACGGTCACAATGTTATCTGTACCTGTACCAGTTATAATTCAATTCAAATATTTTATTTGAATTGAATTATAATGTTAATAGTAGAACAACTTAGCCTACTGTTAGTATTCAATTATATTTATAATAACTAATGTACCATTATAAGTGTTCGTTCAATGGTACATCAGTTTATTTGAACTTGTTTTTTTTTTAATGTCTCTGCACTCTTACCCACGTTTCTAAAAGGGGAGAGTCCGACCAGTTTGAAAACACATACAGGATGCATCAGAGGTGGAGTGCAAGCGCAACATTATGGAAGCGCAACGCTTCCGTATGGTCGCGGCAAACCCATCGACACGTGCCTCCGAAAAACATCCCTGACACGATACATGGCCACGACCACCCCAAAAGCACCCTGAATGCATTATTGTATTGGACGCACAGGCACTGTATGCCCGCTGGGTATACTTGGTTCACAGGCTGCACGTGTAAAACGACTGGCAGAAGGCCGTAAAAACCCGACCTAAAGGAGACCCAGAGTGTGAGAGTTCAGGCAGTTGATTGTAGGTTCAAGTACCCGATTTAAAAACCAACCATTCACTCTTACCGGTATTGTATTTGAGTCCAAGAGCCACTGCATAACTCTCACAAATTTTGAGAAGCCTTCTCATTGCATCGATAGATGGATTCAGCAGCACTATATCATCAGCGTAGCTGATGTTGTTCACGCAAATACATCGACCAATCAACATCCTAATTATTTTATTTCACATAAACATGGCAATTGGGTATGGGCACTTATGAAACGTCAGAACCTAGCGCGGTTCTTACTTATTGGTCCTATTATATCACGAAAAACTGGCACAACACCTCGAGGTTTCATGCCGGTTGTTGTGCGCTTTAAAATCAAATTCTTATTAATATTTTCTTATTACGATGTTAATAGCGAACAAACATTTTTGTTCAGATGACCAATCCTGCTAATTTATAAGCAACGATCGCCATCGCATTTTATTCCTAATCTGTCAAAAAACCCCTCATTCTTCATTCAGTTTTGACAGACTCCGACTTACATGCGAATGCGGACGTTTGGCATTCTGACTGTACTGTTCTAAGTCGACCTGCCTTATTTACACAATGGACTCTCAAAATATATAAGCTGTGTTCCAGAAATTGTGCACAATTATTAAGCCTCTAAAACATTATTCTAAGTGTTGGTTACAGCGAAAGCCTTTAAGCCCACCTCAATTTGAAAACTTAAAAAAATAACGTTCAAAATTTTCTTAAGTTAAAGAGCCTTTTCGTTTAAATGTTAAGAGGCAGTATACTAATTCTTAAATAAACTACTTCTCGGTTTGCACTCGACTAAAAACAATGTTGTTGATTTAGGAAAAGACGAGGCAAATGTTATTGACTTGTATAAATTGATTGTACAATTTCATTGTAGAAATAACCAAAGGTAAAAAGGTAAGGTAATATGTACTTCAATTAAGTTGTAAATTCTTAATGCCTGGAAACATCGAAAGCAAGGTTTCCTGACTATTTCAGCTTTAATTGGGTCGGAAATGTTCGGGTAAAATGAAACGTTGTTGTTCCTCATAATTTTTCATTCGATTAAAACTTTGCTAACGTGCTTCTATTTTTCTAGAGCAAGCAAACTATTCACACAAAGCCCAGCTTTTTCATTTTGTTCTGAATACCGGAGCTTATTTGTTTGCAGACGATATTTCTGTTATTAATTGAAATGAAAAGTAAGCAAGCGCCCTATTTTCTGCCATTTTTCCAATTGTTTTATGTTAAAAATTACCTTTCCATAGCTATTATTTGTTGCTTTTGATGCTGGTAGTGGTACATGTGCGCCGAGTGAGCCAGTTTCCTGTCGCCGGACGTGTCTATGTTAGGGCCGGTGACTCCGTAGGCGGGGTAGTCCACGTCTGCTGCAGCTTTAGCTTTTTTACTGAGCCTGTGGGGTGATGTGAGTGATAAATGTCACTAGAGTGTGAGGAGTGCAGCTACATGTGTGCTTGGAACAGCAACTCACGTGTACCAGCCAAAAGCGAATCCGATGATTGCCATGGTGAGCGCCGTGCCCACGGCGGCGATGAGAGCTATTCCATAGATCGAGTCCGCAGGGTCGGCCGTGGATTCCAGCACGTGGATGTGGCGAGGCTTGTCGGTACCGGCGGGGTTTTCTTGGGTACTAAATATTAGCAATCAGATTAGCACATTTTCTTTCCGCTCTAGACGCATACGCTACGACTGGCACCTTTATACGTAGCCGTGAGAGGTGCATAATGCATTGCTAAGTACTAAAATCTACGCTAACACAAACACTAAATGTTTTATTATTTTGTAAAGACTCGTTTTAAATAATATGCTTGGGTGACTGATATAAGCAGACATGGAACATGCTGGTAGTTGTTGAGGCTTGAGATAGCAAAATAAGATGAGTAGGTAGCTCATGCTCGTTATATGATTAAAATTAGGCCAGTAATGTGATTGAATTTTATTTATTTTCACAATGGACAAATGTATGGATAGCGTGTTAATTGTACTTATTTTTTTAATTTATTTTTCTGGCGTTATTTTTATTTGTTTATATAATTTCCAACATGTTTGTTTGCTTCAGTTGTTTATATTTATGTATTGCATGTTGTTGAGAATACGGCGTCCGAGTCGAGTCGGCTTTGATGTTTAATAATCGGTGCTTACACCAGGGCCGGCCTAAATCATCTAAGCGCCCTGGGCGAGTCATGCATTTGGCACCCTTTTATTTTATTATAATTAAAATAACTTATTTTCAATTTTGTACTATATTTATTATTGCGTTCATTAAAAAAAAACTACGTACAGTTATTTATTATTATTAATTAATAATAACATATTTTTAACACTCGATCAAAAAATAAGGGTGTTATAAGTTTGACGTGTCTGTGTATTACATCTATGTGCATGTTTGTCTGTGTGTGGCATCGTAGCTCCTAAACGGATGAACCGATTTTGATTTAGTTACTCTAGCAACCGAAAATGTTATTTTTACCATTTTATTTTACCACTTTGTCGGCGTGATTAGTAGGTATGTATTGTATATCAAACCAAATTCCATCTTTCTAGTACAAAGGGTCTTTGTCCCTGAGCAAAACCACGGACAGACAGACAGACGAACATGGCGAAACTATGTTTTTAGGGTTCCTTTTTGACTACGGAATCCCAAAAATTGCGATCACCCAATCCTCTTCCCCTCATTTTTAGTAGTCCGAATTTTGATCTGCTTGCGCCAAAATTTTATAATAATAAAAACATTAATTTAATTTTAAAACATTTTAATTTTTTGAGTGTTTTTTTTTATCGGGCGGCGGTTGTTTTAATTTTGCAAATTCAATAGCTCAACAATACTCACTCAATACGCTAGAAAGTTATTACGTTGAATTTATTTTTCTTTATATCGAAAGAAATAGGTATTCAAATTTAGGGGTTAAGCTAGCGCGCGCAGTGCCCTGTATGTCCCGGCGCCCTCCGGTTGCAGGCGCCCAAGGCGGCCGCCCGTGTCCCTGCCCTAGCCGCTACTGGCTAATACATACTACATAAAAGTCCTCCAGTCGGGAGGCATTGTTGGAGTGTGTGAATCGGAGCTCTCCAAGAATGCCTGAGAGGCATTATACATTCACACGCGTTTCTTATTAACTATTCACATGTATGTATTGTTCTAAGTTCAACACGTATAAATCCATATGTTAGAACTTTTCTTTAAGTTAAATGTCATACATTTGAAACGGTATCCATACATTACAAGATTGCTATTTCACAGTATTTAAATCCAAAAGCCACGAAAACAACAGCACCATTTTTCTGTCTTTTTAATGTACATACGAGTATAATGATAATGATAAGGTATTACGATTTACCGAAATTGCCAATTGGGTTACGAAAAAATAAATAAACATAATGCCACGAAAGTCACAAGTCCTTTTAACGCCCGCTTTAATTGCTGAAAAGCTTACGTTTGTTGCATTTTTTTAGAATGGGCTTTTCGATCATTCCAGATAAGCAATACAGTTCGGTTTCCCATCAATCAATAAGCTCGTCCTGTTACAGTCTACAACGTCAGCCTCTTAGCCGTGCATAAGTAAAGAAAGCTGTCTGAAGTCGGATATGTTGCAGATCTACTCGACCATGGAGTCGCTCAAAACAGTTACGATCACAGACATTAATAGGACTGTCCTTTAGAGTCTACCTAAAAAAACCTGGATAAAATTTAGATACACTATCACTCGTCAAATGCATTTCGGGACATTATGAGTGATTTAATAAGTGTGAGTTTTGAAGTGCATTGGATGTCAGCACACGTGTTCACATTGCTGGTATTCGTAGCTTTGTTAGGGACGTTCACAAGTGAGGGCTGCTTTCAAGTGTTAATTAGGACGAACGTTTTTTCCATGCGCAACTAAGGACTGTTGGGAGTGGAGGCTAAGGATTCTCTAAGTGTTTAATGTAAGTCTTCACCTCGTCTCCGGAACATCGGTAGGGTTTACTCTCAACCAGCGCAGGTTGGTTGGCAGTAAGGAGACAGGTATACGGTATTCCTTATTTGCCCTAAAAAAACGCTATATTGTCGATTTTGTAAAATTTATCTTTACTGCTAACTTCATGGTTGTCAATAGGACTTCTACTTATCTAAAACCATCATGACCTATGATGTGATTCTATCACAGTGACACACGATAGATGCACATCCATGGGCGCCGGTAGGGGAGGGGGACTGCAAGTGGGTGCTCTTGCACCTCCCTGGCATTCAGTAAAACATACGATACAATGAAGAAACTCAAAATATATAAGACAAGCTAAATGTAATAAAATAACCCAGTAAATCCGAGCCCGTGTAAATTTTCAAGCTTGCTTTGCTCGGCCTTGCCTTCAAGTCGTTCCAGTTCGCTCTACGAGAATGAGCAAAACGGAACCTATACTATTCGAGATCGGGTTTTAAATTGCACACCCTAAAAATAGTCCTGCCGACGCCCACGACGCCTATGCATATTTTTAATAAACACTCTACACATAAATCTTGAGGGGGGCATTCAGTATAAGAAGGAAATAAATACATTGCCGGATATGGTACCTCCATTTAAATTATTATTTACTTCTAGATATATACTGATGTACGTCGTATATGTACAACATATGTATGTACATATACGACGTATGTCTAAAGTCTACAAGTACACTACTCATAAAAAAACAATCAACAAAAATATATGAAATTGCATTGAATAATCTTTCAATATACAAACGAAATCATTCATAAGCTATATTTTTCACAGAAACAGTATTTCCTCTGAAGAAAGTGAGGCTTAAAAGCCTGAATTTTTCATTTGTAAATGTCGTTCTAGAATTCTAAAGTATAAAAATATTGTTTTCACTAGGTTCCCAAGAATTAGTGCGAAGGAAGTTGAACATTAACTACCTTTTGTTATTACCTAGATCCAAAGGTAACACTTTCATTCGTTTTTTTCTCGATAAATTTAGTTCGTCTCAGTACATTGCGAGTCAGACTTGTGACCTGAAAGGGCACAGAGGTCCATGCTCTCCGAGGAGACGGGTAACAACCTCTGTTGTCTCGGGAATAAGTATATTATAGTGATTATAAACTTTTATTAATTAAATATTTTCTGCCTGCAATTATCGCACGGCAATGGAAAAGCACTTTCTGACAGAGTCATTAATGTTGCAATATGATTAAAAATATTTTGAAAGGTCAGCACAGCACCCCAAAAGAAGCCAAGATCAATTACTAGATAATATATTTTGTTAAAAAGCATATTATTATGCGACCGATTGCATTCACTTTGTATTGGCAGGTTTAAAATCTACAAACCTTGTAACCAGGTGCTTAAAATGTTACAAGCTTAAAGATACGAATCATGCGATTCGTGCTTTTAACGTTGTAAAATTTTAAGAAAATTAGACAACCTAAGAAAATTTAACTTATTAAGAGTCCCTACTCTGCGAAATCGAAGGTCAATAGCGGGGCTTTATTCTGTTCTAACTAGTCTTGTTTCCTGTTGCTTAAGCGTTTCACCTCCCGCTGTCTAAGTTAAAGTGCTATTACGTGTCACACCCACTACGTACTTATATCTATATAGGTACCCTTCTTTGAAAGTAAGAAACCCTTCTGAAACCACACGGATAGTCAATCGTTAGACAATTACCGACTAGCTTCTATTGTATAATTACCAATGTTTAGTCTGGTGAGAAATGATTGCATAAGTGGGTATGATTGGTTTTAATTCATTCTAACTGCATTTTTATAGCTTCTTATAGAAGAAGAACATTGTAAGTTAATTACTAACAAAACTACGTATTATTAGTCTTCGGTGCTGAAGGTATCATTGAAATTCTACTTAACGCCAGCATATGCGTTTCATTTTGTTTTTTTTTATATAATTGTCAAGATTGTTCAATCTACTACTGCTACAGTTTAAAGCGTCAAGCCAATTATGCCTTATTAGAAATAATTTTTATTTCTTCGAAGCTAGGAAAAGTCCTTTGGTGTGTTATTACACTTAAACCCTTCTGCATTTCTTTCCATGGGAATTGTAACATCTGCCAAATGAGGTTACTATACGAGTATCTTTTTGCTGTCGATGATAAGTTTTTTTTGGATGGCAAAGTAAAATAGTTAAGTTTAGAACACGATATAATCAATTTTTAAACGGAAATAACAGAGTTAGTTTTGTACACTGAGCTTCAAGTTCATTTTGTAGTTTATCTTGTTCAGACCAGTGATGGTCTGTGTCATTCGGCAGAAATGTCAAGATTCAAAAGGCAGTGTACCTACTGCATCAGTATAGTAGACTCATATATAAAGTTCTATTTAGGTAACAATATACAACTATAATATATATTATATTGTCAATACTTTTTTCTTTTAAAACACGAAAGAGTAAAATATTAGGTTTTATTATTGCGCAATGAAACACTGCTTTGGATACTCTATTTTGAAATGATTACTAGTAGGTAGGTGTGCCAATATAATTGTTATTGTTAGATAGTACAATTTTTGTAGAGTCCCGTTTAATGATAGCCTACACGAAAATACTTTGGTTTGCTATACTGATCAATAATTAGCAAATATATATATATCAAAGAATCAAGAAAATGACAGTTCAAGATAATTTTCTAGCCTAAGGCTCTTGTCTCACCGCCGGCGAGGAAGCGATTATCTATCGGCTTTTTGCTCGCTGAGGAATGGGGCAAAATATATAGATCTCGTGTGAGTATATGATACACATACACTCATAGTCGATAGCTGGCTGTTCACATTGCCTCTTACCTCTCACTGGCCTCTAGTTGATCACAGCGGCTTGGCGGTCAGAATTTACAAAACAGCGGGAATTTCTTCCTATAGTGCGGGCTGGAGCGAGTATTGCGAGTAAAAGCGCCGTCGCACAAGAGCTCTCGCTGAAAGCCGAGCGTCAAAACTATCAAAACTTTTTACTCGCTACTCGCTTGAGTTTGAAGCTTTACTCGCTACTCGCTGATCGCAGGCGGTGAGACAGGTGCCTTAAACTGTCAAATTATCGAAACTATGAATGATTTGATTTATGAGTACAAGTGACAAATACGTACAGTCCAGTTCTGAGGCGGTCCAAGTTCTCAGCGACCAGATTCTTCGTCCTACCCAGGTTGGGGTTCTGTCGTATCTGACGAGGTGGTTGAAATGCCATTACGTTTACCGCTTTATGGTGGGTCTGCGATTCCACTTCCCCACCTTTGTGTGGTCCGTCGGATTCTGCAACAAAGGCGACATGAGCAAGCAATACTTGACGTGGGTTCACGCAACAACACAACGTCACTATATAATGAAGCTGTAGTTATTCAACAATCTGCCGGCGCTAATGTCGAACAACATCAGAAGGGATCATACCTCCGAGAAAAAGTAGCCTCTGTGCTATTCCAGACTATGTTAATCTACCTCTGTGCCAAATTTCGTCCGGATCCGTTGTGATTGTGTGTCAAACATCCATCTTTGTGGATGGATGTTTGATATTCTACTATTATAATAGAATATAATAATACCTAGTAAGGTTGATGTAGTTTTGTTTTGAATATACGTGGCATTGCAAAATATTGTGGTAAACACCTGGAAATGGCATTTCGAATAAACTACTTCGAATTTTCAAATCGAAAGGAAATTAGTTTTACAACGTTGAGTAAAAATTTGCTTTGATATTTGAAACTGAAAAGAAATCAAGCCACTCTTGGAATTGGCTGCCAATCTCTCTAATTTCCCGTAGAGGGCGCGGCGGCGCAACGTTAAAGGTAAAATGAGATTATACCAGACGGAAGAGCTGCAGCTTCCGGCAATGTTGCACTGCAGCTGCTAACATAGATCATCATTGGTATTTACCGATGCCAGTGCTAGATCTATATTACCACTAGGAACGTATGGACTTGGTTGATTTGATATGTGCGCGTGCATATGACAAAGTCAAACCAATCAAGTATTCAAAAGAAAATTGTTCAACTTACTTTGCGTCACAATTTTGTCTTCGGGCTCATAATACTCCTTATCAAGAGGCGTCAGTGCAAACGACCTTTTCTTTTCTTCATTGTTGGTTGCTACCGATGGCATTGGTGTAGATGTCTTACGGTGCCAAACTGCCATCTCAGGTGCCGGAGGGGAGTCCGGTGCAACGATTACCCTCTGTGGTAGCAATGGTCGAATCTCTTCCGGTGCAGGTGTTACGGTCTCAGGGGTATACGCTGTTTCACGTGTTCGTGACGGCCTGTAAGGTCGGGGGATGTAAGGGTCCCGAGAGATCCAACGAGAAAATTCCTCTTCGAACGGGGTTAGGTCTTCGTCGTCTTCCATTTGGTTAATGCGTTCGATTTCCTGCGCCGAAACAAATTAAGCGTGAAAAGACGTCTCAGCTGTTGTAGATTAAATAAATGTTTAACGTATGTGATGATATTAAGTGTATGTGAGAGGTGTCATGAGAGATATTTGTGAATGTGTAATCACGTTAGTCTTTGAAATAACTAATTGATAAAACCTCGATACGTTATAAGTGATTTGAGTCCGAAGGTTCTTTTAAAGAAGCATTTATATTCGTAATGGCGACAATTTCCCGGTATGTCCTCGCTTATGCAGGTTAGTTGTCCATAATAAATGTGCAGCCTTCGATCACTGATGGCGAATGATGGTTGAGGGACGAGTCTTCGAGGTTCTTGCCATAATAAATAAGGTAATTACTAGTTCTTCGAACGATGGGCTAAGAAAGTGTCATGCGACGCTTGATATGTATTAATGCCCTGTATTTAGTGACACAGGTCTCTTTGAAGTGACAGGCTGTTATTGTAGATACAGGTTACCGCCTCATTCGTACCAAAGCGAGGGGCATTAATTACAGTTGACAATTTCATTACAAGGACATTAGCTTCGTTTTTTCAATTCACTGTTATTTTTTGTTTGTTTACGATTAAATAGCATATTCTTTGCACATTTTACTGAAAAATGAAAACCGCAAGAGCGAACGTATTCTATGGTCTAGTGAGTACAATTGATTTCTAATAGGTTAGTTTAGATGTCCACAGAGAATTACGTACACAAAAACAATACGGCTATCTAAACAACGCCAACAAGGTTATGGATTAGCTGTTTACTTAGCGTTAATTAACGATAGGTATTTGTGCACGAAGGCAAGTCTGCCGTTCATCAACGCCGCAACGGTAAATAAACAATATCTAAGAGGAGGTATAGCCCTGTATCACGTTAATTGGACGAGGGTGCCGGTCGAATAGGTCATCTGGAAATATTCATCTCAGATTCTGCATTCATACAACTGATTCTGAGTATTCCGACAAGGCAGAACCTTAAAATGATTTATAAATCAGAAACCTTGATGTCTTGACTATTGGATGAGAACAGCTGAGGTCGTCATTGAATTAGTTCGTTACTAATTCACAAGTTCGTGTTTGTTAGGAGTGCAGCTACGTCGTTGCCGATTCATATTACGATATGATTACGGTACAAGTCCGAGGGTGCATTACTTTGATCGATGCCATTACAATAACTACCTTCGAATAGCAATTTAAGACTGTTGTAATAGCGTAATAGCAATGAAAATTGGAGCGTGAACGTTACTCAACTACGTAGTTTTCTTCTTCAAAGTGATGTGATACCAATGATTTTAATTTTTGTTTCATCTATTTCAAAGTGCCGCTCCGAGCTTTGAAGCTTTTAACGAATTTTTATTTCTATTCGTGCCAATGCTTTGTAGCTCTCATGTCATGCCACTGTCTACAAATGGGTCGCAAAAAGCTTTGTCTAGTCTAATAAATTGACTAGCCCGAATTGATGAACCCATAGTGGTTTCATGTTAGCTAGGACATGACAATAACAAAGAGCTTACCATGTTGAGGTTTTGTCAAAACACAATATAGATTTGGACATTATTGATATTACTTTTCACAACATTATGGTCGCATAGATGAAAATTCGTTATAATTTATTGCCACATAATTTGTCATCGTAGCAATACAAAATTATACAATAAGATTTTCGTAGCAATCTCGTAGCACTGCCTACGAAAATGAATTCAGTAGTCTTCGTAGCTCGTAGCACTTTTCCGAAGCGATCGTTAAAGTCACTTAATAGATTCAATAATTAATTTTAATCAATTAATGAGCTTAAAAAAATCTGTGAGGTTATTTAACCTTTACATAGCTTTGAAGATTATATGGACACTCGCAGAGGGTCTACGAGTTCCATAACTATACAAATTTTGTTTCTTTTTAAATATCTAATTCATACCTGTAATTTTTTGCCTTTAATTTTCAATACATAAAGTGACAGCTAACATTAATACATATTATCACAAATTTTGTGAAAACATGGCTCTAATTTTTTATGTTATACTTATTAAAAATTGCACAGTTTATTTTAGTACACACGATAACCCCGACACACTAATAATTACAATATTTACCAGCTTACTGCGTAGAGTGCACCTCTAACCCTGTTTATATTATCATGTAAACAGGTCAAGTGTTGCCATTATTTGACGGCGGTTCTTCTAGCTTCACTCACTAACTGCATTTTGGAACCTTGCAAGTTAAGGCTCGTTGTGATTTTTTTCGATAGTTGCTTTAACATGACATGTTAAAGCATCCTTGAAGCTAATAAATACAAAACACATTGTGTTTTGTATTTATTAGCTTCAAGGATGTAATTTAAATAATAGATATTAATTTTAAAAGTACTGTTGCCGATACCGGCTGTTCGAGGTGGTGCAACTGGAAGGCTATGGGGAAAGGCCTATGCCCTTGAGACTCTAGGGTGCCTGTCCATAATCAGCCTATAATGTTCCCACTGCTGGGACACAGGCCTCTTCTCGGTGAGAGGAAGTAGGCCGTAATCCAACACGCGGGCCCAGTGTGGGTTGGTAGATGTCACATGTCTTCGAAAACTAGCTAGGACATGACGGTTTCCTCATGATGTTTTTCTTCACCGTTTTGAGAGTAGTGGTGATGCATGAGTAATTTACACAAAGTAAAGCACCGGTCTGCTGTCGTCGCAGCCTTTACCACCGGGCCACCACTGCTCTACGCCGTACGCCGCACGTGGGTGACTGTCCACTACAGTGGAACGAGGTAGCGGAGCGGAGAAACGGAGATATTTTAACCAATGGAATTGCATAAAATCTCCGTACCACGTGATTCAGTGACGTTTGGCTGACATGATTGGTTAAATTTTCTGCGTTTATCTGCTCCGCTGTCTAGTTCCGCTGTTGTGGACAGGCACCCTAAAGGTTTATAATCAAAACTGATCGTTTCAAACTATCATGGTCAGTTCTAATACTGTGACTGATACGTTTTTATAGCCTCCGGTATTGCGCTAATTTACTGAGTAAGTTGTCTCGCAAGTGACCTATAGCTGATCATTTAACTTTTGATTTTATTCATGGGATGACCCATTTTATTTAGATTGTATTTTAATTGCTTCGAAGAGGAAAGTATTGACTTGACACTATAGTTTGGAAGCGTTGCACTATGTCGCTTGAAAAAAAAACGAGACAAAGTATCTCGTACGGACGCTCAACTTTAAGTACTAAAGCGACGCTCAAAGAAGACTGAAAAAATACCATCCCTATTCTCTAGTTGAAATAGTACCATCCCTATTCTCTTTGTGTACCAAGAGCTGAAAACGGCTTATGACAAGGACAATTTAAAAAATCTAGTATGTGCACGATGGATCTATGGACAGTGTAAGTACCTGATTGCCACAGTATAGTTTTATAAAATAAATCACTATAATTTTCTAAAACGGGATTAAATTCTAGACCCAATCCTTTCTCGCTTATAGAAGTAATAACCAACGTGTCTCAGTTATTGTAATGTATGGCCCAAACATAATACTCGCGTCCACTCACTGCTCCACAAGTTGTCACTCTCTAAAATAAATTGTACCTATTGGTTCACCTTGTCTCGATCCAACTACATTCTCGGCAAAACTAACGAAAGCTCTTGGTCTCGGTTCATATCGAAATCTATGGTCGAGTGACTCGATGCGTCCACGTAATGGCACCGAGCGAGAACCTAACGAACGTGTTTGTAAACTATTTAACGGTCTGGCAACCCAGCTTTCACAAGTGGGATGGGGGATGAAACGCAAGGGGTGGTGTCACTCAGCAGTCACGTTGTTTAGGAATCGTAAAACGAAGAGCTAATAATTTTGAAATACCTAGCGACCTAACTTTTAATGCTTGTTAATGAACTGTGCTACTATAATAATAATAATTATTATTATTCCTTTATTTCAGGCAACTATTGCTAATACAATACACCGCTAATTATAAAAATTAACTAATAATGAATTAATAACTATACTAAAAGTATCTCAGTGAATAAATTATATGTATCCTTCGGCGTGTGGCGTAAAGTCCAATCTGGTTGTAAAGTTTTAACCTTTTACATTTGCGTTTACTTTCGCGCGTTTACAGACGTTAGCTATTATAAGGATCAATTTTGTGTAAATTTAAGTTTATTTGATGTAACTCTACTAAAGAAAAGGTTTTTTTTCAAAGGTCTTGTGGATATCGTTATCAGTGATAATTATGACCGTCAATGTGCCAACTAAACCTAAAACAACATTGTAACTCTAGTTATTACTAAATTATGCGGAATATTACAACTGTTCATAATAAATAAAGTTTCATACCAATCTTTTGATTCGTTGAAGTTTCAATCCTAGAATAGTGAATCAATAACATGACCTCTCAAATCATTTATATTGTGCCGGCCTCACCCACTAGCCTCCCACTGCAGCTACCTTGAGTTGCCAATCTAGAAAATTTATAGATTTCGAGGATAAAGCTATTACAGTACCTTGGCAACACATGACGAGGTTTCTCAGTCAATTACGCGACTACGAATGTATGTCTGTCGTGCTGAGAATAAGATATAGGTAACTTACAGTTTTGAAGTGTACTCGTTATTATGTTTCCTTTCTATAATTAGAGCATTTTTCTGTCTATGAGTTCTGAATTTTCATTATATGACCTGACCGAAATATATCGTTAAAATTGTAATAGTTCTGTAGAGTCAAGAGCAAACCCATTACAAATAAATAAAAAAAACAATTTGTTTTTTCGACTATCCCATTTTTAAGAAATCTTAAAATGTTTCTTTCCTTAAAACATTAGATATTCGGACTATTCGTTTAGGTATTTATTTTTGATTATCTATGTAGTCGTTCTCAAGTTAGAACAACATTTAATTTCTTATTTAAAGTAAATACGAAATCTGATTATTGCTTAATGATTGTGCTTTATATGTTAGGTAATAGCGGACGATACTAAATCACGCGCGGTTGCCTCATATCGGTTGGCGCAAATTGCAATGTCTCAAACCTGAGAGATGAGCACTATTAGTGCCAAACATCCGAACTAATGGGGCCGACAACTGTCAAAGTGGCGCTAGTAGCGCAAATACCAATAACCAAGCAGTTTATGATGAAAAGATGGGTATATAATTAGGTATGCATTAAAAATTATTATTTTCAGTTTGATTAGATCGTCAAAAATTATTTCCTCTTATTTGCACGAACCCAGACCTACCTGTATCACATAACTTATAATGTAAGATAATGCGAATTCGATTCAATAAACCATAAAAGAAAACAGACTGCCCATAATACAAGAACAAACCAACAAATTAATCTCATAGACTACAATCACAGACTACAATTGTGGTAGTTGTGGAGCCATTTGAGATCAGCTTTCACTTGCCAACCCCATTGCTCCTATGATTGTGCAGTAGGTGAGCATAGATATATACCTAATTATCACGTGCGCATCTACTTGATGGCTGTGCTCAAATATTTAAGACTTTTTATTGTATCCATTTTATCAAACGCCTTTATTACTTACTTAGTATCCTAGTATCGCAAATCGACTAAACGTTTAACCCTATCTGCAACCACCTTAAGCATTAATGCAGAGTTGCCAGACCGGAAAATCCAGTTAGTTCCGAAAAACGCCGACTGCCGAACGTGCTCTAAGTGGCGCGAATTTACAACCTACATCAGAACCCTAACATAAACCTAACTTATGATAGCCTAACTAAAACTTTCTGATTTAAATTTACTTTCAAAGCTGTATTCTCTATTTGTCTTAATAAGGCAAAGTTTGCAAGTTTTGAAGAACTTATTGTTTGCCGTTTAACCTCAAACACTTGTACAATTTCACTAACCTATAAATGAGAGTATTGTTTATTTTTCTTTTGTATTGATACTGAAAGTGGCTACCAAATAAGAAGCCATTAGTAGTATTAGTAGCAAGTAATTCTGCAGTTTATTTTTTAATTTGCCACGTGATCTGTTGGCCACGTTTGGTTTACTCACGTGTTATGTTTTTAACCTAAAAGGAGAATGTATTCTTACAGAAACCTAACTATCTTTACTAAAGTAATAAAAAAATTTAAACCTGTAATTACCACAGCTGTCGTTTGAGATGGGGAAGCAACTATCAGAGGTGGTTCGCAAGACAAGTGTTAGGTATATATTTTAGGTTAAGTGCACGCAACAACACTTGTCCTTTTCGCGATACCTAGGTAACGCATGTATATAAACATGCTCAGGCTTATTCATGAAAACATCTGCCAAACAAAACAAGATTCATAAGGCTGATGATCTATACCTACGAGTATGAATTATTTAGCAAATGATTTGATTTATTTAGCAAATACTTACGTATAATAAACTTCTCGTCTTTATAATAAATTTAAATATGCTTAGATTGTTTCTCGTATATGAATTACCTATTGCAAGATGTCGGCATGCTGCTTAACCTGTTTCCAAAAATAATACTCCTGAATTATATGTTTTAAAGAAAAACCTATTAAAAAATCGAAGTTGTAGACGAGTACGTCTATCTGGAACAAACGGTCCAGTTAGGTAGGGTATAACTTCTAGAAAAGAATTAACTGTCAAATCCGACTCGGCTGAGCGGCGGAAAGTTGCGCGGTATCTTCTCGTCTCACATACCACGGTGTCTCAAGACGAAAGTTGTGCGACATTGTGTACTAGTGCGAGTTGCCAGTGATGACTCATGGAGTCCAAACCTGGTCGCCAACACTGGGTCTCATCAGAATGCTTAAAGTTACACAAAAGGGCAATTGCCCTCTCATGCTTAGAGTTTCCTTGCGTGGTCGAATCAGGAATGATGATATCAGCCCCAGAACCAAGGTTACCTAACGACATAGCCCAAAGGATCGCCAAACTGAAGTGGAATTGAGCAGGGCACTTTGCTCACAGAAAAGATGGTCGATATGGGCCGAAAAATTCTGGAGGCCTCCCAAAAGGTGGGCTGATGATTTAGTGAGGGTCGCGGAAAGCCGATGGATGCGAGACGCACAGGACCGGTTGTTGTGGCGACACTTGTGGGAGGCCTATGTCCATCAGAGGACGTCTTTCGACTGATAATGATGATGATGATGAAATGAAAAAAAAATAAAAAATAATAGAATTAGGAGATAAATGAAAAGTATGTGTTCGTCTTGAGAAGTTTTAATTAAAACACCCTATTTTCGTGACGGATGTTTTGTGACTCCCTTATTATTCACCGCTCGAGTTTGTAAAAATCGTTGCGCTCGGGGCTCATACCCATTGATACGGTTTCATCACTGAACACGAATTACATGATCAATGAACACGGGCGCCGAGGCGTTGAGAAATTGTGCTCTGACAATAATGAACTGCAAGCTACTACATGTAGCATACGACATACGACGTATCGTCGCTGGTCAAGTGATGTCATATGATAAGCTGCGGTCAAAGATAACACGGTTGTGCTGTGCTCATGACTAACTCCGAACTTCCGCGTTTGCGCTTTTGTGTTGACTCTTGCTTAATGTTTGAACCTATATTTCTAGTGCTATTCTTTCTTGCTAGTGTTGTTGTATAGAATATATACTTCTCCACTTGAGTACGTACCTTGCTCAGCCAGTCTTGCTCGGTAGGCGCAACCGCGCGCAGGTTGTTTTCTTCGTATCCATATATTGGCTTGGGCATCAGCATCCGAGGTATGATGTAGTCATTGCGGAAGGGTGTCAGTTGTCGCCCCATTCTGTGGGGCAGCTGCGACAGTGATGGCGCAGCCGACGGGCCTAGAAACTTTGATTTTAAGATCCGGGCACTTGTGCGCCGGGCATTTAGATGGGCTCGAGAAATACATAATACAAAAATGTAGGTAGCTAGTTCTATCACTTGACAAAACAAACACTTTCGTTATGCAGATAAACTTTATTGGGTTGCAGTTAAAGTATAATTATGCAGAGCGTACAGTCGCGTTGCTGCTAGCACGCCGGCATTACTATACCTATTTTCTAAAACTATGTGATAGCGGTTCCCATTGTGTAGAGACGAAGGAAACTAAATGAAATAAAAAAGAAACAAATCTTGTCATAACCAAGTCCACTCATTTTTTTATCAATCCGTCGTCACAACACAGTAATAGGTAATCGGTGCTTACAAGCAAAGACGTGACCAGGAATAAGATAATTGTGTTCCTGATTTTAACTTAACGTAGTGCTTGTTATACTTACCTACCGTCTAAGAGACATACTAGATCTGTGATCTTACCTTCGTCCCTAATCCTTTGTCGTACCTTAAGTCGATTTACATACACACATATCTATATATCTATACCTATATAAGATAATTCCGACCTCCACTAATAACATAAATATGAGCTTCTAAGTTGGAATTCATATTTTAACAGTTTTATTCTTCAGTCTTAATAATTCTGAGAGAGATCAGGATATAACACAAGGTATTTATTGACTTTACGTAGATTTTATCTGTGCAACAGATATTTTCCGACATCCATGCGAACATAGTCGCAGGCATAGCTAGTTAATAAGCAGATGACTAGATTATTAATCCAATCAAGATACCAAGCCGTTAAAAAAAACCAATGCAGAAATCCAAAAATGTCCATATCATGAGAAGTGAGGGTGCATCGGTATCTCGTCGTTCCAAAACGTTGAAGTATTCTTGTAAAACCACGATGTAGAACAAAATATTTGGTCCAATTTTGTAACAAGATCCCGCTATCCGAGTTCCGCTCTCGTTGCAGGTAAACTATTTAATAAACTATGAGATACCTTTCAACATCATACATTCTGGGTCAAACATCAGCCTTCTTCATAAATGTGGCTAAAATACAAAAATAATGTTCCAAATCAGACTGGTAATTTCAGAGATTAGTGCGATCAAACAAACAAACCAATTCTTCAGCTTTATTATCCTTACTAATATTATAAATGTGAAAGTAATTCTGTCTGTGTGTCTAATTGTCTGTCTGTAGCGCTTTCACGCCAAAACAACTGAACGGATTTAAATGAAATTTTGTTTATACGAGTAGATAGTTTAGAACCTGAAAAAGGGCATAGGCTCCTTTTTATCCCGGGAGTATGTTCCCTAGAGACCACGCGGGCGAAGACGCTGGCAGAAACTAGTATTATTATATAAGTTACACTGCAGTTCTACATCACTGAAAATCACACGAATTTGAACAGAATGTGAATTCCCTTGTAGCAGAACCACGGGACCAAAGCAGCTACTTTTGTGAATGACCAGAAAATAGTCATCTTTTTATTTAAAAATATATATTTTAATTAGTTTTAGGTTTCCTAAGACTTCTGGTTACGTCTATGTCTTTCATTTCAGCATCATCAAACTAAAGTTCTCCTTCTCTTCTTCTTTGATGATGTTGTTTTACTATTGTCAAAACCGTACAACGGTAAACAGTAAATTGAAGATTTAACGCATCTATCAAACTTTTCTGTTTATTTTTTAACCACAAGAGTTGGATAATCGTTCACTTAATTAAAACTATGATAACTTAAAGTGGGTACTTTAAGTTATTACAGATTTTCGGCCCACACAAGACAATGTTATAGTAAATAGGGTTATTTACTATAACATTGTCTTGTGTGGGCCGAAAATCTGTCACTTGTCTTGCTAAGGCGGACAAGTGACAGACAGATGTATGTGTGTGATGAGGTGTGAGTGGAGTGTGGAGGTCAGTTAAACAATCGCTCTTTGTATAATATTGGTATCTACTGAGCTAAATCCAGTAAACTTCAAAGCCAACCCCAACAGAGCTGGCAGAAACCTAGGTAGATTGATTGATATACTTACTTGAGATTAGCTTATCAAATATCAGAGTACTCTTTTGTTTCTATGGGTCAAGAGCTGAGAGGGGGACTGTTTCAAATATCTCCAAAATTCCAACAGCATGTGTTTTTGACAACTGATTCATTCCACTTGTTGTTGCGTCACTTGAATACCTCAATTCTTAACTTCACAGCACTAATAGGGTTCAAGCCACTCTCTGGGAGCGAGTGGGCCATAATCCTCCCGTCTCTTGGATCTAAACCACCAGCAACTCACAAGAAATCCTTAGCTTGCTTGGCTCCTCTATCTCACTCGTTTATCAATCACATTTTTTTTTATTGTATTATTAAGAACTAATCTATATATTACATTAAAAATAATTATGAAATCATATAGTTGACGAACGGATCTGAGCAACTTCCACAGTTCTGATCGATACGAAATTGGATATTCTGTTACATCAACAGTATTGTAAGAACATGATAACCTTGACCTAGTGCTGCAGCATGACCTTAGGTCTGCAGAATACCCAACTATTCGTTTAGTTTCGGCAGAGGTATCTTATTTTGACTCACTGGGATGGTTTTATTGATCAGATTATCAGATTATAGGAAGAATAGCTTTTGCCCGCGATTTATGCCAAGCTTCAGCTTTCTACCACCAGTAGTTACAGCTGTGCGTTGTCTGTCAGTCATTAACGGCAGAATAAAAAAAAATAGAGGTTGTTTGTCGAGGGGTTGTATTTTTTCATAGCTTGTTCTCTATACATATCCGTTTCTAATTGAACTAATTACATTCTCTCGATGGAGCACTTTCATTTGAGCTTTTGCCCATTGGAGGAAAGCTAGGTGTGAACATTCATCTGTACTTACAATACCTAAGCGTTTCAAATAAGAAGATAACAATGCTACTGGGAGAGCGGGCCCTCTACGAATCTTATCTTCCTACGGTAACCATATTACCGCAAACTTGACCTGTGCTGCGATTCTGTAAACCTCTCACCGTGCAAGCTTTAGCTGAAGTAAACATGAAGTGAGCTGTAAATTTATACAAACAAGATGGAACAACGGTTCACTTCGTACTTACTCCTCCTAAGTTAAAAGGCTTTAGGCTGAAACCTAAACCTTCGTGAAACAAACGAATAGGCTTTCAATCAATTTGAGTACCAGTAGTTGGAAAACATAACGGATGAACAACACTGAGCACATTCGTAAATATGTAATTTAACTCATTTCGTTGCCGCATGATTGATAAATTATGACGTGAGGTACTTCCGTGCCAGCGGCTGGCGAGCGTCCCCTGGCCATATCCATAAAATTCAATCATCGTTTCAGATTTACGATCGTAACTGCATATAGCTCTGAAATTTCATGTACTAATTAACGTGTCAAACGAATTGTAATTATTTATAATTGACACCTTAACGTATTGCCACTCTAATGTACTTTATTATTAAAACGAATGTGGCTTTTACGCAATTCGCTTTTGCATTAATTACCTACTGCTTATACCTAGGTTTTTCATTATATATTTAAGCCAAACACTTTGGTTTGTGTTTAATTTGACACTGTAAATGTTTCGAAAATAAATAAACAGATAATTATAATTGTTTCCAATTCCCGTGTGGTTTTGCTTCTCTAAACAGATAATTGATTCCAATTTCCATGTTGTTGTTTGGTTTTAGGTACTAGGAATATTATTGTGTAATTTGTGGGTCCCGAGAAAAATATGTGTGGAATATGCGTGTGCGTCATTACACTATCACAACCTTTTCTTGCCACATTATTATGTCACGTTTCAGAAATACATTTGTGTCAACTGTTCCCACATTGTCCATACTTAAGCAACTTTGTAGAGTTGTAGTTTAGACCGCTAATGCATTCTTAATCTCGATTATTGATTCAATCGCCGCTGTTAAATATAGTAACTTTTGGCGAGTTGTTTCTAACTTAGAAAGAGGTCGCAGAAGTAGGCTAAGCGATTATCTGATCTATCATTCACTTAGTGTTTCGGATTGGCCTGGATTCTGGATAAATCTAGAATTGAATCGACCTATTTCTCATAGTGTCGAAATAAATGAAAATGCCTGCACCATCACTAATTTCTGCATTATTTCATAACTTAGTTCCTACCTGCGGCTCTAAAAAGGCCACTTGAATCAGAAAGCACATCACGCTACCCGTCACTGTCAAATTTTCCCAATCAATCTTGAACCTAAATTGTAGCGGAAAAGATGAAAATGAAATTTGACAGTTTGTTGCATACAATAGTCTGTCAAATTTAATTGTTATAAGAATAATAATATTAATCATAATTAATTTTATGATTCTTCTATCATCTGCCCAGCCTTTTCCCAACTATATTGGGGTCGGCTTCCAGTCAAGCCAGATTCAGCTGAATACCAGTGTTTTACGTGGAACGGCTGCCTACCAGACCTCCACAACCCATTAACAGGGTAACACGGTACTTCTTGGCAAGACTGGAGTGAGATTTACTGGCGTCTGACAACCCGTAACGACTGCCAAAGATCTACATATGACAGCCGGGACCAACGGCTTAACGTGCTTTCCGAGGCACGGAGGAAACTCGTTATGTTAAGATGGTCACCCATCCACAGACCAACCTTGGCAAGCGTTGCTTAACCTTAAAGATCGACTCGTGCGGCTGTTATTATTTACCCACGAGCTCCTCTCAACCCCACGAGCTCCTCTCAATTTTATGATTCTACTAAAGTGGCCTTTTTAGACCCACTGTGACTTCTACAGAATCACCTAAGATAAGTTATATTTCTGGTCTCATTACGAAAGCAAGCAAGTACGATGTAATCGATGAGTCAGTACCTACTTCGGTACTTGTTACCTAATGTATATACTTTGGTTCCATGTTACATATTCACCACCGTAACAATACATTGCTGAAGTAAAGTGAACAGCAGACGCCCTTGTTTTTTAATACGAAAAATGTTAAGTGACTCTTGTTAAAGTTTGTTTTGACTTCATTGTTTTCAAGCCTGTTGATTTTGTTTGGCTTTGGTATTACTGCGGCATTTTTACTGTACTCTCTCCGTAACTGATATTCTAACGATTACACTTTCTTTTGGTAGGTTTCCTTATATTTTATTAAGAAGCTAAGTAATTGTGCCTTTTTTAAGTATGGGAATTCATCAAATGACTTCTTACGCTCTGGCCGGAGCGGAAGGGAGTGTCAGACTCTTATTGACTAAAACCCATCCGTGTTCCTCCTAATACCTATTGCGTTTCAGGGCCGCGGTAACTGTTTCGAACAAATTCTGCAACCCTGACAGGCACTGGCCCTAGCGGAACCCGTCGATTTTTAACCGACTTCTTTTCACCGATTTCTCGACCATGAGTGGACCGGTTTTAAAAATTCTTCTTTTTTTTCGAAATCTTATTCTCCTGAAGTGGTCCCATTGTCACCAAAATGTTTCTTTTTTGTTTTTGTTTGGAAGTGTACTTTCCCGGACTGGTCCCATTTCAATTTGGACCAACTTTGGACTAGGCAACGGAACTCTTCAATAAATGATAACAAATGGATCGAGATTGCTGAAACCACATGTCAGTTTATTGTTTACGCCAGATCATAACCTCTCAGTAAAAAGTGAAAGATAAAAAACTTTCTTACAAAATATACAACCGAATTTCAAAAACAAAACACTACAAAGTAAAAATAACTTTAATTTCGGAAGTCGGTGTTAAAAAACGAAAAAATAACTAAAAATACCGATTTAGTGTTTAGTTTTTGCAAGACGGTTGAATTTTTTGTAAAAAAAAAAAAAATTGAAATTTTTATACTTCTAAGACCAGTAATTAGATGACTTTAATAAAAACTTTCACCCCCAATTGTACTCCCCTTTTCAGGAGTTTTTCCTATGATCTCTTCTTAGATGACGCCTCAAAATCTACCTCAGTTGCAAATTCGTAATTAGTTAGTATACGAATAACCTTTAGTACGCGCATATCCTGTGTTTTTCGCGTTCCCGTAACAATTTGGGGAAATCCTCTCTTAGTGCTCCCCTACGGAGTGAAGGGAAGCTACACAGTTTTCTAAGACCAGTGGTTTCAGCTGTGCGTTGTCTGTCACTCACTTAGTCACCAGAAGCGGAAGAATTATATATATAGATATATACGAGCGGACTCGACAGACGTTGTCCTGCCCGACTTCAGCGCCTTCTGCCGGGCTGATTTGTGAATTTAAACCATCCAGGGCGCCACCCAAACGCTTACAAAAAAAATCATTCAAATCGGTCCAGCCGTTTAGGAGGAGTTCAGTGATATACCTAAACACGTACAGTAGTATTATATATACAAAGACTAGCGGACTCGACAGACGTTATCCTGCTCGACTGCAGCGCCTTCTGCCGGGCTGATTTGTGAATATAAACCATCCAGAGGTTTGGCTGGCGCCCTGGCGGAAAGTAGTGTCGTCGAACAAGGTGCCTATGTTCGACGACGGTAGTGCGTTAAGCCAGAGGCCCGACTCCCACTCGCCCACAGCCAGCAGGCGCGCACGCTCCGCGGAAGTAGCAGCAGAGGCAATTAGGTTCCTCTGAACTCCTCTGCAGAGCGGCTCATCCTATCGTCTCTGGTATGATGGGTTGTCGGGTAAATTTTCATTCGGGCAAGCGAGCCTCCGGGCAGTTACAGCCTCGGTGAAGCACGGCACATCAAAATCAATCTAAGATGGAAGCTAAGATATTCCTGACTAATTTTTCAGTGCCGTGAACCGAGGATATAAAAGCCGGTAAACTAATACTGGTAATTTTGCGGTCAAAGTTATATTTAAGTTAAACACAATGTTATGTTGTAGATATATAAATACCGAAGCCTTCCCATTGGATCAACAAACAACTGATTCTGATACTGAGGCGTGCCATTGGACGGCATAACATTGCACTGTGGCCGGCCCCCGACTGAAAACTATAATTAACCTTATTTCTGAATTATTGTTTTTCTTTAACTTCTGGAAATATTTCAATGTATAATGTCACATAACTAAATAGTTATGTGACATTATACTTAACTAATTTATTATATAGTAAGTAATCTGAAATCAGATTATTTGCATTGATTTGCGTAACCTGAGGCTTGCCAGAATCATCGAGTTTTTTAACATCATCATCTGTCTAGCCTTTTCCCAACTATATTGGGGTCGGCTTCCAGTCAAACCGGATTCAGCTGTATATCAGTGTTTTACGTGGAGCGGCTGCCTACCAGACCTCCACAACCCATTAACTGGGTAACACGGTACATCTTGGCAAGACTGGAGTCAGATTTACTGGCTTCTGACAATCAATAAATCTACAAATGACAGCCGGGACCAATGGTGCGTGCTTTCTGAGGCACGGAGGAAACTCGGTATGTTAAGATGGTCACCCATCCACAGACCAACCTTGGCAAGCGTGGCTTAACTTTCAAGATCGAACCGTGCGGCTGTTATTATTTAGCCACGAGCTCCTCTTTCGTCGAGTTTTTTATCATAATGGTGCCGAAACATTATGTTTCTGCTTACACTCAGAAATAAAAATTGGTGAAATCCCATTTTGTTAGGTACGTTTGCATGTTCCATAAACATACAACTATTGCAGTGGTAGGGCTAAATACACTCACATGACTGTCATCGTTTCTTTCAGTAAAATTATGTTTTGACACTTCACTTCTGTTAGTCGATTGTTATTCAACCAAAATGACCGATTTCTAAATATTTTATCTACTTTGACCTAAGACTTTGGCAAACTTTACATTAGAATTGGCTCAATTAGTCGCTGAGGATATGAGTATACAACCGTATCCGTGTGTGCTTCTAATAAATCTTGCAGATGGCATGGTGAATACTTGGAAACAATATCAGTACAAAAATAAAATTACGCCATAATTCAATGAGCCAGCCCATGTAGAAAAAATATACTTATGGAGCTAGGTTTAAGAGAGGTCAGAAACGTAATATGAAACATAATTTAATCTTACGGAGTTGGTGGTCGCCGGGGCTAACCAGTTTTGCACGCAGAAGCGTCTCTCTGAACTTAAATTATATTTAGTGGTAATTTATCGTGGCTGGGAAGTGTTTCCATTTGTGCCAATCAGAGTAATAAGCTGGCGCTCACCTAAGCTAAGTACTGCATCTGTACTCTGTTTAGCTATCTACATATCTACATAGTTTAATTTGCAAATAGCAGTTTATTTCCACAACTTCCATTGCGTCAATCAGAACGCCCATTGTAGGTATATATTTTTCATTACATTATCACACATTCACTTAAGATGATCGGCGTGACACGATTAGTTTTTATTTTGCACTAGCAGTCCCTCGCGGCTTCGCTCCTGTCAACTGGTAACTTTATTAATTTTATTTTTTTCTTTCATGAGAACCTTCTCCTGACAATAATTTTTGTTATTGTCAAAACATAAAAAGAATTAGCGAAATCAGCTCAGCCGTGTGTTCTCGCATGATCCCGTGACCAAGGGAAATAGGGATTCATTTTTATATATATGAAGATTAAATACAAAGACAAGCATTTTTAGCAGGTAATACACCTACTCGATTTAAAATAGCTTTCTCCTACCAAAAAATAATGGTTAAAAACCAGCATTTTGTGTGTGTCGTAGTGTAAATCACTGCGACACACACAAAGTGCTGGTTTTCACACAAAATGCGAAAGAATCAAGTAACTGCAAATGTTTAGAATTGAAAATATTCTCCGCTTTCTTGCAACAGCATTCGTATCAGTAACAATTAAAGTTAAGTATATCAGTATCACACTTATTGTTTCAAAATATTTAGAATTTCGATGTGGTGAATATTCCTCAAAACAAACCGACTCAATTTTATTCAGCTCTATCATGAGCGACATTTATCATACTGTACATCCACAACGGTACCAATTTCCTGGACTCCTTTATTTTCTTTGCAAGTTTTAAGTTAGGTAGGTACTACTTTTTTTTTGACAAGCCAATTTCTTAAGTTCTTTTTTGTAGAAACTTACTATATTGTAGAAAGTGTCAAGATCTTTGGATAGTTATCGCACCGCGTGTGTATGTTAAATATCATAAAACTTGGGTCCGACTGTGGTAGAAAATTCGCTGAAGATATCATATTGGGAACCTATGTCGTTTCCAAGTTGGAGGACCATAGTCAACATAGTCATGATGTTTAAACTCTCGTTGGTCTGGAATTTTTAAAAATTTGAGTAAAGAATCTGTTCATAATCATTGAGAAAAATAAGTTTTCTCTTTCTTTTGTTAAAAACTGTAAAGCTTCGCTACAACATTAGGCCAGTCACCGTAGACAGATTAAACGCGTCAGGTTGCAGAAAATTGGACCATTCCGATTTTTTGAGTGGTCGTTAAGATAGATGCCAGTAGTGTCCTCCCAATTTTTCAACCTCAAAAGACCTGTGCTAACTGCGTAATGTTCAGAAAACTTCTTAATTTTCGGTAATTTTTAAGAGTTAAGCTTAATTCTCCTAAACGGTGCGTTATGCCGAGAAAATCAATCTGGACACTTTTAAAGTAGACAACATTTGCCACAATTTCACTTTAGCGGTTACTCTATAGATTTAATAGGTCTTAACGTACAGCACTTCAAACATAGCTATTTTTTTTTCAAAAACTTCGAAATAGGAGTTTTAGTTTTAAAGTTGGGGTGTGCAATATCGTTACATTGGATACCATATTTTTTGTTTAAGACATCTAAGAACATTTCACAATGACTAAGTACACGGTGACGTATAAATTTAATTTCAATTCATTGGTCGCCCACAGTAAATACAGAGGATTTTTTTTAAAATTCTCTCCCTGCTCACTGATGTCTGCACACGATAGTGTAAGTACTTTCACGGGCCAGGCGAATCAATATATTTACAGAATATATACCACGTAAGGCAATGCAATTTTTGTATTACGAGATATATGACTTTTTGGTGACGTCAAAATCGGTTAATCTCTACTTTAGTATCTATACCTTTTCTAAAAACGTTTTCACGTTAAAACGCTCACTTTACAAACAAATTCGTTGAAGTCGTACACCAGTTCATTCAGGCGGTTTTCATCTTTTTTTTTCAGATAATTAACTACAGTAAAAATCGATTTCCTAGTCCTTATTCACTTTCTGTATACTAAAAATGTTAGTATTAGTAGATTTTGCTATGGGATTATAGCCATAAGGGCGCTAAAGATCTTTAACTTCGGTAGTTACTCAAAAGTAGTCACCTAAGTCATTAACTCCGAACATACTGACAATTACATAGTCAAGTCCCTACCAAAGGTTATTTTTGGGAAGCTCTTTTTACTGGTGTAACTTATGGTTATTAGGAACAGAAACCTTAACTTTGGAGTCAAAATTTTCACATTTTAAGGTCATTATCTCCAAACGGATCTAAAATTAGAAATATTTATAGCAAAATTCCTTTTTAATAGCCGTTTCCTACGATGACTAAAATGGTGCTATGGGGCGCTAAAAAATGCTTAACTCCAGTATTCAAAGTATTTGTCCGTTCAGGTTTAATTTCATTAATTAACTCGAACGAATTCATATTTGACAAAAGTCGAATACGTAGCAAATGACCTTCTAGAAAAGGGCTTTCCAACGGTAAATTTCTAAAGTACTTTGAAAATTCGGGTATCTTCCCATACTTGTATGACCATTCTCTTAGATTATTGAAAATACTAATTGATATTATGTACTTCTGCTGCAGAGGTCAGCTGAGGTTCCGTCATCACGTGACGTAAATCATTTCCCTTAACATCTATATACTAATAAATAAAGCTGAAGGGTTTGTTTGTTTGTTTACTTGAACGCGGTAATCTCAGAAACTACTGGTCCGATTTGAAAAGTTCTTTCAGTGTTAGATAGATTTTCCCATTTATCGAGAAAGGCTATCATCATCTGCCTAGCCTTTTGCCCAACTATGTTGGGGTCGGCTTCCAGTCAAGCCGGATTTAGCTGAATACCAGTATTTTACGAGGAGCGGCTGCCTACCAGACCTCCACAACCCATTAACTGGGTAACACGGTACTTCATGGCAAGACTAGAGTCAGATTTACTGGCTTCTGACTATCCGTAACGACTGCCAAAGATTTACAAATGACAGCCGGGACCAATGGCTTAACGTGCTTTCCGAGACACGGAGGAAGAAACTCAGTATATTACGATGGTCACCCATCCACAGACCAAACCTTGGCAAGCGTTGCTTAACCTTGAAGATCGACCCGTGCGGCTGTTATTATCTAGACACGAGCTCCTCAGGGTTATAGGCTATATATGATATATGTCATCACGCTAAGACCAACAGGAGCGGAGCAAACTAAGTTGCGCGGGTCAACTAGTTCTTCCATATTTGAATACGCCCAAAATATGTGCAATATTTAAGATCGATAAATTTATAGTATGTTTTTTTTTTTAGTTATACTCGATTTCATTTTATAGAATAAGAAACATTTTCGTAATAAATGTACCGATCTTAATATGAATGAAAACAAATAAAATAATCCACAACAAAGTATGTAACTAATCACGACAGAAATCTAAGTAATATTTGTCTACAACTATAGCTACGTCCAGGAAGCTGTGACGCGTGTTTTATCACTGTTGTAAAACAATACAAACAGATATTGCACGTCACAATTTCCTACTAAGTATTTTACTTAACAATACACAATTTTTTCTACACAAGTATCAAACTAAGTTTGTATTCTACACAATCATCTCAACAAACGTATCAAACAAAGTTTTTCAAAATAAGTGAAGATCAAATAATATTTGACGTTCCTTTATTTTAAAGTAACGTTTGCGAATAGCCTGCACGAGGCCTTTGCAAGTTTGCATACGTCCCCACAACATCAATTTGGGTGAAACACACAACATAAATTCAGCTACAACGATGATGAAAGCTGACATCTTGAATGCTCTAAACAAATAAGCTTACGCCTAGTTCTCGGACAAATAATCTAAACACTTGAAACTTCACACTCTAACTAACACCAACTTATAATTATTACTAACTAAAACTCGGCGGTATAACTACACGTTGATTTCTAAACAGGTAAAACACATACAAAATTGGAGAAAAAAGTAAAAAAGAGCGCAACATGTAGGTCCTTATTACTGGTGTCTAAAGGGGAAGGATATAATATTGTACTGAAGAAGCATAATAATTAAAATATGTTAGCGACAATGTTAACACATACATTCGCGGCGGTAACATAAAAGTAAACGGGAAATGCTTATCAGCGGCAGATAAATATGCTAGAATTATTAGAGATTAATTAGAATAGCGTGAGTTTAAGTGAGCATTGAGTTGTAAACTTACCGAGAGGGCGAGGAACAGCGCACGCCGCGGCGGCAGCTAGCAAGAGCGCGACGAGCGTGTGCATCCCGCGGCCGCTCCACTGATAATGCTGACGGCGTGCTCTCTGTTTACTGCCGAGCGCCAGGAGCTGAGCTGTGGTCGCGCACTCGCTTGGCGCCGATCGATACCCCGCCCACATCAAAACTTCTTATCACCATGAACAAAACGCCGTAACTTCACAACTCGCCACGACTACTTAATCCCTTGTGGAACGACTGTCCGGGCCCGTGCAACCCATCTCGCGTTATCCTTTTCAATTACAATTCGTGTGCTCCTTGCAATAGAGTCTATTTCCAAAACATTTATCTGTCAAAGCGAATCATCGTAGTTATAGTTTAAATTGAAAACTGTCTGCCGCCTTTCGATGACGTTCATGATGAAGGGTACTCAAAACGTACGAGTACACGCTGGCTTTATCATGACTATTATCGCCGGTTTATCTCGTCCAGCTATTTTCATTACTAATTGTTTGTTTGTTTGAGATTTTGAAACCAGTCGGCTTTCGCGTATGTGATTTAATAGGTCATGAATGATTATTTCGTGTTTCATTAAATTATATTATTAAGTCAGGTTAGGTACGCTTTAAAAGTTTACCAATTATGATTATAAATATCTACACAAGTAACTCAACAGGTCCATTTAGTTGAATGAAACAAAATATACCTGTTGAGAACCCTTCCTATTGAAAAGGTCACAAAATACCAACAAGGGTACTTAATATTAATGATACCTACCACTTAGAATGGAATAATATCGGCCAGTCAACTTTTTTTAATTTGTTACAAGTGATTCGTCATTAACTAAATAAAAATTCGCTTCAGTTGTTCAGTCATCGTAAAAGTTCAGTTTGAAAACGTTCAATGAACAGTCTTAAGCCTGTCTGTATTTGTGGTGGCTTCTTGAAGTTAATTGTAGGTTGTATTCGCCTATTGAGTCGAGCTCCGCCTTTCAACAGGTGGCTGCTGAGAAAAACAAGCACCATCAAGCTTTTGCTAAGTGCTTTCTTGTATGAAATATTACCTACACGATTCTATTTTATTGCTTTTCGTTGTCTAATGTGTCCATTACGTGCTAAGAAAATGGAGTAAAATATGAGCTTTATTTGTTGTTAGACAGCCACTTGGCTTTTAAGTACACCTTAGACAGCACGATCGCCCGTTTTGTTGGGAGCGTTGTTGTAAGGCGCGCTACAAAGGGAAGCAGTTCTAAGAATTTTCTTTGTACACCGCCGATCGAGAATATTAGCATCACTACTTGAAGGGATTCTATAGCCGCGCTGTGCAAACTTATTCCGCTTCTCGTAAGATATTAAACATTTATCGTTGTACCTAAACCTTCGTACCTATATACATTGTAGCTTCTTTGGTTCCGTTATTACACAGACTTCGGGATTTTTACTTCTTTTAGAGTCTGGCCACAAAAAGTGCTGTTGAAGTGTGCGGTTTTGATAGTCAACATTCTGGTGTTGAACTTTCATATTTTCTTATATAAAAATGGCTATTATTGTAGGCTATTAAATATACAGATTTCGTTAAATGAGACCTGTTTCTCACCTGTAATTTTAAGATTTCCGAACATCTGCAAAAACGTAACCCTAATATGATCACTCGGGTCTGTCTGTCCGTCTGTCACTGCCAATTTTCTCTCTGTTGAAATTTGGTACACAATACACATATGAACTTCGGTGACCCAAACACGGTTACGAAAATAAATAAAATAACATAATAAAAATCTTTATTTATCCAAAAAATATACTGAGTTTGAAATACCAGTTTGATATTAGGTTTAAAAATACATATATAGTTTGTGTTGCAAGTTCTGTACAAAAATAATACTCTACCTCTTAATCTAGGGTATACCTGTATTTTAAGGTGAATGCTCCAGGGTAGCCCGCGAAATTCAAATATATTTATGTTTTTGCAATTTGCCGGTCAGTGTGTAAATACGCGTTACGGTCACGGATCGCATTTGGTCTACATACAGCTTCACACTGACCGGCAAATTGCAAAAAACATAATAATATTTGAATTTCGCGGGCTACCCTGGAGCATCCACCTTAAGACGTAGTATATGGTCAAGGTCTTTATTGAACAACCCCGCCACTCTACTGTATGGTATACAAATAGTGAAAATTGTGTGTAAGTGGTGAGTGTGTTTGTGTACCTGTATGTGAGTGGCGATGGTGTGTAGGTGTGTGTGTGGGTGTGGGTGTGTGGGTGTATTACGCTAGATAGGTAAGTAAAGACTCCGTGTAAGAGTAATCCTTTAGGAACAGCCACTCTGTTACTTTAATGTTTAGTGCATGAGAGTTTAAATTTATAATCTTGATAATGTTTTTATAAACATGAGTACTTAATATATAATACTACTCTGTCAAGAAAGTACCGGGAAAAGATCAATAATACACAAAATGTCTGTTATTCATCCAAATTTATTTTATCACCTTCAAAGTATGCTCCTTTAGAAACGATACACTTGCGCCAACGAATAATCCATTCATCAAAACATTTTTAAAACGCTGCTTCCGGAATTGAGTTCAGTTCTCGCCGCGAATTCCCCTTTATGTCTTCTATAGATTGAAAACGGGTGCCACGAAGTGGTAATTTGAGTTTAGGAAAAAGAAAAAAGTCAGCAGGAGCCATATCTGGTGAATATGGTGGTTGCTAGATGGTATTTGTTGAGTGTTTGGTTAAAAATTAGTTCACAATGATAGCTTTGTGCGAAGGCGCATTGTCGTGGTGCAAAATCCAAGAATTTTCTTTCCACAAATCTGGCCTTTTTCGTCGAAATTGCTCTCTTAAACGCCGCATAACGCTCAAATAATATTCTTTATTTACCGTTAGACCTTCCGGTAAGAATTCAGAGTGCACAACACCGCGATAGTCAAAGAAAGCAGTCAACATGACTTTGACTTTTGATCGACTTTGGCGTGGTTTTTTCGGTTTCGGTTCAGTTGGAAGGCGCCACTCCGAAGCTTGTTGACTAGTTTGCATGGCAAACTCATAAACCCACGTCTCGTCACCAGTAACAATGCGTTTCATGAATGTTGGGTCCGAACTGACTCGTTCTAGCATGTCCTCAGCGACTTTCATGCGATTGAGTTTTTGGAGAAAATTCAGATCTTTTGGGACTAGCCGAGCAGCAACATGTTTCATACCCAAATGATTAGTTAAAATGGTACGGATCGACTCGTGAGATACAGAAAGTTCGGCGGCTATCTCTCTCAGAGTTGAATGGGGATTTTCAGTCACTATTTCCTTCACTTTTGCGATGTTAACTTCAGTTGCAGACGTTGACGGCCTACCAGAGCGAGGCAAATCTTCCATCACATCTCGACCGCTTTTGAACGCTTTGAACCACTCATAAGCACGAGTTTTTGATAAAGTCGATTCACCGTAAGCCTTCTGTAACATTTTCAGTGACTCCGAACACGAAATTCCATTGGCGATGCAAAATTTAAGACAAACTCTTTGTTCGATATTTTTGTCCATTATGAAATTCGCAATACACACTATATATGATATTACTAAAACCAGCACTGTATTTAATATAAATAACAGATGCAACTCAAACTCCGCGCCAAAATGGAAAACAGTTGTGCCAATCTAACAACTACAAAAAAAACAAAAATTTGAATTTGGAACCATAAACAAATCATCCATTCCCGATACTTTTTTGACTGAATGTATACCTAGATGTTTAGCGAAGGAAGTCTTGTGTTGGGTACTTGGTGGTAAATACGTGCATTTATTTGGAAAAGGAGGTGGAAGGCCTGCGTGTTTTCGAAGGGTGGATTTAAGCACCTAAAGCTGACGAACCGTAAGTACTTCACAGTCAGAGAACAGTTCACTTGTTGGATACCTATAGGGCTTTTTCATTATGACTTTAAGTATCGCTCCCTGTGCTCTCTCCAACCTCAGAAAGCTAGTTTTTGTGGCACAGCCACACGCAACTATGCAATGCAATTTTGAGTGTGGGTATCACTTTTGGAGGACAAAAAAGTTAAAAAGTTTTTCCAACTGTACCGTGTGACATCTATACTAATAAAGCTGAAGAGTTTGTTTGTTTATGAACGGGCTTATCTCAGACACTAGGTACTGGTCCGATTTGAAAAATTATTTTAGTGTCAGATAGCCCATTTTTTGAGGAGGGCTATAAGGCTATATATCATCACGGTAAGACCAATAGGAGCGGAGCAGTTATGAAAATTGTGACGCACACGATGTTGCGCGGGTCAACTAGTAACAAATAAAAGGGGTCATTGTGAGGGTTTCAATTATATATTTTTCATAATTATAAATGAATGGTTTGGAAGCGATTCTAGAAAATAGGTAAAAATTACCATTCCACCCTTATCTGCGAAACTACTGAGACAATTTTTTTTTTAATGCGTATTATATATTTTTATCATATAACAGGAAAACCTATAAAAAGCCTTTAGAGTTATAATAACATATCAATCAAGACCCTATACAGTCTTACACTCACTTGGCTAGTTTTTAACTGACTTAAAAAAAAAACTTTTTGACAAAAAATACAACCGACTTCCAAAACCAAAACACTACAAGGTACAAAACAACTTCGGAAGAAAGAAAAAAACTTTAATTTCGGAAGTCGGTGTCGGTGTTTTTGGTTATTTTTTCGTTTTTTGACACCGACTTCCGAAATTAAAGTTTTTTTCTTTCTTCCGAAGTTATTTTGTACCTTGTAGTGTTTTGGTTTTGGAAGTCGGTTGTATGTTTTGTCAAAAAGTTTTTTATTTTGAACTTTTTAGTGGTACCTAGGTACCTGCGTACCCATTAACAGCGTACCGGCGCAATGTTATGTTAAGAACTGGTGTAAACACTAAAAAAACATGCGGATTCAGCAATCCCGATCCCTTTGCTATCATTTATTGAAGAGTTCCGTTGCCTACCTCCGAAGTTCTTCGTCAGATCTTCACCAAACTGAAACGGGACCAGTCCAAGAAAATATTCATTCAAACAAAAAAGAATCATCCAAATCGGCTGACAATTGGCTAAAGTATCGCTGAACAAACATTTTTCATAGGATCTCTTCATCAGATCCTAATTTATACCTTTCATCATCAGCTCAGCAATATGAAATGATGATTACCAGTCACAAATATCTGAATTGCGTTAGAAAATTCATGAAAAACATTGTATATGCCTATAAAATTAGAGGGTTGCCCTCGATTTTCGTGGGATCCCATCATCAGATTCTGACATGGTGACAATGGGACCAATCGAGAAGTATACCCTTTCAGATGAAACAAAAATTTTTCAAATCGGTTCATAAATGACGGAGTTATGAGGTAATCAGAGTTGTTTCATCTGAAAGGGTATACTTCTCGATTGGTCCCATTGTCACCATGTCAGAATCTGATGATGGGATCCCACGAAAATCGAGGGCAACCCTCTAATTTTATAGGCACATACAATGTTTTTCATGAATTTTCTAACGCAATTCAGATATTTGTGCCTGGTAATCATCATCTCATGTTGCTGAGCTGATAATGGAAGGTATAAATTTGGATATGATGATGAGATCCCATGTAATACGTTTGTTTAGCGATATTTTCGCCATTTGTCAGCCGATTTCAATGATTCTTTTTTTGTTTACAAGAGTATTTTCAATTTGGTGAAGGTCTGACGAAGAACGAGGTAAGAAACGGACGGAACTCTTCAATAAATGATAGCAAATGGATCGGGATTGCTGAAATTGCATAATTTTTGAGTGTTTACACCAGTTCTTAACATAACATAGCGCTGGTACGACGTAGGTACCACAAAAAAGTGAAAAATAAAAAACTTTTTTTGGTTACTTTTTAGTTTTTTGACACCGACTTCCGAAATTAAAGTTCTTTTCTTTCTTTCGAGGTTATTTTGTACCTTGTAGTGTTTTGTTTTTGGAAGTCGGGTGTATTTTTTGTATCTCGCGAATCAACAAAGAAATCCGGCTAAGTGCGTATCGGACCACGCGCATCGTCGTGTTCCGTAGTTGCACGTCACAATTGTCGATTTTCAATGGAATTTGTACGAAATTTTTCAAGTACATTTTATAGGTTGGTCCACTATAACTCGTTAACTTGTAAAGCCTACTGAGCTACCGATAAAGAGTATTCTATTCTATTCTACTGAGTTCCTCGTCAATTATTATTCGTTATATGAGCTACTACTACCGTGAATTTCCACGTCACCGATACTTGACTCCAACAAAAATTAGCACTAACACTAGTACAGCTTAATATTTCGCAAACGGATCCTTTAATGGAAAAACGGTTTTGGTACATCCACCATGGGATATACATCGTCACTTTATGTGTGAAAATTAAAATAAAAAATTCTATATTTTGTTTTACCACTTTGTCGACGTGCTTAATACCCATACCAAATTCCGACTTGCTAACTCTTAGCGTATTTGAGCTAAAGCGCGGTCAGGCGAACAAACAGGCAGATGGACATGACGAAATTATAAGGGTTCCTTGTTAACTACGGAACCCTAAATACGTCCAACCCTGCTCACAGAGGTATAAGCTAGACACCCTAGCAACCTTTCTCGACTTATTTTTAGCCCTATATGCATACTTAGGTACAAGCGTTAACTAGCGAGCAACAGCGAAAAAACTTTTTTACAAAAAATATAATCGACTTCCAAACAAAACACTACAAAGTATAAAATAAAAAGTACTTAATATTTTTTTTTTTGAATTTTTTTTTTTTCACTTTTAAGTGGTGATATTTGGACCGACGTCTTCGTCTACGCAGGAATAGAAATAGTCTCCTCCTTTTTTGAAAATCGGTTAAAAATTGGCAAAAATATGGTCGGTGGAAAATTTGGCGCATTTAGCAGTTTTTTTATTTTTTTTATTTGGTAATGGGCTAGCTCTCGACCACAATCACGCCAGATGGATGAAGTCTATGATGGAGTGAGCGTGCCCAGAAGATGCCTGTTCACTCTTGCTTTGAAGGCAGACGGGTTATATGTGGACGGGAACACAGATGCTGGCAGAGAGTTCCACACTTTAGCTGTGCGTATAATAAATGTGGAAGAGAAGCGCTGGGTACGATTAGACGGAATATCGACCAAGTACGGATGGTACCCCGCCGTACGTCTGGTATTTCGGTGGCAAAAGGGCGATGGTGGAATCAGGTCGTGGAGTTCTTGTGCACACTCTCCAAAGTACAGTCTATAGAAGACCGACAGCCACACCGACAGGACTACGCCCGGTGAGATAGGCTGTGAAGCTGAGCCACCAACGTCTCAACACCTATAAGCCTTTTTGGTCTGCGTTCCACCGAGTCCAATGCAGCGAGCTGGTATTTTACTGAGTCATCCCATAAGTGGCTGCAATACTCCATACAGGATCGAACAGCTTTACTTTTAAATAGTACACCTTTTAAAATGACTATTGGGTATGTCTAAGAATAATTACATAGGGAAACAAAAAATTTCATAGAAAATGAAAATCGCGAGAATAAATTGCTACACTGCGCTATCTCCGCTCTTAATTTCTGGATGGAGCGAATATTTTTGACCTACTCTCATACCGTCCTCATATGAGAAAACTAGATTTTTCCAGTATTATATTAATGGAAAAGAGATGATATAAATACAACCAGTAGTGCGGAATTGCTTACTTCGGATTTTCTAGTTTCAGTGACGCTGTGGTTGTAGCTCGACGTGTAATGAGCTAGGTCAGAGCAAAAATAAAAGTAAAGAAGTTGATTATTTGAAAGAGCAAAAGTAACGTTGACCTAGTTATTAAATTTATATTACAGACATCTGGCAAAAAAACGGGTCTAGAAGCTTGCTACATGAGTTTCATTAACTTATGGCTAAAGAATGATTTTTTAAGGGTTCCGAATATCCGTATCGTGTGAAAAACGAGAAATTATTAGAATCACTCGTGTGTCTGTTAGTCTATGCATCCGTTACTTTTTTTTTATAAATCAAATGGACTGATTCTGTTGAAATTTGGTATGCTTCTGAACTTCTATGACCCAAACACGGACACTTAAGAATAATAAATAAAATTTCAGTATTAGGTCACTTTTTGGGCACGAATAAGAAAATTTAGGCTTCGCGGTGGATTTAATACAAGTGCAATAAAATCGCGGTGCGCCTCACACGTAGCAAAGCACCATACGGGCGAACGATAACGAGCTGACGGCGATCATATTCAAGACGAACATCACATTGAAAACTCTGTTTTTTCAATTCGTTTGCTAGACCAGCTAAATGATAGCTGTGACTGTGTCATTGGTGACAGACTTGTTTTTTTTGGACCATCGTCTTTTTCTAATCGTCACAGTTTAATTTTACTCATTGATTTAAATATACCTATATGTGTACTATACTCGATACTCCCTAACTATAACTTACTAATAATAATAATCGATCACTCAGGACACAATACAATTTTAAAAGTCACGAAAAGGAAGGTTTTTTAGATTTATACCTTATCGTGACATTTGGATTTACTTAAATAAAACAATTTTTAAATAATTTGAATAACGAGAACACTTTGCGCGTGAGTCCGACTTACAATTTTTCCGGTTTTTTTTGTTGTAATTGTTCCAACTGATTGTAAGCCTATTGTACACATGTTTTTGACAAATAAATACATCTTATCTTATATAATTTTGACGTGGCCGGTGACGAGGACTAACTGATGAAAAAGAATCACTTCGTCATAACTCTTTGTTTGTCATTGAAGCATCACAGTATGAACAAGACTGCTGCGGTATAGCAACGCGATCACAGACATTCCATGAGATTTCCATATATTTGCATATGCTTGAGCTCCGTCTAACATTTGGGCACGTAATTAAATAAGACGTGAAAAGTAATTTTAATATTTAGACAGAGTAAATTATTTATTTTCTGTACTGCAAGCTATGGCATGGAATACTATAAATAAATAAATTGCTCTTACAGTGGACATTAAAACTACCGGTATGGTATAAAAGCAGCATCTTTCCTGCCAGATAGTTAATTCATATCGACATCGAGAGTAATTAATTAACTTATCAGTAGGTATAACTAGCCTTTCTTTTGGTGGCTTTATAAAACGCGCGCGTTACGTAGGTACAATTCTGTGGCTGACGTCTGCTCGCAACATTTTACAAGTTAATTAAAACTGTAAAAAAATCATAAAATAATAATAAACTGTTAAGAAAGGCTTCTTTGTAAAAGTTCAAAGGAAATGCTTTGTTTCATGAAGACAACAACAGCAAGCCTTTTCTTGAATTACAAAAGTAAAGTTTTGAAACGTTAAAATAAAGTTGTGAGGCATTTTTTTCATAACGATTTTCGCTTTGTATAGACAGCGAGCACAAACGCTACATAAATACGAATCTCAGAATGCAGTTTGAGTATTTCTTTATGCCGTGCCAATCTTTGTCGTACAAACAATTTACGCGAGATTCAAGCCGCGCGAGCTCGAGCGACAGCTCACTATCAAGCACTTGCGCTCGGTTGCACAAAGTCAGCTACTAGTTCTCCATTAAGGAAATCCATTTTCAATTCAAATCTTAAAACCTATAATTGAAAATGATCGTCGGATGTAATTTTTACGTTATTGTAGAATTAATGGATCAATTGTTTGTGAAAGTTCGGTAAGTTTAATTCGAGAGACGGGAACGCTGAAGCTGATAGGACAGTTGTTGTAAAGAGTTTTAAATGTTTAAGTCGCAGTGTTTAGCTTAATTATTTCAGTAGGATGCAAGGATCTAGCATATAAATAGAATTTAATAATCCACCCTGCATTGGCTAAAGACTTAATTGGTACCTTGGAAGTCTGTACTCGTATATTTGGATACCCCTTCCCAACAGCAAAAGGTAACAGGTAGATCTTGTATTTATATTTGGGTACGGGATGCCTTTTATCCGCACGCGCTAGTCCGAGATCATTTTGATGAATCGATCGAGCGATCTCATCGTGTGACATGATTGCAGGTCAAAAAATATGGGTAATTAATCACATACCTAATTAATTACGCATATTTTTTTACCTTTGACAATTTCACTATAATTATAACCAGGGTCATCAAGAGTCTTTAAATTTTGTGTGTACGGCAAGTATCACAATACAAGTTTTAAAAGCATATTTACTACGACCTTGCTACGATTACTCGTAGCAAGGTGCTACGAGCGTACGTCTGCGTCTACGAAATGTAGACACTTGAGATTTGAATGAAAAATGTTGGGTGTCATGCAATACATTTTGTAGAGCACATTTTCTTGCCATTTTAATACTGCTACACGGAGGAATGATAACTAATGACGAAAAAAAATTGTTGAAATCTTAATTTTAGTCGACCTGGCGATAGGGTCCAGCGTGCCTAGTATTATAGCTACTTGAAATCATTGAGTAAAGAAAATATCCTTAACATCAATACCCACAACTTTTGCAAAGTTTCTTAATTATATTTTCCGTGTAAGTCATGTCCCAATCGTGTGATTTTTACCGGGAAAGGTTATGCTTTAGCAGTCTTAATATGATATGTAAATGTTAGTCCGAGAAAACGTATCCAGCGAGTGGTCAGTCTAAAACGTAATACGATCGTCTTTAAATAAACCTTTCTCAGAGGAGAACCGTGTTGAGCAGATAAATTGGTGAACGAAGTTATCCCTCGATGTTATTGTAAGTAAGTTATAAGTGTTATCATGTGTTGCGTTCCTTACGCCTACATAAGTTCTCAACTTGCTAGTTTGTATGATTTAGTTACCTAGTTTGGGCCTTTGCGTAGGCATCTATTTCTTGTTAATTTAAATATTCATAATCTCACGCCTTTTTCCTATGGGGTAGGCAGAAGCTACAGAACGTACGTATATACCGTAAAATATAATGACCCACCTACATTTCATGACTTTCTTAATATCAAAAACAGAAATAATAGGCCAGTCAAATTAGTTTTGTTATTAGCTCTTCTAAGGATATTAAAAATTAAAAAAAATCACCATAACCGAGTCATTCTGAATAAAATGCGTTGATTATAATAAAAGCTAGGACAATAAAGTTATAACTCACTTCTTTTTTACAATATGTAAAGAAAAGTAGTTATTTTTTTCAGAAACAAACATTTTCGCTCTGAGAAATGCCGACAAAAAATACGACGTTTTGAAAGATAGATTAGATGCGTTTATTTTTTTATAATTAAATCATACATGTCCAATTAATTGAAATTAAACCCAATTTAATTCAATTAAATTTTTGCCTGAATCATTATCACAAAAAAACTGAAATAAATAACTTGCGATAACAGATAATGATCAATTTTATTGGTAAGCGAATTAAGATATTTAACTAAGTAGTTTTATTTATGAAAAGAAAATAGTTACTTTTTGGCTTAAAATACCAAATAAAAAAAAATAGGATTGTAGCACGTATAAAAAATGACAATTCACTTACCTATTTGTAAAACTCGATCTCTTGTATAAATACTCAAAACTAGTTAATATTATTTCACAACGAATTATCATTGAATTAAAAAAAAACAGTTAAATATTATTGCAAAGTTACCCTAATTTTCAGTTGCCTGGATTATTTGACATGTCTGATAGCGCATTTTGAAGAACTTTTGTTTTTAGTAATATCTAATTTGTCTCATAAAAGTGATGAAGCACTTTTTATCCCAGTGGAAATGAACATTAAATTTGAAAAGCTGGATCCAGTTCTGTTTTTTTATATGATTATGAACCAGTTAAAATAGTGAGAACCCAAATTTGCAACTTCAAAAAAGTTGTATTCGCTGCGCACCCCGCGATAAACTGCAGAACTTTGGGACTTTTTTCACTTTTTGCTCTAAAAGTAAAAATAGATGCATTTTCACCTAATAAACATTCAGTAATCATATAAAGACATCTTTTGCAGTTACTTATATATTTAATAATTTGACGTAGGTTACCACAATTGCCTAAAATAATTAGCATCTTTATAGGGCTAAATTTTGGTGCCTATAAGGTTCAAAGATCTGCGATTGGGCTTAAGTTGTTGCAAATTTAGGTATCTTTATATGAATACTGAATGTTTATGGGTCGAAAATGCATAGTTTTTTACTTTTAGAATAAAAAGTGAAGAAAGTCCCAACATTCCATAGTTATCGCGTGGTCCGCAGCGAGCACAAGTTTTTCGAAATTACAAATTTGAATTCACACTTTTCTAACTGGTCCATACAACATACCAAAAATCAGAACTACATCCATTTTTGCGAATTTAGCCTTTTTAGCGTCGATTTCTTAAAATTCGAATTTTACTTTAGGCGTCCATGTTTCGATCATAAACAACTATACGAGTATAATCAGTTATTTTGCCTAAATCAAAGCTGCGTTTAATCATTCCATTCACGTATGCACAATGAAAGCAGAAGTAAGAGAAGAATGGGGCCGATAACTAAGCGGGTCACACGTCGAAATACCAGAAGTTCACTACGACAACCACCTTTTTTTTCCTAAGTTTTTCTCAAAGTATGACAGGTACACTTTTCAAAGTATGACAGCTTTTCAGCGAGAGAAGAACCTAAAAACCTGTCATACTTTGACAATTAAAGCAAGTTTGATACAGTCTTAAATCCAAATGCTCAATTCGCAACCCGGATTTATGAAGAAAAAGTGTTATAATAGGGTTTTTGACTGGATTTTTATTACTCATTCGTTCTGAAATCTGTGGCAAAGACAGCATTAGATCGCGTGTGACGTGAATGACAAGTCTCGTCGTATTGAATTGAAGTCATCCAGTAGGTACAAACGACACTTAGTGCGACAAGGATAAAAGAATAACTTCAAAAGCGTATAACTTCTCTGTTTTTCCACTAATTTTATTTATATTTTCACCAAAAAAATAAGTAAATAAAATATGCCGAGGCCACCAATGATGCCACCTAGTATGTATTATAACATTATCAAAGCTAATAATAATTGTTCATTTAGCTTATTATACGTATATTTTTAATGTCAAAAGTTAACTGATTTGCGGAATACAGGATTTAGGTTGTTACAAGTCTGTAATTACGTTGTTTTGCCCGTGGGCTTCGGAGAAAAAAAGAATTACTTGAGATAAAGCGCTATACCTACAATGTGAACTTCTAATACCTATTATTTTTTCTATTACTTACATAAAGTAGAAAATTCTTACATGTGTGTGGTCTACGAGTATGTCCTAGTTTCCTTAATTGGAGACCATTCTACGGAATATTAAAAGTAGAACCACTTTCCAAAATGATCCCTTGTTATCGCAACTTGTTATGGGAAAATGACTAACTAACTATTTACTCACTAGCTTTTTCCCGCGACTTCGTACGCGCTTATCCCAGTTTTACCGTTCCCATTACAGGGTGGCCAGAACATTGAAGTCCAAAAATAAAATTTAGATCCCTCGTATTCTGGGGCATTAGTTCGTATTGAGGATACCATACCACAAGTTAACGCTAATATGATACTGAAACGTTGAAGCTGTCACTTAAATTGTAATTAAGGTAAAATGGCCAAATAAATATTTTTAATCAGTTAGCTATTTTTCCGAATTTGGTACCTCGTCGTCTTTGGAGGCCAATTTCAGCAAAAGTAGCCGAATAAAAGTACTATTTTTTTTATGATTACAAAAGCTGTAAGTCTGGCGTATTCTTGAGACTTACTTAGGAACCGTGAAATCATCTGTTTAGATTTTTAATTTAATGTTGAAAATTTAGGTCATAATTTACGGATCGCAATTTTTTTACTTTAGACCAACATATTCACAACTTCCAACACAGTTACGAAGCTAATAATTTATGCATATAAGTACAACTCATGAAGGTTTAACTGCAAAAAAGAAATCCCGACAATGTCTTCTACTTTTATTTTTAGAATATTTTCAAGTCGGTCTGGTAAATAATTCTCAATAATTCAGAAAATAAATCATAGCTCGAAAACTATGAAAAGTCGTGAAACATGTATGGGATGATTCGGATACCCCAGGATACGAAGGATCTAAATTTTATTTTTGGTCGTCAATATTCTGGCCACCCTGTATATAGCCTTCCTCATGAATGTGGCTATCATATACAAAATAATTTTCCAAATCCAAATGGTAGTTTCAGAGATTAGCGCGTTCAAACAAACCAACTCTTCTTCTTTATTAAATTAGTATAGATTTAATAAAACTGTATGAATTTGTAAGAAAACTGTACAAAGGCGGCCTCTGGTCTTAGGTAATCGGGCTTTAGGGTGATTCAGAAAGAACATGGCAGGTGCGACTTAAAAGAAAGATAAACAAAATTTTGTAGGTACGTATTACTTTAAATAAAGACTATATTTTTATAGTTTAATTACGTATGTATTCAGATTTGTCCTTTGTAGTATTAATCCTTGTGGTATTAATTGCCAAATTACATAGAGTAAACGGAAATACCCTATACATTTTGAGAATGTCGAAATATACGTTTCACATCGTCAAAGAACTGCAGACCCTTAAGATCACTTTGTTTTCCGTCTGTCTGTCAATCAAGACCTTATCTCGGAGACGCGTGGACGTATCAAGCTGAAATTAAAACCATATACTCAAATCTACGGTCCCTTGAAGCTGTGAAAAAATTATAGTTCTAAGTTAACGTAAAAAAAGATGTAGCCATGTATGCCGCAAAGAACGCATATTCCTAGCTATGAAATTTGGCAATTAATTCCGTCTTATACTACAACTTTACGAAAACGTCTGACCACTATACATTTTTAGTTAAATCATAAAAAATATAATTTTATTAAAGTAGTATGTAAAAGGTACCTAAAAATTTGTACGAAACCTTCAGTAGGCGAGTCCGACTGGCACTTGGCCGATTTTTTTCCTTTTGAGGTTTCCTTTATGGGATGAATTTTGTAAAATCCTTCCTTAATGCTCAACTTACTCGTTTTAGGAACTCTTGTGCTAGATTGTATGCTTCTAAACTTAGCATTTTTTTTCATATGCTATCAGATGCTGAATTTAGAATTTTAGTAGATACATATTACCCTGTCACTTGTACCTCACTTGAGGATCGTAGGAATACGTCAGCGTGCGGCGATCACGTGCCTGAATTTTTCGCCGAACAGTATATCTGAACTTCTTTAATAACTATATACTTGACATCAAAGAGGAGCTCGTGGCTAGATAAAAACAGCCGCACGGGTCGATCTTCAAGGTTAAGCAACGCTTGCCAAGGTTGGTCTATGGATGGCCCATCTTAACATACCGAGTTTCCTCCGTGCTTCGGAAAGCACATTAAGCCGTTGGTCCCGGCTGTCATTTGTAGATCTTTGGCAGTCGTTACGGATAGTCAGAAGCCAGTAAATCTGACTCTAGTCTTGCCATGAAGTACTGTGTTACCCAGTTAATGGGTAGTGGAGGTCTGGTAGGCAGCCGCTCCTCGTAAAGTACTGGTATTCAGCTAAATCCGGCTTGACTGGAAGCCGACCCCAATATAGTTGGGAAAAGGCTAGGCTGATGATACGTGACATCAAAAAGCTCAAAAGAAAATGAAAATATCAAAGTAAAATAAAATAAGTTAGTAGTCAGTAAGATAAGTTAGTAGTCAATAAGTTTTGTAAAGTAGGTATGCGAAAGTTATGTTGTTTGTTCGCTTTCACGCTCAAATTGCTGAACTGTCTTTAATGAATATTGGTATAAAGAAAGATGAGCCTTTCTTTCGAGTGGCTATCACCAAACTCCACGCATACTTTACACCTAAACAAAGTAAGGATATCTTTCGAGTGGCTATCGGAGATCGTTCACAGGTTATAAAACCTATATTATCGCCAAACCGCGACCAGAAGCTAGCATGTATAACTGTACCTTCATATAAATAAATATTTATTTATGGGCCATTAAGTTTTCATTTGGTTGGAAATTTCACCTACATATTGTCTTGTTAACACTACTAAACATTAGGGTAAATCTTGTTATTAATCTACGAAAATTATCGAATTTCGTCAGAAATTGTCTGGCTCGCCTCCGGATAACCCCGGGCGGGAAATCAAGCCAAGTCTTAATTCTGTGAATACTACACTCAGCGAAGGTTATTGGAATCAGTTTATTGTGCGTTATTCAAGCTTTAGTGGCTGTTCAGATTTAGCACTGCGATGTTACACTGTAATGATTGTTTTGTTCTAAGAATGCAGAACTGTAGCCTTTTTCTGCCTGCGTCTGTGTTTCCAAAAGCTTACAACCCTAATCTCTTCAAAGTTAGAGTGAACAGGCTCCTTCTGGGTAGGCTCGCTCCAACGTAGACTTTGTCTCTGTCATCTCTGTCATAGACTAAAATCAAGAGCAAACCCATTACAAATAAAAAAAAGGTTTAGCTGTCTTTAGAGAAAGCGATGAAATTTCGTTTTAAGGCCCAGTTTCTCATGCGAAAATTATCTCAAAATTATTGTGCCAGTATCTATGTCAAATATTGAACGAGTTTTCAACCGCCAATCGCATCAGTTGACTTATGCGAATATTTTGTGACGACTGACGAGTCCATATTTTTTTTCCGAAAACCGTGGGATTATTAATTTAACTTAAAAAACATTTTGTCCTAAAATAAAGCGATGACCCCTTTTGAAAAAAAAAAATACATTCAAAATTTTTCATAAATTTCACCCACGTACGAGTAGTTCAAATGTGAAAATTATATCGAAAAAATTTAACATTTATAATTGTTTGTAGTTTTTTCATACATTTACGATGACGTTAAATATTTTCGACTCAACAGCTTACTTTCGAAAAGTTTCAATATGGTCAGTGTTTCCTCATAAATCGGACCTGGCGTTTTACATACTTCGGTTATTGCCGCGTAAATAAGACCCGAGTTTCTTTTTAGGGTTCCGGACATCCGTAAAAAACGGAACCCTTATAGGATCACTCATGTCTCTGTCTGTCTGTCTGTCCGTCTGTCACAGCCAGTTTTCTCCGGATCTACTAAACCAATTCTATTGAAATTTGGTATGCATATAGACTTCTGTGACCCAAACATGGACACGTTACGTAAATAAATAAATTTTTAGTATAAGGGTCACTTTTGGGGATCAAACTAGAAAATTTAAAAAAAGGTTTTTCAAACAGTATCTTGTGATATATTAAATAAAAGGGCTTACTGTGAGGGTTATAACTTTTTTTTTTCATAATTTAAAATAAAGAGTTTCTAAGTTACTGAAGAAATTAGACCAAAAATGACCATTCCCCCCCTCATAGCCGAAACTACTGACCCTAATATTTAAAATAAATCTGATAATAGTAGAACTATTATCAGTTTTTTTTTCTACCTTAAGATTACAGGAAAATTATATGGTATTAAAATAATATGTTAAAAAAATTAATTTGTTCGGGACCCTTTGCACGCGAGTCCGACTCGCACTTGGCCAGTTTTTATAGAATTGAAGTAATATGAATACTGATTCAAATAAATTGACAGGCATGAGATTTTCACACTAGTTTCATTCATTATGGATTGTGCTTTCGATTAGAGTTTATCACCTGAGCAATAATTAATTTATTATTCAGTGTAATGCTTTGGTTTTGAATTTGAAGAAGAGTTCTTTCACTAGGAAACTATTTAGTTGAAATAATATTTTAATAAATGGGGTTGTATGCAACTTGGTATTTTTTTATTGGTTAAATTTTGGTATCGCTAGTTATTGTTATTTTTGTTTTTAGAAACAGCTTGCAACTTATTTTTCGTTTAATCAGAAAAGTTACGTAAACACAAATCTCCCGGCAAACTGCACTTTATAAAACTTATCATCTGAAACAGTTCTGTATGAAAATACCGCCACACTTTAAAGGAAACTAACTAAGTAGTTCAATATACTAATGACCTGAAAACTAACTAACAGGAAACTGATTGTGAGTAGATCGTAATTACTCTATGGCTGCTTAATGACCTACGTCGTATCCGGCTACCCTGAAAATTAAAAATTGCAACAGGTTATACTTATACTTTCAGGCTTCTAGCTGTAACGCCCACACACGCTCAAGGCCGAGAGGGATAGAAATTTTGCGCGCGCAAAGGTCTCTCTCCCACTGGGGTTGCAAAAGCATTGCGACTGGAGTAATCACTTATAAACGGCACTCAAAATGAGTGTTTGTATGAGAATTCTACTTCAATTTCTTCTAATAACAGTGTGCCTCTGCAGGATGGCCTGCTGGAAGTTTTACAACTATGTATGTTCCTCTTTCTCACATGAATAATCATTGCACCTTTCAGCTATACTCTGAATGATCTGCGTCATACAAGTAACTAAAATTTCTACTAATAGTGATTTTTTATTTGGTGGTTAAAATATCCCTATCTACATTTTATTTAATCACTATTGTAAATAAAATGTAGATATGGATATTTTGCGAAAGACCTTGATTTGAGCGTTTTACTTTCAGAATTATTATTTCAGCTTTTGATCATGGTGCTCGAATGAACGCCATCTATTACCATGACAGTTATCTAACGTCACTAAGGTATGACGTGAGAATTGTACTTTAGTCTATAACGGACGTAGTCATTAATTATTCACGCCTACATAACTTTCCCTTAAATATAAAAGTACAGCAAAGACCTTCACCATACATGACCACGACCTTTTAGTTTCTAAATGTTTATGAAGCATTTCATTAATTCAACTCAATAACAATTTACGTGGTTATGTGATTCATTTTTTTTTTAATCCGCAAGGCAGTTTTGTGGCGAACTGTTGGGTAGTAGCGACCCCACGGACCTGATCTCCTGAGAGAAGTCTAGTTCCTCATTTCCGGCTTCCCTTTATTGGCTGGCTGGAGTGAACACTTACGAGAAACAGAGCTCCCATCTCTTTCTTGTCTTAATCGGTTGGTCTGAGTGGAGATTCGGAAGAGCAAACGTGCTCGAGAGAAGGATGTTTTACTTCCGAGATTGTCCTGATAGATGTGATATACCGGTCCACTCCTCTAACACCTAAAGATTTGTTGCCCCCTTGGAGGCACTTTGTGCTAGCGACTGTTTACGGATGGCCCATTTATTGAGTGTGCAAGTCACCCCCTACCATTTTAAAGCCGTTATAATTGTCAGTGGTCAGGCAGGGGCCAATAGTTCCATAGTAAACGATGATCAGTCCACTAAACCACCCAAAGCGGGGATTGTCCTTGGGTATACTTTCACAGTGCATACAGGGATAACCGTCGGTTTGTATCTCATTCCATTTGAAATGTCTAACGGGGTCTCTGCGAGTTGGCTTCGGCTCCTCTTACGCCACTCAAAAGACCGGGTCTCCAGGGACCCGAGAGAGTGCAAAAAAAAAAAATCCTCCCCCTTCAGTTTGATTCAGTAGTTTTAATTTTATGAGCATTTTTGCTTACTTCAATTATTGCATACATGAAGACGTCGTCCAAGTATCACCACTTAAAAGTGAAAAATATTTTTTTTTACCAAAAAATATAACCGACATCCAATAAAACACTACAAAGTATAAATAAAATACTCTTAATTTCGGAAGTCGGTGTTCAAACGAAGATGCAAAACCAAAAACGCCGACTTTCGAAATTAAGGTAATTATAATCACTTATGTGTTTTGCTAGGCTAGTCAAGACTGTACATTATTTACACACTAGCGACCCGCCTCGGCTTCTCACGGGTGCAAATTATATACTAAAACCTTTCTCGACAATCACTCTATCTTTTAAAAAAACCCGCATCAAAATCTGTTGCGTAGTTTTAAAGATCTAATCATACTTAAGGACAGACAGACAACGGAAGCGACTTTATTTTTAACCGTCTTCTTTAAAAAGGAGGAGGTTCTATGTTCGGCTGTATTTATTTTTTTTATTTATGTATGTTCACCGATTTCTCCGCCAATCATGAACCGATTTTAAACATTCTTTTTTTATTCAAAAGCCTATATTCCTGTGGTGGTCTCATTGTCACCAAGTTAGAATCTGATGATAGGATCCCATGAAAATCGAGGGAAACTGTCAAACTTTATAAGTACATGCAATATTTTTCATAAACTTTCTAACGTAATTCAGATATTTGTGCCTGGTAATCATCATTTCATGTTGCTGAGCTGATGATGAAAGGTATAAGTCAGGATCCCATGAAAAATGTTTGTTCAGCGATATTTTCGCCAATTTTTAACCGTTTAGGATGATTCTTTTTTGTTTGGAAGAGTATTTTCTCGGACTGGTCCCATTTAAATTTGGTGAAGATCTGATGAAGAATTTCGGCGGTAGGCAACGGAACTCTTCAATAAATGATAGCAAACGGATCGGGACTTCTGAAATCGCTTGTCTGTTGATTGTTTCAACCAGTTCCTAACATAAAATCACGCCGGCACGTTGTGTTTGTGGTTTTGAAAAATAAATATTTTACAAAAAAATAAAACCGACTTTCAAAAACAAAACACTACAAAGTAAAAATAACTTTAATTTCGGAAATCTTTAGTGCAACATGTTTCGAATGATTCCGATTTACTTATATTATAATCTGTTTATGTGCCCACAATCAGATACTTGTCTATCACCTTGTCCTTAGATAAGACATCACCTATTTTTTTGTTTACCCTGTATGAAACTAAATTGTAGTCGGTCAGTGCAAATAAATTGGCATTTAATTTGTTAAGGAAATGTTCAGTAGCACAGACGAAATCCAATTTAGGCACTATATTATCACATAAAGTTCTAGTTCGTCTTTTTTACTATATAAATTTTGATAAAAAATGTATGCATTAAAAGCATTGAAACTATGAAAAGCATTTTCGCCACCCTTCCTGACTCACATAGGAACCTATAAAAACCAGGCCCCTCTTTTGACTAGGCAATCAGGGCAAGTGTCTGGGACCCCGCGATCGCACGGGGCCCTCTATTCTGTCATATCACCTACTGATAAGTAAAAATGATTATTTTTTGAAAAACTCAACGAAAATTCTTTCCCTATAGAATTTTAGACATTAACTTGTTAGCGCTGAAAGAGTTTCTATTTATAAACGGTCAAATAATCTGGGTTCTTTTTACTTTTGTATTTACTTGTTTTAGTAAAATAGTCCTCTGTCGAAGTTATCCCATTATCCTGTGCCCTGAACCGCCAATAGGTCAAAACGGCCCTGTCTGCCTAAAACAGAACGTCTCTCTTTCTTTCAGCACGGAGATATTGAATCACAGATCCGAATGCTATATTGTTTCAGCTCTTGAAAAACTTCCTGGCATAATTGTCGACTTTCCCAGCTTGTTTTGGTTCGAAACTAACTCTGAATTTAGTTTCCTAGTCATACATGCAATCGACTAAGTTAGTAATCAGAGTTGGGTCTCAGGTGACCAAACTCTGATTACTAACACTGTCCCCGCCGCGGGACGTGGTTCGCCCCGTCTCTGTTACTCTTGAAGCGTTGGTTTCACTTTCCGCAGCGTGCGCTAATAAAAGGATAAGGCACTTTAAGGGTGCCTGTCGATTACAGCGGAGCGGAAAAATGGAGAAATGTTAACTAATGGAATTGCATAAAATTTCTGCACAACGTGCACTGACATTTTGACTGACATGATTGGTTAATATTTCTCCGTTTTTTCCACTCTACTGCCTCGCTCCACGCAAATGGACAGGCACCCTAAAGCCTGATGGCGTCACAGCCGCGTGTAAACCTTCATTTGCATGTAATAAATTACTTGTATGTACTTCCCATTTCGAAATTAAATAGGTATTTCAAATGCAGTAGTAACACAACAATACAGGACCATTTACTTACGGTAGATTTTAAGAACAATATGATAAATAAATAAATAATTAGATATGTTTTCATTTACTTATTTTATTATTTTTTAAGTATATTGAAACGTGAAGCAAACACCTAGTGGCCCTTTTAAAAAACAATCTTGGACACGGTTTATTATTTATGTGTTTTTTATTTCCTTCCTGACAGACTTCATCATCTGCCTAGCTTTTTCCCAACTATATTGGGGTCGGCTTCCAGTCAAACCAGATTTAGCTTAATACCAGTATTTTACGCGGAGCGGCCGCCTACCAGATCTCCACAACCCATTAACTGGGTAACAAGGTAATTCATGGCAAGATTGGAGTCAGATTAACTGGCTTCTGACTATCCGTAGCGACTGCCAAAGGTCTACAATTGACAGCCGGGACCAACGGTTTAATGTGCTTTCCGAGGCACGGAGTAAACTCGGTATGTTAAGATGGTCACCCATCCACAGACCAACCTTGGCAAGCGTTGCTTAACCTTGAAGATCGACCCGTGCGGCTGTTATTATCTAGCCACGAGCACCTCCTTTCTTCCTGACGGACTTACATATTATAAAACAAACAAAAAAGGAAACCATAGTCACCAGCAAGCCCATTACAAATCCTCACGTGTAGGCGTAGGTACTCATAGTGTGTAATAATTTATGTTGTGTGCACAAACCAAAAACACACCGCTTAAATTAAACCAATTATATAAATACGTGAAGAATATATTATAAAAAATATTGTAACAATTTTCATGAGGGGCCTAAAATCATTTGTCCGGTCAAATTGGAAAAAAAATAGGAGTGAAGGTACAGTAATTCGCACCCAGCTCAAAATTGGTAGGATTGTTCAAAACACTATCATAAATGATATCTTAAAAGTCCTCATCGATCCGATACTGGGAAAAAAAAACTCGAGGTCAAAGGTAACAAAAGCGATTTTCAGCTACACGGTAAGTTTTGTCATAAAGTTAGTTGAGACAGAATTGTAGATCAGATAATCTATAAAAAGTTGGAAAACGTTCGCGTGGAAACGTGTGCATAATTATTATGACGATTACCTACAACTCTTCCAACTTATTGAATCATTATATATCAGAAACGGTATCTCTTTGGAAAAAAAGTAATCTAATCTAATCGCTCCATCGTAGACTTTGTCTCTGTCAATTCTGACATAGACTAGAGTCAAGAGCAAACCCATTACAAATAAAAAAAAAGTATCTAGACATTTTTTATAGACAAATTATCTGATCTACAATTTTTTTCTGAACTAATTTTATGATAAAACTTACCGTTTTACTAAAAATAGCATTTGTTACCTTTGACCCCGAGCATTTTTTTCCAGGTATCGGATCGAAGAGGACTATTTAGATTTCATTTATGATAGTGTTTTGAACAATCCTACCAATTTTGTGCTGGGTGCGAATAATTATACCCTCGGATGTCTAAATTGACCGGACTAATATGTATTCTACAAGGCGAAAGGGTCAGCAGAATATACTGTACGTACTGTACCTACCTATTCTATACGTCCATACATAAATTTTGCTGTCACGAAATAAGTCTCCATTCATCTTAAAATGTACCTAGCTGAAAATCTTGCTGGGGTTCTCAACTTCTCATTTCAGTTGTTTTATTCATTTTATTAAAAAGTTAAGTTGAGATTATTTTGTGAAAATGCCTAATAAGTGCTTACACTGAACTAACAACAATGTATAATACTTATAGCATTAAAAAAATTCGACCTCAATGCTGTCAGCTGGTAATGTGCCCAAGAGGTTGGCGGCATTGCTACGTTAAATGGCAATACTTAATCTCTGCCCAAAGTAAAAGCCCGCTCTTGGGGTCACGGGAAGTGTCAACCCACTGTTTCGAAATTTCTGTTTTATGAATAGTTTATTTCTGTTCCACTTGTAGACTTAGAATTAAAGGTTTTCTTTTTTTTGGTTTTTGTAATCAGCGTAAGGGCCGACGCAACAATACACACAGGTTATGGCATTAATGTTAAAGATACAGTTTGCCTGCATAAAATTGTAATACTGATCTTGAAATTAGTTTGTGATTGTGCTGAATATAAAAGCTCCTTAACTGTAATTTTAACCCTAAAATTTAGCAAACGAAACACATTTTTATTAAATTTCATTTTAAGTATATTTTCTTTTGTGTTTGAAAGAAAAACACTTCCGTCTATATCCTTATTTACTACCGACTCCTTTAATATTTTTGTAAATGGCTACCCGTAACGATGTAGGTACCTACGGTGCACTGAGATTAATCTTTTGAATATATTTTGCTATTTACGATATTAATACACTATTTATCTGTTTTCTTTTAGGTTTAACATAAAATAGACAAAGTATTCGAATAAACTGATAGTTTGTATAAAAGGTTAGAAATGGAAAAGAGGCATTTAAAATGCAAGCATTCAAACAGGTGGATATTTACATGAAAGTGAAGTTTCGGCGCCAACATCACGTTATTCAATATAGAGAATCTGTGACTGAAAACCTGCGCAGACAGAATCACAATTATAAAGATAGTTTGCAGCGATGCCGCTCGTAAAATGTATAATGTTTTAAAGTGTTTTTAGTTAACTAACAGGTGTTTCTTGCAGTGTAATGGTAAAAACATCAAGAATGACATATTACTATTCACGAATCAGGTAGGCAAATTATTATTATATACTTTTAGCAAGAGTTTGGGCCAATTTCGGGTTGTTTTGGTTGATATCTATCAGTGCATTTCAATTTACATAAAAATGTCATACTGGTCGTATTAATGTATCGTGACAAATGTTACTTTCAGTGTTTCTTAATAGAAGTTTGGCACCTGTAGCTTTATATATGGGGTAAGAAAAAGCAGTGGGTCAACTTCACTTGACGTGTGTTGATGCGTTTCCGGCACAGACAGCTGGCGCCGGTCGATACGGGGTCTGGGATCCTACTTTTTATACAGTCTAGTAACCAAGCGTTCTAGGATGCAGTAGGTATTGCCAACTATAATTTATTAACTACCTACTGCTATTGATTGATAGTTGTACTACGTACAGCACTGGGGCGACGTATCTACAGGTATCCAGGTAAGATTAGTGTTCAAATATTAGAATATTTGAGTTTAAATGCTTTGTTTGACGTGGATTTTGAATAATAGATTTGTTATATTTACATAAAAATTTAGTGTTTTCGAAATATCTCTGGATCTTTGTAATATCATCCGTGACCTAGTTAAAACTGCGGAGGCACCATATTGTATGTGATTTGGGTTAATATTTTATTCGTTATCATCTCGCGTTTATTATGCATTCGCTCATTCGGAAAGTGGATACCTATTATAATCAAATTGTTGTTCTACAAATAAGATATGTTAATTTGGTAATAATAATATAGCCATTGTTACTACGCATTATATAACATTTTCATCTACTTATTCTTTTTCTAACTTTCTACGGCACAGCTTTACCTGTCCAAGGCAAGAAGGTATATTTTTATATAAAATTAAAAAAAAACTGGTGCTAATAACAAGTTATCTAGATAATATGCAATTGAGTACCTTCATGTAGGTAGGTAGGAATGTCCTTTGTTCTGAACATCGGGCGTCGGTAAATAAGTAGGTAGGTACCTAAAACTTTCTGAATTGAATTTAAATCCATAACCAGCCATCGCTGCATCAATTCATATTAAAACATAGATTTTGTGAATCCTCTTGTTTTGGGCTGACTGACATGATGAGTTAAATTGAATTTTATCTCAGTTTGTTATCCCAGTTTGGAAAGGGTCATAATGTTATAAGCATCTAGGTTATGACATCTTAAAACCATCATGATAACGGTGTGGGAGGGAGACGGAGTTATACAATACATAACACTATCCCTTTTTCACAGCTTAATCATGATGGCATTAGAACGTCATAATAGTAGCGAGGCCATGTACCAATATTGTATAAGTCACACTTGAAAGTTTCGGTAATATAGATATACTTACCAATATGTAAATCTGTGGTTTATTTATGAAAGATGATTTTAATATACATTACTTATCACTTCAGGGGTAAGAACGTTGCAAAACTCAAGGCGAAGTTTGAGAACCTGTGGCTGAAGGATGCGGTGCGCTGCCCCGTGCCTGCATCCATAAGACCGGCAAGGAGAAGAGCACTACCCTACAAAATTGCAAGTACCGACCCATCTTATCTGCCTTTAGTTACGAAAAATATAGGAAGCTACTTACTTAGATATTTTTCATACAATATTACAATCGCTCTGCCGATTTTCAGTAGGTACTTACCTAATAAAAAAAAATTAAAACGCATCAATACTTATACCTATACCTTTTTGCTTTTTTTTACTTTTCATAATTCTTGCTTGAATTATGCAAAGGTCAAAATTATTATTTATAGAACTATTCCTACTATTTTAACGTACCTATCTATACAGATAACTTAAAGTAATACAGTAGATAACTGCAGATACGCCAATAGGGTGGATGTGACATTTAGGCGGCGCGCCTCGTCATTTAATCCGAAAAAATACGGTCCGGGAAGCTTGCTCGGAAAACCGCGACGCAGCGTCGCCCGCCGACGGACGCGGGACGGCACAACTACACAAGTATTCACTCAAAATTATTGTTTTGGACCGAATTTTTTCGAATAGACTAAAAAACGCTCACTCACTTAAGTAAATTAGTAAAACGTTGAACTTATTGTTTTATTTCCTGCATTCTGAGCGGGAAGGGTAAGTCTAAATGTAAGTTACTTGATTATTTTGTCTGGTTGGAACAGTGCCCGGCGGCGGCTCACTCACGTTCGCGTGCTCAAAGGAGCTTCGGTGTACTGTGAGTTCGTGAGTTGCTCGGTTCGTGGTGACGATAATGTTGTGGTTCGCATGGCAAGCGACACTCATATTAAATACCGCAGGATAAAGGCGAGCTACGATCCTAGCTAGTAAACACTTACGGTAGAACAGTCTGGGGACCCTTACCTCCACATAACTTTACCTACTCGCGAAAACATCCCAATGATTAGAGCCTCTTCTATCGCACGCATGTTACATTTGGCCACGCTAGGGGTCGCACAGGCGTGGCAAATACCTAACCTAGTTTGCCTTAATTTATGCAGATTTGAATCCTGAAATGATTAGCATGGCGGTAATAATTACCGTGCCTCTTTACATAGCTGCATTTTATTTCACTTAATTGAGCACAATGAGTACCTATTCGTTGCAAGTTCGAAGGGAGCAGGTAAGGGAGCCTTTTGTGCAGCTATAGGCTAGGTTTAAGCGACTAGTATTATAATGTAGGTACGTAATGTAGGTAACTACTTTGGTAGTTACTTACTTATAATTGCGTATTTTGACGAGTTAAATTTTAGCTAGGAATCCACTTCGTAGGTACAACATATTTTTACGTACCTTTCATTATCTATAGTTAGCAAAAAAAAAATGTACACCAAGACAAAAAAAAACCTGAAAGCGACATGAATAAAATACCAAAGTTGTGGATTAGTACCTAAGTAGGTCCTAAAGTTATGTTCAGAGCTTAGAATAAACCAGTATGGATTACACAAAAACAGGCTCACTCGTGCCACCTAGCGGGGACTTAACACGAATCCCAAGAAAATGAAGGCGAAGGCTGGACCAGACGCAAATCTTTAAAATTCTTGGCTTTACCCTAGATTCTAGTGCTAAAGCCATTTCTATTAGTAATTAAAAATAATTATATATATGTTAGCGGCAATCTGTATAATCCGGTATTCTATAGAATACCTAGGCATTGTATAGACGTTGCCTAGGTATTCTATAGATACCGAATACTCAACCGGAAATGTGTGTAAAAGATGATAACAGGGAAAGGGAAAACGCGAGGGGCGGCAGTCACGCTACGTTCACACGACGACATAAACTTAGCCGGCTCTGGTTTTTTACCGAATGCCGGAAAAAAATTGATAAGTACGACAAAGTAAGTGGGCGCGTTATTTGAAATGCTTCATAATTGATTATTAGGTATCTAGATGTTGAGAACTACGCGGCAGTGGTTCTGTAAGGGGGGAAATGTTCATTATTTTTGCGATAGGACACACCGTTTTCGAGATATAAGCAAATTAAAAAACAAACCGTTTTTTTTGCACTCGAAGTCAGAAGAACGCTTTCCTGCAAAAACCGGATTGCTTATTCACACGATGAAACACTTTTCGGTTTTTTTACCGGGGGGCTCCAGTTTCTGTATGCAGGGTTGAAAGTAACCAAACATGTAAGTTATTTTTTTTTAAGGATGGCAAATTATCAAATGACTCCTCCCGCCCTAGGTCAAGCAGAAAAGAGTGTCACACTCTTACTGACTGAAACCCATCCGTGTTCCTCCTAGTGCCCTTTGTGTTCCAGGACCGCGGTTACTCTTTCGAACAAATTCCGCAACCCTGAAATCTTACACGAATCATTACGGAAGCTTAGTTCGCTCGCTCACATTAGCTCCCGTCATCTCATCTGAGCCAAACCTATCCGTGTCGGACTGCCCTCAAGTTCTCTGTGTCCTAAGTTCCCAAATGTCTTGGTTAAGTAAGTTATTAAACGATATCGAATCAATTCATTTCCATTGCTATTCAATTAAATGCGGGGCATATCACTTAGGCTGCTAATTAAACGGCTGATGAAGCTAGTTGCTTGCGACGTATACTCGTTCATTGATTAATACAGGCAAAAAATATTTATTTTTACACATTGCCGGTGGACCAGTAGGTATTCTATACAATCCCTAGGAATTGTATACATTACGGATTGTATAGAATAGGTAAAGTATAAAATCGACAGTAATATTCATTATATTTCATACACTGCCTAGACGCCCCAAATTTCTAAACAATACCTGCAATGAATTATACAGATTGCCGATAAGAAAACAGGAAAAAACAGATCGATCTTTTCTCTCAGCAACGCGTGGAGGTATCGTAATAAAATTAACATCAAACAAATAGGTACGTACGTCTGTGACCCCTTGAAACTAAAAAAAAAACTAGCTTCTAAGTCAATGCAATAAAAAAAGGCTATTTATGAATCATTTTTACGACATATTTTGATAATTGCAAGCGGGCCCCGTCTACTATGCTGACATCGACCCGAGCTTCGACGAGTTATCCAGCGCTTGCCATACGCAAGACCACGCATACGGTGGCTGGGAATCGCCCTGCGACTCCCGACGCCGATTATGGCGTGCCCAGCGCTGGGCTGGGTCCATGTCGCCATAAGATCCTGCCGGAGTTCCGTCGGTCGTGCTGCGATTTGCCGTGGCAGAGAAGTCTAGCGTAACACCAGGGCGAGACTCTCGCCCTGGTGTTACGCTTACACGCGCCATCCGCATTGGCGTATCTAGGGACTTTTTGTAGGCCTGGCCCCCAACCTCAGATGCGACGCCCAATGAAAAATGACATACCTATATTCTGACTTTTTTACACGACAAGTAAAATCGCAAGACCAAAAGTATAATTTTAGGCCAGTCATAGTCAGAAGGCCCAGGTCGCAGCCATAAACTTTGGGGGGGGGGGGTCAGGTCACATGAATAGTACCTTAACTGAGTCGCGAAATTTAAGGATTTCTGCACAAAAAGGTAATAAAATTACAAACTCATAAAGTCAGGAAACTAACGGGAGACGAATGGGGCGAACGCGAATCCAGCATTGTTTTTTGAGAACGTACAATATATGAGCGAGCGATGCGAGCTCGAAAATTTTTAGCACCTTGTCTTGGATATCTTAGATTTGTTTCCCATCATAACACAAATAGATGTTTAAGCCTAAGGTGGAGAAGTATGGATGCTAGAGAGAAATTTTAATACGATACTTTTCTTCGGATACGTTACATTTTCTTTTTATCACCCATACGTATGTTTTTTTGTAGACCGTAACCCGTAGAGCTAAGGAGCCTAGAGCTAAGGATCCTAGGGCTAGATTTTCTTATTATCACACATTGTACGGATGTTTTTTTGTCAATTTAATCGTAAACAGGAGATCTAAGGAAGATGCTAGAGCGGACGAAGCGGGTCCGAAAAAAATTTTGTTCATTATTTCGGATACGCTATATTTTCTTTGTATAATATACTTGTTTCTTTGCAAAATATGGATGATGCAACAAGTGAAGTGAGCTCGAAAACTTTAGCATCCCGCCTCGGAATATAGGTATAGATATAGGTTACATTTTTTATTTCCCGTCCACACAATCATCGAAGTAACTTACTTGACTTTAACATAAAACTTGCATAATTGGGGATGTAAAAGCGAACTGGAAATGTTCGAAGATAGGTTGTACCTCAGATAGGTACGATCCTCTGTTTACTATCGATACAGACATAAGAGTAATGTGTTCGATTTATGTACAGATGCCAGCACATCAAGCTATCTGAAACTGACAAATTTTCCCAATCAATCTTGAATCTAATCACTTTAGCGATAAAGAGAAATCTATGAAAGAAATTTGACCGAGCTCAATATTTTCAATATTCAAACGCAGTTAATTGTAGCTTAAATTTGCGTGATTTGCCTGTTTTCAGAAAGTTTGTCAATTTGACGAGTACGATTATTCTCGGACCGGGCCTGCTTACAATCCTGGAGCCCAAGACGATATAAATAACTTTGTTGACAGATACAGGAAAACTCAAAAATACAGAGAGTGCAGAATGCAAGAGCGAGCGTAGCGAGCTCGAAAATTTTTCTACTCTTTATCGGATAGTTTTGATTTTCTGCCTTAATACTCGTATCTAAATAGAAGTAACTTTTTGCCTTATACAGGATAGGTTGAGAACTGAGAGATTTTCAAATTCAAGAGAGAGCGAAACGAGCTTGTTTTTTGCACTCCATCTCATTAGGTTTGTTTTTTTATACTTACGTAGAAGCTTGAAACTTTTTGACAAATGCACCAAAGTTCAATGCAAAACCGAGCAAAGCGAGCTCCAAAATTATTGCATTCTGGATAATTTATCAACTTCATATGTAGGTTGTACCTAGGTATCTAACAGTATTCAGTAAGACCCGAGCCCTAGGCTGGGTGGGCCCCCTAGCCCTGCCACCGAACGCCTGTCTTGTGGCCTGCCCCGCAACTAACTTTTTGGGAAAAAATTACGATGTTAAAGTGCTGTTTCTCGACACCTATTTTACCTACAGAGGTACGATTTATGTTGAAACTGAGGCAAGTTTTGTTTAGATACTTTAAAAATATGTCCAGGATTAATTTTGCATGGACTCCCCCCCTCCCCCCTCCCTATATACGCCTATGGCCATTCGTAAATGAGCGCGAGGGCTCTCGCCTCCATATTCCATGGCGGCAGTTTGCTAGGAGGCACGCTGCCTGGACAGAGACCGAGCGGAATCCACGGGCCAGCTGAAAGGACATGACCCTCTGCAATGCGTTGAGGTAACAGGCAGGTGGCTTCCTCAAAGTAAGCGCCCACACCGGTGCCCCATAAAGGGCCATGGATCACACGACCCCAAATTAATATGCCTAAAATTATCAAGTAAACATTTTTTTTGCGATAACAAACTTGCATTTGCAGTTGGAGAATTGAGCGTGACGTGACGTACGAGTATATACGTAAATTTTTTATCGGTATCGGTTAATTGTTAAGGTATATTCAGCTTATACCGAAAACGAGCTAAAAATTATTAAATTTTCTGTCTTGGTTTATTTTATTTTAGTATCCACGATACCTATCGTGGATACTAAAATTAAGGCAGCGTTATATTTAGAATACCTATTCTACAGCGTAGGTAATACGTACCTATCTACTATTTGAATTATTGAAAAATCGTACCTCAAAGGAAAAAACGGAATCCTTATAGACACTTTGTTGTTCGTCCGTTCATCCGTCGGTCCGCCCGTCCGTCCGTCCGTCCGTCGGCCCGCCCGTCCATCTGTCTGTCTGTCAAGAACCTTTATCTCCGGAACGCGTGGAGCTATCGAGTTGAAATTAAAACTATATACCTACTAAAGCTTACAGTTCCTCGAAGCTGTGAAAATATGAAACTTCTACGTTAACATAAAAAAAGCAGGCCAAGTGCCAGTCGGACTCGCACACGAAGGGTTCCGTTCCATAAACCTTATTTTTTATTATTTTTTGTTATAGCGGCACTAGAAATACATAGACTGTAAAAGTTTCAACTACCTATCCACCTACTCGTATTAAGGTTCTTGAGATATACAGCCTGCTGACAGACGGACGGACGGACGGACCGACAGCCGAGGCTTAATAGGGTTCCGTTGGCTACCCTTTGGGTACGGAACGCTTAAAAGATACGGCCGTTTATGCTAATCGTATATTTCGATACTCTCAAGGGAATCAAAATAGGGTTGACCTAGAACTGTGAATTTTGGCAAGTACCTAATACCGACTTAAACTACAAATAGGTATAGGGAAAAATCTGAAATTTATACATTTGTCGTTGAATCATTAAGAAATACCTAGTCTTTATCTAAAGTAATATGTACAAATTTGTACTGAACCCTCGGTGGGCGAGTCCAATTTGTACTTTCCGGATTTTTTCAAAATGAAAATCAAATAAATCCTGTTTAGGGTTCCGTACCTCAAAAGGAAAAAAACGGAACCCTTTAACTCAGGAACGCGAGGAGGTAGGTATCGAGTTGAAATTAAAACATACACAGGTCTACGGTCCCTTGAAGCTGTAAAAAAATCAAAGTTTAGAACTTTAATTTTTTTACAGGTACAGTTTACGTAAAAAGTTACGGCCGTTTATGCCGCAAAAAACGTACATTTCGACACTCTCAAGGAAATCAAAATTTATAGGATATTTTCCGTTGACCTAGAACTGTGAAATTTTGCAAGTAATATCGTCTTATACCTGCTACATACACGAATAGGGAAAAATCTGAAAACTATACAATTGTAATTAAATCATAAAAAAATATAGTCTTTATTGAAAGTACCTACCTTCCACGGCAGGTGGCTCTTCTCTTTCGGCGGTCTCTTCCCATCGTCACGTACCTATCCGCTACGAGTAGGTTTTAATAGCGCAGGTACGCCCGGGGTGATAAGAACCCAAAGAATAATATCATTGATGCTGGCACACCGTGCCATCTGGCCCGCGCTCTTGCAGTTAGTGGCATAAAATATTCGCCACCAATTGCATTACTGCAATCTAACTTACAAATGTGTATGGAACCCTCGGTTTGCAAGTCCGACTCGCACTTGACCGGCAATTTTATAGTAGGTGCATACCTATTATTAGTCAACCATTCCATTTTGTTTTTTTTTAAGTTCATTCACTTTAACAGTCTGAGGTGAAAACCGCAGGCGCTCCAAGTGCGAGGAAAAAAAACATGTTTCTTGTATGGGATTTACTTTTCAATTCCAATTTAATTTATCAAAGTATTTGTTGTTATAGCGGCAACGAAAAAAAAGGCGTTAGTACTTACTGTTTTTTTTAAACAATAAAGGCTACTAAGTAAAAACTGTCTTGGCAGGTCACGAAGGAGACGGCGGGTCAAAACGCTTTGCGACCACACGTCGGGGCCCTTGTAGTCCGGAGGCCCCGTACTTATCTTTGATACGGCGGTAGTTACGAACCTGGTGCCCACTTTAGTTTGGCAACGAACTGTTACTGCCAGGGTTACTGAGTAGAATCCGTGAAAAAATATACTCCGAAACCTCAACAAGAAGTGTGAGGAGAAACACCGAGCGGTTTAAGTCAGTAGGAGTCTGACAGACCATCGTCGACTCCAAGTCGGGGACGTCCATGGAGATTTCCATAAGCAGAAAACAGCCCGAACGTCTGTGAATATTGAATAGGTACTTTATTTTCCTTAAAAGGATTCGATTTGTAATTGAATTCTGTGAACGGGCTTGTTTTTGAACAGTTACGATGGTTGGATTACATCAGCCATTCTCTTCTTATATCAAAAAACGAAAAATATCTTTTATTTCGGTGCAGGTACCAAAACAAGGGAAATTTTTAGACATACCTACATTAGTATGTCTAAAAATTTTTCTTGTCCATAAAGCACTTTGATTTACGACTTAGCTCAAAAGCCAAGTGTCCCGATCCCAGCGAACCCCGGGGTTCTGAAAAAGTTAGTCATGTCATGTCTGTGAAAATCAATATGATATTTTTCTTATGTTATTTTTCGCTTATACGTGATAAAATTTTATGTTTTTCATTTAACGTTAATAATGAGCGTGACAGGAGTTATTTTATTTTACAAAATATTAATTTTGACTAGTTTCTATTCACCTGACGTTGTAATTGATCGGTCGTAAAACTAATTAACGCCTAATGGGTGCTACTTTTTGTTCGTGATGTTCATGTAAATAATGTGAATAATAAAGTACATCAAAGTAAGATTTTAAACTGATATTATGTACAGAAAGATTCTAAATTACTTTATAAGCTGTGCATAGTTTAGTGTATATAGAATACGATGAGGTTTCATAGACGGTGCGGCGACCGGGTCACACTCTTGAATGAAAACTCTACAGCTGTTAGAAATTTTGTAGAATTTAACCACGGCTTGATATTGAGTTCGGAGCCTCTTAAGGATGATGTTATATTTGAAGTGTCCGTTGATAGAAAGGTAAGACAAAGAACTAAGAAAATAAATCTTATTTTAAATATTTTTTGTCCCATTTATAAATCAATAGATTCATACATATCATGATTAGTAGCTTTAATATAATTATATTTCGATAGTTTTGTTAAAGAAGCATAATTTGTCAAAAATTTAACTGAAACCACAATTAATTTAGAATTCGGAATTAAGTACCTATGGGATGGGGAGAATGGTAGTTACTACAGTAATACATTTTAGTTTTATACTTTGTATATAAATGACCAGCTAAGGTTTCACCCTCGTACTTGTGTCAGTGCCACACAGTTGGGAACATTTAATGTTCAATAATTCCTCTGGATATTTTTTCCAAATTCAGCTCCGGTCACCACATTTTAGTCATCTAGGTTGTTTAAATTGACCAAAACAGATAGATCTATAAAAATTTTATTTAAACCTATTAAAAAAATCTTATTAGAATAATTTATGACATGCTTAACAGACAATGCTTAAGCTGCTTTTTGTTATAAGTGTTCCGAACATCCATGAAAAACGAAACCCTTATAAGATCACTTCGTTGTTTGTCTGTCCTTCTGTCACATCCAATTTTTTTCGAATCTGCACTGATTATGTTGAAATTTGGTACACATATTAACTTCTGTGACCCAAACATGTGGTGACATATTCTGTGAATAAATAAATCTTAAGTATGGGGGCCACTTTTGGGGGACAAACAAGAAAAATAAAAAAAAAGTTTTTCAAATTGTACCATTGTGACATGTTATGAGAGGATTACATATTATAATAAGGGTTATTAAGGTTAAGGGAATATTTTCTTCATAATTTTAAAACAAGTTATTCTAGAAATTTGATGAAAACTGACCCCCCTTTTTTCCGTAAGTATTAACCATTTAGAGAAAAAAAAACACAGTAACAAACACGTACCGCGCTTAGTCGTGGAGTTGCGGAACTTGCGGATATCAGCCCGATTTACATACATACATAACAAACACATACAGCAAAACCTGTATGAAGTCTATAGTGTTGTTTGTAAATTGGGCTGTTTACTGCAACTCCACCATTAAGCTTATACTAGTTTTACTTACACAAATACTAAATTATATATTATGTATTTTCATATAGGTGAATGTTTGGAATGGCAGCCTGGAAATAGGTGTTACAACACTTGATCCTGAGTTTATGGAACTTCCTGCTACGGCAACTAAACTCAGAAATACAGCATGGGTAAGTTTTATTGGTTGTCTCTGTATATTGTATACAAAAATCCTAGAAACCCAAAACTGACTTAGGAACATAAAAAAAAATACATAGTAATTTGAGAACACCATTTCAAACTTAAGTTTGCATCTTAGTGAAAATTTGAGTGTCAGGAAAACAAATACTACAATTACCATTCTGTTTTTAGGGTTCTGTACCTCAAAAGGAAAATTGACGGAACCTATACTTATAGGATCACTTTACTGTCCATCCTTCAGTATGTCAAGACCCTTTATCTCGGGTACGCTTTAAGGTATTGAGTTGAAATTTAAACCATATACCTACTCAGGTCTACAGTCCCTTGAGGCTGTAAAAATATCAAACTTCTAAGTTAACGTACAATAAAGATCATCTGCCTAGCCTTTTTCCCAACTATATTAGGGTCGGCTTCCAGTCAAACTGGATTTAGCTGAATACCAGTATTTTACATGGAGCGGCTGCCTACCAGACCTCCACAACCCATTAACTGGGTAACACGGTACTTCTTGGCAAGACTGGAGTCAGATTTACTGGCTTCTGACAATCTGTAACGACTGCCAAAGATCTACTCATGACAGCCGGGACCAACGGCTTAACGTGCTTTCCGAGGCACGGAGGAAACTCGGTATGCTCAGATGGTCACACATCCACAGACCAACCTCGGCAAGCATCGCTTAACCGTAAAGATCGACCCGTCGGCTGTTATTATTTAGCCATGAGCTCCTCTTTTGTCGAGTTTTTTAACATAATGGTGCCAAAACATTATGTTTCTGTTTACACTCTTTTGGTAGAGTTCATTTTGTTAGGTACGTTTGCATGTTCCATAAACATACAACTATTGCAGTGGTAACGTAAAATAAAGATACGGTCGTATATTTCGACAATCTCAAGAAAATCAAAATTTATAAGATATTTTCTGTTAACCTAGAACTATGAAATTTGGCAAGTAATATCGTCTTATACTACATACTCGTATAGGGAAAAATCTGAAAACCACGTTTGTAATTAAATCATAAAAAATATAGTCTTTATTTAAAATAATATGTACATACTTTGTACTGAACCCTCAGTTGAGTCCAAGTGGCCCTTGGCCGGTTTCTTTTAAATGTTCATAAACGTATTGTTGCTTGCTTATCATGAGTAAAAGAGCAAAAAAATATGTTGGGTGTTTTTTTTAGATTATGTCAGGCAGCTCGATTGTGAAAGATGGTGTCACTTTGGTCAATTCCTATGGACCCGAGTTGGACACGTTGCGGGAAGGAGACTGCATTGGTGTCATGAAAACTAGTAAGGTAGTTATCAGTGCAGAATTTTAACTGGTTCATGGTTTGATGATAAGTTTTTTCATCTCGTATTTCAATCTGTTTCTTAAGTCAAAATTTTTCTTGAATTATTGCTCTTTAGAGTTCAGTACCCAAAGATTAACCAACGGAACCCTATTACTATGCCTCCACTGTCTGTCCGTCCGTCCGGCCGTCCATCCTTCCGTCTGTCCGTCCGTCTGCCAGCAGGCTGCATCTCAAGAACCGTAATAGTTAAGCAGTTAAAATAAGAAACGTGTTTTTTTGTCGGTTTATGGAATGGAAACCTTTCTGTGAGAGTCTGACTCGCAATTGGCCGGTTTTTTGGTGTTCATTATTTTGTCTTGCTTGATTAAGTCTTGATTCGTATTTCGTCGTACTGTTGGTTTTCCTTCATATCTTTCGTGTTTTCCTTCTCAGGGAGAACTAACGTTTTATCTGAACGGTCGTTGTCTCGGAATAGCTGCGAGAGATCTACCTTCGAGATTGTTTGCCGTTATCGATCTGTACGGTCAGTGCGTTCAAGTGTCCATATTGCGCACTAACGATATAAGACCCATCATGGATAGTAGCATGGATCAGGTCAGCTATCATGGTGCGAATATTTTTTTATTTTCGAATGGAATAGAAATTATGACAATATTATTTTTTAGATTGAAGAGGATCCAAATAATGATGATACACTAACGTCAAGTGAGATGGACGGAGCCGGTCTTCCACCCGAGTCAAGCCAATACCCAAAAGAGACTCGTAACGTTTACATTCCAATGACTTCCGAAGGTGCTTGTGCCCTTGGTTAGTATTTAGCACTCATAGTCCGTATCCGATTAACTTTCGACTTGTAATAAATTGTACTTTATAAATTAATGCTTTATTTACAGTTGCACAAGACCGCTTGCGGTTTCATCCAAGATGTGGGATCTTAGTGAAACTGTCAAGTAATAACAAGTAAGTTTTTGTGTTTTCATTATTGATAATACAATATACATATTTTGATAAAAAAGTCAAATCATTTCGTTTTATTCGCCTGGCTGGCGATATTATTATGGAAATGATATGCGACCTTACGTCCCGATCGATTTGTACTGAAGCTGACGCTCAAACGTGTCTGTTTATGCTCTGATGTGATAGGTAAACAAAATTTATGATAATTTGCTTGAGCAAGAATCTGTCTGAGAAGAAGGCTTCGCCCTGCGGTGGTACATTAATAGGCCGGTGTTTCTATTACTATTATTTTGACATTAGGACTGCAGAGCGTGCTCGTCCACTGGACGACTACAATAACGGCGTGGTGATGACTCATCGCCCGCTGTATGACAACGAGCTGTTTGAGATACGCATAGACAGGCTCGTGGACAAGTGGAGCGGCAGCATCGAGGTGGGGCTATTTATACACACGTGATGCGGCCTCCAGACTCACGGCTATAAGTTTCTTCGTGAAGTCTTGATGAGGTTCTGTTCATACTCACGTGTTTCCCCGGGCCTTTTCGGCTAGAGTCTTGAGACCGCATTTCTATTGATTGGCCGAACAAATTATATAAACAGCTTTAATCTGTACTACGCCGAATGCGGATCCCGTGGAGCAAGCAGATGTGCCGCTTTTCACCCACTTATTTTATAATCTGGGAACATTCATATTGTTATACTCTTCATCTTACTACAGATAGCTGTTCTGGTAGTTTTCTGCCTAATTGACTGGATATTACATGCGTATTATTTAAACAGGTTGGTGTAACAACACACAATCCAGCCACCATACGATTCCCATCCACTATGACTAACATGGACTCGGGTACAATCATGATGTCCGGATGCAAGGTGCTCCTGAACGGGCATGGCACTTGCATGGAATATGGCAACTTTAACCTTGACGAACTTAGGGCAAGTAGTTTTAAATATCTATTTATCTTTTATTTGTTCTTTAGGTGTTACATGACGCTTGTGTTCCTCTAAGGTTTAATACATATAGCATACCTCCCTATTTTCGCCTGTTTTGCTTTAGTCCCATGTAATGAGAGCGGGCCTTCAGTGACAAACCTATACAAAGGACTGAGAAATTCGAGATGGACAATTCCGACAGTATTATGATCCCAGCAGTACTTGCAGTCAATAGAGTCGATATCATCATGTATGTCCTTTACAGGAAGGTGACACCGTAGGGATGATGAGGAAGAGTAATGGTAAATTGCACTATTACATCAACGGTGTCGACCAAGGAGTTGCCACTGATAAAGTAGACCAGCAAGTCTGGGGAGTGGTGGATCTGTACGGCATGACCGTCAAAGTTAGTTTTTTTGTCATTTACCCTCTTTTTGTAAATAACTTTTTTCTTAGTTAACTTTGTCAGATTTATGACGGTACCAGTCTTTCATAAATTTGAAGGATATTGTGCTATTTACAGAGCAGACAGATATGTTTTATTTCGTTTTGCCAGGTATCAATAGTGGATCCATGCGAAGATATTGACAGCAACATCAACAATCCACCACTCGTGCTCGCTTCGCCTGAAATCCCTGCACCAAGTAATTACCTCAGTACTATAAGTTGCTGTTTTTACGGCGCGGCCAGAAAACATTTCTCTCGCTTGAATGCAGGTTGTTTTATTATTTGCTCTCGTGTTTCCAGGCAGGTTTAGACCAAGAATAGACGAAGAGAGCCTTTTATTTCATACGCTGCGTGATTCGAATGTTATTATTATTAACGATGGTAAGACTGCTCATAGGCCTAAGTAAGTATCCATTTTATCTCCTATACCTGTTTTTAAAGATACTTTTCAGCGGACTTTGACTAAGCATTACTACATTTTTCAGTGCTTTCAAGTACTTCAACAACGGAATCGTAATGACTAACCGTACTCTGAGGACCAACGAACTGTTCCAAGTACGTCTCGATCTCGTTATTCCGAAGTGGGCTGGAAGCATTGAAATTGGAGTCACGCAGCATTCTTCTAATGATATAAAGTTTCCATTCAAAATGAGCAATGCAAAGTAAGTGTGTACCTACGGTAAAAACTTTCCTGGTCCCTCGTGTACTGGTGTGATTAATGCTGAAATTTGTGTAATTGCTTTGTTTATTCATATATTCCCTCTTTAGATCCGGCACGTGGGCTGTGACCGGAGAAGACGTCATCCGCGATGGTTCGATTGTAATTCCACAGTACGTCAGAAACCTTAACAAGCTTGTGGTGAGTTTCGCCTTAACCTTTAATATGTCTTGTAAGTACCTGTTTTGTTTGTTTCTAAACATTTGTGTGACGTCATAGGAAGGGGACACCGTGGGTGTAATGCGCAAAGAGCTGGGCATACTACATTTTTTCGTAAATGGCGTGGATCAGGGGCCAGCCGCGTTTAATGTACCTGAACACGTGTTTGGCATTATTGGTGAGTTATGTAACAGTTATTGTATCCGCAAAAAAGCGGGGAGTTTTACGAAGTCTTGATCGTAGAATTTGTTTGAAAATTCCAGAAAATATATATTTTTTTAAATAAGTTTCTGTATACCTTCCGTTTATTTACACCTCAATGTTCCAGGCAATATTTTAAACGTAGTTTAATTCCTGGTTTGATGTGAAATCAGTTTCATATAATATCTAGTCCTATAGCAATATTTCTTGTCTACTTAGATTTATACGGTCGAGCGGCACAGGCGACGATCGTGGATGAGTACACTCCTCCGCCGATCTATTCTCCCGAGTCGCCATTATCTACGGAATCTAATGCTACCATATTTCCGTGAGTATTTTGTACTTTATCGTGTTTTACTACAGCGTACAAACAGATAGAAATAAAAAGGAATAATAATTTAATAAAATACTTATAGGAGCAGTACAGTACCTCCCTAACTGTATACACTGGTCAGCAAATAAACCGAGCCACCCGCTACCTAGGAACTCTGATTCGATTTTCTCAAAAAGTATAAAACTTACAACTATCAAAGTTATACCTACAAAAAGTGCGTTTCATGGTGATTAAAATGACTACAAATTAATTCGAAAGAACCGTCAATTCACTTTGTAATCAAGCAACAAACAATGCTAACGATTTGCTCTGTTTTCACCAGAGTTTGAAATTAGCGTCCTTTTTCTCTACAATTAGGGAAGTCGGATATTTCTTATCATTTCTTTAGTTTTTGTCCATCGTTTGCTCAGACGCGTGTGTTTTTACTACTTTTTTCGATTAATAATGGATACAACACCTCAGGAAGCAGCTCAAGCAGTAGCATTACTTCAAGCAGGCATTGCGCAACATGAGGTCGCTCGAAGGCTTCGAATCAGCAGATCTTCGGTGCAACGAGTTTACAGACGATACCTAGAGACTGGAGCATTCGATCGCCGTCCAGGTACGGGCAGACCTAGGGCTACATCAGCAGCAGATGATCGTTATATCCATCCACCTTACTGTTCTGCGAAATCGCCACCTCAACGCAGTTCAAGTCCAACAAAGTCTGCGTGACGAACGCCAAGTGGCCATAAGTTCAGATACCGTCAGAAGGAGACTTGCTGAACGGAACCTGACCCCAAAAAGAGCTGCAACAGGCCCAGCATTAACGGTAGCACACCGTCGAGCACGACTTGAATTTGCTCGAGAGCACAGGGATTGGACATTAGAGCAGTGGAGTAATGTACTCTTCACTGATGAGACCAGGGTGAGTCTACATGGAAGTGATCGACGTCAGAGAGTATATCGTCGCCCTGGAGAACGTTATTCTCAATGTGGCATCGAGGAAACTGTTGCTTATGGAGGAGGATCTGTAATGGTCTGGGGCGGCATCTCGTTAACAGCACATACAGCGTTAGTTTTCATCGAACCGACGGGCCGTACGCGTGGACTGACTTCTCATCGCTACATTACTGAAATCCTCGCAGACCATGTGGTACTTTACACAGGATATATCGGACAGGATATGCAATTGATGCATGATAATGCACGGCCTCATGTTGCTCATGTGGTGACCCAGTATCTACGCGACGTCAGCATTCGTACGATGGACTGACTGGCCAGCTCGAAGCCCGGACTTGAATCCGATAGAACACTTATGGGATGAGCTGAAACGTCGGGTTCGAGCCCGGGTACCTGCTCCAACAAGGCTTCCAGAGCTGCGAATCGCAATTGAAGAGGAGTGGAATACAATTCCTCAAGATTTTATCGTCAGGCTCGTAAGGTCGATGAATACAAGGATGCTGGCAGTTATACGGAATATTGATCAAAAACTTTTTTTCGATTTTATCTTTGTTTTTGGCTTTAATTTTTTTTTTCACTTTATCATTACTAACGATTGTCACGACTGGAAAACGACTCTTCTTTGTAAAATCCTTAATAAACACTGAAATATTGATTAAACCCAATGAGTTTCCTTTCATTTTAATCACCATGAAACGCACTTTCTGTACGTACAACTTTGATAATTGTAGGTTTTTTAGTTTTTGAGAAAATCGAATTAGAGTGCCTAGGTAGCGGGTGGCTCGGTTTATTTGTTGTCCAGTGTATATATAAAATTTGTCCGTTACTGACTGAATGAGTGACTGACAGCCAACGCACAGCCGAAACTACTGGTCGTAGAAAGCTAAAATTTGATATGTGCCCACTTTATCATACTCTCTTTGTATAAACATAGGAAGTGCGATGGTTCTTTGTTTTACCTGCTAGCAAAAAAAATGTACTCTTACTCTCATTCATGGTCTCATTCAAATAATACTCTCTATTGATATCCTCTTCGCACCACTTTAAAGTCATCAGAATCTATTGCCTAAATTCGCCCACTTTTGTGCAGGGTCCTTTTTATTGTGCCTGCCCTCACGCTTCTTAAAAACCAAGAAAAAGAGCCCAAAGCGAAAAGTACTACAATACACATCTACTTTTCGAGTCGAAGGTGACCCTTAAATGGTTGCCCAATAGTTGGCCAATACATTAACAATGGTGGTGCAATACCTGCATTAAGACTGCATTTCCACCAGAGTTGGTTTGGAGTTGGTTTAGTCCGAGGATGCGTAGCGACGTATCGTACCAATAGAATCGCTTCATTTACCAAGCCTCGCTCAGAACGAGCGATTCTATTGGTTCTTAACAAACGCATCCGTCGCTACGCATCCTCGCAGATTTTTGGTGGAAACGCACCCTTACAACCTGCTGTTTCCTCAGTGAGATGTGTTTTCACCGCGTGCACGGTCGCAACGCGCGCCTGAGCCGCAACCGTCTAACGGCCTGGCGCGCCACCGTCTACTCGGAGTTCAACGACGCCGTGCTCTTCAGCTCGCGACCTCTGCGCGAATGTGACATGTTCGAACTGCGTATCGACAAGATGGTGGACTGCTGGATTGGGAGCCTCGAGATTGGTAAGTTGACATAGGTTTTTATACGACTTAAAGGAGGCGGTTCTGTATTCCTGTGTATGTATATTTGTTCTTCATTATGCATACTGCGATTTCTAGGGTATAAGTAAGCGTGAAATGTTAAACTTTGAAGTTTGAGTAGCATACTAAATTATATCGTTAATCGTTATTAGCTATTAACAATTTTCACTCGCATCCTAGAGGAACTCGAAAGTAAATTTTCCCATATAGTTAGGTACCTAAATGGGAAAATTTACTTTCAAGTATTAACTTAATGTTAGACACGGGCGGGCCACTTGTGAACCAGATTTCATCAAAATCAGATCATCTGTTCGAACGATGCTGATTCGACGAAGCTCAATTCAACTCTCAATACAACGTTGTTTTTTTTTATAATTGAGTGTATTGCAACTTGTGATTAAAACTAGTGACTTAGACAATTGTTTAACGATTAACTGCTTCTTTTTTTATTTTGGTGGCCCTAGTTTATAACTTGTGGCGTCGAGTAGCAGACAGATGTTTTGCTAGGGAGTTTGTTGGCCACTTCTTCTACACAGCTAAAACATTAGGAAGTGGTGGCGGGCGGCCGTTTTGGGGGACTGTCTTTTGTAAACGTTGACGTTCAAAAAGCGTTGACAATGTGTGGATGCTCCAGGGTAGCCCGCGAAATTCAAATATTTTTATGTTTTTTGCAATTTGCCGGTCAGTGTGAAGCTGTATGTGGACCAAATGCGATCCGCGACCGTAACGCGTATTTATCTAAAGAATTATAACCATTTTAATCATCAATATAGCCCTCTAAGTTCATGTAGTTCGAAAGAATGAATATTTCAGAAATAATCATTCTTTTGAATTTCGCGGGCTACCCTGGAGCATTCACCTTAAGATAGCAATCTTTGCAACATCCCAAAAAAATAGCTAATCTTAACACACCACACAGGTGTGACTGCCATACGTCCGGATGACTTGGAGGCTAGCGGGGGAGTGGGAGCGATCGCAGGCACGGCCACCGACCTGAACTGGGACACATACATCCTCAGTGGGGCCGCCATGATGAAGGATGGCGAGTGCGTGCGCAGCGGGTACCCACTCGATCTGGACACGCTGACTGTTGGGAGCCGAGTTGGTAAGTTGGACTTTAGCTATAGGATGACATGGTCGATTCTGCAGTATTTGAGCTTCATAATTCTTCTTCATCCTAAACGTGTGATTTATGGTTGATGGTATACAGTAACAGATATTCATCTATCTTCCTCCTTATGCTCAAGTCCCTATTTCTTTCGAACATTTCTATCAGCTGACATATTAGTCTCCATTTCCTTCATATCCATACCATCTTTAACACTATCAGTCTTTTTTACTGTGGTATGGTATGGTGAACCTTCATAATTATTTTTTCTCCTTGGTACGATAACTCGACCCTACACGACCAACAAATGCTTTTGCCCAACTTATGGCACACTGTAGTTTCTTTCTTCAATCGATTTATTCGATTGTCATTGGTCAGCAACTATCTTATCCAAAGTAGGTATTTTCGGCGATTTTTCGTCTTTTCTGAGTTTCTTTTTATATAATATATTTATATCTGGTCTAAAGTACAATATATATATATTTACGTAACCAGGTATGATGTGGCATGCGGATCGCAGTCTTCATTACTATCTGGACGGAATGGACATGGGGAAGGCTTGGTATGTGCCCCATCTTAACATCTACGCCGTCGTCGACTTATATGGGCAGTGTACGCAGGTACAGACACAAAAGAATTGATGTATATATTCTTTTCTCACATATGAGTTTTTCAACGACAGAAATCTTTTATCCGAATAATAAAGTTGTTTGTTGTTTCCTTATACAAAAAAACTTGAGAGGTGTCAAGGGACACCCGGATGGAACGAAGTTCCTTTCGATTAATTAGTGAAAGAATTGTAATACAATTTTACATGAAATATATATATAAATAACGCTTAAACATAATATAATAAGAATATTATAATTATGCCATATTGCTTTCTATGAGAGAGAGAGACAGACAGAGAAACACGCGCACGCCGCACGGCTTACAACTATAGCAAAAAGTGTCGTTACAACTTTTGGTCTTATTTTTTTCCGTCTAGCCTCCTTTCGCAACGCGCGATAAGGAACTTCGTTCCAAAAATTAAATAAAATTAATCCCAGGATAATGATATGTGACGATAGCGAAGTTATGAAGAGTGAAGAGTATACAGTAGACGTGCGTTTTAACAGGTGACCATACTGCAGAACGAGGAAAGAGCGTTCAATTACAACGGTTGTACTAATTCTGACAACTCGATGCTGACTAACTCAAGGGCATTGTCGTCCCCGCCTCCACCGTATTGGTAAGAGACGAAACCTTTTTTGTCTGTAACATATAGTTTAGATACCTACTGCCGTATAAGTTGGAGGGTTGTTAAAGAAATTGAAGGGTAATAATTATATTATTTTATAGGAGTTTCTCTGAATACTCGGGCGACAACATTTGCCTGATGCACGACTACACAGTCGCTCGTCGTTTGACGGCCGACCCGATGGCGGCCCTCGTGTTCAGCTCGGCTCATCTCGCTATGGGGGAGTTATTTGAGGTATTATAGCGTCACCAGGGATGAAGGAAAAACGACCAAATATGATCAGCGACCAGATTCATGCCTGTACTCTAATGTGTCAGCAATATAATTATCGCTAATTGTATTTAGACTCAATAAATTTCATATATATACCTATCTAACCTAAATATTATAGTTTTAAACTTAATAATAAATCATTTGACAGATAAAGATCATCGATTGTAAAACATCTTACGCCGGCAGTTTCCGCATAGGGATAACGGACATCAACATTTTGAATGCGCACGTGAACCGCAGTCTGCCCCCCAGCGTCGCCTGTCTGCCACATTTCACAGCGTACATAGACGGTAACACATTACAAGTTGTTAAAGTGTTGTGACGTGATAGGACGGTAATTTTTTTTTTTAAATAATACCTTAAAGAAATATCCGTGAAACTATTGTCATGGCAACGATAGCTGTGAAGAAATCGGGCCTAGATCCAAACCAGCGAAGCTGGAGGACGCTATGCCGACTTCAATTATGCTGTTGCCAGGGACCTAGACTCTTTTTCTTTTTTTTTTAAGGTGGAAGCACCAGGGTAGCCCGCGAAATTCAAATATTTTAATGTTTATTTTGTCACTGTGAAGCTGTATGTTGAACAAAATACGATTCGCGGCCGTAACGCGTATTTATCTAAATAATTATAACCATTTTAATCATCAATTTACCCCCTGAGTTCATTAAGTCCTATTGAATGACTTTTTCATGAAATAATCATTCAGTAGGGCTTAATGAACTTATTTCGTATTTTGTTCAACATACAGCTTCACACTGACCGGCAAATTACAAAAAACCTAAAAATATTTGAATTGCGCATGCTACCCTGGCGCTTCCACCTTAAATAATTAGCTCATGATTTTCTCCAATCCCGCGATAAAATATAATGCTATACGTGAGTTCAGTACTTGGCCTTTGCTGGCTGAGGTAAGTATGATAATCAAGATAGCAGCGGTGACGTTCAATGTTCCTACTTAATTATTATGTTGTAAGTATCATATTTCGAATACGTTTATATTATTTTTCAGGACGATACATGAAATATTCGCAGCCTGGCACACGGAAACAAGAGATGGTCTCGTTTGTTCCTTCGTTCGAGTGGCTGCGCCCCGGCGATAGGATCGGTCTCAAGAAAGTCAGCGACTCGCGCGTTATCGTCTACTACAACTCTGAACCACTCGACACTGCTTTCGAGAAAGTTCCCGATGTTAGTATTCATAAGACGGGGTTAGACGTTTCTCCTGTTATGTAACCCAAAAGGCCTCGGGTTGGGTGACAGTTTGAGCTTTAGAAATTATTTAATACTTGACATTGTATTCGCTTTATAGAGAGTAGTTGTTGTCTTTGAAATTATTAAATCATTTAATCAATTTAATCAATTTATGAAATGTATTTGAAATGTTTAATCGAAATAAATGTTTGAAGTCAAGTAAAACAACCGAGGGGTGTAAAGGAGTCTGTCCGAAAGCCAACCTCACCTGCACGCGGTGCACCCTGCAAATACCAACGAGGCGCCTGGCGACCGACGGGTGGCGGGATAACCAGCCCGGACACCTAGACCCGGGAGGCGCTGAGCCATCCGCGGCGCCATCCCGAGTCTAGCTGTGGCAGCTTTGCAGACATGCGCGATTACTGACATTCAACCTGGCCTGACACTGAACAAACTAACCTTCTTGCTAAACTGGGCACTTGTTTTCTTTTTGCCGTGATGGATTGTACATTGTCGTTTGAACGGAAGAAGACGCGACACTGCCTCGCCAGCAATATCTTACGGAAAAAGGGGAACGGTCATAGTTCATTCATATGTGTAAGATCAAAGTTGGACTATGTCGCAATTTTAGGAGAAATGTAAAGTTGTGATATTAAACGTGATCACAGTCCAAGCGTGAAATTAGACATAACTGAGACGATATAAAATCAGAAATACGTATAATGTTACATATATTTATGTAGAACAATCTATTTATTTTATGTATTTTCTACATGATGACCATTCTATCGGTCATTTTCTCAATATGTATGTATGAGTTGAATATCTATGACATTTAATATCTATGTAGGTATAATATGGCCAAATATAGATCACGGCAAAGACAGAACATGTTGACCAGGCTGAACGTTTGCGATACTTCTTACTAACAGTGTTTTTAAAATAGCTTGAAATATCGACGTGTTTAGTTAATTGTAAAAACAGAATTGTATGTTTATCATGAAAGTGAACCAAAAAAATACTTGGTTTCATTTTTATGGGATCTTAAGCTTTGCTCCTGTTTTTGGGGTTAAAATTGGCTTCTTACCCTCGTGATAAATTTTCAGCTTGCGCAACAAAACATTTCAATGGTTGCGAGGATTCTTTGTTTTTCCCCGAAGGGGATAAGCGAAACACGTGCGATGAAATGTTCGACACGTTTCATCGCACGTGTTTTGCTATATATACAGGAGTTCTTAGTTTTAAAAACTACTCTTGCGCCCACTAAAGCTGAATATTTTTTACAATAATTTGCCAAATTTGGTGCAATATATCTACTACCTTGCATAATGAATTTGAATCTTCAGCAGAGCGAATTTCATGAACTAGATAGTTCCTCAATTATTTGAAAAGTTCACGAGCACTTTTAAACTGCAGTTTTGAGCTCACAGGTTGAATTGAGATTTTTTATGTCCCTTGTAGGTACATTGACTGAAATGTGTCGATCTCTGGTGTCGATCTCTGTTACAGTGCTACAAAAAGCATTGACTTTAATCGAATTAATTTAAAGACCGCACAGATGTAATAAAAACACTATGAGCATTATAAATATTTGTTTAAAAATACGATTATTGGATCCCTTAAATAAGCATAAGTGTAAATAATTAATGCAGAATAAAAGAAAGCCTTCAGCGTCTCGATTGACTAGGCTTTTTCGGTGGTTTGCAACCGTATGACATGCTTTTCGATCCTAATGCTTGTCCCTGCTATATGCTTGCCAGCCTGCCGCCACGGGGCTATACCATGACACTACCATTCCATCTATTCTCACTATGCAGTAAGGTTTACGCGCTCATAAAGAACGAATAATTATGTTAATTCAAAAATAAATAATTCAATTTAAACATGGAATTAGCAAAAAAGTTCGTATGCAGCGTTTGAACTGGCTGGCATTGAAATCATGGTTTGCCCCGACTCCAACTGCTGAACTGCCGAAAAAGCTTACAAACAATTATATTTTTTCTCTGTAGAAAGTCATAAAAATTTAAAAGATGGCTACTCTTCTCGACTCTCTTATAAAAATGTCGAATTTGATTAACCAATCAAAATTAGTAGCTTCATTGTTATGCTTATTTAGCTAAATTATAACGATACCTACATATTTAATAATCTTTATTAAAAAAAAAAAACACCTCATTCATTGCTTGCCCTGATTCAAAGCTACTAGTTAAATTAATAATAGTAAATAAATAATTTGCTTGAAGACTCGTATGATTTTTAGCTTGCTGCAGAAATATAGCGAGCAACATTATCATATTATGATTAGACTTTATTACATTTTGAAGCTCATTGCTGTTTTTATTACTAATTTAGTCACATCTAAGCGTCATAGAAGCGCACAGCGATTTGACATCGATTCCTAATCTTAAACGGTAGGATCGACCGTCTCGTCCGGTTATAAAAGGCACCCCGAGTGTAGTACTAGTACCTCGTTTGATATTTAATTTATGGATAGCGTGCAATAGTCACATCCGTCAAATGCATACCTAACACGCTCGATCATATTAAGGCCAAACTTGCAGCGTAGCTCGTGGGCTGTACTATGACTAATTTGGACTGTAAAACGACATTTAATGTAGTTTGGTGGGCGGAATTAATCCAATTAAGGCCTCACTATCACTCGGGTTTGTGTTCGCTGGTTGACCGTGAAAGGCATCATGCTGAATTACACAACTAATCGTGTTAGAGGCAGAACCTCATTCTGGCCCTATTTGTTATTATATAATTAACTCAGATCTGAAAATGAAGACACTGATTACGTTCGACCTGAATTGAAGAACTACGTTGTTTAGGAATTTCGAACACGCACAGTATTTTATGTAAATATTTTTCAGTACAATGTAATTACATATGTTTAGGTAACTATTTTTTTCTTTGAATACCTATATTTATTATGATTTGGTATTATATTGACGATATCTTTGACGAGAACATGAAATCCAAGAGGTTATACAGTCATGCCCCGAAGTTACCTATGAAGATAAAACACATAAGATAGGGTTAGGTCTTGTAGGGGATGTGAAGAAATGAAACATGGACCGCAGAAGTGACAGTTGGGCGTGGCCGAGACTGCATGTAAGTCGGGGTATAACTGTATTGAGAAATTAGTATCTACTGGAGGTGCCGGTTCCCTTCAATAGACTTGAAATCATCTTCCGAACCGGCGGTAGCTTCATCCATTTAATAGACCGAACATAATTTGAATTAATTGGCATTAAAAAATCAAAATTCATCAAGCTATTTTAAAAATATTTCACACTTCATATAGCAAAGCTATATGAATGTTTCATGCGATTTGTACTCATTGTTGAAATCTGAGAGTTGGTTATATTTCGCTATTAAAGTTGAAGGGTCGATAACCAAAATTACGTTATTATGCCTTTACTTTAAATAGCGATATCTACGATAGGCTTGGATTTCTTTAATGTTGTATGAACAAAAAATATTGTTACACAAAATATAATGAAGTATAGACACAGACGAAAACGCAGGAAGATTTGATAAATTTAATTAAATATATCGTTTTCATGCTGTTGTGGCTTGGATAATATAATTTTTCTAAAACATTTCTTCCGATCCTACGTGATAGTTGCTTCTGTAACTGTTATTCCATTTTAATTTGTGTAACCAAATTGCATGGTGTACCTATATCCCCCTGTATCCTCCTGCGAAAGGAGCATGCCGCTTTTATAGTAAACGCTTCTGTATAGTGCTTTATTATTTGCCGTTAATTTAAGTTCAAGACGGTACTCAACTTCATTAATAAACATTTGTAATGTATGGAATTAAAGGGGAACTTACCTTTTCCGCTCGACCTTAGACCATGTTAACCTTATCATGGTCACAGGCAGACTGAAGCAGCTAACTCCTACTATGGGTCCAATGAATTTTCATTCACCTCGTTAAAAAAAAATCAGTACTGTTCACTACACTTCACTGCATCTACACATTTAACCGATTGCAAATAGTGAAGTTTTTATTATAACTATCGCTGAATTCCAAAAAGGTAAATTTCACGTTAGTTCCCACTACGTGTAAATTAAACACAAACTAATCGTTATGTTTCTGTTTGTTTAAACAGAAAGTGTACGTGGTCATTGAGATCTACGGTCACGTCACAAAGATCCAAGCACTCGCGCAGGGGAACCTTGGACTCAATCAACAAACAAGTAAGTAAAAACTTTGACAATAACTTTATTTTTCGCATTTTCCACTTTCGACAGTGACAAGCGTCATCTAGTATTCCTAGGCACGGCCGATCACAAGTATTGCTGTTCAAGTAACTGCGCTAAGGCGGTTTATTTATCCATAGCTGCTCCGGTCACCGTACGATCGATTGCATTGCGCAGTAGCCCTTCAGGCCCTCATACATACTGAATTCTACGTTACAACATTTAATAGTTATCGCCTGCTGCCTTGTAGTTCATATCACGCCTGTATTCGCCGAAGAAATAGGCACAGTGTCCATTTTCATTTGAGTGTGTAAGTCTCATATAATTGCCATTAAGTAGGCAAATAGGCTGTTATACAGGAGATCGAACCCTACATTCAGCAGTCGCAGACCTTTAAATAAATCAACCAGTACAAGAGTTTCATATTCTTTCTAAATCGGTTTACTCCTGAATCATTGACTTGACTAGTGATAGAAATTCAATACCACAATTATATGTTATACCTATTAGTAGGTAAATTGATTTGTTATACTATCGAAAGTTCTATTATTGCAGTTCCCAACGACAGCGACGACTACCCGAAGCATCTCGTCGCGCCGCAGCTTTACCCGGCAAGTCAAGTTTGCATGGACAATACAGACGAAGTGTTCGAACCCAACACGAACTTAGTGAGTGCCCAGTGTCCAGTGAGTGAGCCGCGGACTACCGGGCGGTCGGTGGACGAAATAGACGACGAATTCTCCAGCGAGGAGTTTCCGGAGCCCGACGAACAGGTGACAGAAGAGGACGCATCCGCTGAAGAGGACGCGATGGGTCGCAAGACCAAGCAGCCGCAGCTAAAGGGCAAGTACGCGAAGCTCGCGGCTATGGCTGCGCAGGCCGCGGATGAGGCGCAAGCCGCCGCTCGCGCTGAAGCTCGCGAACATGCTGAGCAAGCCAAGCGCAAAGGGAAGGGGAAGGGCAAGCGTGGCTCTGCCGCGCCTGGCGCTGCCCCCGCAGCTTCTACTTCAGCTGAACAACCGTCAACATCTGCGGCGTCTGACGGCGGCGCCAGTGCTAGCGGCGGCGGCGGCGTCAGCGCCAGCAGCGGCGACGGCGCGGGCCCCAGCTCCAGCGCTGGCGAGGATGGCGAAAGTCAGGACGAGCCCCCCGCTGCAGGCCTGCCTGAACCACCGCACACCATCATAAGGCCTATTCCGCGCCGCTTGCCACTGCCCTACACGTTCTACAACATTCACGGAAAGAACATCAAGCTATGCAGCTCAGGTAAATATAACAAATTTTCTAACTACTTTTTTGTACTTACGCACTAATGCTACGAGAACTGAAACCGCGTTCATGCAAAAATGGTCTGTTGTTTGTAACGTAATATCCGTAATCAAGTTGTTTCTGTTCTTTGCAATCCAATTTGAAGACACACCTCCAGTTTTCCCTGGCTAATTAAATTGCCACAATAATGATCGCTTTGTACCTTCCTGTTTTGCAGACACGGTGGCAGCGCGTTTAAGGGGCTACAAAGATGGCATCGCCGTCATCAGTCAGCCACTGCGTCGCGGACATAACTTCAGGGTAAGTTACAAAACTGAACAACTAAATTCAGTTCTATATGTTTATGTTAAGCCGATGCGAGAGACTTTTATTAAGTGCAAACTGTTGTCATTATTGCCCTCATGCGATTTTAAGTGACTTTATAAAAAAGGCTAGGCAGATTTATTGCGTTCAAAAGTGATTTTGTACAAATTGGGGGGACCATTTCAATATTTTAGGTGTAGCTGTTTTAGTTGTGTAGCTGGGCCGCTTCTGTTAAATATTTCTTTGTGGTTAAAAATTCAGGTCATGATTAAAAGTTTTCAAGCTGAAAATATCTGATTTTCTTTTGAAGAAAACTATAAAATTACCTAAATACTCAGTAGATCTCTGCGCTCTAAACTCTTGTCCATTCTCTTCTACTTAGCACCTGTTTTGCCACTGCTACTCCATTCTTAAATCTGAAAGCGATATAAAGAGATTTTTGAAAAAAAAAAACAAAACTACAGTAGAATAACAGAAACGAACATTTTTGTCGCGACTTTGGAATATTGGCCGAGCATATATTGCGAAATGTTTTGCATTGCGAATAAAATGAAAATATTATTTTCACGCATCTCATCAAAACGAACTGGCAGTCATTCACAATTTTCATTTCTGCTCCACTCCTGTTGGTCTAAGCGTGATGATATATAATAGCCCTTCCTCGATAAATGGGATATCTAACACTAAAAGAATTTTTCAAATCGGACCAGTAGTTCAAGAAAAGAAACAAACAAATTCTTCAGCTTTATATATTAGTATAGATTGACTGGCCTGTTGGTCTAGTGGTTGGTGACCCTGACTGCTATGCCAGAGGTTGTGGGTTCGATTCCCACCCAGGACAAATGTTTGTGTGATGAGCATGATCATTTGTTCTGTGTCTGGGTGTAGTTTATCTATAATATGTATGTATTTAGAAATATATAAGTATGTTTATCAGTTGTCTAGTACCCATAACACAAGCTCTGCTTAGCTTGGGACTAGATGGCGTTGTGTGATAGTTGTGTGGAATATTATATATTATATATTTGTGTACACTAAAATGATTATAAATCAAAACAAGCTGTAATTTTTTAGCGATGAGGTTTTCTCTAGCTAACTATTGCTATATATAAAATCCAAATAAACAAAAATACCAGTTTAAAAATCATATTTTTTTTTGTGTTTCTTTGAAAGACTTGTATTTACATCTATTTTAGGGCCGATTATATTCTACTTAACCGTAAATATGGTTTCTTAATATATTTTTAACATTTTCGATCTATAGAAAAGCTGTAAAACCATAATTTCAAACCTATCAGAAATCTTAACTGACTATTGAAAACCATTTGAGATTTTTAAACTCTTCATCGACTGCCTAACATGATGATAAAATTAGCCATTTAAAAATAAACTACAACGCTTCATTCATCTATTCATATTAAGTGTTTTGCAAATTATAATGCCTACTTGTATCAAACGACCTTTTTTAACATTCTTACGAAAAACAATCAATTTAATTTAATAGAAAATGCTCTCGGTTTTTATTGCTCTGCTGTAAACGTTCGTGAGGTCTGACCACCTCACATTTCCGCTCATATGCAAGCTGCTTTGCGAGTATAAAAGCGGTGCGATAGGAGTTGGTTTTGACTCAGTGTGCTGTAAAATCATTCTTAATCAGAAAATCGCGCGGTTCTCCCTGTGCTTACTATGTTAGTAAATGGCGCTAAGTGCAAAGTCGCAATAGCAAATTCATATATTTGTATGAAAAGCGTCTCCGTATTCTCTGGCTTATGCCAAAGTTTCAAAGGTAGATCTATCAAACATACAGGGTCTACACATAAACGGTCATTTGTTGCAGTTCCGCGTTGACAAAATCTGCGAAGATTGGCTGGGAACAGTTACCATAGGCGCGGTGGGGGTGCTGCCGCTTGAGATCCCGTCCAACGGAGTACACCTCGAGCCGCCCTGCTGGGTTATATCCAGCGACCTGATCAACGATAACGGGACATTTGTAAGTATTCTTGATACCCAGATCCTGTTTCAACGGTTTTTTGAGGTCTTCGAAGTTTACAGAGTAGACTGACAGTATATTTTATCTCTGTCTGGACAGGTTTTCTTCAGAGAGAGAAAATCAGGGTAAAAACTGTGTGCCATGCGGCAATACCATGTTTGATGGCATTGGGTTCCTGAAGCGAGTTCGTTGTGATATTGCTAATTCTTTTGTAAACAACCAAAAATCTCTAGGCGCTGCTCCGCCAGATCATGATGGTTAAGGACTGCTAAATGTTAGAAAATAGTTGCCATACTACTTTTTTGTAAAAATTTTATATTAATAATCACAAGAGTAGAAAAAAACTGAAGTAGGCAAGTAGATGAAATTAAAATGTATACTGGAGGCGGGCAGCCCTATCGCGTCTTTACGTACCGCGCGGCTGTAGGTAATTATTTCAAGGAGAGGGCCGAGTCACAATACTGTAGATATTTATACTGTGGTTATACTGCCAAGGCGCGCCAATACACAACATGTTTCACATCAAAACTATATGTGCCGACAAATGACACATGTCACCTAAGAAGTGCTAAAAATACCGATCATAAACGCTGTAAATATACTTAGATGTTGACTTGCCACCCTCGGGCCCGTCGTTCAGCGCTCAGCTTTGCCGCCGCCGACTTTGGATTACCAGATTCACCAGATTTGGTTGCAGTCGCGTCGAGCTCCAGCGACGAGTGTTTCTCTCCGCCGACGTTGCCAACACCTGTGCGTCGGCAGGGGAAAGGCCGGCCACCGAGGGGCTTGCGACCTAGCCGGATTTTCGCTACCGGTGGTTGTGTGCAGTGCATGAGATGGATAGATGGACTCGGTCCATGAACGAGAACGTCATGCGCGCATATTATGGGTCTATAGAGGGGGAACTAACCTCACTGCGTACCTTGAAAGGAACCAACCGTGGACGTCACGGCCTAATGATTGTCGAATCAGGTGCGGATCATCCAACGTAATCACAGGTTGGAAGATGACGCACTTGATAGGCTTTTTTAAGGATGGGAAATCATCAAATGACTCCTCCCACTCTGGGCGGAGCTGAAGGAAGTGTATAGGCTGAGCTCTAGAGGTACAGAGCAACCTTATCATGCCGACCCAGATACAGTTGCCAGCTAGTGGCGCAATCACACCGAGGCCCAATACCGTTAGTGATGAGGTAGCAAAGTTTGTCACGATAGCCAGTACACCGATAGACTGAGGAGCGCACTGGAGGATGCGCTTCGCAAGTATAGATCAACTCCGACCGCACCTAGGCCGCGATTACCACGTTTACTCATGCACAAAGAGAATAGGGCGCTGTTGTGTGCCTTGGACTCGCTGCTGCAGAATATCTTTGAAAGCAGCGGGAACCTTGTTGATACGCACACAATCCAGTATTGGAGGCTGTTGCGACGTTTAGCCAATGTCAATTTTAATAGTTGTAACGAAGTTATTCAATCAAAACCTGCTTCACCAGCCCGGCAGTGCATGATCAAGCGGCGTATCGATGGGACTAAGGCACTCATCGGCAAAGAATGCTGTGCCAGGGAGGGCAATACACGACCACATGTGATGCGTTTGATGAGGCAGGCGCTTTCGGAGACTGGAATTAGCCCTCAAAAGATACACGTCCCGTGACACAGAACGCATCGACTTCCTGAAGCAGAAACTTTGTGCATGGGCAAACCGTTTTCGGTTAGGCGGCTGGTTGACCGATACTCGCAGAATCGTAACATCCAGAGCGACGAGACCTGGGTATACAGAGCTTGGGAGCGTGCCGATCGGATGATGATGCCAGGAGTCCATTCTTGCGAAGCATTAGGTCGGTACCCGTCTGCCACACCGAGGGTGACTAGATACGCGATGTCGAGCGCGTATGCGATGCTATATAAAAAATGGAACAAATCACCATCACAGAATTAGATATAGCCCAAGCAGTTCGTCCGTTACCAAATTGGAAGTCTTCGGGACCGGACGGACTGCACAACTTTTCACACGCGCTTTTCAATACCAATCTTCCTTAGAGTCTGGGTCGCTACCACAGGTTCTAACAACTCCCGTTACCCGCCTGCTCCATAAGACAGGTAGTCCCGCGGAACCCAAGATTTACAGACCTATTACTAATTTGTCGACGGTCTAAACTTCTTACATCCATCCTGAGAGTAAAAATGAATGAGCACATAGTGATAGATCAACTATGCCCGCCTCTCAGAATGGATGCAGGAAGTCGTCCTGCGGCACTAAGGAGCTACTCCTCATAGACATGGCCAGCCAACAGGTTTGTCAAACCCGTAAAGATCTGTTGACATGTTGGATTACAAGAAAGCCTATGATTGGAAGATTCAAGCCTAGGCTAACGGTTGCGAAGAGGTGGTTAAGCCATATCTCACCTCCTTTACATGGATAACTCTTTGCCCCCAACAATTTGCGACTAATGAAGCTACTAAAGTTGACTGAAACCTTCAATAATGCCATCAGAATGCGTGGACAAATGTGCAATCAAGCACGTAAAAAAAGGGGGAGATAAATTTAACTCGGATTCCATACAGGTTAGATCCTTCAGCTCGACCGAAACCTAAAAAAAAATGGGTATGTCGGCAATGATGAACAGTTGGGTCATGCTCGCAATGATGTACTCTTTCGTCATACTCCAATGGACTCAAACCGAACTCGACGCTCTGGATAGGAGGGTTCGGACACTGCTGACCGCTAACCGGATGCATCACCCACGATCATCGGTGATGACACTGTGCATCCCGCAGAAGTCTGCAGGTCGAGACTTTTTAAATGATAAGACTCTAAAACCGTGAAATGTGCAGTCTCAAAGCTGATGTGGGTATGCACCAAGATGAGGATGCAGGCAGTGGACAAGGGATTTACCCGTAGTCCATGGCTAAAGAGAACTGGCAAAAAACCGGTGATACTAACCACCGCAAGGAGTCATGGAAAGGCCCTTGTCTTTCCAGACCTCCTTGCGGTGGCAATGTATAAGCACCCTTAAAGTTCCTTAGTTTCAAGGGCGCTTCTGTCAGGCTCTTAATGGACCCGATGTAGATTTCGTAACGTTCGAAGCCTGGCAACGTTTTGGTGATCTCTTCGGGGAAACTGAAGGTTTTGTTTGCGCAATTATGGACGAAGTTATCTTAATGAACAACTACGGAAGCATATTTTGAAGGACGGGACGGTTGACGTGTGTCGGGCATGCCACCGTCCAGGTGAGTCCATCAGACATATTATCTCTGGTAGTTCTCGTCTGGCTAACGGCTAGTACTTACATGTATAAACAGGTGGCCAGGATTATTCACCAGCAACTTGCTTTAAAATACTAACTTGTGAGTTCTGAGGTACCGTATTACAAGTATGTGCCCGATCCAGTTCTCCCGGAGGTCAATAATGTGATTTGGATTTGGAATTCAACTTGGCGACCGTCGGAAGCCGCTCGCGGCCAGCCACCTCTCTTCATGACTTCCGAACAGTTACCTGGACTTACGTGTCAAAAGTAGAGTATGCTCCTCAGGGATAAAGGTGTCTTTGCCTTGGGCTAGCTTGAATCCCTCGCTGCATTCAGGATTATTGTATATAAACTCATAGACTTTAACTTTCGAATCCTTCATTAGGTTTGGGATCCAATATGACGCCCGTTTCATTTCTGCTTTATCGCCTCGGTGCGTAATTTACTATTTTCTGCACCAGCACTCCATAAACTAGTTAGTTGTTGTGTAGCCGCTGCATCAGCTAGGTTCGAAATTACACCCACAGGTCCAGATGGTGTGGTATAATTTCGGTGTCCTTTTCATAGACGAGGCCTCTATCCCAGCAGAGGCAATACTATGCTGCTTATTTCGATTCTTGCTTCTAAAAATCCACAAACTGACTACAGAACATCTATCTAACTGTGGTTGTAAAAATAACACATCACTTTCCTTCACAGTTGCACTCCCTGATGGGAATGGCTTTGGACGACCTGATGGAGCAGTCGGTCCTGACAATCCACTTCCGCTTCACTAGCGAGCTGATACTCCAGGTGAACGGCAAGTTGGTCGGATGCATCGCCACGGTGCCGCGCCGGTTCAGCCACGTCTTTCCGACCATCGATCTGTATGGCAGGGTTTGTCAGGTATGTAAAACAATATTATATTATTGTTACCGCGTTAGGTTAACGGAGCCCAAAGAAAAAAGATAGAGGGATTGTACGTGGAATATTAACAAAGAGAATAACATGACGGGTGATGGGACGCAATGGAGGAAATAAATGTTTGCACCGACCTCAAGTAACATGGTATAAGAGCAGAAAGATGGCGATATCAGGCCCGTGTTTGACGACTATCTCATCTAATCTTAAAAAAATAACATTGCCCCCACGCTAGGAATTTCTCCAGTATTGTGGATGCTTGTACAAACATACGAACTCACATACACAAACAGTCAGACCCGGAACAAGTATCTGTAGGCCATACAAATAATATTTCCGTGCGGGAATCGAACACACGACACGTAGCGCAGCAGCCAATCGCTCAACCACTGCGCCAACCGTGTCCTGATGGTAAGCGATGTTAGCGCCCGCTTTCCTAGTGGCAATCTATTCATTCTTATCTTAAAAGTTCTAGGATATACCTATTGGGAAACATACCCCGGTACTGAATTCCGCACAGTGAAAGTATTCCGAAAATGTTTTGTGGGTACGTAAACGGTTTTATGACACAGGTCCACCGGTCCACTGCTAAAGACTGCTCAATCTCATCTGCCTAGCCTTTTCCCAACTACATTGGGGTCGGCTTCCAGTCAAAACGGATTCAGCTGAATATCAGTGTTTTACGTGGAGCGGCTGCCTACCAGACCTCCACAACCCATTAACTGGGTAACACGGTACTTCTTGGCAAAACTGGATCCAGATTTACTGGCTTCTGACAATCCGTAACGACTGCCAATGATCTACAAATGACAGCCGGGACCAACGGCTTAACGTGCTTTCCGAGTCACGGAGGAAACTCGGTATGTTAAGATGGTCACCCATCCACAGACCAACCTTTGCAAGCGTTAACCTTCAAGATCGACCCGTGCGGCTAAAGACTGCTCAATCTAAACTTACATAATAACTAAGCACACGCTAGGATGAGGACACACAATCTAACGCGTGCTTAGTTAGTATAGGTGCTGTTTTCTCAGAGAGGAACTGCCGGTGACAATTCTACTTCGAAACAATAAGGACAAATCATTGGAAGGCAATTTTTATCCTGCTAAGATTGGTCAGTCAAAAAGGTACGGCTAGTTGCACGAAACAAAGAGTAGATCTTTATAAAACGAGAACAAGACGAACGTGCAAGAAACTTCGCGCACACTTTTGACAGCCATTTGATAGAAACCGCTCAAAACCACGAGTTTAATAGAAGGAGATTTGGTACCTCATAAAAATAAATCATTAAATCTATAGTATATAACTGCTTGTAATATAAAAAACCTGAAGAGTTTGTTTGTTTCAACGTGCTAATCCCTGAAACTACAAGTCCGATTTGGAAAATTCTTTTTGTTTTTGATCCACATTCATGACGAAGACTAGTAACTAAAAGGGAATGGGGAAAAAACGGTATATATGCTTGTACGGAATCGCGGGCAAAAGCTATTAGTTAGTAATGTAAAATATTGGTTAGGTACGTATTACTAGAACCACTGTGCTCTTATTAGTGATTTTATGATGTTATTAGGAGTGGTGTCTCATGTCGCTTGATGTTACTTTTACAGACCCCTCTTTTCCACTGGGGAGTCAGGGCAAGGGCCCAGGGCCCCATAATCGATAGGGGCGTGCCACCTAGTTTCAGCCAGATCATTTTACGACGACTGATAAATATAAAATTTTAAGAAAATCGAAAGAATCATATTTTATTTCACTCGATAGATTGTTAAGCACTAGCTGTAAATGCTAAAAATATCGGATAATATTACAATTACCTTGTCATTTAATGTTACTTGTCATAAATCTATATACTAATACTAATATAAAAAGCTGAAGAGTTTTTTTTTGCTTGAATGCTCTAATATCAGGAATTACTGGTCCGATTTGAAAAATTCTTTCAGTGTTAGATAGCCCATTTATCGAGGAAGGCTATAGGCTATATATCATCATGCCAAGGCCAATAGGAGCGGAGCAGACGAAGTTGCGCGGGTCGACTAGTAGTTATAATAATTCTAGAATTATGTTTATTTTTGGCATGGTTCAGCAAGAAAGTCCTTTGTCAACGTCACACGTGCCCCAGTATCCCGTGACCAGGGCCTTCGATACAGACACATTTAAGAGTAATAGACTGATCTTGCGATGACCAAAGTGCTAGAGATGAAGCAGATTGAAGACAAGCGAGATCTAAGTTCAAAGTAGGAATTCGTGCAATTTTGTCCTGAGATTTTTGCGAACAACATAACGATCAACCAGCGCACGCATAAACTTAAAAAAAAAAAAAAAAATATGTTGCTGTTTTTAATATTAACTTTTAGGAAACTACTGACATAATTAAAAAACTGTCAAATTTTCATTCCAGATTTCGGTGTTGCTACACCCTTACGTCATCGCGAGTGGTGCATCCTTAGATCTGCCAGTCATCACTGAAAACCGCGACGAGTTTGGCGACCAGTGCGACGAAAATGACGATGATCCAGAGGAGAAGATGAAAAAGAAAAAGAAAGCTTTCAGTCAGGATAACCTCATGAATCCCCCATGGGAACCTCTGCCCATGCCGGCCGGCCCCAGCCCTGGCCTGAGCTTCATGCCCTACTGTGTGCCAACTCCACTTCCATTCCGTACTCCAACACCAATTCCACTGCCAGTGATGCCGCCTTTTGGAGGGCCTGTATCAAACCCGATTACAGCTGTGAAGAAAAAGTTGAAAAAGAGTAAAGTGAAGGGTAAGGGCAAAAGTCAGGAGATTCCAGCAGAGGCGCCGATGGCCCAGAGTGTCAACCTGCCGGTTAGTCAGGCAGAGCACAGCCCGCCCGCTGACAACAACGCGGTGGTGAACCGCGGCATCCAGAAGAGTCAGTCGACGCACAACTTCAGGCTGGCGCGCGACGAACCGGAGCTGGCGCTGCGCCACACGTACAGCGTGGGCTCGCGCGTGGGCCTCGACGACGCGCCGCTGGAGCACTTCTGCGATACCAACATCCGCCACAACGACCGCTACCCGGAGGCGAACGACGTCGACAACCTCGACAACGAGATCATGGACGCGCTCACCATGGAGACCGGCAACTTGCCCGACCTCACAGAAGAACAGTCTTCGTCCATTGACGAGTCAACGCGTCGCGATGATTTTTGGTCCGAGTCTCTTTCGGTGGAATATCTGCACTATCTGAATCGTATCCTGTGCTTGGACCAGGAAGGCGGTGAGGGACACAGCCTCGAGTCGGAGTGGGAGGCGTCGGGGGAGGGGTGCGAGCACTTGCACCTCGTGCTGAAGTACTGGAACTACCTGGTACTGCCGTACCCGGAGCTACGCCAGGCGGTGTCGTGGGGACAGGTGCGCTGCTACTGCGCCAACTGCCAGCCAGACGCACCGGCAGCTTTCGCTGGTAAGTTCGTATGATTAACGATGCCAAATAACTTTTAGGCTATCTTCGGTACGAGACTAGACAAAAGTGTGCAGATATCTTTAGAAACTGCTGATTGTACAGTTAATAGCAGATCAATTTTAAGATCGGGATTAAAGGTCAATAGGAACATGCAATATTTTCATCTTGCTTCCATTTTAAATAATTCTGTGTAAAATAGACCATACATAAAATAAAAAATATAAAGCGCTTTAATTTCTTTTCAAAATTGCAGTTTTAAATTGACAGTTAGACATTTCGCCCGAAAAAGGAAGTTTAGTCACATCTGACACTTGTCATGAACTGTCCTAACTCAAATACATAAGGTTGCCTTTTCGTTGTCATAACAGCAGTGACGTCACTAAACGCTGATTGTTGTTTTCAAATACGTTCCGTTTCATGTTAATTGAATTTTTTTTTGTTAAAAATCGATATAAACTAAAATAAAAACGTTGCGTTATTTTATACGTTTTTATCATTTTATGAACAACATTCTCAAAAATTCTGTATTTGCATCTTCCCTCTTCCATAAAAGTGAAAAATCAAGCAGCAGCTGGTGACCGCGGATCCTTTCGGTTTATGAAAATGTTATGCATTATTTTTATATATTTAGATAGGCTTTTTGTTAATAATACCAGCTCGTAACTTAACTCTCACACTGCAGGGCAAAGGTTTCTTGCCATACACAGAAAGCATAAGCATCAATTTAAGCTTATGCATTTAGTGCCTGCTCAATGTGAGTTGGCGATTTCCGACTTGTATCACATTATAAACACGAAAGTAACTCTAGTCTGTCGTCTATTAGTTACCTCTTCACGTCTTAACGGGGTAATGTGTTAAATGTTACAATAAAATACCTTGTAACATATTAGAACTAAATGAAAGAAAATTTAAAACCTACATTAAAAGCACACTTTGTAAACAAGCATATTACAAATTAGAAGATTACATTCAGGATAAGGCTTGGAAACATGCTGGTCCTGCTCCATAGGACAATCAATGGTGGAGACAAGATCAAACTGGTTGGTTTATGTATTTATTTTTGTACCTACTGTTTCATTTTTGGGTTTTTATTTTTCTGTTCACTCTGCTAAATAATGGTTCCAATATTTGTAAATATGTGAGTACCATGTACTTATGTAGAAATGTGAGTACCATGTACTTATTTAAAAAAAAAAAAGTCTACCTCTGCACACTCTAGGTTCATGGTCCTCACATATATTACCAGAAGTTTTGTATACAACAGCACATGTAAAACATTGATTTGAAAAGAGTAACTATGGAGTTTCTTGTTCGTTCTTCTCCATAAGAATCTACCCTTCCGAATGGACAGTAGAGTCACTATGTTATTTTAAATGTAATGATGACGTTCAAAAGTGCCGTTTAATGGCCTAATTGAAATAAACGTTTTTGACTTTGACTTAGACTTACGTCTTTAAACGGACTCGATACACTAGGTCTGGAATAGGGCGCGGGGAACTTGTCTCGGAAGTATACTTGATATAATTTTGACATTAACGTGGGCCTAGCCTCTGGCAAAAGCTAGTAATATATTAATTTCCAGGTTTCCTCACAATTATTTATTACTCTGTCAAGAAAGTACCGGGAAAAGATCAATTAATACACAAAATATCTGTTATTCATCCAAATTTATTTTATCACCTTCAAAGTATGCTCCTTTAGAAACGACACACTTGCGCCAACGAATAATCCATTCATCAAAACATTTTTTAAACGCGGCTTCCGGAATTGAGTTGAGTTCTCGCCGCGAATTCTCCTTTATGTCTTCTATCGATTGAAAACAGTTCAGTTGGAAGGCGCCACTCCGAAGCTTGTTGACTAGTTTGCATGTCAAACTCGTAAACCCACGTCTCGTCACCAGTAACAATGCGTTTCATGAATGTTGGCTCCGAACTGACTCGTTCTAGCATGTCCTCAGCGACTTGTTTTTGGAGAAAATTCAGATCTTTTGGGACTAGCCGAGCAGCAACATGTTTCATACCCAAATGATTAGTTAAAATGGTACGGATCGACTCGTGAGATACAGAAAGTTCGGCGGCTATCTCTCTCAGAGTTGAATGGGGATTTTCAGTCACTATTTCCTTCACTTTTGCGATGTTAACTTCAGTTGCAGACGTTGACGGCCTACCAGAGCGAGGCAAATCTTCCATCACATCTCGACCGCTTTTGAACGCTTTGAACCACTCATAAGCACGAGTTTTTGATAAAGTCGATTCACCGTAAGCCTTCTGTAACATTTTCAGTGACTCCGAACACGAAATTCCATTGGCGATGCAAAATTTAAGACAAACTCGTTGTTCGATATTTTTGTCCATTATGAAATTCGCAATACACACTATATATGATATTCCTAAAACCAGCACTGTATTTAATATAAATAACAGATGCAACTCCAACTCCGCGCCAAAATGGAAAACAGTTGTGCCAATCTAACAACTACAAAAAAACAAAAATTTGAATTTGGAACCATAAACAAATCATCCATTCCCGATACTTTTTTGACTGAATGTACTTCTTATCGTGTAGACAGTAAGGTCTAACGGCCTCAAAGGCCTCTGACATTGTTTATTTGACGACCGTCATTTGGACGCCTATGATGATGATTTACTTATTCCAGGCTGGGTCCGCATCGAGCGCATAGACGGCGTGGGGGCCGCTCAACGCGGCTTCTGGCACGTGGTACGTTCGACCCTGGGCGCGGCGCAAGTGGCCGGTGGGGAGCGCGGCCCCGTGCGTCGCCCGAGATCGCTTAGCGCGGGACCCTGCGCCTCGCCGCCATTCGCCGACATGTACGTATCTTATTGCCTTACGAAAACGATATACGACGTGTAACAGAATAAATGCATTACCTCTTAAGGGATCATTGCACTCATTATTATGAACAACTTTAACTATGGGACCAACACCGAAAACTAAAAATGTACTGATTAGCTGTTTTTTTGTCGCGATTCCGGGATTGATTCCACAGTAAAAGTTGTTTTTTAATTATGAGTACAATGGCACCTTAGAGGTATTGCGTTTATTCTGTTACACGTTGTATATATTTGCTTTTGGCAGATTAAATTAGTTACTCTATGCCTCATGTGGATGGCTCATTATTGACAAGAATATAATTCGCCGTCGCTTCGAATTATTTTTTTATTTGTTTACGTTGAATATTTATTTTATTATTTAAAAAGGTTGTTTATAAGAGTATCGATACATATTAATTCAATTTGCGTGCGAGCAACACTGAATCATTTGGCGGTTTGAATTAGTTGTCGGGGTGTCGCTATATTAGATTTTTCGAACTTTCGGTGTGGAAGTACGAGGAGAGTTTGCGGAGCGCTCGGGGAGAGGGATGCTAAATCACGCCTTTCGAACTGTCAGAAATTATTCACCTACGCTCTTAATCTCAATGGTGAGTACATCTACCACCTTCGATTTGCCGACGATATAGTCGTCATGGCTGAGACTTCGGAGGACCTCAGTATAATACTCGATAACCTGAGTAGAGCTTCCGAAATAATGGATCTTTAATGAACATGGACAAAACCAAGATCGTGGTAAACACCCATGTAGCACCCACTCCTATCAAGGTCGGAGACTACACTCGAACTTGTAGACGTGTACGTCTACCTGGGACAAACGGTTCAGTTAGGTCGGGCTAACTTCCAGAAACAGGTCAACCGATCCGACTCGGCTGGTCAGCGTTAGGGAAGCTGTGTGGTATCTTCTCGCCCCACATACCACACACTACACACACACCATACACTTTTAGAACTGAACGTGGTCGCTCACAATGGCTTAAAGTCACTCAAAGGGCAATAAATAAATTATGATTTTCGCAAGAGAACCAAGGTTATCGACATAGCCCGAAGGATCGCCAATCTAAAGTGCCAGTCGGCAGGGTACATTCCTTGCAGAACAGATGGTCAATGACGCCGAAAAGTTCAGGAGTGGCGACCGCGTACCGGAAGTCGCAACGTTGGCCTCCCACAAGGTGAACCAATGTCCTGGTGAGGATCGCGGATAGCCGATGGATGCGAGACGCACAGGACCGGTTGTTGTGGTGACACTTGGGGAGGCCTATGTTAAGCAATGGACGTCTTTCGGCTGATGTGATTATGACTTAATTACCAATCACCTTGTATGCATGTTAGGTCGTGCGCTGCAACTTTAAAAGAAAAACGTGTGGGGCAACGTTTAAAAAAGAAACAAATGTTTAAACGTTCTAGGGGGAAGCCTTTATCCAACATACGACGTACTACGGCTGTGATGTTCACGAATTAAATACGGCTACGTATCCGGGACATCATATTATTAAACGCGGTTTTCACCTTGCAGAAAATATTAAGGGGTCGTTTCAAGGATTCATTTCCCCAAGACTGTCGAGATTTGTTTCACAAAAAGTAACTCCGTTGACTTTGTGTTGTATTATTCCAGATGGTTCGACGAAGAGGGAAAACCGCACCACACTGTTCTGGCTATTGAGATTGATGTCGAGTAAGTACACGTTGGCCACACTGAGGCTCTTTTCGTGCATTCGATCCGGCTCTCCTATTCCGTAACAGACTTACTACAGATCACAAACACGTGGTTTTGAAGGAAATTCATGTTTCAAAATTTGGTCTGCTCGACAACGTAAATAACGCAATGAAATTTTTTGAATCGTCAATATGAAAGGTTAGGTCCATTTATTGTGTGTTAGGGAATTATCCCGCTGAATTTTGATTCACTTACTGATTACGTTATCAAAAACAATTAAATTACCTTCGCCTGAAAAAAGAATATCTTAGGTTTTAAATCATTTTTGTACTTTACGCGGAGGCTTGTACTACATGTGGAGGCATGTTATTAGCTATTTTATTAATATTACATTTATTTATGTCATTGGTTTACAAATATAAGCCTTCTTTAAAATAAAAAAATAAATAAGACCGAAGAGCTTATAATTACATTACACACACACAAAATAAGTTGCAGAATAAGTTTTGTCGGTGGCAGATAGGTGACAATGCATGGTTCGTCTTCTTTCGTAGTCCTGACCACCGCCATTAAAACAAATCTGTATTCAACGATGAAGGATTATAGTAGGCGCCAGATAAACTTGTGATAAAGTACATTGACCTTTCCCTAAAATAAATGATAGAAATCGATTCAGGACAGCTTTGTCTTTATTTCTGTTTTTGATATTAGGTCTTTACCTATGAAATTGCCGTTCTGCAGTACTGGCCATTTCAAATCAAAATAATTTTTGTTTGGCTAAGAATTCTAATTTCAAATTAATTTTATTTTAAAAACATGGATTTTTTTTTCCAAAAGTAGTCATTTGTTTATTGATTAATGTTACATTTTCATCACATTTCAATCTTTTTCGTCATTATGGATACGTTAAAAATTCGAGTAATTATGGAATATAAATACCGTCGTGGCAGTAACGCGGCACAAGCGGCACGCAACATCAACGTCGTTTACGGAGCTAACACTACAAACCAACGCACCACCTGTTATTGGTTTGCTCGCTTTTGTTCTGGAAATTTCGACCTGAAAAATGAACCTCGCGGTCGTCCGAAGACTTTGGTCGACAATGACGAATTAAAGGCGATTGTGGAAGCTGATGATACACAATCTATGGCTGAATTAGTAGCAGCTTTCGACGTTAGCGTCAAAACAATATTGGTCCATTTGCGTCAAATTGGCAAGGTAAAAAAGCTTGGCAAATGGGTGCCCCACGAACTCAATGATCGCCAGCGTGAAGTACGCGTCAAGACGTGCCTTGCACTGCTCAACAGACAAACAAATGAAGGAATTTTGAACCGCATTGTTACCTGCGATGAAAAATGGATTCTGTTTAATAACCGCAAGCGCTCAGCAAGTTGGTTGGATCCTGGTTCAGCACCTAAACAATGCCCTAAACGAAAACTTACCCCTAGAAAAGTGATGGTCACTGTTTGGTGGTCTAGCGCCGGTGTGATTCATCACAGCTTCTTACCAAACGGGGTGGGCATTACTGCAGATGTGTACTGTGAAGAACTGAACACAATGATGGAGAAGCTGGCACATCTCCAACCAGCATTGGTCAATCGCTCGTCTCCGCTGCTTCTGCACGACAACGCGCGACCTCATACTGCACAGCAGACGGTCTCCAAGTTGCAAGAACTGGGGTTGGAAGCTCTCCGTCATCCGCCTTACCAGACCTTGCGCCTACAGACTACTACTTTTTCCAGAAATTGGATAACTTCTTGGCGGGAAAAAAATTCAATACCCGAGAGGCAGTACAAAATGCCTTTGAAGAATTTGTTGCCTCCCGTCCAGCTGATTTCTTTAAGAAGGGCATCAATAAACTGCCACTGCGTTGTCAAAGATGCATTGATTGCACGGGTGATTACTTCGATTAATACAAATAAAAAAATACATGAAAAGAATTCGTTGAATTTTTTTCATATAAAACGGCAATTTATATGGGTCAATATAATAAATGTATGAGGGTCAATGACCGTTATTGCATATTTATCTGGTGTCTTACCTAGGCAGTAGTGTCATAAATTCATAATACACTCATTTCGTCAGTTATACTTTTACGAACTCATTGCCATTGCCCGAGTCCAAGTTCGGGGCTGATACTAAGCAATTGCTTTTGGTAAGCTGGATGTACGTCGAATACGAAATGGATCATTCTTTCTTGCAGGGGCTCTGATGCCGACAATGACCGTCTTCTGGCGTTCTTGATTTATCTGAAGCCACACGTGGCTTTCATCGAAGACAACCCACCGAGTCTGGACGAATAAGTCCTCATAATATGTAATCATTTCTGAATAACTATCTATACTCCTCAACAGCACCGTGAACGTATTTATTATAGAAATATAATAACCTATCGATTATAGTAATGTCCGAAATACAGGTATTATAATATTCACGGTGCGACAGTGTCGAAATTTGATATTATTATAAATGTTAGACATTAAGGTAAAGAAGATGGTTGTTTTGTAAGTATTAATTACTTATAGTATTTAATTATAGTCATGTGCCGTTAGTTAGGCATTTTCAATGCAGTGTGTTTTGATCTTAAAGTTGTATCTTTGTACTTCAAGTACTAAAAGATTCATCATGGTTAGCCCTTTAAACATCCCGGGCACCACTAATAAAAATTAAATAATTTGTGGCGAAAACTAAATTTTGATTCGAAAAACTAAATTAAGTATTTCCAATAGCAAAATCAGTATTTAACTGAACGGTATGCGGTTAGTAGTCAACATTTGCTTTTGGAAAATTGGAACTCTTGAAGTGAAAATTCTATTCAACGTGTATAACAGAATAAAAACGAAACCAGAAAGGGTTTGTTGTACACATCATTATAAACCAGATTTAGTATGAGATGTAAGCGCGAAAAACTGAGCTTGTCATTACATTTTGCTCACAGGAATGTATGGGGTGTTCAGAAGAAAGTTGTTCCTTGACCTCTTTTAAGGTTTGCGTTAATTTTGTCTCACGTTGTATATGTTCCAGTTTTAAATGCCCTCGTGTTTAAAGGGTAATACGATTGCTTATCGGCCATGATTTAATTGAAAGGGATGTGTGATTGAATGTGTGACCAGGAATGGTAGGTAAGTGTGTTTCAGCTTTTCAACTCGCAAGTATTAGAGTTTAACAGAAGGAAGTGTTACTGTGGTGCTCATAGGCAATAGGACTTACCGCTGTGCGTTGTAATGGTTAGAGTAGTCGCCATTTACTTGCTACGCTGGGCTGGAGTGGCTTTGGCAATATCGAACTTCGGGCGATTGTTCCCGAAATGGTGGAAGGAGTTCAAGTGGTAGAAGCAACATTCAACAATCGATGTGACTTAGTTACCGAATGTTTCATATATCTGAATAGAAACCGATGCCTTTTTCACAATCGAAATAAACCGAACCGCTGGATATGCCGCTGTTGCAGAAGATTTGTCTTCCCACTAGCAAAAATATGTGGGGAGCCACATATTTTTAAAATTATATTATGAGTACTAGTTGACCTGCGCAACTTCGTCTGCGTCACAATTTTCAGGACTGCTCCGCTCCTATTGGTCTTAGCGTGATGATATATAGCCTATAGCCTTCCTCGATAAATGGGCTATCTAACACTGAAATAATTTTTCAAATCGGTTCAGAAGTTCCTGAGATTAGCGCGTTCAAGTAAAGAAACAAACAAACAAACAAACTCTTCAGCTTTATATATTTGTATAGATTATTTTAATTGAAATAATTAATGCCATTTTTTTCGGATGAATTGTAACTGTTGAAAATTAAAGAATTATGATTTCATATTTGGATATATTGACCCTTGCATCGTGTCGTGAATAATATGCCCTTAGTGTCGACGCACGGAGCTCGTTAGATAACGAATGTGGTGTAGGTACTGGCTTAAGAAAAGCAAAATTAAAATGAGAACAAAGTTCTAAAAGTATTGTTGGTAGATATGACAATAAAACATTTGCTAACACCGATTTTGATGACTGATTCATAATTAAAATTATTGGGAGGGCTTTCGCGAGCGATTTTTTGTCACAATTTAAATGTTTAGTGCGGTGTAACTGCAGATTTAACAGTGGGTTCAATATTTGAACTTAGCTGGCGTGTGTGGAGCAATGTGGAATGAATATGTTCGTACTTTAAGATCAAAATACACTGCACGGTCTACAAAACTAGTCACTTGATATTTAACACCTCATGGAATTTATCCTCCACAGGCTACTTTAGTATTGCAGTCAAAGCACATTACTTTCGTGATCTCAGATATTCTTACTTTTTGATTTATTTATACTTGCAGCTATTTTTTAATACATTTTAGATTATAATTGTTTAGTAAGGATGTATTCACAGTAGTTAGATGGATGGTCGATGGGAACACATTAGCTTTCGGTGCTGATTGATAAAATTATACAAGTACGTGACTACGTGACGTGTGATAGTGAGCGATGAGACTGACCAACTGTGGCTCCACCCTTATTTTACAGGCAAATAAAAAACAGTATGTTCCTTTATTGAATATAAACACTGTCTTGAAAAAATATCTGGTTGTATTCTATCATGCTTTAAAACACTTCTATTACAATTTATTTATTTGTAGCTATTAAATCAGCTCTATTTTAGATTTAAACTTACTACATGTTTACATAATGTTAGGTAGAGAACAACCATCGCACAACCATTTAATGTAACGATTAATTATGAAAGATGTCATTGAAATGTTTCCGAGCATTCAGTAGTTATCCGTGTCTATCCGATAGTTAGTAGAAGTAAATACCCCGACATTGCTTGTACTATGTGGAAAGCGTTTAACACGCTAATTTATGTCATTTTACTTATTGATCGGAGTCGCAATGCATGTGTAGTATTCATTCAATATTTCTGTGTGTAATACTAATTTTCTGACGAAATAAAGGATCATCGTAATCAGTCTTCTTTATTTCTAGTATAAAATGTGAGTCGGATGAGGAGCTCGTGGCTAAATAATAACAGCCGCACGGGTCGATCTTCAAGGTTAAGCAACGCTTGCCAAGGTTGGTCTGTGGATGGGTGACCATCTTAACATAACGAGTTTCCTCCGTGCCTCGGAAAGCACGTAAAGCCGTTGGTCCCGGCTGTCATTTGTAGATCTTTGGCAGTCGTTACGGATTGTCAGAAGCCAGTAAATCTGACTCCAGTCTTGCCAAGAAGTACCGTGTTACCCAAGTTAATGGGTTGTGGAGGTCGCCGCTCCACGTAAAGCACTGGTATTCAGCTGAATCTGGCATGATTGGAAGCCGACCCCAATATAGTTGGGAAAAGGCTAGGCAGATGATAAAAAGTGAGTCGGATAGGTTCGAAGACGAAAGGGTATTATTGATTGCCTCCACACACAGTATTGTATAGACTAGTGCTCTGCTCCTCCTCCATTAGTCGATAGTATTATACTGTGTGAAAACACTCATTGAACACCTTTCAACTGGGTAAACTTTTCTCGACAATCTTTACATTCTTTTAAATCTTTTGATAAGTCGAGCAAATTTCTGTTTGATTGATCTTCGTAGGTAGCAAGAAGTACAGAGAGAGTAATCATCAGGTATTTAATCCATTTTTTTTGCTTTTTTTACTGTTGAAAGGTAAAAAGCAAGGGTGGTGCAGATATTTTGGAATGAAAAGCAGTGTTTGATAAAAATGATCTTATATTGATGTTTCAATGATTTACAACAATACGATTGTATCCAAAAACGCTACTAACTAGGTATACTTAACTTTAAATTAAATTATCACTGTTCGTTTCATAGTCACATCTAAGTGAGATTCGATACAGTATTAGTATACTAATACACTAACAGCCGCAGTAATAGTTCCTACAGATAATAATTATAATAATAAATTTCTTTATTAGGGCACTAAGTCCCAATATTACAATTAAATTAAATTAAAACAAAATATTAATAAATATAAAATCACAAAATTAAAACTAAAAAATTAAAAATTGCCAATCACAATACAATTTAATCCAATTAAAGTAATAATAAAATAAAATAATCATTAAAATCAAAATCACAATGATAATCAAAATTAAAATAAAAATAAATACAATTGTTTAGTAATATTATTAATAAAAATCGAATGGTTTCTGTTGCGCGGCCTGTAACTGCGGCTCAGAATAGATATGAAAGACTAAAGTGTAACAATCAACTGTGTTACATGCAGACTTTAAATAAATATAGGGGAGCTTCTGATGTACAAGATTGCATAATACTTATACACTGTGTTGTTACCCGTCAAATATCAAATGTTCTGTGCTCAGTCTAAAGTCTCACCGAAGTCGAGTGTAACGCGACGTAGCATGTGATTGAAGAGTATAAAACTACCTATAAACACAATTCAGCTAATCTATTTACAAGTTTAACAACATCAAAATATCAGGTATCATCTAAACATTGAACTTACACCCACAAACCTGCGCTAGCGTAGTAGCTGTAGGTACATCGAGCCAGCGCTGTCGAGCTACAGGTACGTAAGTGCTATACAATCAAATTGTTTAGATAAATATAGTGACCAAAAATACGTCTAATAATTCGCATGGTAATATTTTTTTTTAGGCTTAAGTACAGAAATTTATAGAATTTTTTGTCGAATATTCATTGGGTCGTGTGTGAGTAGCTCTTCAGGTAGGCGTAGCGTGTCGTCCACGTGGAAAATGGAGCGTTCGAGAGCGAGCGTGGTGCGGGGCGGTACTACCACACTTTGCACTTGTTGACGGGGTTCATGGGCGAGCCGGCGGGGCACTTGAAGTCTTCGGCGAACTCTTCCATGTTGGACATGGGGCCGACGACGCGGAAGCGGCCGGGCGCGTGGAAGCCGGTCGTGATGCGCAGCTTGATGGCCTCGTTCCGGTACACCGCGCACCAGGTGTTGGCGGCGCTCAGCCAGAACAGCTGCAAACACACTTAGATTCATCCACTTATCTAACCGTTGTTGCGCTGCGATATCCATGACTGCCTTTTAGGTAACTTAGTGTTAACTAATAATTAAGCAAAAACTCTGTAAGCAAAAGATCTCTAGTCGACTGAAATATCGATTACATAGTGTGGTCAGTTTTTGTTACAGGCAAAAGTCGTTGCAAGCACTACATTATTTCAAAATACTGATTTTCATAATTCCGAATGGTTCAAAATTCCTAATCTAACAACTCCGATTCATCATTAATATTTTTTTTTTATAATTAAGACATGTCAATATCCTAAAGTTTATAATTATGTACCATTCTTAAAATACAGAGTTTCAATAGGTCGAACAGCAAAAAGTCCGACTTAATGATAATTCGACACATCAAAAATACGAATTCCGATTATTAAAATACCTATTAATTCAAATTCCGAAATAAAAAACGTCTTGTAAAACTGAATAACAAGACAAATAAACACAATTGTTCGTCAGTACAAAGTATATTATTATGTTTAGTAAGAGGAGGTAGAATTATAAAACTAGTGGCAGATGCACGCTGCATGCAAGCATGCATTATGCAAGCAAGCGTGTAGTATGAAAGCGAGCATGCAACATGCAGCAGGCATGGTTTCTGTCACGGCTTCGGCGCTAAAGGGCTCCGGCGGTCCCCCGCGAACTTATCGTCGCAGATAGTTTTAACGCTCACCACCGCTCGTCAGCTCGCGGGCCGCCTCGCCCCTCCGCGCCTACGCGGGTTAAATTACACTCTAGGGGTAGGGCAGACAAGATTACGTGGAGACGGTTTTACAGCGATTCATTTCTGCTACTTACTATTGTAGCAAAACCTATTGACTGGTTAAGACAATATTTTAATTTAAGGTTCAAAATGATTAAAAATATTCGCTAGGCATATTAAACAGTAGGTCTTTTGACCGTGGTTTTTCGAAAATAGTTCAAAATATCTTTGGATATTATAATATGTAGCTAACTGAATATTATACTGGTTGAACCTAAATCGAAATCTTCATTTTAGCAGTTTATTCGAAGTATTGAAAATCGGACTGTCGTTTTTCGGACGTATGAAAATCGGAAAATAAACAGATCGCGTTTACGACTTTCGGTCAAATAAGTTTCGTAATTTTTAATAATAGACATTATAATTCTTAGATATTATGAAATTCGGACAATTGAAAATCAGAATATCGAAATTCGGAATAAAATGTTTCGGAGTATTTGGGTGTTCCTTGTTGCAAGATGTTTGAGATTAAGTAAAAATATAGCAAGGTGTACCTGTTTAGGTGTGTATTTCTCAAGTCCGGGCAGGCGGGCCTCATCGCCGTGTCGCTGGGTCCACGCCTGGTACGCATAGTAGGCCTCTTTGATGCCGCCGTTGTCCGCGATGTTCTCTCCCTGGGTGTTCACTCCATTCAGCTGTAAAAGGAACTTCTATTAAAAAAGGCACTACCTAAGGAAGGTATTGCTAAAAAATTGCTGGTTATTTTGCGACACTGATATTTGAAGCTACGAGTATTTCCCTTATTTATTTTATTATAAATGTAAAATTGTAATACCTTGAGTCCAACTTCATCGACGGTGTAGTTAGAATACTGATCAATAATACATTTGGCTTTCTCAAGGTACTTCAGCTTGGTACTCTCCTGCCACCAGTCCACTAAGTTTCCGTTCCTGTCGAATTGGCGACCCTGAAAACAATGATTTAGGTAAGTCAGCTATAAAAATAGTGCTGGCGGTTTAGAATAAGTAGGTACATAAATGGAAATTCCACGTCAACCAAAAACATGGCAACAAATATTTTTTCAAACAGGGGAACACTTAGGTTTTTTGGTTAAGCTTTTTTCATGCAACTGAATCACTAGGTATGATGACGTAGACTTGTTGATACTTGCCTGGTCATCAAATCCGTGGGTGATTTCGTGTCCAATAACAAAACCGATGGCTCCGTAGTTCATGTAGGCGGGACGCTTAGCGGAGAAGAACGCTCCTTGTAGGATACCAGCGGGGAACTCTGTACAAATATATGAATTTGAGTACTTGTGGGTCTGATGCTTTGAGTCCGAAGTATCTTGCTTGTCGCGTCCAAAAATAGTCTGTTTTTTAATCTCAGAGATTAAATTGACAAGTGAAAATGGCAAACTGACAGATTTCAATAGTATTTAAGTCATTTTTGACATTTGAAGTTGTCAATTTAGTCTCCGAGATTAAAAAACAGACATTAGACCCCTAACCTATTATTTGTACAAGTGTGTGCAACACTGGTGCTCTTCCTCATCCATCGCACTCATAAAACGATAGGACGGTTGTTCGACACGAGATGACTTGCTGATCACACACAGACATCTTGATTTTTGCCAAATATTTCTAGGTATAACGGCATGAGCCAATGTCATATAGGTATTTCGTTTCCCAAAGCAATACGACGTCAAGTCATCCAAAGTCTGAACAATTAGAATCGTTTTGGTATCTCTTCTATTAAAAGGGCCTCGTAAGCTCTTTACAACTCCAATGTTAGAACTTAGGTATGTGTAAAAAGATTTCATCATAAAAGGTTACTTACGAATGCTGTTCTCAATAGACGAGTAGAAAGCGTTGACGATGGCGGGGCGGCCGTGGGTCACCCAGTCGGTCTTGTTCACGGGCTCACGAAGTTTGCCGAACAGGTACTCGGTTCCGAACAGCGTCAGGTTCAACACGGATTCCATCAGTTTCTCCGATGACATTTCCAGCTAAAACGATTTATTAATGAGCTCTTCGGTTCAGTCGTGCATGTATGTTAATATTTACCTACTAGTTGTCCCGCGCAACTTCGTCTGCTCCGCTTCTATTGGTCTACATCTATATCTATACTAATATATAAAGCTGAAGAGTTTGTTTGTTTGCTTGAACGCGCTAATCTCAGTAACTCCCGGTCCGATTTGAGAAATTCTTTCAGTGTTACATAGCCCATTTTATCGAGGAAGGCTATACTAAGTCAATGCTATGCTAGGTCAAGAAAGTACCGGGAAAAGATATACACAAAATGTCTGTTATTCATCCAAATTTATTTTATCACCTTCAAAGTATGCTCCTTTAGAAACGATACACTTGCGCCAACGAATAATCCATTCATCAAAACATTTTTTAAACGCTGCTTCCGGAATTGAGTTCAGTTCTCGCCGCGAATTCTCCTTTATGTCTTCTATCGATTGAAAACGGGTGCCACGAAGTGGTAATTTGAGTTTAGGAAAAAGAAAAAAGTCAGCAGGAGCCATATCTGGTGAATATGGTGGTTGCTGGATGGTATTTGTTGAGTGTTTGGTTAAAAATTCGTTCACAATGATAGCCTTGTGCGAAGGCGCATTGTCGTGGTGCAAAATCCAAGAATTTTCTTTCCACAAATCTGGCCTTTTTCGTCGAATTTGCTCTCTTAAACGCCGCATAACGCTCAAATAATATTCTTTATTTACCGTTAGACCTTCCGGTAAGAATTCAGAGTACACAACACCGCGATAGTCAAAGAAAACAGTCAACATGACTTTGACTTTTGATCGACTTTGGCGTGGTTTTTTCGGTTCAGTTGGAAGGCGCCACTCCGAAGCTTGTTGACTAGTTTGCATGTCAAAGTCGTAAACCCAAGTCTCGTCACCAGTAACAATGCGTTTCATGAATGTTGGGTCCGAACTGACTCGTTCTAGCATGTCCTCAGCGACTTTCATGCGATTGAGTTTTTGGAGAAAATTCAGATCTTTTGGGACTAGCCGAGCAGCAACATGTTTCATACCCAAATGATTAGTTAAAATGGTACGGATCGACTCGTGAGATACAGAAAGTTCGGCGGCTATCTCTCTCAGAGTTGAATGGGGATTTTCAGTCACTATTTCCTTCACTTTTGCGATGTTAACTTAAGTTGCAGACGTTGACGGCCTACCAGAGCGAGGCAAATCTTCCATCACATCTCGACCGCTTTTGAACGCTTTGAACCACTCATAAGCACGAGTTTTTGATAAAGTCGATTCACCGTAAGCCTTCTGTAACATTTTCAGTGACTCCGAACACGAAATTCCATTGGCGATGCAAAATTTAAGACAAACTCTTTGTTCGATATTTTTTTAAATTATGAAATTCGCAATACACACTATATATTATGATATTACTAAAACCAGCACTGTATTTAATATAAATAACAGATGCAACTCAAACTCCGCGCCAAAATGGAAAACAACTACAAAAAAACAAAAATTTGAATTTGGAACCATAAACAAATCATCCATTCCCGATACTTTTTTGACTGAATGTATATCATCACGCTAAGGCCAATAGGGGCGGATCAGTAATGAAAATTGTGACGCAGACGAAGTTGCGCGGGTCAACTAGTATTAGTATAGATTTATTTGTACAATCGTCGTGCATAGGTGGCACGAACTTGGGACATATTTTATAATGAGAGGAATTCCGAATGACAGATTTGTTGGTATCAACAGTCAGGATCGTGAAGCTCGCTGCATTATAAAGAAAGACTAATAAAAGTGAACAGGCTGTTAAATGATTGTCGGTCAGCGTTAAGAGCAGTCAACATTTGTGTTTGACAGTCTGTAAGTATGTTGATTCTAAGAAACCGGGTGTATAAGAGACTCACCCCGTCATAGAACTTGGTAAGCTTGTCATTGTCCAACATCTCGGCAGGGTAAGCTATGTGCGAGGCCATGGAGTCCGCCTTCTCAAGCGCAGCCTTACGGGTCTTCTCGTCCATCCAGTCGACCTGGTTCAACGTCTTACGGAATTGTTGTCTGGGGGAAAAATATGCATTCGTTTAGGGTTAGTTCATCGTCCGAATTACCTCCAGACATTCGTTTAGGGTTAATCGACCGTCTGAATTATTTCCAGTTAAAGTTTACGTGGAAAAAAAACTTTAAAAACAGTTGTTTAGTTACATTATAATCGCGAATATAATATCTATAGGTACTATACATAGGTACATACAATACGAATACAGAACCCACTTTAAAAAAAAAAAAACGATTAAAGTATTAAACTTAACGACAGGAAGGGGTCAATTTAATCCGCCAGTACCTATTTACGACTTAGCTCTTTAATATTTTTATTGCAGTTTCTTCGTATATATTATTTATGTAGTTAGAATGTAGAATGTTATAGGTAGTCAGGTGCATCATTTAATGCCTTGGTGTCTCAGTATCTACTTAAAAAAAAAATGTGTTGTCGACCGTTGATGCTTTCAATTAACAACTTATGAAGGAACAGGCGCAATACCTTTTTGTAGTCAATATCTGTAGATGACAGTTTTTTCATGTTTTTTTTTGTAAAACACGACGATATAACTACAATGAAATAAAGATGGCGTCACATTGTCGCATCACACTTGTTTGCAGGAGCCTTTAGTCCGTCAAAGCTAAACATAATAGACAGCCATACAAAATGAAGTAGATGGATACCATACCATACTAGAAAGGTTTTGGTAGTTAAATAAACGTACTTAAACTATCTTGATGTGTCTTTTATATCTATATATTTTTTTAATATTGTTAAATAACCAACTTCCAAAAGTAAATAATAACGAAGTATATAATAACCTTAATTTTATTTTATACTTTGTGGTGTTTTTTTGGAAGTCGGTTATAAGTTTTTATTTTTCACTTTTAAGTGGTGATACTTAGACGACGTCTTCATCTACGCAGAAATTGAAATAAGCAAAAATGTTCATAAAATAAAAACCAAACTGAATCAACGGGACCAAATGGCAAGGATGCCGCATCGAACTAAAAAAGAATAACACAAATCGTATCAGAGACCTTGGAGTAATCGGTGTACATACATAAAAAAGTACCCGCCGAATTGGAAGTCGGTTAAAAATAAAATGCTACTAAAACCAATGTAATTACAACAATAACGATGACTACATCAATTGAACCATTAGGTAGTTTAGAAGATTATGTGTTTGTTTAAAAAGTTACATCAAGATTGTTTACCTACCTTCATTTAACTATATACCTAAACCTTTTTAGAATAGATGCTCATTTTTAAATAATTATGTAGGCAGATATACATACCCATCAAAATAGTTACTCAACCCTGTCAATCTATTTTCGCTTCTATTGCAAACATCAATATAATATAGCGATGGCCGCTTTGAAATTCATTTTACGATGCATTTGTAAGCTAATGTACAATGTAAATAATAATAGATAGGCACTCACCTGATATCGTTCACCATTTCCAATGCATTAGCTTTCGAGTTCTCGTTGAAATATTTCCTTATGTAGAGAGCGCCCACAGCTATCGACATACTGAAACAAAAACAACGCTACATTATTTGAATCTTGGTAGATATTTTAGAGTAGTAAGTAATACATTAGGTAGGTATCTTCTTTTGTGTACGTGACTAACGTAGCTTGAAGTGAATGTAGGAATAAAACAAAAATATTCCGATAACGAGGTGTTATGGAGCTATAATAACGTAGGACTTTACAAAAAAAACCTTGAATATTTAACTAATATTATAAAGATGTAAAGTTTCTGAGTTTGTGAGGTTGTAGGGGGTCTACTTAACCGATTTTTTTTACCTATAGAAAGTCACATTATTTGTGAGTGTCATAGGATACATATTAACCCGAAAAATACCGCCCAACGAAGTGGGCACAGGACAGCTAGTATTTAATGAATTCAAAAGAACTCAATTCTAATTTTAAGTCCACACTCGGGTCGATGCCATAACCGTCTAAATGAATTATTAGAATGAAGTGGCGCCGCCCGCGTGCGAGACGGAAACTATCCTAAGGGAGTACAATCAGAATAAAAGTAGCCATTATGCTTTTCCAGACTCTATCTCTGTGCGAAAGTTCATCCAGATCGAGTAACAAACATCCATCCATTCATTCATCCATCCAAGCTTTCGCATTTATAATACGAGTATGTAGTAGCAAGATTACACGGCTTAAAACTGCTCTCTCCAAAAAACCGGCCAAGTGCGAGTCGGACTCGCACACGAAGTGTTCCGTACCATAAACCTTAACTTTTAAAATTTGTTGTTATAGCGGCAATAGAAATACACAATCTCTGAAAATTTCAACTCTCTACCTATTACGGTTCTTGAGATACAACCCGCTGACAGACGGACTGACGGACAGCGGAGGTTTAGTAATAGTTTCGTTGGTCAAATCATAAAAAATCTTAAAAATTAAGGTTTACAGTGTATGGGTAAGGGTAAGTGGGAGTTCGACACGCACTTGGCCGGTTTTTAAAAATATGTACTATTTTTTGTATAAATAATTTAAAACCCGGAGTGCGGAGTGGTGCGTAGAGGTGTAGTTAGCTCAGATTGTATGCACAAGGTCATTGGCATGTATACCTACAAGCCTTAACGATTATTCAACGTGGGTGCGGCATCATAGGCGGTCGCGTTAGCATACTGACTGTTGCAATTTAGTTTTTTCCCAAAGCAGTAGTACGTGAACGTCGACGTAGGTATCATGTCGCTATTCAGCTAAACTGGTGTAAGCAGGACACGTAACACGCTGAAATAAGCGATTTTTTTCAAAAAGCCTTATTTTCTTTTTTAAAAAAACGGAACCCTTATAGGATGATTTGGGTTTGTCTGTCTGGATGGATGTCTGTCTGTCTGTCCGTCTTTTATTTATAGGTTTTGTCATTCTGTTGATATTTGGTAGGTAAGTACACATGTGAACTTATGTGACTCGCTCGAATTCGCTTGCGAATTGTTATTGTTTGGCCAATTAGGTACTGTTGTTTGGGTTTCAATTTCTAATTTTGTGAAGATGTACGAAGAATTTTATAATTTCTAACTACTTACGTCTGTTCGAAACGTGATTCAAGCATCTGCTCTTAGCAACTACATACTTACGAAGTACCTAGTGTCAACTGCGACACGTGCAAACTCGCGACTAGCAAAGTGTTGCACAGTAATGAAAATACAAATCGAGCTAAGTAGGTACGTACCTACCTCATTTAATTTTGTTATTACAATGCCTACCTACAATGACCATACACGTGGCGCGGGAAAGTTAGATTGCATTATTTCATACGCACCACTACTCGTGCCTGCGTAGGAATGTGCGTTAGATGGGTGATTAACTAGAACGTCGGCGACAATGTATTGACCAGACGGTTATTTCAGTTATAACTTGTTATTCCACAGTGAGCTAAAGTACCCAAACATTGTTATGCGTTCAACTCTTTTGTTCTAAACTATAAATACCTACCCTATAACTATTATTTTGTTCTATCCAAGTTGTTTGAAGTTAAGACTTCAAACATTATGATCGGTTATTTTTAAGATAATTTTACTCTTATAAACCGGGATTTAAGGTACCTAAAACCATAAATGAGATTTAGGTTCAAGAGTACGATAAGTCGCCTGGCGATTATGACTTACGGGCTACGAGTGTCGCATCGATGTTGAAGCCTCATGGACAGTCGAGACACTTCATGCAAGCAAAGCATCCGGTACTGCTTCTGGTTACATACCAAAAAACAGTGCCGGATTACCCATATAGCAAGAGGGCTCCGCGCTTACATATTAAATCTAAGCAGCCGCGCATCTGGTCCATATGGACAACGTAATAATTAAATGGCAAAATCTATGGCTCAGGCGCTACTTAAGTTCGACTTGACCCGTGAGCAATGATAGAAGGGGAGATGGCACGGTTTTTGGGCAACCATGCCATGTTGAGGACGAACGGGTTGAGGAGGTCTGGTAGGCAGCCGCTACGCGTAAAATACTGGTATTCAGTTAAATCCGGTTTGACTGGAAGCCGACCCCAATATAGTTGGGAAATAGCTAGGCAGATGAGTTGAAGACGAACGGCTGATAGCTCTAAAATACCGAAAATATAAAAAGTCTCAAATACAAGCCCAGTGGTGAGGCGCTCACTTTCAGATTTCCAATAAGGGCATTTAGTGATCATCGCAACTGCTCAGCTGAGCTGATGCGACTTGCTGGGTCAAGATGTTGATGTTTTGATGACCTTTCGACCTTAACATGGTTGTTCAAAAACCGTGCAAACTCGCTCGTACATACTTAAGTCACAGAAGTTTAAATTTGATATTTTCGTTTTTATTTCACGAAGGTTTTAGATTTAGAAGGGGAGGGGGCTTGTAAAAATTTGCTACAGGCCCCGCGCTGGTTTAATCCGGCACTGACCAGAAGTAAGTCTCAAAACAACGTACCTAACACTGGTGGTATCAGCGCACTCCTTCCAGCGGCTCTCCCTCTCCGTCTTGCCCGACAGAGCGGTGACGTAGGCCAGCTGGCGCCTGCGCAGGTTGTCAGTCAAGTACGACACCGATGCGCCCGCTACCCGCCACATTACGTAGTTCGCTTGGACACGCTTCGGAGTGCTTTCCAGAAGGACCTTTGGAAGAACAAAATAATTACCTATATTTTCAGGGCATCTCGAAACAAATAAAACGAATATGGGTAGCACCTAGAAGGCACGTGATGTATCAGGTTCTTTGTATTCGATGAGCAAAGTTTGATGATGATGTAGGTAGTGACATCGGTCGTTCTGATCCATCTAATGTGGATCCCAGCCCCATGTTGCGAAGCATTCGTATCGATCGGTTATTCAATAGTCAAAGTCAGGTACGGTACCTACGGTTACCTATACATAAGCAACAAGGCCGCCCATTGGGTTATCCCACGTAATTTTTTCTTCGTCTACCTTTTCTGTAATTTATATGTAGGAACAAAGAGTATTCAATTCTTGACGACACGGTTGGCGCAGTGGTTAAGCGATTGACTGCTGCGCTGTGTGTCGTGTGTTCGATTCCCGCGCGGAATCATTATTTGTATGCCCTACAGATAGTTGTTCCGGGTCTGGCCGTTTGTGTATGTGAGTTTGTATGTTTGTGAACGCACCTAGATCACAGGAGAAATTCCTAGTTCTTCATTCTTAGTATTCAAGATAAAGTGAATTAAAAGAAAAAATAAACATTAAAAAAAAAGCTTTTGTTAAAATGCTCTAAAAAGATGAAAATAAAATTTACCTTTAAAGCCTATAAGTATTTATCGCGACAATCTTTTATGATCAATTTTAAAGGATATTTTTATTTTATTTTTAGTGCATATAAAACCTTTTTTTTTTCTTTTTTTTTTTTTTTTTTACTTTTTAGCTATCGCTCGCTAGGTTTCCGAGTCTGTTCTTGGATGTTCCGCCATATTGGATTTAGAATGACGGCACATTATTGTTCGAGTTACTCTCAACAAGCCCTTTCATTTGATACCCATATTGTAGAAATGCATTAAAAATAACTTTTCCGCCATCTTGGATGATCCGCCATATTGGATTTAGAATAACGTCACATTCTTTTTGGCGTTACTCTCAACAAGCCCTTTCATTTGATACCCATATTGTAGAAATGCATTAAAAATAACTATACCGCATCTTGGATGGTCCACCATATTGGATTTAAAATGACGTCACACATCTTATCGTGCATTGTCATCCAAACTAAACGTGTATACAAAATTTCAGCTCAATCGGTTGAAGATATCTGCTTCAAAATTGAGTTGCAAGAATCCACCCGAACAAATATTTTTCAACACATTGCAAGTTAAATAAAAGCTTTTAAAAAGCCGCAGCCTACATGAATTGAGAGTAATTTTTTAATAGTAGGTACTATACTATACACGAGACGTGAAGCCTTCTTCAATAGATTGAATGAAATGTAATGAAGCTTCACTCAAGTGTTATCTACGGACAGTTGCTCCGAGTTCGCGGAAACTTAATTACTGGTGACTCTTACCAGCTTAGTTCCTGACTAATTAAATTACTTAACCTTTACGAAGAACGTGCGGAGCTGCCCCTGAACCAACTAGCAGTGGCAAATTGATTAATATTTCGTAATAAACGGATATTAGACTCCTACTTCATCTAATTTGTATCGCGTGTTCATTATTAGTTCCTTTCACACGCTCGTCCGTCTGTAAAGTAGCCGGTGACGAAGTAAATGGGTACTTAGGTAAGGAAGCTTTCACACGCACTGGTACAATTCACCTGCCTGGTTTGGCTACATGTTATTAGCCAGGGGCTACTTGACAGCTGGAGCGTGTGAAACATGCCAAATGGGCACCACACTACCGAGGTGATTCTAAGGGGCCTATTACAATTTGACTGTGTTTTTGTGTTAAAAGGCCAACTTTGGCTTTTTTATTCTTAGAAACTGAAATATCTAGACAGCTTTGACTTATTGGGTAGTTGAGAATAGTTATTAGTATAGTTCATAGCAGCCTCACTTTTATCTTATGATCTTTTTGTAAAAAGCCAAAATTCCGAAGTAAGTTTCTCATGAAATGCGCGACGGCACTTTTTCGAGCTCGAGGATTGAACTACTGTACCTACTTACCAAATAAAATGAAAAATATATCATAACATTCCTTATATACTTTAGTTAAGTTCATAGCGGCGTCAGAAATTTTAAATAAGAATGGAATATCCGTAAAAAAATTCTAATTCAAATCCGAAACTACAAAATAACGCTCAGAATGAACTGTGAATTTCTCCTTAATGCATTAATATTATTACGTAAAATTTATAGGTACCAAAATATACCATAGGAACCTAGTTCATAAGAAGAAAAAAAATAACGTATATTCATTTAATATATTTATAACAAACCTTAAAATAAACGATATTGCAACTGCCTAATCTCTATATAGTGATGCGTCAGCTCTTTTGTGAGCGAAAACGCAATTTTGTGATAGGTCTCTTAACGACTAGCTTCATTATTGCAAGTTGAAGATAGCGGTGTCTGGGCTCTAGACAGAGTGACATTCTATCAGCGACAATGATAACAAGTCCAAATATTTGGATTTGGCACGTGAAATTAAATGTAGGTAGCGAAAATTATATCAATACATTTTAAACAGTTTGACAAGCGTCAAGCGTCGTTGTTGAAAGAAAGTCCCATTGTTTAACCTTAGGTATGTATCTGCAACAAGCTATATACGAAAATTAATGTTCGTATACAGTAAACTCGTGTCATTCTCATACTTTTACTCCTGTTTCTGGAAAAAAATATCTATTAACCTGTCCCAAATTATCCCTGTAAAAAAATTGGTCAACACCACAGGGTCCATAGCTCGACACTTTGGCAGTCGGACTTATACACACCACAAACGAAAGAAAAAAATTGGATATCCATGAAACTTAAGGTACAAAATAAAAAAAGACACAAACCTCGAGATCAGAAATGTATTTGGGTACGCTGACGATGGCAACTTCCTCCAGGCCGATGGTCACATGAGGGGCAAGCAGGCGGTTGATGTACTCTAGCCATGGGATCCTGCGACAACATAAGGGCATGATAATTTAGGTGGCTAGCTTTTGGGTCATGGGTCTGATACTGAAAGTCGAAAGCCTTAGCCACGGCACTCTTTATAGGAAGCTTTATTACATCATCTGCCTAGCCTTTTCCCAGCTATATTGGGGTCGGCGTCCAGTCAAACCGGATTTAGATGAATACCAGTGTTTTACGTGGAGCGGCTGCCTACCAGACCTCCACAACCCATTAGCAGGAACTGACAATTCGAAATGACTGTCAAAGATCTTCATTGACAGCCGAGACCAACGGCTGAACGTGCTTTTTAAGGCACGGAGGAAACTTGGTATGTTAAGATGGTCACCCATCCCCAGACTAACCTTGTCAAGCGTTGCTTAACCTTGAAGATCGACCTGTGCGGCTTTTATTATTTAGCCACGAGCTCCTCAAGCTTTATTACCTTCTATGGATATCAAATCATCACAAGGCCAGCAATGTAAAGTTGGCTAAATAGGTTGGCCAATCTAGTTGATACATATTCTGATTGATCCAATCTATTGCGTACCTACCAGGTCAACAAAATCTTTAATTATGATGAAACCTGATCAATGGAAGACGTACTCATACAATTTTTATGTGCCAACGCTACAGATGAGACGAAAACAAGACCATTTTAAAATTTACTTAGCTCTTCTTACAAAGTATAACCAAAGACAGTAATAGGTAATAAACGTACTTAGGGAACTTCTGACTCAGCTCGGCAATGGTCATTGGATTGTACAGGCTAGTGGCATTACGACGTTTTTCCAATGGCAAGGAAATCTGTGAAAATAACAATACTTTAGAAAATAGTTCTCCTTAATTTTGTCCTCGATCTGACTGTAATTCACCAATTAAACACCCCCTTTAGATTGGCATCTTCGGCCATGGCCAACAATTGGGTCGCCATGGTCGACTGGACGATTGTACCAAAGTGGTTCAAAGGCCTTCGTTGAATTTTACTAAAGTAATCGAAGCTCATTAAAATTCTCTCGTGAATACCCACACAAATTGCTTGTGCCTCATATTTGGTTTAGGCAAATATTCAAATTGCAGATTGTAGAAGGAATCTACCTAACTAGTTAACAAAGCTAGGTATTAAGGGTACCTAGTTATCTCGATCGATGTCATCACTTACGTTGGCAAGTTTCATTTCGAACTGCAGCGACTCCTTGAGGTCAACCTCGGCGCGGGCGCGGTCTGCTCCCAGTAAGGTGGCGATGTCGACCATGTATTCGTAGTAGGCTTGCACGAGCTTATCGCTAAACCCACGGTTCAGGTACTCGCGGCTCAGACCTAGAGACGCCTGGTCCAGCTGTCAGAAAACATTCACGTAGCAGTTGTATTACATCAGCAAATTCAAGGAAACATTCGCGTGATAAAGAACAATTCGCTAAGCAGAAATCAATTCGCTGTAAAGGTATTCTTAGGTAACTTTAACGAGCGAGCACATTACAGTGCTTATGTGGTTACACATAACAAGCACTCACAAAAAATGGACCTACTCCAATTGCAAGGTCGGCCGACCGGATCAGAATACCTACAGTATAATAATTTAAAAGATGTAATATTAAAGCAGATTCATTGTGTTCTTACATCGATGATGCGCTTGGTGGAGTTCTTCACATCAACACTGATGGAGAAATCGAGAAAGTAATCTACGGAGTAACCAGCGTCTCGGAAGTTGTAGACAGACTTTTCCCAGGAGAAGGACTTCTCGTCCCAGGAGTCACCTTCCAGCACTGGCCAACTGCCGAGCCTCTTCAGCATGTCGAGGAGTGGCTGCACGCCGCGAGCCTCGATGGCAGCTGGTGACACAGTAGATAAATTAGAGGCAGAACTACAGTGAACTATACACGGTAATTACTACTAATCTTCCAATAGACGATCATTTTTTTTTTCCCTGTATTATTGTTTCATTTTATTTCACGATGCATTTTGGTATTCGCTTATGGTCGTTTTAAAAAAATGTCTGACTACTTTTTCTAACGCTGCAGGGAGGCCCTGTAGGCCAGCCACTGTAGATAGATTAAACGCGTTAGGTCGCAGAAAATTGGATCCAGAATTTTTGGGTGGTTGTTAGGATAGAATTTTTCAACCTCGAAAGACCTGTGCTAACTGCATGGTGCTCAGAAAACTTCTTAATTTTCGGTTATTTTTAAGAGTTAAGCTTTTTTCTCCTAAACGGTGCGTTCTACAGAGTAGTAGACAAAATTTGCTAATTTCACTGAAACGGTAACTCTGTACATTTAAAAGGCGTTGAGGTACAGCACTTCAAACATATCTAAGTTTTTCCAAACATATCGAAATTTGAGTTTTAGTTTTGAAGTCGGGGTAGGCAATACCGTTACTTTACCATATTTTTTGCAAAAAACATCTAGGAACACTTCAATGACTACACGGTGTCGTATAAATTACTCATGTAAACTTGTCCTTCGTTAAATTATAGGTAATTCTCTGGTCACGTAAAGTATATCTAGAGGAATTTTTTTGACATCTGTCCCTGCTCACTGATGTCTGCACATGATATTGTTAGTACTTTCTCGGGCAAGGCGAAACTTATGATTATTATGATTTGAACAAAAACATTAAAATTTGGAGTCAAATTTTTCACATATAAGGTAATTTTCTCCAAAAGGACCTTCTAAAATTGGAAATAGTTATATTTATAGCAAAATTCCTTTTTAATAGCTCTATCCAATGATGACTAAAATGATGCTACGGGGCTCTAAAAAATGCTTAACTCCAGTATTCAACATTATTGGTCCGTTCAGGTTTAATTTCATTTATTAACTCGAACGAATTCATATAATTGACAAAAGTCAAATGCGTAGCAAATGATTTTTTAGAAAAGGACTTTCCACTGTTAAATGTCTTAAGGAAATTGAACATTCGAGTATCTTCCCATAGTTCGATGACCATTCTCGTATAGAAAACTTTTTAACAAAAAGAACCGACTTCCAAAAACAAAACACTACAAAGTAAAAAATAACTTTCATTTCGGAAGTCGGTGTTAATAAACGAAATAACCAAAAACACCATCTTTTCTATTTTTTTGTTAAAAAGTTTTTTTATTTTTCACTTTAAATGGTACCACTAAAAAAGTGAAACAACAAGCACAGCGTGCCAGCGTGATATTATGTGATGAACTGGTGTAAACAATCAACAGACATGCGATTACAGAAATCCCGATCCATTTGCTATCATTTATTGAAGAGTTCCGTTGCCTACCTCCGAAGTTCTTCATCAGATCTTCACCAATTTTAAATGGGACCAGTCCTAGAAAATACTCTTCCAAAGAAAAAAAGAATCATCCAAATCGGTTAAGAATTGGCGAAAATATCGCTGAACAAACATTTTTCATGGGATCCCATCATCAGATCCTGACTTATACCTTCCATAATCAGCTCAGCGACATGAGATGATGATTACCAAGCACAAATATCTGAATTACATTAGGAAGTAAATGAAAAACAGTGTATGTGCTTATAAAATTTGAGGGCTTCTCTCGATTTTCATGGGATCCCATCATCAGATTCTGACTTGGTGACAATGGGACCACCTCAGTAGTATAGGCTTTCGAATAAAATAAGAATTTTTAAAATCGGTCCAGAATTGGCAGAGAAATCGGTTAACATACAAAAAAAAGGATACAGCCGAACATAGACATACACACAGCCTCCTCCTTTTTGAAGAAGTCGGTTAAAAATAATAATTTACATTATGACGTGTGAGGTCCCGTCATCACGTAACGTAAATCATTTCCCTTAATTTTCTTCCATATTTGAATACTCTCAAAATATATGCAATATTTAAGATCATAAATTTATAGTATTTTTTAATTAGGTATACTAGATTTAATTTTATGTGATAAGAAACATTTTCCACAGAGCTATCTAACATATCTTTTTTGAAAGTCCTGCAAATCACAGAGCTCCATTTTTCAAACTACAATTTCGATTTTTTGTGGAAAATATGAACCATTTTGTTTTATGTGCTATATCTCAATACCTGTAAAACCAATTCAACTGCATTTGCACTCTAATTGTAGCAAATTTTATTTACACTAATAGTTTACTGATTGACTTTTTATGTATAATAATAATTCTCCGTTTAGAAGATATTAAGCCAAAGTCTGAAAAATGACTGAACATTTTTAAGTTTTCCGAGCACCACGCCGTTAGCACAGGTCTTTAGAGGTTGAAACATTGGGTGTACACTACTGGCATCAACCCTAATAACATCTCAAAAAATCAGGATGTTGCAAAATACTGCGACCTAAAATGTCTTGTATGACTGGCCTACTGGTGACCTAGGTACCACAGGTTTTGTCCCAAAAACCTATTTCAGGCACCAGTCTCTTGTAATGGTAATTTTTAAACCAACCGTTGTAAAGAGAGAATAAATAAATTTTGAAGTTGAAGTTAATTTGCCGTGACGACAAAAACGCAGGTGGCCCATTTAACGGTAGGGAGGGGTCACTGAAACTTATGGACATTTTCAATACGTAGGCTTGCTAAATGCTTGAAGTACCTGAGACATGTCAAGGTTATTCTACAAGATGGCATTGAAAGTCAAGGCTGAATGCTCTCATGCTTCTGTAATCACACCGACATCGGCTCCCCTACCCTTCAAACCGGAAAATAGTTATATTGCTTGGCGGAAATTGAGTTTTTATACCCTTGAGACTGTTGAGATTTTCACTGCGTCACAAGATTCATGCAACGTAACAACAATATTCTGATAGGTTTTGAAACAAAACCTGAACTACAAACTCAAAATATCGCATGGTCCAAATACCGGAGCAACGGTCACCGATGCACATTCACTTAGTATGCTGTACATGTGTATTGTAGTCAAAACGTTTGCTACCCTTGTTTGGAGTGTTTTCATCGTCCACTTCCAGCTCAATCACTCGTCACTTACGTCATCGATTGAGCAAACGGCGGAAGCAACATCTTTTAGTTCACTTTCACCCACATTTTATTCCACAACTGGTTTAAGCAAGAGTTAAATAATATAATTGGCGTAATTAAGCCTATTATATCCTGCGCTAGGTTCAAACACGCGCTGCACCAAGCTATTGCGTTCATGTATGTCTTATTATGAATCGGAGTAAAATATTTTGTATGGAGTGTTATATTAATACTTGACCATAATTATCTCATCAAGTTGCTCATAAACTTGAAAGAAATAAAAAATAACGTACGAAGATCGGAATTACAGTTTTACGAATGTTCCAAAAATTATACAGAACAACAAAAGCAAACCAAATTCATAAAAAGTTTCGTAAGCTTTTACATTGGAAAAATTCTTTCTTAAACACTACTTTAGCAGCATTATATTCAAAATGTAATAACAATCGAGCGGCCCGCCAACTGTTTACCAACACTGAATTAAGTTTGTTTACTTTGCCTTCCAATTTGCGCTTATCTTGTTGGGGCTCAAAGTTTGTTGTCTTTATGCGAAAATAGTTTGTACCTAAAGTTAACAGCAATTATTTTAAAACAATCTCGCGGAAGTTTAAAATTAAAATCTAATATACCTACGAGTCATAGACGAGTCATAGAGTCTGGTATCGAATCATATTATAAGTACGATGAGTTGGGTGTGAAGTATAACTAAAAGTTGAGAGCACCTGACAGCGCACTATATTGTCTATGCCTCAGTTTTGTTTGATGAAAATTACCAGTTGTGACACGATTCTATTGTGCCAGTTATGTGGATGTAGGTACTAAATCAAATACCCTATGATGATGTTCATGTTACGGTTTTTAAATTACAAAATAAATGTACCTACACAGATATTTTCCTTAAAATGTGAGCCTACAATATTGACTCTTCACTTGGAGTAGGAAAACCTACTAGTTTTGTACCTCTGAGAAAAATAATGTAATCTGAATAACTCGGAATACCTAGCTACAGCTTAGTATAAAATTCTCACGACTGTATATCATTATTATACCGGCCTTTAATTATCCAGCTGCAGGGCAAAGGCCTCTTCCGATATGCCATTATCTTAGAAATATTAAATAGGAAATGTCTTAGGAATGTCCGACAAAACTAAAAGAGTTGTTTCGTGGCAACTCTTCCAGTCTAACCGGATAGCAGGGTACCATCATTCTATAAGGAGCGACTGCCCATCTTTACTTCCATATACCTGAGTAACAAGATACCTACTCCATGGCACTGCTGTCAGTTTTTCTGGCTTCTAGCTACCCGTAACACCTGTCACAGGTATACGTACTAATGACAACCGGGAGCAACTGCTGTCTGAGGTACGAAGCTGTCGGTATGTAATTGATGGTACCAAATCAACAGATCGACCTCATCAAACTTTGTTTAACTTGCTTCGTGGATCGACCTGTGCAGCTGTTATTTTTAAGCATTAAGACACGAGCTCTACATGCTAAGTACATATAAAAAATAAATAGTAATGAGGACAGTAAATTAAGTAACACTCACTTCGGTTCATACAAGCTTGGTACAAAGTCTTAGCCAGGGCGAAGGGCCTGGGTTCGTTCTCAATGACAGGCTCGTCCAGTAAGGCTCGGATCTGTTCCTGCAGCTGGTCCGTGATGATGGAGAAGGTGTTCACCGAGGTCTTGTCATCAGGTATCCTGGTATTCTTCACGAAGGAGCCGCAAGCGAAGTCGTAGAAGTCATCGCAAGGGTCTACCTTCTCATCCATATTCTGCAGCAGCTTGGAGGCTACAAAAACGAAAAAAATACATACAGCCGAACATAGAACCTCCTCCTTTTTGAAGAAGTCGGTTTAAAAGTAGGAAATCCCCCTCTTGGAAAAAAAATTGAAGGCATAATATTGTTTGGCATAACGTTTTGGCATAACTTTTATTAGCATAATAATACTTTGCCTTAATGTGTGTTTGGTTATCATAACTATCGTTTGGTCTCATTTGTTTTGGTATAATTTGGAGTTTTTGCTTAGGCAAGTAGCAGAACAGGCCACATACCCGGACACGGATAGGTTAGTTTTGAATGGTATGGCGGGAGCTAGAATGAGTGAGCGAAGCAAGCGAACTTAGCTCCCGTCATGCCATTCATGTTAGGTTTCTTTAACCCTGCAGCCAGATTCAGGAGCCCCGCGCAGCGGAGCTCCATCGTCTAGGCTCCTATATACCTATTAAATAACCTACCTAAAAATACTTAATGAAACAATTTAGGTGTGAATGGTCAAACCCAGACTTCATCAATTTGGGTTTATTATATTATTTGATTTTACCTATAAGATACTCGTATGCTTCATTATAATTATTATGCCAGTATTTATGACTACAAACATTGCAAAACATGTGTGGCTAATAATATTAGGTATGCGAATAATAATAATAGTAATATTAATTAAGCTTTTTTTATTTGTGATGGGTTTGCTCTTGACTCTAGTCTAGGTCAGAGATGTCAGAGACTTTGTCTGAATTTCGTTATGCCAAATAAAACAATATATTTTAATTTTTCATCAGTAAACCGATAAAAGAATATTTAAGATTTTTCACGTCATTATATTGTATGACCAATACGTGCCAAAGCTTTTCTTTTAAATTGTTGTGGGTCATGCGTGAGCACTAGGTGGGTAAGGACCTTGAAGGTCTAACAACTGAGTATTGAATCGCTGTTGAGTATTCAGTTTAGGTAGGTATATCAATCTGCCCATCCTTTTCCAATTCACATGGAAAGCCAACCTGTCTGACCTCCCAAACCCAGTAGCTCGGTAACGATAACCCATGCCACGACGAGTCAGATATTCTGGCTACTGACTATCCGCAACGACTGTCAAAGATGGTAAAATGACAGCCGGAACCTGTGGCCGGGACCAACGCTTAACGTGCTTTAGTTGCTCTCAAATACACCAAGGAGTCTACTCGTAAGTTATAAATGGATGGTAAGCCATCTGCGGACCGACCTCGGCAAGCGTCGCTTAACCTCGAAGATTGACGCAGCTTAGGTATTGTTTTAGAAAATAAGGTACGCACCTGTGTGGATACATCCAGGTCTGTTGCATAACTCAACGTCTTCTGCACCCCCCTTCACAATAATTGCCGGCGGGATGGACGAAGAAATTCTCAGTTCACTAGTCTGGGGTATGTCTAAAATGCAGATAAAACGTGCTTAATGAACGGATGGTAGGGAACACAAATGATGGTAAATTAGTCGATTCTGTATAAATCTCACCGTAAAACTTAAGTGAAGTGAACTGAGCTGACAATTCTTAGCACCTCGGTGGAATGAAAACTCATTTCAACATATTTTTCACGGAGATATTTTTACAGAATAGCACTGCAGGATAACATAAACACAGGGTAGGTGAATAAAAATATATCAGTTTCAATAGCAGAACTGAGTGGAACCAACTTGCAGATTTCATAGTCTACGTAAATTCATGCAAACTATACCTACCTACAGAAAAAAATTGTGACGAATCTGGCTGCCAACTGGACGCGATCTGCAGTGGCCTACATGGAAAGCACCAATCGGTTGCGCACCCAGGTAGGCCGCTGCAGGCACAACCTGGCGAATTGGGGTTACAGAGGTAGACTCTGTAACCCCAATTCGCCCCAACTCACGCATTTTGAGTGCGGTGCCGCTGTTCTGAATCATGAGCCACACGTTGGAGTGCCAAAGGGCCCATGCAACTGTACCTACTTTAGGGGATTTAATGAATGGGCACAAAAATCTAAGGAGTTTACCATTGACTCAAAAAGAATAAAAATACCTACAGTGCAAAATGGCCTATTTTACTAAGGTAAATCAAATTTTCTTTTATTTTGCTGCAATAAGAGGCAAACCGCCTATCATTCGGTGATTAATTTCTAATTTGCCAATGTTGGAAACTACTCTAGGTGTTCATTTAGTACGGCAAAATTATAGGGGGAAAAGTGGTATCATTGGAAAACTATCAGTAACCTCCCCATTTTCATTATTGCTAGCCGTCTTCCCAAAATTACCGATGAATTTTACATGTAAAAACCCATTTAAGTAAAAGCCGCAGTAATTTTGATCCAATTATTTCTGAGGAAGAGCTATAAAACATTTATCGCAGTAATTGGGTGGCACATTCCTCGTCCCACAGTCATTGGTAGTCACTATTTATTACGATACGTGACGGGTACTGTTATCAGCGAAGTCCTACAACAGTTTATTTTTTTCAAAAGATGCCTAAAGTTTTGTTGAAATAGAACCGAATGTTAAAAAACCGGTCAAGTGCGAGTCGTACTCTCGCACGAAGGGTTACGGAACTCTTTTTCGGATCTACAATAAACCGAAAAAACAATCACATTTCTTGTATGGGCCTTTAATTTTTGAAATATTACCTATGATTTTTTGTAAATACATAGTCTGTGAAAATTTCAACTTTCTACCTTTTACGGTTCTTGAAATACAGCCCGCTTACAGACAGACGGACGGATGTATGGACAGTGGAGGCTTAGTAAAGGGTTTTTTTGGTTACCCTTTTGAACGAAAGAAAGAAAACAAGCGCGCTTTGGGTACGGAACCCTGAAAAAAACAGAACGACTATATTCGATATTCGAATACTCTTAATTTTTTAAATACTCCATGAAACATTACGTTGAAAGTAAGCTTTTATCTACTTTCGCTGCTGACCGTACAGCTTCAACTATCAAGTGAACTTCCTTTCCTGGTGCTTCGGTAAAGTTTCCAGTAATAACGTAATTGTTATGTGGTAGCCTTTGCGACAGTGTTCCCGTCTACGACAAGTTATAACTTGGTTATCTGTGAGCCAGCTTAGTTTAACAACTCTTGACTTGACTGTCTCAACTATCTCATATATCGTAGAACAAGTATCTGGTAAATTAAGATTTATTGGGTACGAATCTCCTTAAGTATATCTTTTTGACAAACTTTCCTGTTATCTCTTATGGAATATTTTCGATATCACGATTATCGATGTTCAGCTACCGACTTCGAATAAAGCAAATCATAATGTAGATATTTATTTAGTTATAAACTCTACAGAACTGGTTGAAAACTTCGAATTGCAACTTGAGTATAATTCAGAGAGAGCTGCTAACAAAACTGAACGTGAACACTTCCCGTGACCCAAGAGCTGGCTTTTACTTTGGGCAAAGATTAAGTATTGCCATTCAACGTGGCAATGCCGCCAGTCTCTTGGGCACATTACCAGCTGACAGCGTTGAGGATGAATTTTTTGATGCTATATTTTAGTTTGTTTTTAGTTTAGTGTATTTGTTAGTTTTAGTAATTTATTATATATAAAACTAACTACGTGAACTTAAATAAAAACGTACAACAACAACGTAGGTACTTCATAAACAAACCAAAACAGTTCAAACTAAAAAGCTTTAAACTGCGATGCGTAAATGATGTCATAACCACGGATCACGCTTAACAAACAGATTACTCGTTGAGTTAATCCGTTGCATAAGAGGATGCAAATAGTATTCACTGAATATCCACTCGTTATCATGTTCTGTCGAGGGATTAGGGCCCTGTTAGCCCTTTCATTACCGGGATCGCAAATATTGCTAATAAATACGCTTTGCGTTTACCCTTGATGTTTCATGACAACATTTGGTGTGTGTTGCAAGTATTAAAAAAAAAAAAAGTTTTTCCGAACAACAATTTGCCAGTTTTAGGGTCTGTTCACATTGAGGCGTAAGGCTATGCGACGCTGAGCTTCAAGACATCGTATAGTAGAGGTGACGCAACTATTTTATGAAGAGTGTAAGAAAGCATCTGTGTCTGATAGATTGGTTCTTAATTAGCGTACCCGGGCGATCTCAAATTAAAAATATGTGCCTTACACTCTTCATAGATACGAGAAAGTATACCTGAGCGAACTTGTCTTTTTAACCTTAAAGTTTTTAAGACAAGTTCGATACCCGAAAAGTACAGCGTGCTGGTGTGCAGTTAGCCTTAATACGTTAAACGTATTAAGTACCACCTTTTAGACGTGCCTGTTGGTATTGACCGAATTTCGTGTTTTGAACTTGGCCTCGTCGCCATTTTAAAAATTACAGTATACCTACTTTTCCTGTTCAGAATCCAAAAATATCAAGTAAATAGTTCGTGGTACATATCCACGACTCTTCTTAACAAGTAACTGAACTCAGTTGGGTAATTTTTATTGCCTCGTTACCTAATACTCGTGGTTATGGTAGGAGCAGGTCCGTAAATTGTCTTTAATTTTCATCTACACTACACTGTACTAATTGTACTGTCTACGATCATCTAGTGGTTTTGATAAATAACACACTGTTTATAGTTAATGACATGGTATATCCGTAAGAAATCTTTAATAAATGGGTCTTGAACCATCATTGTTAGTTGTGGTACCTACTTGTGGCAGTTTCCTTATCAGAAACACTTACGTGTTTTTGCTTATTTTTATGCTTCAATTATTATTGTGTTTGGTTTTCCCATACGGTTTCCCGGTACCTACACTGATTTATTTAAGTATCTATCTATTTACCTACTTTGATGGTCCTTTTGATTCACTGGGAATTTTTGTAAAATGTAGACTTTGGATGTCTGTAATAATCGAGTATCGTACCTACTTAGCAACAATATTATTATTCATACACCTAGTAACTCCTCATTATGCACTTGTTTTCACATTTTACGTTAAAATTTACCAAATGGCAAGAAAAACGATTCGGTTCTCGGATACAGAAACTAGCCATAGATTTATGATGTGTGGAACACAAATTTCAATTAATTTAAAAAGTAGCTCTGGTTGATAACACGGAGAAACAGCAAGGATAAATTTTATTGCTCTGGTCACTGTGACACTTGCAGACGTTAACAAAAACTCGCCTAGATCGATATTTGTCATTATAAAGTTCTATTGTTGGTCTTTCTCAATCAAACTTACCCAATTTTGTGTGAAAACTGACCTCTGCATTGTAATATTGTTATTATACTCGTATAGTGGAGTGTCAGCGACACGAGTGCGTGCGCCCGAGCGTGGCTGGGTTTCGACACGCAACGTGATCTAACGTTTGGTAACCCTCAACAGTTTCAGAGCATTTTACAACGTTCTCTTGCGCTAACGTTACAGTTTTTTCTGTGATACAGCCACTGGATTGATTTCTTAAAGTTTCCTCAAGATAAATCTTGCGCAGTAGTGCAAATGACATCACGTCGGCTTCCTCTCCACTTCCGCACTTCCGCGTCGTCACATCCATGCGGCATAAAATATTAAATAAGACGTAGTTTCTGGCCGTGTGTCACATTCAACGTAATTAATTGTATTCAGTTGCCGGGATCACCAGCTATTGAAATTCGGTTAATATCGTGACCTGCCCTCTTTTATCTCTCTATTGAATAACAATGGAGCGGAGCTCCTCTTAAAATAACTTATCAGTACAAAATGCGTAATATCGTAAATTTTAATGTCGTAGTTACCGCTGTTCGAAATATTTTGCATCTGTATGCGGCCCTTCGTCTTTTTTTTTTTGTATCAATAAGATATTGTTCGTCTATATTTAAATTATCAAGGTTGTTTCTTTTTTATGAGTCTTATCGCTGCCTCCAAAATACAAAATTAAAATACAGTTGTTTGGTTTCTTACAATATTGCTATTACTAAGAGCTGTATAATTATTTAACATATTTTTATTTTATAAGAGATTTAATCTATACTAACATACAAAGCTGAAGAGTTTGTTTCTTTGCTTGAACGCGCTAATCGCTTTGATTTTTTTTAATTTAGTGTTAAATAGCTCATTTATCGAGGAAGGCTATAGAGGTACCTACTCAATGGTTTCACTATTTCAGATGCCGGAAATTTTGGTCAAACAGCAAGAATACGACCCACAATATACTATTTAATACGAAACGCTTTAAAATGGATGTAGATGGAATTAACTTGTAATGATGAAAATCATATCCGTTGTAGCCATCATATATTTCGTTCGTACTATGACTAGTACAGTCATGACTAAGGTCACAAAAAGTGCATCACGGCAGGAAATGGCGAAAAATTTCCATAATTATTTGAAACTTTACCTCGATGACAATAAGGTCGACTGAATGCGTTGGACGACCTTACTTCACGTCTACTTGTTGCCATATGAAAAGGAACAAAGGGACTGAATCACCCAACAATAAATTTTCTCTAATTAGTCATTCCGTCGACATCCGAACTTGGATTGCAATTGTATTTTTTGGCTACCTTGACTGTCACGTGCCAGTATTTTTTTATTAACTTTAGTTTTAAGAACTTTGAAAACTTGAGTCAATAATTTTTACCCCCTTTGGGGCTGGAGAAGGAAGCTTTGCGTAATTTGCAGGGTCTAGATTTTTAGAAACAAGAGTTCCCTTTTTATTTATCCTTAAAGTCCTATATTTAGTCCTTTTTGACGATGAGAAATTCCAAATAAATGAAAGTCCAAGTCTTAAGAATCTACCTTTAAACGAGCAATTCTTGTTTATATGTATATATAATCTGAATCTCGGAAACGGCTCCAACGGTTTTCATTAAATTTAGTATGCAGTTTCGGGAGCGATAAATCGATCTAGCTAGGTTTTATTTTTAGATAACTTCGTAAATAAAAACCGAGCAAAGTTCGGCCTTCCAGGTACTATGATTAAACTGGCAAATTACCTAAGCCTGAGTTGGATTTTAATTGAAACTAAAAATATTGTTTCCAATGCAAGATTCTACGTATTTTATTCTTCCAATAGCAATCGTTTGTCAGATTTATCCAAAGCCGAAACATCTAATTTTAGCAAGAATTACAAAAATTAAATGGTTTAAAAAGTTTTTATTGCAGCAAAATAATAACAAAAAAAAAGCGATCAAGAACTTTAGCGACGTGAATAATTGTAACATGAAAAATATTAATCATTGTCTATTAAGGATGATAGCGAACTATTTACAGTGATCTTATTATTACCAATAACTACGGGTAGGGTAGATTCTCACCGTATTTCGACGTGTCATGTGCTAGGCCATTCATTTCAGCATCACCCTATTAGCAATCCACTACTAGACGTGGGCCTCCGCTCCAATCACACGGGTTTAACTCGATCTGCGACTACTCTCTTTGAGCTGCTTCCCTGCGACGAATGTTGCTCCATCTAGTCTAAAGGCTCCTACCCTATTTCTGCAGTGTACTCTCCACTCAAGTCCCTGGTCTTTAGAGTACTTACCGTTGATGTCAGCGGATGTTCGGACAAGAAGCGTGGCGATGAAGGCGGCAAAGAAGGCGATGGCGAGGACTGACGTCACGCCAGCAGCAAGCATCAGCCGCTTCTCCATCTTCGTCCTCTGACCCCAAAACGATGGCCTGAAAAAAATAACGATTATTATATTTGCGGAAAAAAAAACCTCATTGGATTTGTGATAAAGATTTTGTTAGTGTTCTTTTTCAAATAAAGGTCTTCTATCCATAATCGTACTTCCCAAAACTCTGATGAAGTTATGTTCTTTTCAATCAATTGTATCGTATCCAAGCATCGTTCGTTCTACAGTGCAAGATTCTTGCCACTCTCAATGTACTTGTTCAATTTTCGGTGTGGCTAATTCAAAGATTGCAATTTTATTGCGAATCTAACGTTGATCAGTCACTGCAGATGATAAGGTGTTACTAATTTTGGTAAGACAACGTCGCACGTGAATAATACCGGGCTGATTCTTTAAAACAGTAGGTACTTCTTACTGATTTATTTACGGAAATGAATAGCGTGTTTCCAATCTAAACTCAATAAAAGTGAGCGTGCTAAGTAAATGGTAGATTATTTAGATTAAAACCTTTTACTTCGAATAATTATAGGTGCCTATTGTAAAGCACTAGGGTTCCGAAGGTTGCAGTTATGGTGTTTTATTAGAACTTATTGTTAAATGAGAATTATGGGTATAGTATTACTTGTTTAGCCGAAGTTTCTACGCTACACTAGACATAACATATCCAATATTTTTCTACCAGTCCTTATTATTGTTTATCCCAGCCAGAACTTAAAAAAAAAATATTGCTTCAATTAACCAAAGCCGTGTAAAAAATGGAAATAAAAAAAATGAGAATGGTTGTTCTTTGAGGGAGAAAATTGCCTCCAAATTTTCAATTTGTTTTGGTAACCCAATTTTCGTGTAACCGTAATTTTCCTTGGTGCTAAACGAAAAGAAGTCGCTGGGGATCCCACTTGAACCTTTCTTGTGATCTTATGGGGATTTAAAGAAAACTCTTTTAAAGTCTTGCTCGCAAAGAGGCTTAAACATTTTTAGAAGGAAAAACGTCTTTCTTAATAAGTTTTGTTTTTCTTATTTAGCTGCCACCGAGTCTGTACTCTGAATTGATACTGAGAGTAACTGAGAAGGGAAACGCAACCTTTTATTAATAAGGACAAGTATCTGTTTGAAATATTTAAGTGAACATTCTGAGAATTTCAACCATGGAACCCACACAGCTTTTCTTAAGACTTCCCCATCCTTCAGCGCGTTGGTAGCTAAGAAAGAGAATCCTGAGAAATGCAAATTAATTACAAGAATCTCACCTTTGACTACTCTATTATATTGCAATAAACTTGAGCTCGCGACACGTGTATCGATATCGATATTATACTACATCTACCTACACTGCGTCACGACACTATAGAGGAGAAATGTAATTAATTCGAGGAATCAATTGACAGCAAAACAGAATATGCTGAGATCGCAATTAGCGAAGGTGGCTTGCAGCCCTATTCGAACTTTAAGGACTTCAGCTGATCTGATAGACATTTCACAATAGATATAAATTGGCTGCTGCCAATTAGCGCATGTTTCCGCATGCTTCATAACATAAAGTTTAGGAAGTATGGAGAAGTCAAAATTAAGAAAAAAACAAATAAGTGAAAGTCGGCAGTAGGCAATTTAAACATGATTTCTTACAATGACAAAAGTTTGATTAGGTTCACAAAAATACAATAGAATTAAATTATCGACTTCACCGTCATAAATTGACTACTTTCAGGCAAGAGGCTCGACCGCATCAACGCTTATCTTCAGGTGAGATGGTGGTCAAACGCGAAAGTATCAATAAAAAAATAAAACACATTAAAAATGTGAATTTATTTACAGACTAATTTAAAATAGGTAGTAAGGAAAACCGGGTAGCTCATGATTCTATCGCCTTCATCTTCTACTGAGTAGAGCGAATCAGCAAAATGTTTTCATTTTGCCTGTACCAATCTCGAATATCGTTTGAGTTGAAAGTCTGTGTTCAGCAAAAGTGTTACAAGTTACGTCTGTTTCAAATGTCGGTGGTTTTGTCTTAAATATGTTTTGTTTTTATATGTAGAAAGTGTTTTAATTTTTTGGATATTGGAATGTAATGCATTAAAACAAAACTGTATATTAGTACTTTTGTATCGAACACAGTTGGGTGTACCTACTAATTTCTTTTTTCTATTAATTTTTCCTTGTTTCCAACCGACGTAAATACTAAACATTACCTCAATTGCGATATTATACATATTTAATTTCATCACTTTCTATATCAACTCTTTTTAGTCTCATTTGATACGATGGCTTCAAGGTTTTTCAATCAACTAAAGCTGTGTTAAGGGCGGACATGCAAACAACGAGTCCAAACCCATTCAATGGCTACAATAGCTCTTTGTTTTATTGCTATAAAACCATTGCATTTCTCATCGCCAGGAGGTCTATTGACAAAGATAGATTTAAGTGAGGTTGGCATCCTTTTCATAGGTATCATAGGTGCAACGTAAGAACAAGATTATACGAGTACTTCATAATATATTGTAACAATTTAAGTCCTAGCTTTTACCTGCGACTTCGTACGCGCTATGCTCGGGAGTTAACTTCCGAATCCTTCATTAAGTTCGAGATTCAATATGACGCCCGTGACATAAGAAACTGCTTTATCCCCTCGGTGCATAATCTAATGTTATTTATTTGGAATAACTAACAATTGCATAGTATAGAATACAAAAAGAAATATATTATTAACAATCACGTAATCAACCGCGTTTTTCACAGAAAACAGGAAAAATATTAATTACGCGCTTCAAAGAACACTTAAAATTACAGTAAAATAAACTAAGTAGGTAAATAACCATAAAATAAGTAACGCTTATTACTGAGAAGATCACCGAGTCCAGTATAAGATGGTACGGACATGTGCAATGTGCAGTCCCGATGACTATATCGAGAAAAAGTGCCTTTACATGGCTACAAAAAAATAGAGGGAGAGGTAGACCGTAAACTATCTGGATGACAAATGACCGGATGGACATAACAAGAGCTTGGTCTTACTGATGGCGATGCTTGCCAGCAAAAGAGACGCGTAATGGGTAGAGGCGAGGGCATAGAATAAGAAGTAGTGTGTTTGTTCACTCAGTATCCTATCTTACTAAGTAATATATATTACTAATTGGACGGTTTGGATGTTTGTTAGAAATAACGCCACAAAGAAGGAACGGATTTGGTGGAAAACTGGCCAGACAGGGATTAGGACTTAGGTAAGCTACTAGTATGTGTACGTTGTCATGGAATAATTTTAGACATTGATGATGGCGTAGCCGCTGGCTATACTATCATCTGTTGTTTTTCTCTTGGAGACTAAATTGACAAGTGCAAATGGCAAACTGGGTTTAAAAAACAGACTATAGTTACTATAATTGATTAAATGAAATCTTTACAAGAAGAAAATTATTAACAATCGTTAATCATCATCGAAACATCTTTAAGGAATCCCTTAAAAATGCTTTGGTTAAAGGAAGAATGACTAGCTCAAGAGTAGTGTATTTTACAAAGACAGGTATCGTGTTTTAATTACTTAAGTTGCTTATAAATATTGAACGCAAATATATGGAGTTCATAATTCATTAACTTTATATTTTGATCTGAAGTTGTAACGATTTGGTAAGAGACGATAAAAACTTTTGTAAAACTTTCAATTAACATTTTCAAAGGGGTTGATACGATTTTGACACACGCATACCGTTTTAAATAACCTTTTATTTAAAACGATATGCCGATATTCTTTGAGCAACATGATCTAGACTGCTCAACAGCAGGGTCCCAAGTCTGCTATTTTTTATAAATTCGTCATTCCAACTCGATCCCATTGTCATTTTGCTAAAAGTTGGTAATCTGCTATTTGATAATGGTCGATCACTGGTCGGTCAATGGTCTCGTAATATAATCGCGGTAGAAAGACATTTTCGTATTGCCATTATTAGATATAAAACCCGTTAGTAGAAATGATTTTCGAAAAACTACTACTAAATTTGAACATTAAGTTATATCAGATTTCTTTTATACGTCTATGCTAATATAATATATAAAGCTGGAGAGTTTGTTTGTTTGTTTACATGAGCGCGCTAATCTCAGGAACTACTTGTCCGATTTAAAAAATTCTTTCAGCGTTTGATAGCCCATTTAATTTTGTCGAGGATCCATTTATATAGGCTATTATCATCACGCTAACAATAGGCCAATAGGAGCGGAGCTGTAATGAAAATTGTGACGCAAACGAAGTTGCGTGGGTCAATATTTTTATATATTATTTATTCATTTGTCATTATGTACGAGATTACCATTCTAAGCCATTTTTTTCAATGGAGTGTCAGTGGTTGACCACTTGAAACTCATAATGACGCTTTTACATTAGTAGATTACCAAACGGTCAAAATCCACAATTATGAAATCAATGATAAACCATTCTGGCACTATTGTAATACCAGACAGGCCCAGATCATTAAGACTTTGAAAAGTCATTATGAACAATATCCTTTACCCAATAATAAAGTTCTATTAACATAATTGTCGTAAAACTATCGTAAAATCTATTCAAACCAAGATTTCAGCCTTGACATTGGGTGGCAGAAGAATCACTCTCAATTAAACTAATAGTGTCAACAGATACCGCTATGTTGTTTAGCTGAGCCCATAGCCCACGGAAAAACTTTTGGATGACATCCAAATGTCAGCGGCAAACAATTCGTATGCAATAAAATAAGATTTTTATAACATTGGACATATTATGACTCTGATTCCGCTATTCCGTGTGTAGTTACCATTTTTTATTGGTAGTTAAAACTTGTTGGTTTAAATGCTCTTAGAAGACCAACGGCACTTCAGAGTCGAGGTCGATTGATTGGCAGTAAATTGGCGTTTTAACCATAGGACCCTGGTAACTTCGGCCTCGATAGTCGTTGTTTAAGTTCAGGAGTACCAATTGACACCTCATGCCGCAACGCTGTCTCCGGCACTCACTGTGATTTAACAGCACGTCCTTTGCGGTTGTAAAACATTTTTATTTAGCCTTCGTTGGTTCCTGTATTAGGGAATTTACTCTAAGCCAGTCCTTATTACATTACAGTATTTTCTAACCCAATACCATAAAAGAAACACAATTAATGTATTTTGAAGAAAATAGGTATAATCGTGTGTACAAGATCTAACGTGGTCCTTTGAAGAAAATCACTGAAAAGATATTCGAGATCTGTTAATGTTGCCTTTCGGGATAAAGCACTGAAAAATGTCGGCAACAAATGTGTCTGCATCTACCTAGGTAAGTACTCTACTGCCTCGGGCATCTTTAAATTTTTAGTGACATGCTAATTTTTAATGTCTTGAGAACTACCCCAAAATAAAATGGCGGCCTTTGAACTGCAATCCTTGGCCTAATCTTGGTAGCAAAATAAAGTTGAAGAATGGAGGAGCTCGTGGCTAAAGAATAACAGCCGCACGGGTCGATCCTCAAGGTAAAGCAACGCTTGCCAAGGTTGGTCTGTCGTTGAGTGACCATCTTAACACACTGAGTTTTGAACGTAAAGCCGTTGGACCCAGCTGTCATTTGTAGATTTTTGGCAGTCAGAAGCCAATAATCTTGACTGCCTTGCCAAGAAGTTCCGTGTTACCCAGTTAATGGGTTGTGGACGTGGAGGTCTGGTAGGTAAAATACGTATTCAGCTAAATCGGGTTTGACTGGAAGCCGACCAGAATATAGTTGGGATAAGGCTAGGCAGATGATAATATTATAATACGAATAACCATATTATTCGTCTACTTTGAATATTTTTTTATTCTATTTTTAAAAAGGTTGTTTATTAGTATCGAGAAATTTTAATATAATTTGTGTGCCAACAACCCTGAATCATTTGGTGGTTTGAATTAGTTGACGGCGTGTGGCTATATACATTTTTTTGAACTTTTGGGAGCACGAGGAGAGAGTGCGATGCGCTCGGGGAGAGCGATGCTAAGTCACGCCTTTCGAAATGTCAGAAATTATTAACTTGAGCTCTTAACTCAATTATATATTTTTCCAATTACATATTTTTTTATGAAAATGCCTATATTTTCTTAAAAAAATATCATTACTGGTACATTGTGGCGAAAGAACGATGCTGGGATTTTAAAACAAAAAACGTTTCATTACCAAGATCCTTAAAGAAAACGTTGGTTTTCTTAACAGTATCCTCAATTGTCTAGTAGGGTCTGTGACCAACATTATCTAACCCACTTGACTATAAGCGAATAATAGTCAAGTGGGTTAATGTTGGTCACATACTGTACCTATTCTCTTCAGCCTGTGGTGGGTAGTTAATGTCTAGCCTAGCAGTAGTCACAAAAACTGTAAGAAGAAAATAAAGAAACGTGTCAGTGAAGGCTGAAACAAATGTCACTGTTACGGTTTTGTTTTGTTTCACCAAATTGCACAGTTGTCCGCCGTTATGGTTTATACTTTGACAAAACAATGGCTAAGATGTCATTCCCATTTGCATAAAAACACGGATAGGCGACGTCGACTCGAATCGCTGTTTGTATAACATTAATACGTGTATATTTTGATAATAAGTACAATTGTTTTTGGGTTATTCTGCCAGGTTTGGGTTGTCATTGACCGAATGATAATAAAACTCTTTTAAGGTAGCTAATAATATATTTCCATGAATATGACAGTTGTTGATTGGGTTCTCCGTACCCGGAGGGTAACCAGCGGAAGCTTATTACTAAGCCTCTGCCGTCCGACCGTCTGTCACTCAGCGAGCTGCATCTCAAGAACCATAATAGGTCGGTTGAAGTTCACAGAGTGCGTAGTTCTATTGCCGTAAAACAACAAAATATAATAAAAAATAAATTAAATTACAAATTTAAGGGGACTCCCATACATACGAAAACGTGTTTTTTTGGGGTATGGTTCGGTACCGCTTGTGTGACAGTTCGACTCGCACTTGGACGGTATTTTTTTAAATTAGCTATGACTTCACTCACTGATCATTTACTGTATGTACTTAATCTTATAAAAATGAATATTACTTTTTATATGACTAGATTTAAACAATAATTAATAACTGACAACAATTAAAAACTTTATTATGTCAATTTAATTTTACTTCATCATTTAACCTTTGGTCATCCATTGTACCAATTTGTATTACATATTAAAATTATTTTGGATTCTACGTTTCTCACTTAAAACACATTCATGTTTACACAAGTCTGCACTAAAAAGGCACAAGAATACATAAAACTGTTTTAAAACACAACTCAAGAAAGGGAGAAATTCCTTGACCTAATTCACTTAAGGGTATTCAGCCGGGTCTTTGTAACCAGTTAAAGGTACTTTAACTAGCCAAAGTAATCTCTATAGATATCGCTCTCTCTCTCATTCAGTTATACTGTTACCATGCTAAGTAAACTAGTGCCTGTCAGGGTTGCGGAATTTGTTCGAAAGATTCACCACGGCTCTGGAACGCGAAGGACACACATCTTTCATGGGGTACTGTGTTAAATGTTACAATAAAATACCTTGTGACATATTAGAACTAAATGAAAGAAAATTTAAAGCATATATCAAAAGCACACTTTGTAAACAAGCTTATTACAAATTAGAAGATTACATTCAGGATAAGAATGCCTGGAAGCATGCTGGTCCTGCTCCATAGGACGGTCAATGTTGTGGACAAAATCAAACTGGTTGCTTTATGTATTAACTTTATAGATGTTCGGTCTCTTTTTGTGTCTGTATTTTTCTGTTAACTCACACACTGTTAATTAGTCATTCCAATATTTGTAAATGTGTGAGTATCATGTACCTACTTATTTAGAAAATTTATAAGTCTACCTCTGCATACCCTAGGTGCATGGTCCTCACATATAAAAAAAAAAATTGTATACTTACCAAATATTGTAAAAGATTAATTGAAAAGAGTAACTATGGAGTTTCTTGTCCATTCTTCTCCATAAGAATCTACCTTTCCGAATGGACAGTAGAGTCACTTCAGAACTTTTAAATATTTGAAATGTGAATGACGTTCAAAAGTGCCGTTTAATGGCCTAATTGGAATAAACGTTTTGACTTTGACTTTGACTTTGAAGGGAATAGAGAGGAACACGGATGCGTTTTAGTCAGTAAGAGTCTGACACGTTCAGCTCCGCCCTCAGCGGAAGGAATCATTTGATAGTTTCCCATATTTAAAAAAAGGCTAAGTAAACTTTAACCAATCCTACTAATATTGTCACACATATCCCGGAATTACACATAGGCTACTTCTTATCCCGAAAAATGGAATGGCTGAATGGGGACTCAGGAGAAAGTGGAAATTCAGAGCCGCTGCTAGATGAGCGCTTAAGATTCACAAGTATCAAATATATACCTCTAGTGTAATCAGCAAAACTCAACTGTAAACGATCAAATGTAAACTGTACTTAACCAGCTAAAGTAAATTCTGACTAGTCAAAGGTACACTGTAACCAGCCAAAGAATGACGAAGGAATACTGTACCAAATCATAGAATACCCACTATAACTATACTTGGCAGAGGTTACCGGGTGTACCTACTTAAGTTACAGATAATATTATAACCGTAAGTAGAATTGTTTGCACGCAGCCGAGCTGCAGCGCCGATTTCCGATTGTTTACAATGAAATTGTCGTGATGCCTGTGAAGGCTACGCTGTTCATTATTGTTATATACCCGAGGTAATCGCTACATGGGAACATAAACAGCGGAGTCAATGTTTTGCCTCATGCAATGCAAATTCACGTTTAAATATTTGAAAATTCAAACTACAATTGTTGTTAAATAATTCCTCTTTTACAAGTAAATTGATGCTTCGGCGAAAATCAACAAATTACTAAAGTTAAATGATCGCGACCATGACGATGTCATTGGTTTTTTGGTACAATAGAGCACAAAATGTTTCACAGGGCAGCGTTCAAGGTAAAGAAATCACTTGAGGAAATTAAACAGTGAGGCAATTAAGTGCCTATCTACGAGAAGACTCCACCATTTTATATGGATAAAGTAGACAGGTTAATTGTCCCCGTTTCGTCTTTTGTTATTTACGTTTATTCTCCGTCCTCCAAGGGCAAATAAAAAAGTCGTTTCGGGTGATATTAGTTCAAAAGAGATTGATTATTTTGTGTTCTAACAGAACACGTTATGTGGACCGTGAGGGCGAATATATGTATCTGTACATGTATGTAGGACGCAGCTTGGCGGCACCTTGGCAGGTCAAGCTGGCCCAGCGGGAGTAACAACCTGCCTCGCGACCAGCGCAGTACTTGTTATGCAACTAACAGATCCGATGTCATTGGATATTACCGTATTGAGATTTTTTATCTGCCACTTGTAGACCGGTTTGACAAGTTCATTGTCTTCACAGAGAGAGGTCAATAAACCTTTTTGACCGTCTTAATGTTAGCGAAACTAGGCTTTTGTCAAGGTAAATTAAAACGATCACTCTTACTTTTGTTAATATTAAAGGATTTGTGAGTCTGCCTTTAAACGTATGGAGCGTGATGAAGGTTTTCCAAGAATTAACTATTCAATAAATCGCGTTACGAGTAGCGAAACCGCTTTCTCGATTGCACACAATGCTTGGAACTAATCCAACGTGTACACAATGACTTTAAGTGAAAGGAAAGGACTAAATAAAATTCTAAAGTAAATTATACGTGTGATTGGTTATGTGGGTAACGGTGCGGCCCAGGAGCGCCGGGCCGCGAGGAGCAGGACGATTGTATGGAGATCAACCGTTACTTACGCCTGCATAAGTTCAAGAGTTGAATGAACTATCACATCAGTTTTATGAATAACAATAGGTGTACTTACTCAAGTCATCATTATTTACTTTAGCTACTTATCATTGAGGCTTTCAAGGTGAAATCGACGTGGTGTGTCGAATTGTTGTTATTTTGCTCAGTATAAAACCGTCAGCGTTTTTACTCCTCTGTTTAATTCTTACAAAAAATATTTTCTTAAACGCCATTTTAATTTTATGGTTAACCAAGCTATTAACCGCTTATGTTTAGTTGCTGTGGGGTGCTAACCTTTAATAACGCGGGCATGACCTTGATTGCGACCTTTGGGTAGATCCTATACCTATTCGATAATATTATTCTTACATATTTATACATCAAACAGTTCCATTGCTCTAAGCGACTTGTGGTTTAATGTGAAGCCTTCGTTTTTCCGAAGTCTTCCAACATTAAACATAGATGAAACATTCTGAATAAAATTCTTTTGACTAATAACTAGTAATAACAGTGATTGGTTAAAACGACCTGTTGAAAACTATATGCACCATTTGTTCTCATCTCAGTTTCAAGCAATTGCTTGAAAAATTGATCATTACCTTTATTAATTTGGCATTCGAGTAAAAAGTACCCGCGTCTAATTGGCTGAATACGTTCCTTTAATTGTTAGTTAGATAATTTTCGACAATCGCATAAATTATCGCTTCAATTGAGTGCTTGGGTACATCCAAGTGGTTTCGCACGGTACACAAAGGCCCACATATTCAAAAACTCATAGTTTACCTTTGTTTGTTGTTTTTATTAAGTGTTCAACACCATTTTAGTTACCTACGAGATATTTTACTGAGTGTGATGATGACATATTATGGGACTTTTCAATGGGTTGGAATAAGTTCAGCCTGATAGGTGAACTTCGACATGTTTCATAAATTATTGTTTTTCACGGACAGGTTCACAAATGTAAAAGAGATTCACTAACATTTGTAAATGTTAACTCACACATGTTCCTACATGTTAACTAACACGGCAAGTTACATTCTTATTCGAATTTAACTTGTCGTGTGAGTTAACATGTAAAAGTTAAGAAGTAATTATCTACGTAACATAACGTACACAAATAACATGGTTCATATAATCGATTTGGCGCTAAGCTGTTAAAAACAAACTAACTGAGTACTTTCAGGTTTTTCAAAAATGAAAATATTGTCGTAAGTATTACATTTCCGGTCCCAAAATAATACTCCCACAGTGTTGAGTCTATTCATTGAAATATTTTCCTTATTAACTTACAGGACCGGATGAGCTAATTATGTATTTTTATCATAAATTCAGACAGTGTTAAGTCAGTGGTTTTTGTTAAACATAATTTGGAACAAGTACCTAACTAGAGGACGATAAAAAACTGTGTAAAATACTGACCCTAATAGTAACTTTACCTTAGATACACAGATAATGTTGAAAATATTCTCAAGCGAACGAGGAAAACTACCGTCTGAAATGGTCTGAATCGTTTGATTTGACTTAACACGATTGTTTATCTTTCTAATATTGTCTATTAGCATAGGCCGACATTGCCCTGAAGAGTCTGTGGATCATCACGCATAGCGCTGGTCGTTTGTTTGACATACCTATAATTGCATCAATGACTAACCAATGACACAAAAGACGGGCCAAGCATTTTTGTTGTACTGGTACTCTCTAATTAGTCATTGGTTGTCATTGTAGCAGTCAATTGTTTCAGTCAACTCAAAAATAAACTTAGAAACAGCTAAGATGTTTCATCACAAAATTCGATCCCGGCGTTCAGATTGAGATTGCGCCGGTAATTATCCGATCGAGAATGTCGAGTCAAACACGTCCGATGTAACTGCCTGAGCCTGTCTAGCGGGAATGTTTTCGTGCCACAAAAAAACCAGTAATCAGAGCAAAGTGAATTATTTAAAAAAATGTAAAGTATTACAATAAATTAGGTGCCGAACTGGTAGCGCAACGTAGATGACAAAAACAATGACGTAAAGTTACTCTATTCTGTTAACACTTAGAAGCAAAGGTGCTAACCATTCAGCCATGCTATAATAAAAACCAGAAGTGTTTTATACGAATTGGTTCACTACGACTCAAAAGTGATGCATAAGTTAAAGATGATGGGGATATCACGGTAGAAATATTGTTGGGATTTCAACGCTCAATCAAATTATTTATTTTATTTTATTTTATTAATTTTAGGAAAACTTACAGCTAATACAAAACAGTATAAAGTAACAATATGTAAAAAATGGCCATTTACAAGTTTTCACATATACCTACTTATGTTATGTTAATAATAAAAACAATTTCACGAAAACAGCTACAACCTGGTACAGAGTCTGTGTTTCCTGATAGCTACAACCTGGGAGTCTTTAAATCAAGAGTGAATAGGTTATTTCTAGGCAAGCGTGCTCCATCTTCGACCACATCCTCGCTTACCATCAGGTGAGATAGTGGTCAAACGCGTGCCTATCAATAGTAAAAAAAAAAAAAAAAAAAAAAAAGCTAGCACGCTAATACACTCATTCAACGCTCAAGAAAGAAAAATGAAAAACAACGAACAACTCGAAACGGTGATCAAGTACCAAAGAAACGATCAGTCAAACTTTTTTTAACTCTTTTAACACTGCTGGTGAACAAATCAAGCTCGACATCCTGACACACCATGTTAAACGTACGACAAGCTCTAATCATGTACGAGTTCTTTCTGTAGTTTGTCTGTGATTATTGATAACTTAAGGTTTCTTAAGCTACAGTATCACGACGTATTGTATTTACTAATGACTACATAAATCAAATTTAATTCTAATCAAACTTACTGAATTCTTGCGTGTTCTAGTTACACGTAATCTTGCACTGCAGTACATTATATAATTAACGCGCTCAATTCTACTCACGAATCCCGAAGTTTTTTTGCCTTATTTGAATTTATATTTTTCTGATTAAAATTCCACGTTTGCTTGTGGGTAACTCTCAAGTTAATCTCAGTTTTGTTTTGCGCAATGAAAATGTAAAAATGATGGTTGTGTAAATACTTGTTGGAAAACCATACTTGGTTTATTTGCTTGTATCGCATCATATAGCACAAAATCCGTTTGTAGTGTGAACATACAAGCTCCGATATGGTCAACGTGACGTGGTAGCTAGTGTATTTGAATAAGGACTTAACCGACACACATTTTGTTCGGCCTGCAACTTTCAGTTGCAAAATCTTTATTTCAATTTGTTTGTACCGAAAAAAAATCCTTTTATCAAGGTATTCGGCTCGAAGGACTAATCATTTGGTTAGTTCTGGAAGTTAGGATAATTTTATTAAGTGGTGTCTCCAGGTACAAACGAAAGGCTATTTTAACATTTTTGATAAGTTGAACATTAAATATAATAAAGATGTGTTGCTGAAAATCCCAGTTGACATGTTTTTATGAAAGTCCAAGTAGGCACAAGTGAGTGACGCCGCGGGCACGCTATTAAGTTTATAAATTGTGGGAACTTTGAGATAAGTGGGTGAATTCTCGTAAGATAGCAATATCATTTACATATTATTATCGTGTTGTGTCGTAGTTTTAGAGGAGATTGCACCTCTTTGATGTTCTAAGTACCTCGTTGCGACGTGCTTGACTCGAAAAATAGCTAATAAATAATTTTAGCTGCCGTTCATAACTGATAATAGGTAAACTAAACATATTAATAACCATAATAAATATATATATGTACGTGCTTATTGTGAAATATAGTCTTTTATGTTTTGTATTTTGTTCTTGAAGTTTATCTGAAGTCCGTCGAATGGCGAAGTTGGAAGATAGTGAGTGTAGGTAATAGGTTTCGATTCCCAGCGGTGATCAGCACGTGATCTTTAACAACGTCGTTAATACAACGATTTTAATGAAGATTGCGTTAGACTATCGTGCGTATATACGAGATTAACAGTTAATTTATTGACAATGTCGTTCCAAACCATTACGCAATACTCATTTTGTATCACGTTTTAAGAATTAAAAGAGTGTGACTTTCAATATGATACAGTCGACTGTTACCAGACCAGTGATCGCGATGCTGTTATTCATTTACATAACATTTTTGTACGAGATTTAGAATACCTAATATGAAAAAGATTAAGAAGAATATTGGAAAAGAATAACAATAATATTGAAAAAGTTTATCTAATAATAAATACTCACTTGACATTATTCCTCATGTCGTAGCTTGTTGTGATATATCCTGCGTCCGCACTAGAACAAAAATACACAACGAATTAATTCATCCATCCGATCAATAATTTATAACTTAATGTTACTAATAAAATAAAAACAAAATATATAGAAAGTTTTAAAGACATTCATTAGTTTCACAGCGCTCCGTTAAATGTTTAAACATCCGTTAGTATATGTATAGGAAGTATGCACGAACCCGGGGTCCTTGAATGAATCGTGTTTATCGGCCATTGTAGTTGTGAATCAGGGTGCAATATCCACTAATTATTAAAAGGCGGAGACAATGGCGCGCGAGACACGGTGACACGCCGCGCCGACCGTGTCTCAACTGTCGCGCTTCTATTAATGTTATTATAGAACAGGTGGTCCTAGCTGCCGACTCATTTAGTTAACACACAATATAATCTTCGATAGAAATCGTGAGGGTAATGAGAAATCGTCCCTAGCGGTATACCAGTTCGACTGGTCGGGTACTCCTCGGCACACATACTCGTGAGCCAGTCTGCTTCGCTAATATCAGCATTAACGCGATACTCAATGAACCGCTTCCTACTTTACTTTGAAACACGACGACGACGTAATCTTGTACGTAAATGATACATATTATACATTGCAGCTTCTATTGCTACTACGAGATGCAGCGAACTGAATGCACTTTTCCGGCAGGTTTACTTTAAGATCCTTGCAGCAGCAGCTTAATTGCCAATTTTTTTTTATTCACAATCTCTGAACATTTAAAAAGATGCATAGTTTCATAAATACTGTTATTACAGTATTTATGAAACTATGTTCAGAGACATCGATAACGGTATTCCGTTAAAAATAATAAAATGAAGTCTACTCCTACCTATTCCATTTTCACAGCATTTTCATGGTATTGATAGCGTGAAAATATTACTTAAAATCAAAACTAAACCAAACATGTCTAAAGTTTAAATTAGATGACTAACCAAGCTTAATATTGGCTTCACATGGTCGAAATTTTAATTACTGAACGTAATTAGGTATTTATTATAGTTAAATGTTTTGTTAGCCTCTGTGGAATTCATGGCGGGTACCTGAAGGGTAGCACGTTGGTCCAATTACGACTTTGATATGAACTATCAACAGAAAATACCTATCGTAATAATGCTCAAATTGTGTTATTAGTTTAAATAAGTTATGAACTCTTCTACTTATATTAAAAAACTACCCAACGTCAATATTTCCGCAGGCGTCTGTGATAAGGCGGTTAAAAATTATTTACACACTTTGAGAACACGTTTTCCTAAGTGGCTCTTAAACAATATAAGCCCGTAGCTACACTGTCAGTTTTCTCGAATATATATGCAAAGTGAACTCCTCCCGACCAAGGTTACAATTTCTCCTTCCACTGTGTCACTTATCGATTTACCGATAGTGCATAAAGATCTAGCGATGGAATGTGATCCTTTATACGACACGTGGTCGATATTATTGTTTAACGAGCAATTTTGCCATTACTGACGTTCGGTTTTAAACTTTATATATATAACTTGCTTAATGGCTTCGGTCGCGTTAAAATAGCCTATATATGTCTCCAGGATCCAATCTATCTTTGTATCAAAATTACCCAATATTCATTTTGTGATTTCAAATAAACAAACTCATATCACATGATTTAAATTCGTTTCTAGTTCCAGCTAGGCTCTCGTGTTCCAGGTAACGCCGATGACTAAGGCAGTAGACAGTACTACGAGTAAATTAGTTTCACCCTCCATTAAGTAGGATGCGCACAATTTGCTGAAGCATCGCGCGCACACGCCTGCCGAGTGCCACCTCCTGAATTAGGCAAATCACAGAGTTTCATCAAATCAGAACTTGGTAACGAACCACATAAGTTATTGACGCCGTATGTATACAGCGGGCTACTGGATAATTAAGTCGATTACAACCATCGCGCGTGTATCTTGTACGCTACAATTTGTATGTACGAGTATGTTGATAACAAATTGTGCGTAACATTTTTTTAGAAAGCAATGCATAATGGTGGTATGCACACGATAATCACGACAGGAATGTGCCGCTACATGGAGCTGCCGGCAAAACGAGTAGCGAAGGATTTCCATGACTTCTGTCGTCGGTACCTACTATTATAATAATGATAAAATACTCCATAGATTTATTTATTATATACTTTATTGTACACAAGAGAATAGATAAATAAAAAATTAAATAAATTTTCATCGAGTGACCATTATATTGCAGGAATTTTATTCAAAAAAATTCAGTCAAATGAATACAGATCATGTGCAGCTTTTTTGAAGTCGTTATAGGTAAATAAACCAACACACTGAATCTAAAGTACCTACTAATCAAACCATTCGTGGAACAGCATTTAGGGGTTATTAGTCAAATCCTAGAAACTGTATTTTAAATTCTGAATTAATACAGTTAATGGCGAGGTAGTCTGCTACCTCGCCATCGTATCGATGTGAAGAAAAACTATAAATGGAAGCTACACGTCTAGTTTTCTATACTAGTATAGATAAGATGGATCAGGTTTATACTAGAGATCCGATATACTTAGTGGACCAGCTAACTTAGAAACTTTCACGATGTAGCTCGATCACAACACTAGTTGACCGTGAAACTTGTTAGAGAAATGATTTCGATCTATTCCAATGTTGTTCACAAATCGATTTAGTTATAACCCACTGAGATTACTTACGTAAATAGTGAAATAGCGATATTTAAATAAGAAATCTCAAACACAAAATTATTTGACTCTCCGATAAAGAGAAGCGCAAATATTATGTAGACGGTAAACGAAGGCACAAAGTATAATTCTTTTATCAGGAAATACTGGAATATACCGAACAATCTTTTGAAAAATAGGCAAAACATTTCTACCCATTATTTGCTTATTATTACAATGCAAACATTATCCTACAAGGATTGTGGATTTGTCGAGGTAGGACTTATGCAAAGTGCCGATCTGGAAAAACCGTATATCTGTAGGTAGTTTTAAAGGATTTCCGCTTATTATGTATAAGATATGGTGGTAAAGATATTCAGGAATTCGATTTTCGACGACGGTTCAATATTCGTGTAAAGGTATTCGCTTAAATAACTCTCGTTAGCAAAATGCAACACAACACGACAAAAATTCACGTAGCTTCGGTATTTCCTATGTTCAGGAAATACCGAAGCCGGAGTATCTTAAAGAAAACTAGGAGACATTTTTGTAAGCCACAGGCGCTCCTTGATCTTAAAAGTTTACCCACACAATATATTTTGGCGAAAAACGTTTCTTTTACATCAAATATTTCAACGTTTTGCCGATTAAATTCTGAATTCAATTACCTTATCGTAATATTAATATAAAGGTTACGAAGGTTAAAGAGTTATCCAGCTTGAACTTTTATTAATTCATAGAAAAATATATGCATTACTGTTTAATAGCGAACTATTTTTTTAATTTTTTTATTTTAGATTCACTGACCCTTTGCTAGATGAGATAACAACTACGCACACAAGGGGCATCTTTAAGCAGCTGAGTGGAGCTAGCTTTTGCGGAAAGCCACTGAAACCAATCCAGTGTTCCAAAACTATTGCAGCCAGTTCAAGTGGCCAGCCACGTTTATGAGAACATTTCCTACGCATTAAAATCCGAGCTCCCTGCCAACTGGTGAAAAATTTCTGTATGTACTCAGTAAGTTTACGATGATTGTGTTCAATACAATTGTATTAGCACTAATGTCAATAAATCTAGAAGCGGACTGTGTATCTAGATTGGCCTTTTTGATGTGTCGATTCGGTAGCGAGTAAATCAATAGATATGCAATATCGCTCAATTGGACCAGATGGCCGGCCTAGCTGTGGTGACGTATTACGATCGACGAAGCGAGAAACAACAATTACTATTGTAGTCGCTTCTGTCATGTTACATTAATATTAGCTCGTAATGAAAACTTTTTTTATACTATTGATAGGCACGCGTTTGACCACTATCTCACCTGTTGGTAAGCGATGATGTGGTCGAAGATGTAGCACGCCTGCCTAGAAGAATTTAATAAAAATAATATAATAATTTAATTAATGCTAGATAGAATTATTTTACGTTTAACACTTAATATTTGGATGCCAGTGCATGGCGAAACATGTTATATATATAATTCTACTGTACGTGTGTATGTCACTGAACTCCTCCTAAACGGCTGGACCGATTCGAATGTTTTTTTTTGTATGCGTTTGGGTGGCGCCCTGGATGGTTTAGATTCACAAATCAGCCCAGCAGATGGCGCTGCTCATGCAGGACAATGTCTGTTGGGTCCGCTATTATTTAATAAGACATTATACTACTCTGTCAAGAAAGTACCAGGAAAAGATCAATAATACACAAAATGTCTGTTATTCATCCAAATTTATTTTATCACCTTCAAAGTATGCTCCTTTAGAAACGATACACTTGCGCCAACGAATAATCCATTCATCAAAACATTTTTTAAACGCTGCTTCCGGAATTGAGTTGAGTTCTCGCCGCGAATTCTCCTTTATGTCTTCTATCGATTGAAAAAGGTTCAGTTGGAAGGCGCCACTCCGAAGCTTGTTGACTAGTTTGCATGTCAAACTCGTAAACCCACGTCTCGTCACCAGTAACAATGCGTTTCATGAATGTTGGGTCCGAACTGACTCGTTCTAGCATGTCCTCAGCGACTTTCATGCGATTGAGTTTTTGGAGAAAATTCAGATCTTTTGGGACTAGCCGAGCAGCAACATGTTTCATACCCAAATGATTAGTTAAAATGGTACGGATCGACTCGTGAGATACAGAAAGTTCTGCGGCTATCTCTCTCAGAGTTGAATGGGGATTTTCAGTCACTATTTCCTTCACTTTTGCGATGTTAACTTCAGTTGCAGACGTTGACGGCCTACCAGAGCGAGGCAAATCTTCCATCACATCTCGACCGCTTTTGAACGCTTTGAACCACTCATAAGCACGAGTTTTTGATAAAGTCGATTCACCGTAAGCCTTCTGTAACATTTTCAGTGACTCCGAACACGAAATTCCATTGGCGATGCAAAATTTAAGACAAACTCTTTGTTCGATATTTTTGTCCATTATGCAATTCGCAATACACACTATATATGATATTACTAAAACCAGCACTGTATTTAATATAAGTAACAAATGTAACTCAAACTCCGCGCCAAAATGGAAAACAGTTGTGCCAATCTAACAACTACAAGAAAACAAAAATTTGAATTTGGAACCATAAACAAATCATCCATTCCCGATACTTTTTTGACTGAATGTATAAGTACATGCAGGTACAATGGTTTTATACAAATAAAATATTCTTATTCTCACCTACAGCTGGATGAATGATTTAAACCACCCGTTGGCTTAAATCATTCATCCAGCTGTAGTCATATATCTGGTAGGTTTATTATTTTATAACTTGTTTATAATATCTAATACCTTTAAACGAGCAATTCTGGTATATACGTGCCTTAATAAATAATATGAATCTCGGAAATGGCTCCAAAGATTTTCATGAAATTTAGTATACAGGGGGCATCGGGAGCGATAAATCGATCTAGCTAGGTTTCATTTTTAGAAAACGTCGTAAAAAAAAACCGAGCTAAGCTGGGTCATCCAGGTACTGTAAAAATGAAAGAGCGTTTTTTGGTTTGATTACGATTACAAAAAGATTATGGACGTCCTGTTACAAATAATACTACTGACAGAAAATATAAACCCCACTGTAAAGTCTGAAAACATAGACCTCTCTATAAAGTGCCAAATGTGTGGATTTCCACGAGATTTCAGTAAGTCATTTTCGCCAAACGTTTTCGTTGATACAATGGCACCTTGTCTAAATACCCTTTTACAATCTTAAAGGCCTAAATTCAGGCTACAGTTGGTTGGCATAATATCTAGTTTGGAGATTTTACGTCGAAAGAATGATTGAGGTGCATTTAGCTTTATAGCAGCGGCAATTATAATCGAATCGATAAATGTCGAAGTCGTTTTCAGTGTGTAATCGTTTAGTGCATGAGGCTGTTGAACGGTTAAACCGCGTCAGCAAAACGTAATATCCTATTACATCACTAGACGTTTTCTCCTTTCCTAAACTTTAATTCATTATGAACTCTCGCTGGACACTTTAGTGGTCGGATACACGCAAAAAGGCTATAACACTAAGGTTCCATACGGCTAGGTATTGTTGCTTTTGCACCTGCGCTGTTCTTATGTAAAATGCGAACGCACTACTTCGTATTGCGCATCGCGGCAAAGATATCTCGACATGTGGTATAATACATCGGATAATCGTTTAAATGTGAATATATCTACAACGTATATCATAAAATTAAGTGCGATTCTAATTCAATACAAACGCGTTACACGCATTGAAAAGAAAATTATCGTGTGTAGGTATTTATATAATAGGTTAATAAATTTGCTTCGAGCTTAGTACTAGGTACCATCATTTTGATATTGGACGACGACATACGAAGTAAACGTCATGTGATTGCGTTATTATAACATTGATTAAGTAGGCAAGTCTTAAGCGGATAATGATTATCACGAAATCCTTGTTATCGACTGCTCCAATGCTCCTACAAGGTAAATTTACAAATAAACACGAGTATATGAACTCTAGAACAAAAGTAATAAAAAATCAAGATGAGGTTGCATTCATAACTTTTTTATTTGTGATGGGCTTGCTTTTTACTCTAGTCTAGGTCAGAGATGACAGAGAAAAGTCTACGGTGGAGCGAGCTAAATAACTAAATGATGAATGTTGGTATACGTAGGTTTAGTTCAGTAGTTCTTTTTATAATGAAAATCTTGTTGAAATTTTGAATCAATTAAAGGGTACTGATTGAACAGACTCTGCCTGAGTATTTAATTGAATGTTGTTAAAAGTTACCACTTTTGACACTATGTTTGTACATTGACACACCTTAGCAAGTGTGCCAATATACGAATATGTTAAAAACTAGTTTATTTCCGCGGCATTTCTCCCGTGCTCCTTCCTTAAACAGGAAATTGGCATTTTCCGGGATAAAACCTTAGTGAGAGTATAGCTTTCTATCAGCGCAGTAACAACAATTGGTTCAGTATTTCCAGAGGCTACCTCCGATAAGCAAATTATGTTTTTATATTCTTAAACCCTATTACAATTTGACTGTATTTTTGGGTAAAACGACCAATTTCGGCTTTTTTATTCTTAGAAACTGAAATATTTAGACAGATTTGACTTAATGGGTAGTTGAGAATAGTTATTCATATTTTTTCGCTTTATTTGTTACCTATTTGTAAATAGACAAAATTCCGGAGTAAGTTGCTCACGAAAAGCGCGACGACACTTTTTTGAGCTCGTGGATTGAACTACTGTAATAACCAAATGAAATGAAAAATATATCACAATATTTCTTATATAATTTTTTCGTGCATAGCGGCCTCAGAAATTTGCAATAAGAATGGAATACTTATCCATAAAAAAAATCCCATTCAACTCCATAAAAACTACTCTCCATAATCCATTAATGTTATTACGTAAAATTTTTACTAAAGTTCATAAGAAATGAAAATTGAATAAATATTTATCAAATAAATTAACACTAAACCCTAAAATAAACGAAATCGCAACTGCATAATTTCTACGACTAATCGTCTGGAAAGTAATGGAGTGGGGTTTGCCCAGCAGTGGGTCATTCTATATCAATCGAAAATAAGTTTAAAGACGAGTAGTAGCTGGTATATAGACAGCTAATAGCCGGTAGACACTGCGCCTTCTAACAGGATTTTGCTAGGGAGGTTTGGCAATCCATTTATTGTTTTTTTTTTCTAATTTTAGTTTGATTAATTCATAATATTGTATGCGCTTTTTTTTATCCTTTGAAACGTAGTAGATTGTACTGTAACCACCCTTAGACTTAATCTTCCCAAAAAAAGAAACTAAGCTAATTAAAAAAGGTTTAGACGAGCAGTAACCGTTTTACAGACAGTTAATAAGCGATAGAGACTGACAGGGACCGAGTGTTAAGGTACATGAACAGTAATAAATTTTTAAAAAGCGTACTGTGTATAATGCATTCCGGAGGCGATGCTATGTAGGACGCGGGTGCTTTTACTACCGGCGTCAATTTTACGATGATGGGATAGATTACTCTCTGAAAATATAGACATTTTTATGAGAGGTATTAGTCATGACGCAGGAGGAGGTGTCTACACAAGGACGCGCATTACTCTTCTTCAAGTGGCAAAATATAAATTAAAAGCAAATTATCTGACCTAATGTTGTTCGTTTGTTTTAGGGGATAAACTCTGGAAGTCCTGATCCGATTATGCAAATTGTTTCACTTTTAAAGCTGTTATTGTAAGTGAAATAATTTTCATCGATTATTGACCTGGCTATACTTTTACCCCAGCAAAAAGCATGGTTCATGTGGGAAAGTCTATTTAAGAAAACCGCCGAGAAAAAGCAAGCAGATTATATTTGTCCCAAATACTACTAGGCACTACTATAGGTACTTTCAGGACATTTCTTGGTCTTCTAGGAAAGCTTTAGGTCTGTGGCGTTTAGACACGTTGTCTAGAGTGTCTAACGGCTTGAGGTGTAAAACGTGATAGGTGCATTAAAACTTCAGTAAAAGAGTGCATTTCACGGGAATGTTAGTTACTTCTTTTTGAAGTGTGAAAACGTTGCTTTTGAAAAAGGTTTTGAAGATCACAAAATAAATTCATAAATACCTGTATAACAACTCGAATAGACAAAGGAGGTACATCTTTTATACTAAGGTTATGGTTGTGGTTCCTACCGCGTGAAAAAAAAAATACTTTTGTTGCATTTTTGTCGAACTGTCGCGTCGCGCCTTTCTACTGCGGCAATTTTATATCAATTTGCGCAAAATTTCTCGAGATGAATGGCGTGCAATAGGAGCGGCAGTGGACTACTATAGGCTGATGAACCATTGCTCAAAACCGTCTATTCAGCTTTGCTTTCAAAACATAACCAAGACAAACAAAACGGAGCCATAGTTAATACTAAGCTGGTATTAAAAAAATTACTAAACCCCCCTTTTGGGAGAGGCCTATGTCCAGCAGTGGACGTCTTTTGACTGCTATGGTGATGATGATAAAAAAAAAATACGACGACATGTAACGTTAGTTACCTACATACATATTGCCCTTTAAAGGCAAATATGCGTGTCTGAATATGTGAACAATATAACAATAATAAAATATAAACAATACTATGAAAAGCAATATTTTTATTATCGATCAGAAGTTGCTATTATAGGTCTGTTGTTATGCTGTTACCCTGACATGTAAATAAACATGGCTACTATTTAACAATTAGTTCAGAAACAGTTGTCAATTAATAATGTGGCTATATTAATTAACGTCTGTGAATTTGTAAATCAAAATAGATAAGAGAAATTTGTTGACAATAACTCAGATACTTTAGTTTTCACAGACCTTCGGGAACCCATGATAATAAATAGAATTCCGAATGAGCCATCTATACTTATACTTACTAATATATAAAGCAGAAGAGTTTGTTTGTTTGTTTTCCTGAACGCGCTAATCTCAGGAACTACTGGTCCGATTTGAAAAACTACTTTCTGTGTTAGATAGCCCATTTATCGAGGAAGGCTATAGGCTATATATCATAACGCTAAAACTCTCGTTAGTATTATTTATTTGTATTTTTAAGTGAACAATACCTTTTGCTGTGCCCTAACAGGGTCTACAACGGTTTTTAGCTGTAAGCCTTTTGATGACATCTTTTGTAATATTTTGTAATAAATGAATATGAATATGAATATAAAAACCAACAGGGGCGGAGCTTTAATGAAAATTGTGATGCAGACAAAGTTGCGCGGGTCAACTTGTAATTCATAAAAATAAAGTCTACGTACGATTTTAGCAACTTAGGTATGTACTTATGTACTCAAGTTTCAGATAAACACATAAAAAGTGCCTTCAAGAATAACAATGTTAAATAATTATAACTTCGGTCAAAGCGTAATCCTGTAACATAAAATTCAAACCAAGTAAATATAAAAATCGCGAGTTCTGTCTTTGTCGCTCTTTTTCCTATAGTCGGCAAATTTTAGAAACGTACATAAAGCGATGTAACCGAGAAACACTGTGTGTGTCCGTGATTAACACTACACTGTTTTTATATCAAACACAGAAGGAGCACTGGCTTCTGTTGTGACATCTAGTTATTATTAACCATTTAATTATAATTAAATCGGACGGCATCATAGGTATCTTACTCTAAAGATCCGTAAACCATTTCTTAGAAAAATCCACTTAATCAGTTTTTTTAGTGATCGAACAGTAAACAGCCATGTTTTGAAAGATCATATCGAAGTGGGTCAAACTTGCGCGGTTTTGTTTGGCAATAATGCCGATAACATCTTAATTGAAGGAAATTTTGCGACTTATTTAAATATTCTAAACTTATTATTGGACTTGTCCTAATCTTTGCAGAATCAACCGATTTACTTAGGGTGAGAATCAAAATTAAATCTTATGTTGCGATTTTAAATTAACCGATAAATTATTATTATGTTTTATTTTGTAAGTTGATAATAAATAATTCAAGAGTAACATTTATTAAAACAAATATTTTGAAGTTTATTTGATGCTACAAGCCGAATATTACCTATTAAGCATTTGTACATGTTTGTCTAGATATCTAAGTGAAATTTCAACTTGCACGAGTTCGCACGGATACTAAACTTTAAACAAGCAAAACACATGTACTGTAGTAGCATCGCCTACCCACTTTATATGTTTAGAAACAAAATTCATCGTTTTCGATGGCCGAACGCCATTAAGCCAAAAAATCTAACCAGCATAAAGTTATTTTTAGTGAAGTACCGTTATTTTTATCCACTTTAAAAACATGGTTTAGCAATTATATATAAACGAAATAACACACGAATATTTAATAATACATCGACAAGTTACACGTTTAACATAAAAACAATCTAAAATGTTAAGCATTAAGCTTCATGCACAACAATTTACTTCTTTCTAAATTAAACGGAACATTACAAGAAAACGATTATTTTCGGCCTTGTTTAATAAATCACAGGATTTATTAAACACGTTTTTTTTAATACACTGCACTTTAGAAGATTTTAAGTGAACATTTTAACTTGATTTTTATATTAGTTTCTAGTGTGGAGTCCACCCTTCGTTAAGAGTTCAACACTTGTCGCAACATAAAACTTGATTAAGTACTTATTACACTTTGTCATCGGCGCTTATCTGAATTTACGTTCATTTGTTTCCTTTGACGTAACAGAACAAGCTACAAAACAATGATTTATTAGTAGATTGCATCTCATTAACTTTAACAGCACGTTGATAACTCAGCATTGAAAAAATAATTTTTAATTTGTGGTTCATTTATGTAATGGAAAAAAATATATAATAAGATCGCAGCACATCGCAAAGCACAATCACAACAATAAGAATATTTAGCAAGTGATAGTAGAACTCACCTCATTGAAGCGGGATTGTTGTGTTGTGTTACGAGTGACTTACGCGGGCGGCATGCACGGCGAGCGGGCGAGCGGGCGAGCGTCGCGGGCAACAGGCGGCCGAGGAGTCGCGGCGCGACTGAGTGTTGTGAGTGCGCGGCGGGCAGGAGCACCACCGCTGTAGGAAGGCGCGAAGTGCCTCCGCGGAGGACACGGCGGCTGGGAGGTGTGACGGCGGCGGGGAGCGCTCACCTGAGTTGTCGACGGTGGTGTCCAGTCGGCCACTGCTACGTTCTCGACCGCGGTGCGACTGAGTCGCGCGCCCACCCGCCGATCTCTTTTATACACTTCCCCTTCTCGGAGGACTCCGCAACATTTTTCTTTTCTGTGAAAGACCTACAGGTCCTGGGTACCGTTGACCCGTGACGACAAACGGCATACTCACCCAGCCTATCCTTGTAAAACATTATTGTCTCGAAATTGGCAGGTCAAGTGCGCTCGACGTGCTACATTAGCGACTTTGATAGATACTGTACCTATCTACAGTACATTATTGTTCTAAAGTTCTGTAAAATAGTAGCGAAAACTTTTCAAGTATTTTACTTGGGTCATTCTCGAATTGTGCGCGGATCAACTTGTCCCGTTTACTTTAAATTCATAAATGTCACATTTTTTTCACCCTCGATATTTCCCTAAGTGTATCAATATAAAACAGATTGAATTGCAATGGTTCACAAAAATATAATTTGAATTTGAATGCTCTAAAATATGTTATTGCTTTTAGTTCTTGTAAGTTACAGAGCGGTAATTAACTGAGCATAGTAACAGATTTGTTCATTTTTCTCACCCCAGGCTATAGAACTTGGAAATGAAAGAAACCGGGCATGAGAAATACAGTTTTATACTGTGCTTATATTTTTTTTTGGTAATTTGTACCGATTTCTTCACATTATTTTAAGTCGTAAAAATTACCTGCTCAAAATTTAACAATGATCCAACTAATAGCTATTTAACAGGTCTATAAAACTTTGTGTATTTTTAAATTTAATTCAGTCTATTTTCTGCCCACTACGCTACGTGGAATCCCAAATAGTAAACGTAAGTTACTGTACAGAGACAAAAAAAATAACAAATGAATAAGTTGTCTGCTTAAAGCGAAGAGTAGAACTTTTATCCTTTTGAAATCTTCACCGTACGGACATTTTATTCAAATGTGAACCTCACATAACTGCACGTTCCTACCAAAAATATCCAAATCGCAAGAATGTAAAGAACTGGCACTAAGGACTGTTATTTAAGGCGTTAGTCCGCATTCGAGGTAGATTTCCTTCATGATAGCTTGTAAGATATCACCAATAATATTTAAAAGCTACTTTTTCAAGTAGACAACATTGATCATCCAATTCGCCAGTTTCTGATAACACTAAGTACTTAAGGTACTTACACGAATTAATTTTCGTTCCTCCAATGTTCTTGAACATGTTATTTCACCTCTTCGTTATTAATCATTTGTTTCTTAATTGCTTATAATTTAATGTAAATCTCACATCGCGTCTCATTTTCTCAGCAAATGACTACTACTTGCACGTTCCGGAAAATCAGCATTTATTTAAGCTTTATTAATGTCTTCATTTCCATAGACAATTTAGCGAAACAAGGCCACTTTAGGGACCTTAACAGCGATGCGACCTACCTTTCTTCTTTCTAAGCAATTTGAACACGACACAATTTTGCTCCGTATTAATTTGATAGGTCCTTTAAATAATGCTTTCTCATACATATTATCTTGCTGTGTTATAATGTTGACACAAAAGCATATTTCAAGTTATTTGATTTTGTTGATTTTCTTGGACAATTTCAGGTTTACGTTTTAATATCTTTATAAACCGGAACTCTGCAAGCGGTAGTCAAATCAAAATGAAACATGTGTTCAGTGTTGTAAAAATTTAAAACCTCAAGAAGTTTAGTATTACAGTAATAGTTATTAAATAGTTATAATGCTACAAAAACAGTAACCTAAGGGTGCCTGCCCATTTGTGAACATCTTTATAAACCGGAACTCTGCAATCGGTAGTCAAATCAAAATGAACCATGTGTTTAGTATTGTAAAAATATAAAACCTCAAGAAGTTTAGTATTACAATAATAGTTTTAAAATAGTTATAATGCTACAAAAACAGTAACCTAAGGGTGCCTGCCCATTTGTGAACATCTTTATAAACCGGAACTCTGCAATCGGTAGTCAAATCAAAATGAACCATGTGTTTAGTATTGTAAAAATATAAAACCTCAAGAAGTTTAGTATTACAGTAATAGTTTTTAAATAGTTATAATGCTACAAAAACAGTTACCTACGGACGCCTGTCCATTTGTGCGGAGCGAGGCAGAGAAGCGGAGAAACGGAAAAATTCTAGCCAATGGAATTACATTAAATCTCCGCACCACGTGAGTCACTGACATGATTGGTTAATATTTCTCCGCTTCTCCGCTCCGCTGCCTCGCTCCGCGCAAATGGACAGGCACTCTACACTAGTGACATTTTTTATGAAATTAAACAACCTACACTAGTTTAAGAAACGGTTTTGAGTTATTTTACTGAAATAATTCTTTTCGTCGACACGGTGTTTTACCAGTTGAATGAAGCAATCAAGCAACCTACAAATAGCGGTATTGAGGTAACAATTATTCGTTAAAGTCACATTGCGTACTTCCTTCCTAAAAAATCTAAGTACAGCTACATGACAGACATAGTGTCGGTCATTCGACATATTGTCGATGGTACCCTACCGGGGTATTCTATCAATAGGGTAATTATCCTTATTCGGTGATAGTCGGACATTTTCTCATGTAATGTAAGAACAGGAAAAATTATTTGCTTCTTCATAATTAATTGTAAAAGGATAGCAGACACGTTCTGGGAGAGCAGACACGCTCTGGCAGAGTTTTTTTTTTATTGGGCGCCGATTAATCGATAGTGGGACAACTTTTACGTGTGCAATAAAAATGGCGATTTGGCAGCTTTTGTAAAGGAAATATCTGAAACGACATTAATTCATCATATTAAAGTTATATTACTATTGAAAAATCAGCCCTTATACAATAGAAAGCCGGCTGCCACAGGACACAACCTGAAAATAATGAACTAAGTAAGTCTTTATAACTTAGAGAAACCACAAAATATTCGAAAGGATGTCGAATCCCGTTATTTGGAGCTTGAAAACTTTACGTTTTGTATCTGTATGTTGGCGCAATGGCACACATTGATTTCGTGGGCACCATGGGCGCCGGCAGGACTTGTTTTTGGGAGATCTGAAGATCTCCACATAACTTAGCTTTTTTATACAGGGAATATCTAGACACACGGCTGGAACACTGTCAGCCAAGCTCGTAAAGCAAAAAGTCAACAAACTGGCCCTACGAACTATTTCGGAACATTTCTTCAACATGTGGGTATAGGGCCTAAATCCCATTCTGTGTGATTATGTCGGTCATTTGGTCAACGGCACTGGTTGATAAAAAAACAGGTAACGCAATGTATAGAATTATAAAATAAAGTATAACATCTCGAAAATGTAAGTACTCCGCCTCGGATAGCTAAGGTAAGATAAGAAAACCTTATCTGAAACTCACCCTAAAACTTAAACTTATTTCAGGTAAGGTTTTCTTTTGACCGTTCATACAGAAACAGAAACTTACATAGTCGACTTTACCGTAAAAATAATTTACTACATTTTAGACCCTATTTTGCCCCACAGCTGAGCAAAGCCCCTCTCTCCCTTTTCCACGCAACTCTGACACAACTTTGATAGTACGGGCCAGTTTTTTCGGTAGGACCAAGGCGAAGACGTTACCTAATGTTTGTCTCAAGAAAACATAGGCCAGCGCCTTTTGGCCTAATTGGATACTACGTCACAGACTATAAGTCTCTACTTTCTGTAGTCGTTTTCAATTTCCTTATAAACTCAGCGGCACGGAAACTTCCCCACGTGTAAATGTGTCGATAATTCATACTTGGATGCACTTTTGACACTGAAATAAGGGTAGGTGCACTAAATTAGTGAAACATCATTGCACGAATAAGTTTATTTTGTAAACTAGTTGACCCGCGCAACGTCTTCTGCGTCACAATTTTCATTACTGCTCCGCTACTATTGGTCTTAGCGTGATGATATATAGCCTATAGACTTTCTCGATAGACTTTCTCTATAGAACTTTTCAAATCGGACCCGTAGTTCCTGAGATAAGCGCGTTAAAGCAAACAAACTCTTCAGCTTTACTATATATATTAGTACTAGCTTTCCCGCGCCACTTTGTCTGCGTCACATTTTTCATTACTGCTCCGCTCCTATTGGTCTTAGTGTAATGATATATAGCCTTTCTCCATAAATGGGCCATCTAACACTGAAATAATTTTTAAAATCGGACCAGTAGTTCCTGAGATTAGCGTGTTCAAGCAAACAAACAAATTCTTCAGCTTTATATATTAGTATAGATAGATAAGGCACTTTTGCAAATTTTAGGAATTTTACTGACAATTTAAAAACACTGCAAAATTGAAAAAAAAGGAATACCTGAATTTCTTTAATTTCTCTACTTTTTTATGTCGTGCAGTTCCTCCTCTATACTTATTAATGGCCTGTATTCCATTTTTCATGCTTCAATTGATATGTCTAACATGGTCAGTATTGCATTTCGAAGTTGGCTAAGAGAGTTGGAAGTGGACTTTATCTTTCTTTGAAGCCTTTCCAGGGTATGCTCAGCTAAATTCGGCTTTTTTTTTTTGGTTGGGAATTCATCAAATGACTCCTCCCGCTCTGGGTAAAGCAGGAGGGAGTGTCAGACTTTTACTGACTAATGACACATCCGAGTTCACATTCGGCTTACGACTGTAATACGATGCTGGCTACTGTAATTTTTACATGCCCACTTCTTGAAGATATTCTTCAACCCAATGTGCAACGTGTGAGCTTGCATTATCGTCCTTTTGGAGTAATTATTCGGGCTCAATATATCTCGAATTGGAGGAGGAGCTCGTGGCTAAATAATAACAGCCGCACGGGTCGATATTGAAGGTTAAGCAACGCTTGCCAAGCTTGGTCTGTGTATGGGTGACCGTCTTAACATAACGAGTTTCCTCCGTGCCTTAGAAAGCACGTTAAGGCGTTGGTCCCGGCTGGCATTTGTAGATCTTTGGTAGTCGTTACGGATTGTCAGAAGCCAGTAAATCTGACTTCAGTCTTGCCAAGATGTACCGTGTTACCCAGTTAATGGGTTGTGGAGGTCTGGTAGGCGGCTGCCTACCAGACCTCCACAACCACGTGGAGCGGCTGCTCCACGTAAAATACTGGTATTCAGCTGAATCCGGTTTGACTGGAAGCCGACCCCAATGTAGTTGGGAAAAGGCTAGGCAAGAAAAGGTTATTTGAGGACCGATTGACTGCAGGAAGGCAATGAACGTCTGCTACGAACCAAGAACGATTGCTTACATAAACGGGTTTGTTCACGTAATTAATCAGACTTACCTATTCACAAAACATAAAATAATTTGTTTGTGTGTTCCAAATTTCAACAGAATTGGTCCTTCAGAAAAATATATACCTAAGTGAGACTCTTACGATGTGTTCTTTAATTTGATATGTCGCACGGCACATGTTCAAATACTTTTATTATTTAGTAATATTTCCCACAAAACTGTCCCTGTACTCAAAATGTACCTCCGTGTTTGGGTCAAGATATATGTGTACGAGTAAGTACCGAATGCGAATCGATCCAGTAGATGCGGCACAAAAAGGCTGTGCGAGACGGCCAGACAGGTTCACGAGTTTTCGTTTTAGCATTCGAACGTGCAAATGAACATATGAATATATGCACTGAATTTGAGCCATGTTCCGATTTTCTGTTTCAGGAGCGCTCAAACTTTTTTATTGTAATTTACAAAAGTGATGTATAACCCCACATGCAAAAAATATGTCACGACATACTTTTCAGATTGAAACCTATACTAAATGCATCCGCAATGATCCTTCACATTTAAAAGAGTCGGATAATAAGCCACTTACTATCATTTTAAATTGTTCATAGATGAATGTAACAGTTCCGAGAAGAGAATAAATGTCTTTTACGCGGAGCGGCTGCCTACCAGACCTCCACAACCCATAAACTGGGAAACACGGTAGTTAATGGCAAGACTGTCAGATTAACTGGCTTCCGACTATCCGTAACTACTGCCAAAGATCTGCAAATGACAGCCGGGACAAATGGATTAACGTGCTTTCCGAAGCACGCAGCAAACTGGCTATGTTAAGATGGTCACCCATACATAGACCAACCTTGGCAAGCTTTGCTTAACCTTGAAGATCGACCCGTGCGGCTGTTATGTATGGTTCTGTATTTGCACGAATTTTTCCTTCTACAACTAAATTTTATAGTTTGTTCGACTATTACTCGTTAACGTGTAAAGCTTACTTAGCTGTGATAATTATCCTTTCAAATTCGTTATAATATGTAGATAATGTGTGTTCTAAGTACTACCATGGAATTTAATTCCGCTAATCCCGTTCCATCATCGGACCACAAGACGAACGGCGATGCGCCACCGGTACACGGTGGATATCCCACCCATACGCACAAAACGTTTTGGTAACACATTCTTAATGCGTACAGCTAAGGAGTGGAATTCCCTGCCGGAGTCTGTGTTTCCTGATAGCTACAACCTGGGAGTCTTTAAGTCAAGAGTGAATAGGTTATTTCTAGGCAAGCGTGCTCCATCTTCGACCACATCATCGCTTACCATCAGGTGAGATAGTGGTCAAACGCGTGCCTATCTATAGTAAAAAATGATTTTTTTAAAGTCTCCAAAAACAGCCATTCAGCTGTCATAGCGTACTGCTGGGACACAGACAGAGTGGGCTTTAGTCCGTGTAAACTATTGATACTTGTCACATTTTTTACCTCTCTATGTTTGCCTTCACCATTTTGAGAGCTGTGCTGATGAAACAATGAGACAAAGCAAAGTGTGTGGTTTGAACCCACGATTTACATCCTCGCAGATTCGAGCCTCTGTGTCACCATTGGTTATGGGTTTTACAGTAGCATCCTAGACGACGAGAAACTAGACGCTACTTACTTACAAGGGATCAAATAAAAGTATCGTGTGAAGTCTTAGGAGGCGCTTACGACGTATTGGTCGGAGAAAGCAACATAACGGAAGAGTGGAAGCCCAGCAGTGGGACAATGAACTTTGATAACAAAATAATTAAGGCAGGTAGACCTAAATTATTATGAAATTCTTATATTTTTTCCAAAGGACCTGGCATATTCGATTCCATACAAATCTGGTTTGAAACTGGTTGTACCTCCAAATGTGACCCAGAAATGAGAGTATCGTGGTACATACAGTCAGCACAACAGAAGGAAATACATGTCTACTGTTACTTTTAATTGTAAATTTTATTACATTACCTTGTAAACAAAATACGCCTCAAATTATTCTTCAGGAATTTTGCAAACTATCCAACATGTCTCTTGTACCGTGTTATCTTGCTGTTGTATCGTGGTGCCATCTATTCTCGACATTGTTAAATAAAACTGTAGTTTTATATGTTAAAATAAATCTGTAGTTTTATTTGTTACTAGTTGACCCGCGCAACTTCGTTTACGTCACAATTTTCATTACTTTTCTGCTCCAATTGGTCTTAGCGTAATAATACTGGCCTCGATAAATGGGCTATCTAACACTGAAATAATTTTTCAAATCAGACCAGTAGTTCCTGAGATTACCGCGTTCAAGTAAACAAACAAACAAACTCTTCAGTTTTGTATATTAGTATAGAAAATAAAACTGTTGTTTTATTTGTTAAAATAAAACTGTAGTTTTATACATATGTTAAATAAAACTGTTAGTTTAATTCAACTTTTGTTGCCATCTGTACTCTGTGATCCATGTTTTTTTTACGTCTTAACGTCAAATATCGGTTTCAATGTTTTCGAAATACATGAATTTTATTTGGAGAGAACCTTCTCAATGATCTCACTATACCGTAATACGAGTGGGAACTTGCAGTACATAAAAAGGTGGGCTGCAGCCAGAGCCTGGGACGATTCAATTGCAGCGGTAATCATTTCATTTTGCCGCAGTTAACGCGATCTATCACCGTCATGATCAACTCATTATCGTGTCAAGCTATCTCATTAACCTGTCAGTGTTCATTTCTCGTTGAAGTTATCTTTTATTTTCAGCACTGCAAGGATACGTATCATTGTACGTTGTACGTATGCTTTTCCGCAAGATGTGGTCCCCAAAGGCTCCAGACTAGTGATATACTGACAGCGGTAGCATGGCAAAGGCTATTGTCAATTAATAGTCAGTCAGTCAAAATCACACGTGATCACTTCCTTATATTCTGGCATTTCGACAACCTCAATCTCTGTTAGAAGTCACGCACTTATCTAGATCCTCAGGAGCGAAAGCAAAATCAGGACAAAGAAAATCATTACACTTTTCTTCTCCTTTCTTTGGTAATCTTTATTGATTGACTTATCTAGTGAAGTCATAGGCGAATAAAAAATTAAAAAATCACAGCGGATATGACTTCGTGCTTGTTCGAGCATCATCGTTATTTTTGGACCAATTAGAAAAAAAATATCATATGGTGACATATAACTCTAGAATCAATTTTTAACGAATCTTCCTGTTGTGCCCTTTTTGGCGTTTGCAAGTAGATTTGTTTGATTGAATAAATATATTAATTAATTAAATTAAACAAATAATGTACAATGACGGAATTACTGCCATAGACATTCTCTACCAGTCAACCAAGTCGTGGTGAAGAGATAAACTGGCAAGTGTATTGATTAAAAAGCGAAGTAAAATTTAATACTTACCTATAATTTATGGCTAACTATTATTTATATATTTGTTGTATATTTTAGTTATGGCGTTGTATAGAGATTTCAATTTTGCGGAAAAATGTTTCAAGTGGCTAACATATCTAGAACATTTTTGGATATCAGTACCCAAATAATATCATCATCTGCCTAGCCTTTCCCCAACTATATTGGGGTGGGGTCGGCTTCCAGTCAAACCGGATTCAGCTGAATACCAGGGTTTAACGTGAAGCGGCTGCCTACCAGACTTCCATAACCTATTAACTGGGTAACACGATACTTCTTGGCAAGACTGGAGTCAGATTTACTGGCTTCTGACAATCCGTAACGACAGCCAAAATTCTACAAATTACAGCCGGGACCAACGGCTTAACGTGCTTTCCGAAGCGCGGAGGAAAATCACTATGTTAAGATGGTCACCCATCCACAGACCAACCTTGGCAAGCGTTGCTTAACCTTGATGATTGACCCGTGCGGCTGTTATTATTTAGCCACGAGCATCTCCACGAGTACCCAAATAATATATCTACTGATTACTCATGCGTCTCTAACATAGATCGTGCCGTTTATGTAAATACTCGTGGTTTTCGTTCTATGTTTTTTACCAAACAAATCATGTAGATGTTAAGTAAAATAGACTGTCATTAGTCGCCACAAGCATGGGCTAACGGAGCCAACGACAGAGCCGGGATTGCGCGGTCAGGTTGGTTTCAATTAAAACTCAACAGAACAAAAACATATACTACAACTGTTCCAATTTCTGAACAAAAAACGCAGCATCCCTCACCACCACATCTACTTTCCTACAATCCAATTAATTTCTGTTGACATCAACTTGAGAAACCTCATACGATTTTATACTTTATTAATTACACTAGTTGACCCGCGCAACTTCGTCTGCGTCACAATTGTCATTACTGCTCCGCTCCTATTGGTTTTAGCGTGATGATATATAGCCTATAGCCTTCGATAAATGGGCTATCTAATACTGAAAGATTTTTTTTCAAATCGGACCAGTAGTTCCTGAGATTAGCGCGTTCAAGTAAACAAACAAACTCTTCAGCTATATATATTAGTATAGATGTTCAACCATGTTTCACGTTAATTATCTATTTCAAGTTAACTACGAAGTATATATTTTTATTATGTCAAATCGTAATGGATAGAACGTGTCTTCTAACAGTCATTATTTTATTACTGTCATCATTTTAATTGCTTTTTAACACGCTCAGTGCCATGGGACCTTTGAGGCAAAAGTAGTGGACTTTTCAATTATTTATTTTTTTGCAGAACCGGATTCTTCTGGTACCAGAATACTATGTAAACTTAACACTTTACCCCCTTGCCCCTCCTTGTTTTTTTTTAAGGTGTACGAGTACGTGTATCACATAACCAAGATACAGTGGCCGAGGAGTAAAACTTCGTATGGGTATTTATCTGACAGGCCAGGTGTATCAGTTATGATACAATACTTCTTTTTTTTCTTTGGTACTTTTCGGAATGATACAATTATAATAATAATAAGTACTGTCGTAAAGTTCTTTCTGTTGATATAATATTTTCAAAAAACGTAAGGTAAGTACATACTTACCTTACGTTTTTTGAAAATATCAACTTAAAACTTATAGTAATGAGTACATACTCATTACTATAAGTTTTCTTATTTTGTGAGGAATTGACAGTCTCAAGGGAAATGACAGAAATGAAGCAGGAGAACACAAACTCGCTCTCTAATGTGCCTACATGGTACAAACTTTACATTCTTTGATTAAAATAGTCTAAGAAGTGTTTCCAATAAAAGTATTTTATGTTTAACATAAATATGCTACTAAAAGTTGAATGAACTATTATATAATTGTTATGGAAGGCTATATGATAATATACTAAAACAAGTTGAAGTCGATCACTATTTATAGAAAGATACGTTGTACCCGAGCATTCATAGGGCATGATTTAAAAGAGTGAGAGCAAAAGGTATAATTAATTGAGACGACGCCGACGCTGAAAAACAGTGCTTTTTAAATCTCAATACACTTTAGGCACAGTTTCTGTAGATAACATTTATCATAAAATTATTGTGACCAATATTAAAACGCGATCTTTGATTGGTTTACTGAGTTTTTAACAGCCAAGCGCACCACTTGACGCGTTTAGTTTTTATACAAACCGGGTTTTAAAACTGTTAGGAGTAGGTAAAAAATAATAGGGAGAATAATAATAAAATAATCCGTATCGCAGCAGTGGACGTTTTGTAGTTTCTGCCTGCTATTGAAAGTGGGTAACCGAGGCGAGAAACCGCAAAACTAGGCCAAAGTTTCTACGAACAACGACTAATTAATGATTGCGGATCCTGTTTATTAAGTTCAAATTCGACGCCAATAAGCAACAAAACTAAATAATCACTTTCGTTTCTTTTCCTATTTATTATTATTACTTTCTTTTATACTAATTTGTGCCGATTATAAAAATAAAAGTAGGTATTTTATCTTTTAGATTAGTTTTTGTATTTGCTTCTGCCCTTGTCCCATGTTTCTTGGGATCGGTGCAACACGTTTTTTCCGCCAGTCAGCGAGTCATCGATCACATCATTGCTTATCATCAAGTGAGATTGTGGTCATACGTGAACCTGATGTAGTAGTGGTGGACCGAAGCGAGAGGCGTGCAATGATTGTAGACGTAACCGTCTCGCATGACGAGAACCTCGTGAAAGCCGAGAAAGATAAGCAAATCAAATATCTTGAATTGGCTCGTGAGGTTGTCGACATGTGGGATGTGGACACTGCAATCATTGTACCGACAGTCGTATCAGCTAATTGCCAATAGCCACGAGTCTCGACCAACATTTTAGGAGGCTCTCGTTAGGCAGCTGGATCAAGGGCTTGATGCAGAAAGCAGTACTTTTGAACACTGCTTGTATTAGTAGGAGGTTCCTCTCTCTGGAGCCCTGACCTGTTGTTTAGAGCCTGTTCCACCGGGACCACTTGTACACACCAGTGGGCTACAATGTTTTATATTTTTTAATGTTTTTTTTTGTGTTTTTTTCCTGTAAATCGTCACGCTATCATTTCCTACCTTGCCTTTCATGTCATTTCTCATAGAATTTTCTCCTATCCAATCTCTATAATACCTCTATACAATCATCATCCTCTCTTCATCCATAAACATTCATGTTAATCACTCTTTTAGCCACACGCGTTTCATTCCTCCTCATCGTATTCCCACACAAAGTGAAACGATTCTCTTACATCTTTTATTAATTATTATTATTGCTAGGCTGTAGATAGTAAGCTATGATGTGGTCGACGGTGGAACCCGCTTGCCTAGAAGTAACCTGATAAATCTTGAGTAATCAACTTTCTGTCACTAGCACTTATCAGTGCAATTCTATAAAAATGGAATTTTAGAATTTTGAATTCTAGAGTCAAGAGAAAACCCATTAAAACAAAAAAAAAATAAAAAGAAATGACAGCGTGATATCTAAGGTGAACTGAACATGAAGAGTGCAGCCAATTGATGCAATCAAACTGGAATGACAGCCGGTCGATTCTGTAAAAAAACTCCCCGAGAAAGTTTATTTATTTATTTAACACTACGCACACAGATGCATGGCAGACTTAATATCATAGGCTCTACCAATGAAACTTTGTTGAAGTGAGCTGTTATTCCAACTGATGCTATGGCTTACTTCAAGCTGACATCACCGTTATCAATCATGAACAGAATATTAGAGAATATGGTAGGCGCCAGGTAACGGTGCAATAACGGTCATTGATCCTCATAGATTTATTCACTGTCTTAATATCAAAAACAGAAATAAATAGCTGTCCTGAATCGACTTCTATCTTGATCCTTTACGTGCGATAGTAATAAAAAACGGTTCATAATTCGGGTATCTACGAAGACATATTAGGGAAAGGTCAATGTGCTTTATTGCAAGTTTATCTGGCGCCTACCATAGTAACAAATCATTTCAATATCACTCCACCAAAGTTTCATGGGTGAGGTGTAACAGAATAGACCGCCCGATATGGCACACCTGCATCGCGTGATGTGTAAACCAGCACGTGAATATATTATGTTTATAAATAAATAACAAAAGTAAACAAGTCATCGAACGGCTCCTCGCTGTGGTCGATGTGGAAAAACTGGTTACGAGATAAACTTCTTCCGGTTTGAGGCATCTTTACAGACAACTAATTGAATACATATTACTGGGACCGCTATTTCTTTTTCAAATTCAATGAGGTTTATTTGATTATTAATGGTGGAGTACTGTTAAATTATTTGTTTTTATGGTTCCATGCCCGATGGGTAGGTAACCAACGGAACCCTATTACTAAGCCTCCGCTGTCGGTACGTCCGTCCGTCCATCCGTCAGTCTATCTGTCAGCGGGCTGTATCTCAAGAATCGTAACAGGTAGGTAGACAGTAGAATATTCATAGAATTTGTATCCTATTTCAGCTACGACCATAACAACGAATAAAAAATTATATGAACTTTACAAGAAACGTGTTTTTTGGGTTTCTGGTACGGAACCCTTCGTGAGAGAGTCCGAATCGCACTTCGCCGGATTTTTAAAAATTCACACTTTCGGAAGCTCTACTGAGGTCATCGAACATTGTACTGAGGTACTCCGTAATCTCAGCCATGCCGACATATCGTCGGAAAATCAAAGGTGGCTGATGTAATTGCCATTGACATTAATGCCTCGCCTTCTCCAGTCCAAAACCTTGAAGACATCCTCCATTGCGGCCGTGAACAGTTTTGAAGAAATGACGTCTCCTTGCCTCACTCCGGAGGATAGGTTTCGAGGTCTGATCCTGAAGTCGGACTGGCATGGTGGCGTTTTTGTACAAACAATTCAGCACCTCGATCTACCGATAGTTGATCTGGCACCGTTGGAGAGACTGCAGTACAGCCCAAGTCTCGATCGAATCAAAGGATTACTCGTAGACAATCCCTAAGCAGAGGGGCAGATTATACTCTTCGGTCTTCTGTATAACCTGACGGAGCGTAAGCATGTGGTCTACGGTTTTGAAGCCTTTTCGGAATCCAGCTTGTTCGGGATGCTGGAAGTCGTCAAACCTGCGTACGAGACGGTTTGTGATGACTCCGGAAAACAGCTTGTAGACATGGCTTAGAAGTGAGTTGGGCCTTAAGTTATTAAGCAGGGAATTGTCGCCCTTCTTAAAGAAGAGTACCACCACACGTCCACTCCATGCCTGTGGCGTTTTCTTCTCGAGTATGATGGAATTGAGCAGTTGCCGAAGGGCCTTTAGGACCGGTGTTCCACCCCCCTTCAGAAGTTTGGTCGTAATTCCGTCCTCATCCAACGCCCTGTTATTTTAAAGCTGCTTCAGAGCCATTCTAATCTCATATAAGCTGACGTCTGGGATGCCCTCGGTATAGAATCACACTAGAATCATAATATTAATCACACAACAATCTGTCAAATTTCATTTTCATTTTTAAAAGCCTGCTAAAGCATTAGGTTTAAGATTGATTGAGATAATTTGACAGTGACGGGTAGCAAGATATGCTTTCTGATTTTGCTAAAGTGGCCTTTTTAGACCCGCTGGTTAGACACAAAATGAAATAGTAAAATTATTAGATTATAATTCGTCGATATATTATAAACACTTCAGTTTGAATACAATAAATCCGACTTCAATAGTTATCAATACATCCGTGTGTTTATTATATTTGTTTTTATTTTACAATCTGACGGCGTTTACTAGTATCCGGCGACATATACAATGAATGAAAGAAATATTTTATTAAAATAAGGGTTAGATATGTGGGCCGAAATCGCGACAAAAAATTAGTAAACAAAAAACTTGTAATTTATAGCTTACCTGGATGTGTCAGATTAAATTTGTCTACCTATAAACACAGTTCTATTCTGGTTTTAGAAAGTATTTATAAAACCGACCTTGTTCTGGTCCTCGATGTGGTGTATTTTCACTACAGACTCAATATTTATTTCAACTTCCAAAGTAATTTAGTTGAGAACAGAAAGTTATGTTATGTTGATAAAAATTTCGATACATTTTTTTTATTTGCACTCATTCTTCATTTAGTAGGCTCGATGACCCTGTTTTCGTTGCGAAAAGTGGTGGTTTTCTTTAGACGGGGCAGCCTGCTCGCTATTGTATGAATGTTACGCAGTAAATGTATTGTTTTGACGATGTCTGCAATCCGCACGACGCAGTAGATACGAGTACATTAAGCCGGTTAAAGAACCTTTTAAGAGCTTGTCAAAATAGAAGAACTCATTTGGTAGGTACTACTGTTTGACATGTTCGTGGACATTTATTCAGCTTGGAAATGAAGGGGATGGAATTGATTTTTCCTGGCATTTCCTTGGTTCGAGAGTAGGTACTCCTTAAAATTTCTTTCGTTTCAAATCACGATGGTATTCCAGGCTCAGCCATTCTGTTGTAGCGCGTGCCGCTTTTCCTTCGAAATCCGCCTGCATGCCTAATTATTTTTGGAGGTACGTTTTGTCAGTATGTCTTTTGAAAAAACACATTCGTAATGTTGATGTAAATACTAAAAACGCGTTACTCGACTAAAATCATACGGCATTTTTATATTTTCCGTTGTTTTACAGTAACTACGAGTAAGTACATGTTATGATTGGTTGGTTGCATGTAGCATGGTTATTTATTTATTTATTTATTTATTGATAAGGCACTTCAACGACTCACTTAAAACATACACAAACATAAATCACATACAGTATTAGTGAATTCGTCACTGACAGAAGTGCACAGCACTAACAGATAACTTAATGATCAATGGACATACTTGATATCGTTAGTTGCATTTGTTACAAGTTGTAATTTAAGTTTAAGAAAATTGAAGTTAAAATTATGAATGCGTTTAAGTTACATATTGTACAGAATACCAAAAAAAAAAAACAAACATACGGAATTGGAAGTGTACACAATGGTTGGAATGGTTATGTAGCATGTTCTCGTTAAGGGCGTATATTTGAAATTTATGGTAGCTCGAAAGCGACGAGGGGCGCCGCGCATGCTTCCACGTACAAAGTTCGAAATATCGAACCTAGCGCCAAAGCATCAAATTAATTCAAACCGCCAACTGATTCAGTGTTGCTCGCTCACAAACTTCATAAGTTTCTGCTGTCAAAAAAAAAATTGAAAAAGATTTTGCGAACTTTATATTTTTTTTCTATCGAGAAAATGTCTTCGTATTGTGTATTCCTTCAGTTGAATACTAGATCATCTAGTCAAAAAACATATACCACAATTTCACATTCCTGTTCCAGGAACCTAACAAGATACGTTAAAACGAAAAACGGCTTTATACTGATTGAATCACCTTAAAGGAGACTGAGACTGACACTTAAGAAATACTAGTTTTGGTCTGCGGCATCGCCCGTTTCTGTCACTTATTCCTATTTAGAAACACATTACTTCTTAATTTTATGCTTTATCTTATCAGCCTGACACGTTACCGCAATTAACAACAAAATATTCTATTCATTTAAAATAGTAAAAAAAACAGAACTTCAAAAACCCATTCCACTTATGTTTTATGGGAAACAATAAAATACACTATTTTTATAAATTCCAAACAAAAAATTACAACACATGTGCAACAGATTGTAGCTCGGACAAAAACATTGTTTTTTAAAAGTAGCCTTAGTTGCTTTTATACTCGTAACATTAGCTATCTTACTGTGAACGTTCCGTAAAAAATGTCCCAGCCGCTTCGCAGATTAGCCGGAACTTACAGACTGTCATAGTATGGTCTTTACTTCCAATGATGTAGCCTGACCCAATGATGCAGTTTAAGTTTTCATCAAAATCGGCCGTGAGACACCTTTGAATGATATTCGTTATTCCTCATAGTTTCGGAGTTGGATGTCCAATTGAATAAAAACTTTTTTACAAAAAATACAACCGACTTTCAAAAACAAAACACGACAAGGTACAAAATAACTTCAAAAGAAAGAAAAGAACTTTGATTTCGGAAGTCGGTGTCAAAAAACGAAAAAATAACCAAAAACACCTTCTTCAGAAATTAAAGTTCTTTTCTTTCTTCTGAATTTATTTTGTACCTTGTCGTGTTTTGTTTTTGAAAGTCGGTTGTGTTTTGGTAAAAAGGTTTTTTATTTTTCACTTTTTAGTGGTACCTAGGTACCTGCATACCCATTAACAGCGTACCAGCCCAATGTTATGTTAAGAACTGGTGTAAACACTAAAAAAACATGCGATTTCAGCAATCCCGATCCCTTTGCTATCATTTATTGAAGAGTTCCGTTGCCTACCTCCGAAGTTCTTTGTCAGATCTTCACCAAATTGAAACGGGACCAGTCCAGGAAAATATTCTTTCAAACAAAAAAAAGAATCATCCAAATCGGCTGACAATTGGCGAAAGTATCGCTGAACAAACATTTTTCATGGGATCTAATCATCAGATCCTAATTTATACCTTTCATCATCAGCTCAGCAAAATGATATGATGATTACCAGACACAAATATCTGAATTTCGTTTGAAAGTTCATGAAAAACATTGTATGTGCCTGTAAAATTTGAGGGTTGCACTCGATTTTCGTGGGATCCCATCATCAGATTCTGGCATGGTGACAATGGGACCAATCGAGAAGTATACCCTTTCAGATGAACCAAAAATTTTTCAAATCGGTTCATAAATGACGGAGTTATGAGGTAACAAACATAAAAAAAAAATACAACCGAATTGAGAACCTCCTCCTTTTTTTGAAGTCGGTTAAAAATTCAACCTGTTTCCAAATTATAAATCAAAGATAACACGTCCTCCAAAGTAAAGAATCCATGAAATATTGCGGAACTTACTGCAATAATACTGAAATTAAATTACTATTATGATGAGCTATCGCCATCATGTCAGGAGATTGACGTCCATTGCTATTACTATTGCTAAGTCCATCTTGTTGGAGGTCTTCTAAAGCAGCTTTGGAAGGCCTCCTACGAAAACAGCTTCTACAAAATTCAGCGGCATGCCATGATATACTCAGGTAGTTTATTTGTAAGTTAACGATAGGTAATAAGAAAGAGCGAGGCCTGAAAACCAGCGTTGACCAGCCTTAAATTGTGACTATGCTGCAGACTGCTCGACATTTGCTGAGTACGCTCCTTTTGCCACACTGTTATCTAGTATTTTGTAAGCAACCTTCGTTTTATCATTCTTGTTATGATTATACAGTTTTGGCAATCAACGATTCTTTCTTCTTTTATACAACGTGTAACAGAATAAACGGAATACTTGAAAAGGGGTAATTGTACCCACTTATCATTATGACTAACTTTTGCTATGGAACTAACATCGAAATCCCGATAAAAATTGTATTCCAGTTTCTGATTTCTGATGGCATCACATAAGGATGCATCTGATGGAGCAGCTGTTCATAGGTAGCGGTGAGTGTAACCAGTGAACGCCAGCACCTTATTCAATACTAGCAGTCACCCGCGTGTTCACTCGCGAGAAAGGGTCAAACTCCTGGGATAAAAAGTTTCATTCAAATCCATTCAGCCGTTAAGATATGAAGAAGTATAGAAATATAAGAGGTACAGGTATAGGTTGAGAGGTATGGTAGGTAGAGGTATTTATAATATTCGTGAGGATAACTGACAATATGACGTATGTTTAGGACGTCATAATACTTGCGTTTGATAAAGCTACACAAGCTCACCTACCTATATAAAGAATTGTCACATTCTCACTTTCAGTTCCTTACGGTCTGGAGAATAAAGTTACCCAACAAAAAAAAACTAATGTGATTGTCCCTTCAGATTAGATTATCTCCATCCCACATTATCGAGGTTATCGATACCGATGCTCGTTAATCACTAATTAGAAAATCGTACCTACATACCTTACAATCACAACGCACTAGGCTGGGACTATACCAATGATCTTGTTAGATAACACAGTTCGAAGGCCTTGCTAATGCTCAGTTTCTGAAGTAGGTACTTTATCGGTCGTTTATCTGTCCGTAAACGCTATTTCTCATAATAGTCCGGTCAAAATAGACCAAAAAATAGGAGTGAAGGTACAGTAATTCGCACCCAGCTCAAAATTGGTAGGATTGTTCAAAACACTTTCATAAATGAAATCTTAAAAGTCCTCATCGATCCGATACCTGAAAAAAAAAAATATTCGGGGTCAAAGGTAACAAAAACGGGGCGTTCGCGATTTTCAGCAAAACAATAAGTTTTATCATTAAACTAGCTGACCCGCGCGGCTTCGCTCCCGTCAATGGGCTACTCTACCTACCCTACCTACCCTACCTACCCTACCTACCCTACCTACCCTACCTACCCTACCTACCCTACCTACCCTACCTACCCTACCTACCCTACCTACCCTACCTACCCTACCTACCCTACCTACCCTACCTACCCTACCTACCCTACCTACCCTACCTACCCTACCTACCCTACCTACCCTACCTACCCTACCTACCCTACCTACCCTACCTACCCTACCTACCCTACCTACCCTACCTACCCTACCTACCCTACCTACCCTACCTACCCTACCTACCCTACCTACCCTACCTACCCTACCTACCCTACCTACCCTACCTACCCTACCTACCCTACCTACCCTACCTACCCTACCTACCCTACCTACCCTACCTACCCTACCTACCCTACCTACCCTACCTACCCTACCTACCCTACCTACCCTACCTACCCTACCTACCCTACCTACCCTACCTACCCTACCTACCCTACCTACCCTACCTACCCTACCTACCCTACCTACCCTACCTACCCTACCTACCCTACCTACCCTACCTACCCTACCTACCCTACCTACCCTACCTACCCTACCTACCCTACCTACCCTACCTACCCTACCTACCCTACCTACCCTACCTACCCTACCTACCCTACCTACCCTACCTACCCTACCTACCCTACCTACCCTACCTACCCTACCTACCCTACCTACCCTACCTACCCTACCTACCCTACCTACCCTACCTACCCTACCTACCCTACCTACCCTACCTACCCTACCTACCCTACCTACTTACCCCCTTTTTTTTGTTTTTAAACCTTCCCTGTATTCTGGCGAAACTAACAAAAAAAGAATTATTCAAATCGGCCCCGCCGTTCTCGAGTTTTAGCGAGACTAACGAACAGCAATTGATTTTTATATATATCATTAAATGATTTCAGACAAAATTGTAGACCAAATAATTATCTGTAAAAAAGTACCCATACATTTTTTTTGAAATATATAACGAATCAAAAAGTTGGAAAAGTTGTAATCGTCATAATATGCATATGTTTCTCGACACCTTTGAGGTTGTGTACGTAGCGCGTTATAACTCAAAAACTATCAAATTTTATGAAAAAACTTACCGTTTTGCCGAAAATCGTGTTTGTGATTATTACTAAATTTTTTTTTCAGGTATCGGATCGACGAGGAGTTTTTAGATTTAATTTATGATAGTGTTTTGAACAATCCTACCAATTATGAGCAGAGTGCGAATTAGTGTAACCTCGGATGTCTAAATTGACCGGATTATAATAAAACGCCATTTGTTGGTTAGTGGTTAACGGACAGATAAACGACCGATAGTAACTCAGAAACCGGGCATTAGACGATCGGCCTATCAGAAAATAGTGGGTTTTTATTTAAAACCATTTAAGTGCTTCAAAATAAAATGGATATAAAAATAATTATGTACAAATCTATGTACCCCATTAGTTAAGAGATAGGGGTAGCTAAAAAGAAAACGATAGATATAAGAAAGAAGTATATTTCTATGGTATCAACAGTTACGGGCCTACACAAAATAACACAGCGGAATTTCTACTAGGGTAAAGGACATGTGTGTACCCATAGTAAATTCCAATTCTCCAATTACAGGGCCAGTAATTGGAAGAGTGGCTAGTGCGGCGCCACGGCGTCCTAACCTTCCGCTTGACGCAGGTACTCTACGGACACGGTTGTTTCGGAAGATACCTGTTTCGAATTCGGTGATTCGGTGGGAGGATACGCCCGGGTGTCAACACTGCGAGGATCGGCCGGAGGACACGGTGGAGGTCTGCCCTACTTGGGCGGAGCACCGCCGTGTCCTCGTCGAGGCGATCGGCGGCGGCGACCTCTCGCGTCCGGCCCTGGTTCAATCCATGGTCCGGAGCGAGGAAGCATGGGAAGCGGTCACCTCCTTCTGCGAAGCAGTAATGCTAGCGAAGAAGGAAGCCGAACGTATGAGAGAGGAAAACCTCACGCTCCAGCCGCCGCAACAGAAGAAGACGCGCTGGGTGTCGGAAGTCGCAGGGCAATTCCCGGCCACCGTAAGCGCGGGCCTGCAGACGGCGAGCGTTGGGTGGCTTGCTGTCCGATAAGAACCAGGCCCGGGTCGACGGTGCGTTGTGTCCCACGCGTGCTTCAAAGAGATGTCAGCATAGAAGGGGTCCACTAGGGCCAGTGCCTGCCAGGATTGCGGAAATGCGCGCAAATGACGCTAGGAGGAACACGGATGGGTTTTAGTCAGAAAGAGTCTGACACTCCCTTCTGCTTCGCCCAGAGCGGGAGGAGTCATTTGATGATTTCCCATCCTTAAAAAAGGGCGAGTATTTGGGCATAAATCTATGGTTCTGGGCTGCAAAAAAATCAAAACTACTTTGCCCGACTCAGGAATCATCTGGAATCTCATGCTCTGCAGTAGGAGGCGATAATTTACATGCAGATGAAAATAAGATAGTTTTAGTCTACCTTCATGAAACTCATTTCTTTAAATAAGTATTTAGACTTATCTACTCCATATTTTGTTAGTAGCTTTGGATGTTTTCATAAATATAATTTTGCGATATAACTCGTGTGTGTCGTTTCCTCCGAGCAATTCAATTTACCACAATCGATTTATCGTCACGCTTTTACAGAAATCAATTACAGCTCTAATGTCGTCAATCAATTTGTCAATTGTGTTGCTTTTAAATCCCTGTTAAATAATAGAAACAAAATTACACTGACTTAGCGACTAATCGTTAAGTCAGCATAATTTTGTCGCCGCGGGCCCATCTATCTCTGCACTAAAATAGGTTCGGACATTTAGGCGTGAATGCGCAACAACCAAACAAACTCACTTCCGCATTTTTATAATAATTATTAAATGGATACTGGAAGAGGAGCTCGTGGCTAAATAATAACAGCCGCACGGGTCGATTTTGAAGGTTAAGCAACGCTTGCCAAGGTTGGTCTGTGGATGGGTGACCATCTTAACATAACGAGTTTCCTCCGTGCCTCGGAAAGAAAGCCGTTGGTCCTGGCTGTCATTGGTAGATCTTTGGCAGTCGTTACGGATTGTCAGAAGCCAGTAAATCTGACTGATCCAGTCTTGCCAAAATGTATCGTGTTACCCAGTTAATGGGTTGTGGAGGTCTGGTAGGCAGTCGCTCCACGTAAAACACTAGTATTCAGCTGAATCTGGTTTGACTGGAAGCCGACCCCAATACAGTTGGGAAAAGGCTAGGCAGATGATGATGATGACTAAATGGATATTTTATACTTTTATATGAATACCTACTTAATTGAGATCAGAATGGCTTCGTTGCCTCTATTTATGTACCGCGATTAATGAGGCTCGTTGAGAGCACTTTGGAGCACCCCTGTAGGACGCACCTTTGATGTAACCTTGGTTATCATTTAGTAGAAATGTTACTCGTCTCTCGAGCCATCTCCACGACTAGCTAGATATCGAGTTTTGTACCTTATCTTGGGGCAAAAGTGAACGTTGTAAATATGGACGAAATAAACGGAATAATTTAGCTATGATAATATACTTATTAGGCCAGTCATGCAAGACATTTTAGGTCGCATTATTTTGAACAACCAATGAGATTTTTTGGTAGGTATGTTATTAGGGTAGATGCCAGTAGTGTACACCCAATTTTTCAACTTCGAAAGACCTATGCTAAAATTTTATTCATTAACTCGAACGAATTCATAATTGACAAAAGTCGAATACGTAGCAAATGATCTTCTAGAAAAGGACTTTCCAACGGTAAATGTCTTAAGTAAAATGAACATTCGGGTATCTTCCCATAGTTGGATGACCATTCTCTTAGATTATTAAAAATACTATTTTTTATTATGCCGTGTACTTCTGTTGCAGAAGTCAGCTGAGGTCCCGTCATCACTTTACGTAAATCTTTTCCCTTAACTTTCTTCTATATTTGAATACTCCCAAAATAATTGCAATATTTAAGATCGATAAATTTGTAGTTTTTTTTTTATTGTACAGGATTTCATTTTATATGATAACAATCATTTTCCACTGAACTATCTAACATATGAATTTCGAAAGTTCAGTATATCACATAGCTCCGTTTTTCAAACTACAATTTCGATTTTTTGTGAAGGTCGTGTTTGATGTGCTGTATCTCAATACCTGTAAAACCAACTGCATTGGCGCTCTAAGTGTAAAATTGTATCTACTTTAATAGTCCACTGATTAACTTTTTATGTGGAATTCACCGTTTAGACTTTTAAAAGATAATAAGCCAAACTCAGAAAAATTACTGAAAATGTTAAAGTTTTCCGAGCACCACACAGTTAGCGCAAGATTTTCGATATTGATAAATTGGGAGGACACTACTGATATCTGTCCTAACAACCACCCAAAAAATCCGGATGGTCCTATTTTCTGCGACCTAACGCGTTTAATCTGTCGGTGACTGGCCTATATATCAGAGTAGGTGTAGCAAGAAGCGTTTATTATAGTTTCTAACTACCTACAAGGAAAACGGCACGAGTCAGTTTAATAATATTTTTCTTGTTCTAAACATTGTTTGTTTGAGTGGGGGAATAAGTTTACAAAAAACTTCGAAGGATGTTCAGTTTTTCGGAAGTGTAGAGGTAAGAATCATTCATAGTAGGTGCCAAATAGATATGTAGCAGCCAAATCTTATAACACGTCGTATTACACAAGGAGCTGCGCCGTATTGAAAAACGTCGCTCTTATGTAATGCCGCTAACTCACGTTCAGCCGGATTGTGGTGGTGATAAGTTCTAGAAATCGAAGTCCAACGTTAAGCTACGAGTATATAGCTTAGCCAGCCCGTACATAAAATGTTGTGCAACAATATTGTTACACAACATTTTATGTTCGGGCTGGCAGATGCTTAGGCCGTGTAGGGTACAAAATGTGATGAAAATATATATTAAATATATAATTTAATAAATTATTTAAGCTAGGTAGTAAGTAGACTAGCCTTTGGAAGTCAGTCAAATATTGACATCTCGGGCTTTTGGGGTTGGTTTTACTTGAATGAAACATATTTCACAGAAACAAACTTATTAAGCTTTAAAATTATTTTTTAACGAATATTGTTTGTCCGGTGTATTTTTCCACGGTATTTTATTTCAGTGAAAATGTAATTATAATCAAATGTTATTGTTTTATATGTCCATGGCATACTTTTAAGATGGCAGAATTCCATTCGGAATAATTATACTAGGCATATTGCCATTTCTAAAAAATAGCATTTTAACCTTAAATTAAAATTAAAATATCGTCTTAAAAAAATCAACATTTGTGCTACAAAAATTAGTGACTGGAACAAATTGCTGTAAAATCGACTCCACGTAGCTTGGTCTGCCCTACCCCTAAAGTGCCCGCCCGCCTAGGTGTGGAGGGGCGACGCGGCCCGAGAGCTGAGGAGCACTTGTTATAACCATCTGGTTTTTAACTTTCTGCACAAAATCATGATAAATATGGATAAAAATACACCCATCTGTGCAATATACTACGACATGACGCAGGCTTTCGATTATGTTCAGCATAATGTTTTATTAAAAAAGCTCGAAGCGTATGGTGTTCGAGGAAATGTTCAGAAGCTCTTAGAATCATATCTACAAGACAGGAAGCAAACAACGGAAATTGCGACGATTAATGCAAACACTAAACGTGAAGTAATTTTTACATCTAGGGAGCGTAAAGTCAACTATGGCGTACCACAAGGAAGCGTATTAGGACCACCACTTTTTACCCTTTACATCAACGATTTTCTTAAATGTATAGATCACAGTATGACACTTTTTGCAGATGACAGCACGATAACCATTCCTTGTGATAATAGGCATATGTATGAAGATGATATAAATAATACATTAAACAAAGCTATTTCATGGTTAGAAAATAATAACCTTAAAGTAAACTTAAGTAAAACTGTAATAATGCATTTTAGTCAAAGGCAATTAAAATATCCAATTTTAAAAATTAAATATAATAGTAATGTAATTGAAGCAGTCAATTCCACAAAATTTTTAGGATTAACCATAGATCGAAATTTAAATTGGAAGGCTCACATAGAGGTCACTACCAAAAAACTAAGTAACAGTGCATTCGCACTATATAAATTATCGCGGATTCTAAATACTAATGCCCTATTAACCGCCTATTACGGAATAGCTGAGCCCATTATCAGATACGGCATTATTTTTTGGGGACTCTCTACGGACAGAGATACCGCATTTAAAGCCCAAAAGAAATGCCTTAGATCCATATTTAAATTAAAAATGACGGAAAGCTGCAAGCCGTTTTTTATAAGCCACAACATCTTAACTTTACCATCAATTTACATTTTAGAAATCGCGTTATTTGTTAAAACAAATCCTAACCTATTTTCCCGCATGGCAGACTTGTTTCCTAGAAATAGACGGGATAACAGTCAACTTTGTCAACATAGGTCTCGGACTGCACTTATGCGCAAGAGTGTTTTTTGTATGGCTCCCATTATTTACAATAAGCTTCCAAATAACTGGAAAGAGCTAAGTGTGGAACAATTTAAAAAGAATGTAAAATCGTTTTTGGCTAGTAAAGCATATTATGATGTTAATGATTTTTTAATGGAATCATTTTAAATGGACATGTTCTTTTATTTTTATTTTATATTATTTTAATTTAATGTAATGTAATAATGATTTTGATTATGGTATTTGGCTAAAATGTTTCTTTTTTATTATTATTAATTTTGTGATATTACTTTTTACATTTTTATGTACATAACTATTTATTTCCATATGAATTAATTATGTGATGAATCAATTTATTTATTATGTCAGAATTTTTTCATTATTACCACTGAATGATATATTTTTTATTTTTTCTAAACTTGTACATTTAATATTTGCACACCATGACAATATGGTAAACATGTTAGCACAACTCCATGTACTTTTATCACCTTTCATGCATTTGTTTTTAATTGTATGTACACACATGTTCGAGCAAATAAATTTATCTGAATCTGAATCTGAATCTGCGATGATAAGTTCGCGTGGGATCGCTAGAACCCCGCAGCGTCGGACCCATGACAGAAATTATGCCTGCTGCATGTTGCATGCTCGTCTGCGTGCTGCATGCTCGTCTGCGTGCTGCATGCTTGTTTGCATGCTGCATGCTTGCCGCATGCTTGCTGCATGTTTGTTGCATGCTTGCTGCATGCTTGCTGCATGCTTGCTACATGCTTCCTTTATGCATGGTAGGCTCGTTTGCATAGTTTTGTCTTTTATCCCTATCGCTATTTACCGCCATCGCCGTTTCGCGAGGTTCTATCTCATCTGCCTAGCCTTTTCCCAACTATATTGGGGTCAGCTTCCAGTCAAGCCGGATTTAGCTGAATACCAGTATTTTACGCGGAGCGGCTGCCTACCAGACCTCCACAACCCATTAATTGGGTAACCCGGTACTTCATGGCAAGACTGGAGTCAGATTAACTGGCTTCTGACTATCCGTAACTACTGCCAAAGATCTACAAATGACAGCCGGGACCAATGGCTTAACGTGCTTTCCGAGGCACGGAGGAAACTCGGTATGTTAGATGGTCACCCATCCACAGACCAACCTTGGCAAGCGTTGCTGAACCTTGAAGATCGACTCGTGCGGTTGTTATTATCTAGCCACGAGCTCCTCGCACGCGAGGTTCTATCTACCGGGTCCTAAAGAAAAGTCTAGTGCTTGACTAGAATTTACTCGCATTGTTTTTGTGAACGCGGTTTTGTAATTTTATAGAAGGGTACCTATGCATCAAACGTTTAGAAACTGTAACTCGATAAAATGTTTCTCTTCGGTATAAGTTTTGTATTAGCTAAACAATAATGAGGATAAAGAATATTTCATTTGTTATTCTATGATATGAATATCGAAACATTAAATTTTATATGTACCTAACAAAATTCTATGATTTAAATTTATTCAAAGTAAGTACTCTGCGGATTGATTATTCTATGAAATGATAATACGAGAAAAAAAAATGTGAAACGAAATTCTAAAAAACTGTTTTCTATAGAACAACGTACAACCAAAAAATAAACGAGCGGGACATGTGTCAATGAGATGAGGTGTAAATCGTCAATTTTTCCAAGTGAAATTGAAATAAAGAGTAACAATAAAGCTTGTACGGCAATAACCACCCAAACCCATAGCGTTTGCACATTTTTTTTCCATATTCTGCAATAGTCCTGCTCCAACCGGGGATTGTCCTTGGGTATACTTTCACAGTGCATACAGGGACAATCGTCGGTTGGTGTCCCATTCCATTTGTAATGTCTAACGGGCCTCTGCGAGTTGGCTTCGGCCCCTCGCACGCCTATCAAAGGACCGGGTCTCCAGGGACCCGAGAAAATAAAAAACGAAGAAGTTTGTACGGCAATACTACCACCTTGTGATTAGTTCTGGCATCTTTCTGTTTGGAATCAGAAAAGGAAACGCTGTAAATATGCCAGTTACAAAGGAAATCTTATAAGTAAATATTGTGAAAGAAACGTAGAGTTGAACTTTGCCTGAACAAATTTTCACATAAACAATCCATCCATCCATCCCTTAACAATATTAACTAATTCAAATCTGTCAGGGGATCGGTGAGGAAACCTTACTAAGTAATTTATTGGATTATATTCATACGACGCTACGTTATTAGATTTAAATTAGTCATGAACTTGATAAAATAGGATTAATCGAGCATGGTTCTAAACCATCTGTTCAGCAAAAGTGTTGCTTTTTAACCGATTACAAAGAAGGAAGTTATTAATTCAACCCACGTGTGTAATGTATTGTCTGAACTACACAGTTTCTGTACATTTTAGCCTATACCACCTTCTAAACATGTGTGCAATCTTAGTGTGTATATTGAATTGTATTTGTGAACTATTTTACTCTTTTATTTTTTAACCGACTTCAAAAAATGGAGGAGGTTCTCAAATCGGTTGTATTTTTTTAAATTTTTGTACCTACTGTAACTTTCAGGCATGCGAAAGTTACAGTACAAAAATGGTGAGATGTGTAAAGCACTACTTTCTTGAAACACCCATTGTAATTTCTGGCGTAAAAAAAAATATGATTTGTATTTACTTATGTTTGTATGTATGTTTGTCTTTCAACTTTTTCACTTTTTAGTGGTACCCTCAACTTAACAACACCACTGGAAAGTCGCATCGGTCACTAGGAAAACGTGTCGTTGGATTAACAGCATTATTCATATTATTTTTCATGTTGTTTAAGTAGCTTAGCTAAAAAAGAGTAAAATCTTGACATCAATTAAAATTATTAGATCTGTGGCCTGCATGTTTACCTTAGTCGTAATGGTTCATCAATTTATTGATACATGTGAGATGAAAAATACTGTTTCACAAATAATTCTAACATATAAATATTAAGTCAGTTATTTTTTGTTACATGAGATACAGAGTTGGTTCTGGCGTCTACTAGGTATCTCACCAGCACGGAAATGAAACAACAAAATAAGTTATTTGAATAAAAATAACCGAAAACTGTAATTTATTTAATTTGTAACTAAAAAGGGAGAAATAAAAGTTGTTACTATTTATTTTCGGCATAATTATCTACTTTAGATTTCTTAAATAACATAACTTTTATGTCTTCCTTTTTAGGCATAAATTAAAAAAAAAACGTTTTGAATTCGTTTTTTTGACGTGACAACGTCTTATAAATTGGTTTGCCGGGTGACACTTCAAGAAACTGCGTTACGCTCCGCTCACGTTATGCGCTCACAATGAGAGCGAGTGAGAGGCACGCGTCCCTTCCACTCGGGCATGGTTAGCCCGCCTAAGAGCGAGAGAGACAGACATAAAAAGTCGTTGTCACGTAAAACTTTCGCCCGTATACCGACTTTACAGGCAACCAATTTTTTTTAAGTATAATATCGTACGTATCGGAGTATGCAAAAAGTCACAAGATATAATTCTATTAATATTTTCCGAGCATCATGAAAATGAAAATAATTATGAGTAAAAAATCTTCTCCAACGCAAGCTTTATATGAATTAAAAATAAATCAATTCAATGAGGGTTTTCTGAAATGTCGAGCACCAGGTGGCAGCACTGAGGCATCAGTCCCAAACACCTATTAAATCGCTAGTTTTATGACATTTTATTAAGTTGCCGTCGACGTCATGTTAATGTCAAAATCACTTTTTTAATAGAGAGGGCCTCTCGCTCGCCTATGTTGCGCCAACTGGTAGAGTAAATTTTCCTGAAAACCTCATTCACTTGTCATCACATATCTAATGAGCCCAAACATGATGGTGTTATCGCTTTTGGTTCCGGCTCCTTCATCACCACCCACCTTCTACCATATTGTTGCATTGTACCCAATTTTACATAAGAATGCCTGCATAAGTGTTAGCTTAATCGGATAGCAGTAAATGCTTGAAAAATGAATTACAATAATCAATCCGAAATCACATACGAAAGCAAGTTAATATAAAGCTTGTAAAAATACTTTGAGCATGACCTGCGTTGCAACAACTCAGCACGTGGAAAATGCATAGCGATATTAACCTGTATAGGGGTTATTTATTACAATAATCACGTAAATTTAAGTACATGTTCAGTGTTCACCATGACGCCAATCACTTAATTACCTCCGGTTTTAACAATATATTGGTGCATCATAGTGTACCTACGTGGATTAATGGAGCCTTAACAATGCTGTATTAAAATTATTAAGTATATTGTTAGTTGCCTTGCTTCTGTATGTAAGCTGTCATGCTAATGATGACAACGGTCCTCTACCTCCCTTTATTACCTTCGTACGTCCATTATAATAGCATCAAGGTATCACGCAACCGTTTCCTAGGTTTCCAGTTAATTCAGTTATGGTATGATAAATATCATCTGCCTAGCCTTTTCCCAACTATATTGGGGTCGGCTTCCAGTCAAACCGGATTCAGCTGAATACCAGTATTTCACGAGGAGCGGCTGCCTACCAGACCTCCACAACCCAATAACCGGGTAACACGGTACTTCATGGCAACACTGGAGTCAGATTTACTGGCATCTGACTATCCGTAACGACTGCCAAAGATCTACAAATGACAGCCAGGACCACCGGCTTAACGTGCTTTCCGAGGCACGGAGGCACCTATATACTGCACCATAATTTCTTAGGTTGAGGAGCTCGTGGCTAGATAATAACAGCCGCACTTCAAGGTTAAGCAACGCTTGCCAAGCTTGGTCTGTGGATGGGTGACCATCTTAATATACCGAGTCTCTCCGTGCCTCGGAAACCCAAGGTGTGAAAAAAATACCAAAAAAGATCCTTATATCGCGTACGCTGCGGAAACTATTGACAATTTTATAGAGGACATCAATATCTTCATAAAGTCCGCAAGGGTATATGTATTTTTTTTAACTATTGATAGGCACGCGTTCGACCACTATCTCACCTGTTGGTAAGCGATGATGTGGTCGAACATGTAGCACGCCTGCCTAGAAGTGGGTGGAATTGGCTCCTTTTAGCGGAAAACAGACACGCTTGGGTCTTAGCAGCATTGAACTTGAACAGATTGGCATCGGTCCATTCAGAGACAGTCTGTAAGGACACGTTCAAGCGCTCAACCATAGCCTCCTGGAGAGACCGGATCTGTGACCCACCAGCTCGTGCTTCGGACACGTATCTCTCAGCAACAGTGCTATCGTCTGCATACCCAAAGGTACCGGGTTTAAGCAGATTATTAATATGCAGCTAGAACAGTGTCGCCGAAAGTACCGACCCCCGAGGAACTACGGTATTAATATCCAGCAGTCCAGACGAGCAGACTTCTATGACCACTCGGATAGACCGACCGGGTATATATCTAACTATTATGGTCACAATGACCGCTTTTGGTTCAAAATATTCAATCAAAACCCGGGTGAAATGGAATAGTGGTGATTTTAGTATCATGATGTTAATACGTATCTATTTAAATTGTTTAATAATTAAAGTTAGTTCTATAGATGTAAATTACACTTTAAATTATTCAAATTGGACTTTTCGTTTAAAAGTTACGACGGGTATAGAAATACTCTATGTATGAAAAATGTTGGGGTTGAGTGAACTGCCCTACATTTAGCCTATTAATAAGTAATTTACACATTACCCGAGGGAAGAGGGGAGAGGAAGTTCGTGGAGTATCAACTAAACCCGCGCGAACGAAGTCGCGGGCGAAGTGCTAGTTGTTTCGAAAAAGCAAAAAATAAGTGTCCAATATTTTTCGATAATCTAACTGATGGACTAAATAGAATCATACTTTTTTTACTCAGGAACCATCTCTATTGGGCCTAAGATAATTATACGAAAAGACAATTAATACTATAGCCAAGCTAAAACAAGTAGGTATAGCAACAAATATTATCTTTATTATCTATAGTCTCTAACCCATCTATATTAGTCTAAAACCCGACCGCTAAAAACGACTAAAATGTTCGAAACAAGTCGCTTTTCAAGCAGTGTGATGCAGTTGGTGGCATTGGATCAGTGATTAACTGCATACGACTGCTTGAAAAGCGACTTGTTTCGAACTTTTTAGTCGTTTTTAGCGGTCGGGTTTTTTGACAAAGCTATTTTTTTATTTCCTACATTTTAGTGTGTTACTTTTGGAATAGGAATCGTCTCCTCGATCCCTTCATCTTGATACCCCCTCGATGTGTTTTGAAATTATTTTTTTCAAGGCATTATTTAGCGCCAAAAATCCGCCGTTTTTTTTTTTTTTTATTTTGTTATACCCAGTGTCACTCTCACAGTAAATACGAATCTAACGACACCTCTCAAGCTAAAATCCATCGAGCCGTTTAGGCTCTAGGGCATGCCAAAGAAATATACATACATACATACGCTCGAAAAACTGCACTGGTTGATCTTTAAGGTTAAGCTACGCTTGCCAAGGTTGGTCTGTGGATGGGTGACCATCTTAACATAACGAGTTTCCTCCGTGCCTCGGAAAGCACGTTAAGCCGTTGGTCCCGGCTGTCATTTGGTGATCTTTGGCAGTCGTTACGGATTGTCAGAAGCCAGTAAATCTGACCCCAGTCTTGCCATGAAGTACCGTGTTACCCAGTTAATGGGTTGTGGAGGTCTGGTAGGCAGCCGCTCCACGTAAAACACTGGTATTCAGCTGAATCCGGTTTGACTGGAAGCCGACCCCAATATAGTTGGGAAAAGGCTAGGCAGATGATGACATACGCTCGAAAAACATAACCCTTCTTCTTACGCAGTCGGGTGAAAGTAAATCCTCCCCAATTGTAAAATATGGTATTTCGGTTTCGCAATCGAAAACTGTTAAAATGTAAGAACATTATCGATTAGAATCGAGAGTTTACAAACCAGCAAGATTGTTTGCTTGAACTAAAGACGAGTATATTTTTTGCCTCCGACCGCACCTACATACAACGCTATGGTTAGATATAATTTTCCGACCCTTTGTTCAGGATTGAGTTAGCTGAACGAAGTAAACTCCTGATTGACCTACTATTTTCCCATTTCCAATGCTGCTGTCGGTTTTCAGTTTAAATGGATTAGACTGAACTGGGCAGAACTGTAGTTTCTACGCGAACTGCCATTTTCTATCGGCTATCCAATTACTTACTATCGGTTTAAAGAGTAATAGCGGAACCGCTATAAGCCGATTAATTAGGTATGTGGATGCTTATAAATTAAACCTTTTCAAGATTCTGCATTTGTTTTTGACTGCCAATTTACACCAAACAATAAACCTAATAGCTAAAGTCATCGCAAAGGTAACCAGTTGTTAAAATTATGTTCTAAACAAATAACTACTTTTATTTTATAAAAAAGGAAGATTTTGCCCGCGATTTCGTACGCGCATATCCCGTTTTTCCCGTTCCCGTAGGAATTTCGGAATTTTTGACGAATGATACAAATTATCTTTCCTCTAGAATTACTCTCACGGATTTTAAAAGATATAAGATTATAGACGGAAAAAGCGACTGTGTTTTATACTATAAAGATATATATACCATCTTGCGTTAACTAATAATAATTAGTAACGAAACATTTAAAGTATATTCTCCATACACTCATCGCAACTCAAATCAAATCAGTCGCCCTCTATCATCAAATTGACAGTTATTTAATGAGATGGTAGGTAGGGTTCAGTACTTCAAAAAAAAAAACGGAGCTCATGTAACGATCATTTCGTTGTCCGACAGTCTGTCAGTGGAGTTTTCAAGTTGAAATCGATATCAAATACGTAGAACCCTTGAAGGTCTACATAATCCTAAGGATTCGCAATAAAAACACTTCAAATTAATCGAATCATGTACTATGTTTCCCGTTACCCTAAAGTCAATTTACATTTCCAGATGAATAGGAGAACACTGTTTCATGAACAAAGTCAAGTTTATCTTTCAATTTTCCTTCTTCGTCGGAGTAATGATCGATGCTCTCATAATTACTCCCGTAGGTACTGTATAATCGGAAAAAGTCGAGAATCGATTCCTGTTATGGACGAACTTTCTACGTACCAGTTTGTACGGAACCAACGGTTCGCATCGTTTTTTATTTGACAGCTATTGAGTCCTGTGGAGTGGATGACGATCCTTTCGATGGAAGTTACTTAGAATATGGGTGGAAAGTGTATTCGAAATAATAAATGACTGTGCGAAACCGAATAACAACCGCAATCGGTTGTTTTACGTCAACGGTTCGGTATTGCGGTTTTCATAACAATTCAATTATTTCTGAAAGTCAGAGATTACGAGATGACTAAACTAACTTTACAAAATACCTAATATGATTTCACAAAACTCGGGAAAATAATAATGCTTATTTACCAAATCTAATACGGAACCAATTTTATGGGTCATTTTGTAGGTAGGGAAGTAGTACTTTAAGGAAAATAAATTAAATACCAACCGCAAAAACAAAGTTTCCGATTAGGTATACTCTAGCCTCGCATAGAACAATCGTTTGGTCCCGGCTTTCATTTGTAGTTTTGGACAGCCCTTAGGTGATTAGACTACCCCTTGCAAACCACACCGAGCAACTCCATGTACAATAATAGTATTTCATCATCAACCCGGCGTTGCCCACTGCTGTGCCTAAGGACCAAGTTCCCGTGCCAGCCTCATGCAGGTTCTACCAGCGATGGCAACGATATTATCCATCCATCTCGCCGCCGGTCGACAACACTTCTTCCAGTCCTCGGACGCCACTCGGTCACTGCCTTCCTCCACCAGTCATCACCGCGCCAGGTGTCCTGCCCTGCTCCATTGTAGTTCCATTTCGTTTTCCGATGTCAAAAACCTTCGGATCGTATGTCTTTGGAACTCGTCAGTTAAAATTCGATCTTCTAGCGTTCCATGGTTTTTTTGTGCAACTCGCAGTCTGTTCACAGCCTCCTGCGTGAGCTGAGATGTTCGACAAAGTCCGCCGCGCAAGCGCCGTAACTCATGGTCGACAAAACACACAGGTAATATACTGGTATTTAGTTGCATACAATTAGACTGAAAGTGGATCCTAATATAGTATAATAGGCTGGGCAGATTGATTAAGATCAGGTGACGTCTTGCAAGCTATCACAGGAATGTATGTATGTATGTAAATCGGGCTGGTTTCCGCAACTTCACAAATGGGACAAAATAAATGTGTCATTCGATCCACCCCAGCTCCCCAAGGAAGGCCAGCAAAACTTTCGTGTTACCAACTATCTTACAGAGGGTTTCCGAGGTACTTAGCCCTGTATTCCGGGAATACCGGGCAGCTTAGCAGGGAGTAGCGGGCTGTCAATGAGTCCTATAGTATAGAGATGTTTATTAAAAGACCCGTGGCCAGTTGTTACGGCTGTGACTGTACGCAACTGTTGTTTAGTCAGTCTTAGGGTTTGTTTTGTGAATCGGTCATCTATAGAGGGAAGCACCTCTTTGGCCTGCCTACACTCACTATGATCAACCCATAGCTGGTGATGTTTATCTCCGGTGCGTTTCATTACCAGATTGCTATCACAAGAAACCCGTATGGTTCTATCTAGTCCGTCAGTTACATTATCGAAAAATATTGTACACGTCTTTTTTGCTTAAATAATGACGAAGATAAAGAGTTCAAGACTGGCTGGTGATGTCACATTTGGGTAAAAGTGTTCTCAATGTGCCGCCAGCCCGCCACTCGTCATAAGGGTTTCCAACGCATTGTATCGACTGAATTTGTTTGTTTACGTTAAAAATAATAATACGTTTCAATATTGTTTTGGAAATCTATCTGGCGGGCTAGAGAGTAGCCGATTGCAATTCAAACGCGAACGCTCTATAAAAATACGAGAATTTCGTTTATGTTTTGCCACTGGAAATTAAAGAAGAGGAGCATTGAAGTAAACAATAACAGATAAAGGAACTGTAGTTATCAGTTGCCAGCAATCAGTTTTCTATTATACGTAAGTACATGGGATCCATCCTTGTTGCTTGCAGCATAGTAAACTGTCGGAAAGGTCATTGGTCAGCGTCGTCTGTGCATACCGATGAGCACACCGTTCATGTTTCCGCAAAACACTTCCAGTAACGCTTTACCTATAGCTACACACAGCACTCACATTAAACTGGATCCGACAGTTTTTTTTTCGTCATCGCATGATAAGGATGATCTTAAAGGAGCGAAAGCAAAGGATAAATAAATCTGTCTAACATAACATTAAACGTACTGACGGCTTCTGAACCCAGCGAATGTGTGTTGTCTATCATTGTATAGATTTTATTTTCAAATAGTTATAGGTGTGCAAAATCCAACAAATTTTTCAACCGTGAGGATTGCAGATTAATATCAGGCGCATCGTTAATGTGTTGCAATCCCGGAGATAGACATAGCTGTATATATTATGAAGCCTGAAATTACACCGGCACCCAATCCCTTCAAACCGGAACAACGCTTCGCTTGACGGAGGAAATAGCTGGGTACTTGTATTCAACTCATTTCTTCCGCCAAGCAACGAAGCGTAGAGACTACTTACTTTACGTAGTAGTGTATAACGCGTGTGATAGTCACTAAGGTACGCACATATCCGGGCCATGCCAGGGACGTGGTCCGTCACAAAGTGGGCCTGCGTTCCGGGCTCAGCTCGGACACTGATGTGTGTGAATACTGTGAATGAGCTCTAAAATGTACACACCGATATGTTTTTGCACCTTCATTCTTCTCAACATTGCCATCATATTTTGGATATTAACTGGTAAATGAAAATGTGTAAGAAAACATTCAACTTTTTTCACCTGTTCAAAACACGTTAGTTGTAGTCCAGTCATACAAGACATGTTAGGTCGCAGTATTTTGAACAATCCTGATTTACCTGATATTTTTTTTAGTATGTAAATTGAAATGTTAGATAGTGCAGTGAAAAATGATTCTTATCATATAAAATGAAATCGAGTACAATTAAAGACTATATATTTTCGATCTTTAATATTGCACATATTTTGGGAGTATTCAAATATGGAAGAAAATTAAGGGTACACGACATAACATAAATTAGTATTTTGAATAATCAAAGAGAATGGTCAGTCAACGATGGTACCCGAATGTTCAATTTACTTAAGACACTTACCGTCGGAAAGCCCTTTTCTACAAGATTATTTGGTACGTCTTCGACTTTTGTCAATTATGAATTCGTTCGAGTAAAGGAATGAAATTATACCTGAATTACAGACAGATAATTTTGAATGCTGGAGTTAAGCAATTTTTAGCTTCCTATAGCATCAATATAGTCATCGCTGGAAAGAGCTATTAAAAAGGGCTATTGCTATAAATATAACTATTTCAAATTTTAGGTACTTACGTTTGGAAATAATAACCTTAAAATGTAAAAAATTACACTCAAATTTTAAGGTTTTTGTTCAGTTTGTAATAACCATAAGTTACAGCAGTAAAGGTAGTGACTTGACTTTGTAATAATTGTCAGTATGTTCGGAGTTAATGACTTAGTTAAGTGACTAACTTGAGCACCAAATTCAAATATTGTTAGCGCCCTTACAGCTATAATCCCCTAAGAAAATCTACTAATACTAATATTTTTAGTATAAAGAACGTAAATTAGGACTACGAAATCGATTTTTAATGTAGTTAATTTTCTGAAATAAAAGAAGAAAATCGTCTGAATCAATTGTCCACGACTTCATCTCTGGCGATTTCCTTTTAGAGCGAGTCTTTTAACGTAAAAACGTTACTAAAAAGGTATAGATACTAAAGTAGAACATGAACAGATTTAATTTAACCGATAAAAATGTATATGTCTCGTAATTCAAAAATTGCATCGCCAAATGTGGTATCATCATCATCTGCCTAGCCTTTTCCCAACTATATTGGGGTCGGCTATAATGTGGTATATAGTCTGAAAATATATTGATTCGCCTTGCCCGTGAAAGTACTTACAATATCGTGTGCGGACATCGGTGAGCAGAGAGAGAATCCAAAAAATATCCTCTAGATTTACTCTGCGCGACCAAAAAATTACCTATAATTTCACGACATAAAACTTTACATGAGTAATTAATACGTCACCGTGTAGTCATTGAAGTGTTCTTAGATTTTTTATGCCAAAAAATATGATAATGTACGATATTGCCTACTTCGACTTTAAACTAAAACTCCAATTTCGAACTTTTTGGAAACAAATAGCTGTTTGAAGTGCTGTACGTCAACAGCTACTAATCTATAGAGCAACTGTTACAGCCAAATTGTAGCAAATTTCGTCAATTTTACACTACTGGTATCTGTCCTAACTCCTAACAACCACTCAAAAGACCAGGATGATCCTATTTTCTGCGACCTAACGCGTTTTATTTGTCTACGGTAACTGACCTTCTATGTTTTGTTTGTGTAACATTGCGTGCTACCATAATTCACAGTGAAAATAAAAGCTGTCTCCCAGAAAATCAGTGGACTTTTTTTTAGAAATTTGTTTTTATTATTGTGATGAAAACAACAAATAATCGAATAACATAGATGGCGCCTTTGTCAGCATGCTTTATACAGACTGCATGTACTCTATGAATTCCATACGTGAGAACACCTCCACTAAATGCTAAATTTTTTTTTGGTATTCTTCTGAATCGAAATCAAATACGTAGTATGTATAATTGCGAAATTATTTCGTTTTCCTGCACCTTTTACAGGTTCAATGTTGTTCCAAAACTTAATGTTACAACGGCACAGAGGATGTGGGGTTCACACACAGTGCAAGCTTCGTTTCCTTTGACCTGCTTACATGAAAGGGTGACATTGGCAGTGAAAAGGCACGTGTAGAGTCACAACACTTGCTTCGTGTAGGGCGGTAGGTATAGCGCGCATAAGGTCTCTGCCTCGAGTTTTGCGGGCAGCGAGGCGGTGTCGGCGGCGGCGCAGGAGCGGGGCGGGCAACGCAGATCCGTTCTCGAAACCAGTGGGCAGATCGCGCGGCACTATAGCGGCGTAGCGTTGTGTTCGTGCTTGTGTAGTCGAGATATTTGTTTTTATTCGCGAACGAAATGTCTGAACAACGGCGACAACATTTATTTTATTCAAATCTATTCCTAACAATGTGACGCGTGGGCGGTCACCGCTTGACCGGAGTGCACCGCTCGTTGCCCGCCCTCGCGCCGCTGCCGCGCCTCTGTTTTCGAGGGCCGGTCCATTTGATTTTACACATTAGATCCTTCCGCTCCCGCGCCGCCACCGCGGCCGCCCCACTGGCCGCAAAACTCGAGGCAGAGGCCTAACAGATCGTTTGTGCGAGTGGTTGGCGCTCGTTCCGCGGGGCTCTTCATTTCCTCTTGTCATGTCACCTTCCTCGCGCTGCATCGCCCATACGTAGTTTGAACTTGACATGTCCGTACATTTACATATGTAGAGACAGTAAGGCATCTGAGTAGTTAAATATTAAGTTTTTGAGTATGAAATTGCCGTTGTAATAAAAGGCATACTTTGAACTTTGGTAACTTTGTTATCACAGTCAAGGCAGAAAAGAAAGGGCTACTTCATAGTTGAAGCTTAGGTACAGATAATAGGTATTCAATTTGCGCTTCTATAGGTCTGATTTTAAATTACTTTAGGTACTTTCAAATGACAAAGTGTCAAACTCTTACTGACTAAAGCCCATCCGTGTACCTCCTAATGCCCTTTGCGTTCCAGGGCCGCGGTGACTCTTTCGAACAAATTCCACAACCCTGGCAGGCACTGGCCCTAGCGGTCCCCGTTTTCTATGCAGACAGCTCTTTGAGGCGCGCGTGGAACACAGCGCGCCGTCGACCCGGGCGTGGGGGCCTACTCTCTAAGCCCGAAGTCCGTAGTCTCGGGCTTAGTTGCAGGCATCCGTATCACCTATCCACTAAGAATGAATGATAACGTGATTTAACAACTACTGTCGAATCGTGTTGTCATTCATTCTTAGTCCGGGTTCGGGACTGTTCGTTAGTTCGTAGATGATAGCCCGAAACTACGGACATCCGGCTTAGAGAGTAGCCCCCCTGGTTCTGATCTGACGGCGAGCCACCCAGTGCTCGCCACTCGCAGGCCCGCGCCTACGGTGGCCGGGCATTGCCTTGCTACTCCCGACGCCACTTTAGGTACTAATATTAATACTATTCATTTATGACCAGGGTCTACGGGTGTATGCTCCTAAACATTTTTTTACATGATCTATATTATTCAAATATAGATGTTAAAAAAAAATGTTTTATTCTAAACATGCTTATGCTTCCAAAGCAGCCTAAAGTATTTCTTAACAGCCTGCATTCTGCAAGGTTTGTTAGAGTATGCAGCTTCATTATGTATCATTGATCGAAACATGTAAGCCATGTAAATGACCAAATATCCAGTTTCAATTTATAAGAATACCTAATTTGTTATTTAGATAATAATAACAAACAAGTACTTGTTTGTTTTTGGCTTAGTAATTAGATAGTGTAATTGATTGGCTATCAATTACACTCATTCTTGGTACCTAGTAGGCAGATTAAACGCGTTAGGTCGCAGAAAATTGGAGCATCCTGATTTTTTATTTTTGCTTTTTCGCCTATTGTTTTTGTTTTCATAATTATGATCAATGAATGAAAAGTTCCTTTCCAGTGCCATACCGAGGTAGCACACGGATTCTTTTCTTTTAACGGGTGTGTTGTTAAATTTAGCAGCTGCGAGCTACTAGCTAGTCAAGCCAGCTACCTAAGTGGTTGGTCGAGGCTTGTGGTAATGAAGCCAATGGCTGACACGAATATCGGTAAAATGATGGCTAAGTTCACACATCGCATGACGAGAACCTCACGAGCTAAGTGAAGAAGATTATCTTTCTCGGATTTTACGAGGTTCTAGTCATGCTGGACGGTTACATACATGCTGATATACGAGTATGTTATTAAATAATTTTAGCGGTAGCCACTGTTTGCATCTTTTATTTTGACGAAATGTGAAGTATAAATGGGTGAAACGTAACGAAGTACGGACAAAAAATCTAACAAACCGATTTACATCCGTACACTTGGACGATCCCTCTTCTTCACATGGTCGTGTGAAGAAGAGGGATGAACGGCATGTAATTAAAAGAGATATGAATATAAATGTGGATGGATGTAGAGGGAGAGGATGGCCAAAGAAAAGATGGATGGATTGTGTGAGGAGCGATATCAAAGAAAAGGGAGCGTGACGGCTGATAGGACAAAGGAAATGAAGAAAAAAAACGTATTGCGCTGACCCCAAGTAACATGGGGTAAGGGCAGTAAAACCAACTAGGGAATATGCATTAAAAATATTTAATATCTTTTCAGTATATCTAAAACTATACAAAAATATAATACTAACAGTGAAAATAGAGTCAAAGTCGCTCGAAAAGCAAACAAGATATAATTATTTTAATCAAATATATCTGACTCTCACGCGAAAACGCTGTTTTCTATGGCAGTTATAGGCGTATAGGCGTCAGGACTTTGACGTCAAAGTTCATATCGGACTTCTCTTTCTAATTGTATTCTACGTATCTTTATAACTTCATCGCTGATGAAGGTATTTAAAAATAATACTACTCTGTCAAGAAAGTACCGGGAAAAGATCAATAATACACAAAATGTCTGTTATTCATCCAAATTTATTTTATCACCTTCAAAGTATGCTCCTTTAGAAACGATACACCTGCACCAACGAATAATCCATTCATCAAAACATTTTTTAAACGCTGCTTCCGGAATTGAGTTCAGTTCTCGCCGCGAATTCTCCTTTATGTCTTCTATCGATTGAAAACGGGTGCCACGAAGTGGTAATTTGAGTTTAGGAAAAAGAAAAAAGTCAGCAGGAGCCATATCTGGTGAATATGGTGGTTGCTGGATGGTATTTGTTGAGTGTTTGGTTAAAAATTCGTTCACAATGATAGCCTTGTGCGAAGGCGCATTGTCGTGGTGCAAAATCCAAGAATTTTCTTTCCACAAATCTGGCCTTTTTCGTCGAATTTGCTCTCTTAAACGCCGCATAACGCTCAAATAATATTCTTTATTTACCGTTAGACCTTCCGGTAAGAATTCAGAGTGCACAACACCGCGATAGTCAAAGAAAACAGTCAACATGACTTTGACTTTTGATCGACTTTGGCGTGGTTTTTTCGGTTTCGGTTCAGTTGGAAGGCGCCACTCCGAAGCTTGTTGACTAGTTTGCATGTCAAACTCGTAAACCCACGTCTCGTCACCAGTAACAATGCGTTTCATGAATGTTGGGTCCGAACTGACTCGTTCTAGCATGTCTTCAGCGACTTTCATGCGATTGAGTTTTTGGAGAAAATTCAGATCTTTTGGGACTAGCCGAGCAGCAACATGTTTCACACCCAAATTATTAGTTAAAATGGTACGGATCGACTCGTGAGATACAGAAAGTTCGGCGGCTATCTCTCTCAGAGTTGAATGGGGATTTTCAGTCACTATTTCCTTCACTTTTGCGTTGTTAACTTCAGTGGCAGACGTTGACGGCCTACCAGAGCGAGGCAAATCTTCCATCACATCTCGACCGCTTTTGAACGCTTTGAACCACTCATAAGCACGAGTTTTTGATAAAGTCGATTCACCGTAAGCTTTCTGTAACATTTTCAGTGACTCCGAACACGAAATTCCATTGGCGATGCAAAATTTAAGACAAACTCTTTGTTCGATATTTTTGTCCATTATGAAATTCGCAATACACACTATATATGATATTACTAAAACCAGCACTGTATTTAATATAAATAACAGATGCAACTCAAACTCCGCGCCAAAATGGAAAACAGTTGTGCCAATCTAACAACTACAAAAAAACAAAAATTTGAATTTGGAACCATAAACAAATCATCCATTCCCGATACTTTTTTGACTGAATGTATCATGATTGTTCACTAGAGCTAATAAGTATTTCATTTTGAAAATAAAAAAATCGCATGCACATTCCCTGAACTCTGATATTTTGCTGAAATGGATTTATTTGGCGCAGCCGTAAGACACACAATAATATTGATTTAAAATTAAGTCTCCTTATTTTTCTCTAAAATGTATACAATTGTGTGCCAAATAAACATTTTTTCTTTCTTTTCTTCATAATGCAAAATGACGTTTCATGATAGAAGTAAGTTGAGTCATTCGAGAATTTATAAACAGCTGATTGGCATAAAGCAACTGTGTACATCGATGGTGACAATGCATTATTTTCTTCTGCAAAGGAGCATTGCCCTGCGAACGACATCTCGGTCTAAAAGAAAACACCCACACTGTACATTGTGATCCCATGGGCTTGTCCACTGTATGATAATCCAGTTTTTATGTTCGCTTCCTAAAACATAGATATGTATCTTGGAACAGTTATTTCTACTAACTGTTCAATAGCATTATAAATAGATGCCTTTGTACTTGTCTAAGCAGATGGAAACAGAGTCAACATTAAAAAAGCATGTAATTTGCAAAAGCATATACCTATAATATTTCGTAATCAGGGTGGCTAATAATAAATATGTGCAAACACTTGAGTTCTGGTCAAAAATCGTAGGTAGCTAATAAAAATATAACAGCTGCGATCAAAATACTGCTACCGCATTAGTTTGGAAGGAGTTTTCCTTGCAGAATCGATGCCAAATGTAACTTTCCGGCTCCTTTAAATTTTAATTAAAATGTATGTGACATAATTTAATTTAAACCGCGGCCGCTGTGTTCTTTTCAGTGTTTAGTTTCGGAGTTATACAGAAGACAACATTTTTATCTAGTTTACGATATTTTTTGTTATTTGGAAAAGTGTAAAGTGTTCGCTTTTATTTATTTAAAGAAATTAATAGTTAAATAATTAGTCACCCTCTACCGAAAAGGTTCGAAAAACCGCGAAGCTGTTATGCCAGTGACTACGCCAAGGCCTACGTCAGCTTCTTTGTCTAGGCTTACGCCAGCTGCTACGCCACGGACAACGCCAGATGCTGCCGTAGCTACCGTCGCAGCATCTGGCGTTGTCCATCATCGTCGCCATCATGGTCTGGGCTTGCTGCTACGGCAGCGGCTATGCTAAGACCTACACCTGCTGCTACGCCTGCGGCTACGCTAAGTACGGAGGCTACAATGCCAAGGGTATAATTTTGTGGTATACGTATTACGTATACTACGTATGCTATTGTTGTACATGTAACATTTAAGGTGTGTCCGTTAATTGCAAGCTATTTATTTGAGAATTTTAGAATCAGTTTTGATTTTAAGTTTAGGAAACACATTGTATTACCTTCCATACATTAGACGGGAGTAAAAATCAATATCTATACTTATTAGCAGAATTGTGTGCGTACCGGTCCGCTTGATCAGAACGTTAATTTATTCAGTAAAAAGTATCTAGTTGTTAAGAACTAGCTCTCAATTAACATCAATTTACAACTTTCTTCCGAAGATTTAGAAATGGACGCAGTTTACAGTTTTCTTTTAGAAAGTAGCAACTAGCGCCGCTCAGTGTCAGTTCTCGGAACTAGGATGAACTATTGTACCTTGCCATTCTCCGACTCGTGACGACGTGTATAGAAGTTCAACTAGCTCAACACAGATGGCGCTAGCGTCATTAGTTTATAAATCTGGATTGGCAACATGCGGCGGCCACCAATATGAAACACAGGGCGCCTCCACCAGATGTCACTGGTCGCGGAATCTAATGCGCAGCTTGATATCGTTCAGAATGCGTGGTATACAAAGTCACGCTTCCGCCTACACGCCGCCCGCCGCCACTCGACTGAGTTCGGTATCGGACTGGCATGATACCGGCGCCGAGCCTCGCTGCGGACGTGCGGACAGTACGCACCACCGACCCGTTACCACGGAATGTGCAATTCCGACGACACTTTAGAACAACGTGAACATATCATAAAGTGAACTTTAAAATACTGAACGTTTTCTCTGTTACTAATTATGTGCAAATAGACTGGGAATGTTTGTTATTCACAATCTTGGAGCGGTATCTGAAACTGGTAAGTGTTCCATTTCTTGTTGTGATAAGTCGACGAATACGAGTATTTATGTTTTTAATTTTGGCCTTAATTTGCTTAGTTCGTATTTAGCAGAATACACACACTGCGTGCAGCATTTGAGAACACACGCACTGAGTGTTTAATTTAATAGCTCTACGTACGCATGCTTAATTTGCTATAGAACATAAAAATGTACCTATACCAAATATTGTGAAGGATTTTTTTAAACAGTAACTTTATCAAATATTTATACCTAAGTAAATACCGTACTTTAAAAAAATATACAGATTATTATAATATAACCCCGATAATTAATTCACTTAGACACTTATATTTGGTACCTAACTAAAATCTGTCGAATTATATACTCGTATTGGTATATACGAGTTTATAATTCGATATATTTTAGTTTTGAAAACTTAGCAGATGCATATTCTTTATTCGTACTCACTAAGTAGCACAGGAAGTGCGCAATATATTAGAAATTTCGGTTTATTCTTAGTTATATCCTGACTAGCGTACCTACCTGTTTCTATATGTACCCTATCTTGTCCTCATTATAACCATTTTCAACTGTAGGTAGGTACACATACATACATAGTCCACGCTCTTAATAGAATGGATTGCATTCTCCTGGACCAGCCTTTATTTTGCTATCCAATCACATTTTTACTATTCCGTGGGTGTACCGTTTATTCAAATGACATTCTTGCAAGTCAACTCTCTACCACTTGCGTGCATGCCCGAGGGTGGATACTTGCATTTACTGCTTACAAAATCACTGACGCTAGTAAGGAGTTCCCTTTTCTCAAATTTCCGTCAGCCCTATTTCAATACAGCCGTCTGAAACTGTGCTAAAGCCGGTCGACACGGATATAATAAACATTTGGATGCTTATGAATAAAACAGCTGTTATAACTAAGATGGCGCAACGTTCTGGCTTAGTTCATGTACTAGTACGCCGCGTGACCAATTGACAAGCACGCCAGATGTACCGGATTGTTATAAAACACCCAAACCTTTTTGTTCAGTAGTAGTACCTACATTATTCAAAATGGCGAAATCGACTAGCGTTATTCAATTTCCTAGCCTTTTCCCAACTTTGTTGGGGTCGGCTTCCAGCCTAACCGGATGTAGCTGAAGGAGCGACTGATGAGGCTATAAGATAGCCCATGGCAAGACTGGTGTCCGAGTTTCTGGCTTTTCGTAACGACTGTCAAAGATGTAAAGTGGCAGTCGGGATCAACGGCTTAACGTGCTTTTCGAGGCACGGAGGCAACTCGGTGTATACACCCCTTTTATTCGGATTGAGAAATATCTTTTGAATCGGCCCAATATTGAGGGAGCTAACAGGCGAGAGCCGCGAACAGGCGAATTATGACTTTTTACATACAAAGTCTATCCGCCCGCATTTTCTCTTCTATCGATGATATTATATCATTTATAATTAAGAAGAGTTAATTTGGAATCCTATATCCGAGTCAAGTTTTAACCTCTATTAGTGAACTCCCTGATTCGGTTTAAAACCAAGCTTAAACTCCACAATTCCACTCGTAGAGAGCTGCGCGAAGTTGCATTAGTTGATGAACGTAAACTTATTCCTGAAACTGAAATGAATTATGAATAGAGTAAGATAAAATACAGAGAAATATAAGTAAAAGAAATGTAGGAAGTTTTAAGACGCAGACGTATATCATCATCTCCGAGTACCTACCCCTATTAATTTGGGCCAGAGCACCGTATCCTTTTCCCTACGTTTTAAAACTATAAGCCGTCACCAATAGGTAATCACCCAGATTTTAGCGACATTTTCCCTCACACGATACATTCTTCGTTTAGTTGGTATTCCTCTATTCTTACCAAGGAAAGGAAATTAAGAGTAGGTTCGATTTAACCTCACCGCTTACCAGAAAAACAGATTCTCACACTTTTTACCTCTTTAATATTTCAGAATTACGGCCTGTATACGAAATTAAGTTCCGTTCAGTTCAAAGTGTTCAAACTCGATTTTAGCAGCGAGATTCAATAGAACCGCTGGCTGAAGAGCTTCCTACGTGCACATTTAAGCGAATTATAATATTATCCGTAGTGAAGGTAACAGTGTTATCCTTCTCTATCAACGGATATTGAACTGCGCCAGCTACCGTGTGCCCATTTAATAGAATTATGATGTAATCATTATGATGACACTACTTCTATCGACGACCACGTGAATATCGAAACATAATTATGCCGAGGGACACACCCCCTGGATAAGATGCAGCCTACCTTTGTGCTATTCCAGACTTCTCTGTTTAGAATAACATTCAGATCGGTTCGGCAGTTCTGCTGTGACTGAGTAGCAAACATACATCCGTCCCTGTCTCCAAACTTTCGCATTTATAATGGTAGTTACAAAATAGTCGATAGATATGTCGGACAGTTAGAACGCTTTATAAGTATTGAAAAGGCTAGAAGACGGGGCCCGCTAGGGCCAGTGCCTGCTGGGGCTGCGGACTTTATTCGAAAGAGGCACCGTAGCCCTGGAACGCAAAGGGCACTAGGAGGAACACGGAAGGGTTTTAGTCAGTTAGAGTCTGACACTATCCTACTTTACCCAGAGCGGGAGGAGACATTTGATGATTTCCCATCAAATAAAAAAAAGTATTGGAAAAGCTACATTGTTATAGAATTAGGAAGGCCCTGAACTATTCACGCATAGTTCCGCTGCAAGAAGCATAACATAGTCCGCTATCACAAAATAAACACCCATTGTTATCGTCTTAACTGTTATGTGTTACTGTTAATCAGCTTCAAAGTAGTACAAAGGGATACCCTGCATAGCAAGAAGGTAATTAATAGATTACAACCTTCATCGTACCATACTAAGTCGTAACATAGGACATACAACATACATACATCGTAATATCGGTACATACTTACGAAAAAAAAGGGTTACCTACTGTTTAAAGCCATACAGCATGAACTGAGCTTCCCCTATGTAACTACGCATGAAGTAAATACGGACACAAAACTGTGAAATAGTAGTCTTTTCCAAAAAACCTGATTGCGCGACGTTACTACTCGTTAAGGCTTGCAGCATCAAGCTCACAACCTACAGAAAAGGGACAGGTATTGTTTTCACACAGTCAATTTGTCTCCTTCCAAAGAAGGGCCATTTTTAGAATGGTATTGATCAGTCCAGTCCAGTCCGCCTGAAAAAACAACTAAAAAGTTCCAATCAAGAAAACTTTTCTAGCAGCTGATGCAGTTGTTCGTGGTTATTTTAGTTCAATCGCAGACGTGATGTTAGGAACTTCATCAGACTGCTTGAAAAGTAATACCACTTATAAAACCGTCTCCTCGATATTTTTATTTTGATAAACCTCATTACCATTTGTAGTGTAGATCGTTGCTTAAAAATTAGTAGAATTGGCCCTCAGATGGCGGCCACCATGTGTAAAATCCTTACGGTTTATGTCATAATTAAAAAAAATATATTTTGCGTCTGTTTTTAGATCACAAAAGTTCATATATGTGTACCTTTCCACAGAATAGTTCTAATAGGTAGCTTCAGAGAAAATTGGCTGAAGAAGGACGACAGACAGCCAGACGACCGCGTGATCCTAAGGGTTCCGTTTCTTACGGATGTTCGGAACCCGGATAAAAATATGTAATTACACACAAACACTCGAAAAACATTACACTCCTTTTGTGGCAGTCAGGCAAGTGGAAACAAATAAATGAAAACCTTATTTTTATTTAATAGACGTCGTGATGTTATGTAAGTTGCATCACCGATATCAAAGATTGTATTGCCTCATCAGTTACGCCTCGTAATCACAATCGGTGTGATGGCCGCTTACCTACTGCGAACACTATTCAAAGGATTAACTGTCTAAGATTTTTATTCATGAGTAATAAAATAACTTTTGTTGTAGGCATGTTCGGCTTCATAACATAGTTGCTACGAAAAACGATGCCAATAGACAAACACTATACCCTATCCTAATCTAGGTTACAATCTGCCTACGTGGCAAATGTATAAACCAGTTAAGACAGGATTGATCAACATACAGACCACATTAATACCCGCATATATAAGAAGAATAGGACATGAAATATGTAATTGAAATGTATGTATGTAAATATGTATTTGGAATTTCCCTGCCGGGTTGAAACTAGTGAAATCTGGATGAAACGAAATTCCATGTCAGAAAACTTTTTGGAATAGGCCTCTAGTATTTCCTGGCAGTGCTCTGTTAGTTAATTACTCGACCCTGGGGGTCGCCCGTGATGCGGTTAGGGTAGGTCTAGTATGTTTGCCAGTGCTCCGCTCAAAAGCTTTTCTGCTGTACCACCGGCGCTGTTCATTTGCATTTTACCTGCGGCTATTGACTCGGAATGGTGCCGTTTCTCATGCAACTGAAATACAGACGTTAATCATTGCTGAGCGCGCTCTGGAAATTCCAAAACATTCTAAGTTCAATTTTCTTCCCGATGTTTTCTTTCACCGCCATTGTCCTTGGAGATAAATGCAGATGATCCCGTGTGAAAAGTGCTCAAGCTTCAACAATCAACATAAATACGCAGCGGTTGTTACAGAGGGAATAATACGAGTAATACTCATCATGCAAACACTTTGGATTTTCTCACCAGAAAAATAGCTTTTATTTGTGGTCTGTGAAAAACATGGCGTTAACTACCTACACGGCAAATTATATCAGAACATGATCTCAGATGCGCATTGTTACGCCGCAAAATGAGTACGTATCGACCATCTGTTTCGAATTCGGTAAAAAGGACAGGCGATTATTACCAAGTGGTTTTTGTATTCATTGTGTCCAAAAGAAAAGTAGCACCTTTACTGCGACTTTTTAAATAAAATTACTACATTAACATCGTAATTGTGTTTGTCAGGTGTCCGACGATATGGCTGACAAGCTATTTAACAGTCGAGTAACCGAATCCCTAAACATTTAACCAAAGCGCGGCTGTTGGCGGATTCGCAATCTGTTTTAATTTAATTGCTTCAAATCAGGACTGACCGCTCACTTAGCCGTAAAGACAGAACTAAACTCCTAGGTGTGACATACCAACCCGAATCAGGAAACTGTGTCGCCTACGATTGATTTTATTCAACTATTTATATTACGCTTGTATTCTTTGAAAGGGTAAGCAGAGTAGGCATCTTAAATAATACGCCCAATGCTACAAAGGTGTAGGTATGTTGACTCATTTACATTAATTAGGTCGTTTTGACCGATTCGGTTGCGGCCCGTACTCGGTCACCGACTAATGTAGACGGGTTTTTGGTTAGCCGTATTCAGCTGCAGGCCGCTTTTCGGATCCGGTAAGCCAACAACTTAAACGAATAAGTACGGTCGCCGTATTCGATTAGCGATTTAATGAATCAATTCGGTTAAACGGAATGCGTTCGCCGTATTCGGTGAATGACTTTATGTAAACGCGCACTGTCTCATCTCATGTAATACGAGACCAGCCTAAAGCCCTAAACCGAGCACGAATCTGGGGGGCTACTCGATCGCTACTCTGTAATTTCAGGCTTAGTTGAGGTCGTATTTACTCTGTATCACCTACAGAATTACGATTAGTCCCGAACCCGAACTAAAAATGAAAGACAACACGATTTTACAGTAACTGTCAAATCGTGTTGTCATGAATTCTTAGTGGTTAGGTGATACGGAGTAGAATATGCCCGCAACTAAGCCCGAAACTACGGACTTCGAGTTTAGATAGTAGCCCTCAGAGCTCTCACTGAGAAATTCCAGATGCAAAAACCAAGCAACACTTTGCTCTAGCTTCCATCGCGTAACGCTTGCAATTACTAGGCAAACGACACAGTCCATTTATTTAAATATACGTAGACACTATAGAGGTACCTACATAGTTATATCGTTGCTAGTAACTATCTCACTGCAGGGCAAAGGCCCGGTTCAAGCAGAGAAGAAAGGAACATTGACGACCACTGGCATAACTACTACGTGTTGGGTTTCTCAGGCCCAGGTTTCCTCGCGCTCCCTGCTTGGGCGGAGCACCGCCGGGTCCTCGTCGAGGCGATCGGCGGCGGCGACCTCTCGCGACCAGCCTTGGTTCAATCTATGGTCCGGAGCGAGGAGGCATGGGAAACGGTCACCTCCTTTTGCGAAGCAGTAATGCTAGCAAAGGAGGAGGCCGAACGTGTGAGAGAGAGGGAAACCTCACGTCCCAGTCGCCGCAACAGAAGGAGGCGCCCCAGGCGTCAGGAGTCACTGGGCGATTTCCGGCCGCCGTAGGCGCGGGCCTGCGGTCGGCGAGCAGTGGGTGGCTCGCCGTCTGATCAGAACTAGGCCCGGGTCGGCGGCGCGCTGCGATCCCAGCGCGCCTCAAAGAGATGTCAACGTGAATGACGGGGCCCGCTAGGGCAGGTGCCTGCTGGGGCTGCGGAATCTGTTCGAAAGGGGTGCCGTAGCCTTGGAACACAGAAGGCACCAGGAGGAACACGGATGAGTTTTAGTCAGTAAGATTCTGACACTCCCTCTTGCTTTACCCAGAGCGGGAGGAGTCATTTGATGATTTCCCATCCTTGTTTCCTCGCGCTATTTCCATTCACTAAAAGTCAGAATCAAAACTGTACTTTAAATTCGAAAGTAAACACCATCACTACATAGTATAAAACAAAGTCGCTTCCGCTGTCCGTCTAACCCTATGTACGCTTAGATCTTTAAAACTACGCAACGGATTTTGATGTGGGTTTTTTTATAGATTTAGAGTGATTCTCGAGGAAGAGTTTTAGTACTTATATAATTTGCACTCGTAATAAGTATATAATTTGCACTCGTCAGCAACGCATGCCAAGGTTGGTCTGTGGATGGGTGACCATCTTAACATAACGAGTTTCCTCCGTGCCTCGGAAAGCACGTTAAGCTGTTGGTCCCGGCTGTCATTTGTAGATCTTTGGCAGTCGTTAAGGATTGTCAGAAGCCAGTAAATCTGACTCCAGTGTTGCCAAGATGTACCGTGTTACCCAGTTAATGGGTTGTAGAGGTCTGGTAGGCAGCCGCTCCACGTAAAACACTGGTATTCAGCTGACTCCGGTTTGACTGGAAGCCGACCCCAATGTAGTTGGGAAAAGGCTAGGCAGATGATAATTTGCACTCGTACGAAGCCGGGGCGGGTCGCTAGTATTACATAATTTACAAAACAGCAAAATGAGAAACAAATTAATATAATGAGTTAAGCAAATGCTGTAAAGTTAATAGTGCTTTACACTCCACACGATTTGCTGTTTCGCGCAATACGGATTACCTACATTGCACAACAAAACGTGTCGGATTATTCGTTTTGCACGCCCGCCATCCGCAAAATCATGTTTCTATAACAGGTAAGTGGATAGGTTTAACGAGCCGCAAAGTGGTGATACAAACGTGGATACGTACCTAATTATCAATTAGGTGGCACATGCAGGGCTGTAACGTGGAACAGGATTATTCCAGTAGATTTGGGGCAAACTGACTGTCACAGATGGACAGACAAGCGCACAAGTGATCCCATTGGGTTTCGTTATCGGACGGACGTTCGGAAACCTAAAAAATAACCGTATGATCAGTCGTTGAGAAAAGTGATTTCTCAAAAAAATATTGCTAAATAGTAATTGGAACTAAGCATGTGATTATTTTTTAATGAATAGCGCTGGAAATGTGCAATGTTAATAATAACGGGTGTCCGTGAAAAGCCGGTGTTATTCGCAATGTTATTCGATCTGCAACTCGATAGGGTCGTAGTGCTACCTACGTCGTAGACCGCGGCCGCGACTGGCATTGTTAGTATTTCTTTAGTACACCTATATAACCTATTTGGTTGCTAAGTTATGTGTTGTTAATCCATTTCCGGCTGTTACTAATAACTAGTGACCCAGCGTGATTTCTGCCGTGGTTTTGAGTCAGGTTTACTTTATCCTAGCTGACCCGCGCAACTTCGTCTGCGTTACTTTTTTCGTTAAGGTGAATGCGCCAGGGTAGCCCGCAAAATTCAAATATTTGTATGTTTTTTTTCGATTTGTATTTCGCGGGCTGCCCTGGCGCAACCACCTTAATGCTCCGCTCATTTGGTCGTAGTATGATGGTGTATTATTATAGCCTATAGCCTTCCTCGATGAATGGGCCATCGAACATTAAAAGATTTTTCAACTTCCTTACTTCCTGAGATTAGCGTGTTCTACCAATATTAAATTTATAATATTAGTGTAGAGTTGCCTGTACCAAGAAGCTCAGCGTAGGTAATACCAGTGTTATAGCAAAAAACGTTCGGATTTTCGGATTTACAACTGCATACAAGTCAGAGGTCGCCCTGGTCCTTGAAACTTAAGAAAATCCTAGTTTCTTATAGATGCATTATAATTTACTATAATACAGACTAACTGAGTCTGCAAAGTGTTTCCAGGTCATTTTAGGAATATTTTTGTAACTATATTTATGAAGCACTTGACCAGTACCTTTACAATGGTTACTAATAAATAAAGCGATAAAAGCCAACCTGTTCAAAAGTGTAGATGTGCCGCCATCTAGCGAGAAAAAGTAGCAATGAGTTCACCAAAGGATCCACTTTAAACTAAAAGTCAATCAAAAACGTCGGAAACGCGCGCAAAGTGACGTTGCTTGCGCTCGAGATCAAAAGAAAATACATTCAATGAGTTTTCAAAGCGTTACCACCATAATATTCAAAACAAAGGGAGTAACATCGTCGCCGACACTGATTCAATTCTAAGTGTCATTGCGCAGGAAATTGTCTGGTCTCACGGTGCTGCACAGGGAAAACTAGCGAAATAAGGTTGGCTCAAACGGGACCCTTGATGTTATTACATTGTCATGTCAACCTTGTTGAAGCTAATTTTAGGAGGAACTTGGTATTTAATTTTGGAGTAATTGGGTTTCAGGCACGATGGGAAGCTTAGTAGGAAGCTAGGTCTTTACCTAAGAAATTGCCGTTTTATTAAACGAGCCACTTTGAACTTTAAATATAAATGCTTTTTACTAAAACCATATCACATTTTAAAAAACCGTCCAAGTTCGAGTCGGACTCGCATACGAAGGGTTCCGTACCTTAACTCTTAATTTTTATTATTTGTTGCTATAGCGGAAATAGAAATACAAATCCTGTGAAATTTTCAACTGTCTATCTATTATGGTTTTTGAGATACATCCCGCTGACAAATAGAGGGACGGACGGACGGACAGCGGAGGCTTAGTAATAGGGTTCCGTTGGTTACTCTTTGGGTACGGAACCCTAAAAATCAGTTTAGTCATTACGGTTTTGTTTATGTGGGGTTTTTCTGTGAAATTGCCTTTACTAAATATTTTAAACATGAACTCAATGGTTGAATCCTAGTAGATTTCATTGGGATGATCATTTTCAACTTGAGTAATTTCCCTGAAAGTAAGCTAGCGGAATTGGAATATTTGTCATTTCAGACATATCAGCGTTTTCTTTAATTTTGTGGATTATTTCATTGTCATTTCTGATCGACTAAATTAAACACATTCAACACTGTAGCACAATAATCACAATTAATATTCGAGAGCTAGCATGTGGCCATATCGAAGAATTCGCTATTTTATGATGCGTCCAATCATTTCATGAAATGGAAAATATCCGCTGATCGTGATATGGTCTGGTCAGATCAATGAATCTATCAGTGTTTTTAATATCAAAGTCATAAATCATGATTAATGGTCAAAATAAAATAATTAGGTACTTAGAAAATCCATCCTTTTCTTTTTTTAAGGATGGGAAATCATCAAATGACTCCTCCCGCTCTGGGTGAAGCAAGAGGGAATGTCAGACTCTTACTGACTAAAACCCATCCGTGTTCCTCCTGGTGCCCTTTGCGTTCCAAGGCTACGGCACCTCTTTCGAACAGATTCCGCAGAGAAAATCCATCCTTTGAGATGCGTTATGGCAGCGGATAATTATTCCCATTAAAAAAGCTACCAATATTGCGCCAGCTGAAGAAATAAAGCCATTCCATGTGGCCAAGGTTAGTTCAGATTAGGTTTGAAGGAATTTAGTGGTCCCCGACGCGGAAGGCTCGAAGGTTAAGTTCTTTCAGGTCCTCCACAGAAATAGGAGCGCCGCGCAGCAGGGCACGTCGACGAAGTAAGGTAGTAAGTTGACATTTCATGAAGTGGCCAGACATTCATGAATTATGGCCTAACGTGGACTGAAATTTCATCAAACATTGGCCATTACTTTTATGAAATACTAGTTGACCCGCGCAACTTCGTCTGCGTCACAATTTTCATTACTGCTCCGCTCCTATTGATGTGATGATATATAGCCTATAGCCTTCCTCGATTAATGGACTATCTAATACTGAAAGAATTTTTTAAATCGGATCAGCAGTTCCGGAGATTAGCGCGTTCAAGTAAACAAACAAACAAACTCTTCAGCTTTATATACTCGTATTAGTATATAAGATAGATATTTTCAAAATTCCAATGATGCAGTTTTACTTTTCATCAAAATCGGGCTCGAGGCGAGGAAACTATGAGGAATATCGAAAAACATTGAAAGGATCAATGTTTTTCGATATTCCTCATAGTTTCGGATTTGGCCCTGAAGGCACACTTTAAAATTTCACCTGTACATGTATGTGAATGTAATGTCAAATAAGCTAAAATAATTTGTGTACTTAACGCGATTACAAGCGATGAGGTTATACTTAGGTAGTTAGGTACCTAAATCGGTTAGGTAGCTATTACAATATATTTTTTTTACTTTTGGTAGGCACCGGACACATTATTAAGTGTGTACCGTGTGACCGTGCCTAACTTCCTCGTTACACGCACCGACTTAAGTACTTTCTCGCAAAAGACGCTGAGTTAAGACCGAGCTACATGACCGAGACTCAAATCGATAACTTACATAATGTGAACAATGGATTATTAATAACAACTTGTGGCATTACTAAACATTGAATAATATCGAGAACATTGCATATGACTTAAATTTAATTATAAAAAGAGTATTTGTATGTAAAATGGGGATTGACTGCCAAAATGTGCTCGTACAGCTGACATTTGGATGAGTCACTGCCCTGCCCCCGCCGGGCTCGGCTAGGGAGCGCCCCTGGCCCCTCGCCTGCCTGCGCCTCGCTCCGAGCTAAGCCGAAAGCAAACAATACTTACGTTACTATAACAACGACACACTTATTTTAGACTTGGAAAAGATACTGACTTTTTAGCGGTAAATGTGCAACAAAACAAAGGTCCCCATCGTTTGACAAATTGTAAATTGATTAAAAATAAAAAAAAAACACAATTCAGTTCTTGCAAATTTCAAGGACTGAAAATGGCTTAGCTGTTACAAAGCAACGGGATTGACGAATAACAATGATCATCCATTTTAGTCTAATTGTACGTAACATTGCTTAAGCGTACCTAATATACATAATAGAAATCCGCTGTAAGACGTTCATTCACCTCGAGGGAGATGCCGGGTGCGGCGGGGGTCGCGCGGTCGCGGGGGGTGGCTCGCTCCCGGTATATGGCTCCGAACCACGCGACAAGCTTCCGGTGCCCTGCTATGCCTTACGCATCAGATTGGAGTAGATGTATGTCCAAAGGAAAAACCTGTAATATATTATAAGGTACATGTCATCTAATGAAACCCAATGAGCGGTAACGCTGGGCGAAGACAGATTACGTTCTAAATAAAAGCCGGATTGTGATCAAAATTCACAAAGTTGATTCCGAAATCTGAACCTAAAAGCTAAAAAATTCAACGGAAAGCATTTCAACAATAAAATGCGCCGTGAATTTTTTGCCAGCGCTCAGTTTGTTTTGCAACTTTCCATTTTAGTTCCGAGAGTGTTATAGGTAGCTTTCAAGCGTAATTGCCTTACGTTAGTGATGTGTGTTGACAGCGGCGCCTTGCTTATCGATAGCCGAACAATAAAAGGTCAACCCTTGACCCTTGACAATCGGAGCAATGCGTCCGCGCACTTCGGCGGAAATGTTCCATTAAACGAGAGTTAAAACGTCAGCTCGGATGATGGATCACTGAGTTGGCCATCGTACCGAGCACAAGCTGTTAATTTCCGATGGCATGTTACCATGCAAATAAATAAACTGCGTGTGCCTACTTAGTGAAGATTATAGCGCCGTTTGTCATGTGACGAATCATCCGATTGTGATTTAGGTAAGCTCGATCATTATTCATATTAAAACTACATAAATAAATGTACGAAACCCATTTTGAATGAAGATAAGTACATACATTTAAATGAACGCGAAAGTTTGTGTATTGCCAAAGTAGGTTAATTCGTTTCTCTACAAAAACAAACATCCAATTTTCATAGTTTCTTATCTACACTATAATAATAATATCATGAAGAGGAAAGAATTGTTTGTTTGTTTGAAATTAATAGGCTCCGAAAGTACTAGACCGATTTGAAAAATTCTTTAACCATTAGAATTAGCATTAGTGTAGGCATTATCCCTGATGAATATAGGCTATAGAATATTTCAAAAAAGTTAGGAATCCGTATTAAAACTTCGATAATGTAACCCAAGGTGTGAAACCACAGTTTTATAGAAAACATTAATAATATCTACAAAAAAAATTCGCGAGGGTATATATGTTACTATCATGGTTAAGTCACAATGACCGATTAAGGTTGGTTATGTACATGTAAAAAAAAAATACACTTAAAATTATTCAAATCGGACCTTTCGTTTCAAAGTTACGACCGGTAAAATAATACTCTAAGTAAGAAAAATTTGGCGGTTTGAGCGAACTGCTGTTCGTTTAGTCTATTAATAAGTAATTTACACATTACCCTATTAAGGGGGTAAAGTGTAAATTACTTACACTTTACCCCCCCGCGCGAAGTCGCGGGCGATGTGCTAGTAGTTACATAAATTAGGACTCGCTTTCGAAGAATTGCAAAAAGTACTGCTACGAAGTTCTTTTAGCTCTCACAAAAATGCAGTACATTGCAAACAGGGCTAGATAAGGAACTAACCGACAAATGTCAAGTGGTCCGTCGTGATACCTATCGGCGGAAAGCGGAAAATTGAGGAAAGTCTGCAGAACGTTTCGCCACTTTTTAGTTTCCGTCGTAACAACATCAGATTACTGGGCCTAAGTACAGTCGCATTGAAAAAGGGTTCGCCACTTCTTGGACTTTTTTTGTTTGCTCCACGACTGATATTATTTGCTCCAGGACTTGCTTATACTGTATTTCCAAAATCAGATATAAAAAATGCAAAATAAATAAAAAACTCAACAGCTCTCACAAATCCAAAATGCAAATAAAAAAATTGATCCTGGCACTAAGCGTATTTTTTTTTAATGTAGATGTGAAAAAAAACCAGTCCCTTAAAAAAAGCTAAAGGTTGGTGGCAACCAGACATAAATGGTTGTGATCTTTGTTCCCAAGTGTTAAAGTATAATTTTCAAAGAAGTATCGTAGTTTCAAAATTAGGTATACCAACTTTATAAATTACTAGCAGACGTCACGTGGTTTCACCCGTGTAGTTCCCGTTTCCGCGTGGGAGTACGAGGATAAAATATAGCATGTTACTCGAATGTAGCTATCCAATGATAAAAGAATTTTTCAAATCGGTCTAATTCTTTTTAAGTTTATTTTTTACATAATTACAAAAAATACAAATCTTTTCTCTTTACAACGTTAGTATAATTAAAGAAATAATTGCAACCTAACAAAGATAAAGACGAGTCGAGTGTACTAGATGGGTTAGTAATATGTGAAACAGCGACACAACACGTAGCCTTATCGTCACCGTGTCGCAGAGTAGCGTGTTCGTTGCCGGAAGGGCCTTCCGGTGCAAACCTCGCGGTATGACTCATACCGCTGCTCGATCGCCCCGCTCATCGATAGATTTGTTGTAAAATTGAACGAGAATAATAAAAATGAGACTAAATTAAAAGTTATTAATATTATAATTGGGAGAACTTTCTTCATTCACGTCCCATCATATTTTTTTTTTGTTAAAAAAATAATACGCAGTAAATAGATGTTTTAAAGTACGGAATAGATCTGAAACTAAATTGTTTTTAAAAAGTTTTCTGCAAACTAAAACTCTCGGACAGTATCGACGTGGAACTAAGAAGCTCTTATATCCCGATAAATAAAAAAAAAGAAACTAGTTTTATCAGTAAGGACGGATGCACGCAAAAAATTCAATAAATCGTGAGCCCCTTGCTTTATGCGGAAGTTCCGAGAAGATGTAGTATTTTTATCGAGAACTATTTATAGCGCGCTCTCGCCTGCGCCCGCGCTGCAGCGTCGCGCGCGCGCCGCTCCGTTATCGCCGAGAATGCACTGCGGTCTGTGTCTGCGCTGCTTTGTCACTCACTCGGTTAGTCTTTTTACGATGGCGCTTTAAACAAAATTGGTACCTGAAGTTAAATGAAAAACTCGCAGTCGTATACGTTTTACTTAAGAAGTAGATTAAGTTTGTTCAAGGTAATCTTAAGTAGGAAACTGGCCATGAAATGTATTTTATCTTCTATTCTCTTTTATATTAAATGTGTATTGCGGGCACAGAGAAGTGTCAGATTTTGTATTATTAATAGATCGTATATGTTTTAATGAATAGTGAATAGGTTACTTCTAGGCAAGCGTACTCCATCTTCGACCACATCATCGCTTACCATCAGGTGAGATGAGCGCATGCCTAACAATAGAAAAAAAATATTGTGGTGAAACGACGGCGACGTACCGATACGTACCTAGCTGCTAGTTTAATAAAAGAAATAAACATAACGGCTAGCACTAACACAGCAGTAAAACATTGGTTAACCCCAATTAGAACTGTGTTGATTACATGTTTGAAGTTATCTTAACATTTACTCTACTTACTTTCCTACATTTTTGTAGATTTTAGGCAATCTATATCAATTATAATAATGAATGCAATGGCGCGCTACAAGGGCGTCGACCGTGCAACGAGGCTAACCAGATACACCTCGTGGACGATAACGCTGTCTATTTTGTGCCTATATTTACTGTGGAACAACGTTTACAGTACAGATACGACGATAGTATAGTACCAGCCGAAAGTTAAATTGTTACACAAAGGTATCTATATCTAATTATAAGAAATTGAATGACTATAATGAATTAAAATAATAGTTAATTATAAATAATATTTTTACAAGGCCTTTTTATCATCAGGAAGTATGACGAAAACCCTTGCAAACATTAGCAACATTAAATAAAATACTTTTTATTTTAAAAGCACGCATTTTTAAGTAGCATTTTTTTAAACAAAAAGAAGTCATTAGGTAGGTACAAAAAAAATAATAATATTAAAAAACTTTTCTTAATGTTCAACTTTGAAACATGTAATTATGAACAAGGGTTCAAACCAATAATTTTTTTTTGGGGAAAGTGCAACGGATCTGCATTATTTAATTCCGCCAATCCCGTTCCATCAACGGACCACAAGACGAACGGCGATGCGCCACCGGTACATGGTGGAAATCACACCCAAACGCACAAAAGGTTTTGGGAACATATTCATAGTGCGTACAGCTAAGGAGTGGAATTCCGTGCCGGAGTCTGTGTTTCCTGATAGCTACAACCTGGGAGTCTTTAAGTCAAGAGTGGATAGGTTACTTCTAGGAAAGCGTTCTCCATCTTCAACCACATCATCGCTTACCAACAGGTGAGATAGTGGTCAAACGCGTGCCTATCAATAGTAAAAAAAATCTTTCCTCTTTATAATCTTATAATATAAAAGAATAGATTAAGATTATCTTTACTATAGGCAACTTCTACACAAAGATAAAAAAAAATAGGAGCCCACAACGATACCTGGCTACATAAATATTAATTTCACGAATAAACGGCTTCACAGCGATACTTTATTCAGCTAACTGGGGAGCTAAAAAGTCTTGAATTTTTAATTTCGACAAGAGGTTTTCGGATTGTTGAATTACCGACTTCATAAACTAAAAGCTCAATAAATATTAAGCTTTCGAGTGTCCTATTCTGCTCAGTGCTCTAGCCTTTGAAAATAGCCTGCTAGGGTTGCGGTGTTTTTTCGAATGAGTCACCGCGGCCCTGGAGCGCTAAGGGCATTAGGAGGAACACGGATGGGTTCAGTCAGTAAGAGGCTGAGACTCCCTTCCGCTCCGCCCAGGGGGGCTAAAAATACCACCTTAGGAGAATCATATTAGAATCATATATACGACGCGTATGTAAAGGAGGAGGAGCTCGTGGCTAAATAATAACAGCCGCACGGGTCGGTCTTCAAGGTTAAGCAACGCTTGCCAAGGTGGGTCTGTGGATGGGTGACCATTTTAACATAACGAGTTTCCTTCGTGCCTCGGAAAGCACGTTAAGTCGTTGGTCCCGGCTGTCATTTGTAGATCTTTGGCAGTCGTTACGGATAGTCAGAAGCCAGTAAATCTGACCCCAGTCTTGCCATGAAGTACCTACCGTGTTACCCAGATAATGGGTTGTGGAGGTCTGGTAGGCAGCCGCTCCTCGTAAAATACTGATATTCAGCTAAATCCGGCTGACTGGAAGCTGAGCCCACCCAATATAGTAGGAAAAAGGCTAGGCAGATATTAGAATCATACTATTTATCATGCAATTTCATTTTCATCTTTATCGCTAACGCATTAGGTTCAAGGTTGATTGGGAAAATTTGACAGTGACGGGTAGCGTGATGTGCTTTCTGATTCTGCTAAAGTGACCTATTTAGACCCGCAGAGCGGAAAGATTTGATGATTTCCCCATCTTTTAAAAAAATACCTGTTTATAATAAGTGCATTATTTTAAACGGGTATTTTTTCTCAACTCCTTACATGAATTTACAGGAACCAGTTAATCATTGTTATTAGTTATTCTGCTTTAAGATCAATTATCTTCTTAGCAAAATGGTAAAAATCGAGATTTTTGTATTTTTTCGCGATGGTTGTCACAACTATGGCGTGGAAGAAGGGCGTAAGGAAGTTTCTCTATAATATTTTCAGCTAATATTGCAGTAACGTCTTATTATCTATTGATTTTCTTATTTCAAACGTTCTTTGGTCTATACTTTCACGGCATAGCTTCCTAAAGAAAAAATAATATAATTATAGCTTTTTGAAGCGTCTAGTTACCTATTGACGACAGACTAGACTTGATCCCTCACGGGGAGACATGATCCGTGTCACCCCCAAAGAAAAAGACTAAGTCTCCCCATAAATAGTCAAGTTGTTAAACGTGACGTACTCAAAACCAGTGATACGTATTTCAAGTTAACCAAAGCTAATCGACACTTAAATAAACTACTAACAAAAAAAACAGACTCACAATTTCCTTCACACTTCATTGAATAAATCCAGCTAAAACTCACCGAAAATAACACGACGCAAAACCTTCACCGTTCTCTATTTGAAAACTACTGCCATTTGTCAAAGTGCTAGATAGAGATGATAGAAAGTGAAGTTAGGAACGAATGAATCAGTGTCGTTGGCGTAAAAAAAATATATATCACTTTTGCTTACTTGAAATCAAGTTTACCAAGTGTCCCGTGTTTCCCAGGTTACCCTCTATATAATATAGATTTGTGCGCAAACTGTTTGTTCATACGAGTACATAGTATCATCCTACTACAATCACTACATAGTATAAAACAAAGTCGCTTCTGCTGTCTGTCTGTCCCTATGTATGCTTAGATCTTTAAAACTACGCAACGCATTTTGATGCGGGTTTTTTTAATAGATAGAATGGTTCTCGAGAAAGGTTTTAGTTTATAATTTGCACCCGTGCGAATCCAGGGCGGGTCGCTGGTAATATTATAAATGCGAAAGTTTGTGAGGATGGAGTTAGTTACTCTTTCACGTCAGAACGAATGAAAATATCGTCAAGAAATTTGGCACAGAGGTAGATTATAGTCTGGAATATACCAATACATAGGTTTTACTTATCCCGGCATTATATTCCCTAGGAATTACGTGGGTGAAGCCACTGGTAGAAGCTAGTATGTATATTATAATTTTCCATTACCCAGTCTATATAGTTCTCGCAACGCAAACCTGCCACACTCAAGTTATTTACTCTCAATCTATTTAAGTAAGTGGGAACCCTCGAACTGACTGTCGAACTGGCTGCATAGAAACTACCGGATGAAATAGTTTCTTCTGGACGATACGTAAATATTGATGCGAATTCTAGCTTCCGGGTTTCATAGGAATGCTCGAAGGAGGTACGTTTACTCAGGTCACTTCGATCTGTGACCAAATATCCATGCAGGATATTCACAGGGCACTATTTTTTTAGGAAAAGTTCCGTGTCGGATTCCTAGAGAGAATTGGTTACAGATTTTGGCAGGCGTTGGTGTAAAAACTATTTCCCCCCAAACATTATACTTTATTTAATCTTATAACTTTAAAAGCATACTAGCTGTTTTAAATCTTGTTATCTATTACATTGCTCACTTTTTCTCACCAATAGTATTTTATCTGACTGTGACAACAGTAGTTAAATCTTAATATTTATTTAAAAAAAAAAAACTAAATCGAATTTGAGTAAAAAATATAAACTATTATGAATTACCATATCTACTCAGGTTGATGAACATCATAATCATTAATTATATTTTAGTTTAATGAAATTGATTATTACTATTTCGTGTGAAAGCATAAAGAACATTTTTAGGCAACTGCAAAACATTTCAACCATACATTATAACAATCAGAAATCCGCAACGAAACGGAAAATCGATACCTCATTTGCGAATTCATTCTCACAATCTGTCACGCGGACCGGAACTGAAATACGAAATACGAAATGAAGCGATATGTAATTTATCATATCGATTTAATTTTGATTAAGTGTATAGTGCTATAGCATGTTCACGAGTACCTAGCAAGTAGAAACTGGTTCTAGATCTGTCTGTTTGTAATATCATAATGACAGCTTTTTACATCACTAAATTAAAAATTGACTTGTAGCAAAAAACCTGACTAAAAAGTTCCAAATAAGTCACTTTCAAGCAGTCTAATGCAGTTGGTGGTATTAAATCTATGACTGCTTGAAAATACATTTTCTTATCGTGTAGGTAGGTAATATAAAGAACTAATTTGTTAAAAATTAGAGCTGTCCTTTATTTTGCCACGTGTTATTATTAATTCACAGAAATGTATCCTTATTATCGACACATTCGAATGGAGTAATAAAATCGGGAGCTTTTTGTTCAAAAATGAACCGATTCCATTCCTGGCTAGAAATCGATATTTCTAGCCAGGAATGGAATCGGGACTTTCACTGGAACTAGAGTATATTAAGCTACTTTTATTTTAGAAAAGGAATTGGTATACTAAACCGTGAACAGACGTGGACGAAGTCGCGAGCAACCTAAAGAAAGGAGTCGCGTATAGACCGACGTGGGAAGTGACAGTAAATACATTTCGCAACACTTGACCACAATATCGGAAGTGCTCTTATCAGCAATAAGATCTATTAATGAAAGTCCATACTCATTGTTTGTTAACAACAGGTATTTTTTTTTTGTTTATTCGTTTGTAAAAGTGTTCTTTGTAAGTGTTGCACTTATTTTTCTGGGTATAGTTGGAGAAAATAAATAAATGTTGCCTTTCATCTGGACACGCGTTACCGTGGCTGACCTGGAAGACTCCAAAGATAAGTAAAGACATCGCAGTAAATGGAATACACAAGCTTGTTTGATTATTAACAATCTACACTAATATTATAAAGAGCATAAGCATAATCAGCCTATAATGTTCCCACTGCTGGGACACAGGCTTCCTCTCGGTGAGAAGGAGTGGGCCGTAATCCACCACGCGGGCCAAGTGCGGGTTGGTACATATACCAACCCGCACCAAGACATGTGACATCTCACGTGTCTTCAAATTTTTGGTTCTAGGACATGCCGGTTTCCTCATGATGTTTTCCTTCACCGTTTTGAGAGCAGTGGTGATGAAATAATTTACACTAAATAAAGCGCCTGCCTGGGTTCGAACCTACGACCTACAACTCGGTAAGTCGCAGCCATTACCACCGGGCCACCACTGCTCGGCTCATATTAAAAGAGACCAGAGTCAAAAGAAAACCCATCTAAAAAAAAGAGGAAAGATTATTTTTTGTACTATGTAACGAATAAACTCTAAATATAACTGAACCTATTTCAAAAATTCTTTCACCGTAAGATTGCTACAGTATTCCAGAGAAACATAGGCTATAATTATTACTAGAAATAATAGGGATCCTTCAGACAATTGGAGAGCGAAAGAAGTGCTAGTCATTAATTTAAATAATTTCGAATAAACAACGGAATTTACCAGCATTGATAGCTGTTGTGGTTTGAAATCTAATTACAGATTTTGCAGTTTAAATTATAACGCTAAATGCTCAGCTTTATAGTCGGCATAGACTGGCATTAGTGTGAAACCTGCCTTTGTTAACATGATCCCAAATTACTCATTGTGGTTAGCGGCACCATAAATAACACTTATTTATTTCAAACTCATTTAACCGTATTTAGTAACAAATTGAACTGCAAAACATTTATATACATATTATTATGATAATTTAGTGGTTAACACTCATGTTGTGTTATCTAATGGCGAATAACAATAATACATTAACAATTTTAATACGATTAAATAAATAAACCAATAAGGGCCCGTTTCTAAAATTGACAGTCTGCAGTTATGTCAGTTAACATGTTCACTGTGTTACCTACGAGATCTAATGGTTCTCGTAAGAGTAGTCCATTAATCGTGGAAGTGAAATTGTATGTCCATCCCGTTCCGGAATTTTCTTTAGATTCTTTTTGAACTCACAAAAACCACTACACTCATCACACTCACACTCATCTCGCTCTACCTAGAGTGAGATGCCTTAGCGCACCCTTCTTAAGTACCCTATATGTAGTATTCTGCTTTTATATATATAGATTTTTATCAATGACAACGTTCGAGATCTTATAGGTCTGTGCGACACGAGACTTATTGGATCTCGTTAAAATCTCGTACGAAGCTTGTTCATAAATCAAGTAGTCTAAAGCGATCTAAAACATCTCATAATTTTCTTACTTTCTGTGCATTACGAGATCCTAAAGGTCTCGTGATTGTTTTTGTAATTTTGTTTCCATTTTTTCTTTGATCGCCGAGCGAGCTTACAAACCTATAAACACATCTATCATCTACCGATACATATTGCTAGAGCTATTTTCATAAAAAAATAATATTTAGTTTTTAAGATCACAGTCCGTACGACATCTAAAGCATCTCGTCGTCCCGTCATTAGGAGGAGGCACCAACTAGTTCTTTAAGATCTCGTGACGCTACAGTGGCAAGAAGCATAAATCTGGACCCGCAGTGAACGTGTGCAGGACGGCCATGCTGTCCGAGAGTATGCGTATTGAGTGGTCCTTAACTTCCCTGGTTAGGATGGCTGATGCTGCCAGAGAAATGCCCATGCATTCAGCTTGGAACACTGTGTTGTGGACCCCCAATGGTGTGGCTATGTGGATATTGAGATCCTCTGAGAAGATTTCCGCACCAGTACCTGAACCTGTTTTTGATCCATCGGTGAAGATCCGCAACTCTGCGGGGCAGAGACCCTCGCAACGATGATCATCATGCAATTGGATTTTATATTTTTTATCATAGATAAATTGCTTGGGTACCCGGTCATTGATTGCTTTTGTTATGGGGAGTTCATTATTGAGCTCCTCGAGCAGAGCGGTGTGTCGTGTTTCTCTCTTACCCCAGAGGTCTAATGTATTAAGGCGTACTGCTGCCATCGTCGCTTCCTGTTGTATAAACAAGTGTAGTGGAGGGAGTCCCAGCATGGCTTCCAGCGCCGCAGTTGGAGTAGTCCTCATGCAGCCCGTCGTCGCCATACAGGCCAGCCTTTGCTTGTGTTGTAACTTGTTTACGGCTGTAGTTAGCTTTGTGCGTGGCCACCACACCACGGCCCAGTAGGTTAACATGGGCCGAATTGCTGCGCTGTACAGCCATAGTTTTATTTCGGGAGATAGAACTCACTTCCTCCCTGTCATGTTCCTGCATTGCCAGAAGGTAATGCAGGCCCTGTTTAGTTTGTAGACTAGGTGATTACTCCAGTTTAACCTACTGTCTAGGATGACACTTAGACACTTTACCTCGTTAGACAGCTAGAGCTCTGTGTCGAAGAGCTTAGGTAGCCGTTAGTGGCCTAGTGCTCGTTTTTTAGTGAACATGACTAATACAGTTTTTCGTGGGGTTTACTGACAGATCATATTCTTTGCACCATCTTTCCACGATGCGTAGTGATTGTTGAGTAAGGTTGCAGGTCGTTCCAGTCACTTTCCCTGGCACTTGAATTGCGAGGTCGTCTGCATAACCTATTGTGTAGTAACGATGTGCGTTGAGTTTGGTGATAAGGTCATTAATTACCAGATTCCACAGAAGAGTAGATCACACCTTCCTGCCTCTGGCTATCAGAGCCAACTGCTGCTCTTCCTCAAGGCGAACCACTCATTTGCTTAACATATTAGTTATCCAGTCAGTTAGTACCTGTTCCACACCGTGTTTAGAGAGGGCGGCACTAATGCTGGAAAAGTTTGTCTTGTCGAAGACTCCTTCGATGTCTATGAAAGTGCCCAGGCAGGACCCTTTCTGTTGAAACGCTTTGGATAGGTCATGCCTCGGATAGGTAAGATACTCTGTTTACTATCGATACAGACATAAAACTAAGTAATTTTGTCGACTTATGAACAACTAAGAATGCAAGAGCGAGTGAAGCGAACTCGAAATTTTAGTAACCCACCCCTCTTAATTGTACTTTTTAAATGATCATGATTTGTCTTATTTTTAGAAGGTATGTCAATTTGGCCGTTTGACGTGTACGCATCAGGGGGGGGGGGGGTTCATGACCCCCACGACCTCGGACTAAAAAGGTTTTGGTAGTTTTATAAAGATAAACAATCTTGATGTGTCTATTTCACTTTTTTTTTCTGAATTCAGTTTAAAAATAAAATAAATCTAAAAATGAATGTCAATACAACAATAAGGATGACTAAATCAATTGAATTTATTAGTTTATTATTACGCGTTTGTGTAAAAAGTCACTTCAAGATTGTTTATCTTTATTTAATTACCTAACCTATACCTTTCTAGCATAGAATAAATATTCATTCAGCTTCTTTTGCCAGCAATTAACAAACGGTATTAAACTAACGTTATATCCCATCCACAGACCAACCTTGACAAGCGTTTAAGGTTAAGCAACGCTTGTCAAGGTTGGTCTGTGGATGGGTGACCATCTTAACATACCGAGTTTCCTCCGTGCCTCGGAAAGCACGTTAAGCCGTTGGTCCCGGCTGTCATTTGTAGATCTTTGGCAGTCGTTACGGATTGTCAGAAGCCAGTAAATCTGACTCCAGTCTTGCCAAGAAGTACCGTGTTACCCAGTTAATGGGTTGTGGAGGTCTGGTAGGCAGCCGCTTCACGTAAAACACTGGTATTCAGCTGAATCCGGTTTGACTGGAAGCCGACCCCAAAATAGTTGGGAAAAGGCTAGGCAGATGATGATGATGATGATTAACGTTATATAACTAAATCTAAAGGAAAGTCAATATTCTACACAATTATAGAATCCTCGAAGCTGGCATTTGCATCGCATTTATCTCAATAAACATTTGATGTGACGGCAGCCATTGTTTATTCAAGAACGGTTATTTATCAATCTATACTAATATATACAGCTGAAGAGTTTGTTTGTATACTTGAACGCGCTAATCTCAGGAACTACTAGTCCGATTTGATAAATTCTTTCAATGTTAGATAGCCCATTTATAGAGAAAGGCTATAGGCTATATAACATCACGCTAAGACCAATAGGAGCCGAGCGGTAATGAAAATTGTAACGCAGACGAAGTTGCGCGGGGCAACTAGTTAAAGATAAACAACAACTCGGCCTGTTTGCATTGTGTGTGAATTACGCGAGCCGACCCACGGAATATCACTAGTCAATACAAAATATTCACAAGAAATAGGATTATTTAACTAATTATTAGGTCTGTGGTGTTATAAAGAGGACTTAGGGCTTCAATCTCAACTCATTTTATTCGTTTTTTAATGCACTTTAATATTGCTTTCAGCTATCACAAATATCTAAAGTATTAATTTATTACCGTTTCTTATCATTCCAAAATGAGACTAAAAAAAAAACATTTGGCATTCAATATCGTAACTCTGATCGAAAGAAAATTTTACTTTATTTCTTTTTACTGAAAATAGCTGGTTGAATTCCTATAAAAACCGCTGGCTTTTACATCCAAACGCGTAGTTCCTGTATGGTACAATCAAGACGACATACTTTAACATGTAAATGGTTTTAACTCTCGGTATGCGCAACAATAACCAGCCGGTTATTAAATCGATAGTTCGTAAAATTTAGAAGTTCTACATGTACAACAGCCATAGAGTTGTAAATATTGAGCATAGGTACATTGTTGTACACCTACAAAACTTTTTCTCAGAAAACATGATTAGAGCGTTGCGTTGGTTCAATTCGAGTGAAGCCACGGCGCGGGCGCTCGTGGGCAGTAGTGCACTGACGTGGGGAGGCGTGGGAGGACTCGCTCCTCGGGAGGGTGGCTGAGGCGCCAATGGACTTTGACTTAACAGAAATTTAAACGACAAGAACAAGCGCTATTTATCCCGCTAGATCGTCTCGGACATAGCTTGCTATCCCACGGCCACGAGCACGACTGCGGCAAATGTGACTCTATCCAGTTTAGAGATACCCGCTGCCTCTCTTTTAGAAAATGTCAGTAAATTCAGAACGTTCCGCTGTCTGCCACGTCTTTGTTTATCATATTCATGCATTTTATTAAAAAAGCACACGTTACCACTTTGATTCTAACCCGTTGCATTGTGCGCATGTTTTTGCTCATTTGAAATGAACGAAATAAAAATTGGTTTGCTGATAATAGACGGTAGAAAAAAGGTTATTAGAACATTATTAATATTCTTTATTGAACTTGTTTTTTGCCAAGCAAAGTTGAATTCGATAAAAAGTATCGCCAAGGTTACGGAATTCGAAAGTTTACAAAACTACTCTGTTACTATGACTTGCTATACGTTTGTCTAGAAACAAACCTTCTTTTCACTCATAGAAATAAATAGAAGTGGTATATATAAGTAACGAATAAGCATGAGAGTCTTTAAGTCAAGAGTGAATAGGTTACTTCTAAGTAAGCGTGATCCATCTTCGACCGCATTATCGCTTACCATTAGATGAGATAGTGGTCAAAAGTATGCCTATCAATAGTGAAAAAGGCGTTAGTTCGATAAAACCTTCATTATCTACATTTTTACACAATGCCTTCTTTTAACATCTCAGTGCTTTGGTAGCTCCAATGAAACTTCAATGTTTCATGAACTTTGCTTATATTTTTGCTAAAGTTATCTGTATTTTAACTATCTTAATCCAAGGCAAGTTAACATTTTTAGGGTTCATAGTCGTATTAGATTCATTTAGCTCTTTGCGACGAGGCTCCAAAGTCTTTACCATCGACGGCGAGTTGCTAGCCTGTCGGTTTTCTATCGGTTGAATTTTGGGGAATGTGCGACGGAATTGCATAATTTAATTCCGCCAAGCCCGTTCCATCATCGGACCACAAGACGAACGGTCTAATGTTGATGTTTCAAAAATCGCCGCGTCACTGTCAGGTAATATGGCTCTTATCCTCTTATTTTCCCAGAAGAGAGTCCTGTGACGTATGGTAGGCGACAGATAAATGTGCAATAACGGTAGGGTCAATATCCTCACACACTTTTCACTTTCTTAATATCAAAAACAGAAATACAGAAATAAAGACATAGAATCGACTGTTATCGTTATCCTTTACGATCTCTAGTAATGAGAAACGCTTCATTTATTGTTCGGGTATCTTTTTTGCAAGTTTATCTTGCTTCTACCAAACTCTGGGAAGCTCTGGAATGTTTCTGCAATGGTTACGCAAGAAGCTGATTATTGCGCTAATATTTGTGTAAGTTACAATAACCATGATGTATGTGATATACCTACTTATCTAACCTATGTGTGATCTACTGTCAAATTACATATCTATTAATTATAATTTCAATACCAATACGAAACCTACCTATTCAATATGCTAGTTCAAGTTAGGCACTGCACAAACATGTTTAAGACAAACACAATATCGATTCTGCATGGCTCGTTTCAAAACTAATCATCTGCATCTGTAGGTAGATAGCTACTATATAACCTACGATAATAATTTAGTCACGCCATATTGTCATCTGCATAATATGTGTACGTAGAACCAAGACAGAGGTGCACAGTTTGCAAACATGCTCTATCTCGATCTTACTTAGTTACACTGTGTCGCGGTGGAAAATCTATGATACTACGATTATGTGATTTTGATTATTATATGATCATAGATCGGAGGGACATGGGAATGTCAGAGGCCTTTGAGGTGGTTTAGAAACTGACACTAGGGTGTGTGGGGTTCGTTAGACCATACTGCCCACACGATAAGAAGAAGAAGGAGGGACGGAGATCGGAGGACCCACCGAATGGGTGCAGTGAAAAGGCCCTTTTTTTTAAGGATGGGAAATCATCAAATGAGTCTTCCAGCTCTGGGTGAAGTAGGAGGGAGTGTCAGACTCTTACTGACTAAAACCCATCCGTGTTCCTCCTAGAGCCCTTTGCGTTCAAGGGCTACGGTGCCTCTTTCGAACAAATTCCGCAGCAGTGAGAAGGCCCTAGCAATAATATCAATGGCCACTGATCAGCTAACCAGCACAGAACTAAAACATCTAGTTGCTTATGGTAACATAATTGCAACTGCATACATAAAAAGCGCCAAATGGGTTGGTGCACCACTTTAATACAGTGTCAAATTATTATATCTACATATTATACTAGCATCTGCCCGCGAGTTCTTCGGCATTGTTTGCGTCTTATATGTATCATAAAGTATTTTATAGAATTTGATATTTAGTTCCGGTTATTGGTATTTAATTACATACTTACAAACACATTTTACCTCTACATGTACTTATGTTATACAAAATTTTAGTTTCAAAAGAAAAAAAGAGAAAAAAAAAAGCAAACAAACAAAGTCTTCAACTTTATAATAATGGAATCGTAGTGAAGAAAGTTGTTCATTTTCATAAGCACGAGCAGTTTTGAAAAGACTCTACCTTTATTTCGCCCAGTTTATCGATCGACGGCGTCGCGATCTCGCTGCCATACCTACTACTTGCTAGATAATCGTGCTCATGGAACACTCACGCGTCGCCAGCGAATGGGTTCGCCGAACTGTCAGTCTGCGTGTGGTCGCATCTAATAAAATAATTTATCTATGCCACACGAGCTGCCATGTCGACACAGCATTGCATTCCCCACATGACACGTCCAAATATTGAAAGAATCTCCTCTTTCGATTCGCACGGCCCCGATTCCCTTACTCGGACAAGCTTTATGGCAACTCAGATGAAAAGGTCTATATTATCATAACAATAACGCTTGGAATACTCTCCGAGAAGGCGAGGCATATTTTGAATATGTTAGTGCTTGTGAATCGCATATGCAGCTGAAAACCTACCTACA